>CM028131.1:811867500-813205000 GCA_016271365.2 Neoceratodus forsteri
ACCTGTGTCTCCAGCGGGGGTACCAGGCACGTCCAGGCAAGAGACAGAGAAGCTGAAGACCAGTCCGGATGAGACACTGGTGCACCATCCTCCTCCTCAGAAAAAAGCATGAAGGAAGAGGGCCGATCAAGGAGCAGTGGCAGTGAACCAAGTAGTGGGTATGCCAGAGTTGGATCAGCTGTCAGCTGAGGAGTTGAGGGCTCTACTTAGGAGTGGTGGCTCCCCCAACAGGAACAGGAGGCACCAGCTGAAATGGAGCAGAGAGTGGGAGGCCATGGAAAAGGTGCTGGTAGGGCACAGGAAGGAAACAGAGGCATTGGCACCCATAAGCCTGGGTCTGCCGAGGGGTCTTCCAGCGGGCCAGCCAGCACCGCCACAGGCAAGCTTGTGGACTTGAGAGCAATTGGGGCGGGTCAACTAATCCTGCCACTAGCAAACTCCTCAGCTGGGAGTATGGGCCATAGCTCCCACAGCAGACAGCCCTCGGAGGTTGGGTCAGCCAACCAGTGGGAGGGCTCAGGGGCGTGGCCACGGTGATACCCCAAGAGTAGGGGGAGCCTAGCATGTGGCCTCTGACGGGAAACCCGGGTCAATCAGGTGTGGAGCAGAAGCTTGACCGGTTGCTGGAATTACTGACAGACCTGAATAGGGCTCGGCCAGGAGTGGTCCAGGTGGCTCTGGCCATAGCAGGGACGTGGGAGCAGGAGTGGTATCTGCGCCACCACCAATCCCAGGGCAGCAAGGGTCAGTGAGCTTTCTATCCCTGGCGGAGCCCATTGAGTCACTCTTGCTGGACAAGGTGAGGCAACAGATAATCAACGGAGAATACATTTACATCTTTGCTCTTCTGAACGGGCCAAAAGAGCTGAAAAAAGAGAAAAAAGACAAGGAGGGGGGATGACGGGGTCGAACAGAAACGGAAAGCAGCTGTGCAGCGGACGTGAGAGAACTGGGCCGCAGGATTCACAATTTACACAGGGATCCTTACCCAGGGCAACCAGGGGAAAGCTGACGGATTGTGGGTCTACTTCAATAGAATAATGACCATGCATGCTACTAAGCCAGGTGGGGGGTGGTTAGAATATGATGAGGAGTATCGGAGGAGAAAACAAATGGACACGGCACGATCGTGGGCAGTCTTGGACCTCCCGCTGCTGTGGACGATTGATTTGGGGGGAGGGGTTCAACACACAGACAGTGGTTTCTGGGTGAGGCGCCCCCCATCGCCAAAAAAAGGTTATCAGTGGGGTAATGGGGAAAAAGAAGGGGGCAGGAAAGGGCATTGTTTCAGCTACAACCAGGGGTCATGCAAGACCGAGCATTGTAGATACAAGCACGAGTGTATGGTGTGCAGGAAACGACACTCGCTTCAACAGTGTGGTAAGGCGACAGAGGCAGGGACAGGGAAGGCAAACTATTTTCATCCCTTTCAGAAGGGAAGGAAAAAGGCTGCCAACACCGGTCAAGGCCGAAAATATTGAAGGATGGTTAGTCAACTACCTAGACAGGGTGACCACTCGCTCTTTGGCAGATGGTTTCATGGAGGGGTTCCGTATACCTTACCAAGGCCCAAGGAGGCCATACCAGGCTGACAACCTACATTCTGCCAAGGAGCAACTGGAGGTCATGTGGGGTAAGCTACGGAAAGAGCTGGCCACAGATCGGGTCAGCAGCCCCTTCTCCTCTCCCCCAGCCCATGGTTCAGGGTGTCACCCATTGGCCTAGTCCCCAAGAAGGTGCCAGGTGAGTTCCGAATGATAAACCACCTATTGTTCCTGGAAGGGGAGTCAGTCAACGCCTACATCGACCCAGTCAACACCGTGGTGTATCACACATCGTTCGACAGGGCAGTGGAGGTGGTGCGTCAGGAGGGCCAGGGGGCTTTGCTGAGGAAGGCTGATATAGAATCAGCATTCTGGCTGTTGCCGGTGTTCCTGGCAGATAGGGAGCTACTGGGCATGAAATTTGATGGGTACTACTATATGGACAACTGCATGCCCATGGGGTGTGCAGTGACGTGCAGTTTTTGAGCAATTCAGCACATTTCTGCACTGGGCCACGGCACAGAAAGCCAAAGTCGACCACATGGTTCATTATTTGGATGATTTCTGTTTGTGGGGAGGGCAGGCTCAGGGCAATGAATGCATATCATGGTGGCATTCCACAAGGTGTGCACCGAGCTGGGTGTACCATTAGCCCAGGACAAGATGGAAGGGCCATGCACAAAGCTTTCCTTCCTGGGGATCGAGACTGACACGAGGGAGCAAGTGTTCTGGCTCCCCCAAGGCAAGCTGGCAGCCTTGCGCACCCGGCTGGATGCTGTGATGAGGGTGCGGAAAGTCACATTTTGGGAGCTCCAGCAACTAGTGGACCATCTCAGTTTCACCTGCTGGGTGATGCCCATGGACAGGACATTCATGAGGTGCCTGGCGGGCATTGGGGCAGGCTGTACAAAACTTCACCATAGAATCCAGGTCACAGAGGCAATGCGGGCAGACCTAGGCATTTGGCAGACATTTCTGCAATGCTTCAATAGGGTGTCGATGTGGCTGGGGTCGGTGTCCAGTGAAGAATTAGAACTCTTCACAGATACCTCATGGGGCTTGGGCTTTGGGGCTTACCTGCAAGGAAAATGGTGTGCAGGGCAGTGGCCTTCAGAGTGGATCAGACGAGGCTTCATGAGGCAGATAATGGTGATGTAATTTTTCTCCATTATCATGGCATTGGTGGTCTGGGGGATGTGCTTCAGGACAAGCACATCACATTCAGGTTGGATAACACTGGAGCAGTGTATGCCATCAACAAACAGTTGTGGGGCAAGGGCCCGATGGGCAACCTCATGTGGGTGTTTGTCCTCAAGTGTCTGATGTTGAATACAGTAGACTCCCATTTATCCGACTGCTTTTGGAGACATCCAAAATGGTCGCATAATCGGGAGGTCGGAGAAACGATAAGTAAGATCAAAATGTTATTAAATCATCTTTATTGGCAGAAATAAAAAAATATTTATTTAATCAATTAATAAGCTACAACAAACTACAGCGCTGTTCAGTACAGTACTTTAAACTATTTGAAGTAGTCTGTCACAGCCCTTGGTTTTCGGTTATCAAGTGACTTCCCCCATGCTCGTTGATTCATCACTCGTAGAAGCATAACTTGTACTGGATCTGAGTCAGGCTGGCTCTCCAGGTACAGAATGCACTGTGTAAAATGTTCTACAGCCTCTGAATGATTAGGCGCAATGGGGCTGTCTGAGTTATCATCCTCCTCATCCTCGTCATTAGGTTCTGATTCCAACTTCTGGACAAAGTCGATAATCGCTTCATCTGTCATGAGCTCCTGCCCATTCTCCCCAGAATCACACATTTGCTATTCCTCTATTTCTTCGGCTAGGATGGGTTCTCGCAACAATGATGAAAATCTGTAGATTTCATCTGACTCAGAACTCAGTACTGGATCGGCTGAGTCTGTAGAGTCCTGGTCTCGTGCAACATCATCTCTGGATGTTAGAATCCCTCCCTTTGCCCATGCTTTCTGAATTGTCTCTGACAGTACAGCATCCCAAGCCTCGGCACACGTGTACACAACATCTTTCAGTGTGATTGCCTTAATGATTGCACTGATGGACAATTGCTGGTTTGCTTCTGCCAGAATTGCCTGCAGCAGTTTTTACTATAGTCACGTTTGAAAATTTCTAATATGCCCTGTTCACAGGGTTGCAGTTTGCTGGTGGTGTTTGCAAGCAAAAAAATACACTTGATGTACCCATCCTGAGTCCTGACATCGGCAATTTTGGGATGTGCTGGAGAATTGTCAACCAGCAAGATGACACAGAGGGGGAGATGTTTGCTCTGTAGAGGAGCTTATACTTGGGGCACAAAGTGATCGGTAAACCATCTAAGAAAAATAGAACTGTCCATCCAGGCATTGTGTTGAGCCCCGCAGTGCACTGGAAGGGAACCCAGATTTACATGCTTAAAGCATCAAGGCTGCCTGGATTTACCCACAAGCACAAGTTTAAGTTTATGGGTCCCAGCTGTGTTAACATAGCCCAAGATCGTGACCCTGTCTTTGGCTTTTTTTAAGCCAGGAGCCTCTCGCTCACCACCATGTGCCAGAGTACGATCTGGCAAACATCACCAGAACAGCCTGGTCTCATCTGCATTGTAGATTTGGTCAGGGATGAGACCGGTGCTTTCTAGAATGTCCAGAAAATTTGCTAAAATGGGAGAAATAGACTCCCTAGTAAGGCGCAGCTGGCAAATCCAATGACGACGCTTAAAGCGTGTCAGCCACCCCTCACTAGCTATGAAGGGGTCTGTGTTCCCCATCCTGGAGTGGAAAATGAGTGCTTTGTCCTTTGGAAGAGGTCCAGACAGTGGTGTCCCCTTCTCACACTCCTGGCAGAACCAGAGATAAAGAGCGTTGTCACGCTGCTCGTCCTTACAGCAGCGCATGTACTTGCGTTCCTCTGCCCCTGCTGCTGAGTCCACTGTCAAAGCAAAGCCTCTAAGTTTTTGTTTGGCAGCCTTTATATCACTGATAGTTGACTTTCCAATGCCATATTCATCAGCAAGAATGGCAGATCTCTCGCCATTCTCCAAGCGCTCAACAATTCTTATTGTTTGGGACACATTGAGGACTAACTCATTTTTGTTTGGTAGCCATCTCAGTAAGTGAATACAAAACCGGACTATACAGTTGCTAACTGGGGCTTAAGTAAGAGCAGCAGCAGGTGCTATCAATGTGCTATCAAGTGTTAACTGGTACTTTAATACAGCAGCAGGTGCAAGCAGTGCTAATGACTCATCAATTAACACAGTGTGTGGGGGACAATCCGACTGTCCATTAGATAGGGAGTTCGGATGAACGGAGGTCGGATAATCGAGAGTGTACTATATTACCTTTAGGACAGTGCATGTACCAGGTATTGAAAATGGCATCGCTGACACTCTTTCTCGTTTACAGTGGCAGAGGTTCTGAGAATTGGCACCAGCAGCAGACCAACAGCCCAGGGAAGTCCCGCCATTCCTTTGGAAGTTGCCAACCCAAAGGTCTGGGAATTGATTGAGAAGGCCCTTGCACCTAGAATGCATATAGTGTACCAGAGGGAGTTAACTGTTTTCTGGAGGTCCAATATGCTCAAGGGTGGGCAGCGACATGGCCGATCCCAGTTGCACAGCTGTGCGAATACGTGAGGATCAAAAAACATGCGGTGGTCACCCGGGCAACATTCGAACATCACATTGCTGGCATTGCCTGGTTCCAGAAAGTCAGGGGCTTCTCTGACTCTGCAAGGGCATTTGCCCTTAGGAAGATGCTGGGAGGTTGGGCATGGGCAACCTCAAGGGGTACGGACAACAGACGACCTATTAGCCCTGCCATGTTCAAACAGATCTGGGATGAGTTGCCTAAGGTATGCTCATCCCCTGATGAGACAAGGCTGTTCTGGACAGCATACTTGGTAGTGTACTGCAGGGCATTCCAGGTGTCAGAGCTCGTGCAGCCTAGCAAGGCTACTGGGAGACCAGTAGCGCTGGCAGAGGCGGACGTGGAGGCCACAATGTCTGGAGTCTTCATCTGCATCCGGAAAAGCAAGACCAATCAGCTTGCCCATGGGTGGTGGTGCCGGCTAGGGGCACCCCATGGCCTCCAGTGGGATGTGGGTGCATGGGTACAGGATTATATAACTCAGCTCCCTGCAATGGGGGGCCTTCTTCCATCATGGAGGGGGTGGCCCCCTAACAGTGTACCAGTTTAGGCACGTGTAGTAAAAGACCTTGTGACAACTGGGCATCCCGGCAGAACACTACAACACACACTCCTTTAGGATTGGAGCAGCATCACATGCCAGGGCAGAGGGCTTAGCAGATGGAGCAGTACAAGTGTTGGGTAGATGGAAGTCGCAGGCTTTTGAAGGGTACATAAGGCCACGCATGTTATAACTCTCTTTTGCTTTGTTTGGACAGGTGTTGTGGCCCGAGCAGAGCAGATCTGGATTTTTGGTCACTCATACATCCATTGGGCGGCCTGCAGGGTGAGACATTATCCCGGAGGAGAGAACCTGTTCCTGGCACATGAGAGGGCAGAGGTGCATTGGTTGGGGCAGCGCGGGATGTGATGGAATGAGTTAATCACAACACTGCAAGCAAAAGCCCAAAAGAGGTGGCACCCAAATGTTTTAGTCCTTCATTTGGGGGGAAATGATCTGGGGTTATGTATGCAAGGGAGCTTAAGGAGACGGTCAGGCAGGACCTGGCAAAAGTGAAGCAATGGTGGCCCCAGGTGCATATAATTTGGTCAGATATGGTGCAGCGGTGGCGGCACACCCGGAACATTAGGGCAATAGAGAAGGTGCGCCGGCTGCAGAATGCGGCCATGAGACCAATTATGGACTCCATGGGGGGGGTCCATAGCAGCGCACCTGGGAGTGTCTGTGAAAGAGCCTGATCTGTATAGCAGAGGTGGTGTACATCTATCAGAGAAAGGATTAGACTTGTTTTTGAATGACAAACAACAGGCAGTGGCAAGAGTACTGGCGTGAGGCGCTTGTGGGGGGTGAGTGGTGAAACTCACCTTGTGGTGACTTGGTAGTCTTGGACCACTGTGGAGGGGGTAACAGGGGATCATGTGTCTTGACCAACCAGATCTCCCTGAGCCTGACAGGATGGTGAGCCTGACGGATGGCATCTGGAGGGCACCCTCTTTGGGCAGGGTCCCGCAGCATGCTGGATCCTCTGATGGGGGAGGAGCTAACCACAGTCAGTCACAGAGCCATCCCCTATGCCCCGGAGGCTGTTGTCCCTCACAGGGTCTGGGTTGATGGTGAGGCGGCCCTCTCCTGAGAGGGATGGTCCGCCATCAACAATCTAGTGCTCCATGGGGAGTTAGAGTCCTTCCAAGGCTACCTAGCTGTGCACAGCATGCTAGCAATTGTATATATGAACAATTGGTTTTATCAATACACACATGGCTGTGGCCATTTCTCCAAAGCCCATTGTTGTGTCAGTTTGTTCAGGTGAAGTAGGCATATGCCCTCTAAAGACAATGGAGGAGCCTGCAAGGTATTGCAGCAGGTGAGGCTTTGTCTGGGGGCAGGGCCTGAGACACCTGAACAGGTGGGACCCAGGTAGGACCGCCCAGAAGGGGTTGGGGGCAGGGGGGATAGGGTTCCAAGGGAGAGGGAGCTGCAGCCAGGACAGGGAGAAACCAGGCCCCTTATGAGGGGGCTGCACAGGAGAATTCTTCCTCATTCTCCTTGTCCAGCCTCGTATCCCACCAATCTCCCTACGTTAAAGCAGGGGGGAACGGGGGGGTATAGGGATCTTGCTGTCCTCAAGGGGATCGCCTTAGGGGTCTAGAAGGAATTCCCATTTATTTCCTATGTTTTCCATTTTTTGCCTTCTCCAGCAAGGGGAGTTATTCTAGTTAGAGTAGGCTAGGGAGCAGATAGGTAGGTGACACAGTCATGAACATTGTAAGTGGTGGCTTGGTAGTCTTGGAACGCTCTGGAGGGGGTAACAGGGGACCATGTGTCTTGACCAGTCAGATCTCCCTGAGGCTGACAGGAGGGTGGGCCTGATGGATGGCATCCGGAGGGCACCCTCTTCGGGCAGGGTCCCACGGCATGGTGGATCCTCTGATGGGGGAGGAGCTAGTCGCAGCCGGTCACAGAGCCATCTCTTATACCCCGGAGGCTGTTGTCCCTCGCGGGGTCCGGGTTGATGGTAAGGCTTTCTTCTCCTGAGAGGGAGGGTTGATCGATCAATGATCTAGTGCTCCATGGGGAGTTAGATTCCTTCCAAGGCTACCTAACTGCACACAGCATGCTAGCAATTGTATATATGGACAATTGGTTTTATCAATAAACACATGGCAGTGGCCATTTCTCCAAAGCCCATTGTTGTGTCAGTTTGTTCAGGTGAAGAAGGCATGCCCTCAAAAGACAATACTGAAACACAGAGCAGAGACCCCTCCGAGATCTTACAGCCAGCAAAGCTCTGTTTGCCTGTTAAACTTCGTGCCTTTTTTGCCCAGGGACAAGAATTTGTTAACTTGGACAGTGTCTGTTCTGCTCGGTTAGCTAGTTACCGCACAGCTGTTTAATTAATTTCACTGCTTAGAATTCCTAAACTGAATGTGTTTTAAAACTGTCATGCCTTTTTTTTTTTTTTAATTGAGTTTTTCTAAGATTTCTTTGGAGACACTGGGCAGAGGAAGCCCCTGTCTCCAGTAAATGTATTGTTCTAACTCTCTGTTCTCACCCCCTTCCATGGAATATTTATCTTACACACCCTACCTTTTGTATTTCCCTTGCAGCCTCAAGTTAAATTGGCTGCAGAGACAACTCGCTGGGCCAGAGTTCAGCCACTCTGCCCCTCTGACCAAAACTGCAGGTGTTCTGCTCTAGACTTGCATATACCATGCTAAGCTAGTTCAATAATGCACACGGACTCCGACGCAAGTCTCAGACATCTTTTACTCCATCACTGTTCGTGTTAAGTGCCCGGCCCCCTTCTCTATGACGTGGTGACATCCTTCCCATACATGACATCCCCCCTTTACTTGGATTTAAACTTCAAATGTCACCCCAACATTAACAACAGATCTCCTCACCTGTATGAACCTGTTATAATAAACAAATGAAATACTGTTTGTTTATATTTCACATCACTTGTTCTCTTAATCTTTATGGTTTACTTTTTGTTTCTTACAAACTGTTTTGAAACATTCAAACCATTTACAATAGTACTGCTATTTAACATTAAAGTCTTTAAGTCTCTGAGGCAGTTTAGTTTGCCTATGAGCCCTGTCTGTTTTTGGTATTGGAGGCTTTTGTGGTGACTCCTGTGTAGACTTGATAGACCGCTTCACTGTAGAACTCTGTTTTCCAATTTCTTCGGGTTGTGTGATTTCAGTTGTTTGTAGAGCAGGCTCCTCAGGTGTGTACTTTTTCACAAACGTTGTGTTCCTAGAGTACCTACCTCCTGTTGGTGACTGAAAAACCACGTTGTTCCCCTCTTTATTGACCACAGTGTGTGGTACCTTATTAAAGGTTGTTGTGAACTTATCCACTTTATCTTGTTTTAGGAGAACCTGATCCCCAATGTCCACATCAGAGTGTTTGGCTCTGCGACGGTTGTCTGCATAGGTTTTGTATTTCCCTTTCTGCTCAGCATCCCGGTCCCATGTCTCTAGGTCACTCTGCAGCATGGCTACATCCGGAAGCTTCCCCCTCAATTTCCTTTTGAAAAGGAGCTCAGCCAGGCTCCTGCCCATAGTAGAGTGATTGATGGATCTGTAGACAGTGACGTGCTTCCGTAACTCCCGTTTCCAGTCCAGACCCTCAGCCTGTGCAATGCGAATCCTCTTCATCTCACCATTTGCTTGTGCCCATTTCGGGGTCGTCTTCACGTGCTGTATCCCATTTTCCTGGCAGAAATTCTGAAACTGAGTTGACATGAACTGCGGGCCACAGTCAGGCCTGATCGTTATGGGAAGACCATGATGACTGAAAATAGTCTCCAAACTGTCAATCACCTTTTCTGTAGTGGTTGACTGCATAATGTCGTATTCATAATACCTGCTGTAGTAATCTACAACTACCAGTATTGACTGTCCTGTTGGTAGTGGACCCAGCAAGTCAGTGGCAAGGTCCTGCCATGGTCCTTCAGGTAACCTCATTGGTCTCAACGGTTCCAGCATGTCTGGTCGTGCTACGATCTGGCAACCATGACATGACTTGACGTGTCTCTCTGCAGCCTTGTCCATGCCCGGCCACTATACTTTACTCCTGAGATGCTGTTTTGTGCCCACAATGCCTAAATGTCCCTCGTGAGCTAGGACTAGAGCCCTCACGTGAAGTGCATGTGGCAAAACAATGCATGTTCCCCTGAGAACTAATTGTCCAATTGCACACAGTTCATTTGCTATGGGTGCATATGCCCGGCATTTCTCATAGCACCCCATCTGAATGGCGTTTCTCACCTCTCTCAGCTCGTCGTCAACAGCCGATGCTTCCTCCACTTCTCTTGTGGTCAGTGCACCTGGAGTTGTGTTAATGGCCACAAACCTTACGTACTCTTCTGCTCCATGTATGAGTGATTCTTTCATTGCCGTCTCTCCCAGTAGACGAGACAAAAGGTCGGCTATGTTGTGTGTCCCTGGTATGTGTACAACCCGAAAGTCATAAGGTTGGAGTCTCAGCACCCACCGTTCAATGCGAGTGCATGGCTTTGAGTGAGGACTGTAGATAGCCTCGAGTGCCTTATGATCAGTCACTAAGTCGAATCTCTTACCGTACACATAACGGGTGAAGTCTTTCACAAGCCCAAACCAATGCAAGGGCCTCGCGCTCAGTCTGTGAGTATCTGCGTTCACACTCTGACAAGCTCCTGCTCACGTAACAGACTGGAACCATTTCCCCATGTTGTTCCTGCACCAGCACAGCTCCTATGTCTACTGGCCCTGCATCTGCTATTACTTTAGTGGGAGCGTCTTTGTCAAAGTAAGCAAGCGTCGCTGCTTCAGCTAGTTTGTTCTTCAGTGCCTGGAACACTGCCTTCTGTTCCGGCCCAAATTGAAATGTTGTGTCCTTTTTTGTCAACTTCTGCAGGGGCTCTGTGAGTGTAGAGAACTGAGGAATGAACCTACTGCTGTAGCCCACTAAACCCAGAAAACTATGAACCTCTGATGTTGTCTCAGGCTCCCTGGCCTCGGCCACTGCTCACACTCTTTCAGCTGTGGGACCTATGCCTTTTTGTGAGAGTAACATGCCCATAAAAAACCAACTTGTCCATGTTGACCTGACATTTGTCTGGGTTAAGAGTCAGACCACAATTCTCTAATCTGTTGAGGACAGCATGCAGTCACTGGTAATGGGTCTCCTTGTCTGGGGCGTGGACCATGATATCATCCGAAATGTTCTCCACCCCTCAATGCCCGCCAGTGTTGTTGTGATTTCATGTTGATTCTGCTCGCTTGCAGATGAAACCCCAAAAATTAGTCTCTTATCTCTGTATGTCCCATTATGCACTGCAAACATTGTTATGCCTCTCGATTCTGGTGTTAGCTCCAACTGATAATAGCCCCATTTAAGATCCAGTTTACTGAACATGATAGACCCATTCATGCCTTGCAACAGTTCATCCACTGTGGGAATTGGGTACCTGCCACGTACGATTGCTGTATTAGCTTGCCTCATGTCCAGACACATCCTGATTACTTTGTGTTGTTTCGGCACAACCACTACCAGATTTACCCATGATGTGGTGCCATCAACCTTCTCGATTATGTCCATGTCTAATAGTTCCTTGATCTTGGTATCCACAGCTCCTCTCAGGTGAAAAGATACCCGCCTAAGGGGCTGCGCTACTGGCATCACATTCTCATCGATGTGTAGGCTTATCTACTTTGTGTTGAGTTTACCCACCCCTTTAAACAATTTAGGGTATTGCTGCTTTATCTGTGCTTTAACATCAGTCACTGCTGCTATGTTGACCCCTAATTTAAGTACACCTAACTTAACAGCAGTCTCTTTTCCTAGTAAAGGTTCACCATGTCCACATATCACTGTGAACTCAGCCTGTGTGCTGCATTTGCCTATGGCTACTTTGCATGTGAAAACTCCCTTTACTGCCAGTGGCTCGGTTGATGAGTATGTGTACAGTTTTTTGTTAGTCTTTGATGATTGACACTTGATCTGTTTGCTCTTCAACATTTCCCAGGTCTGCTGGTCAACAATATTGCTACTAGCCCCAGAGTCAATCAACATCAGTAAATCGACTCCTCCAACCGAGAACATTATTTTGTGTGAATTACATTTTCCATTTACCACGAATGCATAGTCTCTGTCTGGTTTCTCTGAATCAACACATTTGACTGTATGCTTCACATTACCTTCACTTTTGCATTTTAGCAAAATGATTTCTGCCGTTGCATTTCTTGCAAGTCTGCCTTCGCGGTGGGCAAGCAGGGTCCTTTGCAAAGTGGTCTGCGTGACCGCAATGGTAACACACCTTCTCATTTTTATCTTTTCCATCTTCATTTTTCTGCTTCCTTTTGTGATGTCTCCCCCTCATTTTTGAACACACGATTAACTGTTTCTTTTTCCTGTGCCTCTGAGCTTACGTGCATTGCGGGCATTTGCACTTCAATTCTCTCACACTGTGCAGATAGCTCGAGTGACCGCGCTAATGTCAGCCCAGGTCCCTCCTCTAGCAACTTACGGCGCACATATTCAGAATTACATTTGCTCAGTGTTGCATCTCTGATCTGGTTGTCTTTATCGCCAGCAAAATCACAGTCTTTAGCCGATTGTCTCAAACGAGTAACAAACTGCTGCACTGTCTCCCCAGTCTTCTGTTTTAGCTGATAAAAAAAGCTTGCAGTGTTTACTTGTGGCACAAAGTAGGCATTCAAAGCTGTTACCGCCATTTAGTAGTCCGTTGGCCTTCCGGTGTCCGCCAGCGTAGAAAAAATGTCTTGTACATCCGTCCCAGCATGGTATAGCAACAAAGCTCTTCTCCGTTGTCTCGTAGCCGCACTCACGTTGTTTCCATCGGCGAACAGTTTGAAGGAAGTGAGCCATCGTGTCCATCTCAGTCCAAGAGTGGCTGGTTCACTATAATAGTCGAACTTTGGTACAGTGCTTTCCATTGTTTTAACAGCTTACTGTGTTTCAGATTTAACTATCATCTTCACATCCCATCCTCGTCGCCATTGTTCTGCTCTAGACTTGCATATACCGTGCTAAGCTAGTTCAATAATGCACATGGACTCCGAGGCAAGCTTCAGACATCTTTTACTCCATCTCTGTTCATGTCAAGTGCCCCTCCCCTTCTCTGTGATGTGGTGACGTCCTTCCCATACACGACAGCAGGTACTGCTGAAACACAGAGCAGAGATTCCTCCGAGGTCTTACAGCTAGCAAAGCTCTGTCTGCCTGTTAAACTTTGTCCCTTTTTTGCCCAGGGACAAGAAGTTCTTAACTTGGATACAATGTCTGTTCTGCTCAGTTAGTTACTGCATAGCTGTTTAATTAATTTCACTGCCTAGAATTCCTAAACTGAATATGTTTTAAAACTGTTATGCCTTTTTTTTTTAATTGAGTTTTTCTAAGATTTCTTTGGAGACACTGGGCAGAGGAAGCCCCTGTCTCCAGTAAATCTATTGTTCTAGCTCTCTGTTCTCACCCCCTCCCATGGAATATTTATCTTACACACCCTACCTTTTGTATTTCCCTTGCAGCTTTAAGTTAAATTGGCTGCAGAGACCACTCACTGGGCCAGAATCAGCCAGTCTGCCCCTCTGACCGAAACTGCAGGTACTGCTGAAACACAATATCTTCTAGCCACTAGAGGACTGTACAATGCTGAATTTACTCTATCAGTTCATTCCTCCATCTGCACGTTATGCAACTCTGCCTCTAGAGGACTTTGAAAACCACACCAAAGTTGCTAAGATTTATGTAGTGTCTGCTCGCTCCTACACCAAAATTGCTGGCCCTATAAAGTGGATCTACCTTAATGTCTCTGGGCTTAATCCAAAGGCAATATTAAGACAAAAGTTGCTAAACTTTATAAAGTTTCTGTTCACCCCTACTCCTAAATCGCTGGCCTTATAAAAGTGAATCTGATTGCAGGACCCTTGCTCTAACACCTTTTTTCCTTTTGTTTTAAACTAATGATGGCCAGTCAAGCCCTGTTAGTGCTGACTCTCAGCCTGGTTCTACTATCCCAGAACATACTCTGAATCGGTGTTTCACCGGATCTATATCTGCAATGGAGTATAGACCCTGATGACTTCACATACTCAAACATGATAATCCAGCCAGATAGGTACATTGTGGTTACCCCAGCACTCCTTCCAAGATTCCTTATCTACTCCACCACGGCATCAGTAGCAAAATGGTGGCGTCACCACAGTTATCTAATCCTTCCTTTTGTGCTTTGTAAAGTATGGTACCTGGTATTATTAGCCCTTATGTTGTCTGGGGACGTTGAGCTAAACCCGGGTCCTATACCCAGCCAAGTATCTATAAGCAATGCTGGTTATGGCACTAAGGGTCTGCAATTAGTTCATCTAAATGTTAGAATTCTGCTCCACAACCATGCAGAACTTGATGCCTGGGTCGACAGCTACCAGCCTGATGTCCTATGTATATCAGAAACATGGCTAAAGCCCTCAATATCTGATACCTGCTGCCTACTCCCTAATTACAACTTTCTAAGGTGGGATAGGCCACCCCCTAAATGTGCTGGGGGTGGCAGTCTATTTCAAAAAAAAAGCCTTAACCGGTCCCTAGTAACTGATAACTATACTTCTACATGTGAGTCACTACATACCATCCTAACACTAGGGGCAAAGAAGCTTCACATTATATGTGCTTACAGTCCTCTCAAAGGTGGGCAATCTGGCCTGGAGGATTTACTGAACTACAGTGCCTCAACAGCTGGGCAGAATGAACTACTCATCCTAGGGGACATGAATATAAATTGGTTGAGTAAATCCCATGGTACCCTTCAATCTGTGATACAGAGTTACAATTTACAACTGGTCATAACTGACCCAACAAGAGTGTCACAAAATAATGGTTCTAGCACCCTCATTGATTGGGTCATGATGAATTGCATAGACAGAGTTGCGGCTGCGGGCACTCTGCCAGACGCAATAAGTGATTACTCTTCTGTATATGGAGTCACTCAGTAATCCCCATATCTCCCCAATGCTATATATCATTCAGGAACCATGCAGATCTAAACCAGTCTCACTTTCTACATGATGTCGCTATGACTGACTGGTCCCCTATCTACTGGGCCCATAACACTGATGTCACCCTCAACCTTTTTCTAAGTGAGTTTTTATCATTTCAGGATAAGCATATCCCTCTTCACACTCACCGGGTAAGCAGTAAGCAATCCAAATAGTTGCACAAGGACTTACTCGCATCACTCAAGGCTAGGGACAAATGCTGGAGAAAATCCAAAACTTTGTGCCTCCAAGGAAACTTTCATTTCTACACGGAACAGTGCATGAAGTGCAATAAGCAAATCAGGCTTGCGAAAAGCCAATACTGCAAGGGATTATTGGTGGATGTGGCTGGTGACCCCAGGAAATTTTGGTCACACGTAAAAACCTTCCTCTGATCCAAGCAATGCCACACTACAAATGACATGATACTGAATGGGGTCCATTGATCAGATCCACACACAATAGCAAACACTTTCAACAATCACTTCTCAGACCTCTCCAAATATACTACTGCCTTCCCCACTGCACTCTCTACTCCTGATATCTCCTCCCTAAAAGGTAGGCCAGTGGGACTGCCATTCTACTTTAACGCTGTCTCCAAAACAGATGTACTCAGGTTACTCACTGCCATATTGGACAGCATTGCGGTTGGATCTGACTGCCTGGAACCTAAGCTCCTCAAGCTGACTGCCCCTTCATTGCAGGGCCACTATCTAAAATCTTCACTATGTCCCTTAGTGAAGGAGTAGTACAAAATATCTGACAAATATCCGTTTAAAATAGGTGACAAGAAGGATTTAGCAAACTATAGACCAATAGCAATATTATCTGTCTTAAACAAAATCCTGGAGAAGCTCGTCGCAAGACAGGTGACAGAGCACCTCACCAAGTATAACCTCCTGTCCACAAATCAATATGGCTTTAGAAAGGGTCACAGCACCCTAACTGCCCTGCTACAGCTAACCAATGATAGAGTACATGCTATGGATCAGGGTCTTCTAACAGGAGCAGTTTTTATAGATCTCATGAAGACGTTTGATCTCATTGATCACCCCCTCCTGCTAGCTAACCACCTATCCCTGGGTTTCTCAGCACAACAACAGGATGCAAATTATAAAGTTCAACTCTGCAGCCTCTGACAAAACAGTAATTGATGTTGGGGGACCACAAGGAACCATTCTAGGACCTCTCCTCTTCTCGATCTTCATTAATAATATGAGAAATGCCTCCTCCTGCTCATCCCTGCTGTACACTGATGAACTCATTCTCTATACCTGCTCTGATAATGTACTTACTCTCAACCACAATCTATCGGAGGACTTCCTAAATGTACAGTCCTGGATCACTAGCCATAGGCTGCTTCTCAACATTAGTAAGACTCAGGCTATGCTTTTTGGCATGCCTGCCAAACTAAAAAATAGTCGTGATCTCTTAAAATAATAAGTGTGGATGGTACCCCTTTGGAAGTCATAAACTCATTTAAATATCTGGGGGTTCTACTCAATGGATCCCTTAACTATGAGATCCATATTACTACTGTGTGTAAGGCGGTCAATACTAAGCTAGGTTTAGCCTACAGAACTAGCCACATTCTCACCCCTTCCATGAGGTTGGCCATTGCCAGAGGAATTCTTCACCCATCCCTTGCATACAGAACTTCAATCTATGGCAATGCATCTAAAACCTTCCTACACAAATGGGACATAACCTGTAATTATATATGTCATTATGCCTCTGCATCCCCTAAGTTAAAACATCACTGCCTGCTCTATGCAGACCTTAATTTGCCCTCTCCTATGGTCCACTGGCTTCTTACTCTTGGGGCCCTTCTGGATGGAATTCTGAAGTCCAGTATACCTAGTTGTTTCACCACTGCACTCACCCCACAGACCCCCTCCTATGGTCTCCATTCTGCTGATCTTTCCTTACTCCACATTCCCAGATGTACCACTTTCAAAGGGAAAACAGGTATTTGCTTCATGGCCCCCAGTTACTGGAACTTGCTGCCCCTTGAAATACGACAGTTACCTAGCCATGCCTCATGTAAAAAGAGGCATCGCTCTCTGCTTATTGAGAGTGCACAGTGCAATTGTTTTAAACCACCCTAGATTCCTGGCTCCCTATGCTATTACTGTCTCGATGTCCTCCTCTGGTACTTATACCTCATAGTTTCTACTTGTCTTACCACCCCTTCCTTACCCCACCTCTTACACATCTCTCCCACCCCCTCCTGCTTTCTCCCTGTGAGGTCTTACTACCTTAGTCCTTACTACCTACTTGCTCCCTCTTTGGTGTCATATTTATTTATTTATGTTATAGTAAGTTTTGTAGAATAGAGTTAATGCCTAGCTTGATAATCAACTTTTATATGTGCACTTACCTTTGTTGTGCTTTGATATGTGAAATATCTGTATTGTCTCCTGGTTACACCAATTGCTCAAACTGTTATCCATTTTTACTATATCCTTAAATGCTATAGTATAATATGCACTTACTTTCACTTCTGATATGAAGCACATCAGAATGTTTCTCCCATCACCTCAAACTGCTCAAATTGTTATCCATTTTACTTGTATCCCTAATTGCACTCCTATATTGTACTGTATCATCACTGTTTTTTCCTGTTGATGTTGTAACCTCCCGGTTCGTGCCTGAAAATAGTCACTTTTGTGTCTAGTGCACATACCCGGTAATCAAAAACTAAATAAAAATAAAATAAAGATACAAAACAAATACGCATTGTTCATTGGAATACATATAAACAAATATAGCAACATCCAGCTAATATGTGAAGAGGACAATTCACTTAAGCATACAATATTGCACATTCAGAACTTGAGAATTGGAGGCTAAGGCTGACTCTTAGCTGACTCTTAGCAGAGACAGAGAGGGTGAGGGGAAATGGAGAGTATAGCTAGGCAGACCACGCAGGTAGCTTCAGCACACCCAAATGTATAAGAACCTTACGTTTTGCTCCGACTAGGTGGGGCTTCTTCAGAGGTATAACTTACAAGTAAAAGACTGCCCCTTTTATAGGGACATCGATTAAAGTGCCAACATTAATTAATCCAAACACACCTGTGTATACTACAAACAATTTAAAGTGCTATCCATTCTAATACATTGTACCAACATCACATTTCGTTTTAAACATAATAATAACTTACTCCAGGTGTATGCAAAGGACATTAATATAATGGTACAAAATGTAGACCCATTAAATATAAAATGAAATATACCACTACACACTTTTAAATCTTTCAATTGTTTTTTTATATATACACAAATTCTGTAAATACCAAGCCAAGCATAGATTTTCAAACCAACAGAGTCTTATTCTGAAGAAAGTGTGGAACAATTATATATTATCTATCAGTTCCACAATAATGCTTTATTAATTCTTCTTCTATCTTCAGAAAATCATAATATTCTGACTGGTAATTCTTCACTTCTGGAGTACTTTCATAGAATGGTGGAGTTTCTGCTTGAGTAACAACTTCGCATGGCACTGAAAATATACAGAGAAGGAAAAGAGAATTTTAAACATATTTCAAAAACTTAATCTACAACTCACAATTTTTACAATATTCCAGTGTTATGTTTTAAAGTCTCTAACAGGTTTGACAATTTGTCCAAGTCCTAATATCCACTGGCACAGAAAGTGTCACAAGGGCATCCTAGATAAACTCATAAACTAATAACTAAATATATAACTATAAATATAGAAAAAGAGGTACAGACAGCTATAGACACTCAGAGGGTAAAATGGGGAGAGAAGGGGAAGGGAGGGAGAAAGGAGGGAAGGGACTGGGAAATCAAGATATATGTATATATGTATATATAATTGTTGTTTCTAGATGGTATAACCAGATATAAAATCAAAGTAAGAAAATCAACACAAAATAAAAAAAACCCCAAAAACCTAAGAATTAATCACATTATGCATATATAGAGCTTCTGTTTTCCTCGTCATTAAACGTGAATGATCACATTTAAAATTTAAACCTCTATGAAGTACCAATGTAAACATCATATATGTAAAGCCATTGCTATATTACAATAGATGTCCTACTTCCATAGAGTCATTAAGACCTAGTGGAAAACAAGCCCATGTTTTAAAAATCCAGCGTGTCTCAAATTGACTGACCTTTTGTTCCCAATTGCCTCCCCTAATATTCTTATCAACTTTTTGAATGCCAAAAAGGTTGTCTAATGCTCTTTTTTATTTTTTCCAGTAACATGCCTACCTATGGCATATTTAATATTATTATTGTTTCATGCCCTCACATGCTCTTCAAATTTGGTCTTGAAAGTTCTGCTTGTATGACCCATATAAAATGCATTACATTGGCGTATCAAAATGTAGACTACCCTCTCCATGTTGCAATTAATAAAAGCATTACAAAAGATATTTCCTTTTCCCCTAGGATGTAAAATAGAATCCCCTTGTATAAGATAATCACAATAAATACATTGCATGCATCTTTTTTTATGGCTGGAATCTTCCAAAAAATCTGACTTTCCAACTGTGGTTTAAACAAAGCTGAAACTACTTTATCTCCAATACTTTGTGCCCTTCTATGAGCAAAATTGGGTCCTGTCTGTGCAAGCTCTGTCAATCTAAAGTCACTTGCTAGAATGAACCACCTGTTGTTCACAATCTCTTTTAATTTTTGTATACCCAAAGAATATGTGGTTATGAATCTTACACCTTCAGTCTCATCTTGCCTTGTTATTTTCTGTAACTCCTCTGCCAACAATGCTGTACGGGGAATATTATTAACTTCCTCAACTGCCTGCATGACAGTATTGCGATTGTACCCCCTTGCTGCAAACTTTTTTATCTGCTGTGTTTCCCTTTCTTTGTGCTGTTCTATATCTGCACAGTTCCTTGTGACCCTTATCAATTGTCCTTTGGGGACAGCTTGTATCGCGTGTTGTGGGTGGAAACTATCTGCCTTCAAGATTGTGTTCCTAACAGTAGCCTTAGTATATAGATCTGACATGATATCACCATGTTCATCTTGATATAGGGTCACATCCCAAAAATGTATCCTATATTTCCCCACGCTTAACTGAAATATTAAAAAAGGGCTACTGCTGTTCAAAAAAGACACAAACTCCTGTAAGGTGCTATCATCGCCCTTCCACACAACAAGGATGTCATCAATAAAGCGCCTCCACAAATCCAAAAAGACAATATATGGATTTGTGGGGGCGCTTCTGACAACATCCAATTCCCATTTTGCCAAAAAAAGATTGGCAAAGCTGGGTGCAAAATTTGCACCCATTGCTGTTCCCCTGATCTGTAAATAATATTTGCCTCAAAAAACAAGCATGTTAAATGTAAGTATAATCTGTGCCAAATCCAAAAAGTAACTCAGTGGGTGGGTGATCTCACTCTTCTCTTAATTCCAAGAAATATCTAAGTGCCTCCAGCCCCTCCTGGTGTGAGATTGATGTATAAAGGGACTGTACATCCAGTGTGGCAAATTAAAATTCACCATCCATCTCCATGTCATAAACTGTATTTAGTATATCAGCTGTGTCTCTGATGTAGGATGGAGGTTTTTGACCTATGGGCTTTAAATATGTATCCACAAAATTAGAAAGTGGTTCTGTTAACCACCCTATTCCTGCTATAATAGGGCATCCCGGGGGTCTCTCAAGATTCTTGTATATTTTAAGAAGAATATATATTGTTGGTATCACTGAATTTTTTTCTGTTAGGTACCCATATTCCTCCCTAGTAATCCATCCCATGTCAGTTGCCCAGCTTAAATATTCATCTGTACACTTTTTGAAAACTCCTATAAGATTTCCTGTAAGTCTGCGGTAAAATATAACATCAGTAAGTTGTGATAATATCTCATTTTCATATGCAGTACTGTCCATAACGACGACAGCCACCCTTTTATCAGCAGATTTTATAATGATGGATTTGTCTCCCTACAAGTCTCTAACTACTTTTATTTAATTAAATGACAAATTATGGGGTACTTTCCTGATAGGTATAGGGTTCAAATCCAAATTCATGAGATCCATCTTGCATGTTCATAGAAAAGTAAAAACCATTACTCCATGGGGTGGACAAAAGGATGATTTTGGTTTGAAGCCACTCTTCTGTTGGTGTAGTGGGAAAATCTGTTCTACATCCCCTATTTGGGCAATATCTTTATAGAAAAAAAGTTTTTAAAGTCAATTTTCTGGCAAACAGGCTTAAGTCAATTAGTGCCTGGCTAATATCCATATTCTTTGTTGGTACAAATGTTAATCCTTTAATACTGTCAATTCTGTAACAGTAAATTTTTTTGAAGAAATATTTATAACATTGTCTGGCTCAGAAACAACTTTTTGCCTTTTCCAAATAGCATTTAATAATCTCTTCCACCACACCCCCCCTTCTCATCCTTGGGCCATACCTCTGAGGAAACCTGAAGCGAGTTTTCCTGTTGCACCGTTGGGGTCCTTGTCCATTTTGTCTGAAGTTGTTTATGGAGGGGTTCTGCTGGTGGTTCAGATTATTTTCTAGTATCCACCTGGGAAAGAATAAGAGCCAGTCGAGTCAGAATCAGGCCCAGAAATGTAATCGAGAACTGTCTGGTGATTATTCATTGTACTTTTCTTTAAAACAGATGGCAAATTGTTCTGACTTTTTTATTTCCCCAGTCAAAGACTGTACCATTTTTATAGTCATTTGCATCCCGTCTTAACTTCCTTTCTTTCCCAGCTTTCAACCTTGCATCATATTTCTCAGTCTTCTCATCTAGTTCCTTTTGTAGTTCCTTTAATTGACTGTTTGTTGTTGGACTGGCAAGTAATCGTTCTATTTTAGCTATCTCATCTGAAATCTGTTGCCTAATTGGTGCTGCATTATTAAAGGAATAATGCCTGACAGGGTGGGAGTTATGCTGGGATAACATCCCACCTCGGGTGGTTGAGCCCGAGGCCACCGGCCGAGGGCGTCCAACACCCGAGAAGGGATGTTATCCCAGCATAACTCCCACCCTGGAGGGCATTATTCCTATTATACAATGGCTTGTTGTTTTATAATAAAAAAAATAATTTTAAAGAATGTTTTTGTTAGTGTGTAAACATATTTTTGTTTCTTAAGAGAAAGAGGAGATCATCATGGAGGTGGTGGGGATCCAAATCATCCAAACAATCAGCAGGGATGTTATGCCAGGATAACATCCCTGCTGTGATAGCCAACTGACCAATCAGAAACCAGGATTCTTTCTTGCCATTGTATAATAGTGGATTACTTGTTCCACTATGTAAAAAAACCTGCTATGCATACCATGGCTGCCCTGCTTAATTATCTCCCCCCCCTCAATTTCACTGGCTGCTATTTCATCCGTAGCTTGTTTGGCCATAATTGGCTGAAAAACTTTATTTTTATATATATAATCAGCCATAACCATCAATCCCTTAAAAAATTTATGTTTTATAAAAACAAAAAAGGGAAAACAGCTACAAAAGGTACTGGTGATAAGTAATTCACTAAAATGCAACCCTCTCAATGGACTATAAGGTTGCTATTAATCAGCGCTATTCAAAGAAAGATAAATCAAAAAATAGATAGACCTAGGTGCTCCGCTAAAGGTCGTGGAAGGTGGTCCTTCACAATCTCAAAGCTAGAACCACCACAGCAAAACATTTGGAGCACCCACCAAAGACAAAACTTTAAGAAAGATGCTTAAAGTATGAGCCAAGAAACATTTTTTTTAGAGAAATGTAACATTGTATTTATTTATTAATTTATGGCAAACACTTCATAGAACATAGAAAATCAAAACAGCATCTAAAAACAGCAACATTTACAGCATCACCAGTACCCAAGGAGGGAGATGCAGGTAGACTGCACTGGTAGCTACAGCACACCCAAAGGCATAAGAACCTTACGTTTTGCTCCGACTAGGTGGGGCTTCTTCAGATGTATATCTTACAAGTAAAAGACTGCCCCTTTTATACGGACATTGATTAAAGTGCCAACATTAATTAATCCAAACACACCTGTGTATACTACAAACAATTTAATGTGCTATCCATTTTAATACATTATGCCAACATCACATTTTGTTTTAAACATAATAATAACTTACTCCAGATGTATGTAAAGGACACTAATATAGTGGTACATAATGTAGAACCATTAAATATAAAATGAAATATACCACTACACACATTTAAATCTTTCTATTGTTTTTTTGTATACACAAATTCTATAAATACCAAGCCAAGCATAGATTTTCAAACCAACAGAATCTTATTCCGCAAAAAGTGTGGAACAAATATATATTATCTGTCAAGTCCACAATAATGCTTCATTAATTCTTCTTAGGTCTGCAGAAAATCTTACTATTCTAGCCAGTAATTCTTCACTTCTGGAGTTCTTTCATAGAATGGTGGAGTTTCCACCTGAGTAACAACATCGCATGGGACTGAAAATATACAGAGAAGGAAAAAGAGACTTTAAACACATTTCAAAAACTTAATCTATAACTCACAATTTTTTACAATATTCCAGTTTTATGTTTTAAAGCCTCTAACCAGTTTAACAATTTGTTCCAGTCCTAATATCCACTGGCATAGAAAGCTTTACGAGGGCATCTTAGATAAACTCATAAACTAATAACTAAATATATATTTATAAATATAGAAAAATAGATATAGACATTTATTGACACTCAGCGGGGTGAAATTGGGAGGGGGAAGGGGGAGGGGGTGGAAAAGGAGTGAAGGGACTGGGAAATCAAGGGCCCTATATATAATATAATCATTGTTTCTAGGTGGTGCAACCAGATATAGAATTAAAATAAAAAAATCAACACAAAATAAAAAAGCTACTGTATGACTTAATCACATTATACATATATAGAGCTTCTGTTTTCCTTGTCATTAAACATGAATGATCAAATTTAAAATTTAAACCTCTATGAAGTACCAGTGTAAACATCATATATGTAAAACCAGTACCTCCCCTGTTTCTAGTGACTGGTTGAACAGGGCTGTCAGAGGTGCAGCCAGCTATTCCCTGAGCTTCCTCAGCAACCTGGGGTGCACCACATCTGGACCCATTGCCTTGTCTGTATTTATGTCATTAGGGCAAAAGTGCAATCATGATTGGTGGCAGGGTGAGTGTACATTGCCAGTCTGTATTTATGTCATTAGGACAAAAGCGCAATCGTGATCAGTGGCAGGCCGAGTGTACGTCACCGAAAATCAATTTTGGCGATGTTCACCCCTGGTGCACAAAACAACGGTGCTGGGGACTTAGATTTTAAATGTTCATGTAGGGGCTGTGCCCCCGCACCCCCTACTAAAGAATTCTTAACCCCAGGGGGGGTGCATGTCAGGGTGTGTGTGCAAAATCTGGACAAAAAAATAATTTTGGGCTGGGCACACAAAAATGTAGGCACGCCTGGACCTGAACCCAGAACCCTCACAGCTTTAGGCTGCCACACACCCACCATGCTATGGGGCCAGCTCAGCAGCCCCACACCAGGCCAGTCCTCCCTCTCTTCCATCACACTTGCTCCCCCCCTCACATATACACATAGCGATGTCCTGTTGCTATATGCGCCCACCTCCCCCATCTGGTCGCCCTTCCTCAGCAGTGGCCCTGTCAACATGTGCCGGGATTGAGTCGCTGTTATTGCAAGTGCTCAATCGCTGATGCCCATGTCACGGGCTACCCCTTGTCTACATTAACTTTGACAACTCTCTTAGGACTCTTTCTACTGTGAAAGGGCTAGTGTTCCTCTCCCAACCCTTTATGCCCTTGTCTTATAACAAAGGCCCATTTCCTACCCTCTCCTCCATGAATATTGAACAGAAGTATTTGTTAAAGATGTCTGCTTTTGGTGGTCCTTTTATAGAACCCTCCCACCCACCCTACAGCCTTCCCTTTCAGTCTTACTATACCTCCCCTGGACTTCTTATTTTCGCTAATGTATCTAAAAAATGCTTTATCCCCTTTTTTTACTGATTTGGCTATATTTTCCTCTATTTTTGCATTTGCACTCCTAACTGCCTTTCCTGCCTCCTTTTGTTTCTCCTGGCAACTCTCCCTATCCTCCTCCTATTGTGCTTTTTGTAGTTTCTGAAGGCTAGTTTTTTCCCCTTTTTCCACTACCTCTCTAGAGAACCACAGTGGTCTCTTTTTTTCTCTTGCCCTTGCTGACCTGCCTGACACAGAATTTAGTAGCTGTTTCAATTCCTTCTCTTACTGTAGCACACTGTTCTTCTACCCCCCCCCAGATTCCCTGTCCCTGCCAGGGCATCACTGAGGCATTCTCCCATTTTCTTAAAATCGGCCCTTCTGATGTCCAGGACCCTCGTCTGTGTGTGTTTTGATTCTGGCCTTGTTTTTATGTTAAACCACATCGTCCGGTGATCACTGGTTCCCAGGTGGTCCCTCACTGTGACGCCAGCAATCCTGTCCCTGTTTGTCAGTACTGGGTCCAGCAGTGCCCCCTCACAAGTGAGTTTCTTAACCAGTTGTCTGAGGAATGCCCCCTGAAGGGAGCCCAGTATGTCCCTACTCCTGCTTGTTTCTGCAGTTGGAAGGCTCCAATCCACATCTGGCAGATTGAAGTCCCCTACTAGTAACAGCTCTCCCCTGCAAGCCATTTTATGGATTGCTTCTAGTATTTCCTTATCCATTTCTTCCCCCTGTGATGAAGACCTGTAGACTACCCCCATGCGAAGAACTGCCCCTTTCTTCTTTTCCAGGGTAACCCACAGCACTTCTGTACCCTCCTTCCCCTCCTGTATTTCTGTAGCCTTTATGTTGTTACTTACATAAACAGCCACTCCTCACCCTTTTCTTTCTACCATGTCTTTTCTAAACAGATTATATTCTGGTATAGTCACATCCCAATTATGGTTGTCATTAAACCAGGTCAGCTTCTGCCATGGTGGCCTGTAAGACTGTCATTTTGCTGCATAGACTCTGAGCGTTTGCACACATGGCTCCCCAGATGGTATTATCACTTTCTCTCCTTTTTGCCTTTTGCCCTCCTTTATCATGTCTTCCCTTTTTCTCAGCTTTAAACTTTTCTTCTACGTCTTGCATTACATTTTTATTTGATTCCTTCTGGGGTTCCACTCCCTCCAGAATTCTGTCATTAGCCTCAAGAACTTTTGTGTGTGTGTGTGTGTGTGGGCTGTTTCTGTCTCCCAATCTTATTCTGCCTCCCCCCTTGACTAGTTTAAACACTTGCCAATGTAGCATTTAAACCTTTCACTGGGGACTGCAGCCCCTCTCCTGGATGGATGTAGGAAGTCTGCCTTGTATAGGCTCCTCTCCCTTCAGGTGGGGCCCCAGTCCCAGTGAACCCAAAACCCTCCTCTCCATACCAATTCCTCAACCAGGTGTTGAAGTTTCTGATGCGGAGAATCCTGTCATCCCCACTGTCATAGATGGGGGTAGCACTTCTGAGAAGGTTACTGACTATGCCACCTGTCTAAGACCCCTCCCCAACTTCTTAAACTCCTCCTGCACCATGGCTGGCTCACCCCTAGCCAGGTCATTCATCCTCAGATGAACAATGACGTCTATCTCTATCTCCCTTCCTGCTGCCACAGCGATCCTGTGGATATTTTTCCATCCCTGTGTACCGTGGCTCTAGGAAGGCACCAAGCCTCCCTCTCCTCCTCACTACTTGCTTCCAACTCTATCCCCTTAACTCATTCAGGCCTAGATACGCCTACAGGTGGCATCTGAAAGCATAGCCACTCAGGCCAATAATGCCTGTAGACATACTCAGTTGACTTACACTCAGGCCTGGAAACATCTGAGGGAGTCAGCAGTTTTTACCTAAATAATTAACAAACCAAATTGCTTAGAACTGGTTGCAAGGCACCGTTAGAAAGGTAATTTTGTGCTGAACAATTTTGCTGCTGATACTTTCTGTTTATCATGTATACTTTAGGAGTCATTCACATTTGTTTAAGGTGTGCATGGCTGACATCTGTCTCTCAAGCTTCACCTAAGCACCTTGAATAAATCTGGAAAAAAAACACTGTTGTTTGGTACTTCAGCTAGTATAAAATAAAAATTAAATGGATTACAATGGATTGCATAGTACCATTAGAAAGGCAATTTTGTGCTGAACAATTTTGCAGCTGATACTTTGTATCTAACACGTATACTTTAGGAGTTATTTGCATTTGTTTAAGGTATGATGTGCATGGCTGACATTTGTTTCTCAAGCCTCACCTAAGCACCTTGAAAAAATCTGAAAAAAACACAGTTGTTTGGTATTTCAGCTAGTACAAAATAAAAACCAAATTGATTACAACTGGAAAGGTAATGTTGTGCTGAACAACTTTGCCCCTCGTACTTTGTGTGTAGCACTTACTGTCCAAGAGGTATTCACATTTGTTCATGGTATGCTGATTATGGCTTGATTTTGCTTAGCAAGGCCCAGGATGCAGTGCTAAGAGTATACAGGGTACAAATGGTGGAAGTCTCAAAGAGCTCTTGTGGTGTGAATGAGTTAACAGTGGAGTCACCCAAGAGGATTCGCTTCCTCTTCCTCTCCCTCTGGGACCTCCTGTCACCCCCCTTCAGGTCTCTGCTGGGGAGGACTCCCACATCCCCTCTGGCCACTATTGCAGGTGCCTCAGTGAGTCATTCCTGCTCTGCCAGGGTGGCGTAAGAGTTCTGTAGTGGAACTAGTTTTGGGATGTGCCAGAAAGACTTATGCTTCCAAATGGAAAATGTTTTTCCCTGTGGTGTGCTCCTAAGCAGCTCAATCGTTTACAGGCAGACCTGCCCATACTGTTGGACTACTTGGTTTATTTGCAGGATTTGGGCCTCAGGCCTTCAACCCTCAAAGTACACCTGGTGGCTCTCTGCCTATATTTCAGCAGGTAGTGAGAAAACAGTGGCTTCACACCCCATTTTCGAGAAGTTCTTCAAGGGTCTCCTGCAACTGTATCCACCTGTTAAGGAACCAGTCCCTCCCTGGGATTTGAATATGTGTATAGCCAAGCTCATGGAACCTTCCTTTGAGCCCATGGCTACTGTGGACCTGAAGTACATCACCTGGAAGGCAGTCTTTGTGGTAGCCATAACTTCTGCCAAGAGGGTATGTGAACTGCAGGCACTCTACATTGACTCTCTCTAACTGCATTATCTTCCACGGAGACATGGTAGTCCTTTGGAGTAACAGGAAACTCCTGCCCAAAGTAGTGTCTGAGTTTCATTTGAACCAGTCCATCACTCTCCCAATGTTTTTTACAGTGAAGTCCAGTACTGGTGAGCAGAGACTCCACAGTCTGGGTGTTAAGAGGGTGCTCAGTTACTATTTGAACCACACTAAGGAATTCAGGTCCTCCCACTTACAGCTGTTTCTCACTTATGGTGAATTGGGAAAGGGCAGGCCAGTCTCTAAGAGGACCATTGCCCACTGGATAGCCTCCTGCATTCAATTCTGCTACAATAAAGCTGGCAAGCAGCCACCACAAGGCTTCTGGGCACACTCCACTCATGGCACTGCTGCCTCTGTGGCAGCTGAAAGGGATATTCCCTTGTTAGAGATGTGTACAGCAGCTACCTGGGAAACTACACACCTTTACAAAACACTAATGCATGGACGTGCAGACAAGAAGACATGCCAGGTTTGGCACTGCTGTCTTTATTTATTTATTTATTTAAAATCTTGGAATTACAACTTTTGAATCAGAGGCTCATTTCCAAAGGCTCCACATCAATACACAATACAGACATAGGTAAATACAATAGACAGTACGATACAATATACAATGCCAAGGCAGTTTGATGGCAAGGTTGCAGCATGAAACAGTATACTGAGATGTCTAATACAGAGTTGAGGCTGTAGGCTATGGGCAACACAGTAAACAATACGATACAGGGTACATTGTCAGGACACTTTGACTTCCGGTTACAGCATGACTATTTTACAAGGATGTTCTGATCAGTTTACAAGGATGTCTAATACATTGTTGTGGCTGTTGACAGTGCATAGGATAAGTCTAACAGTAGGAGGTCAGTTAGTGGCCAGAGAGTGAATCGGGGGACAGTGCACATGCCTATTATGCTTGGCTGGATCTGAGCAAACTGGGTAAGTTAGGGGAGGCAGGTAGTGCAAATTCTAGAGCAGTCTGTTGGGAGACTTTGTGTCACAGAACGTTTTCCCTAAATAGGTTCTGTACCCAGCCTCCCAAGGTACTGCTTTGTAGTCTGCAATTGTTAAGCATAGTGAGGGATTCCTGGGGTTTGAAAAAAAAAATGACTTACCATAGTAATATTGTATCTTCATCGGAGGTATCTCAGTCATCAGGTCACACATATGAAACTTCACCGTCGGTGAAGCAGGATCCACATGATAGATTTTCAGCAGTACCACTGGGGTGCCCATGCTGACATCACCTACCGATGTCACCAACCATATAAAGGAATGAGCGGCCCTGCTCCCGCCTCAGTTCTTTTACACCGTCGACTCTGTTCACATGGGTCTCTGCAGAAGCTCTGATGCAGTTTTGTACCATTTTTGCCTACAACTTTATTTTACTTAGTTTTTCAGAATCTCTTTTTTACAAGAGATTCCTCTACCTTGTTTATATAAAGAGTTATTCCTTCCACTTCTCTCTTCTGTTGCTGCCACTGCAGGAAGAAGATTGCCTCTACAGATGAACATACTCTCTGTGTCTGCTGTCCTGGGCCTGACCATAATGCCTCAGACTGAGCTCTGCCATAAATTCATCCAAACAACCCTCAGGTGACAAAAAAGGCTCTCAAAAATGTTTTGATGGAACAACAGGTAGCCAGTTCTGGGCAGGGGTCCTCGGGGGTCCCTCCTTCCCAGTTGCCGGTGGGTTCATTAAGGTCCCAGGCTACTAAGTCATGAGATAAGTCCTTGGGAAAAAGTCACAAAAAAGACCAAGATTGGGATCTCTCCCCCCGGTGACATTCCCACTCCCCAACAGCTACTTCTTCTTCCTCTGGGGGTACTCCGTTGGCTGTAGTTGTGCCAATGCCTGTCACTGTCCAGGTCTCTGTTCCTACCAGACCCATGATGACAGCACCGCTGCCTGCCTTTCAGGGTGGCCAGTTATTGACCCTTGGGTTGTCAGCCCCCAGTTCGTCGACACCTGGCTCGTTGATGACAGCCCTCCCATCAAGACCTGATGCTTCTCCAGGCCTTTGGGAATTGAGCTCTTTGGGGTCCCAGGGCCAGATGGATGGGTCATCGTGCCCTGTGCTGTAGACCCCATCTCCATTGACACAGCAGTCTACTGTTGTTGACCTCAACAATATTCTGACTAAATTTACCATGGTCTTGGTCCATCAGCTGGGTGCTTATAGGCCTGGGTCCCCTGCGCTGTTGATGGCCCCATCATCATTCATGCCATTTCAGCCTCCTTGGGCTATCCCCCATGGGTCATCATCAGTCCCTCATTTGTCGGACCTCGACTTGGAGCAGGTCAACATTGAGGAGGAGTACCATCCTGACATCATCTTGCCTGAGGAAGAGGAAGAACCTCTTTCCTCCGACAGGTCCACTGCCTCCTCAGTGAGTGAGGACTCTGTTGAGCGTACTCCTAGGTCTCCCTCAGAGGACCCTACTTTCTTGAATGTTATGAAGCAGCTGTCCACAGCCATTGGCTTCCATACCAAGGAAGAGGTGCCACCAGACAACATCTGTTGGACTTTCTGGAAACCCCAGACCCGCCTCCTCAGGCCATTCCTCCTATTCTCCCAGTCCTGAGGAATGCCACTACTGCCACCTGGCACAGACCTGATATGGTTCTGGCCATGCCTTGCAGGGTGGATAAGTTATATCATGCCCCCTTCCTTACTATGCTGTCCAGCCAAGACCGATTCCATGGTCATCAAGGCAGCTAATGACAGGTCAAAGGTGCCTGGGCTCCTCAGTTCCCTTCCCCTGACAGGGAATCCTGCAGGTTGACCTTTGGGGTAAGAGAGTACATGCCTTCTGTACCTTGGGCTGAGGATTGCCATTTACCTCTCTCACATGGACAATACCAGAATACCATCTGAAAGAGGGCCAAAGCTGCTGCCCAGGCCCTCCCTGAATGCACCCAGAAACAGGAGGTTCTTAAATGCTTGCAGAGTGCAGAGGATATCAGCAAATGCCTCCTTAGGGCCCTGTATGATATTTCAGATACTGGTGCAAGGGCTGCTGCCACAGGCATTTGCCTTCATAGTCACACTTGGCTGAGGGTCTTAGGCTTAGTGGCAGATGTCCAGCAATAGGTGCTTAACACCCCTTTCAATGACTAAACTATTTGGGCCAGATGTTCAGGACATCATCAATGACCTACAGGCAACTGGCAGGGCCATTAAATCTGTCCACTCACTCTATCATATGCAGCCTAGAAGCAGACAGTGCCCTCCCTTTTGCAAGGTGTCCCACAAGTCTGGAGCAGTCTCTCATCACCAGGGCAAAAGAAAGGCCTTCCCCACCTTGCCTACTCCCTCCTCCTCCTCTAGCACTGCAGCAAAGTGCTCTAGGGGTGACAGTTCAGCCCCAGTGGCTGGATATGCCTCCCCTTGACTCCTTGTTAGAACCCCCCTCTTGTGGTCTATGACCAAGAGGTGGTGGTCGGAGGTTGGTTCTCCCTCCATTTCAATCAATGGAGAACCATCACTTCAGATGCCTGAATTCTTCAGATTATAGAGAGGGGTCACACTCTGGAACTCCTAGAGATGCCCCAAGAGACTCCTCCAGTACTCTCCACCTATACGCTGGCCCACCTGTCCATTCCCTGGGAGGAAGTGCAGTCCTACTGCAGAAGAAGGCCATCGAGCCAGTGCCCTGGTGCCAAAGGAACAGGCGATTTTATTCCAGGTTCTTCCTGGTCCTCCCAAAAACTGGAGATCTGAGGCCCATTCTACACCTCAAGTACCTCAATCTGTATGTCCAGTACAAAAAAATTTCACATGGTCACCCTGCCAGGCCAGATGCCCCTACTCAAGCAGGGTGACTTGCTGGGCTCCCTGGACATGCAGGATGCTTACCTGCATATCTCAGTGTTTCCACTGCACAGGAGATTCCTCCAGTTTCTCTTTCTGTGTAAGCACTACCATTTCAAGGTATTGTTTTTTGGCTTATCCTCTGCACCATGGGTCTTTACAAAGTACTTAGCAGCAGTAGCTGTAGCTCTCAGAAGGGAGGGACTGTATGTTTTCACCTATCCGGACAACTAGCTCCTAAAGCCTCATCCAGGGAGCAGCTCCTTTGGACTCTGAAAAGAACCCTTTGGCTGTTTTTCTCCCTGGGCTTCACTGTCAACCTGCCCAAGTCTGTCCTGACCCCACCCCAGAGGCTGCAATACATAGGGGCTGTTCTGGACTTGGCACAGGGCAAGGCTTTCCTGCCTCAAAACAGGGCAGAGTGCCTCATTGCCCAGCCTCAGGAGGTCACACAGAGTCATTATATCTTGGCCAGGATATATCTGAGGCTATTGGGCCTGATGGATGTGACCATTCCTATAGTTCCCTTAGCCAGGTTGCACATGCGGGTCCTTCAGTAGACCTTCAGAGTGCAGTGTGACCAACACACGGATGAATTAGATCAGTTAGTGATGGTGTCCTTCACAGTCTGTAAGGTGCTCCAGTGGTGTATGGACCCTCAGAACCTCTCAAAAGGGGTCCCATTCCAGATTTCCTCTCCCCAGCAGACCCTCACCACAGGCACCTCCAGTTTGGGCTGGGGATCGCATGTGGATCCCTTCCAGATTCAAGGGTTTTGGGCCCAGATGGAATCCTCTCTGCATATCAATGTCTTGGAGATGCAGGCGGTTCTGTATGCCAAGCAGGCCTTTCAGAACCATCTCCTCCCAGATCAGCTGTTGATCCAGTAGGACAATCTCAGTGTCATCCATTATATCAACAAGCGGGGGGGATGCACTCATATTCCCTGTGAAGAGAGGCCATGAGAGTATGGTACTGTGCCATAGACCACAGTTGGAGCCACTCAGCGGTCTATATCCTCAACTTGCAAAACACACTGGCTGACAGCCTCAGCAGGACTCAGTCCAGCATGCATGAGTCATAACTTCTCTCATCCATCACAGAAGATCTGTTCACCAGATGGGGTCATCCAGAGTTGGACCTTTTTGCATCCCCATGCAATGTAGAACTGCCCAGTTTTTGATCACTACATCCAGGGCCTGGAGTTTTCTGGCAAGACGCATGTCTCTCTCCTGGAGTGGGAGGATCCTTTATGCCCTCCCTCCATTTCCTCTGATTCAGAGGGTGCTAATCAAGCTGCAAATGGAAAGGGTCACCATGATCTTGATAGCGCCATTCTGGCCATGGCAGATATGGTTTCCATTACTGTGCAGTTGGTGGAGGAGCCTCTGGTCCCTCTGCCCTCTGCAGGGATCTGCTGATGCAGGCTCAGGGGATGCTGGTCCATCCCAATCTCAAGTCCCTTTTCATCTACATGCCTGGCTCCTGAGGACATAGCCATCGCCTGGTTCGGAGTGTCTCAGAGAGTGGTGGGTGTCCTCATGGCAGATCAGAAGCCCTCCACTAGAGCCACATATGCCATGAAATGAAAGAGGGTTTGCCATCTGGGCTGCCAAGCATCACCTGGACCATTTTACTTGTGCAATGAGCCAGATTCTGGACTACCTGATATCTCTGTCGGACTCAGACCTCCAGTACTCCTCCCTCAAGTTGCATCTTTCAGCTATCTCTAGAGAGAAGGTTAAACGTGTTTTCTAGGGTTCTAGTTAAGTTTGGGTTTGGCAGGGTATAGTTTAAGTTCAGTTCAGTTTGATTTGATAAGTAGAAGTTTGGGTTTGAGTTCAGTTTCAGTTCGAGGTTTTCTTTGTGTAATTTATCAGTTCAAGTTTGAGTTCTAATAAATTCACCCTACTGCCTCCACGTGGGTTCTCCTCATCTCAAATGGTCTGCATTTGCATTCAGTTCAGTTTCATCTGTTTGTTTGTTTTTAAGGGTATAAGTCTGGCTTGGATTGGGCAAAAATAGAAAAGTTCGTGTTTGGTTCAGGTTCAGTTCACAGACGAACCCTGGCTCTAGCTGTCTCTGCCTTTCATGAACCCATGGGTGGTTGAACTGCGGCTCAGTTGGATGCATCCTGTACTTTTCTCAGGGGCATCCTGCATCTGAAACCTCCAATCCGTTCCCTTGTCCCAGCTTGGGATTTGAATTATGTTTTGGAGAAGTTGACCTTGTCTCTGTTTGTGCCAGCCGTGACTGGTGAGCAACACTTTCTGTCCTGGAAAGTATTATTTCTAGTTGCTATTATCTCAGCTTGAAGGATTTCTGAGATTCAGGCTCTCTGGTGTGAGAAGCCTTATTTGATTTTTCACAAAGACAGGGTATCTTTGTGCACAAATCCTAGGTTTCTCCCTAAGGTGGTGTCTGAGTTTACCCTGAATCAGTCTATCCACCTACCAGTTTATTTTCCTGAGCATGCCAATCCAGGGGAAGCACTTGCTCCACATGCTAGACATGTGCAGAATTTTAAAGTATTATCTGCTCTGAACTAAGGAATGCGGAAAGTCAAAGCAGCTTTTTGTTTCTTTCGCTCCTGGTATACAGGGCATTCAAGTTTCAAAACAATGTTTGTCCAAATGATTGGCACATTGTATTGTGTTCTGCTACAAAAAGCATGTCAAAGAGTTGCCAGGGGTGGTTAAAGCCCATTCCACAAGGGGCATGGCTAACTCTGTGGCCTGTTTCAAAGGAGTCTCAGTCACTGACATTTGCACTGCTGCCACCTGGAGTACTTACTTTCACCAAACTTACACTCCTGACATTGCTTCTAGAGCTTGTGCAGGTTTTGGCAGGGCTGTCCTGCAGGGCTTCTTGTCCTAAGCTTTGGCTGACCTTCCTCCCAAACTGTTCTGTTGCATCTGTAACTGCTTGGGACTCGATCCACATGTGTTAGATAGGACAGTTACATAAGAATTTACTGTAACAGTAGATCTTTGAGGGGATCTCAGTCATCAGGTCTGCCTCCTCTCCCACCATTCCCATCTTATGGAGTTCTCCTCTCAAAACTGGCTTTCTGGTGTATCCAGCCTTTTATTTTGGCCTGGGCACCTCTCTCTTTCCTCAGCTCCCCATGACATGGGTGTGCTCCCTTAGTCTCTGGGGGAAAGAACTGAGGATGGAGCGGGGCCACTCCCACCTTTATAGGGCTGGTGACGTTAGTAGGCAACATCAGCATGGGCAGCCCCAGTGGTACTGCTGAAATTCTTCCATGTGGATCCTGCTTCACCAATGGTGAAGTTTCATATGTGTGACCTGATGACTGAGGTTGCCTCAAAGATCTACTGTTATGGTAAGTTCTTATGTAACTGTTCTTTTTTCAAGGGAACCCTCACTATGCATAAATCTCCCACCATACCTCCCCTTCCAGAATCTGGAACATGTTCTACAAGAATCTTTGTTTTGTTGGTTATTTACTTGCTTGAGCTTTCCTTGTTGTTCATCCACTGTCAGTTTTTTCTTTGTAGTGTTTGTCTTAGTCTGCCATAGCTTGGCCTGACAGATCAATCTTTATTGTCTATTAACTAGCTGTTCTTTTACTAGTGAAGTAGGATAGGGTTTGTGACCACTTTTCTTTAGGCTTCAGAAATAAATCTGGCGTTAGCCAGCAGAAAACACTGCTACCGCAAAGGAGTCATTTGAATTAAGTTCAAAGTTCCATTATTGACATAAATTCCACTTTTGCCAGGGCACCTACACCTACCAGGCTAACTGCAATTTTTAAGCATAGTGAGGGATCTCTTGGAAGAAACAATATTACTGTGGTAAGTATTTTTTTCTTATCTGGTTTTGGAGACTTGCACAGCTCTGGACCTTGCTGAAGTCCAATCGATGACCACCCCCCCTCCCAACTGACACCAGTCCTGTCAACCTCTGTCAGTGTACCAAAATGCTTCCCAAGTTTTCAGTATTATGAGCAGCTTATTAATCAGCAATGGTCCAAGGTGGGCAAGAAAAGATCCTTCAGCAGGAACACAGCAATGTGCTATCCATTCCAGGAAGTTATTCTGAAAAGATAGGAGTGTCCACCGAGTGTGGATGCGTCAGTTGCCAATATGGTTAAATACACCATGATTCTACTTGAGGGGTTTTTGGCACTGTCCAGTGCCAATAATAAAAGAATAGATGCTGCATATGCAGTACGGGTTTCATGGTGGTGGGGGCAGGCATCAGGGTCAATTATGCCACCATAATAGTATCCAGAACTCTCCATGAATGAGTAGTGTCAATCTCTTAGGGTATGCTAGATGATTCTCCAGTGGCAAAATTGCTTCCCCTCATTGATATGGTGACTTTTTTGCTAGGGAATGTTGCACTAGACAACCTACAACTCATGGATAGATGCTCTGTGGCTAGTGTTTCAGCTATGAGAGGAGTGTGGTTGTGGAACTGGGCCTCAACCCATGCCTCTATGTCACTGTTGGGAATGCCCTTTGTGGGAAAGTTACTGTTTGTCCCTAAGATGAGGTTCTGAATAAGGTTAAGGATAAGAAGGGCCATTTGCTAGTTTCAAATGGGCAACAGGGGTACTCTCAGTTCTTTTCGGGGAGAGGTTATGGTCAGTCTAGATCCTACAAAATAGTTTTCATTCCTTTTGAGGGTATCATAACAACCAGGGAAGAATTTCCTTCTCCAGTTCCTCTTATAATCAGAATAATGGCTCCTTCTCCTTAGGCACACAGCAGGAGCCAGCAAGAAGGACAGATTCTCATCATGAGAATCTTGGGTGCATCTTGTCCCTCTGGCCCTCGGAGGCATCTACAGTTCTTTGTAGAAAAATAAGCCCAGACTATGGCAGACTTATGGGTTCTGGAATTTGTGTCTCAAGGCTATACAAAAGAATTTTCTAATGTGCCCTTAAAGGAGATAGGAAATGATTTTTACGTGCTTAACTGCCCTTACATCTTCCTTTCCATGCCAGTTATGTAGTCTGATATGCATTGACCAATTTTTAATAATCTAGCATTGGGATGCCCTCACATCTACATAGAGTACTAGTCTCCCCATCAACTACTGCACTTTCTTTTCATATTTCTAAAATATTCTATGACATCTATAACACCATTCCATGATGTTCATCTGAATGGCCTGAAATGGCGTTATTGATGTCACAGAAAGTTCAAACAGTATGACTAGAGAGAGCAGCAACTGCTGAGGAGAGAGGGATTCAGGGTAGCTACAAATGCAACACAATTTAATCAAGCAATCAATCAATCAGTCTTTATTTTACCAGGCAAAACACCATTGAGTGGAACTTATTTGCAAGGTGGACCTGGATACAGAAGCATAACAAAAGGACAAAGTGCTACAAGAAATAAAACAGAAAGATTGAGAGATTAAACAACAATGTGTAGAGTACAACAGAACAGGAGCAATAACAGTAGAAGATAAAAAGCAGCAACTAGATTATTAATTTAATGAAAAAAGATCAAAACCATATCAGAATATTGGATAGTCTCTAAAGAGACAACTGGAGGGCACCTAGAGGTGTAAAAACTGTTTCTATCACTTTTAAGGGGATGATTTTTTTCCCCAGACCCACTCTCCATGGACTCAGGAAAGGGGTGGAAGTAACCCTAACCCACCTGTTCCAGATAGGGGCTATTGTTCCAGTCCTTCCATTTAAGTGGGAACAGGAATTCTACTCATTTTACTTTATACGCTTGAAGAAATTGGGGGGGGGGTGTCTTCCTAGTTCTGGATCTCCATAGCCTGAACAAGTTCATCCGGATGATGAGATTCAAGATGGAGCCCATGAAATCCATTATAAGAGCAGTCCAACCTGGGCACTATCTGGCTTCCATAGATCACTCAGATGCATATCTCTACATTCTGATGTGGCCTGCCTGACCTCAGTGGTGGGGAAAATTATGGGATCACCACTAAAAGAAAAGACAGTGGAGCACCTTGAATCCAGCAGAGCACAGTATCTGAGGCATCGTGGATTCATGGCAGGAAAGTCATGTCAAACAAATCTGATTGATTTCTTTGACTGGGTGACCAGGGAAGTGAATTAGGGGGGAGCGGTGGAAGTGGCCTACCTGGATTTCAGCAAGGCGTTCAACACCATTCCACATAGAAGGCTTGTGAACAAGTGGCCAGCCTGGGATTGGGTCACAAGGTGGTGAACTGGGTTAGAAATTGGTTCCGGGATAGAACACAGAGGGTGGTGGTAAATGGAGCTAAATCTAGAAAAGGGAGGGTGACCAGTGGAGTGCCATAGAGATCAGTTCTGGGGCCAGTCCTGTTTAATATCTTCATTAGTGACATTGTGGAGGAGCTGGAAGGGAAGGTGTGCCTCTTCAAATGACATTAAGATCTACAAAGGGTAGACACTCTGGGAGGGGTAGAGACAATGAGGAGGGACCTCGCTAAACTGGAGGAATGGTCAAGAGTATGGCAGCTAAGATTTAATGTGAAAAAGTGCAGAATCATGCATTTGGGGTGCAGGAACCCAGGGGAGGATTACATGATGGGTGATGAGTTACTATTAGACCCTAAACAGGAAGGAGATCTGGGGGCAATCATATCTGATGACCTAAAGATGGCCAAACAATGTGCCAAGGTATGGGGAGAGCCAGTGGATGCTGGGGTGCATACGGAGAGGTATCACCAGCAGAAGAAAAGAGGTGGTGATGCCATTGTACAAATCATTGGTGAGACCTCATTTGGAGTACTGTTTTCAGTTCTGGAGGCTACATCTCCATAAGGATGTAGACAGGGTAGAGGCCATTCAAAGAAGGGTAACAAACATGGTGCAGGGCCTGCATCAAAAGACATATGAGGAGAGACTGGAGGTGCTCAAATATGTATACCCTGGAAGAGCAGAGAGAGGGGAGATATGATAGAGACCTTCAAATACCTAAAGGGAATAAATAAGGTGCAGGAGGGTAGTATCTTTTAGAAAAGGAGATGTTCTTGAACAAAAGGGCATGACATGAGACTGGAAGAGGGTAGACTAAGGGGCAACATGAGAAAGTACTTCAAGGAAAGGATGATAGAGGCATGGAGCAGCCTCCCAGCAGAGGTGGTGGGGCAAAGTCAGTGGGGAATTCAAAACTGCATGGGATAGATATAGGGAAACCCTGACGATCCAAAAGAGGAGGTAAAGCCAGAAATCAAGTAGGATCTGTTGCTTTTGTAGTAGATAGGGAAAATGGGCAGACTGGATGGGCCCATTGGTTTTTATCTGCCATCAAATTTCTATGTTTCAAAGCCCACCAGAGGTTTCAGAAGTTTGTTATTCAGAACCAACATTTTCTGTATTGGGCTCTACCCTTTGACCTGGCATCAGTATTGAGGTTTTTTTCTAAGGTGATGATAGTGGAGGTGGTGGCCTTGCTCAGATAAGAGGGGGGCACCATGTTTATCCCTACCTGGATGCTCTCATCAGATCCCCTTCAGAGTAGACCACAATGATGTCATAGCAAGGATACTACGTGTGATAGAGCAACATGGATGGATAATCAAAAAGGGGAAGAGTTTGTTGATTCCATCTCAGAGACTGGAACACCTGGGGGCTGATTTTCAGATAGATCCCAAAAGAACTCTGTCCCCATCAGGATATTTGATTCTGACAGTCCCGGAGAGTAGTCTCAGCCCACAGGTGTTATCAGACCCTGGGCATAATGATGGTGGCAAAAGAGTTGGTGCTGTAGGCATGTCTTCACCTACAACCACTCCAGTCTTAGCTTCTGGCATCCTAGTTCCCAGTGTCAGAGCAGTATTAGGCTCTGATTCGGCTTTCTCCTTCTGTTTGAAGATCCCTGATCTGGTGGAAACAGCTAGGAAGGTTAAGGAAGGGATCTCCACTGTTCTGCTTACAAGACAGAGTGTTAACAATGGATGCCAGCCTACAGGGCTGGGGGGCAGTTCTGGATTAGTATCCAGTTCAAAGAAACTGGAGACCAGTGGAGCGAAATATTTGATCAATCAATGGTTGAAAAACTGGTGCAGAGCTCAGGGATTTGGCTTCATTGGGGACTGGGGGTCCACCTGGAGTGATGCAGGCCTTTACTGGCATGATGGGCTGCATCTGTCCAGGAGGGGAACCAGGATCCTAGGTGATAGGTTTAAATGCTTCATTGGGAAGCATTTAAACTAGCCAAGGGGGGAGGCACTTGAAAGGAACAGGGAAATCCTAGCCCCCCAAAAGTCAGAGTAATCAGTGAGGTAAACACCAAAATAGAGATGTCGACAGGGAGAAGGGCAGGGGTAAATGGAGAAAGTGACAAAGGCAATAAGGACAGGGATGGGGCAAAAAGGAGTAAGGCCATCAGGAAATGGAGGGTAAAGAGTACCAATGTCCGTAGTCTGGGCAACAAGCTCCCTGAACTGGTGGCCTTGATGGAAGAGGGATGCCTGGATAGTGTAGCAGTCACAGAAACATGGTACACAGAGAACCATGACTGGGATGTTAACAAACCAGGGTACATAACCTACAGGAGAGATAGGGAGGGGAGAAGAGAGGGAGGAGCAACTCTCTATGTAAAGGAAGGGATAAAAGCAACTGAACAAAAGAGTAAACAGGGAGGAGAGGAGGCACTGTGGGTCACCTTAGAGACTGGAAATGGCACCACAATCTGCACAGGGGATGCATACAGACCCCCATGTCAGGGGGAGGAAATGGACAAGGGTATGATAGAAGGCATTCTTAGGATGGCAGAGAAAGGGAAGATACTGTTGATGGGAGACCTGAACATGCCAGATGTTAACTGGAGCACATTTGCTGCGGCAACATCCAAGAGCAGGGCCATTCTTGATGCCCTACAGGTGGCATGCCTCAGACAGCCAGTTTCGGAACCCACTTGTGAGGGAGCAATCTTAGACCTCATACTCTCAAATGGGGACAGTGAGAAGATCTCAGATCTAGAAGTGGTTTTGCCATCTGGGAACTAGTGACCATCAAACAGTGTGGTTCATGATAAACTCAGCTACAGAGTCAAGCCATACAAAAGTGAGGGTACTGGACTTCAGCAGGGCTAACTTTGGCAAGATGGGAGAGTGCCTTAGAAAACCACTAGCAAACAGGCTAGAAGGAGGGGTGGAGCAACAATGGGGAAACATCAAAACTGCCATCACAGAAGCAACAAGCCTTTGTGTGAAGCAAATAAACAAATCAAAATGAAAGAAAAAGCCACTATGGTTCTCAAAAGAGGTGGCAGGGAAAGTCAGGGGAAAAAAAGATAGCATTCAGGAAGTATAAGGAAACAGAGAAGGAGCAGGACAGAGAGCTGTACTAGTTAAAGCAGAAGGAAGCAGGGAGGGAAGTCAGAATAGCAAAGGTCCAAACTGAGGAAAAGACAGCCAACTCGGTTAAGAAGGGGGATAAAACCTTTTATAAGAACATCAGGGAGCATAGAAAGACAAAGGGAGGGCTAGTGAGGCTGAATAGAATGGATGGTGGGTGGGCAGAGAGGGACAGTGAAAAAGCAGGGATACTGAATGAATATTTCTGCTCAGTATTCACAAAAGAGAAGGAGGGGAGATGCCTAATCCAGTTAACAGAAGCACTCTTGATACTGTAGGGGGGTTGATCCCAGTCCTTTCACAGATGAAAGGGTTCTGAAAGAACTTCTAAAACTGAAGGTGGGCAAAGCAATGGGGCCTGATGGAATTCACCCCAGAATTCTAAAAGAATTAAGGGGAGAACTAGTGAAACCACTGACTACCCTTTTTAACAAATCATGGCAGGATGATGTGGTACCTGAGGACTGGAGGAAGGCAGATGTGATTCCCCTTCACAAAAGTGGGACCAAGACAGAGGCAGAAACTACAGACCTGTCAGTTTGGCCTCTGTGGTAGGGAAAAGTGATGGAATCACTTCTGAAGGAAAGAATTGTTGAGTACCTAGAGGCCAGTGGGGCACAGGACCCAAGGCAGCATGGGTTCACAGCGGGAAGGTAATGTCAGACGAATCTAATTGATTTCTTTGACTGGGTGACCAAAGTAGTAGACCAGGGAGGGGCTGTGGACATGGCCTACCTAGACTTTAGCAAGGCATTTGACACAGTCCCACACAAAAGATTAATAGTCAAATTAACCAGCCTGGGAGTGGGCCCCAGGGTGGTAGCCTGGGTAAAACATTGACCGGCCAACAGGACACAGAAGGTAATTGTAAATGGAGTCCACTCTGAAGAAAGAGGGGTTACTAGTGGGGTACCGCAGGGTTGAGTACTGGGTCCAGTCCTTTTAATGTCTTTATAAGTGACATTGCAGAGGGACTGGAAGGAAAAGTATGCCTCTTTGCAGATGACACAAAGATCTGCAACAGGGTTGATACACAAGGAGGCGTGGAAAGGATGAGAAGGGACTTGGCAAGGTTGGAGGAATGGTCAGAAGTATGGCAGCTTGGATTCAATGCAAAGAAGTGCAAAATAATGCACCTGGGAAATAAAAACCAAGGGGAAGATTACACAATGGGGGGTAGTAACAACAACAAAAATGGAAAGGGACCTGGAGTAATCATATCAGATGACCTTAAGGTCAGCAAGCAATGTGAGAAGGCAGTAGGGAGGGCTGGGGAGCATACTGGGATGTATAGGGAGAGGCATCACCAGCAGAAAACAGGAAGTTGTTATCCCTCTGTACAGACAGTTGGTAAGACCTCATCTGGAGTACTGTGTGCAGTTCTGGAGACCCCACCTCCGCAAGGACATAGACAGGATAGAGGCAGTTCAGAGGAGGGCAACTAAAATGGTGCAGGGTATGCAAGAGAAGCCATATGAGGAGAGACTAAAGGAGCTTAATTTGTATACACTTGAGGAAAGGAGGGAGAGGGGGGACATGATAGAAACTTTTAAGTACCTCAGTGGAATCAACAAAGTCCAAGAGAGTAGTAGCATCTTTCCAAAAAAGAAATGTGCAAGAACAAGGGGACACAATTTAAAGATGGGGGGCAATTCAGGGGCAATGTGAGGAAGTATTTTTTCACAGAGAGGGTGGTGGACGCACGGAAATGCCTTCCTGAGGACATTGTGGGGTCTAAAACTGTGGGAAAATTCAAGAATACATGAGACAGACATAAGGCAATTTTTGTGGGGGGAAGGAAGAAATAGGCTGTTGGTTAACTAGACTCTGCAGCTTATCCTGTAGGTAGGGAAATGGGCAGACTAGGTGGGCCAAGTGTTCCTTACCTGGTGTCAAAGTCTATGTTTCTATATTTAGATGAATGTTTTGGAAGTGAGGCAGTTTTCTTTGCCTTTTTCACTTTTAGGAACAGATCAGTTTCTAAGCGGTGAAGGTACAGTCATACAATGCAGTAATGGTGGCCTACATAAACAATCAAGGAGGCACAAGAAGCAGACTCATGCTGCTAGAAGCCCAAAAGGTATTTCAATTGGTTGGGGAGAATCTTCTCTCTCTATCAGCCATTCACCTGGCAGGAGATCTTAATAATGAGGCAGACCGGCTAAGTTTAAAAATCATCCATCTGGGGGAAGTGGTCCTTGCACACGGCGGTGTTTGTCATTTTGTGCCATCAGTTCAGGACCCCTCAGATAGATCTCTTTGCATCTAGGGAAAATGTCCTTGTTCTCAAATTCTGCAGTCACGTTTGATGTCCACAGGCAGAAGCGGTGGATGCACTGTTGCAGACCTGGGACTTCAGAACAGTGTACCTGTTTCTGCTTCTTTCACTAATCCCTAGGGTGCTGCAAAAGATCAGGCAGTCAAGAGAAAGCTTCTTACTGATTGCTCTGGAGTGGCCAAGAAGACTGTGGTTCTCAGATCTGGTAAATCTTGCAATAGGGGAGCCATTTTGATTCCTGTACCACAGGGGTCTCCTAAGCCAGGAGCCGATGCTTCGCCAAAGCCTGGGTTCTCTTCATCAGGCAGCTTGGTTCCTGAGAGGAGACACTTGTTAAAGCAGTTTTTTTTGTCCAAGGTTGTGGACACCCTTATGTCTTCCAGAAAAAATTCCACTTTGGCTTATGATGGAATGTGGATGGTATTTGCCTACTGGGCTAAGGAGAGGGACACCAAGCCCACTAATGCTTTGGTACTGCAAATTCTGGATTTTCCTCAGTCTGCGTTAGACAAGGGTTTAGTACTCAGCACTTTTTGCAGGCAGGTCTCAGCCATAGGTGTAGTCAGGGCTCCTTGGATGGAGTCACTCTAGGCACTCACCCAGAAGGGATTACTTTCTTGTAGGCAGCTAGTTGCTCTAGACTTTCTTATCACTCTCCAGTCCCACCTTGAGATTTGACCTTAGTACACAACACTCTTTGTAGACTGCCCTTTGAACCTTTGTCATCCATCCCAGAGGGTATGTTGTCTTACAAGATGTTTTTTCTTGTAGCTTTATGTTCAGCGAGAAGAATTAGTGAGCTTCAGGCCTTTTCCTGCAAGGAACTGTATCTTGTGATGTATAAAGATAAGATGATCTTTAGAACAGCCCCGTTTGGGATGAAATGCAGCACAGGGGCCAATGGAGAGTAGGTGATAAAGGTAATCCCCTGCAGGCGGGTACAGCAAATTCTCTGCAGTCAACCATTCTGTACCGGTCAATAGATTCCAAAAGAGTAACAATGATTCTTGGGCATGGCCCCATTGACAACATTGTAACTAACAGAAAACTAAATTATGGTAAATCTGATGGAATTTCTTTTTCAGTTGCTGACTGCCCTAACCTTTATCTTCCTTTCACAACTACTCCTACTCCAGGCATCCTCTCCCCTAGCCCTTCCTCAAAAATAAAGCTGTGTTTTGTTTGTTGAAATTGCTGTGTGGAGTGTATTTTGTGAAAGCTTACTGTCAAGTATATGTGGTGTATGGTGTTGGGGAACAACTTGGTATCCAGTGTGTGGGGTGGTTGGAAGGGGCGGTGGGCAGGTACAGCATCCCAGGGGGTTGAACAAAGCAGACATCTGGCCCACTGTCAACCTAGGAGGCACTGCATATTTTTACTATTACTTTGGGATAGAACCCCCGATCACCACCGTAGCAGGACCTAGGCCCCTTAACCTGTGTGGTAGCCAACAGGCAGGGGTAGTAGCCCACTGGCACACGATGCCTGGGCTACATCTTTGGAGGCACTGCTGGGATCTCTTGTTCACCAGCCATGCCCACCACGGATGGCAATACTAAAAAGATCACTATCATTTCACCCAACCCCTGTTCTACCCCCCAAGCCCAAAGTTAAGCTGAAAGAGGAGGACAAGGTGAAGTTAGTGGAATGGAGTGGAGGAAAGAAAATGGACCCCTAGAAACCCCTTTTACTCCTAGGGGTAGCCCCCCGAGATGAAAGGAGGGGCTATAGAAGGGCATCTGTCCACAATAAAAAGCCTGGGGCAGGTAAAAGTGCGGGGAAAAATGTTTGACTCTGTTTCAGGGACCCTGACCATGCTGATGGAATGTAAGAATGCTATAGATGTATCCTGGGTACCCGAGGCCCTAGTGCCAGAGGGGTTGTCAGAGGCCTGGGCCATTGTGACTATGTTTAGTGTGGTTTCCCCGGGGGAGGGGGGGGGAGGAGTGAATCTGAGTCCTCACTGGCTTCCCTAAAATGAGAGGCCCCAGCCCAGTTATCGCCTACCCTCAGACTCATACAGGAAGCTAAGAATGTTTTTGGGGGTAAAACCCACCCCCGCAGGGGAGGAAGACTATGAGTCATGGATAAACTATGTGATACTACTGCTACAGGACTGGAAGTGTAGTGAAGGGGAGAAATGCAAAAGGTTAACCGAGAGTCTGCGAGGCCCTGCCCTTGATACTATTTGATCCTTATGGACCACAAACCCTGAGGCTAGTGTAGAGGATTATGTCGCTGCCCTGGACAGTGCCTTTGGGAGCACTGAGACTTGTGAAGACCTGTGGATGGGCTTCAGGGCCACTTGCCAGCAATGGGGAGAGCTTCTGTAAGAGTACATTCAGAGGATGGAGATGGTCCTGCAAAAAGTGTATTGCAAAGGGGGATGCAGGCTTCTGATCTGAACAAGACTTGATTGGAACAGGTGTTGAGGGGGGGCAGGTATTCCAAAGTGCTACTGCTAAACTTGGGCCTGAAGAATAGGCTGGGTAATCCCCCCTTCCTTAGGGTCCTTCTCAAGGAAGTCTGGAGGTGGAGGAAAGGAACGCTCAGTGGGGAAACCGGCCAGCAGTGGTGGCCACTACCCAGGTTCAGGAGGATACTCCCCCCTCCCCACCGAGGGCTCTGAGCTCAAAGCACTGTTAAAGGAGTGTAGGGAGGCACTGGATAAGATTACTTCTGGCTCTGTTAAGGCTCCTGATGTTCTCTATTGTCAACCCATTCAGTCTACCCCAGCCACCCTCCCAGTGATGGGCCTGGAGGTGCAGGCTCGGGTGCCCCCTGTGGTTCCCCAGATTGAAACCTGTATTCAAGAACTGTGCCAAGCTGTCAGTGATCTTAAAACTCAAGGGTTGTCAAGGGCAGGGGACCCTGAGCAAACAGTAGTTATGGCCAAAGTGATTGCCCCAGATCCAGCTCCATTAGTGTACCCGGGGGCACTCAGTCATCAAGAGCTCCAGCCCCGTTCTGCTGCTCCCTAATCATTCAGATTCAGAAGAGGGGGCATATTCTGCTATAGGTGTGGGAAGGATCGACATTTCCACAGAGAGTGCCAGTCAAAAGAAGATCCAGCTCAAGTGAGGGACTGGTTGTTGGAGAAAGAGCCCAGGCCACAGGGAAACTTCACCGGGGCCCGTTAAGGGAGCTTACTGGAGCCCCCATCAAGCACAGCTCTACAGTCTACATAAGGAAGTCTTTAGCAAAAGCCACTGCCCCTGCACTCCCTGATATAGATAAGCTGGTGGGGCCATCAACAGAGACCACCGTCACTATAAATGGGGTGCCTACATGTGACATCCTAGATAACTGCTCCCAGGTGACCATTATTTTCAAGTCCTGGTATGACAGACATCTGTTCCATCTAGAACTGCAGCTGCTGGAGGGGTTACATGTGTGGGATCTCAGTGATACATCCTACCCCTATTTGGGCTATGTCAGAGTATGGATGACTTTCCCGTCACAAGTGACTAGGGTGGGAGACCCAGTTGAGACCCTTTCTTTAATTTACCCAGAGACTGGTATATACAATGGGGTACCGGTGCTGGTGGGAACCAATGCCTACATGTTTGGAAGACTGGCCCAGCTCTGCCAGGCCTGGGAGACTGAACAACAGGGGAAGGAGTTGCCAATCCATCCAACAGTAAAGGCAGTGTACAGAAAGCATATGCAGGCCATAGCTGGCAAACAGGACGAACTGGTGGGCATAGCCTGGAGGTGGGATGTGGAGGAAATAGAGCTGCCACCAAATGCAGAGTGTAATATTAGTTGTGTGGTATGGTTGAAGAAGGAGGTGAGGAACCAAATCTTGATACTGGATGCCCCAGAGGAACCTGGATTGCCAACTGGCCTACTCGTCACTCCCAGTGTCTTACCATCATGGGAGCATGCTTATATCCGAAAAGTCACAGTGCAAGTAAAGAATGTGATGGACCTGGAGGTGGTCGTCTGGAAGGGCCGTACCTTAGCCCAAGTTTACTGTGCAGACATGGCAGTACAGCTGGCTGCCCCTGGAGGAGGAGGTCTCCCACCTGGAATTGATCCTAATTTGTTTGACCTGAGTAACTGCCCCATCCCTGAGAAGTAGAAGACTCGAGTTCGACAAAAGCTGTCACAGAAAACTAAGGTGTTTTCCCTACATGAATGGGATGTTGGCAGTGTAACAGGGGAGCAGCATCACATAAGGCTTACAGATCAGCGGACCTTTAGAGAGAGGTCCAGATGTCTCGCTCCCGCTGATATTGATGATGTGAGGTGGCATCTTCAGGAGTTGATGGCCATGGGCATAATCCAGCAGTCTAGGAGCCCATATGCCTCACCCATAGTGGTGGTAAGAAAGAAGAGTGGGGCCATCCGGATGTGTGTAGATTACCGAACACTGAATAAGCAAACAGTCCCTGAACAGTATACAATGCCACGGATTCAGGATGCCCTGGACTGCTTGAATGGCAGCAAATGGTTTTCAGTGTTGGATTTGAGGAGTGGATATTATCAGATTTCCATGGAACCGCAGGACTGGGAGAAGACTGCTTTTATATGCCCCCTGGGGTTTTATGAGTTTCTAAGGATGCCTCAGGGCATTTCAGGTGCCCCTGCTACTTTCCATTGCCTCATGGAGACGGCCATCGGGGATATGAATCTGCTGGAATGCCTTGTGTATTTGGATGACATAATTGTATTTGGCAAGAATACTAGAAGAAGTGCACACCAGGATAGTGGTGCTCAAGAAACTTACCAGTAACCAAGACACAAGGGTTTCAAACACTCACAAAAACCTAAAGGAGGGACTCAAAGAATCAAAGTGGAATCCAAATTTCTCACATTGAAAAGTAGTTCATTATTCCAAGTTGGAACTTTGCGAAAGGACTTTTTAAGTCCAAAACATGTCAGGCGGGGTCTCGTCTGTCTTATCTTCTTCCAACTTGGAATAATAAACTACTTTTCAATGTGAGTCCCTCTTATGGGTTTTTGTGAGTGTTTGATACCCTTGTGTCTTAGTATTTGGCAAGACCCTAGAGGAATACGAGATGAGGTTGTTGAAGGTATTGGATCATTTGGAGGAATTTGGGTTGAAGATCTCTATTGACAAATGCCAATGCTTTCAAGTCTCTGTTAAATATATCGGGCATATAGTGTCAGTGAAGGGCATTCAGACGGACCCCAGCAAGGATGAAGCACTCACCACCTGGCCTAGCCCTAAGAACTTGAAAGAGTTACAGCGTCTGCTGGGTTTCTGTGGATATTACAGAAAGTTTATCAAGGACTATACCCGAGTAGTCCGACCCCTCTTGAACTTGCTACAGGGCTACCCTCGGTAAACAAAAGTAAAAAACCTAAACTGGGGCCCACACCAAGTCACAGCAGTACTTCAAACCCTCCAAGCCATTCAGCCCCAGGTTGACTGAGGAATGTGAACGAGCTTTTGAGGACATCATTTATTGCTTAACTCATGCCCCATCTTGGCTTATGCTGACTCACAGAAACCCTATGTCTTACACACCAATGCCAGTTTCAGCAGACTGGGAGCTGTCCTGTATCAAGAATACCCAGAGGGTTTGTGGCCAGTGGCCTACACCAGTCAGAGTTTGAATCCTGCAGAAAGAAAATACCCGGTGCACAAGCTCGAATTCTTTGCGCTTAAATAGGCCATTGTGGATCAGTTCCATGACTACCTGTATAGGGCAAAAATTACCGTAAAGCTTGATAATAATCCCCTGATGTATGTCCAGACAACAGCCAACTTGGATGCAGCTGGTCACAGGTGGTTGTCAGCCCTCTCCACCTATGATTACTGCATTGAGTACTGCCCTGGGTTAAACCACATAGATGCTGATGCCTTGTCCCGATGCCCCCCAGCTCATCCAGAAGAGTCCCCCAGCTGGGTAAAGATATTTGGGCAGGCTGTAAAGGAGTTGTGTAAAAAGTTTGACACGAAGAATCTCCATCAGCTGAGGTTGTCCAACGCTTAGTGGACAGCCTTGGAGCCTCTGGAAGCTGCCTCCCCGTAGCATACTGACAATTAACAACTCAAGATCTGATAAGGGAACAGAGGTCCAATACAACTATTGGAGAAATCTGACGGGTCTTACAGAGAAGGGGTGATCTGGCACAAGTGACCACTAGAGACCCAGATACCCGACTTGATGCTGTTAGAGTGGTCAAAGTTAAAAATAAAGAACAGCCTGCTGTACCAAGATGTGCAAACCAACAGGGGATGCTTCGAGTACAATTAGTGCTGCCAGACCGGTTCAGACAAATGGTATTAAAAGCTCTCCACGATGACATTGGCCAACTGGGACGTGAATGCACGCTAGACCTGGTCTGTAGCATATTTTATTGGCCCAAGATGGGACAGGATGTGGAATAATATTGCAAGACCTGTCGCTGGTGCATCCAGAGGAAAGCTCTTCCCCAAAAGGCTGCCCCCCAGTTTAATATTGTCACAAGTGCCCCATGGAGCTGGTGTGTATCAATTTCCTCAGCTTGGAACCAAACTCCCAAAATATCTCGAACATACTGGTGGTCACAGATCATTTTACCTGGTACACCTAAGCCTACCCCACCAAAGACCAGAAAGCTTCTGCTGTGGCAAAGGTGTTAGTTGAGAAATTCTTTGTGCACTGTAGGGGTGCCACAGCGGATTCACTTGGATCGAGGCTGTGATTTTGAAAGTAAGTTAATAAAGGAACTTTTGTCTCTGTGAGGAGTCAGAAAATCCTGAACAACATCCTACCATCCCCAAGGTGACCCCCCAGCCTGAAAGATTTGACTGAACTCTATTAGACATGCTGGGCACCCAGGACCCCAGAAATAAGCATACTTGGAGCCAGCAAGTTAGTACCCAGGTACACGCCTACAACTGTACCAGGAACGATACCACCGGGTTCTCCCCCTACAGCCTCATGTTTGGGAGGGAGGCCTGCCTGCTAGTTGATTTGTGCTTCAGGGTGTCAGCAGATGGCATCAATGAGGGTGATTACCTACAGTATGTACGCAGGCTTAAGCAACAACTGAATGATACATATCGTCTAGCTTCTGAGATGGCCACAAAAAGGAACCAGGCTAACAAGGAGTGATATGACAAGAAAGTTTGGGCACAAGACTTGATGCCAGGGGACAGAGTATTACTGAGGAGTTTGGGCATTCCCAGAAAGCACAAGATCGCTGATGAATGGGGAAGCACACCATATGTGCAAAATAGGTCCCAGGATACCTCACTTGGGCAGACTCGATGGACCACAGGTCCCCTTCTGCCATCATCTTCTATTTTTCTATGTTTCTGTATGTGGTCCAAGAGAAATTGGAGGGGCTGCCCATATATAAGATTCAACCAGAAGGAGCAACTAGTGGATACAAGGCCATTCATAGGAATCATCTACTGCCTATTGGAGACAAGGTGATTGGCCCAGCATCTGATACAGTGGATCCTCCCACGCCTCCCCTTACCTGAGCTACTGCATGCAGACAACAGATGAAATTGAGTGTTGATCATCCAGTGGCTGGTCCTGCCCAGATGGAGAAATCATCAGAGGAAGAAGAGTCGCTGACGAATCGGAGAGGGAGTTTGAGGTTCATTCGGAGTGTTTCTATCCCACTCCTGAGTTGGCCAGATTGTTTCGGGGAATACCCCTGGCATTAGAGACTGCATCTGTGGAAGAGGGGCCTACCCCAACAGAGACTGAGATTTGAGATGAAGATGAACCTGGGAAGGTTGACCCGGCTGTGATCGCTGAACAGGGTGCTGAACGGGAAGCTGCTGTTATTATGCCCCTTGAAGGGACCATCACGAACTTGAACACTAGTCCGGTTGAGACTTTCGAGTGGTTCCAAAGCAGTTTCCCTGAGTCAATGCCTTTTGGAGAGCACACTTTGAACTTGAATACTGGTTCAGCTGAGCTCTCTGAGCAGGGCACAAGATGGCACCTCTGGTCAGAGTGGTGGAGGTGATTTGATGATGGAACACCCCACAGCTGAGGAAGTGGAGACGGGCACAGGGGCAAGAGACATTGATCCCATCTCTGAACAAGACTGAAGAGCAAGAACCCCCAAGAAGGTTGGGAAGGACTGTGAAACCCTTATTCAAGTTGACATATGACACCCCGGGGACACCCACTAAATTGCCCCTATTTGTAAAGCATAAAGGTATCTATGTCACCCCCAGATCACTACCCAAGGTTTACATGTGTTCAGCTAATGCTAAACCCCCCCAGGCCCAGAGGGAAGGTGGCAAAATGAAGAAAGGGAAGATGAAAGTAGTACCCAAAAGGAAACCAGGGGTAAACAAGTGTATTTTCATTGTGTGTTCCAATACATGCGGTTCTGAACAACTGAAAGGGAAAAATTACTGGTAAGACACATATTATGGTGTTTGACAACTGTCAAAAGGTAAAAAGTGGTTGGCACTGCAAACTGTACATAGTGTGTTCTCTGTTCCAAACTGTTCAATGCCTGAGTAGTTAGGATTCAAGTGCCTAATTAGAAATGTTACACTGTGTTAAATGTTAAAATTTTATGTTTCACATTTTGCAGGCTCATGCTTATAGGCTTGGTGCAGACATCAAGCATTTGGGGGGGGAGTGTAACCCCCCCGAGGGCGCTTACCTTTTATTGCCTGCTCTCTGTTGGCCCCCTGCACTGCATTTCAGCCCAAACGGGGCTGTTTGGAGTCCAATTGTGAGGCACTTGTCTGTAGTAAATTTTGCAAGAGACAGTCTCTTTTATTGCCAAGATTAAAACATACTAGCAGCAGCACAAAGGACCTCCATGTGTGCCAATATTTTCCACTTTAAAGCACTTCCACATGCCTTATAAAAGTAAAAGTGTCTTTTAGCATGAAACATAGGCAAGGATGGAGGTCGTTTGTACTGCTGCTGCTAGTATATTTTAATCTTGGCAATAAAGCTTGATACATTAACAAAAGAGATTGTTGTGAAATTTACTTCAGACAAGTAAGTGCCACACTCTCTGCTAACCTTGTGGGTATTTATTCATGGCGAGCACTACATGGACATTTTTGAGCTACCTTTTTGATGTCCGGTTTTTACTATGGCTCAGTCCTCCCTGACACTAGCATCCCACCAGGCACACATGATAGTCTGCTACAGACGCCTGTGGGTTCAGAATCACAACCTGCTGTCTGAACTGCAGCTGAGTGATATCATGTAGTGTGGTCTGAAAATTGCAACAGAGGGCATGGAAGCAGTTGAGAGTGTCTTAAAATGCTTCCAAGGTGGCTTCCCCCACAGCAGCTTCAGCTGTCTGTCCCAGACAGATGTCCTGGCTACGGCTTTCCTGGCAGTCTGAGACAGCCTGCTGAAAAATCCTTAATACCCCATTCTGGAAGATGTATTTCTTCTCCCAGAGGGCGAGGTAGCAACTGTCTGGGACAACAAGTCTTAAACCACAGGAACTGCTCACGCACCTGATCCTTGGTCAAAGGTGACCGGGGAGTCCCTCCATCAGTTCTCCCCCACAGAGGGCTGAGGCCTATGGCCTCAGGGTTGAGCCTACTCCTCCCATTAAGTGGTAAGCTTTAACTTGATCAAAGAGTGGGGCTCTATGGAGAAGACTGATTTGTAGAATATAAGAAAATTACTTACCATAATTTCCGATTTTCAATAGCATCTTCTTCATAGAGCACAACTCAACTGCCCACCATCCCCTTTTTCAATAGCATACCAGAGCCAGGGCTACTAGCTCCAGGGGTTCAACTGCTGGCGTGCGCATGACTCCTTTTCATTTCTGAACTGCAGCTGCAGTATTAAACACACACACACCAATTTTTCTTTTGATCTCCGTGTTTAGTTTTGGCCCGCATGGGTATATAAAAACAAGAAGATAAAAAAGTTTTCTTTCATCACCTCTTTTCCAGTCAGGGTACATCCCCTTCCTCACTACCACAGTTGGGTACATTTCTATTTGTTGCTGTATGTAACTTTCAGTTTTCTGTACAAGATTCCTAAATTGGATTCCCAGTGCAGTAGCACCCTTTCAACTCATCTGGTATTACTATCTGGTGGAAACAGCAATGTGGCTGCTTATTCCTACAACTCCATGGTTGCATTTTGTGCTGGTTCTTTGGAGATCCTCTGTCCTAAGGGAGAGGCCATTTCATATCTGAAATTTCTCCAATTCAAGGGTTGACCAGAGTTCTTGTTTATTGGTTTATCTAGTTTTTTAAGGGAAAAATACTGAGATATCTCACATGCTACCATTGCTTGAGCACGGCCATCTTTCTGCTGAATTTCTCAAACGTATATCACCTACAAGGTATTCTGTTTGCTTTATATAAACACTGGTCTTCAAGTCCCATTTTCTGTTAAGAAGACCAATTTGTTTCTATTAGAGCTTCCTTTTATCATCTGTGGGGTATTAGCTGCGGGGGGGGGGGGCAATAAATATTATGTTTTTTCCCTGTCACCAGGGCTACAGTCTCTACTGTAGAGTCTTCTCCATCTTTCTCCCCATATCCCTCTTCAATCTCATGATATGGATACTTGAATTGCTTACATTCACTCCTTAACATCCTGACTACCACTCTTTCCAGATAAACATTTTTTTCCATTTGGTCTGCATTGGTACTGGACATACAGAGTCTGTCACTGGCATTCCTAGACTGCTATTCTTCATCCTATACTTAACAGCACTCAAAGGGTAGCTGCCAGGAGTCACTGCTTCCTTTTTAGGGCTGTGGGTGGAGCTGGCAGCCCTTCTGTCATCTGTAGCTCTAAAAATGGCTTTTCCTAGCCCTTCCTTTTTAGGCATTTGTATGTATTCCTCCACAGGTACAAAGTAGTGCACTCCCCCTCTGATTTTTGCTATGTGTTGCTCTATGTTAAAAGCATCTGAAGGGGGGGAGGGGGTGCTACTGTATTGTACTTCAGAACTCAGGATATTAACAAAAACCTTTTTAAACTGCAGTTTCTAGCATCTGTCCAGCTCAGTCTAACAGATTTGTTCAATTTCTTTCAGTAACCTAGGGTCTGACTCAATTCATTTTCCTTTTTGTGAAAATAAAAGTCAGACTCAGTGTCAGATTATAGACAGTGGAACTGCAGTTTATTAGCTGACATTCCATTCTGCAGGACAGGCTGGAGGCAAGCACTGGAAATAGAAGACTGTTTTTTTTTCTCATTTTATAATATGATGTACTGAGTGGCCCAGATATTCAAACTGTGCCACAAAGTAGTGCAATAGCAGGAACAGGCGCAAGTCCAGTGTGCCCATGTGCAACACGTGTGATATTCAAACACTGCACAGGCCAAGATGCGCCTGCGCCACACAACTGAATATCGCATCAACTGCACCATGGCGCAACCAGGGATGCGCAGTGGTGCAGGTCTGATGCGCAATAGCACAACCAGGGATGCGCAGTAAAGCAGGGTAGCAGTGCATCAGCACAACCAGGGATGTGCAAGGACAGGATGCAGGGGTCCACCACCCATGAAAGATATGGGCAGAGGAGCACACAGCAGAACAGACATCGCCCCTCCACACCCCATGCACTGCACAACCTGAGGAGAGTTGGAAGAACCACTGGCCCATGGACATCAGCAATAATCCCACAGCTGGGGCATGGTGCCCCAGCACACTCCCTGTCAAGCTGTGACTGGCACACAAGGATGGCCAGCCACCCCGTGCCACACCATCCCACCAATGCAGAGCACACCCTGCACAGCAATCCCCAGACACCCTGCCCAGGAGTAGTGCCCAACAGTACAGGACACCCCATGCATGCCACCACCCTCACTGTGACAATGCAACCCTGTGCACCATGGAGCCATGCAAGGCAGCCCCACCACAAGCACCCTGCAGTGGGTGGCAGCAGACACCGATGCAACAACTGCATACACAGTGCCGCCCTGCACGTCCCTCCTGGAGTACAGCGGAGAGACTGACCATGCGTCGACACACGAGGTACCCCACATGCAACAGGGCATGTCCCAGACCCCACCACCAGCAGTACAGCACCCTGAACACCCTCCCAAGGACACACCCAATCCCAGCACTAGCCACAACAGCCAGCACAGATACCCACAGTGGTGCATGGAAGCATGCGCTACATAGGATGCAACACAGTGCATGGACAAACACCCACCCATACCCAAGGGCACACCAACACAGAGACACAGTAGCAGGTCAACAAAGCCACTGGCGTGTGACCACGGCAGCCGTATACACACAGCCAGCACCCCTCCATGGCACAGGTGTGCCAGCCACCCTGCGCAGGTACCATGAAGCCGTACGCCACCAGCATGCATCCAGAGCACAAGTGACAGACAGTGGAGCACATCCCCTGCAACAGACACTAGCAACAGCATGTTGGGGGGGACAACAACAGTGGAGTCCACAGTGCCACCTGAGGCAGACGTGGACCATACCGGTGACAGGAGACAACCCAGCATTGTGCTGGGTACAGTGGTTGTCCAGCATGGACAGCCACCACTGACATGCCAGCAGACTGTGCAGATCACAGATAAGCAAGGGTGTCAGCTGCACAGGCCATGGACGGACTGACAGGGGCGCCATGGACACAGTGCATGTACTGTGGACCACTGCACACAGGCATCCAGTGCACAGGGAATAACACACAAAACACAGACAGTGACCGATACCCACGCCCACATCATAGGCGGGTCCCCTCCGGACACACACACACACACCCATGCCTGCACCACCCCTGACACCATACACACCGCTGCAGCTGAGCACCTGTAGCCCATTGCAAATCAGAGACCACCACAGTAGGCATAACAAAACAAATGTATTATGGAAAGGTCAAAAACTATTTACATGGGAGGAAGGGCCACATACCAGGTGGGGTGGGTAAGGGTAGGGTGAACAAATGGGAGAGGAAGAAGGGGTGTGAGGGTGGGTCCAGGGGGTAGGGTGAATCCGGTGAAATGGAGGGCCTAGCGTCTGCCCTGCTTCCCACTCCTGTGGCACCTCCTCATTCTCCGCCTCCGTACTCCATGCTGCTCCATGCGCTGGAGTATCTCCATGGACATCCTTGCAATCTGCAGGAGCTCCTGCATAGCCCTCTCGAGCTGCATCAGCCGCCTTCCACCTAGGACAAGTGAGCAGAGTCAATATATGTGAATATCCATCCCCCTGCAGCCCACCCATTGTGCATGGCATACAGCCATGGGCCAAGCCCCTGTGATGGTGTACGACCACCCACAGTGATCATGTCCGCAAGACCTGCCTACCCAGGTGCACACAGCCATGCAGACCACTGCACACACCCACCGCCCAAATCCAGCACAGCACCACCATGGCTGTACAGTGACATGGCTATGTGGTACAAAGGCAGTGGCACAGCCATGTACCCAGTACATGCATGGACCACCAGCGATGCACACCCACACATGCAGTGCCACAGAACAGTGCTGAGTGTACTGTGTAGCGTGCATGTCAGTGGTGTCAATGGATGGTGGCCATGCCTCGCCACCTACCCCGCAACACAGCATGCACAGACTATCTTGGAAGAAAGGCACTCATGTGCATCGGATGGATCTGGGCGCTGATGCTGGATGGGCCTGGCAGCCTGTGGCTGTTGACCTGCATCCACTGCCTCTCAGCATTGCCATGCCTCTCTGGCTCGTTGCTGCTCCTCAGGGCCTAGGGTGCAGACATGGAGAGAGGAACATCAGTACAAACCAGTAGCAAAGGCCGCCCCGGGTGTGTGCAATCCTGCACAGCCCAGCCGTGCTGCAACCCCACCACCACCACCACAACTGCCCACACTGGATGGCCCCCCCACATGGTGGACACATGCCCACCGCGATACCTGTACGGACGCTACCAGTGTATGGATGGAGCACCTACCTGGACATGGCACTGCGCTTCACCTGGGGTGTACCCGTAGATGGGCAAGCCTGTCTGGGTCCCTCCGCTGGAGGTCCCCATAGTGGTGGAGACACTGTTCGGCTGTTCGGCCAATCCCTGTGGCCTCCTCAAGTGCCACTGCCACCTCCTCCCACACTGCACTCCTTGCCCTGTTCAGGGGGGTCATCCTCAAACAGGGCCCCAGCAAGGGGCTCCACAATGGCCACCAAATTGGCCAGCTCCAGTGGGCTCCATACAGCAGCTCTCCTCCTTGCCATCACTGCTTCAGGTAGGATCACAAAATGGCGCTCTGTAGCACACGTCCGCCACGTGCAGATGCTGCGCGGTGCAGCGCTGCCATTCCCCATCACACTGTCACTGAACAGCGCGATAGGGGTGTACTCATGCGGATGCATGGTGCCTAGGGGGCAAAGGTCGACCACAGGGTCAAGGGTTTGTCCCGCATGGACCACCACAGCATGATTGGGACTCCCTGCGTGTAGCACGGTTTGGTGCCTGTGTGAGATGCCCTGCAGTGGCCTACCGCGCTGTGGCACCATGATGCATATGGCTCTCCAGGGCACGAACGCCATACATGTGAACAGCGCACTAGTGCCACTGGCACAGTGGTGGCTGTGCCCCGCACTGCCTCCCGCACTCAGCACGTCAGCAGCACAGCAGGCATCAGCGTCAGCACCACTGGCATGTGCCGTGCGGTGCCTACTGTGCACGTCACAGAGCTGTGCCTTTGCCTGAGCACGCTCAACACAATTGCGCAAGGCGCAACAGCGTGATATTCAACCAGCATATGCAACTCAGCTCATCAACAATTCCGTGGTGCAGCTACTGCATTAGCATTGACTTAAAGTTGCGCCTCACCTCATTTGCATGCCTTGCACTATATAAATATGACATGGGGCTGCAGGGGCCATAGTTTGGTATTGCAGTCTATTGTGGTGGGTTGTATGCTGTTTGGAAGTGTGGACTGTGGTGTGTGGGAGCTGCATGGGACTGCACAATGAAAGGTAACACCTGTCTTTCCCACAGGCTCTATAATGACTAAATGTGAGGAAGGGGAGGAACAGTTATGTTGGAGAAAGAGGAGGCCCAACTTCACACGGACGGAATCAGATGCCCTGTTCGAGGCACACCTCGACAGGGAATCACTGCTCAGTGGACAGTGGGGAACACCACAGGCCAGTGCTGCAGCATGGGGTGAGGTTGCACATGCTGTGAACCAGCATGGCAGCCACCAGTGGTACGTGCAGGAATGTAAAAAGAAGGTTGGCACAGACAGGAGGAGAATTTAGGACAAGGTGGCTGCCATCAGGGCAGCACGTGCTGCAACCGTGGTGGACAGCCGGATGTGCCATGCCTGACACCACAGGAGGAGCAGGTGGCCGGCAGCATGCGGCATTGTGCCATTGAGGGCGTTCCAGGTGGTGGCTTCCAGATGAGTGGCAGCTCATCACTGCATGGTAGGTCCTGTGCTGTCACTGTGTGGGAGGTGGTGGGAATGCCGCAGGGTAGGGCGGAGACATTGATGCTACTGTGTTCCCTTACAGCTCCTGAGCATCTACATGGGTCAGCGGTGGTGGGTGTGTCCACCGTGGATGAGGCCCTGGACATGGAGGAGTGCCCATCCAACTCCACAGGTGTCCAAGTGTCAGGACCACTGCATACCTGCCTGTCTGTCTAGACTGAAGATGGTGGTGCTGGTGTGGACGAGGCCCTGCCTGTGTCCCAGTGTGACAGCGGCCACAGACTCCAGCATGCTGGGACACAGACTATGATGATGATGGATCACACATCCCGGACAGTGATACGTGTGGGATGCAGGATGGTCCCACAGCAGGGAATGGCATGGGCATAGCCATGGGTGGTGCCGCCGTGGAGGCCTGCGTGACATCACAGTCCCAGCCTGTGCCTGTATGCCCTAGTGGGTCAGCACTAGTGTGCGTCCATGCCGGTGGGGCAGTTGTGGCCGCTGTGGCAGCCCTGGTGAGCCCTGGCGATTGGCAGCCAGAAGGGCAGTGCCAGCAGTTGGCAAATGGGAACAAGGGGACAGTGTCGGAGGGTGGCATCAGTGCACCGCATGTGGATGTGCCCAGGCATGGCTCTGGTGTGCAGCGCCCAACTTCCAGGGGCGCTGCCCGGCACAGCCAGGAACACCATGAGGGACAGCATGCTGATCAGGTGGATGACCTCTTTGATGAGCACAGCCGCATACTCCAAGATTCAGTGGATCAGCTGTTGCGACTTGTGACGGCAGTGGATGCACTCAGTGCGGTTCTGCGCCAGGCAGAAGAGCGGCGCAGCAGGGACCATGGTCTGCTCCTGGCAGGGATGGACCGGCTGCGGGAGGATGTGACTACTGCCATTGACAGGCAGATATGTGCAATCACTGGTCTCATGTCCACTGTGGGTACCCAGTTTGTTGCCCATGCGCCACAGACACCGCGCAGTGTCACGTCCACCCCGTACCCAGTGTTGTGCAACCCCTTCCATGTCGATACCGGGTTCGGCTGTGGGCATACTGAGCACACCTGGCGGGGACATGTTCGGTGAGCTGCAGACCCCTGCGCAAACACAGTCCCATTCCCACAGCATCACCCCTAGGGGACCATCGGTGCCACCCCATGAGGCCAATGGTCAGCCTTGCATGGCTGGCAGGTCTCGGCAGGGCCACCTATGCATCCGTGGTGGCCGTGGCACTATGCCACGTGACTGACCTGTCTCCACCATAGCCACTGTCTGTCGCTGCCCTGTGTGCAGTGTGTTGTGCACCGTACAATGCATGGGTGGGGTACCAGGCCCTGCACAGACATGGTCCATGTGCACACCCTCTCAGCTGCTGGCCACTGTGGCTTGTGCATGATGATGCCTGCGTTGTACTGTCCACCAGTGTGCAATGGTGCTCAGCATCTGAGACATGCACAGTGACGGCCACTGGGCATGGTCATGTGTGGACCTGTGTGTGGCTAGGGGTTGCAGTCGAGGTCAGCGTGTCTTCTACTCCTTGTGCATATCTTGTGGTGTGTGTGTGTGTGTGTGTGTGTGTGTGTGTGTGTGTGTGTGTGCGTGAGTGTGAGTGCGTGTCATGTTTGGCCATGCCCATGCCTGATGCGTGTGCAGATCCATGCTCAGTCCCATTCACTTGCCGCCATCCACCCCTGGGGTTCGTCCATGCCTGTCTGTGGGTTGTGCCCTTGTCATTGGTGGTTGCACATGGCCCCGTGACCTACCTATGTTAGCCAAAGTGCTCCTCTGTGATGGTGCCCCGGTGCAGTTGCGCCATCCGGAAAAGGCGGGGGTCCCTTCGCCCGGGGGGTGGCTGCCCATCACCGTCCAGACCGGCGTCCTCATCTTCCCCATCACTGTCCCCCTCCTTGACCTCTACGGCTATCCCCCAATCATTGGCCATGTTGTGCAGGATACAACAGGCCAGGAATAGCCCACAGACCTTTGAGGGGCTGTACTGTAGGGCACCACCAGACGTGTCCAGGCACCGGAAACGTGATTTCAGCATCCCGAGCACCTGCTCGATGACATTATGTGTGGTGGCAAGTGCCTCATTGTACCATTGCTGCGATGGGGTTGAGGGGTGCCGGTATGGTATGAGCAGCCAGGGATGGAGTGGGTAGCCACTGTCACCTGTGTATAGAGGGTGGACATTAGTATGGTGGTCTGCATCACTCTGCCATGGGCCGTCAAGACCGGTACCCATAGCATCTCTGACTATGCCTCCCCCCCACATCTGCCTATGTCATCCTGTGTGATGTACATACTCACCCACTAGGTGGCCAGTGGGGATGTCCCCACTCTTGAACCTGTGGCACAGTGCAGAATGGTGCCAGATGAAGGCATCATGTGCTCCCCCAGGGTGCATGGCACAGACATTGGTTATGCGCCCCCTGGCATCGCACACCGCCTGGCAGTTGACGCTGGTGAATCCCTTACGGTTGATGTAAGCTACACCATCTAAGCCAGGTGGTGTGCAGATGGCCACATGGATGCAGTCAATGGTCCCGAGCATGCCAGGCTTATGTGCTACCCTGTGGAACTCTTGTATATGTGTGCTGTGCGCTCCGCCTGTGTGCTGGGGAAACAGATGTACTCTGCAGCATGTGGCAGCATTGCGCTGAGGAATTGTGTGAGTAGGCTTGACGCGGCTGACTGGGTTATGCCTGTTGTGTCCCCTGTTGGTCTCTGGAAGGTGCCCGTGGCAAGCAGGCACATGACAGCTGTCACCTTTGTCTCCACTGACAGAGCATGGCTCCGTCATGTGGGTGCCTACATCTCATCACTGCACAGCTCACAGAGCCACCTCAGGATCGCCCGGTTCAGGCGGTACCAGCCCACAATCTCTGTGTCGGTGTACTGCTCTAAGGTGATGTGGGCTCAGTACTGCCTGTTGGGGGCATACCGCCGACGGGCCCTTCCACGGCCACGCCCTCCTGCTGCCTGCCGTCTCACACCCCTCATTACTGCCTCCATCTGGATGGTGGCACTGGCCATGTCCCTGGCTGGTGCTCCCCCCCGGCAGATGTTATCCTGTTCCCCCTGCTGTCCTCTGTGATGCTCCCCCTACACCGGTTACACCTCCGGCCTTCGGCTGTCCTATCTACTGCCACTGCCCTCACTACACTGCAGTGCTACCCTGTCTGCCCTGCATGACTGTCTCAGGCTCCCCACTCCTGTCCTGTGTGGTCACAGGTGTGCCCTGTCCTGCTCCTTCAGTGTCCCACTCACTGCTGCCCTCTTTGTTTTGACTGCCAGCTCGCTCCCACCTCTGGCTTCCCTGTAGCATTCTTGTACCTCTCTCTTGTTCCTTTTTATTTTGGATCATTTCCACTATTGTGCAACTTCCGCTAGCTCCCATATTGCGCATGGCACGTGCTGTTGAATATTACACTGTGCCATTTATTCATGGTTCCTCCCCCTATGGTTGCACATGCATTCATTACCATTGCGCTTTACAAGACAACTTGAGCAGCCAAAGAGTTGCCTCCCACTGAATATTGCACAATGGTGCATTTTCGTACTTGCACTGGTGCATCTCTGTTGCACATGGCGCAAGCCTTTTGAATATCTGGGCCAGTGTGTATTTAGTTGCAGGGTCAGGGCCTTGAAGAAAATAATAACATTTATGTAACTCAATCAAGATTCCATCAGGTGGTCAGAAAAAAGTCTGAGAGAATTTTTGTCAAAACTAACAAATGAAAGATGCAAAAAATAGCATGCACACTGGCCTCTAAGACTGGAAGATCAGAAGGCTGTGGGTTCTTTCCCCACACTAGGCATGTGGGTTAAAGAGCTTGTGTACTGCCTAAAACTAATATAAGATTTTAAAAGTAATCAACCATTGCCTTTTATATTTGAGGTACTTTATCTTTTCCCTTTGTTTAATTAGAAGATTGTTTACCTGATGATAATACGTGTGATGTGTGGAACAGCACTCTGTATGGCAGCTGACATAGCTAGCTATACTGCCCCCACTACATCACCAGCACTGTGACCTCACTGACTGTGACATCACTGCTACTTAGGAACAGCAGTTCAGTGACTGCCAGGTCATTCACCTGTGATTTCACTGTCAGCTTGGCATATAATTTTAATACCTAACAGCAAATCAGAGCCCTTTTCCTGATAAAAGGCTGCCAACATATTACATTTAAATAAACAACAAAGTCACAAAAAAGGAACTAGTGGCTTGTGGAAAAATCTACAGGGATTTGATGCTGCCTCTACAGGGAAAATACAGGAAAAATGAGGGCTTGTTACGGGAAAATGATTATTTGGATCTGGGAGCAGTGTGATGATTGTGACTAAATAGCACTATATGGCACCAACAAGAAAATTACTTTGGTCATTGGGTAGCTTTTCACAGCCCTATTGGCTCTGGCTATAGTTTGTTTACAGATGGTGTTTGCTCCCTTGTCTGAGGCTTGAATGTTGTAGCACGTGCTCGGGTTGCCTATGGAATTTTTATATGTGACCTGTTGTCCTTTTACATTCTCTTCAGTTGTTAGTTGCTTATATTCATTTTTTTTTCTTTTTACTCTTCATATCCTTTTTCTTTACTTTCCCTGCTTACAGAGTGGAAGTTGTTAGGGCATTGACAACAGTTACTGGATGTAGTGCTTGGTGTCATGTATGCTTTGGTGCCAGCACCATTGTCCAGTTTCCTGACAAAAAAGTGTTAGTCCTGCAGGGTCCTAGCACCTGGCCTAAGATCAAAGAGTTGCTCTTTATGAAACATAGAAACATAGAATTTGACGGCAGATAAGGACCGCTTGGCCCACCCAGTCTGCCCATTTCCCTACCTAATGGATATGCTGCAGATCCTAGTTAACCAGCAGCCTACTTTTTCCTACCCCCACCCCCTAGAATTGCCTTATGACTGTCCCATGCATGCTTGAATTCCACCACTGTTTTTGACTCCACAACCTCCTCCCGAAGGCCGTTCCATGCATCCACAACCCTCTCTGTGAAAAAATACTTCCTTAAATTACCTCTGAGCCGTCCCCCCTCTATCTTCAAATTGTGCCCCCTTGTTCTTGCACACCTCTTTTTTTGAAAGATGCTACCATCTTGGACTTTCTTGATTCCCTTGGGGTACTGGAAAGTTTCTATCATGTTCCCCCTCTCCCTCCTTTCCTCGAGGCTGTACATACTAAGCTCCTTAAGTCTCTCTTCATATGTCTTCCGGTGCAGACCCTGCACCATTTTAGTTGCCCTCCTCTGGACAGCTTCCATCCTGTCTATGTCTTTGGGAGACTGGGTCTCCAGAACTGCACGCAGTACTCCAGATGGGGTCTCACCAGATGTCTGTACAGAGGGATAATAACTTCCTGTTTTCTACTGGTGATGCCTCTCCCTATGCATCCCAGTATCCCCCCAGCCATCCTTGCTGCCCTCTCACATTGCTTGCCCACCTTTAGGTCATCTGATATGACTACCCCAGGTCCCTTTCCATTTTTGTTGTTGTTAGTATCTCACCCCCCATTGTGTACTCTTCCCCTGGGTTTTTGTTTCCCAGGTGCATTACCTTGCACTTCTTAGCATTGAATCTAAGCTGCCATACATTTGACCATTCCTCTAACCTTGCCAAGTCCCTTCTCGTCTCTTTCCACCCCACCTTAGTGCATCGACTGTGTTGCAGATCTTGTGTCATCTGCAAAGAGATATACTTTTCCTTCCAGTCCCTCTGCAATGTTGCTTATAAAGACATTGAAGAGGACTGTCCTATTACTGAACCCTGTGGTACCCTCACTAGTAACCCCTTTCTTCAGAGTGGACTCCATTTACTATTACTCTCTGTGTCCTATTCTCCAGCCAATTCTTTACCTAGGCTGTCATCTTGGGACCCACTCCCAGGCTGGCTAACTTGTATATTAATCTTTGTGTGGAACTGTGTCAAATGCCTTGCTAAAGTCTTGGTAGGCCATGTCCACAGCCCTCCCTGATCTACTACTTTGGTCACCCAGTCAAAGAAATCTGTCAGATTTGTCTGGCATGACCTTCCTGCTGTAAATCCATGCTGCTTTGGGTCCTGTGCCCTCTGGCCTCTAGATACTTGACAATTCTTTCCTTCAGAAGTGATTCCATCATTTTCCCTACCACTGAGGTTAAACTAACAGGTCTGTAGTTTCCTGCTTCTGCCTTGCTCCCACTTTTGTGAAGGGAATCACATCTGCCCTCCTCCAGTCCTCGGGTACCACCCATCCTCCCATGATTTGTTAAAGAGGGTAGTCAGTGGTGTCACTAGTTCTACCCTTAGTTCTTTTAGAATTTTGGGATGAATCCCATCAGGCCCCATTGCTTTGTCCACCTTCAGTTTTAAGAGTTCTTTCAGAACCCTTTCTTCTGTAAATGGGCTGGTATCAGCTTCTATATCCAGAGTGTTTCTGCTGTTTGTTTTAGGTACCTCCCCCATTTCCTTTGTAAATACTGAGCAAAAATATTTGTTTAGTATCTCTGTCTTTCACATTCACCCTCTGCCCACCCTCCCTCCCTTTATTAAGCCTCACTATCCCTCCCTTGGTCTTCCTTCGCTCCCTGATGTACCTATAAAAGGTTTTATCCCCCTTCTTAACTGAGTTGGCTATCTTTTCCTCAGTTTGGGCCTTTGCTGTTCTGACTGCCTTCCCAGCTTCCTTTTGCTTTAACTGATACAGTTCTCTGTCCTGCTCCTTCTGTGATTCCTTGTACTTCCTGAATGCTTTCTTTTCTGTTGAACCTTCACTGCCACTTCCTTTGAGAACCATAGTGGTTTCTTACATCGTTCGCTTTGTTTATTTGCTTCACACAAAGGCTTGTTACCTCTGTGATGGCAGTTTTATTATTCCCATTGTTCTTCCACCCTCCTTCCTGCCCATTTGCTAGTGCATTCCTTTGGCACTCACCCATTTTTGCAACGTCAGCCCTCCTAAAGTCCAGTACTTTTGCCTTTGTATGGCTTGACTCTATTGCTGTGTTTGTTGTGAACCATACTGTTTGATGGTCGCTAGTTCCCAGATGGCTACCCACTTCTACATCTGTGATCCTCTCTTCATCTCCATTTGAGAGAACCAGGTCTAAGATTCCTCCCTCTTGAGTGGGCTTCAATACTAGTTGTCTAAGGCATGCCCCCTGTAGGGCATCTAGAATAACCCCACTCTTTGAAGTGGCTGCTGCAACTGCACTCCAGTTAACATCTGGCATATTCAGATCACCCATCAGCAATATCTCCCCTTTTTCTGCCATTCTAAGTATACTGTCTATCATTTCCTTGTCCATTTCCTCCCCCTGAGAAGGGGGTCTGTATACAACTCCTGTGCAGATTGTGGAGCCATTGCCGGTCTCCAAATTTACCCACAGTGCTTCTTCTCCTCCCTGTTTTCCTTTTTGTTCTGTTGCTTTGATTCCTTCCCTTATGTAAAGAGCTACTCCTCCTCCTCTTTTACCCTTCCTGTCCCTCCTGTAGATAGTGTATCCTGGTATGTTTACGTCCCAGTCATGGTTTTGTGTGTACCATGTTTCTGTGACTGCCACGATATCCAGATGTCCCTCCTCTATCAAGGCCACTAATTCAGGAAGCTTGTTACTCAGACTGCTGGCATGGAGAACAATGTTTGAATATCTGGAGTTACAGTAAGTAAATTCTCCTCCTTTCAGCAGCATCCTCCTTTTTGGAGCTACTTCTGCTGTCAGCCTTCCATTTGGTGCCAATTTCTTTTCTCCTCGATAGATTAGACTATCAAGAGAGGGTTCATAGCTTTGGTCTGTAGACCAGGTACCCAGGTCACTTTGTTTGCTTTCTTTTTGTTTGCTACAAGCAAGACCTTAAAGATCAATGGCAACCATTTTACACATTGTAAAAAAAAGCCTGAATTCAGGTCCCAGTGTTATAAGTAGTGTTTCCTGAAAGTTACATGCTATTTAGTTTTGTGGTGTTCTTTAAACCAGCATTTAATAACTTGTTCTGCACTAACTGAAAACAGTCAGGCTGTTTTTGTCCCTGTGACTGAGCTTGGGAGAGAGATTACATCACATGGGACTAGGCTACTGCTTCAGCAGTGTAAGTACCTGCTTGACTGACAAGCTGTTAACTTCCCAATTAGAACAATCTGTGAGGTAATTGTTTGCTGCCCAGGGTTTTTACAAACTCAGTCTCTGGAGTTTGTTTAGATGAATTAGCTGAAAATCCACACTTTGCCCTTCTAAAGAGCTGATCATTTGAGTTTCAGTGCTGAATTGAAGTGATATGCATTTGAGAAGTCAGCTTATCTGCATCACAGCTGCTGCCAGTTCTTTCTTAGTAAAACTCTGTTTTGTTTTGCTATATAACACTGAGTTGTTTATTTAATGGCGATAAAATAAATCTAAATTGTGTTAATTCATACAAGTGGTTTGATGTAGCCTCAATAAATAGGTACATGTAAGAACAATTTTCTTCCTCTCAGATTGACAGACAGTTGCCTTTCACACTCTCCTATTTCATGTACATGTACAATTCAAACTCACAAATTTCAGATCTTTGATGGTTTCTGTGTGAAAATACATAATATATAACTAGAAACAGTGCATGGCATCTTGATGCCCCTTGTCTCCTGCACCATAGTTGAGTCAGCTACACTCTGATGCCCTGTCCTCTGGCACCACAAGCCCTCTGTCTCTTGCCCCACATTCAAGGCTACTGCACCCTGCTGCCCACTGTCTTCTCCCACACAGTTGGAGTTGCTGAACCCTGTTGCCCACCATCAGCCTGAACAGTCAGGGCTGCTGCACCGTATTTCCCCACGCCAGACCAGTTGGGGTTGTTGCAACCTGCTATCCACTGTCCCCCAAACCAACAGTTGGGGACATTGCACCCTGTTGTCCCTTGTTCCTGTCTCCATAGTCAGTGCTGCTGAGCTCTGCTACACCGTAAGGTCCATTGTATTTTGCCTCTACAATTGGAGCTGCTGCACTATGCTGCCCCATGCCACCAGAGGTGGGGCTTTTGCCTCACCCTGCTATCCACATCCACTGTCCCAAATGAGCCGGGCTGCTGCACCATGAACACCTCATCCCACAGTCAGGGGGTTGCTGTACCCTGATGCCCCCTGTGTCCTGCCCCACAGTCAAGACTTCTGCACCATGCTGTTCACAGTCCCCTACTACTATAGCCAGAGCTATTGCACCCTGCTCTGGACTACTCAGGCAGGGCTGCTGTAGCCTGCTGTGCCTAGAGCTCCTTGCCTCTCTGGTTAGGGCTGGTGCACCATGTTGCCACTTGTCACAAGGGTTAGGGCATTTTCTGTCCACTGTCCTCTGCCCCTATAGCTGTGTCAGTTCCACCCAGTTGAGCCGCTGCATCCTGTCCCATAGCTTGGGCTGCTGTACCCTAATGCCTCCCTTGTCTCTTGACCAAACAGTTGGGACTTCTGCACCCTAATGCCCTCTGTCCTTCACGCCCATAATACAAAGTTAAAAAAAATTAGTTTTTTTTTCTTTTGTGCAGTGCAGCAAACAAATCTGACTTTGGAGGCAGGGGTCAGCATGGTGCAGCAATCCTACCTGCGGAGTCATGGGGCTGTGGAGGAACTGGGTTGTAGGGTGCAAGAGGATACATCAGCCCTGACTGTGTAGACAGGAACAGGATGCAGCAACTCTGGCTATGGTGGCAGATGACAGACTACAGCATGATGAAGAAGCCTTGATTGTGGGGCAGAACATGGGGGGTGTAGTGCGAGCAGCCCTGACCATGGATGGATGTATGGTGCAGCAGCCCTGTCCATTTGGGAAAATGCACAGGTAGCAGGGTGTAGTAAAAGCCCCACCTCTGGTGGCAGGGGCATTATGGTGCAGCAGCCCCAAATGTGGAAGCAGGGGGCATGGGATTCTTGCGTATAGAAGTGCACAGCAGGCCATACTATGGTGATAGAAACAGGGGGAACAGGGTGCAGCGGCTCTGACTGAGGGGGTGGGGGACAAAGTGCCACAGTAGGGTGCAGTAACCTTAACTGTTCAGGCAGGGGAAAGCAGGGTATTGAGGCCCTGATTGCATAGGCATGTCATGGGACAACAGGGTGCAGCAGCCCTGACTCTATGGAACAAGAGAGTGGACAACAGGGTACAGTATCCTCGAATTTGGGACAGGAGACAGGGTGCATGTGGAGCAGGTGACATGGGGCAGCAGAGTACTGCTGCCCCAAATGTAGGTAAGAGACGGGGGCATCAGGATGCCATGTAGTGTTTCTAGTTATACATATGCATAATATATTTTAACTCATAAACCATCAAAGAACTGAAATTTGCGAGTTCAATAGTACATGTGCCTGGAATAGCAGAGTGTTGCAGGCACCTGTCTGTCAATCTGAAAGGAAAATAATGTTCTTACATGAACCTATTTATTGAAACTACATTAAAAAGACAAATATCTTGTATGAACTAACAAACTTTTGACTTATTTTATATTCATTAAAAAAAAAAAACAGTGTTATTGCTAAAGTAAAACAAAGAGTTTCGATCAGAAAGAACTGGCAGCAGGTTTGATACAGATAAGCCGATTTCTCAAATGCATACCACTTCAATTCAGCAACGAAACTCAAGTGAGCAGCTCTTTAGAAGAACAAAATGTGGATTTTCAGCTAATTCATCTGAACAAACACCAGAGACTGAGTTTGTAAAAGCCCTGGACAGCAAACAGTTATCTCACAGATTGTTCTAATTGGGAAGTTAACAGCTTGTCAGTCAAGCAGGTACTTACACTGCTGAAGCTGTAGCCTAGTCCCATATGATGTCATCTCCCTTGCAGTCTCAGTCAGAGGGACAGAAACAGCCTGACTGTTTTCAATTAGTGCAGAATAAGTTATTAAATGCAGATTTAAAGAAAACTGCAAAACTAAATAGCATATAACTTTCAGGAAACACTACTTATAACACTGGGACCTGAATTCAGGCTTTTTTCACAATGTGTAAAATGGTTGTTTTTGATCTTTAAAGGAGCAGTACAAGAATAAGGTGAACATTTTGACCTATACTTTTTTATGCTATTTTAAAATATCGTTTTTGTTGATTTTAACATATGAGCCACACAACAGATTACAGGTGAGTCAAAAAGATTGAATTATGGTGTATATATACACAGGCCTATAACATTGTTGGTTACAAGGAACAAGCAATCCACAGAATGTCTTCTGTCATTCAGTGAGCAAGTTTATGCTATTTTAGATTGCTCCTCATCTTCTGACTTGTGGGATACCCTTCTTGTTCCATTTTGAGTCTGCTTTAGTAATTTTTTTTCACATTTGAAATAATAAAAGGAGTACTTTTAATATGGCTCAGACCAGGTTTACATCAGTATTCTCTGCTGTTTTTGAACACCTATTGTCCCATGAGGTCAGTGAGCACTGCCTGTTACAAAATAGTTCATTTTAGTCACAACAGAAGTGATTTTAAACAACTGATGTACAAAAACAGCTGAGAATACTGATGAAAATCAGGTACAAGCCACATTAAAAGGAACACTCCTTTTAGTATTTCACATGTGAAAAAGGTACTAAAGCAGACTCAAATTGTGCAAAGAGAGGTATCCCACAAGTTAGTAGATAAGGGGCAATTTAAAGCAGAATAAAAAGGTATATGCCAAAAATTTTTCACTATATAATGCATTGCTGCACTAAGAGTTATTGAAGACTAACAAGGTCAGTTGTAATTATAAGAGGGTAGCAGATATCCTGTCCCTCCCCCGGACATGCTTGATATACTGTAATTTAGGGCAATTAGAGAGACAAGGTTACTTCTCAAATCTTAAATCCTTAGAATAGAAGCTCTTTTTATCACAGATGATCCATTCTAGTTTGCAAGAAGGGTGCATTCCCACGTACAGGATCTGCAAGTGTTTCTCGTCACTGAGACCGTGGGGGAAGTATCTGGAATGTTTCAAATGATGGGCCCAGACCACTGAAGTCTCTTGGACATTGAATATTTACTCTGTCAACTACAGTAAAATTCTTTACCTTGGTTTCTAGGAGCCAAGGACATGTTAATACAACCCTGAAGATCCTTTGGTCTCACTGGGTTACAGATTCTGTTTGGGACAATATTTCTTCCTTTCCTCTCACTGAGGGGATCAGCGGCTTTCTGCAACTTACTTTGTAATCTCTAAAAAGTCAGGGGGCATTACACCCTTCAGGCCAGAATATACAGAGCCTGAGGAGTTCTGTACTCATACTAGATTCAGTGGAGTCCATCACGATCTTAATAGAACCAGGTGATAACTTTCAACGAGTACTGCACATTTCCCTTCCTGTCTCCAGTGATTGATGTTTCTGGTTTACTAGACTGGTTTCACTAGCTTACTCATTTTGATATTTATTTTATCTCATTCTTTGAATAGTGTTTACTGCTGTACTGTATCTGCTGAGTTAGCCCTTTCTAGCCCTGGTTTTGTACCTAGTCTAACATGTTTAGTTTAATAGTTTATTTATGAATTTTCCTTTCTATGTTTTGTAGTTGCCTGTGCTAAGGCTAAGGACATCCATTAGTGCTTCACCCAACTATTTACATTTGTTAAACTTAGTCAGTAATCTATTGTGATGTATCTATGTCAGAGTTCTCACATGCCTGTTGTCATACCTAAGTCTAGTTAAAGCCTAGGCCGGTTATCAGGTGACTGCAATTTTGTGTTTTGACCAAACGTTCATTCATACTGTCAGCTAAAGTATTGTATAACTGATGGCTATTGCATCTCAACTTCTGTTCACAATACACTTTATCCTCCTCTATCTTATGCCTCCCCTCCCCTGCTTCCACCCTCCTCCCCATTCCAGCTTCCTCCTCCCCTACACCCACCCATCCCTCTTTCCTCCCCTCTACCTTCCTATCTTTCTATACACCCTGGTTTTTCTCTTCCATCTCCCTTAACCTTGAACTTCTCCACCATGCCCTCCTCTCCTAGTCCTGCCTCCCCCCCACTCACTCTAAGGGGTGGAAATCCCACTCCATCCTTTTGCTCCTGTTCCTACTTCATATCTTGTCTGGTGCTGTGGAGTCCAACCCTGGTCCCTCCCTTTCCTCCTTTGCCTCCTCCCCAAGTGATAAAGGCCTGAGCATATTTTGCCTCAGTGCTGGGAGCCTTTTTCTAAAACTCAGCCTTCTGTCTGTCTGGATTTCACAATATTCCCCCGACATTCTCTGTATCTCTGAGTCTTGGCTCTCTTCTAGGATCCCAGACTAAATCCTGTCCTTTCCTGACTGTTGTTTTTTCAGGCAGGACACGGGAAAAAGTGGGGTACTGTTGTCATCAATGCCTGTCACAGTCTCTCTTGCATCATGGCTCTCAGAGATACGAACATACAAAATGCCAGCAGAAACAGACCTCATTGTCTGTCGAGTCTGTTCGATTGTGCAGCTAGCCCCTCAACTTACAGTTTCCCACCCTCCTCTCCTCTCCTTATAACCACCCCCCTCACTCTGTCCCACCCTCTCTTAAATCCTCCCATTGTTCTACATGATACCACCTCCTCGGGCAGAGTGTTCCACTTATCTACCACCCTTTCCATGAAAAAGTGTCTCATGATTTCCCTCCTGAATCTCTCCCCCTCCAATCTCAGCTGCTGCCCTGTCATGTCCCTCCCCCTTCTGATCTGAAAAATCCCTTCTGTATTAATCCTGTTAATACCCTTAGGTACTTAAAGGTTTCAATCATATCCCCCCATCCCTCCTCTCTTCCAGGGAATACATTTGCAGCTCTCCCATTCTCTCCTCGTAGGATTTTTCCTCAAGTCCCTGTATCATCTTCATTGCCCTATGCTGCACTCCCTCCAGCAATCTGATGTCCCTCTTCAGGAATGGCCACCAGTACTGCATGTAGTATTCCAGGTGTGGTCTGACCAGTGACCTGTACAGGGGTAGGATCACTTATCTGTGCCTGGAGGAGATTCCCCTCGCTATGCACCCCAGCATCTTGTTTGCCTTTGTAGCTGCCTTCCTGCACTGAGCAGAGTGGTTCATACTACCTGTTATTAGTACTCCTAGATCCTTTTCCTCCACTGTGCTTTCCAACTGTACCCCTCCCAACTGATATTTCCTCCCCTGGTTCCCTGCTCCAAAGTGCAGTACCTTGCACTTCTTGGCGTTGAATCCCAACTGCCATGTCTCTGACCATTCCTGTAGTTTGGTCATGTCTTCCTGCAGCCCCCTCCACCACTCTATGTCATCTACCACTGCACCGATCTTAGTATCGTCTGTGAACAGACTGATCCATTTGAGATATTGGCTATGAATATCCCAAACAGCACCAGTCCCAGTACTGAACCCTGGGACACCCCACTCATAATGTCCCTTGGTGATGAGAGTCCCCCCACCACCACCTCCACCCTTTGCTGCCTACCACTCAGCCAGCTGGTGATCCAGTTGACCATTTTTGTCCCCACCCCAATATATTCCAGTTTTTCCCCGAGCCTCTCATGTGGCACTGAGTCAAAGGCCTAGCTGAAGTCCAAATATAGGACATCCACTGCATGGTCCCTGCCTAGTTCCCTGGTAACCCAGTCATAGTACTCAACTAAGTTCATCTGGTAAGATCTGCCCAATACAAAACCATGATGAAGGCCATCTTGGAGCCCATTGTCTTCCAGAAAGGTCACCAGCCTCTCTTTTAGGATTGACTCAATGAGTTTCCCCACAATTGAAGTGAGACTCACCGGTCTGTAGTTGTCTGGATCATCCTTCGGGCCACTTTTATGAATGGGCACCACATGGACCATCCTCCAGTCCTGTGGCATGCATCCTGTGTCCAGTGATGTAGTGAACAGGTCTGCCAGTGGTCCCGCCAGGATCTCCGCTAGCTCCCTAAGTACTCTAGGGTTAATGCTATCTGGCCCTGGTGCCTTGTCCACCCTCAGTGCCCTTAGTCTCTCAAGCACCCTGTCCTCTGTAATTCTGATATCAGTCACACCCGCCCCCACTGCCCACTCCACCCTTCCCATGGGTATCTGCCCCCCCTTTCCTTCATGCACACAGATAAGAAGTTCTCATTCAGTGCCTCTGCCTGGTCCTCCCCCTTCTCCACCCACCCCCACATCTTTCTTAATCCTCGCAATCTGGTTTTTGTTTCTTCTTCTCTCCATCAAGGTATCTGAAGAAGTCCTTCAGATGAAGAGATGGCATCTCCCTCCCACAAATACCTCCTTGTCAGGCTATCATTCTTATGTACACATCTTCTTTGGGACTTTCTATGCTTCACCAAGAGTATCCTTCACCTCCTTGGTTGGTTCCCTCTCCACCATCAGCTCTCACATCTTCACTCGTGAACTCATCCTGCTTGGGGACTTCAGTGTCAATTGGCTCTCCCCGGCATCCATCCCGACCACCCACAAGGTTGAATCCCTTAATGTCACTCAGATTATAACCTGGCTCAACCTCCATTCTCAAAACCATTGCCTCCTGGACTGGAATCTCTCCTCCTACCCCCACCGTATTATTGCAGCAGGTATCTTGCCAAATATTTTCAGTGATGACTCTATGATGTTCTGCATCATGAAGATCTGGTGCCCACCCTCCCCCCTAAATGCATCTGGAGCATGTCCCTCTGGTCACTCAACACCTCTACTCTCGGGCTGGCCCAGTGGTGCTGAGGGTTGGGGGCTTGACACCACACCTCGCACCACTCCGGTGACCTGGGTTCGGGAATGGACTCGGGTTGTCGGGAGTCGGCAGGGGAGGAATAGGATTGAGTGTCCAGAGGACAGCTCTCCTCTCCTGGGGTGGGTGGGTTCTGCTTCATGCAGCACTAGTGGCCCCTGGGGTCCTGGGCAGTGCTGCAGTCTGCATGGGCATGCAGTAGGGGTTGGGCGGCAGCAGGCATCTTTCACACAGGCGTGGGAGCATGCCTGACATGAGCAGGATGCCCATTGCATGTCCGTCCCCTTGCAACACCAGCATAAAAGTAGAAATGCCCCACTCCCTGATTAGGTGATGCCATCCTCCAGTGCCACACCACCACACACTCAACGTTGGGCTCATCCCACTGGCTCTCTCGATCCCATTCTCTGTCTTGGCTCCGGTGAGCTGGGCCAGTCATCTGACCAGGTAGGTGGGGGAGTGTCTGTCCCTGATTTCCCGGTGGGGTGGGCTTCAGGTGGGTGGTAATCTGGTTGGCGGTGAGTGGGTATCACTCAAGAGAGTTCCAGTGGAAGTGATGATAAACAGTCAACAAAGGAAAAAAAACAACAACCTCTACTGTCTTGAATGACCTTGCTGCGGCAGATTGGACAGCCATACCCTCTCCTTGTTTCACTCCACATTCTCCTCAGTTTGGGACAAGCATTCACCACTCAGAAAATCCAGAGTCAAAACTCACCATTACCTCTGGAGTACTCTTGAAATCAGTGACTAGTGCAAGTCCCGTGATCTCGCTTGGGTACATTGCAAATGATATCACTCCTTTCTTGACCGCCTGTTATACAGGACTATCAGAAAATCCTGTACAGAGATTGCCTGGTATGTGAAATTGCAATATTTCAAGGCCAACAAAGTTCTGGATGGTAATTCACTCTTTCTTCAACCCTATCACCCAATTCACCTCTCATGTCCTTCTGGTAAATGGTTTACCAATGTCTGATCCCTCCTTTGTTGCTTCTCAGTTTGATGAGTTCTTCACCACTTGTGCTAACCCTTCCATTCACCCTCCAGCCTCCACCTTCCATTCCCTCTCCTCTCCCTTTCAAAGGTTTCCTCTTTCCCCCTGATACTATTCAGGAAACCCTGACCTACCTTTACTCCCTTTACCTGCACAAATTCAGCCCTGGTGGACTGAATCCTGAGTTACTCCATATCTCCGCTCCTGCCATAACATCTCCTCTGATTAACCTACTCAACCTCACCTTCTCCTTCAGTGTTGTCCCTCAGTCTTGGACACTGGCCAAAGTTCTTCCACTCCTTAATTGGGGGGGGGGGCCTTCCTCACTAGGTAACTTCCTGCCAATCTCCCTCCTCCCTTCCCTTGCTAAGCTGCAAGAGAATTTGTCTACACCAGACTCTCCGATTTCCTATGCTCTACTGATTTCCTCTCTCTGTTCCAGTCTGGCTTCTAGAAGCATCACTTCACCATCTCCTCCCTGTTGTGCATAACTGATTCTATCTTCTCAGAGATGGATCAGGAGCATATCACAGCTGCCATTTTCATCAATCTGGACAAGGCATTTGGCTTGGTATCCCACATACTCCTCCTGCATAAACAGTTCTGCTGGCTTCTCAGCCCCTGCTGTCAACTGGTTTCATTCCTACATCTTGGGCCATCTGCAATCAGTACAGATTGGTAGTGCTCTGTCACCTCCACTTCCCATCTAAGCGGGGATCCCACAGGGTTACATCCTGGGGTGCATCCTGTTCTCCATCTTCCTTAACAACCTCCCTTTGGCTTGTACCAACTTGCATATACACCTGTATGCAGATGACAGGGTATTCTACACTTTTGGTCCCTCCACCACAGCAACAGAAGGTCTGCCTCAGCACGACTTCTGCAATGTCCTGCTCTGGTTCCAATCAAACCAATTCCAAGTCAACACAAATAAAACTGTATCTATGACCTTTGCACTAGCAAGAAATTGTCTATGCTACCAACTCTGCCAATTTTCTTCACTTTGGAGAGTTCCCTCTAGAAGTGGTTCAATCCTTCAAGTACCTCGGTGTGTTGTTAGGTAGAAAAATTGACTTCTTTGCCCACATAAACACCATCCATGCCAAGCTCTGCCTTGAACTTGGCATCTTGTACCACAATAAAGATTTTCCGTCTCCACAGGTCTGCCATGAGCTTGTCACCAAAATGGTGCTCCTGGTATCACTTCCTCAACCTCCCTGGCCAGACTGGACACCCTTTGCAACTTCTTCTGCTGGTTTGTGAACAACTCCCCCCTCGTACTCATCACTGTTCATTTTATCCCTCTTTAGTCATTCTTCCTCTATCCTCATGTTGCCTGATCCACTTTGCCTCATTCATATCCAAATACTGGTTTGGTTCACTTACCTCTCTTCACTCCTCTACCTCATCTTTTCTGCACCCAGCTTTAAGGATACTTGCACCTTTGCTATTCCTCATCCCTGCTCTTCTGCTGGGCAGTCAGCCTTTTCCTATTGTCTCGCATCACTTTGGAACCATTTGCCCTCTTCCATCCACTTTACTGCCCCCCCCCGGCTCCCTCAGGTATCAGATGAAACTGCCCCCTACTCCTGTTTTCCATGTACATGACTACTCCCCTTGCATTTGCCTCCTACCCTGGTGTAGGGGTGGTAGAAAGGCCTTGTTTTGTTGCTTCCAGCATGATTTCTCATTTTGCACTTTCTCCTGTAATTAATTTGTGAACATTTGCTCTTTATTATAGCTGTGAATTGTGTCTGTGCTATGTCTTTTACCCTATTCCCTTCCCCCGGGTTGCAGCTGCAAATGAACCTTGGCTTAGTGTGCCTTTCCCAGTCACCAATTTTCAAATAAACAAATAAAATAGGAGAATGAACAAGCCCCCAAACCACAAAATACTGGCATATACCTAAGAGCCCAATACCAAACATGCCTGATCATAAAAAAAGTACAACTAGGCCTCATGCCGGAATAAATAAGCAGTCTGTTCAAGAAGGCAGTGCATACTAAACAAACAAGAAATGCGACAAAAGGAGGACTTCAAGTACCTTTCAAGCGCACATCATTGGCCCAAAAATTCATTACTTTTAAGGGCCCCAATGGTTTAATGAGCTATCTGACATGCTGACAGGAAGCACAAAGCTGAGTCAGTTCAAAAGGGGGCTACGGTCCCACCTTAAGAATGTAACTACCTGTAACTGTACAAGTAAATAATCAGCAGATCCTCCTGCCTTATCCCCCTCCTTTCTCCTCTATCCCTCCCCATCCCCCCTCTTTTTTTTGACTTACCACCCTCCTACACCACCTTACCCCTCCTCTTTTCTCCCAACCCACACCGCCTTTAGTTTCTTTGACAACGCCAGTCTGGCTGCTTACCCCCTCCCCTATCAACCCCCAAACATAACATGGCCATATTACTGACATGTTCACTATTTCCAGTGTATCCCTACCCGGCAACAAGTAAGCATTTATCCCCGACAGAGGAGGGCTCTACTAGGGATTAATGCCTGGTTGGAGGGGGTTAGTGCACGTGGCCGCATGCCGAGTGCTTCCAACCACCAACTAGGCATTAATCCCTAGTAGAGCCTAACTCTGGAGGGGATTAATGCTTTTGTAACATGGGCACTATGCATATTAGTTATATGCAATTCTTAAGTGTTATGTTTTATACATATGCATAGGTGCATTGTTTGACAAAATAGAGTTAGGCATAGAAACTATCCAGTACTTTTGATGTTCTGACAACCACCTTTATTTATATTGTGGTGTTTGTCTATTTACACATTTACAGGTTTGTCATTGAGAGCAAAGATTGTGATAAGTGTTACCGTGAGTTTTTTTTTATATCTGCATGTACAACAGTTTTTATTTTCACTCGCTTATGTGGTTTGCTGCCTTTCTGTTACTTGTGCTTAGATACGGTGCTATCTCATTTGCATATTTTACGCATGTATGCAAGCTGCTTTTATCCATTATGTGGTGCGGTGCTGCTGTTGTGCTAAACAGAACATTTCTGGAGTGCACAAAAATTTATGAGTGCCTAATTCGTCCACTTGTTTGTTTCCGGTAAGGGCAGGTCGTTTACTCGATCATTTAGAAACACTGCAAAATTTAGACACAAACTCATTTTGCATTTCAACATTGGTAGTGGACTGCAGCATGGATGACAGCTCAGTTGCTGAGTGTGATCAGGAGTGCAACCTACAGTGGCTGTCGGGTGGGTGGGTAGGTAGGAACATATGGTCATTTGCAAAACTCCACAGCTCATTTGTTCATGGGTAGCAGCCTGTGGTACATGAGACGTGGGTGAGTTCTGGACATATAGCTGCTTTGAGCTACAATTGCAATTCTGTGTGTTTGCTTTGGTTTTCTTTAGCCACCTGGATATTACTACATGTATCGCGTGACTACCGGGGGGGAGTGGTTTGCTGCCGGTGAATATTGCATGAGCCAGTTTTGTTCAGTGGCTGTCTCCGGGATAGCAGCAGTGGGGATTAATGCACTGGGAGCGGGCATTACTGGTTCAAGACTTGCTAGTTTCAAGTACATCTTAGCAACAGATAAATTACATTACATCAAATTGTACATGGTTATTAAAGGTGGGGCAAAGGGAGCACAGAGATAGGCGCAAATAGATCAGCTGACCGCATCGCAGCGGGTATTAATGCCACAGTAATGCCTGCTCTCAGTGCATTAATCCTCACTTCTGCTATCCCAGAGACAGCCACTGAACAAAACTGGTGCATGCAATATTCACCGGCAGCAAACCAACCCCCCCGTAGTCGGCGAGACACGTAGTAATATCCAGGTGGCTAAAGAAAACCAAAGCAAACACACAGAATTGCAATTGTAGCTCAAAGCAGCTATATGTCCAGAACTCATCCATGTCTCAAGTACCACAGGCTGCTACCCATGAACAAATGAACTGTGGAGTTTCGTAAATGACCATATGTTCCTACCCACCCACCTGACAGCCACTGTAGGTTGCACTCCCGATTACACTCAGCAACTGAGCTGTCATCCACGCTGCAGTCCGCTACCAATGTTGAAAGGCAAAATAAGTTTGTGTCTATGTAACCCCTCACCCCAGCCTTTTTAGCAAAATGACAGGTGGCATGCTGTTGAAGCTGACAGCAGTACGTGGTGGGGAACTGGATTCGGGGAGGATGAGGTTACTCGGCACAGGGGACCTAGGTTTGGCTACTCTGCACAGGGGCACCCAAGTAAATCTGAACACAGGAAGCAATAACTGTAATGTCCAGAACCAGGAACGGGATTCTTCAGTGTGGCTTTTATTCACATCCAAGCTAAACAAACAAAGCATAGACAGACCCCCACGGGGCTACATTCCTGGTAATGCAGATTACAGACAACAGAACACTTTATCACTATTTCCAGCCCTCAGGCTCTAAACTCAGCAGGCACACAGCCCGGACTTGCACGCAGCTTTGGGTACACAGCCCGACTTGCACACTACTTGGGTTTTCCCCACTGGCCCGGCTCCCCCACCGGCCACTTGATCCGCGGTCCATTTGAAGAATGAACCAATTATCCTGTCATGGCTCAAGAAATCACACTAGAGTCTTCACCTCCAGAAAGAATTTTCCTTACAAACCCATCGTCTGGGTACTTCCCTCATCACTGGCCAAGTGCCTGAGGCAAAGTAGAAATCCACAGAAGAAATCTGTAGAGGTGGACCTGGTCACTAAAGATGGGGCCACCCACCTCCAGCTCCCACAGCCCATACCCGGCATTTCTCTGAAACTGAACAATTCCTTTACTGAACTTTCAAATGTAGATTCTGGTAGACATCTGTCACATCTCCTCTACATAACATTTGCATCCCAACAAGCTCTGGACTTGAACCTTCTTTTAATTTGCTTAGCCCATTACTCTAGGCTTCCCAATATTTAGTAGTTCAATCCCCACATTGTCACACAAGTCCCAGGGTGAAAAACATAGGCCCTTTTAGCAAGAGCAGACACTCACCCTCACGTTGCAGGTGCCCCACAGGTGACTCATAAATCTTCTTGTTCTCCCTAATAAACACTGGAACACATAGGCAGCTTTTCCTTCACAAGCAGAACTAGGGGTTGCCCCAGAATCTGCAGGGAAACCTTTCCTGCCCCCCCCCGGAGGAAGGGGGCACTGAGACCCGAAAACAGCGGTATCGACCACTTCAGTAATCTTTTGTGTCTCTCTTTAAGGTGGAGACACACACCCTATTTACTTAAAAGTAGTCCTCTGTCAGGGCTGAGTCTCCTAGAGCCTTCACTGAGCTGCTTTCTCAGCAAGCTTTCAACTTCACACACACTCACTGAAGACTGAACTGAAGACTGACTTCAAAACCTCCCAACGTTCTAACCAACTCCCTCTGCTGCAGATTCCAATGTGGCTCATGCAGCTGCGATAGTTCTATTGGTGATGTCATCCATCAGGCTCAGCTGAGACTGAGAACAGAGTGAGACAGTGTGAAACCCATTTAACTAGAGTTTCACAAGCTGCCTTCCCTGCCTACCACTAGGTCTTACTGGGATTCTAGTAACCCCGGGTAACAAGGGGGTTACATCTAAATTTTGCAATGTTTCTAAATGATCGAGTAAATGACCTGCCCTTACAGGAAACAAACGAGTGGACGAATTAGGCACCCGTAAATTTTCGTGCACTCCAGAAATGTTCTGTTTAGTACAACAGCAGCACAGCACCACATAATGGATAAAAGCGGCTTGCATACATGCATAAAATATGCAAATGAGAGCACCGTATCTAAGCACAAGTAACAGAAAGCCAGCAAACCACATAAGCGAGTGAAAATAAAAACTTTTGTACGTGTAGATATAAAATAAAAAAACACACGGTAACACTTATCACAGTCTTTGCTCTCAATGACAAACCTGTAAATGTGTAAATAGACAAACACCACAATATAAATAACGGTGGTTCTCAGAACATTAAAAGTACTGGATAGTTTCTATGCCTAACTATATTTTGTCAAACAATGCACCTATGCATATGTATAAAATATAACACTTAAGAATTGCACATAATTAATATGCACATTGCGCATGTTACAAGAGCATTAATCCCCTCCAGAGCTGGGCTCTACTAGGGATTAATGCCTGGCTGGTGGTTGGAAGCATGAGGCCGCACCCCCTCAACCAGGCATAATCCCTAGTAGAGCCCTCCTCTGTCAGGGATTAATGCTTACTCAAATAAATAAATAAAAAATAAACCTGTATCTAAAACAACGACTACTGAGAAAAGCTATAGAGTCTTTATCTTTATTCAGTAATAAAAGATCATAAAACATACATGAAGAACTATTCAATAGAGGGCAGGTAACTGCCAGATGAAAGGCTGAACCGTGACTAGTTTCACATCCACTATGCATTCTAATTACTGAATAAAGATTTAGACTCCATAGCCTTTCACAGTAGTCTTTCTTTTAGGTGTGTGTGTGAGGAGGGGCGAGGGGGGAGTTCTGGTATTCTGTACTTTTGATGCATATTGGTTGCTGGCATTTTGTGATTTTCATTTATTTTTTTAATTTTTTGTACCTGGTACCACCTTTCCAGGAGTGTCAGTTTCTTTTGCCTGATCTAGCCTCCATTAATGTGTCAGATACCTGTCTCCACTTACCATTGTCGTTCTAAAAAAAAACTTTCTGAGATTTGCAATTCAGTATCCACATTTTCATCTCCAGGACCTTCCCTTTGGCCTGGCTTCTGATCAAGATATTATTATGGTGGTTATGATAAGGTTTGTTCGGGAGGGCCTTTTCTCAAGTCTGGTCAATATTCTGATCAGGGTCTTTCAGAACAATCTGCAAGAGTCTCTACAGCCAGGACATTAAAGGTCCTGGCTCTTCTTGGTTACATAATTAACACAAAGAAGAATACCTTCCATCCATCCCAGAGACTGGCTTTCCTGGAGACTTATTTCTATAATCTATGAAAAGGGTTCCTCTCTTTTCCTTCCTCCCCTTCATCGGGGGAGGGGGCGGGAAGGGTCTTGGGGTGGAGTGTTCCAGGGGATTTCCATTTTTTGAACTCCAAAAAGATGATCTTTCCTGTGTCAGTCTTCACCATTCATCGCTGAGGAGTGTCAGCCAGAGGCGCAGCATCCTGCAGGAGCTTTTTTTTCCCTTACACCTTCAGGGGGAGGAGTTGGCATCATGGTGCTGTCCTTGAGGTGGACACATGGTGTCACACTCGCGGGTTGACTATAATAGGTGCTGGCTCCTCCCCACCTCAGTTCTGCTTCTCCCACCATTGAGAGCGCAGCACCTCGCCAGCTCACCAGCTCGTGCTCCAGAAGTACATCATTGCAGCCTAGTGTGGCCTACCTTTTCTCAACGCTGAACTTCTCCGCCGCCATCTCAGTTCTGCCATCTATGGAACTACTTGGTGCCATTTTACAGATTACAGGTAAGATCTTTCTGTTTACTTTAAAGTGGTGCCGGGTCTCTTCTGTAAATTGTTTTTAGTTGCCGTCGGTCACGTAAGGTCTATCCGGGGACAAGAAGAAGCATTCTTAAACGGGTTGGTTCCCTGTGTGTCGGTGTCCCTGCTGCTGACAGATGTCTGCTATGGATTGATATGACCATTGCTTAATCTGTCTGGATCCCCAACATGATATGGACCAGTGGGATGTGTGCTTCCCGATGGACTGCAGAGTTTTAGAGCACTGCGTGTTCAAAGTTGGCTGCCTGCCGCTGACTTTTGGAGGATGCCGTCATTCCAGGGACGCCAAGTGTTAGTCCCTTCACCCTTCCTCTGGGTCCCCTACCAGCTCTATGAGGGCCATGGAGGAGGGGGCCTCCACCCTTTCCAGCCTTGCCATGGTGAGGGCACCTTCCACGGTGCCAGAGGGTTGGTCTGGCCCCATTTGGGGACAGGCCAAGAGCACCCCATCAGCAGTCTCCTCCTCAGGGGTGAAGGCTCCACTGGTGTCATGCCCTACAGCTGCTGGGCCCAGCACGGGTGGCTCCTCAGCACTGCCCGCTGGCGCTGTCTTGGATCCCGGTGCCATTCCCAGTGCTGGTGATTGAGGCAGCACTGCAAGTGGCACTGGGTCTGCCCACGGCACCACTCACAGCACCGTGGGTGGGAGGGCCCCCTGCGTTGCCAGGGTGGAGCTCTACTTCATCTCCAGCTTTCCAGAGCTGGATGAACGGGAGGCTGATCCTCACTGGCAGCCTGACTCTTCGGAGTCAGAAGGCCCTCCCATGCTCAGTGCCACCACACACCCTCCCATGATTCACCCCTGGTGGCCCCGGCGGTTGCGGTTGGCTCTGGGCCCAGCGCAGGGGTAGGTGCAAGGTCTCTGGGGGCTGATGGCAACCCAAGGCTGTAGGGGTGGTGGCTCCAGCCTTGAAGTCCCAGGTGGATGCCGACTCTAGTGTTGTCACTGCCTGGGTCCCAAGGTGGGGCAGGGTCTCTCTCGCTGGCTTTCTCTGGGGCCTGAGGGATTGGAAGTGCCTCCATCCTGGGAGTGAGGAAGAGGATAGTCTTGGAGTCAACAGGGTTAAGGGTGTGGGGTGACGGTTCTCTGTGGCCCTTTGGGGCTCTGGGCAGAGCCGAAGCCTTGAGCCCGGTTTCTCTCCCTCATCTCCTTTGGGGGGACCTCATTGGGTGGGGCTGGAGCCAGCCCTTCTGGACCTACAGTCTCCTCACAGGGCTCAACCCCTGACCACTGCGAGCTAGTTGGGTGGCCGGCAGCTGTGCAGACCTGCGGATCTCCAAGAGGTGCGGTCGCGAGGGCAAGCTATCCCCAGCGCCACCGAGATCCCCCCACCCGTGGACCACAAAGCAGAAACCAGCACCAGCAGTGCGGTCACGAGGGCAAGCTGTCTCCAGCCCTCTCCACAGCCACCGAGATCTCCCCTGCGGACCACGGAGCAGAAACCAGCACCAGCAGTGCGGTCGTGAGGGCAAGCTGTCCCCAGCCCTCCCCACAGCCACTGAGATCCCCCCGTGGACCAAGGAGCAGAAACCAGTGCCAGCAGTGCGGTCGCTAGGGCAAGCTGTCCCCAGCCCTCCCCACAGCCACTGAGATCCCCCCCACGGACCACAGAGCAGAAACCAGTGCCAGTGCGGTCGTGAGGGGAAGTTGTCCCCAGCCCTCCCAACAGTCACCGAGATCCCCACGACAGACCACGGAGCAGAAACCAGTGCCAGGTAGCCATCCGAGCTTGCAGCTGCTTCTTCTCGGAGCTCTACTACACCACAGATTTCAAACTTGGTGCCTTTTTGTGCAATACAAAGACTGCTGTGCATTTTGAATTTATGTCGGTGGAGCAGCGCTGATAGTTTTTTGCACAGCACCCTGCCTCCAAAACCGACCTGTAATTTAATCAGAAAACCTGCTCTTTAAGGGGAATTTGTGATTGTACTGCCTCGTATTACAAGTGGGACTCTTTACTTTAACTGGAAGCAAAAGGCAAAGGGGAGGGGAGCTGTACTGCTTTTACTTTAAGGGGATATTGAATCTGAGCAGTGCAAGCCTTTACCAAAAAGAATTTCAAGCCGAGTAAGATCTTGCAAGCCTTTACCAAAAGGAATTTCAAGCTGAGTAAGATCTTTTCACTCCTCAGGCTGTTCTAAACTGTGCCTGTATCTCCCACAGTCAGTATTTAAAGTGCTTAAGTACAATTTGCTATTTGCTGCGTGTATAAAACGCCTAGAAAGTATTTTAAGTGCATAAGTAGAACTTGCAATGCCTTAAAAGTTTTAAGATCCTCCTTCCTATCTACCTGTACTTATAGCAGCCTTTTGTCCCTCCAGCAGTGCTCTCGTGAGGGCAAGCTGTCCCCAGCCCTCCCCACAGCCACCGAGATCCCCCTGTGGACCACGGAGCAGAAACCAGTGCCAGGTAGCCATCTGAGCTTGCAACTGCTTCTTCATGGAGCTCTAGCCCCACCTGCGCTATGCGCAGGCTCCCCACCGCCCCCACCACCCTTGGTGAGCTCCTCCTTATATAGTGTTGACCTCGTGAGCTCGTAAACCAATCAACCCACTTTCCCATTAGCTCCTTATATTTTTCTGCCTCTAGTGGCCACCGCAGAGCATATTCAATCTACTACTGAAAAAAAAAGAAAAATGCAGTTTCTCACAGTAACCATTACTATGCTTTGCCTAACCTTATCTTCCCTTCCACCCTTATCCCATCCTATTCTACCTGACCCTTTGGCACTTCTCTCCTTAGCCACTAAGCCACCCCTCCACTCCTCCTCTGCACCAGTGGACCACAACTGGTACCATTGGCACAACTGGTCCCTGGGGGCCTCTATCCTCCTTCCCTCTTTCCATGCTGAGAATCCTGCCCTATATATCCCACTCTACCCAGACCCTAAGACAAACTTACTAACTCCTAACCATCCCACTCGACGGGGGTCATCAGTAAAGGCCATGCACTTATTAAGGCACACCCTGGCTCTCCTTCTCGTCGTAGCCAGGGACGTTGAATGTAACCCTGGACCACCAGCCCCCATAGCTGGCCAACCACCTGCACCAACTACGCACCTCCCTAAGAGCTTTAAAATTGTCCACCTAAACATATGCAGCATCCTAAATAAAATAGCTGCCCTACAAACCACTGTCCTAGCCCTTCACCCTGATATTGTAATCATCACAGAATCTTGGTTGAAGCCCCATAACCGGGATGAAGAATTCTCAATACCTGGTTTCTTTCTAATCCGCCAAGACAGACAGGGCAGAAAGAAGGGTGGTGGCATTGCCATGTATATCTCCTCAAATCTCCAGTTTTCCATAATCACACCAACGGCACCCATACAAACTATAGATTCCCTTCTAACCAAAATCCCCCTGCCCCACTCTATCCCAGTATACATAGCTGCTGGGTCATACTGTCTGCCGGACACACCTCTGGGTAGCATCCTTGATCACCTTGGTAACCTGAGGTCCCTTACGGAAGGCGGCGAACTCCATATCCTTGGAGATTTCAATCAGAACTGGCTAGGCAGCGCAGTCTCTAAATCGCGATGCCAAATAAATGCTCTAAACTTGCACCAGCAAATAGAGGAACCCACCCGCTTAAACCACAAATCCAATAAACACACACTACTGGACTGGGCACTTACTACCCATCCTCATCGGATAGTTAAAACTGGCCTACTACTGGACTCCCTTAGTGACCACCATATGATTTTTATAGTGCATAAAATCTTCCGACCAATGGCCCCTCCACCCCGCACGCTTTTCAGCAGAGTTTATAAATCCCTTCATCTGACTGCTCTCCTAAACAACTTTATCACCATTGACTGGTCCTTCATTTCCAGGGCCACCTCCATGGACGAGACCCTGAAATATTTCTCTACTAACTTCCTTGCCATCTGGGACCTACATGCCCTGCTCAGGAGATCCCGAGTAAGAGGATCCCACTTACCATGGGTAACAACAAACCTCATGGAACAACTACGAGCCAGAGACTGAGCCTGGAAATCTTTCAAGGCCACAGGTGCTCATACGGCTCAGCAACAATACCGGTCACTAAGAAATGCCTGTACAAGACTCATATGTCAGGCCAAATCAAATTACTTTAAAACTGCATTCAACAATAACTTCGCTCACCCTACTCAATTCTGGAAGTCAATGAAATCCCTTCTCTCCCCACTGGCCCAACCTCCCACTCCCATTCTCAACCTCGAAGGTAAAATCATCATGGATCCTTGCTTGGTTGCCACCGAGTTTAATTCATATTTCTCCACCACTACTTCTTCTCTACTCTCCTCCCATCCCCATGCCCCGCCCTTTGTGCCCCCTAAAGTATCCTCCCTGGCCTCCTTCTCGCTCTGCCCAGTTGCTCCTGGCCAGGTGCTAAAAATACTGCAGTCACTAAACCCATCCAAAGGTAAATGTCCATCGGGCCTAGATTCCAAAATGCTCCTACTCTTAGCACCGGCCATAGCCCACCCTCTAACCATGCTCTATAACCTGTCCTTTAAACTTGGGGCAGTCCCCAAAATATGGAAACAAGCCACAGTCATTCCCCTACCCAAAGGAGGGGACTGCTCTTCCCCATCCAACTACTGGCCCATATCTCTGCTCCCCATCCTAGCCAAAATTCAAGAGCACCTTGTATTATCCCAGCTCCACCACTATCTAGATACCTTATCTTTTTTCACCCCCTACCAAGCCGGCTTCAGAAAAAATCACTCCACCACCACCTCCCTCCTTCGCCTCACAAACTCCATCCTTACAGGCATGGACAAAGGGAAATAACAGCAGCCATATTTATCGACCTGGTGAAAGCCTTCGACACGGTCTCTCATCCCCTGTTGTTGGCTAAACTTGCCCAAGCTGGACTGTCTGTGAATGCAAATAACTGGTTCCATTCATACCTGTCAGGTAGGTCCCAATCAGTCCGTATTGGCTCGGCTAGATCCACCTCACTTCCTGTCACCAGTGGAGTCCCCCAAGGGTCTGTACTCAGCCTGCTGCTGTTCTCTATCTTTCTCAATGACTTGCCTGCTGCCTGCCCACAAACAGCTATCCATATGTACGCAGACGATATGGTGCTGTTCGCCTCTGGCCCATCTGCAACCGCCGTGACAGCCTGTCTACAGAAGGACTTTGACTCCATCCAACGTTGGTTCCTCGGAAACCAACTATTCTTAAACTAAAAAAAAACAGTCTCCCTCACCTTCGGCTCTCGGGTCAAACTAACCCGCCTTACTGCACCACCCACATTCTACACTTTGGACAGATCTCCACTTGAAGCCTGCACCACATATCGTTATCTCGGTGTCTGACTAGATCAGTACCTTGACTTCTCAGCGCATATAGATGCTCTACACACAAAAATTGCATCCCATGCTGGGAGCCCTCAACCGCAACAAGAATTGCATTCCTCTACCAACCAGACTAGCAATTGTCCAAAAAATGATCCTCTCGATTATGGATTACGGCGATGTTGTCTACTGTGCCGCCCCCCAAACTTCCTTAGCCAGGCTTGACCCCCTTTACAACTCCTTCTGCTGGTTCTCTTTGGACCGTCCTCCCAGTACCCATCACTGTGACCTCTACCAGTCCCTGGACCTCCCCTCACTACAAAACCGACGATCACTTCACAGTGCTAGAACCACTGCAAAATTCTGGTTGCAGATGCTCCCTTCCTACCTGTCATCATCCCTAACCACCCTCTCCCCACCTGCCTACACTCTCAGAAACATAGACTCTAGGCTCCTGCACATTTCACACAGATCCACCTGAGGTGGCCAGGCTGCTTTCAGCTTCAAGTTGCCCAAATTATGGAACTCACTGGCAGCTGATATCAGACACAACACAAGTACTCCTCAATGGAATGCCCTTCTTAAAACTCACTTCGCTACCAACTGCTCCTGCTTTCCCCCTCGCTGAATCCCCATCTCAACTCCTATCTATCAGCTGCTAGCACCAGTCTGGGTTCCATTCTCGGTCTGCTCCTAATGTTATTAAATGCTAATGAAACTGAACCTATGTTATTTTGTATATAGGAATGCCTCACCCATTGTCTATAACAGTCACATTATGTATGTTTTGTTTCTTCTGTACTACTGTACCATTGTAAATCCCCTACCCCCAGGGCGCATCTGGAATCGAGTGGTACTCTGCTCAGCATGCTTTCCTGGTAAATCTCTTAAATAAATAAATAAATAGGTGTGAGGTCACCTGTAAAGTCTCCAGGCCCTGGCAGAGATATTGTGCAGAGTTGCCTTCCCCCCTTGCCTCTCCATCTTCCCCTCAGCTCCCAGGTCACGTTGGTCCACGGGGCCTTTGACTTGGGAACAGATTAGGAACACTGCTGCTGCCTTTCCCCATTATATGTGTGCCATGGATGAGAGGGTCTTCTGCCTGTCTCCCCATCAGCAGTCAGACTCTGAATCTTTGGGCTTATCTGCCTCCTCACCTTCCTCCCCTGAGGAATGGGAATCTATGGTCCATCTGTCCTCTGACGCTGACCAAATGGGGTATCAGTGCTTCCTTGTGAGGCTGGTGGAAGAGCTTCACCTATCCCATTTGGCAAGATGCAATCCTGAGCAGACAACTTGGGCATTCCTGAGTGAATTCAGTGCGGACCACCTCATGGTCCCCCCCTTAGCTGATGTCTTTCCGGGAGGAGTTGTTCTGCACCTGGCAGTGTCCTTCCTCCCCAGATCTTGCCCCCAGAGACTGCCAGCACAGGTACTGCACACTCCAGGGATCTCCAGAAACTATGTCTCACCCTTCTTCAGGGGTTGAGATCCTGGACACTCCCTCTGGGCATAGACGCCCAATGGACGACCGACCCCCTGGATGCGGACTCTGCAGAGTTCGACCGCTGGCAACTGACAGTCTTCTCCTTGGCATACATTATGCTTTGCATCTCCTCACATCAGGCACACCACACTGCCTATAACAGGCATTTGAGGTTGCTGCTTGGCCAGGTGCTGGTGCGGCTGCCTGATTCGTAGGTGACCAGACAAGCCATTACCCTCTCTGCTCAGGGTCTGGAGCTTGCAAGGCCCCAAGCAAGGGCACCTTACAACACCAATGACGTAGACTCCAGACTTGCGGGGACAGCGATCTGCATCAGGTGGATAGCATGGCTTAATCTACCAAGGTTTTCACCCTTGGCCCAGCGTACTGTGCTTGCCTCCGCTTTCCAGGGGACCCACCTGTTTTCCCATAGGGTGAGAGGTCACTTCAGGGGCACCTTCCTTCTCCCAGTCATCGGAAACCTCTCCTTGCCCTGACCAGTCACAGGCCTAAATGGCCTGTGAGGGTCCTCTCCCCACTGTAGTCTTCCCCTGTGGGGGTTGAGGGACTCATGTCCCTCAGGGAAATGCTGGGCCCCCTTCGAGGGGGCTCAGTACTCACCCACCAGTGATGAATCGTGAAGATTGATACAGGGAAAATATGAAAATTACTTACCTACCATAATTCTTGATCTTCCTGTGTATCTTCACCATTCATCACTGAATCCTGCCCTCATTCTCCTCAAGATCTCAGTCCCTGGGCAGTCCTCTTCCCCATTCACCCTTCTCCCTTCCTGCTGGGTTGGGCTAAGTCTCCCTGATTTGGGCCCTTCCAGGGAAATTAGGGGCCCATGCTGTGGGAAGGCAAGTGGGGTCTGTGCCCTGGCCTTGGGGGATCTCCCCCTGTAGCCCCCTCCCACATCTCATGAAACGTGTTCTCCCCAGGCTCAGCCGGACCCACTGGGTTGGTCGACTTGGGGAGAGAATTCTGCTGGAGGGGTGGTAGGGGAGTGGGGCACATGGGATCCCCTGTCTTTCTTCTTTCACCTCCTTTTTCCTCCTCCCTCCTGGAGACAGATGGGACATGGCTCTTGGATGGGGTACCCTCCATTTTTCTCCCTTGAACCCTTGGCAGAAATGGCAACTGGGGAGCTCTGTCCAAGGGTGTCTTCACCCATGCCATACGGGGGGGGAGGGGAGACAGTGGTCGTGCCTAAATCTTCTGAGCTAACTGCTGCTGATCTTCTGAGTGAAGTTCCTTAAGGGGTCTGAGGCCCATACCACCTCTGTGGTTGGGCCGGTTGTGCTGCATCAGACCAGCTGGCCTAAATCTCCTAAAATCCCCTGAGCAGGAGGGGCTTGGCACTGTGCTGGGGTCTCCCCTTGACTCCTCCCTCTTTCTTCTTCTCTCTCTCTTCTCTTCTCTTCTCTTCTCTTCTCTTCTCTTCCACTCTGGCTGGCTGTCCAGGGGCTGGGGCCAAATCCACACCCACAGGTCTCCTCTGCCTTTGTCCTCTGGTCCTTCCTTTTTAAGTTCATTCCTTTCCTTTTTCTGTCCCTTGGGCTCTCTTGCTCCAGCCTTTACTTCTCTCTCTCTCTCTCTCTGTATGTTTTCCTCTCACCGGTGTGCAGAACTGAGGTGGAGGAGGAGCCGGCACCTGTTTTAGCCAACCCACGAGCGTGATGCTGTGCGTCCGCCTCGTGGGTGGCACCATGGTGTCACTTCTCCCCGAAGGCAAGTAAGTGGGGAAAAATAAACACTCCATGGGTGCCAGCCTCCAGATGACACCAGTGATGAGTGGTGAAGATACATGAAGATCAAGAATTACGGTAGGTATGTAATTTTCATTTCTTGGTTCTCTTGTTCTTTTTCAGACGTTGGCTTTAATGACTACCTGTATGGTCGTAGCCTTGTGGATTTGTTTCTTGAATTATTCCCATTTCAATGTCCTGCTGCCCTTTGGTTTCCCATATCTCCCTTCCCTGGTCACTGGGAAGATCTGAACAATCTGCAAAACAGTCTCCATGGAGTACAATGTATAACAGTAGACATCAGACTCTTGGCTTGGAGTTCTATTCAGTTCAAGATCCAAGTTCAGGGCATCTGACATTATTAAGAACAAAACCTTCAGATGCAGTGCTTTTGGAAGATAAGGACTGTATTTTGGTTCTCTTCCATCCTTCTAGAACAGACCAATTGTCAGGTGGTCAACACAAAGGCAGTCACATGCCTAAATAGTCATTGGGCTCTTAATGTGATAATTATTTCTCATCACTCAAACAATTCCTTGGGAGACTGTTTTTACTGTTTTGTTCCCATCACATTTTTTTACTCCCACAAGATCTAAAATTTCTGCAGTTTTCTAAGGCCACCATATTACTTTTATGGGGCAGTGGCCTCTTCCATCTAAGGCCCTTTTTCCTTAGGGTGGTCAGTTAAGAACCATACAGATAAATCTCCTGTCAGAGATAATTCTCAGGCTCTCAATGTCAATGGCAGGGGCAGTTGTTGCCCTTGTGTCTTGAGTGGATCCTCAGGAGCCTTTGTGTTTTTTCTATAATTTCTCTGATGTCAAGGTTTTTTTTTCAAAGACTTCTCTAAACATCTGAAAGCAAATGGACTGGCAGATTCCAGACAACATGGGTTCTCTGCAGGATGATCGTGTTAAACTAATCTGATAGATTTCTTTGACTGGGTGACAAAGGCAGTAGACCGGGTTGGGGGGGTAGGCGGTAGATATTGCCTATCTCGATTTCAGCAAAGCCTTTGATACGGTCCCACATAGGAGACTGGTCAACAAGCTAGACAGCCTGGGGTTGGGGCACAAGGTGGTGAACTGGATTGGAAACTGGTTAAGGGACAGAAAACAAAGAGTAGTGGTGAATGGAACCCAATCAGATGAAAGAGAGGTGACCAGAGGGGTACTTCTGGGGTCAGTTCTGGGGCCAGTCCTCTTCAGCGTCTTGTGTCTTCTTCAGCGACATTGCAGATGAGCTGGAGGGAAAGGTTTGCCTGTTTGTGGATTACACCAAGATCTGCAACATTGTGGATACTCCGGAGGGGGTGGAAAAGATGAGAAAAGACCTGGAACTGCTGGAGAGATGGTCAGGGGCATGGCAGCTAAGGTTTAATGTAAAGAAGTGCAAAATCATGCATGTGTGGAGCAGGAGCCCTGGGTGAGCTACAGGTTTGGGGGGAGCTGCTGGCAGTAACTAAGGAGAAGATGGACCTGGGGGTCACAATCACAGATGACTTGAGGGGCACTAGGCATATGGCAAAGGCGGTGGGAAAAGCCAGTGGGATGTTGGGATGTATTGGAAGGGGAATCACAAGCCAAAGGAGGGAGGTAATAGTTCCACTGTACAAAACCCTGATGAGTCCTCACCTTGAATACTGTGTACAGTTCTGGAGACCACACCTTTGAAAAGACATTGACAAAACAGAGAAGGCGCAGAGGAGGTCGACCAAAATGGTGAAGGGATTACATCACAAGCCTTACGAGGAGAGAGTGGGGGACCTCAATTTGTACACGCTGGAACAAAGGAAGGAGAGGGGTGACATGATAGAAACTTTCAAGTACCTCTAGGGCATTAACAAGGTGGAAGGGGACAACATATTTCAGACTAATAGCAGTGCCAGGACAAGAAGACATGACATGACATGAAAATGAGGGGTGGCCACATAAGGGGAAATGTCAGGAAGTTCTTTTTTACAAGAAGGGCGGTGGATGCATGGAATAGCCTGTCCCAGGAGGTGGTGGCAGCCTGTACAGTGCTGGGCTTCAAACATGCATGGGACAGAAACAAAGGAATAATAGAGATAGGTAGAAAAAGCTAAAGCCAATGATCAGATAGGGTCACTGGACACTTTGTTAGGCAGCTTAAACTGGCAGACTGGATGAGCCTAGTGATCCTTATCTGTTTTTCTCTGGTTATCTCCAGGGTGGTCAAATAATATGATTTTGGACTTGGTAAATCTCAAAAGTCATAATATGTTTCAGCTCCTCTGCCTCAGGAAGTTGTTTGTTTGGAAACAGAAACAGAATTTGTCAGCAGATAAGGACCTATTGACCCACCCAGTCTGCCCATTTTGTCCCTGCCTATACCGTTACTGCAGACCTACCTGATCTCAGGCTATGTCCCTCCCTGATTTCTTACCACAATTCCGTTGTGCCTATCCTATACTTTCTTGAAGCCCACCACTGTTTTGGCCCCCACTGCTTCTGCTGGATGACTGTTCCTTGCATCCACTACCCTTTCAGTGAAGAAGTACTTCCTCATATCCTTTCTAAATTTCCCCCTTCATGCTTCATAGCATGCCCCTTGTTCACATGCCCCTTCTATTCTGAAAAATACTCACCACCTTTTACCTTACTACATAGAAACATAAAATTTGACAGCAGATAAGGACCACTTGGCCCTCCTAGTCTGCCCATTTTCCCTACCTACTGTTACACTGCAGATCCAACTTGATCTCTGGCTTTATGCTCCCTTTCCTTACCACTAAGGTTTCCTTATGCCTACCCCATGCATTCTTGAATCATGTTACCATTTTTACCCCAACCACCTCTGCCAGGAAGCTGTTCCAAGGATCCACCGCTCTTTCTGTGAATGAGTACTTCCTCACATCTCTCTTGAGTCTATCACCCTCCAGCTTCATAGCATGTCCCCTTGTTCTTGAGCATCTTTCTGAAAAATGCTTCCCTCTTGAACCTTATTTATACGTGTACAGTATTTGAAATCTCTATCATATCCCCCCTCTCCCGCCTTTCCTCCAGAGTGTGCATATTGAGGTCCTTTAGTCTTTCCCCATAGGGCTTTTGTTTCAGAGCCTGCACCATATTAGCTGCCCTCTTCTGGACCACCTCTACTCTGTCTATGTCCTTCTGGAGATGTGGTATTCAGAACTGGACACAGTACTCTAGGTGAGGTCTCACTAGTGATCTATACAGCAGTAACACCAACTCTCTCTTACTGCTAATGATACCCCTCCCTATGCACACCAGCATCCCACTTGCTCAGGGCAGTAACTATGCATACTTCCTGTATGCACACGCATACAAACACGTACCTTTTTTATTTTTAATTGCATTGCACATTGTGCCGAAGTGGAGCAGTGGAAGGGGGAAGGAACCAGAGAAGCTGCAGCACAGCATTCACTCACACAAATGACAGCTAGTATGGTGCCACTTCCTGCTAGTCAGCTGTTGCCTGTCCAATCAGTGAGCAAGAACCAGTGCAACAGCTACTGAGAAAAATACACAATCTCTGCTCCTTCTTCCTACATATGCAACAGCCAGGCTCATCCTCACACTCACACTCAAGAATGTACACGTGGGACTGAGTGTGGCTGGCTGGCATGGATGACTCATGTTGCCGCTTTAACTTCAAACAGGTTTTTTTTTTCCTTTGCACCTTTGTGGAAACAAAAAAACAAACAACTGCAGCAGTGCCAGTAAGAGAGATGAGGATTTGTAACTGCCATCCCAAGGCAGGGCTGTTTTATAAAAACAAATGTTTGCACCCACCTCAGATATATGGACTGGACCAAGTTTTCATTTTAGGCCAGGTTTGCTGTGTCTAATTTGGTGTTTGGGTCTGTGAATCTGATCCACCATGTGCCATGTCCAGGTCTGGGTAGGGTGTCTTGCTCTGCAGCATGTATACATGCGATTCTGTTAACCCAGCTAGTCTCCATCATCATATTTATTGTAGCTGTGTGTTCAATCCATTCCCTACCTTTCTGACCTTAGGTAGGCTGCCCAAGCTAGGTTTTGCCAGGCAGATAGTCAGTGCTTTGCTACTCTTCTGAAGTGAACTAATAATGATGCTGTTGTGGTGCTGTGGACACTGTAGTGATCCTGAGAAATGAGTGCTGTGGGGCTTAGAAGCAACTTCATGTGCTGGAGGGAGGGATGGGACTGGGTAGCAACCTGCTGGGATGGGGACTAGGAAGCTGCGCTCTTCATGGCATAGACTGACTTTTCATGTGATCCCTATGTGAAGTACAAGTTGCTTGGGGGACCTAAGAGCATAGTCACAGATGTCAGCACACACACAAGGATGAAATAAACTCTAAATGTAATGCTAATGCAAAGATGTATTGATTGCTAGGGCCAAAATAACCCTCACCCCAGGGAGCTAAGAGCAGCCTGCTGTGCTGGGGCTAGAGTGTGGGTGCAATTTGCTGGGCTTTCAGAGGGGCACTTGGAGCAGCCTACTGAGCAGGGGAATGGGGCAACATGCTAGGCTGAGGGAGGGCCAGTGACTTTTGGGAAGGGGGCTGGGGTGTAACTTACAAAGCTGGGGGGAATGTGGTAGCAGGGTAGTAAATCCTGTTACACACTACTCACAAAATGCACCACAAAGCACCAAAACTCCACATTTGTATGGAGCACAGGGAGCCCCCAGACTAGAGATGTGCAAAGCTGGCAACTTTGCTTTGTGAATTAATTTGTTGAAAGTTTGCCAAATTCCAGAAGGGCTGAATTTTTCAAGTCTTGCAGCTTCACCATGAGTTCACCTGAAAAAGTTAACACTTCCCCAGGATGATCCATTGCGATGTTTCAAAATGATGAAGTGGGCAATTCGCAACGTTTTTCACAAAGGCAGATTTCGCAACTTTACCAGAAATTCACTATCAAAGTACAATAGACCCCTGGCCTATAGTTTACATTTTGGACACCTGTATATGCACTTTTTTTAAAGGCTGGCTACTCCACTGAACTAGCTCCACTGCTTTGTCATACTGTCTCAGTGCCACATGGAAGGCTGGGAAGGAAGTTAGTAGGCACAGGGGCGGTGCAAAACTGGTGAGATGGGTAGGAAACTGGCTGCAGGGAAGACAACAGAGAGGGTGGTAGGGTGGGAGCTCACACCCAAGGGCAGTGATTTGCATGTTCCACAGGGCTCAGTGTTGGGACCAGTGTTGTTTGGGATATTCATTGCAGACATATCATGGGACATCAAGAGCAAGATCAGTCTGTTTGCTGATGATACCAAGGTAGGCGTGGTGGTGGATGACCTAGGGAGATGGCAGGGGTTGCAGGATGATCTGGCAAAGCTTGAAACCTGGTCAGACACCTGGCAACTGGGCTTTAATGCCAAAAAGTGCAAGGTGCTGCATTTTGGGATGAAGAACCCAAGGAGGAGTTACCAGCTAGGGGAGTGCAGCTAGCCCAGACAGAGGAGGAGAAGGATCTGGGTGTGCTCATTACAGGGTCAATGAACAGCTCGGCACAATGTAGGAAGGCAGCTGCAAAGGCCAACAAAATGCTGGGTTGTATTACAAGGGGTATATCATTGAGGAGGGAGGAGGTGATTCTGCCACTGTATAGGTCATTAGTTAGACCACACCTGGAGTACTGCGTACAGTACTGGTGTTCGTATCTGAAGAGGGACATTAAGTTACTGGAGGGAGTGCAGCGCAGAGCGACAAAGATGATCAAGGGGCTGGGGACTATCACACGAGAAGAGGTTGAAGGAGTTGAACATGTACTCACTGGAGGAGAGGAGACAGGGTGACATGATTGAAACCTTTAAATACATGAAAAGAATAAACAAGATGGGTACAGAGGGGCTGTTCAAAGTAAGGAGGGAGGGCCTGGGGCCATGATATGAGACTGGAGAGGAAGGTTCAGGAGGGAGATGAGGAGACACTTTTTTACAGAGAGGGTGGTGGCTGGGTGGAATGTGTTACCTGCTGAAGTGGTATGCAGTAGAACAGTGGACTGCTTCAAACGAGGATGGGACAGGACAAGGGGGAGGGTTAATGAAGGGGAAGGGTGGAAGGGAGGGGCAGCTGAAGAATAAAGGGTGCTAGCTGCACATTCGAGCAGACTTGATAGACCTCTAGGCCTTTATCTGCTGGCAAATTTCATTATGTTAGTATGTTCGTATGTCTGGCCACCTTTAGAACCTCAGATATGATTACCCCAGGTCTCTTTCCGAGGTAGTTGTTAATATTACACCTCGCATTTTGTATTCCGCTCTGATTTTCTGTGCCCAACTGCATGATTTTGCATATCTTCATATTGCATTAGCTGCCACATCCTTGACCACTCCTCTAGCTTTCTAGAACTCTAATTACCCCCGAGGGTCTACCCTATTGCAAATTTTAGTGTCATCAGCAAAAAGGTATACATTCCCTTCCAGTCCCTCTGCAATGTTGATAATAAAGACATTAAAGAGGACCGGTCCCAGTACTGATCCCTGTGGCACCCCGCTAGTCACCCTTCCTTTCTCGGAGTGAACTTCGTTTACCACTGTCCTCTGTCTCCTGTCCCCTAACCAATTCCTTAGCTAGTTTACCACCTTTGGACCCACCCTTAGGCTGCCCAGCTTGTTTAGGAATCTCCTATGTGGAACAGTGTTGAAGGCCTTACTGAAATATAGGTAGGCCACATCCACCACTCCACCCTGATCTAATTCCCTTGTCACCCAGTCAAAGAAATCTATCAGATTTGTTTGACATGACCTCTCCTCAGTGAGTCTATGCTGCCTTGGATCTTGTAAGCCACTGGATTCAAGATATTCCACAATCCTTTCCTTCAGTAGTGATTCCATTAATTTCCCCACCACCAAAGTCAGGCTGACTGGCCTATAATTGCCAGCCTCCTCCCTGCTACCACCACTTTTGTAAAGTGGGATACATCTGCCCTCCTCCAGTCCTCTGGAACCACTTCTGTCTCCAGTGAGTGGTTGAACAGGGCTGTCAGAGGTGGAGCCAGCACCTCTCTGAGCTCCCTCAATATCCTTATATGCACCCCATCTGGCCCCATTGCCTTGTCCACTTTCAGATTTGCGAGCTTTTCAGGACTCTCACCTCTGTAAACAGACTAGTGTCCACCACCATTCCTTCAGTGCTTCTTGCACTTAGTGAAGCCTGCCAGGATGAAGTGTGTCACATTTTCCTTCATGACAAAAGGGATTAACTCCAATTGAAACTGTATCTGTGGTCCCTCGCCTTCCCCATCCTCTGTGAATACTGAACAAAAGTATTTGTCCCCCTCCACACACTCACCCCCCTACCCTCCTAAGCCTTACTATCCCACCTCTGGTCTTTCTCTTTTCACTTAGATACCTTAATGTCTTGTCCCCTTTCTTTATTGTCTGGGCTATTTTCCCCTCCATTTCCATCTTTGCACTCCTGATTGCTTTCTCTGCCTCCCTCTGTTTTTCCTGAGACACCTCCCTATTCTCTTCCCTCTATGTCTCCTTATACCTCCTGAATGCTAACTTTTTTGCCCTTACCTTCCCGGCCACCTCTTTTGAGAACCACAGTGGGCTCTTTTTCCTCTTGCTTTTGCTTACTTGCCTGACACAGAGGTTTGTTGCCTTCACTATCCCCTCTTTTAGTTTTGCCCACTGGCCCTCCACTCCACCCCACCCAAGCTCTCCCCCGCAGGACATCCCTGAGGCATTCCCCCCACCTTTTTAAAATTGGCCCTTCTGAAGTCCAGGACCCTTGCCATTGTGTGGTTCAATTCTGCTATAGTGCTAATTTTGAACCATAGTGTACGGTGCTCACTGTTCCCCAAGTCTGAGCCTGCCCAGGTTAACTGCAGAGTCCCCCAGGGCTCTGTCCTGGGACTCTCCTGTTCTCTCTCTTCATAAATGAGCTACCCTTGGCTCCGGCTCTAGGGTCCTCAGTGCTGCATGCAGAACTGAGTCATCATGGCCAAATCCAGACATCGCCACCATTAACGCCAAACTAAACCTCGGACTTCACCACATCCAAACTTGTTTGCAGGACCATAAACTTGTTATTAACCTACAGAAGATGCAGGCCATGCTATTTGGCTCAGCAGCCAAGTTAAAAGCCACCCCGGATTCACTACAGATCTCCGGGGCTGATGGGTCACCGCTGACTGTCGCAGGCTTGGTCAAGTACCTGGGGGTGACCCTTGACCCGCAGCTGGATATGAACCTGCACATACGAAATACACACAAGGCCTCAAACTGCAAGCTGGGTCAGGCTTACAGAGCAAAAAGCTGTCTAACTCCAGCTGCCCGTCTTGCTCTAGCCAGGGGAGTCCTCCTACCCACGCTTTGCTATGGACTAATCACCTTTGCCCAGGTTGCAAAAACTAGTCTAGTAAAGTGGGACTCAGTGTACAACAACATATGCCATTTTGCACTCTCAGCCTCCCGACTCAATCACCACTGTGAGCTTGACAACCGGCTCGAGTGGCTCCCACCGGAAACTCACCGCTCTTATGTCATGGGCAACTTCATTGACAATATTGTCAGAACTGCCACCCCTCACAACCTTGCTGAGACCCTTGTTCTTGCTACACCCTCCTACAACCTGCGATCCAGTGGCTCCCATGCCCTCCTGGTACCTAAAACCCACACAGAAATGGGTGACCGAGCCTTCACTGCGTATGCACCCAGGGTTTGGAACTCTTCCAACTAGCACTCGCTCCTCTTCCTCGCACCAGAGCTTTAAAGCCTCCCTCTGGGTTTTCTCAAAACGGTTGCCACCTGTCTCTGCACTAGACAAACCCTCTCAGCCTGAGATGCCCAAACTAACTGAGATGCTACCTAAACATTACGACTTGGGCAGAGCACAACTGTGTTATACTCCCTGTTCTCACAGCATATATAAAGGGACCATTTAGGCTCACCAGCAAAACAGGGTGAGCACTATAACTGTGCACTCCTTTCTCTCGCACTGGGCCCACTCTCATCCCAACTGTGACTCCTCCTTATTCTAACTGCTAGCCTTACAACTTGCTGCCTGAGCGATGAATCATCACTGCACTTCTTCCTACTGACTGCAATGTTTAATACTGTATTGTAATACCTGTTTTGGTATTGTTGTCTTACAATGTCCCTGTGTTCTGGTCACTTTATAGTAACTCTTCACTACTATTTGCATGATGAAATCTGATGCTTGTAAAGTCCCTGTTGTGCTAATTCGATGTAATGTGATCCTCCACTTGTATTTGCCTGATGTTCATGTATGTACCTTGTAATCTCTCGGGTCTCACCTGAAAATAGGCACTTGGCTGTCTAGTGTGCTTACCCGGTTAACAAAAGCAAATAAATAAGTGGCCACACACTGTGACATCAGCAACACTGTTCTTGTTGGTGAGTACAGTGTCCAGTATTGCCTCCTTATGAGTGGGCTCTTTTACTAGTAGCCTGAGGAAAGCTCCTGCAGGGAGTCCAGGATGTCCCTGCTCCTAGCTGAAGCTGCAGCTGGGATGCTCCAATCTACATCCGGCAGACTGAAGTCCCATACTAGCAGCACCTCCCCCTTATTTGCCATCTTCTGCATGGCTTCCACTAAAGCTTTATCTATTTCCCTCCACTCTGCTGGAGGTCTGAAGATCATGCCAGTGCGAACTGCGGCTCCATTCCCCATTTCTAGGGTGACCCACAGTGCCTCTGCTTCTCCCTGTATTCCATGTATCTCTGTTGCTTTATTGCTATCTCTCACATAAAGAGTCACTCCTCCCCCTTTCTTTCCCATCCTGTCCTTCCTGGACAGAGTACAGCCTGGTATGGCTATATGCCAGTCATGATTCTCATTGCACCATGTCTTGGTAATAGTGACAATGTCCAGGTGAGCCTACCATAATGGCCTCTAGGTCCTGGATTTTATTTCCCAGACTTCGAGTATTTGCACACATGGCCTTCCAGATTCTGCTACCACCCTGCTTGTCAACCCTCCCATTTTCCCTTTGCCTTCACTCCTTGTCCTTAAACCCTCTGCTCTCATTCCCATCTCTCTTCACTTCTACCATTTTGTTTTTGTGTTGTTGTTAGGTACCCTTGGGGAGTTTTCTCCCTTAGGGTTCTCCCTACTGACTACTTCAGCTTGTGGTGGTGTTGGTGGGGGGTGGACAGTCTGTGTCACCCTGCTTCCATCCGCCACCCCCCTCAGCTACTGTAGTTTAAATGCGCACCAATGTAACATTTAAACTGTTCACTGAGGATTCTCCCGAGAGGTATTTATAGGTCTCGACCATGTGCCCCCTCTCCCTCCTCTCTTCCAAGATGTACATATTGAAATCCATCAGTCCCTTATCATGGGGCTTATGATGACACCCTTGCACATTTTAGGTGCCCTCCTCTGGACAGTGTCCACCCTGTTAATGTCCTTCCTGAGATGAGGTCTCAGAATTGGACATAGTGCTCCAGGTGGGGTTTTGCCACTGACTGATACAGTGGTCACACCCACCTCTCCTTCTGCTGGTGATTCTCCACCTATGCACCCTTACATCTCTCTGGCCCTGCCCACTGCCTTGTTTCACTGCCTCACCACCTGAGGTCATCAGATATGATAATCCCAAGGTCTGTTTTCTGTTTAGTGATCATCAACCTCTCCCTTTCATTTTATACACTGCCCTTTGTTTCTGTGCCTTAGGTGCATGATGTGGAACTTTTCACATTGAAAACCCAGCTGCCACACCCTAGACCACTCTTCGAGTTCCTCAGGTCTCTACTCATTTTCTCTACCCTTTCTGGAGTATCTACCCTTTTGCAGATTTTGGTGTCATCTGCAAAGAGGCATATCTTCCCTTCCAGCTCTTCTGCAAGGTCTCTTATAAAGACATTGAAGAGGACTGGTCTCAGTACTGAGCCCTGAGGTACCCCACTGGTCACATTCCCATTAGAGTGAGTGCCATTTATCACTACCTTCTGTCACCTGTCCATCAACCTTTATGTACCCAGTTTACCACCTTCGGTCCTACCCTGAACTATCCAATTTCCTTATTAACCTCCTGTGAGGTATGATGTTGAAGGCCTTGCTGAAGTCTAAGTAGGCCACGTCGACCATGCTACACTGATCTATTTCCCTGGTCACCCAACTGAGCAAATCAATTAGGTTCATCTGACATGTCCCCCACCCCCATGAATTTGTGCTGCCTTGGGTCTTCTAACCCGCTGGATTCAAAATATTCCACTAGCCTTTTTTTGAAAGTATCCATTAACTTCCCCACTACTGACATTAGACTGACTGCCTGTATTGCCAGCCTCCTCCCTACTGCCACTTTTATGAAGTGGGCTACATCTGCCCTCCTAGTCCTCTTGGGCCACCCTGTTTCCAGTGAGTTGTTCAATAGGGCAGTCAGAGGTGCAGCCAGTACCTCCTGAGCTCCCTCAGCACTCTTGAGTGTACCCTGTCCAGCCTATAGCCTTACCCACTTTCAGATTTGCAAGTCCTCTCAGGACTCTTTCCTCTGTGAATGGACTTGTATCTACCTGCCTTTCCACAGTGCTCCTGCTGCTTCTATGTGGTCAGTCCCCTGAACTGTGAAGACTGAGCAATAGTATCTGTTCAGGATATCTGCTTTTTTCTGATCTGCCTCTGCACAATCTCCCCCTGCCATCTTAACATCACAGTACTGCCTCTTATCTTTCTCTTTTTGCTTAAGTATCTAGCAAAGGTCTTGTCCCCTTTGGTTTATCAATTTGATTATCCTTTCTCTGTGTACCTTTGTGCCCATACCGATCGCCTTGCTTCCCTTTGCTTTTACTGGGAAACCTCCTATCCTTTTGCTTCTGCATCTCCTTGTTCTTCCTGAATGCCAGCCTTTTAGCCTTTACTTTCAGCCACTTCTTTGAGGAGGCAGTATGGCGCAGTGGTTTGAGGCTCTGAGCTGCAAATCGAGACTTGGGTTTGAATCCACAGCCCCCACTTGCATACTGTGTGACCCTGATCAAATCACTTAACTTCCTTGTGCTCCCACATTGCACCTGTAATCAAGCTTTCAGCTTAGTATGTCTCACCTGGTTAAATAATTGAAAATAAAACAAAAAACAAACCATAGAGGTCTCTTTTTCTTCCTGTTTCTGCCCACTTCTTTTGCACAGACGTTTGTTGCCACCACAATGCCATCCCTTAATTTGGTCCACTGTTCCTCCACCCTACTCAGGCAATCCCCTGCTAGATCATCTGTAAGGCATTCACCCATTTTTAAAATCTTCCGCTGAATTCCAGGACCCTTGTCCTTGTGTAGTTTTGTCTCTATTGCTTAAGTTAAACCACACCTTGATGTCTGCACTACTGTCCCTGTTTGTGAGCACCAGATCTAGTATTGCCCCATCTTGAGTGGGCTGTCTGACTAGTTGCCTGAGAAACTCCACCTGCAGGAGTCTAGGATGGCCCTACTTCTAATCCATGGCAGTGGCTGGAAGCTCCAGTCTACATCCAGCAGATTGAAGTCCCCAGCCAACAGCACCTCCCCGATTTGGCTTCCCCAGTGTCTTATCCATTTCTTCCTCCTTGTTGGTTCTGTATATCACCTCAGAAACTAGTCCAGCATCTAATGTTGGGGCCCTTGAGTCAGGCAGCTTGTTTTCTGAGAAGAAATATTTTAAGCCAAAGTTGTTTTCTGCAATGGTCATACTTTCTCTGCTTTTCCAGTAACTTCTGTCCTCCTATGGTTTATTTCTATGGTGTAATAGGGTATAGTGCTCTGGTTTAGGGCACTGAGCTGCAAACCTGGGACCTGGATTTGAATCCACAGCTCCACTTGTATACTGTGTGTGACCCTGAGCAAGTAACTTAACTTTCTTGTGCTCCTGTTCGCACCTGGAAACAAGCTCGGCTTAGAGTGTGCCTTTCCTGGTTAAACACCCCCTTTCCCATGTCTCATAGGGTTGGGAGTATTTCTTCCTCCTCCTAGGCCAAAGAGCAGGGGTTCAAGCTTGTGGCTATGCCCTCTCAGAAATGTGTCTTTTCCTATAAGTTAGAGTTGACAAGAGTTTTGCTTTCTGCTTCCTAAGTGGTTAAATCTGGAACAGTCCATGGAGGAGATTTTTTTCTGTGCAGTCTCCTTATGTCTTTTTATTTCTGGCTATCAGCTACACAAGATATTCTTTCCGATCTCAGTTTCATCATAGGGTCTGAATGTGGTGCTGTCAATATCTTACATGTCTTAATTTTGGATCGAATGGGGTGCTGTCCAGTGCCTTATAAGTCTCCCACTTGAACCTTGCCTTCTGTTCTATGAGGAAATTTTAGCCTACACAGTTGGTCTCATTTGATAAGTGATCTGTTTGGCTAGTCTTGACAGATGATTTTTTTCATTTTCATCCTCGTAAAAGGAGAAACCATTTCTTAGCATGATTAAGGATACGGTAATATTTACAACAGTTGCCTGATCTTACAAGAGTCTTCTCCATAGATTAGATTATCACTAATGGATGGACAGTCCTCCTAGAGTTGCAGCAAGAAATGGTCCAAATCCTGCACACAGGGTCCAACAGTCAGGGTTTTTGCACCATTCAGCCTTGACCTCTTCTCGCAAGCATAAAAAGAAATGGCACCAGTCGAGGTCATCCTCTGCTTGTTCCGGTTGTTCTGCTATGAGACACTTAACTTCTGCGGGCTCAGGTTTCCCATCAATGACAATGGGGATGCCTGACAGCCTGGCTGACTCCGACTCCAGTTTCCAGACTAGGGCCACTGTCCCACTTGTAATATCAGCCATATCTCCTCCGGGATTGGGGGCTGCCACGGTGCCACTGCCGGTTTCTTTTGGGCTGGCAGGGTCATCAGCACCATTGGTGGTGCTGTTTCTGGTGCTGATGTTAGGCCCTTTGGAGCCTACTCTGATCCCAGCACTGGTACTGCCAAGGATATGGGACTACAGTGCCAGGATCACTCCCTGTGGGGACGTTGCCAGGGCCATCCTTGGTGCTTCTACTGGCATCATTCTTTAGACCTCATTCAGGGCCAGTATTGCTGGTGTTGCAGAAGAACAGTCTGCACTGTTGGTCCTTTGACCCCCTCCTCTATACTACTCTTGGTGTGAGGAGGGAGTAGTGGGAGATTAGTCAGCTCCTGACCTCATAATCTCTGATGGTAAGGATGATGACTCATATTACAGTCCAGAAACCCAAAACTGGTTCCTGTCGTGGTATCTCAGGAGGATCTCTACTTCCATGTTGTGCTCAGAAATATTCATTCTGCATTGAATTTCAAGCCAGCAGTCATAGACCAGGCTAGGTGCTTCCACGTGGAGTTTCTAAACAGGCCTAATATACCAGTGTCTCTAGTTCCTCCCATCCAGCTGACCCTGGAGACACTCTCTGAGGAGGCTTGGATGAGGTCTTATACTGTGGCAGCTGTCCACAAGCAGACGCATAAGAAATATGGGGTTGCTAAATGAAGCCCATGTATTTTGCTCAGCCAATAGTGGCTGCCCTTGTTATTCTGGCTGAGAATGAAAAATCCATAGTGCCCAAGGTAATCACCACTCACCCCACTAACAAGGAGATGTGCAACGAGACAGCAGGGCAAGCAGGTCTGTGCCTCGGCTATCCCTGGCATAAGGAAAGCTAGCTACCAGAGCCCCTTCTCCAAGTATGAATACACCCTCTAGTGCAAGCATATGTCTCTGGCAGTGGCCCCACCAGACACAGAAGTAAATCAAGAGATGCTGCTAGCTGTTAAACAGGGTATTGAATCTAATATCCACCAGCTTAAAGCCTCTGTGGATGCCTTTGATGCAGCAGCTCACTCCACAGCTGCAAGAATATGCATCAGACCGTACTTCTGCTGTGGACTGGTGGCTTTACCCTGGACATCCAGCAGCAGATCATGAATGTGCCACTTATCTGTTTGGACAGCAGGTGAGCGGTCTCCTTAAGAATCTAATGAAATGAGAACGACTCTTAAGACTTCCAGTCCCTATAACCCACAAAGGGGTAGAGGGTGCAGCTTATGTCACAACGGACAGTCCTTTCATGTCAGGGATAGGGGTTCCCAAAACAATATATCCCAGCTTCCTCAGGCCCAGAAGAAAGTGCAACCAAAGGCATAGGTGCCAAAAGTGCTCACTGCCACCATCTGCAGTTCTGGCCCCAGGTCCACTTCGGCTACTGAGGCAGACCACTGCTCCCCAGTAGGGAGACATCCAACCCAGTTTTACCAGTAGTGGTAATGCATCTTGACAGACAAGTAGGTTCTAAGGATCATCCGAGAAGGTTACTCCCGGGAATTGTCAGGACCCCTCGGACAATCCTCCCAGAAGGCAACTCCCCTTGTCAGCTCACATGTCAGACCTTCTGGGACAGGAGATGGCAGACCTTCTGGGGAAACAGGGCAGTGGAAATAGTGCCAGAGTCAGAACAGAACACAGGGTTCTATTTCTACTATTTCCTGGTAACCAAGAAATCAGGGGACATGTGCCCCATTCTCAACTTTAGAAATCTGAACAAATATATGGATCTAGAAAATTCAAATGATTTCTCTAGGATCCTTGTTCCATAGCTGAAACATCAGGATTGACTAGTATCACTGGATGTGCACAATCCGTGCCAGCACATACTGGTGCACCCCAACCACCACAGGTACCTGCGGTTCTGCATGGGAGGGCAACACTACCAGTTCAGAATCCTACCCTTTGGGCTTTCTTCAGTGCCACAAGTCTTTACAAAGTGCATTGCCATACTTGAAGCATCTTCAGAAATCTAGGACTCCAAGTCTTACTTCATTTGGATGACTGGCTAATTTCAAGCCCATCCAGACAGGAGACAGAGCATGCAGTGACCACTGCCTCACAGATCCTAGCATTCATGGGAGTCCTGCTGAACCCCTCAGAGTCTCAGCTAAAGTTCTCCCAGGAGCTGCTGCTCATAGGAGCTGTGTTGGACATTACCCCAGCTTGTTCTTTCCTCCCAGACATCAGACTATGGGCAGTCTTGCAGACAGCATGCTACATCATGTCACATAAGGCTGTGCCAGCCCACTCCATGCAATGCTTGCTGGGCCTAATAGCCTCCTCAGAGTTCACAGTGCCTAAGTAAAGCTGCACATGAGGACTGCATAGTGGTCACAGGCTTTGCACCCTCAGAACTATCTCATTCAGGTGACCAAAGCCTGATGAGACCCCTGAGGTGGTCAGCGGAGGACAATCTCTTCCAGGGCTTTCCTTTATCCCAGCCAGAGCCAGAAGTGACTCTCATCACAGATGCCTCCCTGCTGAGGTGGGAAGCCCACTGCCAGGGTCTCATACAAAAGGTGTCAGGGGTCCATCATAAACACATCTCCACATCCATGTGCTGGAGATGCATGTGGTTCTTACGGTCTGAAAGCCCTAGTGGACTTGGTATGCCAAAATAAATTTTTCCAGATGGAAAATAAGTCTGTCATGTATTATATCAATAAGCAAAGAGGAGTACACTTTTACCTTTTCCGCAGGAAGGCAGGTGAGTGTTGGAATAGTGCCTGGATCCGGGATATTGCTCTAAGAAATTATCTGCCAGGGTCCAGAACACTTTGGCAGATGAATTGAGTTAAACAGAGGCTGGACCTCATGAGTGGTTACTATTTGATGAGCTGCACACCCCAAATGTGAACCTTTTGCATCCCCACTCAATGTCAAACTGTCTGGATTCTGCTTCAGAAATCCAGGACATGGCATTGTTTGCTAGGATAATCCCACCCGACGGTGACTTTTTGACAGCGGTCCCCTACAGCGACTACAGCACCACGCCGCTTTTGGGGACCCGTTGGAACCTGGCACTGCCTGTCGGGGTCCTGCACCCCATCAGCTCCGACTCAGAGTTGATAATCCCAAATTGGGGTTGCAGCACCCCACATGGGGGTTCGAGGCAATGCCCTTGAAGAAAACACTTAGTGCAGTGGAAACCGGCAGCTGACTGCAAATGCAGTCGACCTGCTGTTGTTGTCAGGGTGTTCGACAAAAGTTTGTCACCCGTCTATGGATCCATTGCTAGGATGCATTCAGACTGCCATGGCAAAATCTGTTTCTGTATGCATTCTCTCCCATCCCTTTCATCTAGACAGTGTTGCTCAAATTGGAGGCTTACATGGCAAGATGATCCTAGTGGCCCCATGCTGGCCTTGGCAGACATAATTTCCTCTGTTGAATCAACTTTCAGTCAGCAAACTGGCAGTTCTGCCACTCTGGATGGACTTGTCCCAGGCTCAGCTAGTCCATCCCAAGCTGCACTTTCTTCACCTTCAGGACTGGCACTGAAGAGGTAGATGTGAACAGGTTTAAGATATCTCAGAGGGTCTCTGAATTACTTTGGCTGTGAGTAAACCTTCCACCAGGAAGATATACACAGTATGGTTGAAAAGAATTTCCATCTGGTGCTCTAACCCCCGTGGACCCTTTTAAATGTCCACCTGATAAGGTTTTGGAGCACTTACTGGAAACTTCTGATGCTGGCCTGCAATATTCCACAGTTAAGGTCCACCAGTGTGCTATGTCAGTACACCATGAACCTGTAGGTACCCTCTCTTTGGCACAGCTGCTACTGTTTAAGAGTTTACTCAGGGGTACTCTGCATACAAGGCCTCCCCTCAGGAAGCCGGTAGCTCCCTGTGATATTAACCTTGTGCTGGATATGCTCATTTGCATGCCCTTCAAGCCTATTGTGGTGACTTCAAGTTTCTAACTTGGAAAGCGGCATTTCTGTTACCTGTCATCTCTGCCTGCAGAGTATCTGAAATCCATGCTTTGGTCACAGTTCATCCATATACTGTTTTCCATAAAGATAAAGTAGTTCATTGTACACACCCCAAGCTTCTACCTAAGGTGGTGTTGGAATACCATCTTAATCAGGCTATAATCCTGCATACTTACTTTGCCAACTTCCAGAATGAGGGAGAAAGGACTCTCCACTCACTGGATGTTAAGAGGGTCCTTAGGATTTACCTGGACAGGGCTAAGAACTTCAGACAGTCAACACAGCTTTGTCTCTTTCAGCCCTAATTGAAATGGACAACCTGTCACAAGTGCATCCTGCCTTTGCCACAGCTATGGTATAGCTCAGGTTAAACTAGAGGTGAGCTACATACCCAGTCCACCAGAGAGGTTGATGCTTTCCTGACAGAAATATGCACAATGCTTATTGGAAATAATATGAATAGCTGCAGCTTAGGGTACAGTGTATACCTTAACCAAGCACACTCTTATCCAGCACTATGCCCTGGATGCCCATGCCAGGCAGCATCCACCTTGGCAGGACAATTTGAATGGATTACCATCCTGAGAGAGCCCTGACCTTCAGTCTCCAGATCCAGGGGACTTCTTTGAGTTTGGTACTTGACCCATTAGTGGGAGTCTATGGAGAAGATGGATTACTGGAAGTTATGAAGGTTATGTACTTACTGTAAATCTTGATGTTTCAGAATATCATTCCATAGATAACCACACCCACCCACCATCCTATGGACTCACTCTAGTATTGCTGTGTTGGTCTTCACCCCTTTGTACTTAGTTTGAACTGTGAAGACACTGTGTTACTGTGTTTGGTGGCCCTTCTTAACATGGGCCACAATGGCTATATTATGCCCCAAGGTTAAGTGCATTGGTTACTCATTAGGTTCATGATGCTCACCTTCACGACAAAACAGTACTGAGGTGGTTGGCGGTTAGCACCTCTATATACCTGCGGGCACATGTGGTGATGTGCATGTCGGGCCTACTCGCACCACCAGCCCTCCAGAAAAATTCTGTCTCCCTCAGGGTCCTAGCACCTCTGGCGCAGATCCATTTGTGGTAATCTATGGAGAAGATATTCAGGAAGATCAGCAGTTACAGTAAGTATGTAACATTCATTTCTCTCTTACGACAGTCTACACTGTTTCCTTTTTACTGTATATGAACCAAGAGATGTTCTTTTCTTCATTTAGTCATCATGGGCCAGAAGAAAGGGAGTTGCTTAAGCTTGATTTTTCATAAAAAAAGGGAAGACCTGTCTAAAGAGGTCTACAGATTATGGTTGGTTACACAAACAGTTCATGCCTTTTAGGACAGTGGAAAGGGTTTGAAGCTTCTATACCCACCTTGACAAGGTAAGGAACATTCTGTATGTTAAGGCTTTTTATTTAGTGGCACTAGGTGGCTGCCTTTATTGATCACAGCAAATACTACCAGGGCTGTGGTAGCCTCCTGGGTCAAGAAGTCAGAAACTTGTGCAGCAGAACAGTGCAGAGCAACTACACAGTCCTTTACCTATCCTTTCTCCAAGCACTTTATGCCTGCTGTCCACAGTTTGGCTGCTGCTGCCTCTGAGCTTAGGTTACATATGAACATACAGACATCTGAAGAAGCCAGCAGAAGAAGAAGGCCATTTGGTCTAGCAAGTCTGTTCGTATTGCAGGGTCCACAGCTTGAGCTAATGTCCCTGCCCTCCCACTCTTCCCATCCTCCCTACCCATGATTCTTACCTTCCCCCATGCCGATCCCAGCCTCTCTTAAAACTGCCCACTGTCTTCAACGAGATGACCTCTTCCAGCAGTGCATTCCAAGTGTCCACCACCTCTCTGTGAAGAAGTGCTTCCTGACCTCCCTCCTAAACCTCCCACCCTCCAGCTTAAGGCTGTGCCCCTTGTGATATGGTTCAGCCAGCTTAAAGAGACTCTCCTTATCAAACTTATTTATCCCTTTCAAGTACTTGAATGTCCCAATCATGTCCCTCTCTCCCCTGTCTTCCAAGGAGTACATGTTCAGTACCCTCAACCTCTCCTGATATGCCTTGCTCTGCTGACCAGCTATCATCTTTGTAGCCCTCCTCTGGACCTTCTCTAGCAGGTTAATGTCCTTTTTGAGGTGTGGGCACCAGTACTGAACTCCATACTCTAGATGCATTAGGTTGCCAAAGTCAGTTATCAAAGGTAATCAAAGAGGTTGTCCTTTGGAGATATGGACGGGTCAATATTCTCCCCACCTGAGTATGTACGGGCACGGCTTTTTAGAACCCATGTTGTGTTATAAGTAATTACATCTACAACATGGAGTGACGCAGAAAGAAGATATTCTATCCAGTGTACCTTAAGTTCTTTTTCTGCAAGCTCTATTTGGGTCAGTGGAGCTCACACCCACTAGTTGTTTTTGTTACTATAATGGAGAACATTGACGTACATAAGACAGGCAGACAGATATAGTCATATTTCACTGATATGACACACCAGTGATTCAGTGTTTGGATTTATTCATTGGCTTATAACAGGCACTTGACTACTCTTTTTTTTTTGCTTTGTAGGATCACACATTTCTTTCCTAGTTGCAAAACTTCTAAAGTTACAGCTGTATGACTCTCACTAGTGTTTTTGGATGAAGTTTCAGCATCTTATGGTTATCAGTGAAACAATTATGTGGGACAGCATCTTCACATTACAAGAAGCATGCAGTCAAGTGCTGACTTCAAGGAAGGTACTGTAAAAATCTTTTTTTCCCATTTATGTAATTTTAGTACAAGCTTCATGTGATGGTAATTGGGGGTGTTCTTGATGTCTGTACTGTACTGCATAGCAATCTCTGTTGACTGTCTAAAATGAGGCATAGGAACAGTCATGATACCAGCATTCTGTGCTGCTAGGTACAGCTCTTTAAGCTATAGTTGTATCAAATTGTGCTTATTCTGTTTAACAGGGTCCAGTGTTAAACCACTGTGGGTGCATTACAGGAAAAGGTTAGTAAAAAGCAGGGTTTTGAAAATGACGCCAGTCCTGATGTCTGTATAGTTGGTAATTTCTCTGAATTGACTAAGATGATGATATACTGATATCTATGGTGTCAATGTGTAAAAAAAAGTCCTAAAGAACTGGAAAAACACAGACATGATTATTTATGCTGAATGGTTGGATTTATGCTTAACTCTATTCAAACTGAAAAAAAAAAACATCAGCAAGTATTCATAATAAATTTTACCTATTTCTTCACAGATGGGGGCCTTTAAATAACATTTTGGTTGAAAATTATATACCCATGTAATAGCCTATGGTTCTGAAACTACCAAGCTTGTAACAATGTACTGTATTCTGTCATAAACTATGATACAATAGAAAATATGTATAGTATTCTGTATGATAACATTGTGCAAGTATTCTTTGATGTATACATTTGGTATTGTGAACCCTTGTGTTGTTTTTGTGCTGTAAGTCTTGTGTTTTGTGTTTGAGTATTTATTAAAATTCAATAAAATTATTTAAACACAAAGCTATAGTTGTATCAGTGAGCCCTGGTCAAGGCATGCATTACCCATGGATGAGTACAGTGATTCCCATTGACAGCATTGAGCTAACAGAAAAGAAATTACTTAAATCTGATAGAATTTGTTCTTTCCAGATTCAATCCTTATTAAAGGCAGGTGTGGTACTACTGTTAGTGGTTGTTCATTTTTTTTGTTTAAATAAGTATATCTTTGATCTAAGAAAAATGGTCACAAATTAAATTCTTCTTTTCTGTATTTTCTCAGTGCTAACTATCCAATTTTGTTTAAAGCAACAGTCAATAGTTTTTATCAATTATGAAATTATTAAAAGCAATTTAAAAGTCTTTAGTAGAAGTCTGTAGGACTAGAAATTAGCAATATGCTTTTATTTCTAAAATTTTACTTTTTGTATTTTAGGTTACTTTATTGTAAGAATTTCTCACACACCAGTGTAAGAACTCCACTCCCCTTTTCCATTTTTTACAGAGAAGGTGTGGGTTCTAGCATGAAGTACTGTAACTGTACTGCTGACCCCTATTCTCCTTGAGCCCTCCACCCACACGCACAGTCTTCCGATACCTGCTGTAGTATGATTGAAGTAAAGTAGAAGGAGCTGAGGAGAGAGAGAGAGAGATAGGCACAGATGCTGTCACGATTCTTGTTTTACAATATACCAAGGACAGCACAGTTGAAATGCAGTATTTCATTTTCAGTGGAGTTCTGCTTTTACCCTTTTTACAGCTGGGTGAACTAAAGCACAGAGAGGTTATATGACTTGCTTAGGATCACGCGGTAAGTATGTAGCTTTGATGGGGTTTGAATCTGTGTCTATTGGTTCCCAAGCCAGTACTCTGACCACCTAGTCCACCCTGCTTCCTAAATTAGAGGTCATCATCTCTACTTAAAAAGTCTTCAAAATACAATTGAACTCTTAACCTTTGTTCAAATATCAGAACCTATTTTTCAAATATAGGAGTGGACTCGTCTTAAACTTGGCATATATGCATCTTAACTCTTCACAGACAAAATGCACTGAAGCTGATAGAAACTCACAAGTACATGTTTTACTTTTCAAAAATAAAGAGTTTTGCATTTTATTGAAAGTTTCTATAAAAGTGTTTTTTTTTTTTGTGAAGACTAAAAACTCAGAGCTAAGAGCAATTAAGTGCCTTGCAATAATTGTTCCTTTCATGTAATTACTGTAATACTTTGGTTAAAACTTTAGTCTTGGAGATGGAAATTAGATAGTTTTATCCACAAAAGTCCGCTCTTAATTACATAGAAACATAGCAGCTGACAGCAGAAGGAGACCACTAGGTCCATCTCATCTGCTCATTTGTTTTAGACTTATTTTGACACTCTAGTTGCCCTTTGCAGTCAGGGCTCCATTGTGTCTATCCCATGCATACTTGAATCCTCCCACAGTGTTGACCCCACAACCTTCTAGGGCAGGCTGTTCCAGGTGTCCACCACTCTTTCTGTGAAGAAAAACTTCCTGGTATTGGTAGAGAACCTCCCTCCTTGCAGCTTGAGGTCATGTCCCTGGTCCTGGAGCCCTTCTTTTTGTAAATTTTATTTAATTTGGACTCATACAGACAAAATTCACCTCCCCATCCTGGGAGGGATCCAATATATGCAAATGACACAGGTACCATACTTAATCCATCTATTGGCAAAGTGACAATAAAGTGACTATAAAGTGCAGCTAAAAGTAATTGCTGTGCCTATACTTCTATCTATGCATTAAGATATTTTCATTGGTAGCTACTAACAGCTTTTATCCTATGGATGGAAGGGACAGTTCCAAAAGGAATGCAAGGATTGTCAATGGATCTGTACTCTTGTTTCAAAGACCGGAACCAGTCCGTGGAGAGAGCCTACTCCAAAGGGTACCATATTTCTTCATATTTATCCAGTTGATTCCTAACTGGATATGGTGCTCTTTCCAGTTTCATTACTTGTAGGAGGGAAGTTATCCATGCAGCTAGTGGGGAGTTGTTTAAGTCTCCAGTATAATGCCAGTCTCATATTCCCACCACTACACCCAGCTTCCATAAATTATATCCCTTGTGGATTTTCAGGTCCCTTGTGTTGGGAGCCCCAACAATATTTCAGTTGGATCTAGCCTATGTACACAGTTCAGGGTTTTAGAAAGGATGTCTATCACCCCTGCCCAAAAATTCTGGACTTTATGGCACTCCCAGGCCATATGATAGAAGGTGCCCTCTTTTGTAGAATACTTGTAACAATATGGGGAACACCCCAGGTCAATTTTATGTGCTAATTTGGGAGTATGGCATATCTGCATGAAGAAATTATACTGGATGAGTCTCATGTGGTTATTGACAGAGCACTACAAAATGTTTTTACAAATTAATTTCCAGTCCCTCCCAGTGAACACATCTAGATAGATGTTCTCTTCCCAGGATTTCCTGATTTTTCCCATAGGTCTGGGAGGCACCCCAATAGAATCTTGTAGCACCTTGTTTGGGGTTGAAAGCCCAGGTGGCAGAATATTTTAAGAATAGTTTTCTAAAGGTGTACGCTGTAAACCCAGTGACCGCCCCTGTAGACAGCTCCACAGTTATTTTGGCTTTTAATCTGATGTAAAGAAATAGTATGTTGTAGTTAAATTAAATTCCTTCTTTAAGACGGAGAACTGACACACCTCCTCCCTTCTGGAAACTGGCCAATTTGAATAAGCCCTGAGATCTCCAGGCTTTGAGGCCCATACCATCATGTTTTGAGGCTGCCATCTCTCGCCAGCACCGACTCCAAGGTTATGTCAGGTGATAGATGTGAGGGTCCCCAGTAGGGCATGAGCAGCTGACCACGCCTCCAGGTTGCCCTGGTACAAGGGTTCATAATCTTGGGAGGATCTTATTCCTTATGGAATTGACTAATAGACTGTGGTAGAAATGCTTGTCTCCTCTAGTCTCCATTTCCTCCAGGATGGAGCATCACCTCCTCTCTCAGCAAATCATGTATGTGGGCCAACTGTGTGGCTAAGTAGTATAAGTAGTATAAATGCATACTGGGTAACCCCAGTCCCCTAGGTATTCTGGGTTCCATAATATTTCTTTCCTAATTCTGGGTTTCTTGCCCTGCCACAGCAGCTAGGTGCAAGCTCCCTTTAGTGCCCAAAGGTACTTCTTGGGGAGATGGATAGGGATGGATTGGAAGAGACAGAGTGCTAGTTTTAATATATACATTTTTATCATGTTGACTCATCCTAGTAGAGTTAGAGGAAGAGCTCTCCAGTTAGTACAGTCCTCTTTAAGTTTCTGTAACAGCAACCTGTAATTGATTTGGATAATTTGGGAGAGTTTTCTGGGAAGAAGGATCCCCAACTATTTTATTTGTTTAGTGGGGTAAGTAGTAGTGACCACAGTCTTAATGGGAGTCCTTCTTCCTCCAAATGGAAGCCACTCACTCTTGTCAAAATGTATTTTATGTCCCGATAATGGGCTATAGTCCTCAAATATCTTACCTAGAGCCAGTAGGGCCTCCCCAGGGTTATCTAGAAATAAAAGGATATCGTCAGCAAATAAGGAGATGACCTGATCTATCCCTCCCACAACACATCCCCGTATCGCTGGGTCTGCCCACATAGTGGATGCCAAAGCCTCCATAGTAAGGACATAAAGCAGGGGTGATAGGGGACAACCCTGTCTAGTCCCTCTGGATAAAACAAATGGGGCTGAGGTTGTGCTGTTGGTTAGTATCTGGGCCTGGGATTGGTATATAAGGCTTTAAGCCAGGTGAGGAAGGGTTCTCCCAAACCAAAGCGTGCGGAGTACGTAGAACATGAAAGGCCACTGACCCGGTCGAAGGCCTTCTCAGCATCGAGGGCTAGAAGACCTCTATGGGTCCTCCTCTCCCCCAGCTCCATTGATGAATAACATTTATAGAACGCTTAAGATTGCGCTTAGCCTGACGGCTCTTAACAACCCCACCTGGTCATTATGTACTAACTCTGGAGTACCCTTTCCAGTCCGGCAGCTAGGATTTTAGCTAATATTGTGTAGTCAGCATTGAGGAGGGATATAGGGTGTAGGATCTATATTTTGTAGGATATTTCCTGGTTTGGGGAGTACCATGATTGTTGTTAACCTCTGGGAAGGTGGGGGCGTCCCCTCCTCCAATGTACTACACAAGACCTCTGCCATGAGGGAACCCAAGGAGTCCTACATGTGCCTATAGAACTCAGCAGGTATGCCGTCTGAGCCCGGTGACTTCTGCTTATTAATCTGCCACACGGCTTCTCTAATCTCCTCAAGAGTGATAGGTGAATTATCCCATAAGTCCACACCCAGAGAGGGCAGGGCAACCCCCTTGAGGAATTTCTCAGGATCACCATCCGGTGGCACTTGGACAGTTTTTAGGGTGGAGTAAAACTACTGGAAGGTGTCATTTATTGCCTTCCGATAGAATGTGTAGGTACCATCTGGCTTTGTCATCTTAAGGATAGCCCTTTCCACATTCATATGTTTTACAAGTCCAGTGAGCCACTTGCCCACCTTATCCCCCTTAAAATGTGCATAGGATTTGGTGATTAGAAGTCCCTCTCTAGCCTCCTAGACTCTATCTGGTTTAATGTGCCCTTTAGTGATTGAAGTTCTTTAACTAGGTGCGGTTGGGTCTCATGGCCACCCTCCAGCCCTGGATATCCTGCATGAGGAAGTATTCTTTTCTAAGAGACTGCTTTTTGTATGCAGAATAGGAGATTGTCTCCTTCGTATAAAGACTTTAGAGCATCCCAAATCTAAATTAACCTGAGTCCCTTTTCCTTTATTTAGTTCAATAAAGATCTTGATTTTCTCTTTATGTACTCTATGTATTGGGTATCCAAAAGCATGACTGAGTCCATCCGCCATGCATTCCCAGTGGGAACCTGTGGTCCAGCTGATGTGCAGCTGCAAGGGGCATGGTCCAATATGAGCATAGGCCCATATTTGGCCGCATGTCGTCGATGACCAAAGGGGTGGAAATAAATAGGTAATCTGGTTTAGATATGGTGGGAATGAGAGTAAAAGGAGTATTCTTTGTCCCCAGGGTGGGTGTGTCTCCATGCTTCCACTAATGGTCTCCTCTATCAGTTCGCTTCAATGCCATCACACTTTTAGGGCATGGTTTTGTTTTATTTTTGGAGTGGTCCGATGCAGGGTCTAGATAGGTGTTGAAGTCACCCCCAACACTAAATTATCCAGGAAAGAGGCTAAGGTCACTCCCAGATGGGTGAAAAATCTGGGGAGTCAGTTAGGGCCGACTGAGGTAAAGGTGAATAGTTTCCCCAGATCTACCTTGGCTATCACAAATCTTCCTGAGGGTCTGCCACCCATTTATTAACTTTGTGAGGGAGGCCAGGCCGTATCCAAACTGCAACCCCTGAGCTTCTCTGGGTGAATGGTGCCACCAGGAGGACCCTCCCCATGACTGGGCCAGTCTATCGCTTCTTCTTTGGTGAGGTGAATTTTCTTGTAATAGCACCACATCTCCTTTTCTTTCTTGATGTGAGACCACACCTCTTCCTTTTAGCAACAGTTTTCCATCCATTGACATTCTGTGATATCACTGTTAAGTCTGCCATACTTTCTGGGTCTTAGTATGTCTAGTTGCTACCACTTGATAGTACTTTGGTTAATGTCTGTTAAATCTAAACAGTGTCTGTATCTCTGTAACTTTTAACTGTAACAAACCCCTCGATACATAACCTTCATTCCCCTTCCCCTCCCCATACCCAGTTCACCCTTTCAGTTATACCTTCCAGTTCTCCCCTTCTTATGTCCCCCAGTGCATAGTCTAATCCCTTCATGCATGTCGTCCACTTCTTCCCTCATTGCTTCCCCAATGAACCATCTCCCAAAAAACGTTGTCTCTCCCCCCCGATCCCTTGCAAAATCTCCCACCTTCCATCACCCTCTACTTTTCATGGAGTGAGCTTCCAAATCCACTAGTTGTTAGAAAAAAGTACTACAGTTATGGAAACATCCTGCCCTCAGATCAAAATGGTATAATCAGGGGAGAGACCCGCAGTCGGTAATCTCCGTCAGTCACGAGAAATCATGAACCACTAAATTAGATTGTCCGCCCCCATCCACCCCATCCTCCAGCTAATCATGAGCACAGGGAAGTGTCAAGGAGGGCCCCACACCGTGCCCTGTCTGATGTGGAGGAGCGGGTCTCCCCCAATGCTAAAATGCTTCTAACAGATTGTCTCCATAGCTCTTCTACTCACATTTTGATATCCCCATTGTTTAATAGGGAATACTGACCCCAGTAGAAGGGTGATAATGGGGACAGACAAAGAGGATTTGCCAACCAATATACCTCCCCCCCCACACAAGTCACGTGTCTGCCCAGCCCCACTAGATATACTCCCCATTTCTGAAACATTTAATAACCTTTAACAGCCAAACCAGCAATAATCAAAACAGGGAGTATAAATTCCCCCCAGCATTAAGAATCTAGTTCAAATGCAAACTTAGATGTTAGATCAAGTGCCCTAGAGAAAGGGAACTTGTAAGTCCAGTATAGTGTTGTCCCTCCCAGTGGAGAGGGTGGGTTAGATCAAGGATCCTCTCAGGCCCTGCCCTGATAGGCCTCTGAGCCCCTGAGTTATGGGCTGAGATGATCCTCCCCAAAAACCTCCCCAGGGTGCTCTAGTTCCAGAGATTCACATCATGGTGCCATATTACCAGAAATCACTCTCCATGCTCCTGCTCTCTATCTGCCCTCTTGCAGCTCCTCAGGCCCATCACATAATCCATCACGGCTTCAGGATCAGTAAAGGCCTTCTATTGGCTCATGGGGTATCGCACAATAAGTCGCGCTGGGTAGGCCATCGTAAAGGGACAATTCAGACCATGCAGCTTCTTTATAACTTCTGCAAATGCTTGTCGCCTCACTTGTAAAGGTCTGGAAAAGTCCAGGAATATGCTGACCCGGGATCCCTGCACCAGAATTGGGTCACTCTTTCAGGCCACTGCTAGGACTGTCTGACGGTCCTGGAACCAAAGGAACTTGATGAAGACATGCCTCGGCCTTTACTCCGGCGATGGTTTCTGCCCTGGTGAGCGGTGAGCCCTCTGTATTTCTAATTTTATATCCAATAGGAGTGCAAGGTGTTTCTTGAGCCAGTCCCTTATGAATGTCAGACAGTCCTTCCCTTCCAAGCCCTCCGGAAGGCCCACTATCCTTATGTTGCACCTTCTTTCTCTATTTTCATGATCATCCACAACTTATTTGAGAAATTCTATATCCTTTAGAGCTTGTTGAAGGTCTGAGGATAGCTGGACGATGGTGTCTTCTTGATTACTGATTCTGGTTCTGGCTTCAGTAATATGTGTTGCATGCACCTTGACAGTTTCTGATGTAGCATTCACCATTTGCTGAAGATGCTGAATTTGTGCAGTCATATTGTCAAATCCTGACTGCATCCGTGTTCCCAAGTTGTATTTCAGGTCTTGTATCAGTCTCTCTAAATTCTGGTAGCCAGAGTCCATTTCTGCATTCACAACACCGCCACTGGGTTCCTGTAAATATTGGGCCTGGTTGGAAGAGTTCCAAGATGGATCTGCAGGCCTCGGAGAGGCAGATGAGTTAGAAAGCTGAGTAAATCCTAGTTTAGCCTGTTTTTTTGCAGATTTAGGTAGAGGAGGCATCAGAGCTGTAGAATCCAACTATATAGATAGATTTTGAGGCAACAATTCACAGGATGGTGTAGAGTTTCAGTGGATCTGGATGGAGCTTTCCTAAAACACCTCCATACAGCTCCTCAGCTAGGCCATGCCCCCCCTGGAGCCCTTCTTGAAGGGAAAATGTTCCTGTGCCTGTACCTTGTTAATGCCTTTTATGTACTTGAATGTTTCTATCATGTCCCCTCTCTCTCTTCTCTGCTCCGGGGAGTACATATTCAGTTCCCTAAGTCTTTCCTCATTTGACATGTACTGCAGACCCTGAATCATTTTTTTGCCTTTTTCTATACTGTTTCTATCTGGTTAATGTCCTTCCTGAGGTGAGGCCTCCAGAATTGGACTCTGTATTCCAGGTGAGGCCTCATCAGCGATCTATACAGTGGTAGTACCACCTCTCCTCCTCCTGCTCGTCATTCCTCCCAATGCAGCCCAGCATTCTGTTGGCCTCAATGTTGCCTTTCACACTGCTCAATAACCTTCAAGTCATCTTAAATTATGATTCCCAGATCTTGTTCCTGGTTTGAGGCTTCCAGCCTTTGCCTCCTAGATAATACTCCTTTCTTGGATTTTCTTTCATATGTGCATGACCTTGCACTTTTTGTGTTAAATCTCAGTTGCCACACTCCAGACCATTCTTCTAGTTTTTTGAGGTCAGCTTCCATTTTGCTCACTCCTTCTGAGGTGTCCACCCTGTTACATATCTTGGTGTTGTCTGTGAACAGACACACCTTCCCTTTCAGTCCATCAGCAATATCTGCTATAAAAACATTGAAGACAGAGGCCCAAGCATTAAGCCAGGGGCATCCCACTGGTCACCCTGCCTTCCATCGATTGCATTCCATTAACCTGTACCCTCTGAGTTCTTCCTTGAAACCAGTTTTGTACCCAACTGACTACTTCTGTACCAACCCCTGTGTTGTCAAGCTTTTTACCAGCCTCTGTGTGGAACCGAGTTGAAGGTCTTACTAAAGTCTAGGTAGACCACATCTACTGCCCCACCATCGGCCACTATTTTTGTAGCATAGTCAAAAAAACTTGAGCAGATTTGTCTGGCATAACCTACCTGCTGTGAAGCCGTGCTGTTTAGGGTCTTGTTGGCTGCTAGTTTTGAGGAATGCTATGATCCTCTGTTTTAGTAGTGTCTCATTTAATTTTCCTACTAGAGACGTGAGGCTTACCAGTCTGTAATTACTAGCCTCTTCGCAATTGCCTGATTTGTGAAGTGGAACCACTATTGCCTTTTTCCAGTCTTCGGGTATCACACCACTCTTCAATGATTATGTGAATACATTACATACACTTTATTTTCCCCTTCATTTATCTATCAATGCTCCTTTTTCAGGTTCCAAATTATTACAGTTAAAGGAGTAGTACACCATCATGTCTTGTAAATGTTATTTGTTTCATTGTCAAAAGATTACCTTTTTTGTACCTGTTGGGATATATGTGTTTAGTTTGTTTTGACTGTTCATAGTAGCCCTGTAACTCAGCCTGGGTGTCTCCATTTTCTGGATGTTGAAATCTCATTGTCCCTGAGAGCTGCAGGAAAACATGATGCCACAGCACCCATTTACGCCATGTATCTCAATGCTGAAAGTACATGTAACCTGAAAAATTCTCTAGAAACACACAGAGTACAATTTAAAGGAAAAAACTGCATCACATCTAAGACAGTTTATAAAGCTAACTGAAGGTAAATATGGTATTTCACACCTTCTTGCAACTTGTTTTGTTGAACTTTATCAAGCAGATAGGCACACTGTGGAATCTTAAGGGTGCTGACACATCATGTTCTCATATACTAATGCAGGTGTCAGGTACAATGAGATTTCAACAATCTTAAAACGGAGACCCCCAGGATGGTTACAGGGACTGGTATGAACAGTGAAAATAAACTAGGACAAACACATATACTGTATAAGCAGCAGCTACACGAAGAGTTTTCTCTTGACAACAAAACATTTACAAGATATGAGGGTGTACTACACCTTTAATTAGTTCACATGGTAACCTATTCCTTCTTTTACTATCCTCTGTATGAAGAAATACCTTCTGATATTTGTTCTAAGATGTAATGCGAAGAGTTGTGTACTGTGTTCTAAGCGAGTATGTGTCTTGTCCCCAATTGAAATTCATACTTTTCATAAATTCCTGATCCCCATGTATGTTGACAAGTAATAATAAGTCTCCCCTGAGCCATCATTGCTCCAGAGTATATAAACCCAAGTGATTTAACCTCTCCTCATAAGATTTGTTTTCCAGTCCTTTTATTATTTTGGTTGCTTTATTTTGTATTGTTTCTATTTTAATATTTCTCCCATATTCAGTCCCCCCCCCCCAAAATGTGTTCCATAATCAATAGTTGGCCTAACATATGATTTGTATAGTGGAAACAGTACTTGTTTGGACCTATGTGTAAAATGCATTTCGACTGTGCTTAATAAATGATTTGTGTTTGTGTATATTGTGTTCACTTGTTGTTTTTTCTGTTTTGGAGGTTATCAGTGATATATAGTCCTAGGTCTTTCTCACAACTGGTTACACTTTTCCCTTCCATATATTATTGCCTTTTAAGATTATTTCTCCCCAAGTGCATAACAATGTACTTTGCGGTGTTAAATTTAATTTTCTAAGCATTTGCCCAATCAACCGTCTTGTTTAGATCATTCTGTATTTCTATGGGTTTTTGCTGTTTGTTAGCCCTTTCACCCAACTTAGTGTCTTCAGCAAAATTACAGCATACGTTCTTAGCATTTGCTTCTAAACTGATGCGGATTAAAACATGACTTTTCAATATGAACTGCAATTCTAGATATATTTTTTCAACAGAGAAAGCTGAATGAATTGTACTCCCATTGTTCAGTGCACTGTACCTGTACTATAAAATAATGATTAGCAATTTCTTTGGATTTTGATTGTAATTTATCAAGAACAACTGTCAAATTATGATTATTTGAAGTATTTTTATTACCATCCCATTTATGTGTCAGTCATTAGATTTAAATGCTTTAAATGGATCAGTGTCTTAAAATCATAATAGTTTTATGTTACCTACTTTAGATTTGTAGTTCTTTTTGAATAGAAGTAATTTTTTAGGCACTACATGAGAAGCCAATCATCTGTAATGTTATGAACCTGAATTACCACAGCGTGCACTGTCATTTGGTGCTATTGTTTATGCCAGGCATCAGAGTATTCTCAGAAGGGTGCTTCACTTTATAAAACCATTAACAGACACACTAATTAAAACACTGGCATAGGGAAAAATCAGAGTAGATTGCTGTAGGAACATTCTGTGCAACACAGGAATCATAACTGTGTTAGTATTCTGTTTTCAGCTATATGCAGTACAAAATCAGTTAGGAACAAAAATGTTCAAATCAACAAACCACTTGCTTCAAGAGCAGCTTTAAAGACCTTAAAGAATTGCATGTTGAATGTCTGTTGTAATGAAACTTGACTTTGCAAGCAAATTTATCAGTCCTGAGTAGTTTTTGTCTATATTATGAAAAACTATTTTACAGCATGAGAAATAATTTCTACAAGATTAATAATCAGAATACTATTTATCTATTTACTCACCATAAATGACCAGCTATTGAGTGGCATGTCTGGTTTTTTTTTTAACTTTTTTCTGCTGAATTTTTTTTCTGCCTTGTACTTCACTTAGCTAGCCCCCCTTTCCCCTACTGCCACACCTACCCAGGCTGCCCTGTGTCCCTTGGTGGCACCCAAAAACAGTTAATCATCCTCCCTGGTAATTTTTCAGGATAGATATGTCCCAGAGTAAATGTGCATTCATTGGCCCCAGTGGAGCAGAAAGGAACCATGCTTGGGAAGGGCACAGTACTCTGGCATGCCCCCACCCACCAGGGACAGCAAAGAGTGCGAATCCATCAGACTGCATGTCAACCATCCTGCTATCTCAACTGGGACTCCAGCATTGGTATGCCAACCCAGGTCCTCCCAATGGTACTAGGCTATCAGAGGAGCCTTTGAACAGTGTTTTTGTTAGTGGTGGGTGGGTTATGGTTTTGTAAAAGTAATAAGAATAGGACTTACACAAAGCTTTGAAACTCTCATGTCCTACTAGTCATGAGCAATGTAGCCATTTTTACCCTGGGCTAGTACTACATAAAAAGATTAGTGGTGAAAAAGTTGAATTATTATAGGTTCAACATATAAAATGCTTATGTAAGAACATCAATGAATTAGAAAACCTAGTCAAATTCTAAATTTAAAACAAAGACCTGATTCACATGAGGTATTAAGATTCAACTGCCCCTCCCCCAAAAAAGGAGTTCCAACCTACTCTTCAAAATCTTCTAATTTCTATATAAGAAGCACTGTTCCTTCACATTTCCAATACTGTGTTGCTATGGGTCTTGCACATTTGGTGATATCCAAAGTTATGAATCTGTATAGAAAACATTCTTGAAAATCCAGTGTTATTCAGTAGGCAAATGACTTCATTTTGCAGCTCTCACACTCTGTTGGCTTGTCTGAGTCATTATCTCTTGGTGTGTAAACTGAGAGACTGGCTCAGATAATGTATTTGCCCAGATAGGTGAGGATTTAATACCCAGCATACATTCTATTGATAAAATATTTCCGTATTTAATTTCCACAACGCTCTTAAAATGTTTTAGTATTTAATTCCCATAAAGCTCTTAATCCAGCATTTAGCAGAGGCATGTTTTTGTGTCATTACTTATCATCACTGGCTTATTCATAACTGCTGGGTAATTATGTCATTCTACTAGGGACAGTGACACAGTTACAGAGTTATGACATCATCATGGAACTTAGGCTGCTTCAGCATTCAATTGGGCAGTTGCCAGTTATTATTTAAGCGATAAGAAACAATGGGGTGGTGGTTAACATGGGTAAATTCACATCCAGGTGTGAAGTGAGACATGAGGCACTTGTGCCAAGTGCCTTCCCCACTGGGAAGTGCATTAACCCATGACAACCACCACCCCCGAGTGCCTTACTGCACTTATAACATGGACCCCCTCCCTATGTAAAAAAGAAGATAGAATTAAAAAAATTGGGAAGAAACCTTTCAAAAAATTACATTTAAAAGTAGAAATTAAAAAAGTTTCTGTTGTAGCCCACTGGCTAACATTGTTTTTGTGTCCATTATGTGTTGCTGTTTATAGGTTTTAGTTGTATCTATTATTTTCTTGCCATTTGCCTGTTTTTTATAATTCATATTTATATTACGCTTTACTGTATTTTTCCCATAGAAGAAGAGAGAGAGAGAGAGAAAGACTCTAGTTTACTGTGCTAACACAAGCAAGTGAAAGGGTACACACCCACTGATGGTATGTGCTGCCATGGTTACAGGCAGCACAGTGTGGATCAGCAGCAGGAAGTGAGTAACGCAAGTCAGTGGTGGACACAAGATATGTAGAACTGGCCATTTTTATTGAAACAGTGAGTCCGTGGGAAGGTGGATAGGATTGGGACTTGGTGCTCAGCTATTACTTGCAGCAATGACTTTTTTTAAGGAGGCAGGGTGGTCATGTAGGGGGCAAGCAGAGCTGTTCGAGTAGGCAGAACAGTACAGAAACCTGGTCTGGGACTGACAGTTCAGTCTGTGAGGATAAATTGTTATTGAACATTTGGGAGCTACGTTAAATCAGGGCAAACTTAAACAGTGGAGAGATCAAGTGGGTGGGTGGACTGGCTGGCTGGGGTGGATAAGAAACAAGAAAGTGAATGGATGGATCAGGTGGAGGGGTGAGCAGAAGTGATACCCGTGGATTACAGGAGTGCTGAATATAAGTGATATAGAAGATTAAAAGGGTGTGAGCAAGGTTTCAAAGTTGTGTTAGGTCAAAGTCAGGTGTGTCAGGTTGTGTCTGGAGGTAGGGTTTCAATGTGCCTTTTTATTTTTACATTACGGCAAGGAAAGGTTTTAACCTGACAAACATGGCTGGCCAAAATCTTTTTTTTTTTTAATGTTCTGGGAGACATGGATCTCTAACTGCACTGTGTCCTGGTTGCTGGAAATGTTCCAACCCCTGGTTATCAGCCTGGAAGGCACTGGCTTCTGAACCCTCTTGGCCAATCAGGGTGTAGCATATGCCCTACCCATTTTAGAATAAAATTTGAAATACCAGATGGTTTATAAAGACCAAAGTCTTGATTACAAGAAAGTATTGTATAAATAAAAAGTGCAGCAATAAAATACATAGGTGTGTGTAGAATTACACATATTCCTTTAATACAAAGCATCGTGAGATGTATAAATAATCATGAAAGAGTCTAGACTGGTTCTACTTTAAGCAAGAGTGTGTGGCGCCAAATGACCTCTCACACTCTTTGCAAAGTCTGAAAACAGAAGACATAGACACATGTTTCATCCTACATAGAACTCATCCATGTACCTCATCTGTTATAGCCTAGGGGAAGGATGAACCAGACATACATTTTGGTCTTACTGGTTTGGGTCATGGTAGACTCCAACATAGGAAAATGATCTAAAACTCAAAGAACCCCAGTATAAAAGCACTGAGTCAGGGGTTACCTAGAAAGAGCATTGGCACAAAGCAATTTTTCATGGAATTGTAAAATTACACATAGCTATGTATAAGTAACAATATAGACAGTTGTTCTGTGTCACAGAAAGCAAAACCTTGAGGCCCATTCTTCATCTAGATCTGTGCTTCACTGTCACAAAAAGCATGCTTTTGAAATTTGAAGTATACCAGTTTTCTGACAGTAAATTGATTTCCTGCTGTTTGAACCCCAGCTGCTGTGGACATATGGGTGTTCTGCCAGTCTGACTTTTGGGGTGCCATTATGGACATAATTCAGAATCTCTGACTGTATATACTATATAAGTTGCAAAAAAACTTCATTAATGCTCCAGTTAGAGTCAAAGCAACAAAAGTTGGGAAATGAGGCATTAGGGTTTCCCTAACACCCCACCCTTCCAAACCAGGCAGGAGAGCAGGTGTGGGGTGTGCCTTGTGCTTCTCAAGCTTAACACTCACCACATTCCATCTGTAAATAAGGTCAGATGTAAGACTTTATGAGAAGTGAGCATTAGGCTTGAAAGCCCAAGGCACACCTGCTCTCCTGAGTGGTTTGAAGGGTGGTGTTAGGAAACCCTAATGCCTCATTTCCCAACTTTTTTCACTTTGACCCTAACTGGAACATTAATGACATTTTGCAATATTTCTTACTTTTTGAGATAGTATAATAGTATCCTTATTTTACTGTGTGATGCGTATATGTATGTAGCTGTATAAGCATATTCCCTCCATGCTCTGCACTTCCATTTCAAACAACATGAAGTCTTGCTGTATACCGACTATATGCAGTTAGCCTCAGCACTTGAACTGCTCTGGAGAGTAACGGGTTCATTCTATGTCAGGGCATAGAACGTTGAGCTCGAGCTCGGTTTTCAAACCTCTGTCTCTGGTACATCTCAGTGTAACCATCAGATTCTTTACTCTGCCTAACTGTGAAGTCACTCTGGAGATTTCTCCTTCACTTCAGTTCAGTAAAGTTTTGAATTGGTCGGTTTGTTCAACCGATTTTCTTGTTTTTTCGGTATCAGATCTCTGTCTTCGGTACAGGGTTGTGTAAGTAGATAGATAGTAAATTGTTTTTGAATTTACTGCGTGGAAATTGTTTTTCTTTGGTTTCCTATCAGTTGGTCTAGTTGGGAACTGAAACAATCTCTTATTTATTTTTTTCTGGGATTTTAGTAGTGGTGTCCGGTTCTTATCGGTTTCAAAAAACTGAGGTTTTCTTCATTTTTTTCCACAGTCCGTGACACGGTTGGTAACTCGATAAGGATGTATTACCTAGCTTAAAAGCTGTTAAGGTAATTTGTTGGTTAAGGCAATGTCTGAGAAACCCAAGAAGAAAACCGGTCCCACTGGGTTTCAATGTTGTACTGAGTGTGGAAGGCTTTTCTAAAGCTGATCCCCACCTCATTTGTGTTTATTGTCTGGGGTTGACCCACCTCAAATCAGACTTCCAAATATGTAAAACTTTACCAAAGCCACTTTTGATAAGAGATTAAGTAGGCTGAAGGAAAGGGAGGCTGAGAAGTCCGCTGAACCGGATGGCAAGCCCGATTCGGTTCCGACCGGACCTGAGGGGTGCCTGCTGACACAGGTGATACACCCTCAGGCAAAAGGACCAAATTGTCAGCATATTATCCCACCTCATGTACCTGGTACAGAAAATTTTTAATCCCCGCCAAAACACAATTCTGTGCAACTGCAACATTATTCCATGCCACAGGTGTGAAAATGGTATCCCGTTAGGAGGGCAACATAAATTTGTCACCACAATTAGAGTGACTTCTGATTGCTGACATTGAGAGGGGTGACCGTGATTTCTGGTCTCTCGCCTCAGCATCGGCTTTGCACCATGGTCATGCCCCTGGAATTAGTTATTTAAAGTCTGGGGTATGGGGACATAGCCCCACATGGGGTGAGGGCCAAAAAGTCCCCCACAAAAACAACTGTTTCCTTTGAGGGCACTTTGGCTCTGTACTTTCTGGGAGAGAAATGACTGGCACTGTAATGCCAGGCAGTATTGTGCCGGTGCTGTAATGGATGTTGACAAAATGTTTTTCACCGTGACATGGTGGAACCTGTAAAAACACATTTTGGGCAGGATTTGAAAATTGACAGCTTTGACATACATGAGGTGAGGTAATAAGAAGGCTACATTGATAATATGGCCAAAATCTTTTTTTTTTTTAATATTCTGGGAGGCATGGATATCTAACTGCACTGTGTCCTGGTTGCTGGAAAGGTTCCCAACCCCTGGTTATCAGCCTGAAGGCACTGGCTTCTGAACCATCTTGGCCAATCAGGATGCAGCATATTCCCTACCCATTTTAGAATCAAAATTTGAAATACCAGGCAGTTTATAAAGATGCGTGTTAGGAGTGTTGGAGCAAAACAGTATACAACAAGAAAAGTAAGTGTAACAGCCAGGAAAAGCAGAAAAGTAGAAGTAAATTTAAAGCCTTAAACAGTAGACTTTTAGTTTCAGTTCTGGTACGAGTAAGGAGTACCTAAAGCTTAATATTAAGTTTTTATGAGCAATAATCAACAACTGAATAGTGTCTAGAATTAACTGCTAGATACCATAACAGAACCATAACATGCACTATAAGGTGTAGCATGTAGTAAACTAAAACTCTGAGCATCAAAACATAAGTGTACTGCTTTCATTTACTTTGCAAATTTTGGGATACGTACAAAATATATATATATATGGTTTCAAAGTCTGGGTCTTGGGAAATTGTGCATTTACTTAGCTTTAAAATATAATACACCTCATTTTTGTCATAACCCTTGGAAGCTTATTTAACAGCTTTATAAACACAGTGCAGACACTGCTGATGGCTGATGGGACTACATGTATAATGCGTGGAACCTGTAACATGTTCCAAATAAATAGAAATAAAGATATTCCCATGCATTTGTTTGCAACAAATGTGAGGATAACAAACTTATGGCAGACAAAATAAAGCCATTTAATGTTAGACTCCAAGCCCTAGAAGAGAGCCAACTGCAAATGAGTAGTAGGTTTTTAGAAAGGGACATAAATGGTACAACGACTACCACACTACTCACAGGGGGAATGGGGATGCACAATGGGACTGAAACTAATAGAAAAATATTAGAAGGGCCTGAAGAAAAGATAAGCCATCTAGAAGAGAATTCTGGTATAGACTACAGAGCAAGTAAAAAGTGTAGTAGGCAGGAAGAGACTTATGACAGTAGTCCTAATGATTGGTTTCAAGTACAGTCAAATAAGGTAGCCAAAAAGGGAAGAAAGCCTAGCAAATTTGAAATACCTCTTATGAATCACTTTGATCCCCTTAGTAATAATGAGATGAACCATGAAGGTACTTTAGAAAGGGAGAGCTCAGTGATAAAATCAAATACAGCAATGGCTGAACCTAATCAAGTTTTTCCTGGTGTAACAGACATTTAATCAATACAGGAGACATGCTTCATATTTTACCAGAACAATTACCCATCATAACATTAAATGAAGCAACGCCTACAAATAATTTAATTTCTTTTTTGGAGCACACTATAACAGACAGAATTACAGATATGGATACAAATATTCTAGCTCTGAGAGAAACTTTAGTTCTAGGAGACTCAATGGTAAAGCACATGGATGAACATATATGCAACCAAGACAAATATAACAGGACACTATCAAGCTTCAGGGAGCTAGAATAGCTGATATTACAAGAATGATACTGAACATTATAAAAATGCGGAGTAAACCCTTTGGTTATTGTACATGCTGGGGCCAACAATGTCTTAAATGAACCCAACTGAAAATTCAAGAAGAATATATTGCCTTAACAAACAAGTGCATAGACATAGGCAGTGGAATAACATTGTCAGAAATACTTCCTATAAAAAGCAAACAGTACCTAAAATCACAAAATAAGACACATTAATAAATGGTTAAGAAAATGGTGTCTTCAACAGAACCTGACATGCCTTACAACATTGGGAAACATTTTATGAGATATATGAATTGTATTGTTGGGACGGCCTGCACTTAAGCAGGAGAGGGAGTAGACTACTGGGGAAACATGTAGTCGATTACATCAATCATTCTTTAAACTAGTTAATGAGAGGGAGAGAAACAGTCTGTACATCTCTAGAACCACAGAAACAAAAATTAACTCAGATAAAGGAAGGCAGTTCCCACAGCCCCTATTTGCATACTGTGTGACCCTGAGCAAGTCACTTAACTTCCTCGTGTTCCCAGGTTGCACCTGCAAACAACATTTCAGCTTAGTGTGTCTCACCTGGTAAAATAATTGGTAACAAAAAAAAAAAGTTGCTTTAATAGGTCAAGAGAAGTACAATGAAATCTTGGACCTAAATGTAACACTATTGAATGCAAGAAGTTTAAGAACAAGATACAGGAACTTACTTATATATTGAATACAAATAATATTGATATAGCAGGGGTCACAGAATCCTGGTATAATGATACTGGCTGTAATACAAACATGCATGGGTACACTAAAATACAAAAAACAGGAATGATAGACGAGGTGGGGAGTGGTAGTTATATAAAAAGAAAAATTAAAACCTGAGACCTGTCTAAACCTGGTGAAAATTATGAATTTGTCTGGGCTCAAATAAAATTAACAAATCAAAATTTAAGATTAGGATTAGGATATAGGCCCCAGGTTTGGACAAAGAAGAAAGTGAACAAGTCACAAATTACATGGAAAAACAAATAACGCAAGACACAATAATAATGGGTGATTTTAATTTTCCAAACATAAAATGGGAAACTCTGGAGGATAGTAACTATCTAGAGACTAGATTCCTTGATTTCACCATATATAATAACCTAGTTCAATTAGTAAATCAACCAACGAGGGGTACCAAAATACTAGACTTAATACTAACAAATGGAACTAGTGACATCTATGGAATAAACGTAATGCCACCTCTTGGGAATAGTGAGCACCTAATTTTAGGATTCAACTACCAATCTAGTCATATAGTAACCAAAGGGAAATATGTCTTTAAAAACTACAAGAAAGCCAATTATAAGAAAAAAAAGAATTTCTAACAATGGAACTAGTGACATCTATGGAATGAACGTAATGCCACCTCTTGGGAATAACCTAGATCAATTAGTAAATCAACCAATGAGGGGTACCAACATGCTAGACTTAGCACTAACAAATGGAACTAGTGACAACTATGGAATACACATAATGCCACCTCTTGGGAATAGTGAGCATCTAACTATAGGATTCAACTACCAATCTAGTCATACAGTAACCAAAGGGAAATATGTCTTTAAAAACTACAAGAAAGCCAGTTATAAGAAAAAAAAAAAATTTCTAACAAAATGGGACTGGCATAAGGACCTCCAAACCACAGATCTGAACAATACATGGAATAAAATAAAACACAAACTAGATTACTGTATAGATACATGGGTCCCAAACACTAATAAATACAATAATAATAAAAGACAACCCCTGGTGGAATAGAAACATTACAAAATTAATTAAAAGGAAAAAGTTATTTAAAAATTCAGGAAAAATCAAACTAACTTCTTAAATTTAAAAATTAAATATTGTAACAGGCAACTAAAAGTATGATTAGAAAATTCAAAAGTAATATGGAATTAAACCTTATAGATAAGGTCAGGGACAACAAAAAACAGTTTTATAATTACATTGGTTCACTACGTGGAATCATAAAGGATAGGACCAATAATTACAAACAAAGGTTCATTAACTGATGAAGTAGATATAGCAACTGAATTAAATACTTACTTTCTAACAGTAGATGAACCCAAAGAGGTAATTCAGAAAAAACCTTAATGGACATTTATATGCCCATTACAGAATCAGAAATCAATGCAATTATTAAGGAGCTTAAACCTAATAGTTCAGCAGGCCCAGATGGAATAACACCTGGGTTTTACAGGAGCTATCAACTGAACCACTTACACACCTTTTAACTTATCAGTAAGTGGAAAAGTACTTCCGGAATGGAGAAAAGCATTTATAACTGCAACAGAAAGGTCGGGAAGTAGATCAGAAGTAAATAATTACAGGCCCATAAGCCTAACTTCAGTGATAGGTAAAATACTAGAAAGATTTATACAATATAGAATTTTGGTTCATCTGGCAAAAGAAGGATTAACAGTTATTTCCCAACATGGATTCACTAAGGGGAGATCATGTCTTACTAACCTGATATCTTTTTTCAAACTGGTTAGTGCAGCAATGGAAAATGGGATACCTGTGGATGTCATATACCTGGACTTTGCTAAAGCTTTTGACAAAGTATCCCATAAAACAATAACTGAACATCTATATAAGATTACGTTAGATAATAGCATTATAAGCTGGATAACATCATGGTTAGAAAACAGGAGACAGAGAGTTGTGATTAAAGGTTATTGCTCAGAATGGGAGAAGTGACGAGTGGGGTGCCTCAGGGCTCAGTACTGGGGTCCACACTATTTAACATCTTGGTTAGTACCCTATAGACATCAGACAATGCATGGTTAACCAAATACGCTGATGACTGTAAATTAGGAGCCATAGTACAAACTCCATTGATGGGCAAAAACTTCAGGATAATCTAGACAAATTGTCATCCTGGACCAAGGAAAATAAAAAGCAGTTTAACATCTCCAAGTGCAAATTAATGCATTTTGGTGCTAGTAATCTTAACTCAGATATAATATAGATAACCAGGAAATAGAAGCCACTACTGAAGAAAGAGGTCTGGGAATAGTAATGACAAATAAATTAACAACACATGTTCATACCAGTATAACTGTTAAAATGCCACAAGCTATTGGGTTTGCATATTAACTAACATAAAGAGTAGGGAATCCAAACGCATGATACCCCTATATACAAGTTTGATTAGACCACATATTGAATACTGCTCCTAATTTACAGTGGCAAGTACCGTTAAAGGTAAGAAACTAAAAGAGGGAGTTAAAAGAAAATTAACAAAAAAAAGGGGGGTTACAACAACTCCCATACAATGACAGATTAAAATATCTAGATCTATACTCAGCAGAGTACAGACAACTCATAGGTGACTTGTGCCTAATATTTAGAGAAATACATGATGAGTGCTTAATGGAAAGCATTAGTATTAGTAGAAGCCAGGAATCAAATATTTATTTATTTATTTCTTTTGTTAACCGGGTAAGCACACTAGACAGCCAAGTGCCTATTTTCAGGTGCGACCCGGGAGATTACGAGGTACATTACAAGGTACATACTGTACATGAACAAATAAAAGAACAAGATCCCACGGATTTAGACTTAAGGGTGAAAATAGCACTACAAAAAATGTGATTTTTTCATGCAAAGGATAATTCAAAACTGGAACACACTACCACCATATATTGTTGAAAGAACAATATCAACATATTTAAAAATAGACTAGATCAGTATGGGGAAAATATATGTTCCACCTATAGGACTAACAGGTGGCAGTTCACAAAGGACAGATTGTTCAAAGAACTCATATTAAACTATGAAACTATCATGTAATTTACATAATCAAATCTTTTAAAACTTCTCCAGGTTACAAAGTTGGACTATGTGACACCTTCATATCCTTACGTGTAGCAAAAATAACCTGATGATCTGAAAAAGCATCTGCCAGAACCCCTTTTTTCCCATAAACGTCTGGACGGTTTGTAAATATAGGATCCAAAATTGTGGAATTCTGCAGCTGTTTCATGTTCAGTCTGGTTGGGGCCTCTATTATCTTAACTAGTCCCAACACCTCCTGTATTTCAATTAGGGGATGTATTGAATTTATCTGGGCCCAATTAACATTAAAATTCCCTAACCAAAGAATCTCATGTATGTCCCTATATTCCATACAGTACCCTTGTAACTGAAGAAGGATCTCATTTTTAACTTCAGGTGGTTTATAAATTCTCATTAATAAAAGAGGTTTTACATACGGGAATTTTATTATTATAGGTAAAGTTTATAATCTTCCCTCCACAGAAATAACCTGCTTCTCCCCAGTTTCTAACACAGAGCTTACATAGATTAAAATGCCTCCACCCTTCTTGTTTCTATCCTTTCTGTACATTTGATAATGTTCCAATTCTATGGTGGCATCACTAACTCTGTGACTTAACCACGTATCTGTCATAACGATAATCTGGGGCTGACTTTCCCTCACCCAGTCTTTTATGGAGTCAAATTTCCCCTTTATGCCTCTAACATTAAAGTGCACCATGTTGAAATACCCTTTAAAATATTCATCTCCACTCCATGTACCAGGTAAAACTGGGCCTGGATTTGGGTGTACATCTCCACAGTACATCAGATGGAATATTAATAAGTGCCATAACAAATATAATTGCTTTCTTATAGTTTTCCCAAGGGGCCTATATATCCAACTTAAGAACCTACTTATTTTTCGGGCCATTGGAGACAATCCACACAGTGGTCGATTGTGAAATTCCCACAGCTGATCCATCCTGACATAGCTATTAAGGCAATCATGCATACCCAATGTGGGACTAATTCCAACAAATTTCCCCATACATGGCCTCCACCCTTGGGCATCTGTGCTCCTTACTTTAATGGGCATGGATAATTCTCCAAACATCTTTTGTGTAGGGCCCACAGTAAAACTAAATATGGCCTCCCCCCAACCAAAACTGCAACCAATCTGCAGTGTCAGTGGCTCAGTAGGTAGCACACTCACCTCTGAGGCCGGGAGATCAGAGGGCTGTGGGTTCAGTTCCCACATCTGGCACTTGGGTTAATATCCCAGTACTGACACTGTAGTGCAGCAAGAGAGGGTGCTGCACTTGAGGTGCCGCTTTCGGATGAGACGTTAAACTGAGGTCCCATCTGCCTGGATTGGTGGTAGTTCAGGTGGATGTTAAAGATCCCATGGCACTTATCAAAAAGAGTAGGGGAATTTCCGGTGTCCTGGACAAATTTCCTCATTCACTGAAAATACCACCAACAGCTTAATCTGGTTCAAAAGTCAGTTGGCGCTCATCAGTATCCCTCTCCCTGGGTCATGCCTGAAAATAGGCAGGATTTGTCTAGTGCACTTACTCGGGTCAACAAAAACTAAATAAATAAATAAAATAAATAAAACCAACAGCAATACCATGAACATCCTCATTTTACCTAACAAGTTATACCACTTAATTGTCGGTAACAATACCCTCTCCCCACAACAAATGCATACTAATTTTCCTATGAGAAAAGTTCACAGTATTCAAGATGCAAATTCAGAAATTAACATTAAAATGCACATATCACAAGAAGCACAGGCTCAGATGAATTCTTAACTAAAACATAGGGCTTGTATTACTCACAATAGGAGCCACATAGAAATAAACATTATTTCTAATCACTACAAATATATAACTTTAGCTAAATATTGCAAACACTTACAATTTAATCCTAGTGTCCCAGTTAGAATTTCTCTGATGAGTGGTGCTCAGCGCCACTCACGCTTATGCTACTGCGCTTGTGCAATAGCAGTGCAAGCTTTTTCAATGTCCTGCCCCTCCTCCTCTGCTGACATGCACTCTGATCTTCTCCTTGTTACAGCTGACACTGATTTGAAAATTACCATAGTTATGCAGGTGTGTAGAACATTTTCAATTAACGCTCATAACTCAGCCATTTTTAGAAATGTTTTCACCAAACTTTCAACATAGCCTTTTTGGGACCCCACCTCATGAACACTGGTGGTGACATTTCATTATTTGGTCCCGACAGGTGATTTCATGCAGTGACTGTGGAATCACCTTCCAGGCCCAATTAACAAAATGACAGTGCTAGTGTTCATGAGGTGAGGTCCCAAAAGGCCATGTTGAAATTATGGTGAAAAATTCTAAAATGGCAAAGTTATGAACATAAGTTCAAAACACCATTGGAATACATTATATGGCACTTACCTTGATTCCTCAGTTCACAGTTCAGCTTTGAAGAGTGCAGATGTGTCTCAGTCCACAGAAGATGACAGCCTATGACCTCCGATGGTAAGCATAGGGTATGTGTGTGTGTGTGTGTGTGTGTGTGTGTGTGTGTGTGTGCTCAGTGGGAGGGTCGGGATGGAGGAGGGGATGGCAGGACAGTGAGGGACTGTTTCTTTTTCAGGTTTTAAAAATAAAAAGATGCTGGGGACTGTTTCTTTTTACAGGATAAAATTAAAGAATATTTTGGGACACTGGGGATGGGCTCCCCAGTGTCCTACACTGCTGTGGGACTCTAAATGCCAACACGGGGATCTGGCCCCCCCAGTGTTGGCTAATTAATAAAACAATGGGCTGCGGGGGAAGATTCGACACTGGGGGGTGGGCATCCCAGTGCTGGATTATATAAATTAATAAACAAGGGACATGGGGACATCAATCAGAAGTTGGGGGGTGCCACTAAACACCAGGGAATATATGGGGACAAAAAGTAGGAGTGACCGCAACTGGGACCAGCTGTGCTCAGAAAAGAAAGTTACAGTTAAGGCAGTTAAACTGGCACCAGCCCAAAGGAAAACATACTGTTCACAGTTCTTAATAAAGCCAGTACTTCTGACACAAATAGAACTGCATCTAGATGGTCTTACGCAAAAAGTGATCAAGCTTTTATTTATACAAGTGAGTAAAAAAATTTTTTAAATGACACTCACAAATCTTACCGGCATAACATATACCAAGCACAATAAGCAGTTTAAAAAAAAGTCCAGAAGGTGGCCAGGGCAACAGAATTCAGGAAGGCAGTTCAGTTTCAGTGGATTATAATGACAGAGGTTCTCAGGTTTGAACCTTACCCTCCTCGTCGTCCTCCTCCTCCTCCTGGCTCAAAAGCCTTGACAAAGTGAGCCAGTCATGAAACATGTCAGGTGACCACTTCAGGAGGAGCAAGCAAGAAGCAGGAGGAGGACAAGGAGGATAAGATTTGAACCTGAGAACCTTCGTGATGGTGATCCCTTGAAACTGAACTGTCCTCTTGAATTCTGTTGCCCTGGCCACCTTCTGGACTGTTTTTTAACTGCTTATTATGCTTGGTATATGTTATGCTGGAAAGCTTTGTGAGTGTCATTTTAAATTTTTTTTTACTCACTGTAAGGTTGATCACTTTTGCACAAGACTATTTGGATGCAGTTCTATTTGTGTCAAGAGAAGCAGGCTTTATTAAGAACTGTGAACAGTATGTTTTCCTTTGAGCTGGTGCCAGTTTTTCTGCCTCCAAATATAGGCACAGGATCGGAAGTGAGGTGCCACTGGCACCAGGTAAAATGGGGCTTACAACCTCACACTGCAGTCAGCAAGCAGCAGAAGTTCATCTGCGGCTGCAGAACTAAATAAAACCGCTGTTCTCATACAGAGAACGTGGCAGAAAGTTCTTTCCCTAAGCTGGGCATCCGAATTTGGGGTACCCAGAAAAAGTATTTCTCATTATAATCAGAAAACAACATCAGAATCTAGCTAAACATGACCTGTTTAGCTAGGTTGTGGTGTTTGATTTGTAAATGACAAAATTGTATGTATTTTCCACGCTTTCAATTCGTGGAAAAAAAAAAAGATGGCAGCCGTAAAAAAGGATTTTTTCCTCATGCAAAATTATTTTTCCTCATGAAAAGGAATGGATCTTGCTAGAAAGAATCCTCTTTCATGAGGTCAATCCTTTGTCAAACTTTCTCTGTTTAATCTGGACAGTGATCTTTCCATTGAAAACAATGGGAACCTAAAAATTGAATAACTTTGCAACAGATTAATATTTTTTGACCAAACAAAACATGGGAGTTCTGTTACCCAAGCTGTATCTACCATAGAAAAATAACACCAAAACTTTACACCGTCTGGACGCAAGACGATGACGAAAAAACTGCAAAAAAAAAAAAAAAAAAAAAAGGCGACTTTTAAGGTTTTGCACTATCTGGATTTCAGAATCTGTACATCTGACCAGAACAAAACTTGCCACATCAAGAGATCTACCTCGTTGGACAAAGATATCAAATTTTGGCGCAAATCCATTGATTTGTTGCAAAGTTTATTAAAGTGCAAAATTTGAGGTTTAACATTAAATAGGCTACTCAACCCTAACTACAGTATAGGGGCATGGCTGTGCTCTATAATAGTAAAAGACATACACTATTTAGTGAAATACATACATCATATAGTGAAATATATACATCATATAATGAACACATACACTATGTAGTGAACCACATACACTACATAGTGAAGTACCTACATCATGTAGTGAAAAGCACAACATAGAAACATAGAATTTGACGGCAGATAAGGACCGCTTGGCCCACCCAGTCTGCCCATTTCCCTACCTAATGGATAAGCTGCAGATCCTAGTTAACCAGCAGCCTACTTCTTTCTACCCCACCCCTAGAATTGCCTTATGGCTGTCCCATGCATGCTTGAATTCAACCACTGTTTTTGACTCCACAACCTTCCTCCTCGAAGGCCGCTCCATGCATCCACAACCTTCTTTTGAAAAATACTTCCTTACATTACCTCTGAGTCGCCCCCATCTTCAAATTGTGCCCCTTGTTCTTGCACACCTCTTTTGAAAGATGCTACCCTCTTGGACTTTTTGATTCCCTTTGAGGTACTTGAAAGTTTCTATCATGTCCCCCCTTTCCTCAAGGCTATTCATATTAAGCACCTTTAGTCTCTCTTCATATGTCTTCCAGTGCAGACCCTGCACCATTTTAGTTGCCCTCCTCTGGACAGCTTCCATCTTGTCTGTGTCCTTGTGGAGATTGGGTCTCCAGAACTGCACACAGTACTCCAGATGGGGTCTCACCAACTGTCTGTACAGAGGGATAACAACTTCCTGTTTTCTACTATTGATGCCTCTCCCTATGCATCCCAGTATCCCCCAGCCCTCCTTACTGCCCTCTCACATTGCTTGCACACCTTTAAGTCATCTGATATGACTACCCTAGTGCTTATGTCATATAATAAAACACATACATTATATATCGAAATGCTTACATTATATAGTGAAATGTGTACACTATCTACTGAAATATACATACTGAGTACTGAAGATCCACACACACTATATACTGAAACAAATACACTATGTATTGAAACACATACACTACCTAATGAGATACATACATACACTACAGACTGAAAAATCCACATACACCATCTACTGAAACAAATACACTATATATTGTAACACATACACAATATATTGAAAAACCCTCATACACTACATACTTAAACAAATACACTACATATTGAAATATATACACTATCTATTGAAATACATACACCAACCATTGAAAAATCCACACACACTATCTACTGAAACAAATACACTATGGTCCCCATATTCAAAAGTCCCCTGCAAAATCGTGTAAGTGCCTGCACCGTGCATCTCAGATGTGCCGCCCAAAATAATGAGATACTCAAAGGATACCATGACATGCACTTGTGCATGTCCAGCTGACTATCCCAAAGATGTGCGACCACGCAGTGGGAGATGCGCAGCGCAGCAGGTGACCTGAGCCCTATTCAGAGCATGGGGAAATGTGCAATGCAAAGTCAATTGTGCAGTGTGCAAAACTGTAATATTCAGCTGAATATGCAAATGACCTCATTGCACATTCCAAACCCATCTCCCACATGTGTAGCTCATTACTGGAATACATTCAGTCCATTCGCATACCCTGCATGCTCAGTTCTAGTTTAGCACGCCCACCACTACACAAAGGTGAACAGGAGGTACGGCAGCATGTCAGGCAGGGTGAGATGGGCTGTTTGTGGGTGGGTGGGTGGATGGACTGCATTGGCCTGGGGACAGTGCTATTACCCATACCCATGTACAGGGTTGGACTGGGGTACAGGGGCCCACCAGGACAGTGGACCACAGGGGCCCACCGGGTCATGCAACAGGGGAGGGCACAGGGTGACACAGTCTGATTGATATACCACATGCATGTGATTCACTAGCTCTGTATGCAGTGGACAGTCCCCTGCAGTGCCCCACACCCCTGTGTGAGAGGAACATGTTGATGACTGCAAGGGATGGCAGTCTGCAGAGGGCTACCAGGTACCCCAGTGGGTGAGTCACACTTGTGTGCACCTATGGTGCACCGCCATGGGTTTGTGCCACAGATCAGTCCCTGACCTGTACCAGGCTGCCACTCATCCACAAGGCTACATGGGCACTGTTGCCCCAGATAGCACCCTGGGTGCATGCCATCAGCAAGTGGCACCCAGCAGGCCGCATGGGTGCAGGACATGTCCCCCAGTACGTTTGATGCATTGTGGCTATCTGCTCCACTGGTGTGTCCAAGGGGGGCATCTGACAGCACTGACATATGGCTGCTGGGTGTCTACATCCAGGGTGCGGTGTGGGGGGTTACACCCAGGATGGTGCCAGTGGTGACACAGCACCTGTGGCTCTGGGTATGTCCATCCTGGCATGACAGCTGTGTGTTGGTGCCTGGAGCATGTTCTGGTGCATCTCCGAGAGCTCTTTCTGGATGGCCTGCCTGCAGTTCTGTGGCCTGCCTGTGGGTGGCTGGCAGATTTTGGAATGCCTTTTTCATGCCTAACTTTGGGAAGCCCATTTCTGAGAAGCACAGCCAATGTGCCACACATTTTGGCTGAATATAGGGATGCACAGCATATTCATGGGAACACCCCCTTTATTTGCACCATATACATTATCTCTGTGTGATGGTGCATCTGGAGCTACATGATGCATCTCCACCTTTTGAACATTGCAGTTTGGTGCATTATTTGAGATGGGCTGTGCATCTCTACTTTGCACCACACATTTCATTTGAAAATGTGGGCCTACATATTAAAATGCATATGCTATATACTGAAACACATACACTATCTATTGAAATAAATACAGTATGCATTGAAAAATCCACATACACTATATATTGAAATGAATACACTATATATTGAAACATATACACTACTGAAAAATATGCATATTGTATATACTGAAACACACACTATCTATTGAAATAAATGCACGTGCATTGAAAAATCCAAATACACCATATACTGAAACAAATACACTGCATAGTGAAACACATACACTATATTTAAATACATGCACAGTAGACTGAAAATCCACATACACTATATACTGAAACAAATACACTACTTACTGAAATTAGCTCTGCCCCTGGAATGGCCTGTCCCTGCACTTATTTCCTGCTGCACACAGGGAACTGCTGGCCTGATGAGAGGATGTCTAAAGCTGCAGAGCAGAATGTAAACAAAACTGGGTTATCTCTTTTTCTACTTCTTTATGGTGTTTTTCATTTTGTTTTGCTTGCACACCATTAATCAAATCTCAGAACACTATGATGTTGCAAGAAACTTTCAGAACTAATTTAAATAAACAGCAGCTTATCATTTTGAATGCTGCCTTCATTTACTGTTAAAAATACATTTGTATGTTAAGCTAATACTTAGGATATTCATAATATAGCAGATAATGTATGGGTCATGGTGCACAACGAGGCTGTGCTTGCTTCAAGAGGTTGTTATAACAACCAGCAGACCTCGAGAGTGAAGCTAGAGAGGTCTGCAGTTATGACAAACTCGAGAAGGAAGCATAGCCTTGTCTGCGCACCATGACCCGTACATTGTTCTTTGTAACATGGCATAAAAAAGCAAGCCAAAATAAAGCATTTAGATTGGTTTAAATGAAACATGTGGTACATCAGCAACCATGGTCTAATACCTTTGTAGATCATGGTTGGTCATGTAGTACTAAATGAAACCACTGAAACAAAAAGCAGTATTGTAATTTATGCATATTCAAATGAATGCTAAATACCCGCACAGCAGCCATTAAGTGAAACCTGACATAACTCCTGTACTTCAGACAAGAACCCCAGATGCAAACAAGTGATCTTGCTCCACACATGGAACCCTGAGAAAAACTATACCTGAACCATGTTCCTTATGCAGTTCCAGTTCTCAGACACTTCCTGAGAAAGAGGCAGAACCGCAATGAAACGACCCATGTTTGTCCTTCTACCTGCAGTCCCACTCATTCTCCCCAGGATCTCAAATAGATCCTGTACTCCATTTAATCATACTAAATTCACGATCAATGGTGCAGGAATTTTAATTACTATAGTAGCCCACAAAGCACTGAAACCAGTGATCACAACTAAAATGTTTTTGATGAGTGAAACATACCTTTATTAATCGATTCAGAAACAAAAAGTTATATACAGTTTAAAAAGTTAAATAGTTCAAACAAAATTGTTGTAACCGATTGTACCCATACTACATTGGTAGTGTGACGTAATGCCGTGCGTCGGTCACACAATCAGTCCCACAATGCACCATCACAGTAATGGAAATTAGACAATACCGAAGTATATTTCATCAAGACTGTGTTTTATTTGTTTCAAAACATGTATTTTTATTACAGTAATTAGTGTTATTAAATACTGCAATCTTTTAGCGGGACATGTTGGTTACCCGAGATATATGTGATCTAGGTGTTCTAATTTTTTGTTACTAAGCAAGAAGCGGATTTTTCTTCTAGAGATAAAGATTTTAAAATGAAAATCACTGTATCTGTGTTCATTTTTAGAAACATTGTAACATGGCATTACTCTTACATGTAATGCCATACAAGCGGATTAAGTCACTCAACAGGATAGGTCTACTGTGGAATTAATCCATGGTTGGGTTGTTGGAGGCACTCAGCATCAACACCCCCAACCATGGGTTAATTAGACAGTAGACCCATTCTTTCTCATGGCTTAATCCTTACTTATAGTATATGGGTCACTGTGTATGGTTTTAACGCTCCCCTCCCAGCACATTTTCTGATTAGCGATCATTATTTTAAACTCCCCACTCTAATTCACAAAAAGTGCTGTACTGTGCTGTTTCCCTTTTAAATGGGTTTAGGATTTTGATTACAGTGTGAAACTGATGCTGCTCCACATTTTTAAATAAAACATAGAACTTAAACAGTCCTACTTTTCACAAGATCAATCTTCTCGGTGACTGAGCAGCCTGCAAATAAAGATAGAGAATCTGTGCTACTGTTGTTTGAAGACGACTTGAATGAGAAGAAAAAAAGCGGATTGTGGAGTGTTTAAACTTGACAGTGCAGTGCGAGGGTATTCCATGTTGTGGTACCATCATGGTGACATACTCAAGAGGGTACAGCAAGCTTTGACATCATTACGGTGGTACAACAACATTAGAATTCATTGAATTCTATACACAATAGACCTTACCCATACACTATATAGCACCATCATACCAGATATACATAGGGTATGCATGCATTTTTCTGTTATCAGTTAAGGTTTTGTTCAGATTTACATGTAATTAATTACTGTGTTAACTCAGCAACTTTTCTGATCTGAATGCTTGGGAAACATTATAGAGCTGTGATAGTGTAAGCAAAGCTTTCCTAACTTATAGTGTACAGAGATTGTTTTTATTTAGTTTTTCTTTATGTATGTTAATGTTTTGTTTAAGCAAGTTTGTTTGCTAAGAACCAAAAATATATATTTTTGCAGCAAGCACTTGAGGCCCAATTCTTATAAGGAGCTCAGCTGGCATATGCATGATTTGCATGTTTCTGTTCTGAATGACTCTGTACCTTGATGCCTCACTGGTGGCATTCACAGTCCCTAGCTTTCTCATAACGTATCTATACAGCACTGCAAGGTGTGAACAGAGCTTTGCCAGGCACTGGACCGCCACTAATAAGCCTTCCCTTGTCTAGCCACGTAGTGCATACCCTGCTTATATGGTATGACTATTTTATGTGGTTTCAGCTTCCCAAGCTGTTTTATTTCTTTATTTTTCCATAGATATTTTTAGCTTCTTAAACCCACTGACCCCCATGCCCACTGCCCTGTCCAGCCCCATCACCCACCATCTGCAGGACTTACCTGCTCTGAGATCCCCCCACAGATTCCCCCCATGAGGCCAGGAGGGAAAGGGCCATCCACAAGGAGACACATATCCAAATGGGAGCAAAGCCTGACATGGTGTGGAGATGGCGGCAGTCTGGTGTGTCATACTGCTATTGGGGTATCTTCCCTATAGAAGTCTTCACCATTGATTCATATGCATGGCTGGCCCGTAGGCACTAGGACATTGCAGGCACTTTTTTCCTCTGGAAGGGGCGCTGATGTCAGCAACTGGCACCACCTGCATGCAACACGCAACCATGGGAGCAGCTTATCAATTCAGCCTTCCTCAAATTTCTACTGCAACATCTCCAAAGTATTTTTTTGCAGCATCAACTTCATTTGATTATTTGGTTCCTGATGTCTGAGTCAAAGAAAAAGAGTAAGGGGGTCAAAAAACCCAGTTATGCATCAAAGTTCCTGTGGGAAATCGATCATTGCGAAAGACCGACATCAGGATTGCTGGACCTGTCTTGGCCCTGAACATGATATGGATTCCTGTGATGCCATCACTCCAAAATCAAGACGTAAACTGCTCTGCCAACTTCTAATTGCAGTCCCTGATGCTGTAGTGAGTGCAATTGCCTGCTGCTGCATAGTAGTGAATTGGGAACACTGGACATCAAGCTCTGAGAGGGGAGGCCATGGCCAGTGTCGCCTCCCGCACACCTATGATATTATTGTAGACCACTTCATACTCTCTTCGAGACATATCTGAGGTCATATTTATGATATGAATGCCATACATTAAAACTGCCATTAGAACCTCCTTAGCTAAGGTAATCCATCAGTTGTTTGATATACAACTTTCATTATGTTACAAGAAAATTATTTTCTGATTAATGTTTTGTAATGTGTGTGATACTGTATCAAAATTCATTTTTTGCCCAGGTACACTCTCAGATATTTAAATATAGGGACTTGTTCTGCATTAACCAGTTTTTCTTAATATTGTAATTTCATATTAATTTTAGATCTTGGACTGTTTTAAATAAAATTACCTTTGTTTTGCTTTCATTCAATGCAAGGTTATAATAAATTAGTAGTAATTGTACATTTATTATAAGGCACCCTTCCCTGAAGTTCAGGGTGTCATACAGGTATAAACAGGCAAACAACACAAACAGTATAACAATTAAACAGATCAATAAATCAACAACTTAAATAACACAGATAAAAATTGAACCATTACATTTAAGACAGTTAAAACAGGGCTGTATCATAGATAATACCCGGGGACTAGCCATATTCATCCCTGAAAGCCTGTCTAGACAGGTGATCCTTCAACCCCATTTAAAAGCCTCCACCAAGGGGGCCTCACTCAGTCCCCGAGGCTGAGTGCTCCATGACACAGGGCCAGCAACCTCAAACATGTGATCCCGCAAGGATATAAGCTAAGCTCTTGGAACCAAAAGGAGATCCTCCCCGGAGGAGTGAAGAGGGCACGAAGAATGGAGAGGAATCAGAAGATGCAACAGGTAGCTAGAGCCCAACCTGTGTAGGGTTGTAGAGATTACTAACCCAACCTTGGGAGCTGGCACTGTGGCACTGAGGGTTAAGGCACTGGACACCACAACTCTTGCCATGCCAGCAACCTGGGATCAGGAGTGGCCTCGGCTTGCCAGGGGTCAGCAGGGGAGGGAGAGGATCGAGCATCTGATGGACTGCTCTCTCTCCTGGGAGGGAGGTTTGTCAACCCACTCCTTGGCTGCCCCTAGTGGAGGTTGGAGGGCAGTACCAGAGGCTGGGAGACACAGAAGCGTGAGATATGATGTGTGCATGCCTCAACACAGGCACATTTACGCCATGAGGGGAGGGTGTACGGGGAGAAAACAGAAAATGATGGAAAAAGCAATATGAAAAAAATAACCCAACCTTTAAGATAACATGCCACTTCACTGGCAGCCAGTGCAGATCATGCAGGAACGGAGTCATATGGCTACACTTTGAAAGGCCAGTGTTACCTGGCTGCTGCATTCTGCACCAGCTTCAAGTGTCATAGGGTACTGTTATTTATCCCAAGGTAGAGTATGTTGCAGTAATCCAGCCTTGACATCACAAAGATATGTACCAGTGTAGGTGGAGGGATAAGGGTCTTAATCTGGATGATGTTCCTCAGATGGCAAAGCCACTCTTGACAACAGCAGACACCTGAGGCTCAAGTGTCAGCCAGTCATCAAAAAAGACACCCAGATTTTTCACCTTTTCAGAAGTCAATAGCCTGGACAATCAAGCCGAAGCCTTGTCTCTCCCGTGATTACTTCCACACCCCCCTTCTGACCTGGCTCAGTCTCTAGCATTTCAGTGTTGGCCAGGTTAAGTCTCACTCAACTAGATTCCATCAACTTCTGAATCTCATACAGGCATGACTTCAGCACTTCGACAGTGTTAGACATCCCGGGTGTAAAAGACAAATACAACTGGGTATCATCCCCATAGCAGTGAAAACCCAGATTGTACTGTCAAATGATCTCCCCAGAGTAGCATGTACACTGCAAACAACATAGGTGTGAGGTCCAAATCTTGGGGCATGCTAAAGAGAAGGGGCACTGGGGATGATTAGAAAATCCCCTCACCACCCCCCTCTGCATCCCATCCTTGAGGTAGGACTCAAACCAGTGATAACCATGCCAGTGAGTCCTCTGTACTCCCTCAGAAGATCCAACAATTACCCATGGTCCAAAATGTCAAATGCTGAATAGAGATTGAGGAAAACAAGAACTGACTGTTCACTCTTATCTCTAGCCCTAAGGAGGTCATTATGCACCCTGACCAAGGCTGTCTCAGTGCTATGCCTAGATCTAAAATCAGACTGGAGGGGCTCATAGATGTCATGAGCTATGAGGTGCAGACTGTAGCACCACAGCTTTCTCAGTACCCTTACCTACAAAAGGTAAGTTACACAAGACAGTAATTCACTAGAATATAGAGGTCCAATGATGACTTTTTCAGAAGTGGCTGAACCAGCATATTCTTCAATACCACTGGAGAGACCCTTCTGAAACTCCAAAACCCCATGCAGCTCACCAGCAGACATGTTGGTCCTGGGTCTAGTTCACAAAAAGTGGGCCACAGCTCTGAGATCACTTCACAGACCTCTTCCATCATAATCAACCAAAACTCTCCCAAGACATCTGAGTGCATCCAGAAAGTGTTGTCCGAACTCCACCAAGTTGTGAAACCCTCCTGGGGAGATCCCAGCCCAAATAGAGGACACACTGAGAATAATCAAGCAAACTCTTTGCACTTAGCTGACATACCCACTGTCACCGGCTGAAGACAGGTTGAGTTTAATAATCTGTCAGCAGTACAGAAGAGTTGGGCTGGTTGATTCCTCCCAGACACAATCTCCCTGGACAGGAATGCTGTCTTTTTATGGGAGATTGCCCTTTGATACTCCTCCTAATGAATCATCAAAGCCAGTTTATCCTTTTGGGCCCTGGACCTTTTCCAACTATGCTGTAACCTCTGATCTCTGGGTTTCATCTCCTAAGCTCCCCATCAAACTATGTGGAGCCTAAGCATGAGACCTGAGGTCATACACGGGTGGGCGTTATGGAATCGAAGGCTCTAGCAATGACCCTATTACAGGTCACTACTGTGTTCTCCGATCCCATCTCACATGTTGACAACATCTCTGAGATGTCCAGTACTGCCTGCATTCCTTCTGGCCTAAGCCCTCTTAAAGGGTGGTACTGAACCATTTCCCAGCCAGGTCCCTATCCATACCTTACACACCCACTATCACCTCCCTCCCCCATCAAATTACTGTCTGCTCACCCCTTCCTGCTGGGCAGTCCTCTGATTGTTGTCTCCCATTCCCCACCCCTCCTACCACCTTCCTGTTATATCTCTTCCCATGTCTATCTCCCTCCCCATTACTTCTCACTGGCTGGTAACCACTCCCCTTCCTCTTGCTGACCCTATCTCCACTTGCTTCTCCTCAAGCCTCCCTCAGGCCCAGCCTGCCCTGGTATAATTTCAAACTAGGTCTTAGGCAACTCTCTCATCAGTTCTTCTGGAAAATGCTGTGCTGGCTGGATAATTAAACTGTACATATTATGTCTGTGTGATTGCAGTAATCTGTATATGTATGATATGTTTTTGATTTATGTTACCCTCTACTGTGAATTGTTTCCTGAACTACTTACCTTGCTAATTTTACCAAGTCTGTCCTACTAGCTATGTATCCTGACATGGAACCTTTGTAAAAGAGCCTCTGGCTCAAAGGTGTAAATCTGAAATTTCAATAAATAAATAAAATAATTTCCAAAGGGGAGGACTACCGGGAGGGTGGGGCTGAAGAAGAATTTCACTGTGCAATGATTCAACCAATTGACTGAATCAGGCTTTGAGGTTTCTAATCTTTTCACTTTATCTTTTTATTGCTTTTCAACAAAGAACAAAATGATTACAAATGTAATAAACAACAACTTTCATATAAATATGATTGCCATCTATATAAGAAATTATAAGTCATAAAGATAAACTTAAGCTAATATCGGAGTATAGTTGCAGGTAACTAGAAGGGAGAAAGTATGTCTATTAATTACCATATCTATATAAGTAGGAGATTAGCAGAAGGTATAATTATAGTAATAAGGGACATGTTATAAATATAATAGAGCCATTATCATAACTTTATACATAATAGCAGGCAATTATAGCATAGACTAAATGTATAAAATAGGAACTATAGAAAGTTGTATAAGTTGTATGAAGTAGTAAGTACAATTCTATAGACAGAAAGGGAAGGGAAAGAGAGAAAGAGAAAAGAAGAAAGAAAAAATAAATAAATAAAGTTGAGGAAATAGTGAGATAATCCAATATATAACTTGAGCTGTATAATATAGTACAGTGTATAGTTAGGGCTACCAGAGATATTCAAGTAGGAGAAATAATCCTGCCAGCATCTATCATAAATATTGAGTTGATGAAAGGAGAGATAGGATATCTGGTCCAGAGAGGCATAATGGGAGAGGTTTTGAAGGACATCAGCGAGAGAAGAGATATTATGGATGTCCAATTCATAAGAATAAGGCACTTGACTTGAAGGAATAGTATATTTAGCCATCTAAAATGAGCGTGAGATAGAGTAGTGTTATTAGGTGGGAGAATACCAAGCAAAAAGAGTTTAGAGTCAAGGGCGATGTGATGTCTGATCACCTTTATAGCAAAGTGAATCCTATGCCATAGTTTGTAAATCGGAGTGCAGGACTGTAAGATATGAAAAAGATCTGCATTAGGGGAGTTGCAATGCCAGCAATTAGTGTTGTTTAGGAGACCCATATGATTTAATACCGAGGGAGTTCTATACCACAAGTGTAATATTTTGATTTGTATTAAAGAGCTGCGAGCATCCTTAATAAAGCTATGAGAAGAGCGCCAACAGTTTTGCCATTGGGTTTTGGATATATTATAATTAAGAAGAGTGCACCATTTATTTTTTGCATTAAGAGACTGGTCGGGAAGTTTTTCCATGATATCTTTATAGATGACACTATTCCATTTTGCTGGTAAGTGAATCCAATGTGAGATGTGATGATTATATGAGAGAGGTTGTGAATATAAGGTGCAAGGGATTTATAGGTAGCTCAATTTGAAGATACTTCCGAAGCCAAGTTTGGGAGATCCTGCTTAGCTGTAAGTATGAGAAAGAATCAAGATTAGAAGAGTTTTTATCAAGAATATCTCCTAAAAAGAATAGGCCTTTGTTCTTCCATGTGCGACAGAAAATGGGCTGTCCTTCTAGGGAAAGCAAAGGATTATCCCATAGAGGAGTATAGGAGAATGGGGTGGGATGGGATCTTAAGTGCTTGTGTATCAACTTCCAATAAAGAACAGATACAGAGACAGTTGGATGGGCTTTTAGTTTAGGAGGGAGGGCACAATAGATGAATGAGGTAGGAACACCACCAGGACTTAATGCAGATTCCATCTCTACCCAGAGAGGTGTATGGGATGACATTTTGCTGAACCATTTAATGGTTTGAGAGGCATGAAAGGCCCCAAAATAGCCTTTAAACCAAGGAAGACTAAATCCCCCTTTGGTCCGGGGTGATCGAAGTTTGCTACGGCTAAATCTTGGTGTCTTGCCCTCCCAAATAAAATGACCAATTAACTTATCAAGTTTGGATAAATAGGTGGAATGTAAGACAAGTGAAATGTCAAGAAACAAATAGTATCTTAGGAGAAATGATCATTTTTATCGCTGAAATTTTCCCCATGAAAGAGAGATTTAAAGTTTCCATCTATCTAGGGACGTTTAATATTAAGAAGGGATTGAAATTTAGATCCCAAATCTTCCCTAAATCACAGGAAATTGTTATTCCTAAATAAGTAATACACCTGTGGTGACCAACAAAACCAAGCGTAAGTTCATAAGGGGTTTGCATAAGTCATTGAGAGGAGAGTTTTGGATTTGCCATAGTTCAGTGCTAGGCCTGAGATATCAGTAAATTTGTTAAGCAACTTAGTTAAAGGAGGTCCAGTTTAGCTTAAATTTTCTAGAAGGATTAAAATCATCCGCATATGACAAGGGAAGTGTATCTAGAGTTACCTATAGGAATACCGGTTAATGTCATTAGCTTGGCGAGGCTAGCCGTTAAGGGTCTGGATAGCCAAGATGAACAGTGAAGGAGATAGAGGACAGCCCTGTCTTAGTTCCTCTTGCTAGAGGGAAGGAGGAAGAAAGAGTAGAGTTAGTGAGGATGTTGGCTGAGGGTGATGTATAAAGTAACTTGATCCATGTGCAGAAGTTTGAAGGGAGGCTGAAGTAGGAGAGGACCTGGTATAGATAATTCCAGCTAAGAGAATCAAAAGCCTTCTCAAAATCGATAGCTATTGCTGCAGCAGGAGATTTGGAATTTGTGCTTGAATTAAATGAAAAAAAGGGCGCAAGTGGTCTGAGCCAGATCTGTTCTTGACAAAGCCTGCTTGAGAGCGATGGATTAGTTTAGAAAGAAGGGGTTCAAGATATGGGATAGAAGTTTAGCTAGTATTTTCCTATCAGTGTTAAGTAGTGAAATTGGTCTATTGCTAGCAGGAAGGGAAGGATCTTTTATCTTTTTAGGGATTAATGTAATAATTGCTTCATAAAAGTAGGGGAAGTTTGCCTTTGTCTGAAGCTTCCTAAAAACTTCAAAAGTAGGGGCAAAGGAATCAGAAAGTGATTTATAGAAGTCTATGGAACGACTCCACCAGGTGATTTGCCTGATTTTAGTGAGGATAGTGCCTTTTTGATTTCTTGCAGAGTAAAGGTTCATCTAGAATATTTTTTTTCATCAGGAGGGAGGTGAGGTATATGCAGACAGTTCAAAAATGTTGTATATGTGGGTGGTGGGACTAACAACAGAATATAGATTCTGATAAAAAGATCTCATAATATGATTTATGGAGATGTTATCGGTTTTACCTTACCCTGTGGGTCCTTAAGATTGGTAATATGGTGCTTGATTTGTTGCACTTTAAGTTGATAGGAAAGAAGTTTCCCACTTTTGTACCCTTGCTCCCAATATTTGTGTTTAAGTCTAAATAGAGCTGATTCCATTTTACGAGAGACAAGGTAGTTTATTTTGGTTCTGAGTTGTAATATTTCTAGATGGAGCTGAGAACTGGGATTCGGTTTATTATTTACAAAGTATAGATGTTCTTTAGTCGTAAGTGTTTTTTCTAGGTCTGCAAGTAGTTGCTCCCTACTCTTTTTTTCTATGGGCAGCGAAGCTAATTATTTTCCCATGTAACGTAACTTTTAGAGCTTCCCAAACAGTAGACATTGATGTGTCTACAGGGTTATTGTATGATAGGAAGTCTTGAATTTTAGATCTGATCCAGGGTAGGAAATCTGGATCTCTAAGGAGAAGGTATTCCAGATGCCAGGAGGTAGACTTTGTTGTAGGGGGTCCCCATAAGAGGTGTAGTTTAATCGGTGCATGGTCTGATATTATTATGGAGAGAATAGAGGAATCAATAACTTTCTCAGTTATGGAAGAGGAAGCAAACCAGTAGTCAATCCTACTATATGATTTATGGAGATTTGATTAGAAGGTGAAGTCACAGTCATGGGGATGAAGTAGCCACCAGAAATTTGCCAGGCCAAACTCTTTCAGTAATAAAGAGAGAGCCTTGGTACCTCTGGGGTGTTAGTCAATAGAGTAGTTACTTCTATCAATTTGTGGTGTTAGTGCTAGGTTAAAATCGCCTCCAAATATAACGGAAATGTTATTCGAGTGGTTAGACAAAATATGTTGGGATAAATTATGAAAAAATTCAGGATAGTCCACATTAGGGGCATAAACGTTGATTAACATAATAGGACCAGAGAAGGTATTCAAGTAACTATAACCCATCTGCCTTCTGGCTCGGATATAGACTTAATCAAGGTCCATTTGAGTTTTTATGGATCAAAATAGCTCCTCTTTTTTTTTTTTACAAGAAAAGAGGAGCTATACATTTGACCGACCAGTCCTTTTTAAGCCTATTAACATCCTCTGCTAATAATTTTGTTTCTTGGAGGAAGGCAATGTCTGCTTTGTGTTTTTGAGAAAAGTTATAATTTGCTTCTCTCACAAGGGTAGTAAGTCCCTTCACATTCCATGAAGTATAGCAATGATCATTCATAGTAAAAAGCTAAGGAGAATAATAACTAAAGGAATAGCGAGGACCTATATTCCAAGCAGAGGTAGTTCCAAGCTGATGAATATAATACTATCTTTCACATAGAGGAGGGCAGGATCTAACAAACATATAAGGAATAGTATATCAATTATCAAAGACATGGATATCTCTCAAAATAGTACAGAATAGAAGAATAGTAAGAGTGAAATAACATTATTATCTGTAGACAAAAACTATTAATAGAAATAGGAAGTTAACTTCTTGTGAGTGTAGGAGGATTAGAGTCAGCAACCAGTACATCAGATTCTCCACCACACCACAGGGCGTTTATATCTAGAAAAAGACCTATGCAAACCAAGAGAGGTTGGGAAACTAGGACTTTTAACTTTTAAAGAACAGTTATCACAGTTATAAACGACTACCTATAACAGTGAGCAAATTCTCTGAGTAAGGTAGGGAACATAGGATAATAACCATACCCCAACTGGTGAGAAACAGATATAAAGAACAACTGTGATTATACCAGACCTTATTAACATGAACATATAAGTAAGTATTAAAAGACATGTTAACCTTATATAATACACATTGGTGCTGTGATAAATAGGACCAGAGTTGTCTAGAGATGGTACCAGGGAGCCAGGTATTAGGCTGAAGCAAAAAAAAAAATAAAATATAGGAATCAAAATATTGGGGCAATGCATTGAGACAAAGACATCCTGTGTCGGTAAGTATAGGTGAATAGTGTGAAACAGTGGCACAAACAGGCTTTTACAGTTATGGGAAGTCGCTGTAGTTTAGTTGTCAAGTTAAGTATCCTATCTTAAATGGAGCCAAATAAACTGGTTTTAATAAAAGAGAAAGGAACGGTAATAGTGGAGAATCCTGCAATTGATAAATGCATCCCACACTTGAAAATAGCCTACAGTGATTAGGTTGAGAAGTAGTCAGGTCCCAGTCATAGTCCTAACAAGCCCCAGAACCAGAGAAATATTAGAAATAAAATTATCACATTTATTAGGTTTTGAGTGACTAGAGCCAACAGGTACGAAATAGGCAGTGTCTCCACCAGTTCAATAAACTAATAGTAGTTACTAGCAATGTGTTATATAGAAAGTAGGGTATGTTAGAGATGAATGGAATAAATAAGGGAGCCAAATATGGGGGAGAATGATTCATGTATCTGTGAGGATAGGGGTAGCACAAGAGAAAAGACAGTAGCACCATTAACAAGTATTATGTAGGAGTGAGTAGAATAGTGCAGTTTGCCTTTTGAGATATGTGTGTGTAACTTAAATGTGCAGTAGTGGTTGGATGAATTAATAAAATGCAGCCCCATAGACAAGTTAAGCAAGTTAACATTAACCACACAACATAAGACCAAACACCAGTGGTACCACATTAAAAAAGTAAAAGAAGGAAAAAGGAAAAAAAAGACCTGATTAAAACGTACGGATTGTTGAGATGTATAGCCTTCCTGAATCATGACCAGCTGGAAGGGAATGACCGAATTAGAAGACTGCACAGCACGGTGAACTGCAATTGGAAAGGAAAAAAAAAAGAACAATAGTCCAAAACAGCACCAGGTCCTGGCTGTCCAATAAGCCAGGAAAGAAAAACAGTAGCAACATTGTATTATGTTAACTTCAGGTTATCATTGAACTAGAGGCTTTAATATTGGCAGTTAACTTCTTATATTTCATGTTAGCTTTCCTTTTCTTCTTGGGTGGCTCCAAGTGTTTAAGGGGAGAACTTGAGACAGCTTCAGCCCAAGAAGAGTCCACGGATGCTATATCTTGCAGGGCTATACCAGAACCTGGTGGTTTATCAGCATCAATGTGGAGTTGCAGGTCCTCCTGAGACGAGTGAAGGTCGTCAGCAAGAAGAGAGAATTTGTTGCTGATTGGAATGTCCGGATTAATGTTGGTATGTACAGGCACATAGGAGGGAGGTTTTGCACAGTCTGGAGTCAGGCAACAGGAACAAGTACATTTTAGGCTGCTCGATGTAGATTCCTCTAGAAGTCTGTTTGAATGTCTTGTCGTGGGAACCTCGGGTACTACATCCACAGGGGTTGATGTGCCCAGACTTTCTCTACTGTTTTGTGCCAATGAAATGTTACTATGAGGTGGAGTGTCATCGGAGGTCAAGAGTATTTGTTCCGAGGGGTAAGCAGTGGGGGAATCACCTGAAATAGAACCTAGGAATGCAGACAGGGCATCTGGAGTATTGAAATCTTTGAAGAAGGAACTGAGAAATAAACGCATGGTGGCAGGGTAACGTAATGCAGACTTTATCCCTTTTTGATGCAGCAGTAGTTTCAATGGGTTATATGCTTTCCTTTATCTGTGACTTCTTTAGAGAAGTCGAAAATATTGAAATTTTAAAATCTTGCCACATTAATATATCAATGTCTCTGGACCTTTTAAGATGAGTCCTGTATGGGCATAGTTCAAAAACCTGGCCACAATCGGTCTGGGCCTTTGGTCCTTAGTGGGCCTGGGACTAAGAGTATGGTGGGAACGTTCAATAATCAGTTGCTGCTCGGGGGGTAGTTTCAAAATAGATGGCAGAACATGATGTAAAAATGCTGTAGTATCTCCAAGCTCAGATCCCTCTGGGAAACCCAGAAATTGCAGATTATTCCTGCAGTTACAGTTTTCAAGGTCATGAAGTTTATTTTACAGTAATTTAATGGTGTGATCTTGGTTTCTGACAGTGGCTTGTAACTCCTGAATAGATTTTGTATTAGAGCTTGTCTGGTTTCAGAGGAGCTTATTCTCTTGTCAAAGGAGTCTAGAGTTAAAGAAGCACGTTGTGTAGAGACTTTCAAGTCATTTATATCTTCTACAAGTTTTGAAACATAGCCTCTACTCTTGCCATAGAGATTTATTGTAGGTGAGGTCAGCCATACTGCAGCTGTGCAGGCCCAAATTTTCAAAGGATTAAAATATGGGTTTGCAAATAGACCAAAGAGCAAAATGACTTACTGGAAAGCTGTAGTGAGTTATGTAGAATCAGATCAGCAAAGTTAACGTGTCCATAAGGTCTGTAGCAAGAAGGATGAGGTTTGATTTCCTATGTTCCCAGGAGAGGAGGAGATCTATGCTGCCATCTTCTGCCTAGGCAGGCCTCACCCGAGGTTGCTAATCTTGAACCCCAGGAAGAAAGTCATGTCCTAGGTGTGTCCATGTTGTTGAGTTGCAGAAGTAACAACTTGTGCAAGGCCCAGTGATTCCATCAACTGAAGGAAATCCCTTCCAAAATGTGACAATTCATTGTTAACCCAGGCACTGAAGTCACCCAAAACAGTCCATCTGGATGACTTCAAGTTGGTGATGAAGTCTGTGATTTTCAACAGAAAATCCCCTTTGTGCCCTGGAGCCAGTACACTGGAAGGATCCTGCAAACTACACCTGGCCCTCCAAGCACAGACACATTCAAATGGCAAGGTGTCCCCAACTGGGTTTACAGTGAAGTTCAATTCGGATATAAAATAGATAGCATCCCCATGATCCCTTTGTGGGCAGTGTACCATGGAGAACCAGCTGGACTGTTGCTTCCAAACTGGGCCAGCATCACCACTCAGCCAGGTCTCTGTAATGCAAGCCAGATCTACTGAGGAACTCAAAATTAAATCTGCCATAATGGCTGTCTTGTTCCTCATCAATCTCATATGGTAAGCACCATTCATAGGGAACAGAGTGAGGCAGCTGGCCTAATGGCTACCTGATACCCAGTTCAGCTGGTTACCTGGATATGGGAACCAAACATGTCTCCCTGCTCTTCATGTCCCATTTCACCCCAGAGCATCCCCTGGTCCTAACTATCCTAATAATGCCCCTTGTTAGCAACTCAGACCCAACTGCTGACCACATTACCTCCTCTTCAGTTCCCACTTCCCTGCACGTATGAAAGGCAACTCTAGGCAGGGCAGGTCTTGAAAGAGGTGCAGATCATGCAGCTGAGAAGAGGAGAAGCTAAGCTTAGGGGGTCTCCCTCAGGCCCAACTCAATACACATACTGACAGCTGCTCAACTAAAACAATAAACCCTAAAACCCTCACACAAACACCCCTCCCACAACCACCCTTCAACTAAATTAACAACCCTCTAACACCACATGTTAATCACTCACACTAACACCCAAACCTCAGACCATGCAGCATACACACCACTAAACACTATACTCACACATACTACCACTCATTTACTCTCTAATATGATGACTGCACAATATTACCTATAACACACACTCCAAACCATCCACCCTAACCTAATTACATCATCCACACAGCCACCCAAAAATAAACTAAATATTAGATATCAACTCTAATATAATAGTGCCACAGAGTCTGATAAGTGTAGCCCTCTGTGATGCCATTCTAGAGAGGGCCACTACCCTGCTGTGCAGGCCTGGCCAAGGTTAAGGGCATAGGTTCCCATTAGCTGAAACACAGGGTCCTTTCCCAAAGTTACAAATAAAATGGTGGTGCCTCCACCCAGAGTACATATCAAGTGGGTTCAATCTATACCAGTACAACCCCTGGGATGTTGTACCAATCCACCTCCCCAACAGTTAACCCAGCCATGGACTTACCAGGTTCAACCATCCCCACAGTTCAAACAGTTAGCATTTCCAAACTCAGCTACTAACATGCTCACTAAAACCAGGCTCTTGAGTCAGCTCTTTCTGAAACAACAGCATCTTAATTTATTTACATGGGAGGGTTAGGACCGGGAAGATGGAATACAGTTTAAGTAACATTTTTAAGTTTGCATTTTAAAGAGTTGCATGATCATGCCATTCACTCCCAACCTGCAGCCAGTGACAGGCATCGACGTGTACTTTGGGGTCTTCGCCCCAACGCTCACCCCATTCTCCTATACCACACCCATCTCAGTGTGTTTCCTTATGGAATGAGTGAGTATAAGGTCCAAGACCCATGGCACACGTGACACCTGTCAGTGTCTACAGGCTAGGGTGAGGTGAAATAGCTTGAGCGTTCTGGCCTATGACCCAAAGGCACCCCCCCAACACCTGTCAATCTCTGCAGGGTGGGGTTGACGTCAGTTCAATACTTCACTGCCATTCCTGTTATGCATGTCTCTAACTCCTGCACTACCAATGCCAATGCCAGCAAGCCAATATTTGGCATTTACAAATTCTTGTTACATTTGACTTTGATCACTTTACTGGCTTCCTACACCAGAGGGCATATCTGAACTATTTACAGTCCCCAGGAAGTGAGGCAGTTCCTGCTGTTACTCATGGTTCGGCAGAATCAGTCCTGGTGGCACAGATGACTGGAGTCCTGAGGTTGGAAGTGGCACTTGCAGCCGGCCCACTGGTGCAGTGGCTAGATTTCCATCTGTGACGCCAGTGATCTGGGTTCAGGAACGTCTTTGGTCGCTGGATGGCTGGCTGTGGGGAGAAGGCAGGAGCGCCCAGTGATGGCTCACCTTCTCCGGGATGGTGGGGTTATGACCTGGCGCTTGCTGGCCCCTGGCAGAGGCTGGGGGCATATACCACATCAAGCCTTAGATGTCTAGGGGAGTGGGCGGACATTGGCAAAACATGACATCTGTGGCACACCACTCCGGGAGAAACGGGAAAATGGCGCTTTGGTCGGGTCAGATGATGGCCTCTGGACTCCTCTATGGAGCTCCCAGACTTCTATCGCCACCTCAGCAGCACCCAGGAGTGTTGAGTATAGCTGTACAGGCTCTTCCCTTATGAAGGTAAGGGAGCCTCCTGATGCAGGGATACATCGGGGTTGCCTGGGCTGGCCGTGATGTGGGGTGGTGGGGTCGGGGGTCGCCGAATAAGCAGGGTCCATGTGGGGCCCGAAGGAGAGACTGGGCTAAAAGGTGTGGGTGGGAGTATAAAGAAATAATGCAAAAAAAAACAGGAAGTGGCACTTGCAGAACCTGGGCTCAATGCTTGAACCAGTGGAAAGGGATACAGAGGCTGCCACTTGGATCTTCAGGCTTGATTAAAGGCCTTGCAGCTTGTCCCCTTTGGCCTGTTACAGGCCTGTTGTAGAGCACTTGGCAGAGTCCACCAATCACAGGGGACCCAGATCTGGGAGTGGTCCCAAGGCCTGGCTCCCTCATAGGTCAGAGCACCCTAGCTCTCAAGTACAAGACCCGTGGGCCCCTGCAGCCAGCAAATCCCACTTGATGGGGGTTAGCAAGTTTCCCACCTGGCCCTGAATTGAGAATGGAACCTTTAGATCATTGTGCTCTGTTGCTTCATAACCTACTATGGTGTGTAGCTAAGAAGTCTCTGTTATTGTCCCTGTTCCCAGACTCTGGGGGGTGGAGAGTCTGAAATCCCAGGGTTACCACAACAGACTATTTCTTGTTGTATCTCAGGAGCTTGCAGCAGGTACTAGCCCCAGATAAGCACCTACTTGTCCTTCTGCTTTTACAGTCTCTCAACTTTAACACAGCTGCATTCTCGCTCTGGCTCACACACAATTCCAGAACTCCGTCTCAGAAAACATTTCGAAAGTATCTTTTCTCACTGTGCAGGTGCATAGAAATTCTCCGGTCTGTAGAGGCTTTCTCTCTTCAACAGTTCACTCAGCTCATCTCTCCTCTCACTTGTCTCACCGATGAGGTGTGGACAAAAGTACCCATCTTTCCCCAGGCTTGGACACAACTTTTGTCTTTTTTCCAGGCTCAAGACACAAGCTTTTCTTCATCTCACTGCTGTGGTGCAACTTTCTGCCACAGTAGACTTTTCTCAGACCCTGCAGTTTACTCTCTTTTTTCAACCCAGCTGCTCTCTCAGCTTTTTCCTTTTTTCGCTCTCGATGGGGGAAGCCTGACCTGCCCTGGGGAACAGAGTTGCTGGCAACCTCCAGGCAGGCCCCTCTTACAACCTTGCAGCTCCATTCTCTCACTAGGGGCCAGAGCCCCCCTCCCTGTGGAGGGGATCTCCCCTGACTCCTCTCCGAACTGACTCAGAATCTGAAAGTCATAGTCTTTTTGGGAGATTTCTGGCAGCTCCCCATTGACTGGAGCCACTGTCGTTTCAGAAAATTAATATGTATGAGGCTCCTTCAATGCCTCATTGGTTGGTAAAAAAAGGTGCCTAGATTTTCCCCAGTCCCCCCCCCCAAGAGTCTTTTCACAAGCTCAATAGTCCTTGGCAAACCTCCTGGCCCTTTGGGTTGGATGGATGGATGGTGTCACATGACTGGAAAACAAGGCTGCTAAATAAACAGTGTACATTCAATTACCAAATAGTCCTGACTTCCAAGTGTCCCTGCAGTCAAACCATGTGCTTTCATTTAATTGTCAATAATTATAAAATCAATTTAATTATTGACAGTGGTGTTTTGGGAGACAGAGCCCCACAATTACAAGAATATCTAATAACAAGCAGCATTATTCCCAACACAGGCACATAGTTGTATCTGACTGACATTCTCTTCGTGACGGGGGATGTTGCGCTTGCTGCATTTCAGCAGGTTACCATAAGTAACCTTATAAGCGCCAGCAGTCCAATGTCCTCCACCACAAAGAAATGCCTAATTGCAGTACTCCCTCCCTCCCTGGTAAGAGGTACCATTAAACTAGCAAATGGGAGAGGGGTGCAGTACCCCATACGTCGAATAGGAAACAACACCCCTCCCCCCTCAACTAGTGGTCAAACAGGAATTCAGCATGTTTGTAGTTCATTTGCATCACCAGGTAAGGAGAAAGGTCCAGCTCCCCATACGACGCACAGGGGAAATGCCAGACCTTGCCCAACAACTAACGCACTGAAATCTGGCCAATGCAAAATCATGTACACAAATGCTCTTAGTCTGGGAAACAAGTTCTAGACCTGCAGGCAACAATGATAGAGGCTAAACTGGACATAGTAGCCATTAGCAGACATGGTTCACCAGTAACCATACTTTAGACTTCAGGCATCTGGCTATGTACTGTCTCAGAAGAGACAGAGGTGCAAAAGGGGTGGTGGGTGGAGTGGCCTTTATGTCAATGAAAATATAAAGGCTACAGAAATTCAGAATCACATAAGGAGCCAGAAGAACTGTGGGTCACCCTGGAAACAGGAAATGTGACAGCTACATAAACTGGGGTTGTCTATAGGCCTCCAGACCAGGGGAGGACATAGACACATTACTGTTAGAAGATATACAAAACATGATAGCTAAAGGGGAGGTTCTGATAATGGGAGACTTCAACATGCCAGATACAGATTGGTCTCTACCAGCAGGAACATCTGCCAGAACTAGACACATGGTGGATTCCCTGCAGGGGGAGGGCCTCAAACAACTGGTACAATAACCCACAAGAGACAGAGCTATCCTAGATCTAGTACTGACTAACAGGGAAAGGATCACAGATCTTCAGGTAGAAGGTCACCTGGGGGCCAGTGACCATCACATGGTATGGTTCAGTTTGGCCACTAGAACAAAATCATCCCATTCCAAGGCAAAAATATGGGACTTCAGAGGAGCTGACTTTGATGGCCAACAAAGTTAAGCTAGACCTGGCAAAAAGAAATACAGGTGAGGGGTACAGGCAACGTGGCAAGCATTAAGGATGCAGTACTTGAAGCAACATCCCATTGTGTTAGAGAGAAAAGGAAGTAAAAAGAAGAAGGAAACCACTTTGGTTCTCAAACACGGTAGCAGAAAAGGTCAGAGCCAAAAGGCTGGCCTTCAGGAAATATAAGGAACGCAGCGGATGAAGATAGGGAGGCATCCAAACTTCCCTACGGAAGCAGGAAGGCAGTAAGGCAGGCAAAGGCCCAGGCTGAGGAAACACTAGCACAAACAGTAAAGAAGGTGACAAGACTTTCTATAGATACATTATTGAAAGGAGAAAGTCCAGAGGGGGTATTGCTAAGATCAAAGGGATAAGGGGGGTGTGAGGAGGAGGACCATGTAAAAGCATCTATCCTAAATAGATACTTCTGCTCAGTATTTACTGAAGAGACGGTAGGGCAGGGCCCACAGCTCAGCACCATGGACATGGGGAGGGAGGTGTGCACTAGTCCCTTCACAAAAGAAAGGGTCTCACAAGAGCTCGATAAGCTCAGGGTGGACAAGGCAATGGGACCTGATGGCATACTTCCCAGGGTACTAAAGGAGCTAAGGGTGGAACTAGCAGAGCTATTATCAGAACTTAGTGAGTCTCTGAGCACAAGAGAGGTCAACGAAAGTTGGAGAAGGGCTCATGTGATCCCACTCCACAAAAGTGGTAGCAGGGAAGGAGGCAGGGAACTACAGACTAGTCAGTCTTACCTCAGTAGTGGGCAAGATTATGGAGGCACTTTTTAAGGAAAGGATAGTTCAACACGTAGAATCCATGGAGCACAGGATCCAAGACAGCATGGGTTTACAAAAGGAAGGTCCTGTCAGACTAATTTCATAGATTTCTTTGACTGGGTAACCAGAGTGGTGGACCAAGGGGAGCAGTTGATGTCGCCTACCTTGACTTCAGCAAAGCTTTTGATACTGTTCCACATAGAAGATTGATTAATAAGCTGGGTAGGCTCGGGGTGGGTCAGAAGTTGGTCAACTGGGTGGCAAACTGGCTGGTGGGCAGAAAACAGAGAGTGGTGGTAAATGGTATACAGTCAGAAGAGTTGCAAGTCGAAGTGGGGTGCCTTGGGGATCAGTCCTGATCTGTCCTGTCCTGATCCAGTCCTGCCAGTCCTCTTCAATATCTTCATCAGTGACATTGCAGATGGACTGGAGGGTAAGGTTTGTCTGTTTGCAGATGACACCAAGATCTGCAACAGAGTAGATGATCCAGATGGGGTGGGCAGAATGAGAAGAGATCTGGATAAACTGGCAAAATGGTCAGAAGAGTGGCAACTGGGATTTAACGCAAAGAAGTGCAAGATCATGCACATAGGGAAGAGAAACCCTGAAGCCACCTATAGGCTGGGACGGAACTGTTGGCAGTCACAAAGGAAGAAAGAGACTTGGGCATCATCATCACCGATGACCTGAAATCATCCAAGCAGACCACTAAAGCAGTAGGTAAGGCTAGGGGATTTGGGTGTATTATTAGGGGTATCACATGTTGGAAGAGGAAGGTAATAATCCCTCTTACAAGACACTGGTTAGGCCCCATCTGGAGTACTGCATGCAGTATTGGAGGCCACACCTCTCTGCACATGCTAACCAGATTGGAGGCAGTCCAGAGAAGGGCAACCAAAATGGTGCAGGGACTGCATCAGAAAACATATGAGGACAGATTAACGGAGCTCAGTATATATAGCCTAGAGCCAAGGAGGGAGAGAGGTGGTATGATTGAAACATTCAAACACCTAAAGGGTATTAATAAGGTGAAAGAGTCTAACATGTTTCAATATAAGAAAAATAGCAGGACAAGAGGACACAGCTTAGAGGGAGGCTGATTAAGGGGTAATGTGAGGAAGTTCTTTTTCACAGAAAGGGTGGTGGATGCATGGAACAGCCTACCTCAGGAAGTAGTGGATATGAATACAGTGCAGGGCTTCAAAAAGGCATGGGATAGGCATAAGGGAGCAATACAGATGAGTATGAATAGATAGATCATTGACAGAGCAAAGGCCGATGGCACATTCATAAGGTAGAAAAAGAAATGGGCAGACTGGATGGGCCTTGCGGTCCTTATCTGCCGTCAACTTCTATGTTTCAATGTTCCTATCAGCCACATATGGTAGCTTGGTATGGGGTGGGGGGGATATGTAAACTCTGAATACTTCTTCTTATGACAGTGAAGGCTGTTGAACTTACCACTTAGCCTTCTAGTCCCGTCATGAAGTTATTTGCAGTTTACATATCCCAAGTTGACCACTGTCTGTAATTAATTTGTTGTTGAGGTAATAAAATACTGTTTTTTCCCTTTAAAACATTTAAACAACTTAGACTCAAGTACTTGAATTTGAAATCATGTAGATCCACTCTCAAAGGGAAGAAAGGGCATTTATTGCATCAACACCACCTGCACAGTGAGTGGTGTGTGTGTCAGTTCTGTGCTTGTGCTTACACAGTGCTTCAGTACTTTTTTACTCATTCATTGCTCTATGCCATTGCTGCCCTAGCTAGCTAATAGCTACCCGCCCCACCTTAAAATGAGGGTCTGCCACTGCTCAGCAGCTCATCCATCCTCTGTGGCCTGCCCTTGACTTAAGACTGGGAGGTTATCAGCACAGCAGTCAGATGAATAACAACTGAATGTGGGCGCAGGTTGCTCGCCCTCAGGATCATCACACAAGAGTGAGAGATGGGCTTACAGTCAGTCACTGCTGCTGGGTGTGTAGGGCTGCTGCTGGAATTGGACTGTGCAGCAGGGCAGGAGGGGAGACCTGGAGAAGTAGTAATTGGAGGTGGGAGGCATGCCTGGCTGACTGTCTGCAAGTGCAGTGCCTCAGTTGGACCAAATAATTTTTTTTCCCCAATCTTTGCTGTCGGACAGGACTCTGGAGGGATAGTCCTGGACAAGGACGAGCGGAGTCTAGTCCAGTCAGAGACTCACTCCAGCCAGCACGACCAGCCCACTCCACTCATATTCCAAAAAGAGTGAGATGGCTGGCTCACAGTCAAGTCACTGCTGCTGGGTGTGTGGGGGCTGGATGTGCAGGGAGCGATTAGTCAGGGACCCGGGGGCGGAATATGGTCTGGAGGCAGGAGGAACCAGGCCTGGCTGGCAGCCTGCCAGCAGTGCCTGGAGCTGGAGTCTCTCTGACCAAATAATTTTGTTTCCAATCGCCATCGGACTCGGGACCTTGGACGAGGATGAGAGGGAGTACAGTACTACTAGTCAACTCGACAGTCACTATGCATCCATCCCTCAGAGAACTAAGAGGACTAGGAGGGAGGAGGAGTGTGGAGATCAGAGGAGGACATCCAGACAGGTGGTCAGGAATGGGTCAAGCAAGACTATGTTGTAAATAATGTAACAAGAATCGATCATTGGACTTGGAATCTATGATCATTTATAAAATAAATTTAAAATAAAAACATCCAGTACCAGTTCATCTGACTCTCACTCATACTCAGTCTCACTTCTACCCCTGCCCCCCAGAATAAGGACAGATTAAAAATCATTAAAACAAGAAGAGTGCTTGGCTGCTTACACACAGAGGCCTCAACTCACTCTGTCTTATCTATCTCCGCACTCCACGCTCTCTAAAAGTCTACTTGAAATTTCTATCGCTCACCTCGCTACTTCGTTGGGGGTTTTTTACTCTCTGTCTCTGCTATATTATTGTCCACCACTACAACAGCGATTCTCCCGCACCCATACCATTTATACTGTCTGGACTGGACCCACCACATGATGTTTTCTTTGCGAGAGACAGCAGACCATGTGACCCTCCCCCCCCTTCCGGCTGGGATGCCCCCGTGCTGGCAGGCATTTGTTATTACATTTAAAAAAACAAAAGAAAAAATGCTTTTTTAAGTTACATCACAGATTTGAAAACTGCACCAATGCGCCCCTCAGAGGCATGCACCTGGGGTGGGTGCACCACCCGCCCAACCCTTCCTACGGTACTGATATTCATGAGCCATCTCATTAATATTCATGAGGTGGCTCCAATTCCTCGAGCGTGATTGGCGCTCACAATTTTGGCTCCCCCTTCCTGTCCTGCTGCCTCTCCGGTGCTGCTTATGTCTCCGGTCCCTCTTTTCCTGCCAAAGGGACTAGGACCACCAGAAAGACAGACCAAGCGGTCGCTGAATGACTGATCGAAAATTGCACTTCTGTGCATAATCGGAGCTCCGCCCGGCACCAAAATGCCAATACAGGTGTCGGCTCTGTGCTACAGCTTCCTCGGCCCTGCTCTCGTAAAACAAATGCGGGTGCCAGTGGGAGGATTGAGGACCGGGGCAAGATCAGGGAAAAAATTGAGGGAACAAAACCCTGGGGGGAAATGGGAACCTCAGAGGGGGCAGACAGGTAAGCCCCCAACATGGGGGTTACACTCCCCCATCCCTTAATTGCTTGGCATCCCTGCCAAGCCTAAACATAACTTAGCTCCATCCATAAACATTAACCCATTTACATTTAACCTATTACCCACACATTTACCATCCTGCACTATACACATAAATACATATGCTAACAAACAGCATCAAATCACTTCCTATTCAATTCAAGGCAGTGAGCAAAACTGGGGATGAAATTAAGTATTTTGATGCTGTAACAGGAGAAGAAGGCACACCCCCAAAAGCCCTCTCACAGTTCCCACCAATACCAATTTATTCATATGCTTTGCAAGTGAACATAATCAACATGATTCCAATGATAGGAGTATGTGTGCTAACCTTGTTTAATTTATGTTGTAATGAGCAAAATGCTTCAAGTCTATTGTTTAAAACACAGGTGAGCAGAGTAGTACAACTCCTTAGCAAAACTGATCAGTGAATGTAGGAACGTGTTAGAACACCAGCTGTACTTGCTTTTTAGCACAGTATTTAATTCCATGAGTTGCAAGCACTGCATTATGGGTATACAAATATGGACTGTTCAACATCTCTGCCACTCCCTGAGAAACAAAGTACTAAGCAGCAGCATTCATGAAAGAAGTAACCTGTACCACATATGTGGAATGAGAACCAGGAATTAGGAGCTGCACAAGGAAATCATCTACCTTGCATTCTCCAGCCTTATTGGGCAAACATAACAACATATTAACACAAGATGTATCAGTAGAATTGCCATGATTGGGAAATAAAGAAGTCTTCTCATAACACTATGACTGGGCAAGGACTTCATAGGGAAACTGAGGAGAAAAACAGGACATGGGCAACACTGGGTTGGAAATTCAGTATTCTGATGCTTTGATAGGTACAAGCATACAAACATATGGATGTGCCAGCAGATAAAGACCTTACATGTTATCTAGTCTACTCAAGTGTTCAGTTTCCACTATGTTTACAGAGGGAACTGCCCCCTACCCATATCCCCCTTGACCCATCTCAAATACCCCTCTGCCTTTCTGTCTCCCCTCTGCCTGCAACTTTTCCCCTCACCCTTTCCCAACCTTTCTTGAAGTTGTCCACATTTTAGGGCTATCACCTCCTCCAGCAACTGACTGACATCAGGAACTTCCTGTTTGGGAGCAGGAAGGGAGTGATTACAGAGGCACAAAAGACTCACCATCCTAGAAGGAAAAGAGTACCTCTTCATCCTCCCCTAGCTACTGGAGGTCTGACTCTGAACAAGTAAGAAGGAGACTACTGAGGAATACAGGAACTTTCTGTCCCACAACAGGAACAGCAGGAGCTTTAAGGGCACGAAGGCAGTAGGAAAGTAGGGGAAAAATAAATAAATAAACCGAGAGAAGAAAGAGTAAGCATCAAAACAACAGTTGAGGGGCCACAAATAAGACATGATGGAAGTGGTGCAGTGCAGTGACTGTGGAGCGGCAGTCTTCCAGGAGATGTTCTGGAGGATGTGTTGTTGTCCCATCTGCAGGCACCTCTCTGGGCTGGGGGGGAAGGTTGCTCATCTCCAAGCTGAGTTGGCCAGAATTCAGGGACCTCCACTACCACCCAGGGACCACCAGGGCCACCACCACTGCCTCAGAGGTTGCCAAAAAAGAGGAGCGGTTCGACCACAGTGGGCTCAGGGAGGGTGAGGATGGTGGCACAGAGGCGATCCTCCAGTTGTACCTCTCTCACCGAAGCATGCCTGGGCAACAAGGCAGAGGTGGTTCCTCCATGGAGGCACCCACAGTGGAGACCAAGAAGAATGCTGGGAACCTCCACAAAGGAAACCCAGAGGAGGGTGGCATGGGACCCCACAGGGGAAGGAAACTATTCCTGGTGGGGAACTCCATTATTAGGAGGGTAGAACTGGGGGGGGGAGGAGAGGGAGGTAAGGTGCCTGCCTGGCACCATGGCTTGCAGGGTCAGGGAGTGAATCCTCAGGATTGTGGGAGCAGCTGCACGGGGAAGGGAGCTGGATGTCATTGTCCACCTAGGAACAAATGACCTGGCTGGGAAAGGGATCAGAGCAGTGCAGGAGAAGTTTGTGGAGTTGGGGAGGAGCCTTAGACAAGTAGCACACACGGTAACCTTCTCAGAGGTGCTGCCTGCCTATGGCATGGGTGAAGCTAGTGTGCTCAAAGCACCATGGGATTCAATTAATGGTTGAAAAATTGGTGCAGAGCTCAGGATTTTAGCTTCACTGGGGACTGGGGGTCCACCTGGAGGGATGCAGGCCAATACTGTGTGATCTGCATCTGTCCAGGAGGAGAACCAGAATCCTAGGTGATAGGTTTAAATGCTTCACTGGCAAGCATTTAAACTAGCCAAGGGGAGGCACTGAAAAGGAGCAGGAAAATCATAGCCCCCCCAAAAAAAATCGGGGTAGTTAGTGAGGTAAACAGCAAGATAGAGAAGTCGATAGGGAGAAGGGCAGGGGTAAATGGAGAAAAAGGCAAAGGTAGTAAGGACCGGGATGGGGAAAAAGGGGTAAGGACATCAAAAAAGGGAGGGTAAAGAGTATCAATGCCCATAGTCTAGGTAACAAGCTCCCTGAACTGGTGGCCTTGATGGAAAAGGGATGGCTGGATATTGTGGCAGTCACAGAAACATGGTACACAGAGAACCATGACTGGGACGTCAGTATCCAGAGTACACAATCTACAATAGGGACAAGGAGGGTAGAAGAGAGGAGAAGTACTCTCTGCATAAGGGAAGGGATCAAAGCAATGGAACTAAGGGTAAACATGGAGAGAGGAGGCACTGTGGGTCACCCTGGAGACCAGAAATGGCACCACATCCGCACAGAGGTTGTATAAAGACCCTGTGATTGGGGAGGAAATGGACAAGGAAATGATAGAAGGCATCCTTAGGATGGCAGAAAAAGGGAGATACTGTTGGTGGGGGACCTGAATATGCCAGATGTCAACTGCAGCACCCTTGTTGCAGCTACATCCAAGAGCAGGCTCATTCTCAATGCCCCCACAGGGGCATGCCTCAGACGCGCTAGTGTTGGAACCCACTTGGGAGGAGCAATCTTAGACAGCACTCTCAAATGGGGATGGAGAGAGGATCTCAGATCTAGAAGTGGGTAGCCATCTGGGAGTAAGTGACCACCAAACAGTGTGGTTCATGATAAACACAGCCGCAGAGTCAAGCCATACAAAAGTGAGGGTACTGGACTTTAGGAGGGCTGAATTTGTCAAAATGGGAGCGTGCCTCAGAAAAGCACTAGCAAACAGGCAAGAAGGAGGGGTGGAGGAACAATGGGGAAACCTCAAAACTGCCATCACAGAGGCAATAAGCCTTTGTGTGAAGCAAATAAATTAGAATGAAAGAAAAAAACACTATGGTTCTCAAAAGAGGTGGCGTTGAAGGTTAGGGAGAAAAAGATAGCATTCAGGAAGTATAAGGAAGCACAGAAGAAGTAGGACAGAGAACTACATCAGTTAAAGCAGAAGGAAGTGGGGGAGGCAGTCAGAATAGCAAAGGCCCCAACTGAGGAAAAGATAGCTAGCTCAGTTAAGAAGGGGGATAAAACCTCTTATAAGTACATTAGGGTGCGAAGAAAGACCAAGGGAAGGATAATGAGGCTTAATAAAGGGGAGGGTCGATGGGCAGAAAGGAACAGTGAAAAAGCAGCTATACTGCATGAATACTTCTGCTCAGTATTCACAAAAGAAGAGGAAGGGGAGGTACCTAATCCAATCAAAAGAAGCACTCTGGATAGGGGGTTGATATCAGTCCTTTCACAGAAGAAAGGGTTCTGAAAGAACTCCTAAAACTGAAGGTGGACAAAGCAATGGGGCCTGACAAGATTCACCCCAGGATTCTAAAAGAACTAAGGGTAGAACTAGTGACACCACTGACTACCTTTTTAACAAATCATGGGAGGATGGTGTGGTACCTAAGGACTGGAGGAGGGTGGATGTGATTCCCCTTCACAAAAGTGGGAGCAAAGCAGAGGCAGGACACTATAGACCTGTATGCTTGACCTCAGCGGTAGGGAAAACTATGGAATCACTTCTGAAAGAAAGAATTGTTGAGTACCTAGGGGCCAGTGGGGCACAGGACCCCAGGCAGCATGGATTCTCAGTGGGAAGGTCATGTCAGACAAAATCTAATACATTTCTTTGACTGGGTGACCAAAGTAGCAGACCAGGGAAGGGCTGCGGACATGCCTACCTAGACTTTAGCAAGGCATTTGACATAGTCCCACACAAAGATTAATAAACAAATTAGCCAGCCTGGGGAGGGTCCCAGGGTGGTAGTCTGAGGTGAAAATTGGCTGGACAACAGGACACTGAGGGTAATAGTAGCGGAGTCCCTCAAAGAAAGGGGGTTACTAGTAGAGTACCGTGAGAGTTTGGTACTGGGTCAGGTCCTTTTTAATGTCTTTATAAGTGACATTGCAGAGGGACTGGAAGGAAAAGTATGCCTCTTTGCAGACGACACAAAGATCTGCAACAGGGTTGATATACAATGGGAGGGGGTGGAAAGGATAAGAAGGGACTTGGCAAGGTTTGAGGAATGTTCAAAAGTATGGCAGCTTAGATTCAATGCAAAGAAGTGCAAAGTAATGCACCTGGGAAACAAAAATGCAGGGGAAGAGTACACAATGAGGAGGGGGTATTAACAACAAAAATGGAAAGGAACCTGGGGGTAGTCATATCAGATGACCTAAAGGTAAGCAAGCAATGTGAGAAGGCAGTAAGGATGTCTGAGGGGATACTGGGATGTATAGGGAGAGGCATCACCAGTACAAAACAGGAAGTTGCTATCCCTCTGTACAGACAGTTGGTTAGACACCATCTGGAGTAATGCATGCAGTTCTGGAGACCCCATCTCCACAAGGACATAGACAGGATGGAGGCAGTCCAGAGGAGGGCAACTAAAATGGTGCAAGGTCTGCAACAGAAGACATACAAGAGAGACTAAAGGAGCTTAATATGTATACCTTTGAGGAAAGGAGGGTGAGGGGGGACATGATAGAAACTTTCAAGTACCCCAAGAGGGTAGCATCTTTCAGGAAAAGAGATTTGCAAGAACAAGGGGACACAATTTGAAGATAGAGGGGGGATGGCTCAGGGGCAATGTGAGGAGGTATTTTTTCACAGAGAGGGTGGTGGACGCATGGAACGGCCTTCCTGAGGAGGTCGTGGGGTCAAACACAGTGGGGGAATTCAAGAATGCTTGGGACAGACATAAGGCAATTCTGGTGAGGGGGTAGGAAGAAATAGGCTGTTGGTTAACTAGGATCTGCAGCTTATCCAATAGGTAGGGAAATGGGCAGATTAGGTGGGCCAAGCGGTCCTTATCTGCTGTCAAAGTCTATGTTCTATTCCAGTTGGCTAACACCCTGAAAAAGTGCCTCCTGATCTCCTTCCTGAACCTCCCCCCCCCCCACAAGCTTCAGGATGTTACCCCTAGTGATCTTGTTTCCACTAAGGCTGAAGAAGCCCACAGTGCTCATCCTGTTTATACCTTTAAGGTACTTGAAGGTCTCAATCCTTCCCCCTTCTGTCCTTAAGAGAGTACATGTTGAGCCCCGTGAGTCTCTCCTCATAGGTGTTACCCTGCTGAAACATAGAAACAGAATTTGACGGCAGATAAGGACCGCTTGGCCCACTCAGTCTGCCCATTTCCCTACCTACTGGATAAGCTGCAGATCCTAGTTAACCAGCAGCCTACTTCTTCCTACCCCAACCCCCTAGAATTGCCTTATGACTGTCCCAAGCATGCTTGAATTCCACCACTGTTTTTGACTCCACAACCTCCTCGAAGGCCGTTCCATGCATCCACAACCCTCTCTGTGAAAAAATACTTCCTTAAATTACCTCTGAGCGCCCCCCCATTATCTTCAAATTGTGCCCCCTTGTTCTTGCACACCTCTTTTTTTTGAAAGTTGCTACCCTCTTGGACTTTGTTGATTCCCTTGAGGTACTTGAAAGTTTCTATCATGTCCCCCTCTCCCTCCTTTCCTCGAGGCTATACATATTAAGCTCCTTAAGTCTCTCTTCATATGTCTTCTGGTGCAGACCCTGCACCATTTTAGTTGCCCTCCTCTGGACAGCTTCCATCCTGTCTATGTCTTTGCAGAGATTGGGTCTCCAGAACTGCATGCAGTACTCCAGATGGGGTCTCACCAGCTGTCTGTACAGAGGGATAATAACTTCCTGTTTTCTACTTGTGATGCCTCTCCCTATGCATCATCTTGGTTGCCCTTCTCTGGATAATTTCCAGCAAGTTGATATCCTTCTTATGATAAGGGTACCAATATTACACACTGTACTCTAGGTGTGGTCTCAATAGAGACCTGTACAGTGGCACAATGACTTCCACCTTACTGTTGGTAATTCTGGCTGCACAGACCACCATCTGATTAGCTTTAGCTGCAGCTTTCTTGCAGTGTGCCAAGTGTTTTGGGTCACTCACGATAATTACACCTGGGTTCTTTTCTTTGTATGACCTATTACCTGCACACCACCCAACCAGTATTTAATCCCTAGGTTTTGTGCCCCCAAGTGCATAACTTTACACTTTTTAGCATTGAACCACAGTTGCCAGACCACTTCTCTAGCCTACCCTGGTCTTCCCTGAATTCCTGTCTCCTGTCCTCTGTGTCCACCCTCCCACAGAGCTTTGTGTGATATGTGCAGAGGCTACCCATGTTCCCATCTGTGATATTACTTTTGAATATGTTATGTAACCCCCCCTACAAATTGGGGTTTACTATAATGTCTTCCTGGGCTCCCTAATGCCCACTGTCAGGCTGGTGTCCTGTCTTCAGTAGTTCTATTTGTGTGTGTGAGAGTGCCCTAGTGAGCCTCTGCACCTGTCTCTTTAAAAGCATAGCTAATCTTTGTTTAGAAAGTTAGTCTGGGCTGGGTTCAAGTGATTTACGGCTTGTGGCCAGCCAGTAGTCTGTTATTTTGCTCCATTCTGCAATCACTACTTGTGCAGAGGGAGCCCTTTTGGGAACTGTGATTGTTTGCTGTTTATCTGTTGTTATAGTAAAGATAGAGAAGTTTGTCTAACCTGCTTATATTGCAGCTCAAACATTTGGATGGGAGCCACCATGTTAGGTTCTGGACTTCCAGTATTTGGACCAATTGAACCACTGGGGACCTAAAATGGAGACTGTCCCCAGGGTTCTTGTGGGAAGGAAATTCTGTAGTTTTTGTAGTTTTAAGTGTTGGCGCCCAAATGGACCTGGAGAGGGAGCCCTTACTGTGCCTGACAGTTCCCTCAGCCAACAGAACCTTTTGGATTATAAAGGAAGTAGTTAGAACTGACTGAAGCAGTGGATCAGTTAGAGTTGGAGGTTGAAGAGTGAACAGCTCAAGCTTTTGAGCAGCTGCTCCCAGAAGGAGTGTAGGGGAATCAGTGGGAAGAGGCTCTGCTGGCCTTCCTGCAACATTTCTCCTGCATCTGAACTGCCAATTGCAGAAGTCGGATCCATTCCGATTTCCAGTTTGGAACTGTGGAAGAAGAAAGAAGAAGTTTGTTTTGTCAGTTATAGGGCCATGCCTTTTTAATATCTATGTGGCAACACTTGTATATGAAAATAAAAGTGTGTGGATGACAAAGTTTGCAGATGATTGCCAGCTAGGGGTTAAATTAGATAATCAGGAAGATTACACTTCAATGCAGGATGCCCTAAACTACATAAATGATTGGTGTTCCATTTTCAAACTTCACTTAAACCCTGAGAAGTGTACAGTTATGCATCTGGGCAGAAGAAACCAAATCAGCAATATTATTTAGGTAAATCTGTACTTAACACTGTGATGGAACAGAAAGATCTAGGCATTACAATCACTAATGATCTCCAATTTAAAACACACTGTGTAAGTGTATGTAGAAGGGCAAACGGGTGCTAAGTTGCATTTTAAAACACACAGCGAGCCAAGATAGCGAGGTCATTGCTCCCCTGTATGGATCGGTGAGGCCCTTGATGGAATATGGGGCACAAATTTGGTCGCCATACCACAGAAGGGATATAAATAGGATGGAGAAAATACAGAAACGAGCTACACGTTCTATAAAAGGATTACAGGGGAAGAGTTATGACACCAGGTTGGTAGATCTAAATTTGTTTACACTGGAATATAGACGTTTGAGGGGGGATATGTATTTACTCTTCAAAGCACTGACTGACTATGACCTATGGGATAAACTCGGGTTGGAATTTAGGGAACAGACTCATAACACCAGAGCTCATTCCCTACAATTAAAGGGTGAAAATAGTAATGCCCTGCAAAGAAAAATGTGGTTTAATCAAAGAGTGATTCCAATCTGGAACTCACTACTGGTTGAAGTGGTGGGTAGTTCATCTGTAGAGAGATTTAAACTCCAATTAGACAGATTGCATCAATCAAATTCCCTTTAGATAGCAGGCAAGCACCATGGACGAAAGTCTGTTTAGCTCAGTAATTACCTGTGTTATCTTTGTTATTGTGACTTGTAATTTGGACCGAAGACTTGCTCCAGAAGCAATCGGCCTGTCTGATGACAGAATTTGTCTCGGATTGAAAGGTTTGCACAGTAAAGCTGTCATTTGCAACTGGACTGTATCTGAACTGTTGTTTAGAGAATTAGTGATTTAAATGTGCTGAATGTGTTTCGTGGGTTGCGATTTGGTTCCCCATAATGAAACCTGTTATGCCAGCTGGAGGCTTCACCAGAAGAAAATCACAAACTCCTGCAGAACTGTTCTTCCTGCCTGAGCCCTACCATCTCAGCCTAGGCCGCTACTCCCACTTCAGAGACCATGTCGGTGAAAGACTAGCTTGGGGATTCGGCCTCCTGCCCAACACCATCGATCAGGTAGTGACCACCAGGAGGTGAGTCGTGTTGGCACCGCTCTCCCTGGCCTTCCTGATCATTACTACGAGGTCTACATCTCACCAGTCCTGCATTCTGGTCTGGGTAGCATGAGTACAATCCAGGGTAGCTCCCTGTAACAAAAGCCAAAATCATTGTGGTACCATCTGTTTCTTTTTCTGGGTCAATGCAATGGACTGAGCCATCCAGCTTGGATTACAAATAATTGGGTTGTGTGCATGTTTAACTATCTTCCTTTTCGTAAGGGCCCCAACAACAGCTGCAACGCTGGCCACTCCGGGCAATGCTTCAGGCTAGCCTGCACGACATACTGGGTACCCAGGGTTGTAAAACTGTCTAACTGGGACTTACAGTGCATGCTGAACAATCCTGATTCAAATCAGATTGCTAATCATTCTGCTAGATTCACACCCCTCCCTTGTTCACTGCCCCTAAATAAATCTGATTGCCTTGTTTCATGTTTAACCTGGCTAGTGTGCATATTATTAGTTGGGTTACAGTGGTAAGATTATATTGTTGCATTGCTGATCTTATTTTGCAGAGAGTCTTCAGGGCAGTGGCAGCAGATCCAGCCCTGGTAGTAAGTGAAAGGGGGTGTGAGCTTATTATTACTGCTATCTACTGAATGTGAATATACCATTGTGTTATTGTCTAGGCCACTAGAAGGGTTGATGGGTGGTTAAAACATCCCAGAGGGCTATACCAGAGCAATTGAGCTACCCCAATACCATTCCTCTGGATGGATGCACCTGATCACAGAAATCGGGCCCCTCAACCTGTGTATTGCCATACAGGCAGGGGTTATAACCCTTAGAATAAGCGCCCGCCTAGGATTACAGTTAAACAACACTGGACTAAGCACAGAGCCCTGTGGGACCTCACTGGGTATAGACCTAGCTTCTGAGAATTCCACTTCCCAACTACCAGCTTTGGCTTCTGTTCTGCAGGCAACTTTGGACCCCTCAACAAGCTTAGCTCCCCTCCCGGAACCTGATCACGTTGGTATATCGTTCGTCACTTCCAGGCTGGACTACTGTAATGCCGTGTGCCTTGGGTTATCTGGAGACAATCTTCATAGGCTGCAGCTAGTGCAGAACACAGTGGCAAGACTTCTGACTGGGGTAAGAAGATGTGAACATATTACCCTTGTCCTCTGTGAGCTGCACTGGCTGCCAGTTAGGTGGAGGATTGTCTTCAAGATAGGACTCCTTACCTATAAGACCCTACATGGAAGGGGTCCTGTTTACCTGCAAGATCTCCTGGCTCCCTACCACCCAGTTCAGGCACTCTGGTCAGCCATGGGGGACTTCCTTGGGGTTCCCAGGGTGAGGTTGCAGCATTCTGGGATAGGGCATTTGCGGCTGCCGCACCTACCCTGTGGAACTCCTTACCAGAGTTTTTAAGGAGTGCCCCCTCAGTAGAAGCCTTTAAAAAAAGATTTAAAAGATACCTGTTTCAACAGGCATTCTCAGACTATTGATATTTGATTAAAATGATAATGGATATGGTTTTATTCTGTAAGTATTGTATGAATATGTATTTATTTGTATGGTTTTATTGTTGGATATGTGGATTCTTGTTTATGTATAACACTCAGAGTCCTAGGAATTGGGCGTTTTATAAATAAAATTATCTATCTATCTATCTATCTATCTATCTATCTATCTATCTACCTATCTACCTATCTGCAGTTCTTGCAGGAGGTGATAAATGCACTGAAAATACCCTGCCATTTTTTATTTTTATTTTATTTTTAAAAAATGTGTAATTGCAACTGATCATAAAGACCAGTTAATGTGCAAAACAGCAATATTTCGTCAGTCCTTTTAGAAGATAAAATTAAATAAATTATATAACTACAATACACTTATACAAATCCTGGCAGTTACAGATCCTGCGGCAATATGTTTTTACCAACACAATACTTTATATCACTGCACACACTTCATGTTAAATAATTCACACAAATGAATTTTTCAGAGTTTTTCATCCTAACCCAGGGTTCTTCCCACACCGCATGTTTTCTAAAGGTATATTCAAGGTTTATCTTACTTGTTGAAAAGGAATGAAGTCTATGACTTGATACACAAATTTCAGAGAACCTTCCCCCTGGGCAACCTGTCCCATCTTAAGTCTAATCTCTCCCTTACAATTACTCAAAGCATCAGCGTAACTTAGATAAGACCCAACAATAATCCTCATAACTCTATTCTATAATCTTTCAATCTTATCAGACTCTCCTACTGTTAATCCACCATGCCATATCACCACATCACACTCCGACACTGGTCTAATCACTGTAAAGAAAAATAAGAGTATATCTGGTTGGCTTACACCAAATCTCCTACAAAGAGCATTGGCTTTTTCAGAATGCTTTCCACATGGTGGTTCCATGGAAGTGCCCTGGAGGTGAAAGCATAACAGCTTTACCCTGTTTACTACAGTCACCTCCTGTTCACCAAACTTCAAAGCTGATACCCTCAAACTGGTCCATTTCCCAAAAGAATTTCCATGGTTTTACAAGAATGTATTTCTATGTTGTTCTCTTCTGACCATTTTCAATCCTGTCAAGATCTTCTTGCATAGAAGTGCTGGCCTCCATGTCAAAAATGTAGGTGGCGGTAGTGTCTCAATGTACTTGACAGAAAGACCAACAGTATTTAAATCTTTTATCATCAACAAAAACAGGAGGGGACCCAGTTTTGTACCCTGGGGAACCCACCATTATTGCTATCTTTGCTTGATGTTATACATCCACCTCTACCCATTGGGATCTTCCTGTAAAAGTCATACACCCATCTGATCAGCCAGCTAAGGATGCCATAGTTTCCCTCTTTACTAGCAAAATGTCATATCTATAAGACCAAATGTTTTTCAGTAGTCAACAGACACCTCACTTACATCATCTACCCTACCACATGCTTACATACTGATCTCCAGTAACCTTGTCATTGCAATTGTAGTTGTGCTACCTTCTTGAGACCCAAACTCGTTTTGGTCAATTTTAGTATGAACACTGGCCATAAGCCACTTGTAAATGAATCATTTGCATAATTTTGCAGTTATGCAAGTAAGCTAAATAGTCCAAAAATATTTTCTGGGGTCCACTAGTAAAACAACCTTTGGGATGGATATCACCTTGGCCTCCTTCCACTGTGTTGGAACCTTGCCATGTATTATATATTTATTAAAACTATTACATACCCAGCTAGCTCATTGGCACAGTAATAGTGCTACCACTTGTGATGCCGGTGACCTGGGATCCGGAGTGATCTTGGATTATTGGGGGCCAGCTGGGGGGAAAGAGGATTGAGCATCCCAGAGGACATTCTTCTCTTCTGGAGAGGGAGGAATGTGCGCTCCACTGTGCTACCACCACCTAGGTGACCACAGGCAGGTGGTACAAGCAGAGCCCCAAAGGGAGGGTGAGTGCTTCCTGACTGTGACAGAAGCATGCATGTGTGCTCACATCACTGCAGTCCTCACTCATGAAGCACACAGAAGAAGGGAGAACAAGGGAAGACTGTTGGCTGAGGGCAGTATGATGCAGTGTCCTCCCATAGGCCCTGCACTGCCTACTGAATTTCCTCCCTACTACAGCCAGCTAAGCTCTCCATGAGGCTTGGGAACCTCAGGGAGCTCTGCCACATTGGACAGACTGTGGGGCACTGTACCAGGCAGGTGAGTAAGCCCCAGAGATGGTGGGTGATAGGGCTGGGAGTACACTGCAGATGAGGGACAAAAAAAAAAAGAAAAGAAATATTGCATACCCATGGAGCCAGAACATCAGTGCCCTCCTGCCAGACCCAGTTTTGGATTCCCAGGTCCCGTAGCCTTCCTTACTTTGATTTTCTTTAATTCCTTTGTGACTCCTTCTATCTATTAGCAAATTAGCTGGTATGTCCTATTCCTTAGCTGGGTTTCTTTCCAGGAGTCAGTTTCTTACTGATGTTACAAAATGTCTCATTTCAGTTGCAATCCTTCACCTTGATACTGGGACTCATTGGAGTTCCCAGTAGCAACACTTCTGTTGTTTCTCCCTGGAACAGGGTGTGACAGGGTTGGGATAAGACCTTGTCCCATTTGTTATGCAGAGAGAGTTAAAATCAAGGATCAATTTTGTCTTCTCCTATTCTGCCTTTTGTCTGTCTTTAGGTTGACTGATAGCACAATCAAATTTAGGAATTGGCCACTCTGATGGTCCCACAATTTTCCTGGTGTGCTGACACAAGGTTGACACCACCACCATGATGTCCAGTACAGCAACAGATTTTACATGAATGTGGTGAGTCACTGTGCTGGTGAACAGCAGACACTGGTGGTGCGGCTTCCGGTGTTGTGCCCCCCCCCGGTCCAACTCTGACTTGGAGTTGGATATCTAGAATCCGGGGTGTGGGGGTGGAGCCCCCATAGAAGACCAGGGTTGCAGCCCCAGATAGAAAAATAGATGCATCCCCAACGGTGTGATGCCGACACTGCATTGTGGCTGTCGCTGTTGGGATGTCGGTGCTGTGGATGTCGCAGCGCCATAGTAAAACCAATTTTCACTTATTATCTCCCTTCCTTCACTTACTGTTTCTGTTCTTTCTTCCCCTCCCCCTTGCTTCTCTGTAGTTAAAAACATATATGTGAATCTATATGTGAAACTGGGATCCCTTGGTTTGCAAATGTATATACTTATATTTTTGAAATGATTACAGACAGCTACTTGGGTGTTAGAGAAGTTAGCAATTTGGAATACAGGGTGTTGACTTTGAGAAACCTTTCAGCCTTTCACAAGCTCGTTAACAGAGTTGTTAGCAGGAGGCCAGCTCTGGACAGAATGTATTAATTGGTGGCACCTGTTAAGAAGTCTATATATACTCTTCAGGCTGGTTACTGGAAGGGCAATGACAAAGCTTTGTTACATTGTCTAAAAACAGGAGATATAGCTTAACAAGAACAGGATGCAGAATTTAATTGCCAGAGAAACACATCTCATAAAAAGAGAGCAATGTTTTGTTTGGAGATAGAGACAGCTGGAGATTTTAAAGAGAGTCTCAGATGAGGGACTTCTGTTAGTTTGACTGCCTGTATGAAGAGATATCCTGCACAATTTTTTTTATTTTATTGTTATTGATAATAATAAAGTGTTGTTTGCAAATTTTATAAATTCACTTAGTTTGCCTGTGCTTCCTGACCTATGCCTCTATGACACAGGGCCATGGAGAAGGCAAAGCAGGTTACTTAGATTCATCCCCATTCTATCCCACCCATCCTCAGTGCTCTCCATTTACAGTATTGTACACCCACTGGGTCTATCAGAGACCAACCTCATCCCATCTTAGTGCTAACAGTTCTCCAAACTCAGAAAAGCACTGTGACTGGGCAGTTCCCTCCCTACACAGACAGCAGATTTGATGTGCTTGGTAGAAAGGTTTTATCCCTCCAAGTAATCCATAGGCATAGTATCACTCCAGGCCCATATGGCGACCTACCAATGTCACCTATGGAGAAAGGTGCACAATCTGCTGTCTGCAATGCCTCCAAGTGAATCTGCAAGATGGACAAACTACAGACATTACCATCATAGGCATAGAGGCAGCCCAGCACCAGTTGAAGGCATCATACAATGCCAATGATGTGAACTTCTGCTCTGCAGGTTTGCCTGTTTGTATAAAATGGGTGTTCTAGGTTTACCTTTCCCAGTTAGCACCTCTTTCTCACTGCAAGGTTTCAAATTCACAATTCTGTGGGACTTACCTTTTCTCCTTGCAGATCAAGCAAGAGATTTCTGGGACTCCACCAACCTCTGCTCCTCAGCACCTCTGCCTGATCCCAAGCATCCCTTGGTCAATCCCAACCAAGATGGATGCCCCCAGGTGCTCCCCAACACACTGTGAGGTCTGAGGCTGCCAGCACCTCAGATATTAGCTGGCTTCTCCTGCACTAGAAGAGTTTACTAATCTGACCAAAGAGTGGGACTCTGTGGAGAAGACTGATCCTTGGAAGATAGATGTTATTAACAATAGCTGTAGATCATCAAAAATATCTTCTCTGTAGATTACCACTCTCCCATCTCTAAACCCCACCCACGCACCCCCCTCTTCAATGAGCCAGGGCTACTAACTGGCAGCTCACTGTTTTGAGTGCCATACTTATAAAGGGTTCTGAGCTCCTGGTCCACATATACCGTATATGAAAAAAGAAAGACACAAAAAACAGTAAAATCTCTGGGTGTTTTTTTCCCCCAACAAAAAATGACAAAGCAGATAATAAAATATAATATTGGATGTTTACCTCTTAGTTTTCCTTATTTACCTCACTTATCTGGGGTACATTCCCTTTGACCAATGGGGTATATCCCTATTAGTTGCTATGTGTAGCATTGTCCTGTATGGGTACACTCCTCGCTTGGCAGCACAAAACTGATAGCAACTCTATCAACATGTAAAAGTCTATGGACTTGTCACAACCTTAAGGCTGGTGTTGTCAGTGCCAGGGTAGTGTATCTGTCTCTAGATTTACTGTACTGGGGCAAATCACTATAGTCAAAAGTTTAAATTTTTATTTTGCAGCTGAGGGTAAAATTCATCTTAGGACTTAAGTCCCATGCACTACATGTACTGAGTGTAACAGGTTCTTCTATATGGATCTTTTAGCTTTTTCTTTTGTTGTTTGTTCTTAGGTCCTCTAGGCTACTAGCCTCAGTATCTTCAGGTTATACTGTGAGAGTTTCTTATTTTTGTGGGGAGGGGGAATAACTGCATTTTTCCTGGTCTGCTATTGGTGTATTTTTTTATCCAAGGCATTTAGCCTCTCATGATCAACAATTTGCCCCTTTTTTCCTCCTCTCTCTCTAGAGATAAAAGGGGATTGAGAGTAACCAAGGCTGTGTAAATGGCTTTAAGGTCCCCCCTGACAAATATTTTGTGGGGCACTACCTCCTAACCAATGAGCATAAAAATAACCATTAGCACATATAAACTACTTACAGTGTAGGTTCTTTGTATCAATCCCACTGAGCATCCATAGTTTGTCCATGCTGTCCCCCTTTTCCCTTGCTGGCACCAGGATTAAGGATCTGAACAATGTAATTTGTCACTCCTTCTCCTCGGACGCAGTGCCAAGATCAGATTTTTTGAGTAATGGGGTCTCCATTACTTCTTTGTGCTGTACCCCCACGTCCCGTAAAACTGGAGTCGGAATCTACAGCACAAACGCCATTGCTGCCACTGCTGAGAGACCCATTTCATATGGATAAGCATTGTAAAAATAGAAAGTTGCAAGTTTATCTGTGACAATAAAAGGTTTTCTGAAAGCTGACCTCTGATGCAGTGGGCTTCCTAGCAGTGCAGGCCCTACTGCAGCCTTCGCACCGCATCTCTTGCACCCCTCAGTCATGGCCCTGGAAGTAACTAAGCCTTTCTACTCCAGACTATCATTTTTCTACTTGAGAAGGCCTCCTGACACTGGACACCCCACTATTGTCAGACACATGCAGCCCTTTTTCCATTGGGACCAAGTCCTTGACCTAGCAGAGCATAGGTTGATGCCAACAATTGGTACTTTGAGGGTAGTACCAATGGGCAGAGCAAAAATGAGAACAATGGAGCCATACAATAACCCTACATGGGGGGGGGTATATAGAAAGACATGAGCAGATGTGTGTGTAACCAGAATATGATAGCTGGTGAGCAATTTTTTCAATGGGCTCAACCTGTTATTATTTCCATAATAACCAACCAGTTATTATGGCAAATGTGTGCCTGAAATGTCCCTTTCAGCATCAGTCACTGTTCTACAGCCGTGCAGCTGTTATCAATAAAGGTTTTGTGCTGTGGCTGCATGACTGTGAGAACACTCCTCTAACTGATTTAGTGAGAAAGAAATTGCTTGCCAGGAATTGTAAAAATAACAATGGGCCTGCCCAGTGGCACAGACGTGAGGCACCAAGCCTCACCCTGCCATCACGCCAGTGACCCGGGTCAAAAGCAAATTCAGGGTGAGAAGGATCAAGCATCCAGAGGACAGCTCTTCTTCTCTGGGGGGGGGAACTGGCCCTGGCATTTGCCTGACCACTAGTGGTGGCTGGGGATGCAGGCAGCTGAGATCACAATGTGGGGAATGTAATAGCAGTGACTGTTGACATCCTATGCATGGGAATGTGTGTAGGCACGTCTGGGTGGCATTGCACATCCACTCCTCCGAGGTGAGAAAAAGTGGAAAATGGTTGGCGGCAGGACAGGATGACACTGACACCTCACGGGCTCTGCACCCAGGCTAAAGCGCCGTTTCCCAGAAACCAGATCTGTTCTATTGGCAGGCAGGGCTGTGAACCACTGCCATGGAGGAGGACTAGGATGGCGGTAAGTCCCTGGGATGCTGCGTGATGGGGCTGAGGAGGTTGGTGGAAGGAGCAACCTGCCCAGGCAGGGAGAAAAAGAAAATGAAAAAAAGATTATACTGGGATGCAGTGCAACTCAGACTTAATATAAACACTTAATGTGTGATGATGATGATGATGATGATGATGATGATGATAAACCCCTTGAACTTAGCTCTCAAGGTTTATGTAGCATAATGCAGCTCATGTATTAAATTTTTGTAATGCACTCCACCCCCTGCATTATTCTCTATCTAATACACACTGAAGCGTGGGATGCTACATAAATCCTAAGAGTGAAGCTTGAGGGGTTTATAAAAGTAAATAACACTGAGAGTGTGTATAGAAGTCTGTGTCATGTACACCTACCATGTTTTGATTTGTATACTTACGCGCCAGCATTTTTAATAAAGGAAAGGTTTAGAGAGACAGTTCAATACAAATACATTGTGGAACTTATAGTTCAGTTATGTAAACTTTAACTTGTTTGTTTTTAAACTGTAAAAATTCAGCTATGTTTCTGTGAGGGATATGAATTTTTCTAAATGAGAGGCAGTTGTGTTACCAGGGTCCACAGCTTCTGCAGTGTGAATTTGACTGACAGCTCCCTGTTCCACATGATCAGTTGCAACCAAAATTTTAACATGGTTATTTAGCTATTAAAAATGCTGACCATTGGCTAGCACACCAGTGCAGTGGTAGTGCTACCACTTGCAACGCTGGTGATCTGGGTTTGGAAATGAGTCCAGGTTGTCTGAAGGCCGGCCTGGGGAGGAGGATTGAGCTCCCAAGGGGCCACTCTCCTCCTCCTCTGGGGATGGTAGGTTGTAGGTCCTGCTGCTATACTGCCACCTGGGTGACCAAGGGTGGCAGTGCAGCTCGGCCATCCATAGTGGGAGGGGAGGACATTGGCTGAGGTCCGGAGCAGCGGCACATCTCGGTGTGCACCCGCCACCTTGGACCCCCTAGTATGCTGTCATCCTTGGGGGCTAGGGGGACCAAAAATGAAAAATCCCTGCACCTGCTCCTGGTGATGGGCCCCTGGCACCTCAGCCTTCAGAACAGGCTCTTGGAGGGTGCAGTGCAGATCGCCGACTCACTACAGTGAGTTGGAGGGGGAGGACCCGGGCTCTCCCTCCTCTCTGCCCAGGGGATAAACTGAAGCCGGATGGGGGAAGATCCACTGTGGTTCCCTCGGAAGCCAGGAAGAGCCACAAAGGACACCTTGGGAGTCCCATAAGAAGAGTTGGTTGCGGTGAGGAAGGGGACATAAACTGTGCATAAAAAAAATGCTGATCATTAATTATACTGTATTCCTAGTGTGTATTTTTTAACATCACATTGATAACTTTCCATTTTACAGACATGAAGCTACAGGAGAGATCCTCAATGATGGCTGAAGTAAAAGACAAACTTAAGGATGATAGGTAGAGTGTCTACAAAGCTATTGTTTCTAGCTGTAAAACTTTAAAAACAGCAGAAAGTGCAATAAACTTCCTGCTCTTTATTTTTAAAATAAACTTCCTGTTCTTAAATACTACATATAGAAACCATTAATTTCTTCCTGCTAGTCAAAAAGGGTGACAATCAAGTCATACTTAAGGAACATGAGGTAAAATTAGTTATTCAAGAGACGACTATAGATTATCTTTTAAAAACTAATAGTGGGGTTTCCACTAATTGAGCTTATAAACCTGGGGGTTCTAATGTTGTGGGCTGCCTAATGTCAAATTTCTGGATTCCAAGACTCAGGCAACAATTTAACACTCAGGTGGTCCCAGAGTCTATTCTGGTCTACTGTCAGGTAATCAATAGTCCTAATGGCTTAATGTAGAGTGCCTGGTGCTAAAGCTTAGCAATAAGCTATAATTAAAATACTAAATGAGAAAACTGATTATGTGAAATGAATAACTCAGTTAGGAAATGCTTGCCATATCATCTTCAGAAAAGTTTCTTTCTTTATAGGAGAACATCCATGTACTTGCCCCAGACCTACAGTATACTGTGGTGCAGCCACCAGTTTGCAATATTAGTGCACAGAAACATTTTTAGCTTTCATGGGTGAATTTGCTATTATTTTTGACATTAATCTTTTTATTGAACATTTTAACAAAGAAACACAACATATCCCTGTTTACAGACACATATAATCACAATAATCAGAGAAATCAGGAAAATTTATACTACAGGCATGTTAAACACCCCAAAGAGGTCAATTATTTATCCTTGGTTTGCTTTACTTTCATTATTTTTAAATAGCTAACACTTGGAAGAGAGATAGGGCCACATATTCGAAGGTTAGTGCCAGCTCAAATGTGGTTAGCACCGGTGTTAACCTGGGTTGATTTAAACACTCCATGTGGGACCATATTCTAAGACCACCAGAGTGATGCCCAAATCTGACAGTACCAAGCTGCTATCTACACTATTGTGCAAATGCAAATGAGGGGTCCCTCATGCATACCGTGCAATGGTATATTCAAAGATTTGTGACCAAAGTAAACATCCCTCAGAGTGGTTGAAAGTAGTGTTTTATCTGGGCACTAAGCCCCCAACCCCACCTCCAAAGGCAGAGTAGCTGTATGGCAGTCACCAGCCCCTGTGTCAACCGGTTCCCCCCATGCCCTGAACATGCATCCTACAGTAATCCATTATACCTTGGTGGTGAAGTGATCCTCCACCCCCTGGTGGTCCATTCTGCTGTAGAACAATATACCCTTATGGTATAGTAGTACCCCACACCTCTGACCATTCACTAACCCCCCCCACCCCAAAGATCCCCTTACTTTGGCCACTAGAACAAAATCATCCCATTCCAAGGCAAAATATGGGACTTCAGATGAGCTGACTTTGATAAGATGGCCAACAGAGTTAAGCTAGCCCTGGCAAAAGAAATACAGGTGAGGGGTACAGGCAAAGTGGGCAAGCATTAAAGATGCAATACTTGAAGCAACATCCCATTGTGTTAGTGAGAAAGGAAGTGCAAAAGAAGAAGGAAACCACTTTGGTTCTCAAACACAGTAGCAGAAAAGGTCAGAGCCAAAAGGATGGCCTTCAGGAAATATAAGGGAATGCAGGATGAAGATAGGAGGTATACCAACTTCCCTAAGGGAAGCAGGGAAGGCAGTTAGGCAGGCAAAGGCCCAAACTGAGGAAACACTAGCACAAACAGTAAAATAAGGTGACAAGACTTTCTATAGATGCATTAGTGAAAGGAAAAATCCAGAGGGGTATAAGATCAAAGGGATAAGGGGCGTGTGAGGAGGAGGACCATGTAAAAGCATCTATCCTAAATAGATACTTCTGCTCAGTATTTACTGAAGAGAAGGTAGGGCAGGGCCCACAGCTCAGCACCATGGACACGGGGGAGGGAGGGAGGTGTGCACTAGTTCCTTCACAAAAGAAAGGGTCCTACAAGAGCTCGATAAGCTCAGGGTGGACAAGGTAATGGTACCTGATGGCATACATCCCAGGGTACTAAAGGAACTAGCAGAGCCATTATCATAACTGTTTAGTGAGTCTCTGAGCACAAGAGAGGTTCCAGAAGACTGGAGAAGGGCTCATGTGGTCCTGTTCCACAAGAGTGGTAACAGGGAGGAGGCAGGGAACTACAGACCAGTGAGTCTTACCTCAGTAGTGGGCAAGATTATGGAGACACTCCTTAAGGAAAGGATAGTGCAACACCTGGAATCCATAGGAGCACAGGATCCAAGACAGCATGGGTTTACAAAGGGAAGGTCCTGTCAAACTAATCTCATAGATTTCTTTGACTGGGTAACCATAGTAGTGGACCAAGGGGGAGCAGTTGATGTTGCCTACCTTGACTTCAGCAAAGCTTTCGATACTGTTCCACATAGAAGATTGATTAATAAGCTGGGTAGGCTCGGGGTGGGTCAGACGTTGATCAACTGGGTGGCAAACTGGTTAACGGGCAGAAAACAATGAGCGGTGGTAAATGGCATACAGTCAGAAGGGATGCAAGTCACAAGTGGGGTACCTCAGGGATCAGTCCTGGGGCCAGTTCTCTTCAATATCTTCATCAGTGACATTGCAGATGGACTGGAGGGTAAGGTTTGTCTGTTTGCAGATGACACCAAGATCTGCAACAGAGTAGATGATCCAGATGGGGTGGGCAGAATGAGAAGAGATCTGGATGAACTAGCAAAATGGTCGGAAGAGTGGCAACTGGGGTTTAATGCAAAGAAGTGCAAAATTATGCACATAGGGAAGAGAAACCCTGAAGCCACCTATAGGCTGGGAGAGGAGTTACTGTCAGTCATAAGGGAAGAAAGAGACTTGGACGTCATCATCACCGATGACCTGAGATGACCTGAAATCATCCAAGCAGAGCACTAAAGCAGTAGGTAAGGCTAGAGGGATGTTGGGGTGTATTAGTAGGGGTTTCACAAGTCGGAAGAGGGAGGTAATAATCCCTCTTTACAAGACACTGGTTAGGCCCCATCTGGAGTACTGCATAAAAAAATACGCGAGGCTCAGTAATAAACTTGGGCTCTTACTAGAGAGCTTGCCCTTCTTTTAATTTGTGATTATTTTAACTGTGTGATATACCATTCTAGTGTGTGCATTGTAAGTTTGTTAACATTGTGAGCCCTGCCTCTTGTTGGACAGGAAGCAGGAAGAGAGTGCCTGTAGTTTTCTTCAGTTCAGTGAGGAACTACAAAGGCACTAAATTCAACTAGATTCACAACCAAGTTTATTTTAAGCAGTTTAGGGGTTCTAAACTAATAGGAGACTTTGGGCAACGTTTTGGAGCTTAATCAAAAAGATATATTACGAGCCTAGGTCTGCTCATTTTCTAACTTCTGGTTACCCAAACAGATAAAAAGCGCTTACCTGCCTGGCGTGTAAAAATACGAGGCTCAGTAAAAAATTGAGCTCTTACTAGAGAGCTAGCCCTTCCTTTAAATTGTGATTATTTTAACTGTGTGATATACCATTCTAGTGTGTGCATTGCAAGTTTGTTAACATTGGGAGCCCTGCCTCTTGTTGGACAGGAAGCAGGAAGAGAGTGCCTGTAGTTTTCTTCAGTTTAGTGAGGAACTACAAAGGCACTAAATTCAACTAGATTCACAACCAAGTTTATTTTTAAGCAGTTTAGGGGGTTCTAAAACTAATAGGAGACTTTGGGCAACGTTTTGGAGCTTAAATCAAAAGATATATTACGGCGCTAGGTCTGCTCTTTTCTAACTTCCGGTTACCCAACAGATAAAGTCGCCCCTGCTGCGAGCAGGCGAGCACGTGCAGAGACGCAGCGTCGCAGTGCACGGAGACGCGCGCAGAGACATGCGCGTCTGTGCGTGTCGGCTGTGTCCACTGGGAACACTGGAAACAACTGGGCACAGGGCCTTGAAACGTTGTTTACACCCTAAAATGGCTGGGGCAACAATGGCGTTTACCAAATGCCTTAAATGTGGTATGTACATTGATGATGATGTATGTGCAGATTACATATGTAAAAACTGTATAACAATTGATGAGTTGAGGTCTCATATAGTTAGATTGGAACAACGATTACATACTCATCTAGAGATCAGTATCTTAGAAGATTTTATTGATTCTATGGCAGATACTTTGGTTGCTGATGTACCCAGTACTACTATTCCTACTAATGGTAGTTTAGACACGGAAGATGAATGGTGTCAGGTTCCTAAAAAAACTGGCAAAAAGGGTAGACATAACATTGGGGGGTTTTCAAATATTACTAATATCCCACTCACTAATAAATTTAGCGTTTTGGAAAATGTACCTAGTAGTGATACTCCCCCAATAGAAAATACTTCTAGTATTAAAACGTTTTCCCTGAATATAAATGATTCAAATCCTGTTGATATTACAAGAGATGTCCTGGTTATAGGGGATTCAATGTTGCGCTATACTGACAGAACTATTTGCAAAAATTGAAACATGCACACTACTGTTAGCTCCCTGCCAGGGGCTGGAATAGGAGATATCAGAAACTTATTATCAGGATTGTATGAACACACTAAAAATCCACTTACCCTTCTACATGTGGGAATAAATGATTTGGGCAAACGTCCTATCATCGAAATTCAGCGAGATTTTGAATGGGTAGGAAACTCAATAAAAAATCAGGGTGGAGATTTAATCATTTCAGGTTTATTACCTGTCCCTGGTGCTAACCCTTCAAAAAAACAAAATATAATATTTTTAAATGGATGGTTCAAATGTTGGTGTCACAGGGAAGATTTTATGTTTCTTGAAAATTGGGATGGCTTCTTAAATCAGGGGTTATATGCAAGGGACGGTTTGCACCTGAACAAGTATGGAAAACGGATTTTTGCTGATAGGTTGAGGAATTATATAGATATTAGTTTAAACTAAAAATTGGGGGGGAACATCTTTTGAGGGGGGACCATCTTCTCATCTCAATTCTAACAGTAGTATGGTAGGTCCCAGCACACCTGATTGGAATTGCCTACTTATCAATGCAAGGAGCTTAAATAATAAGTTTGATGAACTTATACTTATCTTGGGGCAATTAAATATTCATATATGTGCAATCACTGAGACATGGTGGCAAGATACAGACACCTGGGACAAAGATATTACTGGTTACACTTTATTACACAGGGACAGAAGTGGAGTTAAGGGTGGGGGGGGTAGCCCTTTACATTTCAAATAATATCACTATTGGTAATGTTGATATGAGTCATTGGCCTGATATAGAAGCCTTATGGATTAAAGTTTTCCCTAAATCTGGTGAGCTTATTCATCTTGGTGTTGTTTATAGGTCTCCAACCATTTCCCCTAGGGATAATGTCCAATTACTGGAATTTATAAACAAGTTTTCATCATCAGCAAATGCTCTTTTGTTGGGGGATTTTAATTTACCAGGTATTAACTGGAATACATTTAATACTATTACTATTACTGAAAATAATATTTTGGAAACATTCTTGGAATACAATATGGAACAACTAGTTAAGGATAGCACTCGGGGTACAAATATATTAGACTTAGTCTTAACTAACTTGGGTGCTGGCTTAACAAACATTAAAGTTATTCCACCACTTGGGTCTAGTGATCACTCAATGGTATACTTTAATTATAAGGTGAACCATGAAATTGATCCTAGTATTATTTCAGTATATAATTTTAATAAGGCTAATTTTGGGGATTTTTATATCGAACTGTCCCAGTGGGACTGGAAATCTGACTTTTATCATAAATCACTTTTAGAAATATGGCAGTCTTTAAATGCTAAACTAACTATTACTACCGAAAAATATATTCCCAAAATTATGAAAATGGACAATAATAAACCTAAAACACAGTGGATAAATAAATCAGTTAGAAACAAATTAAAAGAAAAATAGGGCATTTATTAAAGCTAAATTAAGTAACTCTCAAAAGAATTGGCTTGACTATGAGCAATGCTTAAAAATATCTAAAAAGCATTAGGAAAGCTAAGAGTGATTATGAATACAGGCTAGCTGTAAACGTTAAAGATAACTATAAAGCCTTTTATACTTACATAAATAGTAAAAAGGGTGGTGCACCTGTTATTGGCCCATTAGAAAATCAAAACGGTGAAATGCAAACTGATATAACCGACATGGCTGTAATTTGTAACAATTACTTTTCTTCAGTCTTTAATAATAAAACAACTCCTACTGTGAATCATAATATTCATCCTATTATTACACAATATAAGATTGAGGATAAGGTAATGGAGAAAATACTTTTGGGACTAAATCCTAAAAAATCGGCTGGACCTGATGGAATTCATCCTCGTATTTTGAAAGAACTGGCATCCCCTCTTTCTGGCCCATTGGCTGCTTTGTTTACAAATCTCTTACAGAAGGAGGTCTTGGAAGAGTGGAGACATGCTACCGTCATTCCATTTATAAAAATAAAGGGTCTAAACATGATGTTACTAATTATAGACCCATTAGTTTAACCTCTGTTCTGAGTAAAATCATGGAGGGTATAATAAAGAATCACATAGAAACTAATATTCAACCAGACCAAACACAGCATGGATTTGTCAAATCCCTTTCCTGCAAACCTGCTTGAGTTTTATGGTAGGGTTGGTTTGGCTTTAGATGGTGGAGAAGCTGTGGATGTAATACTATTGGACTTTTCTAAGGCCTTTGATAAGGTGCCACATGGTGAACTCATTGACTCCATAATAGAAATGGGACTCGATAGGAACATAACTAAGTGGATAGAGTCTTGGCTGTTTGAGAGGACTCAGCGAGTTTGCATAAAGGGCTATTTTTCAGAATATGAACCAGTAACTAGTGGGGTCCCACAGGGTTCTGTATTGGGACCTTGTCTTTTTAATCTTTATATTTCTTCATTAACATCATCATTTAATATCTGGTTAACAAAATTTGATGATGATACTACATAAGCCATAAAATTAATAATTTAGAGGATATATGTACTTTTAAAGCGATTAAAGGGAATTTGAAGATTGGGCACTAACAAAAAACTCATGTTCAATGTTGAGAAGTGCGTTGTTATGCACTTTGGGAAGGATAACCCATTAGCTAACTACTTTATGGGTAATAAAATTCTTAAAGTTGTTGAAGAAGAGAGATCTGGGAAATAAGGGTCAAAATGATCTAAATTTATTTACATTGTCAACAAATTATTAAAAAGCAGGGGTATTCTCCACTGTATTAAAAACATATTACAAATACAAGTAGCAGGGTTCTTCTCCCATTGTATTCCTCGTTAGTTAGGCCTCATGTTGAGTATTGTGCCCAGTTTTGGTCACCTGGTGACTGGGGTTCTATAAATGCCTAGGCGTATTCAGAGAAGGGCAACAAAATATCAGCAGTACAGGGCTTGGATTATGAAAATAGACTTTTAACTTGGACTTTATAGTCTTGAGTATCGTAGACTAAGAGGAGATTTGTGTTTAGTGTATAGAGCCCTATATGATAGTACTTTATGGGATTCTCTGGAACTGGTTTTAGAAATTAGTCTATGAAACTAGGGCTCATCCATTACAATTACTGGTAGAACGATGTAGAACTAAACAGAAAGTTTTGGTTTTCTGTTAGAGTGTCTAAAATTTGGAATGTACTGCCACTTTCTGTGGTAACCAGTGCAAGTATGAATATATTTAAATCACGATTGGATAATTTTAGAGATAAATCAATAAAGGGTTATGATTAATTATATTGAAGACATTATGGACTCCGGTCTTCTTGGCTCTGATTTACCTATGAAACCTATGAAACCTATGCAGTACTGGAGGCCACACCTTCACAAGGACATTAACCAAACTGAGGCAGTCCAGAGAAGGGCAACTAAAATGGTGCACTGACTGCATCAGAAGACATATGAGGACAGATTAACTGAACTCAATATGTATACCCTAGAGCAAAGGAGGGAGCGAGGTGATATGATTGAAACATTCAAACACCTTAAGGGCATTAACAAGGTGAAATAGTCTAACATGTTTCAATCTAAGAAAAATAGCAGGACAAGAGGACACATCATGAGATTAGAGGGAGGCCGATTAAGGGGTAATGTGAGGAAGTTCTTTTTCACAGAAAGGGTGGTGGATGCATGGAATGGCCTACCTCAGGAAGTAGTGGATATGAATACAGTGCAGAGCTTCAGACAGGCATGGGACAGGCATAAGGGAGCAATACAGATGAGTATGAATAGATAGGCCATTGACAGAGCAAAGGCCAATGGCACATTCATAAGGTAGAAAAAGAAATGGGCAGACTGGATGGGCCTTGCAGTCCTTATCTACCATCAACTTCTATGTTTCTATCTCATGGTCCATTACAGTGGTGGCTGGCACAGCCTTTCTCTCACCTCCATGGTCACAGAGCATGGTCACTGTCAGATGGCGGCCAGTCTTAGAGGTGAGAGAGGAGGGCTATGTTGGTCACCACTGTAACTGAACATGACAATCAGGGTGAGGAGGGTTGCAGGGTGGGAATCCTCTGTCAGTGGGTGGGTAGGGGTTTGGTGAACAGTCGAGGGTGGGGACCACTATTTTGTGGAAAGCCCAAACCTCCTTTTATAGGTTAGTATTTAGAGTTTCTAGAGATGCAGACAGCTTTGCTATGTTGTGTGCACTGAGCCTTTGTTACCGGCCATTGACTGCGTGTGTTCAGCCCTCAGAGGATGATTGGGTTTGCTGTATCCAGTTCAAAATTCAATTTTTCAGCTGCCAATTTATTGCCATTGGTAAGCTGTAGCTCTCAGCTAGTTTATTTTGTTAAAGTCTTCCGTGTTATATTAAAGTTGTGTACATGGGAGAGCCTATCAGGTTGCACCTGCCATGTTTGGTTGCTAGACCACACCCCCAGTATTCCTGTATCTTGGGCAGTCATACTATACCTGGGTGAGTTTGGTCCCAGTGCAGTTACATCTCCAGCACAGGACTGTTGCTGATGGTCCCATAGATTATGGGGGCCATGGAGTTTTGTACATTCAATGTAAAGTTTTATGTTGTATAAATCTGCTTCTTCTATCTCTGCAGGCCATATGGGCTCTGTGCCAACAGACAGCCCACCCCCTTCAGAAATGGTGGTTTGCAGCTCTGTCTGCTAACGTAGACGGGGGTATAGTATTGGTCAGACTATTCCATTGTATTTTCAACTGTATGTTTTACTGTATATTCAACTGTATTTTCTACTGTATTTCTACTGTATTTCTCCACTCTCCCCACCCCATGGCACATCTAGAATCGGCGGTACCCTGCTCAGTATGCCTGCCTGGTAAAACTCTTAAATAAATAAATGAGTCCCTGATTGCCTGATATGGAAACTAGCTTTCCTTTTCCCAACTTCATACATTTGAGAGGAGCCAAGTTCATTAAGGTTTCATTGGGCCCCTAGGGCAACTTGGGAAGCAAGAGGCTTCTAAACTGTTAGTACCTCTGAAAGTCCTGATTGGGATTAAGTATCTTTGTGACAGGGAGGAAAGGAGCCTAGGTATTTACCATCTACAGTGAATACGTCCCTTGCTGTACAGATACCTTTCTCTCCCAGGCTCCCCACTTTGGAGGCACTACTCCTACATACAGCATCTCACTGCCCCATTGAGGTGCCATTTGTGAAGGCATCTGGTTTGCTTTTATCCAGGCATATAACTTAAAGCAGTATTCTTGTGAGAAGATAATGTGGGATGTTATTTTCATGCAGATGTGGCTTTATTGTAAAAATAGATGGCTAGAGAAGAGCCCTTTGCCACTTATCTCTCCACATGAATCCACTGGGAAAAAGATTTGGATATGGAAGTGAACCATTATGTGGCTTGAGCAGCTATAAATTTTCTATGATATCCCAGGAGCCAGGGTCCCTCCCTTGTGATCAATGACTCCATAGCTTAACCAGTCTGGTTGGTTTGCTCTCCACAGAAACCCTCCACTAGCTTGTCCAATTTGGTAAACCATGTCCCAGCTATTCTGAAGGACATGTGTGATAGAAGATGCATAAAACATGGGGCAATTATTTTAAATGCCTCTACCTCTCCTGCCATTGATTAAGAGTGAAGTTTTGACCTGTCCATTCCTGCTTTGGTGGAATCAAGCATGGGTTCTAGATTCAGAGCCATGATTTTGGATAGCTTGCCATGTAGCTGCACAACCAAGTATTGTGTGTGATCCAACATTCTGCCCATTTTAGTCCTCGGTCTAGGAAAGGGGTTGAAGTGCAATTTCCATTAAGAGAGTTGACCTCAGTTTTATTTTGATTTAATTGTAAGCCTGATATCTTAGTGAATTCTTACATAAACTGTAATAGAAGATCTAGGGATGTAAGGGCATCAGAAAGTAAAATTAGATAAAAAAACACAGCAAAGGGCTTGCACTTGGCTGGGGTGCACTTGGAAAATTCAAACTTCTCACAACTTCATAACCTGGCACTCACCACCATTAATAAATGTTGATGCTGCAGTATATAGAAAAGATTTATTATGAAAATGACATGCCTGACATGTTTCTGATTGCAATGACCCTTTCTCAAAGGCTAAAAACTCAAATTAGGGAAAACCTATGTATGCAAATAACACTTGTGATGTCATAATGACAACATTTAAAAAGAACCAATGACAGCATCATTTAGTTAAATAGAGCACCATTTTTAGAGATACTCAAATCATGTTTATTAAAGAAGCAGTAGTTACAGAAAATAACACTATAGCAGCTTTCATAAAATAGCATCCTGGTATACAGGAAAAGACAACAAGATAAAATATTTTTTCTCATATTTCAAATGTAGACACTCATAAAAAGGCAATAAAATCAAAAAAAGATGGGGAAGGGAGGGAATAAGAAAGGGGAAAAGATAAGGAATAGTGGGGAGGGGGAGAATAGTTCAAATTTCCCCAAAGTCAAAACAAATAGAAAGTAAACAAGGACATTATTATATATATATAGATCCATATACAATTATCCTAAAAAGGGAAAGAAACAGTACTGAATAAAACAAAATTCATTACTTTGGTTATGAAGTTCACTACAAAAATACAGCAAAAAGGCTACAGCCAAATTAAATTAAGTTTCTATAAATCAGAAATGGTTTTATATCAATATCCCAGATCAAACCAAGACTGATATTGGCCTTCAGTTTTATAATCCAAAAAGCTTCTCTCCTCAGAATAAAGTTCCTAAAGTGTCCCTCTCTAGGATTAAGGCATACTTTCTCTATTGCTGTGTATTTAAAAACATGCTCATCAGCATCAGACAGATGTGCCACAGCATGAGCTGCTGTTGCATACATCACATCTTTTTTGGCTATTGCCCTCTGATGTTCCCCTACCCTTACTTTAAAGCTTCTTTCCATCTTCCCCACATAAAAAGCTCCACGAGAGCAGTTGGCCAAATAAATTACACTAGGGGTGGGATATTCAGAAGGGTGCACATGGTGCAACACAGTTGCGCCATGCACAACCACTGATCGCCCGCGCAGAATATTCAAAAAGGGAAAGTGCATGGCATAAATCCCGATGCTCTGGGGTGCATCAGTAATGTATCGCAGCGCAAGTGGGGCGTGCCATTGCATACCCCTGCACATCCCGATATTCAGCCAGGGATGTGTGGAGCCCATGCAGGTGCAACCCCTACATGCGCCGCATACAGTTGTTCAAAAAAATAAAGGAGTAACAGCCGGCCACCAGGTGAGCTGTTGTATTGCAGGGTGCAACACAGCAGCTGCCAGCTGTGGGTGGCCACCCAAGCTCCAGTGGCACCCTCCATCGGGTAGCGCCCCCCATGCCCAATCATGGGCATAAGTATGAATGTAAGAAACCCTATATCCCTGGTGGTCCAGTGGACCGCTCGCAGCCGATCACAGACGAAGTCTAAAATAATAGATCCATCCCTGGTGGTCCAGTGGTACCCCCCACCCTCCCACTGAGCTCCGCCACCCCTCCACCCGGTGAGTGGCGGGCAACAACTCCCCACCCATAAGCCACCTGGCTGCACCCGACTGACTGTGTACGCAGTACAGCTGTCGCCCATTGGTCCACAGCATGGGCCAATGGGCATGCAGTGCCGTGCTATACTACACAGTCCAGATATGTGAATGGATTCATTCACATATCTGGACTGTGTAGTGTCGATACGGTCTGCACTCGCCAATGCTATGCTGTGGACCAATGGGCATACAGCTGTACTGTACACAGTCAGTTGATGTGCAAGCCGGGCGGCTTGCAGGTGAAGCTGCCACCACCTGACGGGGAGGGCTGAGGTGGCGGGCTCAGTGGAGAATGAGGAAGAAGGTACCTGAACCACACTTCTGCCCGCAATCGGGCTGGAGCAGTCCACTGGACCACCAGGGATATAGGAGTTCTTATTTTATCACTTATGCCTGCGTGATCGGGCAGTGGAGCACTTTGCAGCTTGTGCAGGGAGCGTCGGTCCCTGATGGCTGCAGCCTGGCAGGACACCAGGTGCAAGTCGCCGGGGATGGGTGCACCTGCATGCAAATGGGGCCATAATGAAATGCAAATGGTCCCATTTGCACCTTGCATGCATTATGGCTCCATTTGCATGTGCACCTTTGAATATGGCAGTTGATGCGCCTAGCGCAACGACACTTGCACTAGCACATCCCCCTGCCCCTCTCTGGCCACTTATGCTGGTGCAGTGCCACTGCGCCATGCACAATGTGGGTGGCCACAGAGCGATATTCAATGGTGCTGAGCCATGGCGCAGCACCATTGAATATCACCCTGTCAGTACCCTGGCACATCCCAGTTGCACTGCACCCAAGCTTGCGCCACAGCCTGGCACAGTCTGAATATCCCACCCCTGTTGCGTTACAGTTAATCATATTTCTAACCAAAAAAACTCTCTTGTTATTATAAGATGAAAAGGTTTTACTAGTACAATAACATTACAATAGGTAAAATTTTGGCACTTAAAACACTGAACAGGTCTTGTAAGCCAAGTTTGGGTATCTTTTTTATCAGTAAAGTGACTATGTACCAAACTATTCCTTAAACTCATAGCCTTCTTATAAGAAAATCTTGGAGGTTGTGCTGCCACAATTTGCAGATTTTCCTCAGCTACTAACACACTCAATGCTTAGAGATAATATTCAGAAAGCAGACACTTGTGCAGAATATGTGCTGACTACATTACTCCTCCCTCTCCTCTCATCTCTGTCAGTGTATTCTGTAACAGAATATTTCTGTCCATAGTTTGAACATAAGTTCTTGCCTTTTTAATGTTCCTCCTACTATATCCTCTCTCAACCAAAAATTGTTCCAAAATATTGGCACTCTTTTGAAAACATACGTCATTGCTGTAATTCCTTTTTGTGTGTAAAAACTCTCCCTTTGGGATACTGGCCAAAGTATGTGAGGGATGGCAGCTGGAAGCTACCAACACTGTACTGCCATCAACACTTTTCCTGTACATATCAGAGCTTAAATTACCACTCACATCTTGTAAAATCTGAATAGCCAAGTAAACCACCTTTTACTTACTAGCAGTGAAGGAAAACTTTAAATCTCATTGGTCATATGTAAAACATTTTATAAATGCATACAATTCTTGTTCTGTTCCTGTCCAAAAGCAATACATTGTCAATAAACCTTTCCACTAAAAATATGCTTGAAAAAGGATTTTTAAAACATCAAAAACACATAGTTGCTCCCACCAACCCACATACAAATTTACTACTGACAGGGCACCATAGCCCCATCGCATTGCTCTTGATTTGTCTATATAACTCTGTCAAATGTGAAGATGTTAAATTTCAGAACTAACTCCAGTAATTGCAGAAGGAACTATACAGGGGTAAACTTTTGGAAGGATCACAGTTCAGAAAAATGACACGCATCAATGCCCCTCATGGGAACTTTGGAATACAGTGACTCAATATTTATTTATTTAAAAGTTTTACCAGGAAGGCATACTGAACAGGCTACTGCTCAATTCAGATGTGTCCTGGGGGTAGGGGTAGGGATTGCAGTAAAAATAACATGATACAAGAATACAAGGCACAAAGTACAGAACAATATTTAAATACAGTACATCAGCAATTTGTAGTGCAAGGCATGTAAAAACAGACAGAACTACATACTTCAGAACCCTTCAGGACTAACCTATCATACACAGGAGGATGCTGGCCCTGGGGTGGGCAAGTTTATTTAGCTACATGTGCAGTTGGAGGAGTAGTGTAATTTGAGGAGGGAGTTGAGGTGCTGGGTGGTGGATCCATGTCGAATGGCTGTAGGGAGGGAGTTCCATAGTTTAGACATGCGATACCTGAAAGCTGCCTGGCCTGCAGCTGTTGACATGTGAGGTATAGATAGAAGCCTGGCATCATTGTTCCTTAGCATGTATGCAGGAAGGGTGGGAGTAGTTAATTTAGATGTGAGGTAAGTCGGTGAGACTGGGTCCAGAACTTGGCCGTGAACCGTGTGCAGTGGGACAGTCTACAGTCATGTAGGGAGGAAATCCCAGGGACTGATAGAGGATGCAGTGGTGGGTGGGAGGAGAACAATCAAAAGCAAAGCGACAGAAGAAGTGGAAGAGTGGGTCCAGTCTGGCTAGAGTGGATTGGTAGTGGCACTATAAACTGCGTCCCGTAGTCAAAGTTTGGGAGGATCATTTTCTGTACAAAAGCATGGCGAGCCAGCAGCGGGATGCCAAAGGTAACCAAAGTCAGGGAACATCGCTGTAGTGATTGGCTAAAGATTTAGCACATCCTTTGTATCTCTTAAGTAAGAGGGTAACTCAGCTACAAAAGGCCTTAAATAATGATCCACATACTTTGAGAGACTTTCCGTTATTGACCCTATCCCACTCACTATAGGATGACCAGAGGTTTATTAAGGTCTTATGGACCATGGGGAGTAGGTAAAAAGTGGCCATAGCAGGAAAATCTTTGATCAAAATCCTCTCATATTTATCATATGACACTCCAAACACATATTATTTACAACTCATCAATAACACTTTTAAATTCCCATGTTGGATTGTAGTTCAGTCTCTCCTAAAAGTTCTGTTTTGAAGTTGATGCTGGACTTCACATAAGCCCTTTGTTTAACAACACCACAGCTCCACCCTTGTCCACTTGTTTACTTACAATGTTTGAGTCCTGTTTCAAGTTTCCAGAGCTCTTCTTTCTTCATCTTTTAAATTCTCAAAATTGGGTTTGGGAAGATTCTCAAACAGTTCATTAAGGTCACTGTCAACTAATTTGTGAAAAATATCTACTGCATCACAGTTAGGGGGACAGAAAGTCGAGTTTGATTTAAATTTAGTTGTAGCAGCATCTCCATTACCGCTGTTTGAAGCAGAATTAATAAACAGAGCAGACAGATTCAATTTTCTACACAAGAGACTAACATCAATCATAGTCTGTACCTTGTCAATGGGAATGGTAGGCACAAAATTCAGCCCTTTACAAAGCAGTGTAGTTTCAGCTTGTGTCAGTACATGGCTTGAAAGATTAATAATTTGAGAGTCTGATTCCATAGTTGCTCTACTCACCTCCTCCTCCCTCCTTGAAAAGGTCTTCTGCTCTGCTGTCTCGGCTGAAAGTCCAGATAATAGTTTGCCTCTCCCCTGTCTCACCCTCCGTACCCTCTTCCTCTTTCTCGCGATGTTGTTGCATAATCGTAGTAGTCCCTCCCTCAAAAGTTCAGTCTGGGACTCCTGCGTGGTTGATGTTGGTACTGGATCGGGGGGAGGGGCAGATTCTCTGTAATTGGAGGATCAGGTGCTCCATACTGTATTCCATGTATATTGGAATCTCTCCTTTGCTCTAAAAAAGGACCATGGTTATTTATATTTTCTTCCTCATTCTCTGCCCCCTCGTATCAATGCTGAAGTCAAAAGAAACACTTTTTCTCAAAATGTTTTTCTGATTGTTTTGTTTCCATGTATACACACGACCAAATTCATAGTCTCCCTTATCTCTGGCGAACTTGACCTGCTTTACTCTTTTAATTTCTGTCTCAAGTCTTGATATAGAGTCTCTTAATCTTTTATTTAGTCTATCAAACTCCTGGAGGTCACTAGTTTGCAATTTTAAAACTTCAGCCTCAAAAATGTTCAGGTCTTCTTTAATCACTGTCTCTTGTTCTTGAAGAAATTTAACAATCAAACCAATAAGTCTGAGGCTTGCTTCAGATAAGATTTGCTCCCATTCACACATAAAATTAATATTGTCCTGTCCATATGCTGGTTTTAAATCAATATGTAAGCCCCTCGGTATTCTTTGTACCTGTATATAGACTTCCATATTCGTTTTAGTCCAGTACATTCTGCGTAATTTCAAAGTTAATTTCTCCAGGGATTTATATGCTTCTTTTAAAGACTGGGCTTCAGGACCAATGAAATTACCTCCTGTCTCATCTAGAAGCAATGGGTTAGCTGTCCCAGCTGCTTGTGATAGTTCATTAATAAAGCCAAACGGCTGTGCAGAGACAGGTGGCTGCGTGCTTCCAAAGACCACATTCGGTGTCGCTTCTAAAGGCATACCAAAAAAACTTAATTCAATACTAATAGCAGCAAAGTAGAGTCAGCAAAAGTTTCAAAAGTAGTTTTACTAGGGTAACTAACTCAAAACCCAGGTCCTGTAATTAAAATGGTCTTAGATAATGCTCGAAGTATGATAAATAAAATGGACTATTTTAGATCCTGGGTAGAACATGAAGAGCCGGACATAGTAATGTTAACGGAAACCTGGTTAAAAAAGGGAATTGAATATAAAGAAGGGACTTCTACCACTTTAGGAAGGATCGGGGAACATGGGGGGGGGAGTTTTGCTGTACATAAATCATTCAATTGATAACTCCAAAATTTTGTTATCTGGGTCAATTGAGGGCATTGAATGCCTGTTAACTGAGATAGAAGAATTAAAATTGGTTATTGGAGTAGTTTACTCTCCACCTAAAATAAACCCTATCCATTTTGACAAATTTTCACATGTTTTAATGGAACACCTGGGTCAACTACAATTAGTTCTGGCTGGTGATTTCAACACAGCTTGGAGTTGTCCCAGGGGGTCAAAAGTTGGAAAAATCAATGAGCTGTTTAAACCTGATACAAATTATAGATACACTGACAAGGAAAGTTTCCTTATTAAGTAAAGGTAATATTTTGGATTTGATGTTTGTTTCACCTGAATTGACAATCTTGGAGAAAAGTGTATGTGCTCCCAGTTTAGGAGACCACAATATAGTTAAGTGTGTATTCTCTACAATTAAAAATTCTATTCCCATAAAATCAGTACCACAAATATCTAAAATATGTTATTTAAAATTTAATAGTTTATCATTTAGAAAGTATCTTCAAGGACTCCTTTGGTATAAGGATTTTCTTATCCCAGATTTAAATGAGGCTGTATTAGAATTTACAACAATGTTTATTAATGTTTGTGATAAATTTGCCTCATATAAAAAAGTAAATTATAGAATAAAACATTTACCATAGCTAACTGTAAAAATAAAAAAAATGATTAGGATTAGAAATCATTATTGGAAAAAAGCAAATAAAATATTAAACAGTGAAATTTGGGAACAATACAAAAGCTTAAGGAATCAAGTAATACAGGAGATCAGGAAATCAAAAGCTCGTTATTATAAACAGTGAATTAAAGAATCAACAAATCCAGGTGCTTATTGGTCTGTTATAAAAATCCTATGAATCCAAATAGTAAACAAAGTGAAATAAAATTGAGTCAGAATGGAAAAGTGTTTGAAACAAATAAAGTTGCGGAAATTTTGAATGATTTATTTATTTATTTAGTTAAACATCAGTTTAGAAACCTTTGAGCCAGAGGCTCATTTACAAAGGTACCTCGTCACAGAATTATTATTTCATGATTATTTCATAAACCTCCCTGATCTGAAATGAGATCTCATAACTAAAACTAATACCTTGAATGAAGTAAAGGCGAGAGTCCCAAGATGAGAAAGAACCCAAATTCAGGTTTAAGAGAGTGATAAACAAAGAAGTTCTAAAAATATAAATAGATTAAAATAAATAAAGCAAGTGGCCCAGATAGAATGAATAAATAATAAATTATTAAAAGAGGCTGCTATGGAATTGTCACCTATACTAAGGGACATTTTAATTGGAGTCTAAGAGGGACAGTTTCCTCTAATTGGAAATTAGCCAAAGTGATACCAATAGATAAGGGAGGGGATCCAAAGGATGTTTCAAATTACCATCCAATAGCCTTGTTGTCCACAGTATCCAAGTTATTTGAAAAATTGTCCATGATCAGTTAATGGACTACTTGGAAAAATATAATAAATTGACTCAACAACAGTATGATTTTAGGTAGGGTAGGTCCATGACTACTGCACTCACTGACTTTTTGGATATTATAGCAACCCCTCTTGGGGAAGCGAAGTCCGTGGGTGCGGTATACGTGGACCTATCTAAAGCATTTGATTTAGTAAACCATAGTATCTTGATACACTCATTAATGAAAATAGGGGTGGAGGAAGAAACCTTCAATTGGTTTATATTATACCTTGATAAAAGATCACAATTCGTTGTCCTAAACGTACACCAGTCAAAAATGGACTATGTAACAAGAGGGGTTCCCTAGGGATCTATCCTGGGCTCCCTCCTGTTCATAGTCTATTTACATGACTTACCAAAGAAAATTGGATGTTCAAAAATTCGTCTATATGCAGACGATATGGTTTTAGTAGCAGAGGGAAAAACTACAAGTGAAGTAGAACTAAACTTACAGAGTGACTTTAGCATCATGCAAGGTCACTTTTCATCTCTGGGTTTATTAGTTAATAGTAAAAATACACAGGTTATGTCATTTGCATTGGACTTAAAGAGAATTTCAAAATTAAATATAAAGACACAAGAGGGTAAGTTTTTAGAACAAACTGAAACATATAAATATTTAAGAGTACATATAGATCAATGTCTTACTTTCCAATATCATATAACAAATTTAATAAAGAAAACACATGTTAAGATTGGAGCTATGAGACGAATATCAAATTGTATGACAAGAGAAACAAGATTGATTATGATCAATCAATTAATAATGTTGGTTATTGACTATGGAAGTCATATTTACAGACATACAGCAAGAAAACATTTAAATAACTTGGATACATTGTATAATAAGCTTGCAAGATTTGTGTTAAGGTGTGATTTTAAAACTCATCATTACACTATGTATATGGATTTGGGTTGGATTCCATTAGACTTACGGGCTAGTGGAATCTGGCTAAATCAGGTTCGTAATATATTTAAAAATCAATCTTTAGCTAACTTAAAAAACAAATTACAAAAACCAAAACATGGTTTAAATTTAAGAAAAACTGGTGCTAGAGATTTAATAATACCAAAGTTAAAAAATCGATTTAGTGAAATGACCCTTCAATATCAAGTAGCTAAAAGCTGGAATTGTCTTCCTCCTTTTTTACGTGAACTAACAACTACTGATCATGTTTTTAAAAATGGCCTGAGTCACGAACTTAGTTTTCGTTGTTGTTGTAATAGGTGAAATTAATGTAAATCTAAAAATGCTAACATGCCTGTTATTGATGAGTTTGTAAAACTCTGATGTATTGTTTTGTACTTTTCTGTAACTTGTATTGTTATAAATGTATAGTTGTAGTAATTTTGCATAATGTAAACAGGTAAGCCTTGTGAACAGGGATTTTTGGAACCCTAATGGCTGTATCACTGTATAAATAAAATGTTACCATACCATGCCATACAAAACCTGTGCACATAAGCCCCAAATTCAAGCGTCAAAAAACACAACGAAGAGCTCGCACTCGGCTGGGGTGCACTTGGAAAATTCAAACTTCTCACAACTTCATAACCAGGCACTCACCACCTGCAATAAATGCTGATGTTGCAGTATATAAAAAAGATTTATTATGAAAATCACATGCCTGATGCGTTTCTGATTGCAATGACCCTTTCTCAAAGGCTAAAAACACAAATTAGGAAATACCTATATATGTATATGACACTTGTGATGTCATAATGAGAATATTTAAAAAGAACCAATGACAGCACCATTTAAAAAAACTCAAATCATGTTTCTTAAAGAAGCAGTAGTTACAGAAAATAACACTAGAACAGCTCTCATAAAATAGCATCCTAGTACACAGGAAAAGACAACAAGATCAAATATTTTTCTCATATTTGAAATGTAGACACTCATAAAAGGCAATAAAATCAAAAAAAGGATGGGGAAGGGATGGGAAGGAATAAGAAAGGGGAAAAGAAAAGGAATAACAGAAGGGGGAGATAGTTCAAACTTCCCCAAAGTCAAAACAAATAGAATGTAAACAAGCACATTATTATATATATATATATATATATATACACATACATATATATATATATGGATACATCCATATACAATTATCCTAAAATGGGAAAGAGACAGTACTGAATAAAACAAAATTCATTACTTAGATCATAAGCAAACATCCTGGCCCTATAATCCCTCTCCCTATTTTCAAACCACTAAGGCAGGGGTAGTCTTAACATGTTGTCACAAGGGGCCAATGGCCATCACTAATAGGAAAGAAAGGGCACCCCCTGCCTAGTATCTTTTTGTAAAGGGAAAGCACCTGAGCAGAGATCATTTGATAGTTTACTTGCAACCAGAGAATTATGCATAATCCGGATCCAATTGAGAAAAACAGGGGCCCACTCCCATAGATTGCATAGTGTGCATTACTAGCAGGGGCATTGGACTTATCTCATCACAGATGGCCTGGTAATAGTTTATAGGTATCCCCAAGCCCCCAGGTGTTTTGCAGGTGTCCCTTGACCTAATAGCTGGAGCAATCTCCTGCAAGGAGATTTGGGCCTCTAATAATGTAGCTTGAACAGAGGCAATCTTGAGAACGGTAAGGGTGTCAAGGAATTTAGAGATAGCACCCTACATTGACAAGCTAGGGGATGAATAGCAGTATCCCTAGAATGATTTCATAATCCTAGTTAATTTTCTTTGGGGTGTTACATACCACTCCTAGGTGGTTCTTGAGACAGAATATTTGTTTTTCATCTTGGGAGTTTTTGGCAGTATACAAATGACTTACTAGCCTTTTCCCCATCCTCCCAGTAGGTATGTTTCAGGTACTGAAGGGCTAGTCTTGTCTTCCTGGCAATCAGCTGATTTACTTTTACTGTTGTGCTGGTGAGCCTAACTATGACCTCCAGTGGACAGGTGACCTGCACTTTACATTCAGTTTCTATTACTCTTAACTCCTTTCTCTAACTTGGACAGTTCTTGCTGTCTTTCCTGTCATTGATGTTCAGCATAACTAAGTCACCCCTCATAATCATCTTGTACAGCTTCCGTAGAGTGCTTTCAGACACCTCTCCATTGTCATTTATAGCCATGAAGGCCACTGTCTCTTCCCTCATCCATTTCTAAAAACTGATGTTATTCAAAAGTAGTGGATCAAATCTCCAGGCTGTGATCTGATTCATGGTGGTCCCCAAAACATCACCAGGACTAATGGAGCATCATCTGAGATCATGATAGGGTAAATTCTGAGTCAGGGAGTTTGTGTGTGACATCAGGTGAAGTGAACTACATAGCAGTTCTGCAGAAGGCAGCATGCGCTACTGAGAAGCATATGAAGCCCCTCATGCTTGGATGTTTCACCTACTAGAGCATGTTCCTTTGCCAATTCCTGCAGGGCAGTGAAAGCTATGTCATGGGATTATGGTTGCCCAGAACTGAAATCCAGGCATGTTTCCATTGCGATATTGAAGTTGCCCCTGTGAGTATGGGTGTTGGCTCAGGGCTGAAATTGGTCAATTCTTGGTTCGGAGTATGGAAGAGATACAAGTCATCTATGTTAGGGCCATAGGCATTTGCCAATATTAGGGGGCCTGCAAAGGAGTCTATGACTATAATGAGCCACCTCCTTTTCATGTCTTTTTTTTGTATGGGTGACTTTCCAGTGTTTAATGTAAAAGTATCAGCACCCTTTGTTTCTTAACAGGGGCAACGTTATGCTCCTATTCACCCACACATTCTTGACTTAGTTTAGTTGCCACGGAAGATATGAGGCGTGTTCCTAAAAGAAAGCTGTCTGAATGTTCAGGCACTTCAGGTGAGTTAAGACTTCCCTTGTGCATCAAGGTGGGGTGGAAAGGATGAGAAGGGACTTGGCAAGGTTAGAGGAATGGTCAAATGTATGGCAGCTTAGATTTAATGCTAAGAAGTGCAAGGTAATGCTTGACGGGTGTTGTCAACCTGGAGCAAACCAATGAATTATTTTCATACTAATTTTTGAGCCTTTACCTTCTATACAGTACCTGTAGTCCACAATGTACAACTACAACAAAATACTCAAAATAAGGAACATTTGGAGCACCATGCAGAAATCAGGAACAGGTTTTAGACTTTTAGACCAACTTACTGGACAATACCCCTGTATCTTACCAGGAATTTTGTTTTAGGAATATTTCAGTGGAGCAGATTAAAGAATATCTACTAAAAATGGGTCCTAGGCCTATTATTTCACATGATAACATTGATTATAGATTAGTTAAATTAGGGTTTGATTCCTTTTCTTTTCCACTTTCAATCATTTTCAATTTTTCATTGCGATCTGGTACGTCTCCCTCCATTTGGAAAATGGCCACCATTAAACCTATATTAAAAAATGGTAATCCATCTCAAATTACTAATTATTGTCCAATCTCATTATTAGCCCCACTCTCCAAAGTTTTAGAAAATAAAATCTTGGATCAAACTACAGAGTTTCTTAATTATAATAAATTACTGTCAGAGTCCCAGCATGGATTTAAATTAAAACACAACACTGAGACAGCCTTGGTTGGGTTCACAAGCTGCATTCAGAGTGCCCTCGATAAAGGGCACTCTGTTGCAGCTATATTGGTGGATCTCACCAAGGCCTTCAGCCTTGTTGAATATTCTTTGCTGCCTTTAGTCTTGACTGAATTTCATTTTCTCAAGAGGTTAAAACATGGTTGTCTAATGATCTTAGCAACAGGTGTCACTGTACCAAGATTCATGGGATCCTATCTCCTCCCAGGCCTATTGCTGTGGAGTCCCACAGGGTTCCATCCTGGGTCCCCCGATCTTTTCACTCTTTATGAATTTAGCCCCCCAGATCTGCAGTTAGACATCTATGACACTCTATGCAGATGATGCAGTTCTTTATGGGGTCTCTGATGACCCCATTTCTGCATCAAAGGTGGTCCAGGATGATTTTTCTCTTCTTCAAAACTGGCTTATCTCCAGGTGTATGGTTTTGAAAATTTATGCTGTTCATGGGACCCAGGATGAAACCCAGTCCTCTCTTAAATCCTATAGTAGATCTTAGAGGCCAGGTTACTGAGAGGGTGAACACCTTTAAATATTTAGGAATCCTGTTGGATTCTCATTTGTCCTTTGAGTCACATATTCTTTACCTACGAAGAAAACTGAACCAAAGGATTGGGTTACTGTACAGGGTTAGATCATTTCTTAAAAAGGAATTACGTGTACTATGAACCCATAGTTTTTTATTAAGTTTATTTGATTATAGCTTAATTATTTACACTGCCTCCTCAAACAAAATTCTTGATAATCTGAGGGTTACGTATAACACGATTCTTAAGATTTGTGACAAACTTAGCCTTCTAACATACACCATTGTGAACTCATTAAACTATCTGGCTGCCTTTTATTACAAAACAGAATTTTTTATAAGGTTGGGCTATTTCTTTTTAAGGTTACCCTGCGTTTGTTACCTGCTTCCATATATACCCTAGTTTCCAGGGCACTGAACAGGTGTGGAACCAGATAGCAAAGTAGAATAACTTTCTCCATCCCTTTTTTTCAGAAAACTTCTGGTCAAAGGTCAATACTTTACAAAGCTCCTCAGTAGTTTAACATTCTTCCAATGAATACAGTTAATTGCTCTACTGTTTATTTGTTTTAAAAAACATTACAACAATGGCTCCATGACTCTGATAAATGTACCTGTTTTAGGTCTGGAATTGACCATTTGTACTTGTATGTTATGTTTGTTAATATTATATATTTCATTGTTGTGTATTTTGTGTAACTATCATGTAATGCTTTAATGCTTTTGTACACTTGTCGCATATGAAAATGGGCAGACATGCTCATTGTACTTACAAGTATAAAAATAAAATGAAATGAAACTTCTGACCTCTTTGCAGCTCTGGCTGTGCCTGCTCAAAAGTAGAATGTTGCCAGACTTAGAGAGAGAAGCTCAGAACTTCCCTTGACTGCACTTTTATTGCAATAAAACCTTTAAAAGAATCCATGGGTTTTATGGCTATGGATATCTATGCTCTGATTCATGTGTCTAGTGACACCATTTATGGCATCAGCTTTAAATTACCATCCACATTAGAGAGATTCTGGACCAAATATTACAACCTTAAGTATTCTGAACTTTGGATTCCTTTTCAGGCGATTCCTCTCACTAAGCCTACAACTCATATAGTTACCACAATGTTTTGTAATGAGGAGTGGATGTGCATAATATTACATACTGGCTCAGCAAAAATGTGAATTTATAGGAAAACAAGAACCCATCATGGACAGTGAACTAATATAGACTGGTGGTTGAAAATATGAAGTCCAACTAAAACAGATTGACAATGCTATTTACATCTACCAAATAGTTTTATATTGAATGGAATAGGGGTGTATGTGTTTACCCATGGCAACTGAAGGCATGCTTTAAATGTGGTTCATTATCAAACCTTAGTTATGCCTGTGACCAGAGATTCTGTAATATGTGTTTGGAGTATGGGCACATTAATGTACACTGCCCTAACAAAGTTCAATGTAACCTCTGCCAAAGTTAGAAACATTCTTTTCATCAGTGCTTATAGGCACCCCACAACAGGGATGACAGACCTCAACAAGAGGATATACTGGAGGATGCATAAAAATTTGGAAGTACCAGGAATAAAGATACCTTTATTTAAGTACCATCCTTTTTAACTGAGCAACATGGACCACCATTAAGGGGTAGTTTGGAGCAATAGTAGCCCTTATTCCTCTCAGGACCAACATCAAGTTCCAGATGAGGCTGAAAGTATCACATCAGTACCTCCAATACAGCCACACCCATCAACATCTACAACTCCTGCTCCTGATAAAGCTCTTTCTCCTGGCACAGTAATGCCGCCCTCCTGAGCCATTCACAGAAGTTAGGAGATGTTCCTTTTATCAAAACACATCAGGACCAAAAAAAAAAAAAACTACTGGAAGATAATTCTTCTCTTCTGATATAAACAGACAAGTGATTCAACCCTGTAATAAAATCAAGAATTGGGAGAATGCAGATGATGACCAGGACTCTGAGGTACCTTCTACTGTTTCTTCAAAAGACCAATATCATCACACACAGAAGAAGATATTCAACCCTCTATACTGACCTGAAAAAGGAAGGATGGACCTAGTACTACTACAAAACTGAAATCAAAAAAATACACCCAACTACCTTAAGATGTTGTGTCAGATTGTCTTTCCATACCCTGATCCTTATATGTCATCCAGTATACACATGGTGACATTAAATATCAACAGTATTAAGAATACATAATGTAGACAGGTTACCTTTTCTATTCTCCACAAATTGCCATTTAATATCCTTTTTCCTTTTTCTCCAAGACACCAGACTCAGAACTTTGTCAGATATCTCTGCCACACAAAGATTATGGACATATGGAGTATCTTTTGTCTCAACTGGTACTGATAAATGTGGGTGAGAATTCTGTATAAGGACATTCAGCCAAAAGTATTGAGAACTGTTGATATAATGCCAATAAGAGCTGTGTTGTTAGACTGCATAACAGAAGACACTGAGTATTGACTTGTGGTAGAATATGCACCTCAAACAAACTTTGAAAGAGTTTCCTTATTCCAGACCATTCAACCATATTTATATACTTCCAGGATAATTAGTTTTGAGGAGACTCTAATAGTCCCCTAGGACTTCATGACAGAGGAGTGAAAACCTGTAAATTATATCTATTTTTTTTACAAAAACTATGTGGGGATACAAGACTAGTGGACACATACTGCACACAATATTTTACAGATGGCAATACTTTTTTTTAACTTTCTTTATGTTCTGGTACAAGTGGTGGATTTAACCCTTTCTCAGTGCCCACACCTTGCACCCAGCACCCTCCCCAGGCTGCCCAGAATGGTGAGACTTGCAGCTTGCCCCCTGCACCAGGGCTCCCTGAGGGGAAACACTGAGATTAACCAGAGGCCACAGCCGAGGCTAGCGCTAGGTACGTCATTTGAGCAGAGGTCTGTGGGCATCATGGTGCTGTATGCCCAGGTTTTTTCTGTAGGTTCCCCAGAGGTTTGGTCATACAATGACATCAGCGTGGGTCTGGCACACTCCTGCACCTGACCTACGGACATCTGCCATTGCCTTCTCCACTGAACAATGGCCTGGCTGTTGCACACCCAGCTGCCACTGCTGGCATGTTGTGGAGCCACAACCCTCCCCTCTGGAGAAGGAGAGCTGTCCATGGGACACTCATCCTACCTCCTCTTGGCTGATTTTCTGATGCACTTCATTCGTTCCTGAACACGGGTCATTAGTGCCACAGGCAGTAATGCTACCGGTGTGCTGCAGGCTGGCCAGATATAAATATTACAGAGCTAATCTAATCATAAGAATAGATTTCTTTTTTGCTTTACAATCTATTTACTTTATTAACAATAAAATAACTCTGACTAGCTGGCCCCATGGTGCTGAGCGATGGGCGTTCGCTCGGCACGCTGGCGACCTGAGTTCATGACCTGAGCTGGGGATGTCAGGAGTGGGTGCTGGCAGGCAGGGAATTCAAGGTATCTCTTTGATGCCTCCCTTCTGGGGGACCAAAGGTGCTTTACCACCTGTTCAGCAGCTCTGGGTGGCTCCAGGGTGGTGTCATAGGTAATGTGGGTGACCATGCACTGCCAGACATCCCTATTCAGGACACATGCTGCAGCACACCTATGGGGGGTGGGCAGGGCAAGAAAACAGAAAAAAGCCCTCTGACTGACCAGATGATGGCCACCGATCCCTGGCACCAGGGTAGCCTGGGATAGCCCCATGCTGATCCCCCTGCTGGCTCCTGGGATAATTGGATGTGCCTTTGGGTACTTCTCCCCAGAAGGGGGGACCTGTCTGATGGAATGGATACATCGTATCACCCGTGGACTACTGGCAGTAGTGGGGGCAGCAGATGGCAACCGAGGGAGAAGTGGCGGCTGGGGGTCCTGTCTGTGTGGCTCGAAGGAAGTGGCTGGTTGAGGGGGGTGGGAGGCACAAAAAAATTATATATTAATTGAGACATCTGACCTTATGTAGTTAAAGTGTACGGTAGCTACTGCACCTGAACATAAACTAGGGAAAAGCTATTGGTGGCTGAATAATACCATTCTGTTAAACATGCAATTTCAAGAAGAAATTAGAGAATTATTATGGGCCCGTACTACAGTAGCTTGTATATCTATCTATCTATATATATATATATATATATATATATCTATATATATATATATATATATATATATATATACACGATATGGCAATATGGTGGGAAGATACCAAAAATGATATTCATCATCTAGCAAAAAGATTTTCATGCTTGGCTTCCCAACATACCTATGTCAGATTCTTAGAGTTATAGTATCAATTATATAAATTGATATAATTTCAGACAACTAAGGGAGTGAGGTTACAAGCCCAAATACAAAAACTCAAAGCCAAAATGAAAGGTATACAATATGACAGAACTATTACCCTATCTTTAGAAGAAAAAAATATGGGACATAGGATCATCATTTGTCTGGAGATATTTTTCAAAGTTGTTCAAACAGAGTACATAAAAGAAAAATGCAATCAATGAGCTATATGCACTAAAGTGAGGACAGTATGTGCCAAAGGTGTGTACTCCTCTCACACAGCTCCGCACCTGTGGACAGGTGTTCACCGGCCAGTATTCACTATCGCCGGCCACCTGTCCATGGTTCTGCCTCCTGGCATGCAGCCATGCATTGCTGGAAAGGGGCTTTGCAGGAGTGGAATGTGGGACCCAGGCAGGCATCCAATCTGATGCCTGCCCTGGGTCCCAGAATGGATCCCTTACAAGGGCATGCGGGGGAGCCTGGGATGGCATGGAGCCCTGTGGATGTAAAGTGATACCATCAGCACCTGAGAGCTCCACTGACAGATGTCGCGGGGGTAAGTGCAGCTTGGAAAAGTAAGGTGTACATTTTGCCCATATGGAAGTGTGCTAAGTGGTGTACGGGTTACATTAAGCTGGCCCGGGGGGTGCAATAACACAAACGGTGAAGTGTGTCATGAGTCTGTACCATCCACTACTGTCAGGTGTACTGGCTTTGGGCACACAGTGCAGATGGTGCTAGTTGTACATATATGCACCTATATGTATGCAGTGGAATGGGACAGTTGACTGGACAGACCAGTGGTGGTGGGGGTTCTGTACACTTGTCTGTAGTGCACAGCCCAGGAAACTGATTACCGTAGTGCTGCCACCAGCTATATGGCATGCTGTGTTGTTGACTACTCCCTCTCTCACTGCATCTCTATTTACTGGTTAGGACAGGGTGCCACACTGTTAGAGCTGCATAGTCATATTATGTGCCTTGTGCTTGTGGTGTATATGTGTTGTCTGTCATGTGGGTACAACTGCTTGTCTTGCAATTGGCAAACAGGCTAACGTGGGTTGTGAATGTCCCCCTCTGCAATGGAGTTGTTGCCATCATGTTGTGTACCAGTTGCCGGGCACCTATGCTATGGTGGCAGGTAGAGATAGTGCCTGTGTATGTAAGTACACATATTTATACATATGTCATAGCACCATGGGATAGGGCTGTGCCAGTCACGAGGCTGGTATGCACGGGGGCTGTATGTGTATCACAGTTATGGCAGGGTCCATCCGGCTATAACTCATGCATCACAGTACACAGCAGTCCACGCGATTCCATTCCTTTGTGAATTGCATGGAGTGCGGGCACGCTCCTGACACCCCCCAGCCTGCATGTGGTGTGTAGCTGCCCATGCAGCTGTGGGGTCTGGTGCACATCTGACTGGCACACTGATAGTGAATGCTGCCGGACCCCTGCTGCATGGCATTCACATGTAGGGTTGCCTACGTGCCTCAGATACGCGGCTCATAGGCTTAGTGCATATAGCTCATTAATTGATAGAGGCAGCATACCACAAACCTCTAAATAAAGAATGTTAAAAGTGGCTCAATAATTTTTAAAGAATTCAAAATAGGTGAAGAGTCAGAAAATTTCCTAAATTCCCCTAGATCTTCCACAGTGATTGAATACAGATAAACTTCTGACACAGCCTATTCCCTACTTGAAGTTACAGCAGCTATTAAATCTTTTAAATAAAAAGACATCACCTGGAACAGATAGTCATAAATCAGAATTTTGCCAGACATATAGTGACATATTATCCACTGTATTAGTTTCTTTGTTTAGTTATTATTTAACATATTTAACCACGTCAGGTTCAAATAATGAAACTATACAAATCTTTTTATTTAAAAAAGGAACCATGCAGAGTTAAAAAATCTGAGACCAAACTGCCTTATTAATATTGATGCTAAATGTTAGCAGACATTATTAGTAAATGGCTTGCTTCCATGTAATCAAATATCTTACATCTTTTACAAACATGTTCTATTCCAGGAGGGAAAAAAAACCCAGAACAATTTATTACTCTTACAAGAAGTTATTGAATGTTGAAATAGAGACAATACAGAGACAATATAGGTAATTTCCTAATTACATTGAATCAAGAGAAAGCACATGATAACGTTCCCCATGATTATATATTTCTCATACTACAAAAATATGTTTTTTTCAAAAGAGTTTACTAATTGGATAAGGCTTCTTTATACCTACATATCTCTTATTCCCATTATTAATTGATGGCATGGATCCCGAATATCCGAGGTGAAAGACAAGGGTGCTGTCTAAATCCTGTCTTTTATATAGTAACATTAGATCCCCTGTTATGAGCTATTTGTGACAACACAGATATATATGGAATTAAGCACCCCTTATCATCTGTAGAAATTAAACTATCAGCATATGTAGATGACATATGTTTATTTATTGCAGATGAATCCTCCGGTAACAAGGCTATTGCTCTGTTACAGAATCTTTCAGGAGTTACAGGCTCACAGATAAATATACAGAAATGCCAAGTTCTACCAATTGGCAATCATAACAGGATTCCATGGTGTATTGGTGGAATCAGGGTGTCATTTGCCTCAGTTAAAATTCTAGGTATACATTTTGGCTCCACCAACTTAGTTCTTTTCAACTGGGAAAAAACATTAGATGAAGGAGCTTCAAAAGTAGTGTGATGAAAAAATTGGCAATTCTCAAAAAGAGAAAGAATTAGCATAATCAAAAATGTTTTGATACCCATATGTAAGTGTTATATTTCCATTACCTCAACAATTGGAGACCAAATATTAAGTACATTTTTTCATGGCAAGGCTGCCCCCTGTCTCCTTCTCTTTTAAATTTATACTTAGAAACACTAACCAGGGAGATTAATAATTCCCCTAACATATCTGGAATTACTATAAGTACCCATGAATTAAAAATTTCTATCTATGCTGATGATGTTTTGCTACACTTGTCTGACCCAGTTTTTTTCTCTTAAATTGGCCCTTTCCATTATCCATTGCTTTCACTCTTTCTCTGGTTATAAATTAAATGTATCCAAAACCATTGTCTTTCCTCTCTCTCCTCATAATTTCAAGTCAGATTTCGATTCATTCAGGCTGCAATGGGAGAAGAAAAGTCTGTCCTATTTGGGTATTAAAATTTCACTTGAAAAATCCCTTCTAAAATCACTTAATTTAGATCTGTTAGTGAAGCAGATCTCTCAAGACTTAGACAGATGGCAGTCTCTTCCACTGACTTTGTGGGGGAGCTCTAATACCATAAAAATGAATATTCTGCCTTGACTTTTATATCCTTTAGGAATGTTGAATATTGGTTTACCTATTAACTGGTTCAAAAATGTACACCGTGTATTATCTAAGTTTTTATGGACGCATAAGCCACCACATCGCTCCTACGATAAATTAGTTAGACCTGCTAAATATTGGGGCTTCGGTTGCCTCACTTTTTAAGATATTATTTTGCTTTGCACAGGCCAAATACTTTCCCTGGGGATCTTCTGATGTACTGACTTCTTCAAAATATTGTCCCTCTTGGCTTATAATTGAAAAAGACTTATGCCGATTACACCATATTAATCTTAAATTTTTACTCTTCTTGCCCTCCCACAAATGGCTTACCAACTCAAATCAACCCCATTGTTTTGGTCACTTCAGGCTCATGCCCAAATGTGTAAACACCTACACTACTGACCTTGGTAAACCCCTTCTTTGAAACCTGAATATTACTATTAATAACACTCCACTATATCAAAGGCCATGGGTATATATTGGGGCTCCAATACTTAATGATTTCATAGTGGATGGTGCATTTATTTCTTTTTACCAGGTGAAAGTTAGAATTCCTACTGCCCATCTTTTTCAGTTTTTGCAGCTGTGACACTATCTTGGTAAATTTTTGGATCCACCCCTGGTCTACCAAACCCAGCATCTTTTTTTCTAATTTGTCAGACCTAGTGCAACAAGATCATCCAATCTCTAAAGTTTACAATAAAATAGGCCAAGCAGTATGGGAGTTAATGTCACCTGTGGCTTTTTATTGGGTTAATACCTTTTATATTGAACATGACAGTGATTATTGCTTCCACTTATGATTTGACCTGTACAAATACATTAAGCAAGATAGATTTTGTTTACAGCAAGTTAACATCCTGCATGGCCTATACTTATTGCCCTCCAAATTATATAGAATGGGAAGAGATGAATCACCGATATGTCCGCATTACAAAGAGTTTGAAGGCTCCTTGTATCATATGATTTGGTCTTGCCCTAAAGTTACATCCTTTTAGCAGCTCATACAAGCTAAATTAGACCCCTTACTTGGTCTTCAAGATGCATCTACATGCGAGATCTGTATTTTAGGGGATTATTCTATGCTTCTTGGCATTTCTTATAAAGCACACATGGCTTAATTACAGCTGTTACAAAATTGCTACTTCTGAGGCATTGGCTTGCTACAACTCTTCCCACTCAGTCCAAATGGATAACTGAAGCTCTTATATCTTTGAACATTGAAAAGTCCATTGTGTTTTTTTTACAAATTTTTACATGTCTATAAATCTAGGTGGGACACTTTGTATATTTTACTTTCTATTCCTCTGACTAATTAGTCCCTTGTTTCTTTCTATTTTTTCCTTTCAAGACCTTGCAGGTTGCAAGGACAGGGAAGGGGGTTGATTGGGAGGAGGAGGGAGAGATTTGTTTAGTTGTGTTTCCCTTCCCCCTTTCCCTTGGTGTTATTTATGTTTATTACAGTACAATATGTACATCTGTATCATTCATCCTTATACTTCACATTTGACATGTCTTGTGATAGTATGTTTCACTGTGTTGTATTATTGTGTATTCTGAATTGTTATTCTAAATTTCAATAACATTTCTTGAATTGCAAAAAAAAGTATATTTTTTCAAATGGTCTGGTGAAGCAGACAAAACCCCATTAAAATAGAGATTTTGTACCTTCCTGTGGATAAAGGGGGTCTCAATATGCTTCATTCCATTTTATTTTGTTTAACTATTTTCTTCCAAACAAATATTAAACCATGGTTTTCTGGTAAAAGCTACCATTTGGATGGAATTGGCCATTATATGGATGGAACCTTATAACTGGAATGGAAAAGCCCTGATCCTATTTTTTTAGAGAAAATTCAGTTTTCCAAGCTTTATAGATCCCTTTTGTGACAGGAAATGGGATGAGAGTCAATTATTCTTTTTAAATATTCTCTTAAACATTCTGTTTAGGATGCACACAAAGATGGCTGCCTGGTCACATTTACAGGCAACTCATGGGGGCTGTCCATCAACTGTTAAGGTGCCAAATACAAGACTTGCTGACCTGCTGGCAGGCAGGAGACAATTACCATAAGCTATAAAGCCATTGTGAGAGTATTTTCCTGGGATATGTACTCATGTCAGATAATGGACCCATATGCATGTCATAAAACTGCAAGAGATAGCAAGAAGGGAAGACAATGGGTCTCTCTCTCTCTCTCTCACACACAGATAGGCAGACACACACACACTCTCTCTCTCTCTCTCTCTCACACAGGGTAGGAGACTGTGGGGAACTGTCACTCAAAGGGTGAAGCCACTCCCCACAGCCAGAAGGATATATATTGAGGAGCTGGGGTCAGCTCTCTCTCTCTCTCTCTCTCTCTCTCTGTGGGACACTCAACATCTGAAGAAACAGGAGCCCTGCCACAAGGAACTAACTTGGTAAGGAAGCACAGACTAGGAGAAGTGTCTTCTGTAGCTAGGGCAGGTAAAGAGTTTTAGGTGAGGGAAGCTCAGATTTTTCTAACCATTAGCTGTTTGTTTAACTCACTTTATTTTATATTCTTAGTAAACTTGTAGACCTTTTGTTTTACTGTAAATATATCTTGTTTGTAGATAACTGTAGTATCTTCTAGTAAAGAATCTATTTTTGATAGAACCAGTGACTGCCTGTTTACTGACAAGATATTTTTTTATTATTTCTGCTAGACCCTGTAAGCAGTCTGTCTCTGAAGTGCACTCAAACAATAGTTATTGCGTTCATCTTCCTGACCTTGAGCAGGAGGCAAAAGGGTGGTTTCCTGATTCCTGCTAAATGTCAGGTGGTAGCAGAGAATTAGAAAGCCTGGACAGAAACTGCCCTATAAGCTAGGATGGCCTAAGGGGCAGTTTTCATCATAGCTGGTGGCAGTGGTGAGATCATTGTCACAGCTGGTGGCAGTACGGTGCAGATAGAATTTGTGCACAGTGTGCTTTCCTGTAGAGGCAGGAAATCAGGGAGAGAGGTAAAAGCATTACCTAGCCCATGGGATAACAAAGTACCAGTAGAAATATACTTTAACAGTCATGAAACAGGATATACAAAAGGTTACATTTGTTTACTATGTTTTTAATTTTTAGAAAACAGCTTAGTGCAACATAGTTAGAAAAGATGAGCAACTCAGCATATGGCAGATTTAATGTGCAGCAGCTTTGTGAGCTATGTGCAGAAGGGGGATTGTCTATGAGGGCCTGACAAAGAATGGACTCCTGGAAGCCCTGTCAGTGCATGACTGAATGCAAGGAGGGAAGATGGTCCCAGAGGTGTTTGACCAAATGTCTGAGCAGCAGGTGTTCCCTCAGAAAGGTGACCAAGGTAGCGAGACTGAGGTTACAGTGACTGAGGCAGAGGGGAACCTTGAGGTATGAGTTGGTGGAGCAGTACAGCCCAGACCTGAGCAAAGAGTGCAGCAGAGGCTCAGAATCAGCTGGAGTTCATGAGTATGGAACTTACACTGAAGGAGGCTGAACTGCAGAGGGCAAGGCTTGAGGCTGAAAGGGAGAGAGCTAGGCTAGAGGTGGAGGAAAGGGAGAAGTCTTGCCAGCATTAAATCCTGATGCAGGTGGAAAGCGAGAAAGAAAGGGGTGGAAAGAGAGAGAAGGAATGGGCAGAAAGAGAGAAAGAATGACAGCACGAGAAAGAGATGGTGAAACTGCACTAGCAAACACCATAGCAAACCTTAAGTAATGGTGTAGGTGGTCCAACTCATGAAGCCACAATTAATTCAAAAATGTTTCCTCAATACAGAGAAGGAGATGATCTTGATTTGTTTTTTAAATAATTTGAGAGGGTATGTGTGCAGTTTAAATTTGACAGGGCTTCATGGATGACCCACCTTACACCATTGCTTACTGGCCATGCTTTGCATGCATTTGCTAGAATAGATGATGAGGACCGTATGTACTATGAGAAAGTCAAAAAGGTGTTATTGAAACATTTTGAACTGACTCCTGCGGCTTATAGCCAAAAAGTCAATAAAGAAAAGACTCAGGAGACAGCTATGTAGAACTGCATGTCCAAATGTGTGCCTGTCTAGACTGCTGGGTTGATGGGGCTAAAGCTAGGACTGTAGAGCAAATAAAAGACTTGTTTGCAAGGTAACAATTTCTTAAAAATTGTGCCTGAGAACTTGTGCATATGGATACTGGACCGGACATGCAACTCTGCAAGGGAAGCAGCAGAAAGTGCTGGTTTGTATGTGGCTAGTAGATCACACACACGGCATAGAAACAGTAGGGGGGACATCACATGGTTTTAAGGGGACCCAGGGAGGGCAGTCTAAAGTAAATTAGCCTACATCTGAGCCCAAAACAGAACCCACCAGTCCTAAGGGGAACAAGGAGCTCGGAGCAAAGAAATGCTGGATTTGCCAGAAAGTGGCAAAGTGGGGGTCCACCTGGAGGGATGCAGACCTATACTGGTGCAATGGTCTGCATCTGTCCAGGAGGAGAACCAGGATCCTAGGTGATAGGTTTAAATGCTTGATTGGCAAGCATTTAAACTAGCCAAAGGGGGAGACACTGAAAAGGAGCAGGGAGGTCCTAGCCACCCCAAAAAAATCAGCATTGTTAGTGAGGAAAACACCAAGATAGAGACATCGATAAGGAGAAGGGCAGGGGTAAATGGAGAAAAAGGCAAATGCAGTAAGGACAGGGATGGGGCAAAAAGGGGTAAGGCCACCAAAAAATGGAGGGTAATGAGTACCAATGCTTGTAGTCTAGGTTACAAGCTCCCTGAACTGGTGGCCTTGATGGAAGTGGGATGCTGGATATTGTGGCAGTCACAGAAACATGGTACACAGAGAACCATGACTGGGATGTCAACATACCCGGGTACACAATCTACAGAAGGGTCAGGGAGGGTAGAAGAGGAGGAGGAGGAGTCGCTCTCTATGTAAGGGAAGGTATTGAAGCAATGGAACAAAAGGGTAAACAGGAAGGAGAGGAAGCACTGTGGGTTCCTCTGGAGACTGGAAATGTCACCACAATCCACACAGGGGTTGTATACAGACCCCCGTCTCAGGGGTTGGAAATGGACAAGGAAATGCTAGAAGGCATCCTGAGGATGGCAGAGAAAGGGGAGATATTTTTGATGGGGGACCTGAATATGCCAGATGTTAACTGGAGCACCTTTGCTGCAGCCACATCCAAGAGCAGGGCCATTCTCGATGCCCCACAGGGAGCATGCCTCAGTCAGCTCGTGTTGAAACCCACTCGGAAGGGAGCAATCTTAGACTTGGTACTCTCAAATGGGGACAGAGAGAGGATCTCAGATCTAGAAGTGGGTAGCCATCTGGGGACAAATGACCACCAAACAGTGTGGTTCACGATAAACTCAGCTGCAGAGTCAAGCCATACAAAAGTGAGGATACTGGGCTTCAGGAGGGCTGACTTTGTCAAAATGAGAGAGTGCCTCAGAAAAACACTAGCAAACAGGCAAGAAGGAAGGGTGAAGCAACAATGTGGAAACATCAAAACTGCCATCACAGAGGCAACAAGCCTTTGTTTGAAGCAAATAAAAATGAAAGAAAAAACACTATGGTTCTCAAAAGAGATGGTGAGGAAGGTTAGGGAGAAAAAGTTAGCATTTAGGAAGTATAAGGAAACACAGAAGGAGCAGGACCGAGAACTATACCAGCTAAAGCAGAAGGAAGCGAGGGAGGCAGTCAATAGCAAAGGCCCAAACTGAGGAAAATATAGCCTACTCAGTTAAGAAGGGGGATAAAACCTTTTATAGGTACATTAGGGAGTGTAGAAAGACAAAGAAAGGGATAGTGAGGCTGAATGAAGGAGACAGTGGGTGGGCAGAGAGGGACAGTACAAAAGCAGGGATACTGAACAAATATTTTTGCTCAGCATTCACAAAAGAAGAGGAGGGGGAGGTACCTAATCCCATCAATAGAAGCACTCTGGATAGGGGGTCAATCCCAGTCCTTTCACAGAAGAAAGGGTTTTGAAAGAACTCCTAAAACTGAAGGTGGACAAAGCAAAGGGGCCTGATGGGATTCACCCCAGAATTCTAAAAGAACTAAGGGGAGAACTAGTGACACCACTGACTAGTCTTTTTAACAATCATGGGAGAATGTGTGGTACCTGAGGACTGGAGAAGGGCAGATGTGATTCCTCTTCACAAAAGTGGGAGCAAGACAGAGGCAGGAAACTACAGACCTGTCAGTTTGACCTCAATGGTAGGGAAAATAATGAAATCACAACTAAAGGAAAGAATTGTTGAGTACCTACAGGCCAGTGGGGCACAGGACCCAATGCAGCATGGATTCACAGTGGGAAGGTAATGTCAGACAAATCTAATTGATTTCTTTGACTGGGTGACCCAAGTAGTAGACCAGAAAGGGGCTGTGGACATGGCCTGCCTAGACTTTAGCAAGGCATTTGACACAGTACCACACAAAAGACTGACAAACAAATTAACCAGCCTGGGAGTGGGTCCCAGGGTGATAGCCTGGGTAAAACATTGGCTGGACAACAGGACACAGAAGGTAATAGTAAACAGAGTCCACTCTGAAAAAAGGGGGGTTAGTAGTGGGGTACCGCAGGGTTCAGTACTGGGTCCAGCCCTTTTTAATGTCTTTATAAGTGACATTGCAGAGGGACTGGAAGGAAAAATATACCTCTTTGCAGATTACACAATGATCTGCAACAGTGTTTGTACACAAGGGGGGGTGGAAAGGATGAGAAGGGACTTGGCAAGGTTGGAGGAATGGTCAGAAGTATGGCAGCTTGGGTTCAATGCAAAGAAGTGCACCTGGGAAACAAAAACCCAGGGGAAGAGTACACAATGGGGGGGGTAGTAACAACAACAGAAATGGAAAGGGATCTGGGGGTAATCATATCAGATGACCTAAAGGTTAGCAAGCAATATGAGAAGGCAGTAGGGATGGCTGGGGGATATTGGGATGTATAGGGAGAGGCATCACAAGTAGAAAACAGGAAGTTGTTATCCCTCTGTACAGACAGTTGGTGAGACCCCATCTGGAGTACTGCATCCAGTTCTGGAGGCTCCATCTTCGCAAGGACGTAAACAGGATGGAGGCAGTCCAGAGGAGGGCAACTAAAATGGTGCAGGGCCTGCAACAGAAGCCATACAAGGAGAGACTAAAAGAGCTTAATATGTATACCACTGAGGAAAGGAGGGAGAGGGGGAACATGATAGAAACTTTAAAGTACCTCAAGGAAATCAACAAAGTTCAAGAGGGTAACATCTTTCAGAAAAAGAGATGTGCAAGAACAAGGGGACACAATTTGAAGATAGCGGGGTGATGACTCAGGGGCAATGTGAGGAAGTATTTTTTCACAGACAGGGTGGTGGACGCATGGAATGGCCTTCCTGAGGAGGTCGTTGGGTCAAAAACAGTGGGGGGAATTCAAGAATACAGGAGAGAGATGTAAGGCAATTCTTGTGGGGGGCAGGAAGAAATAGGCTGTTGGTTAACTAGGAAGTGCAACTTATCCAGTAGGTAGGAAAATGGGCAGACTAGGTGGGCCAAGCGGTCCTTATCTGCCATCAAAGTCTTTGTTTCTGTTTCTATGTTTCTAAAGTGGGGCATCTGTCCTATGACTGCCATAAAAACCTGAGCAAAGGGCAAAAACCTGGGGGATGGGCTGATCAAGACAGTAACCAGCAGATGGCAGCCTGCACACACACTGTAGTGCCAACAAACTCCTCCATGCACATGTACCCTATCCTAGTTAATGGGACAGTGACACAGGGACTGAGGGACACTGGTGCCTCCATCTCCATGGTGAGGCTAGACCTGATCCAAGCGGAGCAGATTCTGCCTGGGCAGTTTTCTAAGATTCGGCAAGTCACAGGTCCTGTGATCCAAGTGCCAATGGCTCGTGTCTTCCAGAGCTGGGAAGGTGGCCATAGAGTATGAAAGGTGGGAGTTGTACCTGATCTCCCTGTGGATGTGATCATGGGGAATGATTCTGACCACAGGGAAAACCTAGTTTGTGTCACTACCCATAGTCAGGAAAAAGGGCAAGCTTTTGAGGGTGAGGAGGGGGCGACACAGCCTGTGCTAATCCCTCCCTCAGAAGCTGAGGAAGTGGCCAGTGTGGGTGAGGGGCTAACTAGGAGTAGCAGCCCTGAGCCCCAGCTACAAACAGAGGAGGTATCAGCCACAGGCAGATTTCCTTCTGAAGAGGAGTTGGGGAGGGTCAGACGGGAGGAGCTGGACAGAGCTCAGCTGGCTGATCCTACTCTCTAGAAACTGAGAGAGATAGTAGATTGTACTGAGGACTCTCAGAGGAGTAAGCAGTCAGTTTATTGGGAGAATGGACTGTAGTACAGGGCATGTACACCACAGATGGGGCTAGAGGGAGCGGTACTCTGGCAGCTGTAGTCCCTCGGAACTACCACAAGCAGCTTTTGGTCCTGGTCCATGACATCCCTTTTTCAGGCCACCTGGGTATTAACAGCACAAAAAGGTGGCTCACCAATAACTTCTTATGGCCGAGCATGTACACAGATGTGGCAAATTACTTTCAGACTTGTCCACAGTGCCAGAGAGTGGGAAAGGTAGGGGACAAGGCTAAGGTGGCTTTGGTGCCCCTGCCTATTATTGATAAACCCTTTAAAAAGGTAACTGTGGACATAGTGGGGCCCCTGAGCACCCCAAGTTGCATGGACAAAAGATACATACTGGTTGTCGTGGACTATGCAACCAGATATTCTGAGGCAGTGGCCATGTCCTTTGCTGGGTGGAAAAAGTGGCTGATGAGCTACTGGGAATCTTTAGTTGAGTGGGATTTCCCCAGGAGATTTTGTCAGACCAGGGAATGAATTTCATGTCGTCATTAAAGGTGACAGGAAATCTGTGCTTATTGGCAGCAGTTAGTAATGTTCCTAGTAAGAGAAATGCTAAACTTGCCTCTGAATAAATCATATTTAACTATACCTTAATAAATATTGATGTGAAAAACTATGTTTTCAACTGTTTTCTTTTTATGAACAACATTCTGAAGTTCTCTTCATGGAACCAGTAATTTGGAGTGTTTACTATGTCATGGTTTGAGTACAGAATGCTAAACATGAGCTATTGTCCTATCAGAACCTTACTTAGAGTTCTTTGCTCAAACCGTGACATAGTTAAAACTCAAGATCACTGGTTCCGTGAAGAGAACTGTAACAGAATGCTGTCCATAAAAACAAAACAATGCAAAATACAGTTTTTCACATCACTTTTTATTCAGGTACAGTTATATATGGATCATTTAGGTTTGTGGATATCATGTCTGTAAATGGGAACATTATAAACAGCTACCAATTAGAAATAATTTCCTGTCCTCTTTAATGACTAGTCTGTGGGAGAAGCGCAAGGTGAAACAGCTCAGTGCCTCACCCTATCACCCCGAGACAAATGGCCTAGTTGAGCGGTTCAATGAAACCCCCTAAACTATGCTCAGGACATTTGCTGACTGGCACAAGAGGGAGTGGGACAAATATTTGCCCCACCTCCTGATTGTGTACAGAGAAGTCCCTCAGGAGTCCACAGGGTTCTCGCACTTCAAGCTCCTGTTTGGTCACAGGATGAGAGGGCCCCTAGATTTAGTCAAGGATGAATGGGAAGGTGACCTTGCCTCCCAAGGGGAATCTGTTGTGGAGTATGTCCTGAATTTCAGAACCCGGCTTAAGGAGCTCATGGGGCTTGCCCAGGAGTCCTTAGCCACTGCACAACAGTGGCAGGAAACCTGGTATGACCATGAGGCCAGAGCCAAGGAATATGAAGTCAGACAACGAGTGATGGTACTTGTCCCAGTCTGACAAAATACTCGGGTAAGCCACTGGAGTCATCGGTTTGCACAGACCCTGACCCTGGACTCCAGTTTGTCACCAGTCCCACAGTCCTGCATGTAACAGTAGGAAGATCCTTTGTGCAACTTGTTTAAACCTCAGAGATTGTGAGAGGGGGAGCCATTAGGATCAGCAGATTCATGTGTGGCGTGGGGGCAATGATCATAACACTGGCATTGCCTGACCTCCCAAATATGGAGGCTAGTTATGGAGATATCCCAGTCTCAGTAAAGCATATCCTAATTTACCATAAAAGAAGGAAAAAGAATGTGTAACGACTCCCTTCTCCTTCCTTGGTGCCTCTCTGTTACCTTTAACAGTGATGAGCAGGGAAAGAACAAGACCGGTGCAACCCACCTCCATTTCCAGGGGGCTAATTAGGGTTGCCAACTGTCCCATTTTTTTAAGGGACATCCCATTCTTGAAGGAGAAATTGCAGGTCTCGTATTACATCAATACAGGACACCTTTTATCCCGTATTTCATGTTGGGCCAAGAACTGGTTTCACTTTCCCAGTTTTCCCAGTGGCTGGGGCAGTGCCAACAGTGGTCACACCTGTGCACCTCCAGTATGCATGCCTGGATGTCAGGATGTCAGTAGCAAGTGGGAAGCCTGGGGAATCTGTCCATGTGAGTCATTGACTCCTCTCTGTTTGCGTGGGCAGCTAGCAGAGTGAATGAGCGAGTGGATGTGCATTATCCTCTGATCTTGTCACACTGTGGAACTCAGCCGAATGAGATGAGTCCATCATTGTGAAGTGCTGGCACTGCACTGATTGATAAGTTGATTGCTAACCCTGAAGTCAGACAGAGAAAGAGAGAGCTGCTAAAGTTAAGTAAGCCTTGGTGGGTGATGGTGATTTATCGACAAGACCAATGACCAGCAGTATGGTAGCTCAGCTGGGCCACCCTGCACCTAAGAGTTTGATTTGGGAGGAGAGGTGAGAGGAGGCTATGTGGAGGGAGGGGGTAGGAGTACAAGGAGAAGGCCAGCTGTTCCAACGGGGGTAGGAATTGGTGGATGGCTGTACCAAGTGCAGAGGTGCAGTGTGCATGAGACATGCAGTGCATAATAAGTGGTGTACAAAAAATTCACATCACCCAGCACTCACTTCACTGGGGGGCAGGCAGCAAAAAGAATCCAGAGTTGGGCAGGCAGGCCGGGGTCCAGAGAGGATGCGGTCCTGTCCCTGGTCAAAGGAGCTCCGCTGAGCAAGTAGTAATTTGAACATTTGTACTTGCTTTTTTGGAATTTGTTGCAGCTGCATGCATGTGTTGCCAAATGCCAATGAACTGTTAAGCCTGTGTATACATTACACACCTGCCCACTCCACCCAATCCTATAAAAAGTAATAAAAGTATAAATATTTTAAAAACTCCACAGAAATGAATAATGAAGTAGGTATTGATTGACAAAGTCTGGCAGAGGAGGGAGCAAGAGCAACTCTCTTGATTGGTTGGGGTGAGTTCTGTCATGTCCCCCAGTTGCCATACCCAAAAATAATCAACACACCTTTCCTCGATGTCTGCCTGGGATGTGGCCGGAGTTCCCCCCCATCCCATCCCATCCAGTGGCCAGGGAGGTCTGTCCCTTATTTTGCAAGTACAGTGTTGGCAAGCCTAGGGCTGATAGGTGAACTGCCCTGTGCACCCTCACTGCAGGATGAGACATCAGCTAAAATCCCAGGGGGCACAACCTAAACATTATAAGAACTGCTGTGGGTAGCTGATACAGTGCTGGGGGATGCAAATTCTTAAGTAAAAAGATGTTTGCCTTACCATAATAGCCCTCGGATTGCACTGGTCTATAAAGCTGCTGAGGTGTAGGAAGATTACCAGACATCACTTAGCACAATGAGGCCCTAGCAGCTGAGTTCTTCCCCATCTGAGCAGTATCTCAGCTCCTCCTGAATCCATGTGCCCTCTGGACCCCCATCTAATGAAACCAGGATAACACTCGTATGCCATAAAAATGTTAAAAAACTGGCAGGACGGTGAGTTAAATATTTTCTCTATGATGACATATAAATAAATGCTCCAACCTCTCTTAAGGGTGAATGTGTAACCTGAAATAATAACAGTTAACAGTCAACATACATGTACCTTTAAGAGATCCAGTCCCAATTAACTGTACCAAGGGCCATGGCAGTTCATTTGCCCCATGAATCTGAGGCTCTCTGAGAGACTAAAAAGCAGTCTTTTGCGACATGTTACTTTGTGTGTCACACTTCAGCAATAAAGATCAGCAGGAACAGCAGTCTTGTTTCATCGTGATTCTTCAGGGCTGGAAGAACTGCTCAGAGGAAACTTGGTCAAGGCCACCTCAGCCCAAGATTTAGGCAGCATGTCTTTTGGATGCTGGTTGCAGTTTTCAGTGGTTACAGAGTTCAGCAGCCCTTGCCCCATTAAAGAGGCCTTCTGTGCCGCTGCAAAGCGGGTGTCTTCCAGGTTGACAGAATGGGTGGAGGAAGAGGTGACCAACTCCCTGCTATGGCTTCTGCTCCTGGAGCATTTGTTGGAAAGTGCTCCCTCTTTCTTCCATTCCCAAGTTTCATATTTTTTTGTTCCTACTGTGCTGTTTGGGTGTAAGGAGCCAGGGATCGTTGTTTGTAGGCAGGATTAACACTGGAGGGCCTCCCCGGCTTGTTGCTGGTCCTGATAGGTTCTATGCTGGGATAGTGTACATTGACTGGAGGATAGAGAGCCCCCCCAAATTGTTGGGCCTGTTAAATGTTTGCCAGTTCACTTCAGGCCGTGCATGGGAGATAAACATCTCCACTGACTCTGGGGTTCTGTAGAATTGCTTACCTCACTGTTCATGATCCCCAATATCACTTGATACCTCAGGCTATAGGGGACCACAAAGGTCCATCAAAATTTAATGGGCTGGGGTGAAAATGCTCTTGTGTTCAGAGAGTGCCTGGGGAAAGTCTGGGAATATTTTGATTGGGTGGCCATGCCAGTTCAGTGTACCTTTCTTCTTGACTAAATGGAAGATATTCTCTTCAGCTGTAAAGTGCAGAAACTTAGTCAGCATGTACCTGGGGTGCCCTTTGACTGGGGGGGGATACCAATAAACTGTGGGAGTGCATGATCTCCATTGTATTAGGCCATTGATGACCCAGTAGTGTCAAGAGGGCCTTCTGGAGGAGGCATTCATGTCCTTGCACTCACAGCCCTCAGGAAAACTCACCAAAAGGAGATTATTTCTCCAGTCTCAATTTTTCAGGTCTTTCATGCAATCCCATAGTAGTTGGATCATCCTGTTCTGGACACATATATGGGCCATGAGGTGACTGATAATGTCTTCCACTGTTGAAATGTGCTTTTTGGCAACATTTATTTGCTGAGACATCTCTGCTGTATCTAGCTTTCTCCTTTGTGAGGCCAGTGCTAGGTTACCAGTTTTGTTCAGCAGCTCTGTGAACATGTCCCTTATCTGGTCATGTCACTGATGTAAGGCACACTGGTACCGGTAATGAACATCCTACAGTACTTGAGAGTGGGAACAATGGCTAGAGAAGAGATGTGAGCCTGTACATTTTTTTGACAGCTGTACTGTTTTAGCTCAGCGGATCTGCACAAGAGTAGCAGTGAATGGTCATAACAAGCTGGTCCAATGAACTATGAGTACCAACGGTGAGTTTAACTAGCTGACATGGGGAGTATTGCAGATTCCATTACAGAGGAATCAGAGTAGGCAGCCATCTTGCCAGTGGTCAAGCCTCACTCCTGAATTTGCCATTATTGAATCTCCAATGGCTGTCCCACATTGCTATGTCAGCAGCAGGGGATTCTGAAATACTTTCCAAGTGGCCATAATTAAAACATTGTTTGGGGAGATGGCAGAATCAGTAAGGTAAATTTAATTTCTGGGTGCCCAAGTAAGCAAAAATGTTTTCTTTACACTAACAGTTGAAATTAGGGACTGCCACACAACATAAGTGTGGCAAGTACAATGTTACTCCATCATGGTGCATACACGTGGATCTTCTGAATTGTTATGATCATAAACATGTTTACTAGTTCAGCAGACAGTTAAGAACAGCACATATAAGGATGCTTGTTCATAGTCAGTACAATGCTTGGCGTGTACATTTGTATTTGATTTATATGTCATTTTAAAGCAGCAGTATTTGTTAGCTGAAAAAATCTTATCATCCGTCATTGTATTTCATTCATTAACTGAGATTTTTTTTTATTTTTAAATTGCCCGCTCTTTGGAAATGCCCACTGTGAAAAAATAGTTTAGTTTAGTTTATTGTTCTAGGAATTATTATCTTTGAGCCAATGGCTCTTTTACAAAGGTTCCACGTCATCAATGTACAAACAAACAAGACATGTTACATAGAATGGTCAGCACATTATAAAGGTTTCAATAAGCCAGTATAACACAGTACATCACAGGAAAAAAAACAAAACATTGGAGGAATGGTCAAGGTGGGAAGGGTAGGAGGAGATATAGGGAGGGGAGCAGACTTAGAGTAGTTAGAGGTACTCAGATGCCTTTGTCAAGAAAAGAGCAAAGAAGGAGGAGGATGAAAAACAATAAAAACAGCCATGAGGGAAGAATCATTAGTCAAGGCAGTCACAGGAGCTAGAGGCTGAGAGGTGAGAGTAAAGCATAGATTTGAAAGCTCCTAGTGACGTGGAGGATTTAATGAGCGAGCTCAGGGCATTATACCAGCTGGGGTCACGACAGGCAAAAGATCTTTGGCCCTGTGTGGTCCGGCATCTGGGGACCTGGAGAGGCTGGTGTTCTGATCTTCTGGTGGGATGAATGCTGGTATTCAGGCACAGTAGGTCTTGGATACATGTCGGAGTGCGGCCCAAGATGGATTTTTTTGCCATCAAGCATGTGAGGTACCTTATGCGATTTGAGAGTTGCAACCATCCTGTTTCAGTGTAGAGCTCACATGTATGAGCATTGCCTTTGCGCTCCAGTGAGCAGCCGACAGGCCTTGTTTAGGGTGGTTGTGATGCACCTTAGTGTGGTAGTGGCAGAGCCATAGATAATTGCCATAGTCTATGATTGAGATGACAGAGCTTTGGATAGCAATCCTCAGCAGCTTGGTGGAGTGATTGCCGGTTTCAGAACAGGATACCAATGCGCTGGTTCACCGTTTTCACTGTGTTATCAATGTGGGTCGCAAAGGTAAGACCTTGATCAAAGGTGATTCCAAGGTATTTAAATGTTGACACTTGTTCAAGGGTATTTTCTGGGTATGTTTTGATAGTAAGTGGAATTTGTCTTTTTCTGTTTTGTGGACTGGAGAAAAGCATGGATTTTGTTTTTTTGTGATTTAGGATCAGCTTGTGATCTAGGAACCACTTTTCAATGTTGGAGAAAGCAAATTGCAGGCTCTGGAGTAAGGGTTTCAGGTTCTTATGAGAGGAGAGAATCACGGCATTGTCAGCATAAAGGATTATTTGTTCCAGGCAGGATTTGGGGAGAGAGTTTAGGAAAAGGCTGAAAAGGAGGGGGCCTAGGATTGACCCCTGTGGAACACCTGAGAGGAACGGTTTTGAGTCTGAGAGAACTTCTGAGATTTTTACTGATTGAGAGCATTGGGCCAGGTAACTTTTAACCCAGGCACCTGGTCCTTCTGAGAGCCCAAGACTGTGTAGTTGTGTGATAAGTAAGCCATGGTGAACAGTATCAAACGCCTTTGTTAGGTCAATGAAAACAGCTCCGGTTTGATATCCTTTGTCCAAGGCAGTGTGAATTTCTCCTGAGAATTCCAGTAGGGCAGTTGATGTACTGTGTCCTTTCCTAAATCCATGTTGCTGTAAGCAGAGTATGTTATACTTATGCAGGTAGTCTGAGTCTGAGAGTTGGTCAGCCACAATGCATTCGAGGGCCTTGGAGAGGGGTGGAAGTATAGATATAGGCCGATAGTTTCCTGGTAGGGACTTGTCGCCACTTTTGAACACTGGTGTGACTATAGCAGACTTCCATTTCCTGGAAAATTGACTAAGGCAGAGGGAGAGATTGAAAATTTTGGTGAGTGGGTGCACCACCTCTTCCAGGGTAAGGGACAGAATTTTAAGATCAATAGTATCACTGCTTGCTCTGGATTTAGAGATAGCCTTTTTTATATATTTGTAGACTTCATGTGCCTTAACTATTTTGAAGTGGAAAAGTGGTTGGTCAAGTGAGGCAGTAGGAGATGTTGGTTTTGGCGAGTCCGTGTCAGAGAAGAAGTCCAGCGGGAGGACCCCACTGAGGTCAGTGAAAGTTTTATTTAAGGCCTTTGCCATGACCATTGGGTCTAGGGTAGTGGTTCCATTGACAGTCATTATAGTGGGAGAGGATTTGGACTGCTTACCTGTGATATTTCTGATGTTGTCCCAGAATGATCTTCCGTCACCCCAGGAGTTTTCGAGGGCATTTTTGAAATAGGAGCTCTTCATTAGTCGGATTTGTTTGGTACATTGGTTTTGTGCCTGTTTATACTTCTGGATATCCGTCAAGGATCCTGTGGCTCTGGTTCTGGCCCAGAGGTGGTCCCGAGCTTTGAGTTGGGCCAGTAGTTTGGCCGTGAGCCAGGGATTTGAGAGCGCTTTGATTTTATGCTTTTTTACTGGTGTGTAGGTGTCACAGGCAGTGTTGAAAGTTGTGATAAAATAATCTAGGGCTGTGTCAACATCTAGAGTATTGTATATTGGGGACCAGTCAAAATAGCATCTTGGTGTGGTGCTATAATGCTTTTCATCACAAATGTGCACTAGCAACCTCCTTCCAATAGGGATCTTTTTTGCTGCTGTTAATTTCACTGAACATTATACTGTAAGTTATTGCTGCTTATTGCTTGTAATATGATGGACATTTTGTTATTGTATTACTTACTTATTGTATGTTATGACTGTCTTGACCTATTGTTTGTGTTGTACTCTCCTGGGTCATGCCTGAAAATAGGCACTTATTGTCTAGTACACCTAACTGGTTAACAAAAACTAAACAAATATCTAAATAAATATGCAAGCACCCTTTGGGCATTTACTAGTTAATTTTTAGCTGCTAGGGGGTAGTTAGGCAAGTACAAGGCCAGTGGTGCCATTGAGTCTGGGGTGTGGTGCTGCCTGAGGACGGTAGTCGGGGCCACTCCTTTAAGGGTATAAATAGCTGGGATTTTGGTGCCTGGGGGGGACCTGGGTAGAGGAGTTGGGGAGCAGCCTGCAAGTTCATCCAGAGGGCTGTGGCAGGGCTGGGGTGGTCCACTTGCCACCCCGGCCCACCACCTTTGAAAACCCATGAAATGGAAAAACACTGGTTTATGTTTAAGTTGAAAGGGGAGCAATGGAGCAGAGATTTGGGGTGAAAGCAGAAGGGGCCTGTCAGTGCAGTTGGAAGTCAGAGCCTGGGGAAAGAAAATGAAAATGGAGCCCTACCATGTGAACTTCGGCACCTTGGTGGGTAAGCACTGATAGGGTCTATAAGCCCAAAGGAAAGTATTGCACATGAGTAGTTCTGCTGTTGAGCCACATTGTTTACTGTGGGCAGGCCCGTTATGGCAAATGTGGCTGGGGGCATGGCAGGAAGTGGCAGCCCAGCCATTGAGGGTGTAAAGGTGGCAGAGTTACCCCGTTCCCCAGGTTGGAGGCCACTGCAGAGTTGGGACCCATGGGGTGAGTTGCTTGTGGAGGTGGGGAACGTTAATTTGGGGGAATAATGTTTGGGACCCCAGCAGGGTGCCATTCCATTGGGCAATCTGTATGGCACTAGCAAAAGTCCCCCTAATGAGTCAGTGCAGAGGCTGGAATTGCTGCATGAGCACAGCATGCTGGCTAGGACTGGGAATCGAGTTTGGGACACCCAAACCCCCAAAATAGGCCCAGTTACCAGCCAAGGCTTCAGCAATTGGATCTTTGAAAGAGTTTCGATGGTTCAGTTCTTGCTAAAGAAAATCCATTTAAAGTACTTTGTAAAATAAGATCTAAAGGGAACGAGAAGTGTGCTCCAGTAAGAAATAGCCCAGGGGCTGGAGAAAGTGTAAAATCTTGAGAAGGCATAATATCAGGTTGGTGGAAATAAAGTAAAGAGAGTGTAAAGGTTTGGGAAAATGACTCTTGCTGTCATAAGCCAAAGTATCCATGTAGGAATTGAAATGCCTGAAGAGAGACAGAGTAAAGGCAAAGGCCAGTGATTGCTGCAGAGAGAGAGAGAGAGAGAGAAAGAGGAATAAAGAAAGGAATGAGGTATGAGTCAGTGAAATGTTGCAATGTTTAAGCTACCTCCTGTTTAGAGGCCTGTACTGCCCTAGAAATGCCAGGAATTCTAATCTATATGACTGAAGGGAGATCTGCTTGAAATAGTCTGTCAGCACAAATGGCACTTGCAGTACATTTTCCAGTGATGTCTGTGAAGGCAACCTGCTGTTTAATAATCCCTCCTCCATGGAGTGGTTGTTACCATTTTCCAAGTTTAATTAAATTGTTTGTTGCATTTTGATTCTGGAGTGGACAATGAACTTACTCAAAATGACTGTGCATGCCTGCCTTTTCCTAACCACCATTGTCCCACAGATGAGAAGATCTGCTTAAATATGAAGCCTGCTTCTCCCTTCAGCGACTCCCAGTCACACCGATTCCAGAACCCAGGTAATGAGATATCTTTGCTTTAAATACTTTGGACTGGTTTAATCAAACAAAACCCTGGTAGAGATGGCATGTGAAAAACAAAATAAAAGAAATAAGTTTAAAAACCCATCTGCTTGTGAGAGCAATGGACAACATGCATGTGGACAACTGGACATGCATGCATTGATGCAGCTGATTTTTCTGCAGCTAACCATGCCTTTCTCAGTGCTAGCACACATGACAGCTGTCCCCTCTAAAGAACCGGTTGGTATCCTGCATGGATGGAGTGAGTGGGCCATAGCATGGCACTCAGAAACGGCCAAGGCTCAAAACAATAAATGTCAAACTGTGGGCACTGGCCTCGAAACAAACACTGAAAAAAATGTGAAAGGTTGAGTAAGTGATAAGATGGTCATTTGGGTGTCATGTGATACTGAGATGTTGGTGGCTTATTTCAAACTCCAAATAGTTGTATTTACCTGAATGAACTCACAAAGTCAAGAAATGGAAACAAAGTTTTAAGTGTTACAGAAATATCCTTCCAGCAGAAAGAAGGGCTTCATGGATTTCAGTGAGAGGTAAGTACAGACTGATACAGAGGTCAAATGTGTGAATTTTATCCAGAGTTGGTGAAGATTTTCATGGTAATCTGCTCACAAGTTGCTGATAAGATCTTATAAAAGCTAAGGACCTAATGCTTGGAAGAGAAAAAAAGGACTCAATATTCTTTAATGTTGGACATATATTTTTGTTTATTTCTATACAACTAAAGTTGCTGCAGGGATGAAAATAGCACAGTCTGATAGCATATGTTTAAATCCGATGAAAACCCAATGTTTATAAGAAACCTCTCCATGCAAAAGGGGTTATTTACAAAAATGTCCTGTGCTAACAGTTTGAACGTTTAAATACTCATGTTTGGTTTCTTTTCAATGTTCACATCATGAAACATCCAAATTTATGTCTTCTGTGTGCCTGTGTGATTGTAGAAATAAGTTATATTGTTTAAAAAGGTTCCATGTTAAAATTACAAAAATATAATAGCGATTGATTTAATAGCAAGTGCTATTTGGCGAATCCACATATAGCGCCTGCACAAAATTGCCGGTGTGAAAATAGTGATCCTGTGAAAATGGGACACCAGGCTAAACAACACTTAGGATTGTATGCAACAAGCCCACCTTCCCCCACTGTACTGAGCACATATAACATGCCCGCCCGTATCACTGTATATGTTAATAATAGTATTAGAGGTAATGTCTTAAAAGCTGGCCACCCTGTGCAGTACCTGACTCGTTGACTAGCTTACTATTGGCTAGGAATCTCTTAATCTCTGATTTATGTTACTGATCTGCGTTACCATACTGGCCAGTTTCTTTTTTTTTTTTTTACAAATCCTATTGTAGTCACTGCAATCAGGCTTGTAGCAGTAGAAACCCTGGATTTATGTTACCACTATGCATTGCCATTCTTGCCAGTTTCTTTCTTTCTTTTTAAGTTTTCTTTATTGATTTTCAGTAAGACTGTAGAATAACAAAAAGAAGAAAAACACAAAGATTGTACAACAGAATTACATTTCATCCTTGAGTTTCATGGTAATCGAAGTATATATAGCAAATAGGTAAGTAGATAACCAATGGAGAAAGAGGCTTCTAGACAGGTTTGTTTAATAAAAGGGTTCTCCATGGGTTACTTTGCATTGGTATTAGCTACCTTTCTTTCTTTTTTTTAACAAATTGCTATCGCCACTGTGAAAATTACAGTCATATTATCATGCAGGCTTGCTTGTTTTCTGCAGCCTAATACATAGGTAGCTTGTTTGAGTTAGCATGTGTTTTGTCAGAAATCCAAAAAGTTTTGTTTTAGTAAAACATTAGTGTAATGTAGCAATTCTGACATTCGCTGTTTTTGGACAGCACAAGTCACTGTTTTGCACTCCCGCTATTATGTGGCAGTTGCCTTTTTTATGTCACCGTATTTGACTCACTATTATTAACTCACTTTTTTTGACTTGCTATTATTACTGGATACTGTTTAAAAACTCTGCTATAATCATTCAAAGGTTTTGCAACAGCTCTGGAATTCATGATCTGCCATGCTTGAAGAGCTTCAAAAATGAGAGTTTTACTCAGAAGAGATTCTGTGTCTTCTAACCTTTTTTCTAAAGGTTTATTTGGAGTAAGAATATCTCATTATAAAGTACAAGAAGTGAGGATTAAGCAGGTATATTTTTTATAAAGATATTTGCTTGGAAACATGTTTATTGCCTATCTTGTGAGCCATAGACTTTAGAGACACGGAACTTTCATCAGAATGTACAAAATGATGTGTTGAATCAAAAGAACTGTGTGTTGACACATGCATCTAGTAGCCTCCAGATATTAGAGTAAAAAAAACTTTGATTTTACATTTCTTTTCAATTGCGCGCTATACTAGAGAAGGGTGGTGCCAAGGACAGGGATTTACCATTCCCCCTTTATTTGCAAGGTCTAATTAGAGCTGGTAAACCAGAATATGTGCTGTCATAATTACGTAAATATGACTAGCTTATAAATACCAGACAATCTGAAATTTGGTTAGAATACCTTCAAACCAGCTGCTGCCAAGGTCCATGTGTCATGTTTGCTGTGTCCAACCCGAAAATTGATCTCTCTCCTGTGCACCTAGCAAAAATCCAGGAGAGGATCATTTATGGTCAACTCCATGATTACTTGGAGGCTAACCAACTGCTTGCCTGTACCCAACATGGGTTCAGACAAAACATGGCACACACACCACCCATATCAAATTCACTACTGATGTCCTTGAGCCCCTTGATAATGGCACCCCTACTGGGGCTGTATTTATAGATCTAATGAAGGCCTTTGACATAGTGGACCATGCTCTGTTAGTGGCCAAATTGAAGTGCCTTGGTTTAGATAAACACTTCCTTACCTGGTTCTGAGTTACTTGCCCAACCAAACCCAGCAGGTAAAGTAGAGGGGGACTATTTCAGAGCAACTCCCCATCAAGGAGGGGTGCCAGGAATCTATCCTGGGCCCCTTCCTGTTCTCATTATTCGTGAATGACCTCCATAGAAAGTGTGGGGACAGTGCAATAGTCCAGTATGCAGATAATGCAGTGATCTACAGTGCAACTACCAACATAATCGACCTAAGAATACACCTGCAAGAAGACTTCCTGTCCTTGGAGAGGTGGTTCCAGGAAAATAGACTGCTCCTTAACACATCTAAAACAAAAGCCATGGTGACTGGCCCATGTACCCTCGGCTCTGACAGGAGGCCTCTACTGCCCCTTGTCTCTTCATTGAGCTCGGGAATTGAAGTGATCAGCCAATTCAAATACCTTGGCCTGATACTAGACTGTAATTTTTCCCTGAAACCCCATGCAAACATGGTTACCAGGACAATACACCAGAAACTAGGGCTACTATATAGGTTGAGCCCACAAATGATCCAATAAACTGGGATAACTATTGCTAAAAGTATCCTACTCCCCAACTTAACTTATGCATCCCCAATCCTGCACTCACTACTAAAACAGGAGTTTAGCAGGATGCAGGTTCTCTACAACAAGATAGCTTGCTTTGCCTCCAAATCACACCCTAGACAGCATCACCATGAGGTGCAACCCTCCCTGAATTGGCCTTCCCTTAGTCACCAGTTTCAGTACCTGCTACTGTGCCATGCATTTAAACTAATGCAAGACCCTCCATCAGAGAGCCTCACCAGTCTACTTAAACCTAAGAGGACAGGCAGACTACTCAGAACTTCCAACAGGAATCTACTGGAAGTACCTAGGACTAGAACAACTGCTGGCTGCAAATCCTTTACCCATACTGCACCTAGACTCTGGAACAAGCTCCCAGCTGCCCTGCAGGTGACCAGCACCTTGGAATCCTTCTAAATAGGGCTCAAAGAGCACTTGCTGAACAATAGCAAGTGTACCTGCACCTGAACAGTGGCCAGGCTGAATAAGAATTAAGGCAGGGACATCTGTGACTATTAACTCAGCACTGAATTCATAAGCTGGGACAAAATCCTACTTTATCACATCTAATCTAGGTATTTATTATTGTTTTTGTTGTAAATTTATCTGCCCTGTACAAAATTACCCAATACTAACTGCCTAGTTAGTATACAACTATGCCCCAAATGTCTTAAGCAGTTTACCAATGAATGTATGTATGTATGACCATCTTCTCTGTTTGGCACTGTCAAATGATTGTAACCTGTGACTGTATCTGTAACTAACTCCATGTTGCCCCTGAAAAAGGGGTCTCCAGGTCTCAGCGGGCCTACCCGGTTAGCAAAATTAAAATAAATAAATAAAATCCCTTCCAACAAGAGCTTTAGCCTGTCCCTGACTGTGTACTAGAGGTTTGTCATGCCAGTGTGAGAAGAGATGCTATACTTCTAGCAAGAGACAGCACCACCAGAGTGACGTCAACAGCAGAGAAGCAGATTCTCCATTATTGTTGCATCATGAGGAAAAACTCACATTTTATCTAAACTCCAAGTGTTTACATATCACTTTAATATTTTTATATTTTTAGTGTTGCATAGGAAAGGGGTGGTTACATAAGGGAAATCTTCTAGCATATATAATGTGTATGAGTATGCAAAACAATGTTATTGCTTCCAAATTTTACTAACACTGCATATTGCATCTGATTACTTTTTTTTATATGGTATTTCTCCTCCGTGGTCCTGATCGGCTCTTTCCTTCTTCTATCTCAGCGCAGTCCCCCAAGGATTAGACCCCCTCCATTACATGCCCCCATGACTTACCTTCATGGCAGGGTGGTGGGGAGTGACTCAACCCACCAGGAATGGATCCAGCACTGGGAAGGTGTCATCTCTGGGGTAGTGCCTGTGGGAGATGGTGTTCATGCTACTCTGCTGGGCTTTTTTTCCACTTTTCTTGTAGAGAGTGTGCAATACTGACAGCGCCATGCAGTGCACATGTCCACACACAATGCACGCTGGATGGCTGCTCCTCCACTATGCCCTAATGTATGGAAATTGGCATGCTGTCATGTAGCCTCTTTTAGGTGTCAGGTAAGTGCTGGTCCATGTTCCCCACCCTCCCTAGGAGAGGAGAGCTGTCTCCTGGATGCTCGATCCTCTCCCTACTTGGCCGACCTCCAGTGACCTGATTGCATCACGAACATGGGTCACCGACATGGCAGGAGGTAAAGCATGATGTCTCAGCCCTCCATGCCACTGGGCCAGGTCTTTGTTTGTTTTTCTTGAAAGCTTTATTACTTTGTATTCATTCTGCTTTGTACAGTGTTTACAAGATTTAATGTCTATGCTGTAGTGTTATTCATTTTTAATTTGTACAGGAATAATGAAATCTATTTTCACATCACTCTGAGGTTGTACATGCTTTATTTGTTTACAAATTATAAGGACCTTTTTATATGCAGTAGGTTGTGGAGGAAAATTTGGGCCATTTTCCATTGTTCTGTATGGTCCATTAAGCAAGAGGAAAAAGTTTGTACATGAGCTCAGTGTGGACATGATAAATAACTAATATTCCAGCTTAATTTTCTGACCCCAGGAGTGGATGTAGTGTCTGGAAGGAGGGAGAAGAAGATAAACAACGTTACTATAAACTGACTAATGAGGGGAGGGGTAACTCAAAACCAGTCAATAAAAGAAGGGGAGAGACACAAGATAGACAGACGTAAGGAGCATAAAAAGACAGGGGCGAGGGAGAGAGAACAGATTGAAATGCATCAAATTAAAGAAAAACTATAAAGGGAAGAAAACTGACAAGACACAAGAGAATTGATCCATTAACCCCACCAGTAATTGCTTACAGTGGTGTAACCATGCATACTTCCCGTACACATGTACATACAGAAAATTCAGCCTGACACTGGAAATGTCATACTCACACTGGCTTTAAAAACCTATGAAATCACAGAGATTTCATAGTTTTTTCAAGCAGTCATCTGAGTTTTCAGAGCCCGGCCCAGCAGGCTTGGTTGGAGTAAAAGAGTTCAGTCTGAGGCACCAAAGCAAGCCAGCTCACCAGTCCCTTTCACACAAATGAGAATGGACCCCAATAGGATGACAGGATTTGACTGTTACTGTCCACATGTTTGTCCACAGCACCGCCCCAACCAGTCCTTCAGATTTTCCCACTCACCACTCTCACTCATGCACTACAGATGATGAAATAGTCAGCATTCAGTAATTTATTTATTTATTTGAAAAGGTTTCACCAGGAAAGACAACATGAGCTGTAAACAGCTTGTTTCCAGAAGCGTCCTGGGGGAAGGGGTTACAAAATGGGGGGGGGATCAAGCAAAAGCATAACAAAATCAAATACGTACAGTACAATTCAAATACATACAGTGCAATTCAAATACATCAAGTGAAGTACTACTACGATGTAATACAATTCAGTCCGAGACAACAGACAGCATTGTAAAAAGGAAGTGGTGTAAAACAAAATAAAGTTCTAGAATTTGGGTGAGAGATACAGGGGTAACAGAACAAAATACTGCTATAGCACAGATAGTAGTATACAGGAATAGGTGTATCATTAGGAAACATTGTTTTTGGGAAAGGGAACATTGTTTAACCAGGAGCAGCACACTAAGCCGAAGTTTATTTCCAGATGCGACCTGGGAGCACAAGGAAGTTAACTGACTTGCTCAGAATCACACAGTATGCACCTAGGTGGCTGTGGGATTCAAACCCAGGTCTCCAGATCTGCAGCTGAGAGTCTTAACCCACTGCGCTATACTGCCTCCATGTAGGTTAAGTATGGGCCCAATGGAAAACAAGAAGTAGTGGCAGCGCACATGTCTACTAAGTGCAAATACTGCTCAGAAAAGACATATCTGAAAAGTTGCTAAGTGCTTATATGGAATTCAAGGAGAGGGAGTTATAGTGCAAATGGCAGAGGGGTGGGGAAGGACAGGGTGGGAGGGAAGGTGGGTGGGAGAGAGGAGGGAAAGCCAAGAACTAATCCCTTGAGATGCTGAAACCCTGCAAGGGGAAGGACCTGGCAGAAAAGGAATAGAGGAGGGAGGGGCTTGGAGGGGGAGAGAGAGGAGCAACCAGGATAAGTTCCTTCAGGATGCAGAGAACCTTGCAAGGGATGGGACCCAATAGGAAAGGAGAAGAGAAGGGGTGAGGGAGTAGTTGGGGGTGGTGTAGTGAGGGCAGGAGGTAGGTTTTCAGGATGCTGAAAACCCTGCAAGGGGGCAGGACCTGGCAGAAAAAAGAGTAGAGGGAGGGGGAGGGAGGCTTTGAGGGAGAGAGGAGGGGAAAGCCGGGAACTATTCCCCATCAGGATGCAGAGAACCTTGCAAGGGGACAGGACCCAGTAGAAAAGGAGAAGAGAAGGGGGGAAGGGAGTAGTGGGCGGTGATGTAGTGGGGGTAGGAGGTAGGGTAATGAGGTGCAGGAGGCTCCAGCTAGGTAACACGGGGGGGCATGGGGAGGGGAAGAGCAGGTGGAGAGCGGAGTTAGAGAAGATGGTGGGTGGAGGCAATGGAAGATAACAACTTCTGGTATCTCACATTAGTAATGACAGATGTGTGACTGTCCCTGTTAAATTGATGCACTCAGCTAACTGGGACTAGGAGGAGGAATTCTATTCAGTGTGGCTGCTGATTTATGAAAGCTACTTAGCTGTCAGAAGTATCTGTGAGCAGCTTAAACCAAGTTCAGGTATTTGTATTGCCATTTTTTTTCATGTACTGTAAATGTTGAATCAGTGCAGACTGGTTGGGCTGGGTGGTGGCACTGAATTGAACAAATGGCTCAAACATGAGTGGTCTGGGTTAGCTCGTATTAGGTGGACTTGGTTCAGTACCGGCAGGTGTCCCTCTTGTGTTACTGAGTACTGCCCTAAGTGAATGATGAATCACTGACTTCTGGCATCTCAGATTTTTTCCCCCCGTAAATCGGTGTCAATGTCATCAGATTGGTCAGGTTGGGAGGTGGGTGGGGGGGAATTAGTGAAACAAATGGACTAAATGGGACTGAGCTAGTTTTAGCATGACTGGGAGGAATTGGTTTGACAGGAGAAGCAAGACTGACTGCTTTGTTGCAGAACTGATTCCATCACTTGAATGAAAGTTTCACTAGAATGATGGAATCAGTTCAGGAACACTGTGAAAGTTGTGAAACCTTGTAAGTGTACTGCTGGCCCTGCTCAGACTGCATCAGACAGCTCAAATCGTCTGTAAAGTGTGTGTGTGTGTGTGTGTTTGTGTGTGTGTGGTGGGGGGATTGCAACATGAACTGTGAACACAGTACATTTGCTCTTAATTATAATTAATTTCCTTTTGCCATAAAGAGAATATTCCAGTTTGAGAGTAGGGGATGGGGGAAGGGGGTAGCTTGATTCAAGAGACTCATAAAATGTTTGTTTCCTGGCTGCAGACAGATACCTCTTAAAGTGGTTTGCTGTGTTCCTTGTAGAATTTGTAAATGTGCCCCAGTCTCACTGGCAGGGCTCTAGCTAATAGTTGGAAAGGAAGTTTGTTTCTATTATATAAATATCTGGGGGTCTTCAGGGTTGAGGGGTGGAGATTTTAGTGCCACAGTACGTGCATTGTTGCTGAAGCTGGGATAGTTGTATATTTCTATGGATGCTCCCTGCCAACATAGTGTAACAGGTGCAGATATAAGTAATAATACCCAACAGGGTGGGCATTATTGGGATATAATGGACTGCCCAGGGGCCTAATGAGGCCCGACGCCGCAGGCGGAGGGCCTTATAGCCCCTGGAAGGTCCGCTATATCCCATAATGCCCACCCTGGAGGGTATTATTACACTTAGAAAATGGGCTTACATTATTTTTATTCAAATAATAATTTCATTAAAAAGGGTAAAAAGTTATTAAAAATGTACTGTCAGGTTCTGTAAAATAGTCCCTTTAGTGCCACTAGAGGGTGCTGCTGTTTGTGATATCCTTTTTTTTTGGTACTACCTGGGAGTGTTACGTTTTTTATAGTGCTATCCAGGGAATTGTAACTTTAAATTTTTTGTCCCCCCCCTTATCTGTTCGCGCTACGTGGATACAAATTGTTTTGGTTGCTAGTCTGGGAGCGGAGAGAGAGAGGCTTAGCTGTGGAGTGGAAATGGCATGGTGTGCTGTGGCACGCTATGTGGAGCACGGAAGTTGGCCGATGACCTCTGGAGAGAAAAAAAAAGGAGGTACTTACTTTTCGTTTAAAGACATGACGGTTGTGAATGGAGGAGTGGGAATTTCCTGTGAGTCGTTTCAAACATGAAGGTTGTGAATGGAGGAGCGGGACTTTCATGTGAATCATTGGCAGAGATGGCGTCACAGTGCCGGGTAGCGGCAGTTGCGAAAGTGGCCAGAGGATCCCAGGTTATGGACCTTGCGAGTGCCGTAGTTAGGAGTGGCGGGGGCAGAAACAAAAATAAGATTTTACTTTTACATATTCTCCGTATTCTGTTACTATGGACTGGTTTGAGGATTGTCTGTGTGTGGGGGCCTATAGCTCGCTCTCACTAAGCGTGCAGTAAAAAAAAATAGCGTTTATTGGAGCGTGGGTACAGGGATACCAGGTAGTGATGGGTGCTGCCAGAAGGGACTTGTTATTTGCCGGGCGTTGTTAAAATATAACAACACGGCTGGCAGGGGGGATTAGCCAATCAGCTTCTGAGTTTTTTGATGACCATTTTCTAAGCATGTATAACATTAAAGCACAGTATATTACTGAACTGAAGGTGCAAAATTGACTCCATGATACCATACCTGTTACTTTTACATGGCATCTGTAAGAGTGTGTGTGTGTGTGTTGAGGAGTGGGGACTTGGGTCTGTATGGCATAATCATGGACTAGGACATGCATTGTTGCTGATGCTGGTATATACAGTGTATATATATTTTTGTGGGTGCTGGGACAGCGTAACGTGCAGATACACAACTAGCGCTGAACACTCCCACAAGTGACCCCAAAATGCACCAGAATGTATCAAAAATGCTAACATTTTCTGTGGACCTCGGCAACCGCCAGACCCCTGGCCCATCCCTTAGGGTTTTTAGCTTGTGGGTACACTTTTTAAAGGCTGGTTACTCAACCGATTGCTTAGAAGGTACAAAAGTGAAAGGTCCAGTAACACAGGCAACAGTGCATGGTTCACAAGAAACAGTTCAGGGGAAGATTGCTGTTTAATCGAAATGGTGTGAGACTGTTTAGTTCATTAATACATAAAGTGCATGCTCTGTTCCGGGTGACCACAAGTAGATGTACGGTCAGTCAGAGTAGCAGAGGGAAGGGATGATGTCTGTTGTGTTGGAACATGACCATGATATACACGGGTGCATTCCATGATGAGTTGCATGCTGGCGTTCAGGGGAGTAACTATGGCGGCAATGCCCAGGTAACATGCAGCCTGATACTGGTGCCCTTCATGCACTGCCAAATTAACTGGCCTCTCAGACTTCCATACAGTAGACAAACCAGATGGGGGCCACATCCCCACTCCCTGACAAGGTCATCACAGCTGCAGAAGCAGCATTGTCGACTTCTGGAGACCTGAGGTAAGAGACAGGGAAGGGAAGGGAAGAATGGTGCTGGGAATAGATGATCACAGAAGAACCACACTGGTAATGGTGGGTAAACAATATATATATAAGAGAACTTGTTCCAGAAAAAAAGAATATAAGGTTTGAGAGCAAGAAATGATACAGAGATGCATAAACAGGCTATTAAAAATAGATCTGGGCAGAGCTCAATAGAAGTAAGAAATACAGTACACCAAGAAAAAAACCTTTTAACCAATAAACAACAAGTTAATGATAACCAACAGAGTGTGGCTTTTTGTACACATTTCAGTACAGAATTTAATGCTATAAAAATAAATGTATTGAAACATTGGCCCATCTTAACAGTCCAATCAAAAAGGAGCTGGCATATTTTGTCAGAAACCATGGATGACTGCTGAAAAATTGAAAAATCTAAAAATGAGACTCATACACACAGTACATCAGAAACCAGTTGCAAGCGAAAAAAAAAGCTGGTTAGAACAATCTTCAAATGGGAATTGTTACATCAAAAATCGACATTTATGTAAGGCAATACCCCTGTGATCTAACTTACACGGGGCAAACTCCTAGACCACTAAAAAAAAAAAGATCACGGAACGGAAAAGTGCTATTCATAGAAGCTGCATCTCCAGTTGGTAGGTATTTTGAAGAGACAGGACATGGGATTAGCACAGTATGGTTCTGAGGAATAAGAGGAAGCTAAAAAATAAATGATGCAGAGCAGAAAATTCTTTAGATGTGAAGCTTATGTGATTTAATGTATTTACTAGGTGCTATGGTATCAATGAGGCTATGAACTGAAGTGAGTTAATCTGATTTTAGAATCAGCACTCCAGATATGGCATGGTATCAATGAAGCCAGGAACTGGAGTGAGTTTATTTGATTTTAGAAACTGCACTCCAGTTTATTAACTGATTTGTTTTTTTATAACTCCCCCCCCCAATCCATCATCTCCCTAATACTCTGAATATTGATAGTCAGGATCTACTTGTAATGTAAATGTACATTAGCCCCTTAAGTTAGTTTATTCTGAAGGCTTGGTAATATAAGTAAACAGTAGTCTAAAGTATTAATCCAGTAAACCATCAGGAGGGCTGTGATAGCACTTAACCATGTACATCAGAGTACTGCTAATATGCATTGTGGACCACATAGTGTCAAACATGAACCTCACATTTTCACTTGGTGTGCTCAGTGACATCATGTTCCATGGCCTGGCCTCCAGTAAGCTTATAAGTCTCTTTTGCATCAAGAGACACTGGTGTCTCAGTGTAAGAATTAGAATAGTGTGGAAGTAGGCTTCTGATGACCTGCAATATTCAAGTAAGTCTCCACTACTTTTGCAAGCTCCCTATCTACAGCCTAAAACCGGGCTTACACATTTTCAAAACCTCACCAATTTAACATTTTTGGCTGCTTCAGCTGAATGGGGAGGAAAAATGGAAGCAAATGGACTGAACAACGTGTGGATATTGATGGATGGGAATTGGTGGACTCAGCCAGTGAAGCCTCATATGTCTCCAGCATGGTGGTCTCCAGAGCTAACACCTCATAGAACTGTACATTTTGGGTGGATATAGCAAAGGACTTTGACAAAATCTACTAGGAAACTGGTGATCTTCACCATGCTGCCAATAAACACAGAGCAGCAATCTCAACCTTGATGAATGGGTGGACTGAGCAGATAGAGTTCTGGATACCTGCCAGCAAATACAAGCCCTAAATATGACATGTGAGGACTTAGAAGGAAGCTAGAGATGAAAGAAGATCCATATTTATGTCATCAGAGAAGCAGTGCAAGGCACCAGTCTTAGAGCTTTCTTAGAAAACATTTTCCACCAGAAGCTGGATATCCCACCCAACTTCTCTTTTCAGATTGAGGAGGCCCATAGAGCACCTCGCCCAGTACCTACACACAGTGAGCAGAGACCATGCACTATCATATTACAGGTCCTTTCCTATACTATAAAACAACAAATGCTTATGGGCCTCTGGCACGAAAAAGGTATGTTTTTTGTGGGGACTTGAATATATGTGGATAATGATTATTCCACTATGGTTATGGAGCAGGAACACCCACTGGATCCCATACTAACCCTCCTGAAAGAGAAACAACTCTGATACCATATGCCCTTCCCCACTAAATTGAGGGTATTCTTCCCTGCTTGCCCAATTCTACATGAACCCTCTCATGAAGCCCTTGCTGAACTTAAGAAAAAGGAATTTGAGGCCCCGATGTTGCAAAGAAACAGAGCTCATACTGACCCTAGGGGAGACCCAGTGATGCTTAGTGTACCAGCCCTGTAAGACCGTAAACAGCATTTGGCCACCACCTTGAAGGACACTGAAGCCCTTTTACACTTCTTCACAAAGACCTGAGCATTCTGAATGTGAAGCTTACCTCTGCTACCTATCAGTTAGAGTGGGAGGTCTCCGGTGACTCACCAGACTTTGTGGGGAAGCAACGTTGATGATCTTGATATTAATTTCCTACCATGAAGCTCTGTTGTCCTAAATTAGACTTTACTAATGCTGTCTGGTAAGTCATAGTTAATACAGTCACTATGGGGATGGGGTCCTGGGCTATGCTCTTGACTTTTTCTCTGCAGGATGCTGAGGTGGGGCATCCTCTCTCTTCCTAACCTGCATCCTATTAGCTTACTGCAGCAGTTTATCTCACGTTTGGAATGGTGTTGGAGGTGCCATTTGGCAAAACCGTGGATTCACTTGCCAAGGGATTACTAGCTCTGCCTCCACCCTTCAGTAATACAACCTTGGGTTTAACCAACCCATCTTGAACTGCCAGCCCACAAAATGTGGAGCTCTCTTCATGACCTGCACAGTTGGACAGGTGGGTGTGGTCTTATACCACCAGGTAGGTTGTGTAGGGGGTGCTTCATCCCAGTTGCCCCTATTACTTCATTAAATAAACATAACTGGTTAATTTTCAAGAGTCAGGGGCCTGCCTGAGTCCCTCTGTCTTAGTACTGACTACTTTGGGCCTCCATTGGTAGGCTCACCCTGATTACAAATAAGAGGGCACTGTAAACTATTAATTTCAGTCTTAATTCAAACTGAGTTCCATGAACTAAGCAATCGACTAGGCTGAACTTCCCAAGACTGTTAATTGATTCTCACCCTTTAACATCCTGCTGTAATACAAAATCTTCTACCACCTGGACATTGTGACTCTGAGCCTTGCTTCCCACAGGCTGACTCATGGTTTTCATCTGGAATAATCAGCAGTTCTACAACTGCCTTGTTTACCCTATGTTACTTGTTTTTCTTCTCAACTCCTAGGGAAACAAGAACTACAAAACAAGGACTTATAATTTCAAAATGTTTGCCTATCCTTTTAAATTCTATATTCCAACATACACTCCACATGACAGTGCTGCCATTAATCAATCACAGCCCACTGGTTTTACTACCCCTTTTTCCTTCCCTGTGCTCATACTTCATCTACATGTTTATGGGAGCTTGCTCCCTAAAATTATACTTGCCCTCATAGTTTTTGTGACAATTCTGTGTGCCCTTGACCCTCTTGCCTGGTCTGATGATCTTTTGTACCCTCGGGTACATCACCTCTCTTCCAACTCATGTGGATTCTTTCTGTCCATAGGAAACCTGACCTCCCCTCCTGGGGTCACTTATTCTCCTCGTGGAGGATTGCTCTTCCTTTGTCTTCCTGCTTCCTTCACCATAGAGGGTGTCTGCTCTAGGTACCCCTACCTTGGAAATTGCATCTCCTTCAGGATCCAGTTCCTTAGACATTTCCCAATCCCTACTACATCCAAGTTACCCTTCATCCATGGCACACTTGCTGCCTGGTGAGGAGGTCCAGCATTGTATTTTGTATCCCTGGCTTTTTCTTCCCTTTGCTGGCATGGAGGAACAGATCACCCCTTTCTTGTTTTCACTGTGCATGTGCTTGTTTATCTGTTTACAGTTTTTTTTAACTTTGTTATGTTATTGCCGCATTTATAACCTACATGGTACAAGTGCGTTTAGATGCATAGTACATTACTAATGCATTTGTCTGACTTCTAGAATGGATGGACCTCTGGGGCCATCCGCTGGTTATATTTGGCCTCTGACCCATCAGTAGCAAGGGGAGATGGCACTACTGCCAATTACTTAACATACCACCCCTTTCATCGTGACTAATGTAATTCTTACCACAGTCTACACCCATGGTGTAAACGGCCTGAGCAACCCCATAAAATGCAAAAGGTATTAAGGTCTATTAAGAAATTCCACCCACTGTTATTCTGCTTCAAGAAACCCACCTGTCATCAAAGGAACATGGTAAGCTCCCAAAATGTGACTATTTCACAGTAATCTGATCCAGTTATCCTAATGGCAAAAGAAGGGGGACAGCAACATGACCTGCCCCATTCAAGTTAGTAACATCCTATGCAGACACCCAAGGCAGACTAGGTATTGCTACAGGGTACTATTTAGGTAAAGGTATTACCCTGGTGAGTCTATGCTTCTCTTTGGGTACAGACACCCTGACAGTGAATTTACTGCTGGGGAAAATCTTACAATACCAAACAGCTATATTACTGACAGAGGGAGACCATAACATTGTCTACGACCATATAGACACCACTGATCCCACCACCCTACAGAACCACAGGCTACAAAATGTAGCAAGCTTCTTCTTACAACTTATGTGTGACAAGACACCTGGAGAACTCTTAACCCTCACACTCGACACTATTCTGCCCCTCATAAAGTCTATACCAGAATTGGCTTGTTCAATATTTCTAAGGAACATATACATTTGTTAGCTAAATGTGATGTCCTATTGATCTGTCTCCCAGATCATGCCCCGTTACTATTGACTTTGCAGAGGAGCACATCCCCACCTTCTTCCCTCTGGTGACTAAATAACTCCTTATTAAACTCAGAAGAACTAAAAACTCTGACCTGGAAATATCTCCTAGTATCCTGTGGGACACCATCAATGTGATCCTCAAAGGAGAAATGATTAGCTATGCCTTAAGAGTTAACAGCTTAATCTGGTTCAAGGTCAGTTGGCATTCACCTGTATCCCCATCCCCCAGGTCGTGCCTGAAAATAGGCAGGATTTGTCTAGTGCACTTACCCGGTCAACAAAAAAAAACAAAAAAAAAACTAAACTAAACTAAAATGCCAGAGGGATAAAAAACTTATTCAGCTACAATAATCACTCATAGAAACATAGAAACATAGAAACATAGAAGTTAACGGCAGATAAGGACTGCCAGGCCCATCCAGTCTGCCCATTTTTTTCTACCTTATGAATGTGCCATAGGCCTGTACTCTGTCAATGGCCTATTTATTCATACTCATCTTTATTGCTCCCGTATGTCTATCCCATGCCTGTTTGAAGCCCTGCACTGTATTCATATCCACCACTTCCTGAGTTAGGCCATTCCATGCATCCACCACTCTTTCTGTGAATAAGAATTTCCTCACATTCCCCTTTAATTGGCCTCCCTCTAATCTCATGCCGTGACCTCTTGTCCTGCTATTTTCTTATATTGAAACATGTTAGACTCTTTCACCTTGTTAATGACCTTAAGGTGTTTGAATGTTTCGATCATATCACCTCTCTCCTTCCTTTTCTCTAGGGTATACATATTGAGCTCCGTTAATCTGTCCTCACATGTTTTCTGATGCAGTCCCTGCACCATTTTGGTTGCCCTTCACTAGACTGCCTCCATTTTGTTAATGTCCTTGTGCAGGTGCAACCTCCAGTATTGCACGCAGTACTCCAGATGGGGCCTAACCAATGTCTTGTAAAGAGGGATTGTTACCTCCCTCTTACGACTTGCGATACCCCTACTAATACACCCCAACATCCCTCTAGCCTTACCTACTGCTTTAGTGGTCTGCTTGGATGATTTCAGGTCATCTGTGATGATGATGCCCAAGTCTCTTTCTTGCCTTGTGATTGCCAGCAACTCCCCTCCCAACCTATAGGTGGCTTCAGGGTTTCTCTTCCCTATGTGCATGATCTTGTACTTCTTTGAGTTAAACCAAATTTGCCACTCTTCCGACCATTTTGCCAGTTTATTCAGATCTCGCTCCTCATTCTGCCCACCCCATCTGGATCATCTACTCTGTTGCAGATCTTGGTGTCATCTGCAAACAGACACACCTTACCCTCCAGTCCATCTGCAACGTCACTGATGAAAATATTGAAGAGGACTGGCCCCAGGACTGATCCCTGAGGTACCCCACTTGTGACTTGCATCTCTTCTGACTGTATACCATTTACCACCACTCTCTGTTTTCTGCCCGCCAACCAGTTTGCCATCCAGTTGATCAACTTCTGACCCACCCGAGCCTACCCAGCTTATTAATCAATCTCCTATGTGGAACAGTATCGAAAGCTTTGCTGAAGTCAAGATAGGCGACATCAACTGCCCCCCCTTGGTCCACCACTCTGGTTACCCAGTCAAAGAAATCTATGAGATTAGTCTGACAGGACCTTCCTGTTGTAAACCCATGCTGTCTTGGATCCTGTGCTCCTATGGATTCCAGGTGTTGCACTATCCTTTCCTTAAAGAGTGCCTCCATAATCTTGCCCACTACTGAGGTAAGATTGACTGGTCTGTAGTTCCCTGCCTCCTTCCTGCTACTAGTCTTGTGGAGCGGGATCACATGAGCCCTTCTCCAGTCTTCTGGGACATCTCCTGTGCTCAGAGACTCACTAAATAGTTCTGATAATGGCTCTGCTAGTTCCACCCTTAGCTCCTTTAGTACCCTGGGATGTATGCCATCAGGTCTCATTGCCTTGTCCACCCTGAGCTTAGCGAGTGTTTGTAGGACCCTTTCTTTTGTGAAGGGACTAGTGCACACCTCCCTCCCTCCCCCCTGTGTCCATGGTGCTGAGCTGTAGGCCCTGCTCTACCTTCTCCTCAGTAAATACTGAGCAAAAGTATCCACTTAGGATAGATGCTTTTCCTTGGTCCTCCTCACACTCCCCCTTATCCTCTTTGATCTTAGCAATACTCCCTCTGTACTTTCTCCTTTCACTAATGTATCTATAAAAAGTCTTGTCACCTTCTTTTACGGTTCGTGCTTGTGTTTCTTCGATTTTCACCTTTGCCTGCCTTACTGCCTTCCCTGCTTCCCTTAGGGGAGTTTGGTATGCCTTCTTATCTTTGTCCCGCTGCGTTCCCTTATATTTCCTGAAGGCCAGCTTTTCAGCTCCGGCCCTTTCAGCTACTGTTTTTGAGAACCAAAGTGGTTTCCTTCTTCTTTTGTTCTTGCTTTTCTCTCTAACACAGTGGGATGTTGCTTCAAGTACTGCATCCTTAATGCTTGCCCACTTTGCCTGTACTCCCACACCTGTATTTCTTCTTGCCAGGGCTAGCTTAACTCTGTTGGCTATTTTATCAAAGTCAGCTCCTCTGAAGTCCCATGTTTTTGCCTTGGAATGGGATGATTTAGTTGTAGTGGCCAAAGTGAACCATACTATGTTATGGTTACTGTCCCCCAGATGACCTTCTACCTGGAGATCTGTGATCCTTTCCCCATTAGTCAGTACTAGATCTAGGATAGCCCTGTCTCTTGTGGGTTGTTGTACCAGTTGTTTGAGGGCCTCCCCCTGCAGGGAATCCACTATATGTCTAGTTCTGGCAGATGTTCCTGTTGATATTGACCAATCTGTATCTGGCATGTTGAAGTCTCCCGTTATCAGAACCTCCCCTTTAGCTGTCATGTTTTGTATATCTTCTAACAGTAATGTGTCTATGACCTCCCCCTGGCCTGGAGGCCTGTAGACAACCCCAGTTCGTATGGCTGTTCCATTTCCTGTTTCCAGGGTGACCCACAGTTCTTCTGGCTCCTTATGTGTATTCTGAATTTCAGTAGCTTTGATATTTTCATTGACATAAAAGTCCACTTCACCCTCCCCCCCTTTTTGGATAGAGGCCCAGACTTTGCACATGTAAGTGGACTCTTCACAAACCTCTTTCATAACTAAGACAAAGCAGAAAATTCAAGAAATCCTGAATATGAAAGTAGAAACTGCTCTTTGATATCTTAGATGGTGATATTTTAAGGGCAGAGCATGAGCAACAAAAATTCTGGCCTTCCATCTTCAGCAGAAATTGGCTGAAACTACCATAACACACATCCATGACCCTAACTCTTTGATACTGCACAGTGCCCCGGATGGAATTCTAGACACTTTTAAAAATTGTTATGCCCAGTTGTAAACACCCGAACAACAAGCCAGTCATGAAGCTATCTCTGCTTTTCTCGGTGCTGTTTGCCTACCCTCTCTCTACCCCCAGCTCAGCTATCAATATTGGAGGTCCAATTACAGGTGACAAGACTGCTGAGACAATTAAGACCTAAAAAACAATAAAAGCCTGGGACCAGATGGATACACAGGTGAATGCTATAAAATGTTTCAAGATGTATTCCTATCCCCTTTAAAGAATGTCTGTACCTGGGTGGCAGAGGGAACTCCATCACCTCCCTGCTGGAACTAGGCATGGGATGCCCATCAGGTAGCTGGATTGGGTAGTTCAGGTATCGTTGATTTTTGGCCGGGTAGGGTAATTCAGGTAATTTACTACCCTACTCAACATAAGTGTACTTCTCAGGTCGGGTAGTTTTGACACAGGTAACATGATATGTGTAATTTTTTTAAAAGGACATTACAGGCAGCCTGTGGGGTCCTGGGACTCCTGCCAGGACTTCCCAGGCAGGAAACAAGCATGAAAGGGCAGCCTGTGGGGTAATTCAAGAGCTCACAGAAGAATTAGGAACACATGACACCAGGCTGACAACCTGATTGGTCAGTGGTGTCTGTGCTCCCACTCTTCTGATCCTGAGTTGCTCCCACTTAACCGCCCCTGCTGCTTATGCTCTCAGTCACCTACACCCACTTAATTATTTTCCTTGGTACATGCTTCAGTTACTGAAGGGATCTTCCTCTCCCTCCATCATTATTGCATCCACTGAACAGCCTCTTCCTTCTACATATCACTACCTTTTAGGTCCTACCATTCCTATCATTTCTCCGTATGTCTTACCATATGTAATAAATCATCATACATGTCTCATTTCAGTTTCCTAAATTTACTGTCTTTCTACAACAGTGTTCTGCACTTTCTGTCAGCCCATATCAACAGTACTCTGGACTCCATCCCTAATTCATGTCTCCTGAGGTGCTGAGTGAAGATAGGCTTCCTCTGTCTACTGGGGATGGGATTCTGTTACAATCACTACTACCTGCTACTTACCAACCTGACATCCTCCATCCCTAACTCTGCCTGGCAGCATTGAGTGAAGGTTAGCTCTCCCCGACTACCAGGGATGGGAGCCAGGTCTGCAATCTACTGTGTCATACCATGCATTCTCTGCCTGATACCGATTGCTGCTTCCCTTCAGGAACGGGACCTCTTCATCCCATGTGCCTTCATCATCCTACCTATGCCTAGCTGCCTCAAGTCAAGATTGTCTTGCCTGGACCATCTGGGATGGATGCCCAAGTCTACATTTGACTGTTTCAACCTCATGCATTCTCTGCCTGATAGATGGCCTCGAGTCAAGGTCATATCGCACTGCCTACCATGGCTGGGAACCTGAGTCTGCATTTGACTGTTTCCACCTTCTGCATTCTCTACCCAATATGGATTTCTGCTTCCCTTTGGGAACAGGACCTCTGTACCCCATTTGACTTCCACCTCCCACCTCTGCCTAATGGCATTGAATGAAGGTCATATCACACTGGCTACCTGGGATGGTAGCCTGTTTCTGTGAATCCACTGTTTTGATGCATTCTCTACCTGATACCCAGTTGCTGCTTCCCTTCAGGAATGGGACCTCTTTGCCCGATTTGCCTCCACCCTTTTTCCTCTGCCTGGCGGTATCGAATGAAAGTCATCTTGCCACTACTGCCAGGGATGGAAACTCATATCTGCAATCAACTGTTTCACCCTTATACATTCTCTACCAGACTACCAGTTGCTGCTTCCCTCCAGGAATGGAACCGCTTTACCTCTTTGCCTTCACCTTCATTCATCATCTGGTGTTTCGTGTCCAGGTCGTCTCACCTCTACTACCTGGATTGGGAGTCCGTGTCTGCAACAGACTGTTTCATCCTTCTACTTCCTCTACTTGATACCTGGTTGATGCTTCCCTCCAGGAAAGGGACCCCTATACCCAGATTGCCTTCTACGTTCTTCCTCACCAGTCTCCATCCTGCACTTCCATTGACTCATAGTACTCAGCCCTGCCTTGGCCTCCTTTCTCCATCGCTTTGGACTATGCCAGCTTGTTTGGTCCCTTCCTCAATCCAGTTTGACTGCCTCATGGACTCCATTGCTGCTGGTCACCCCTTCCAACTACTGTGCGAGTTCACTTTCCCCTTCAGAGGTGGGAGCCTCATGCTTCTTCACTGCAGCACCTTCCTGTCCTCTGCATTTGTTGTTCACCTTCTTTTTCGGACGTGGGACTCTTGTATTTCAGCTTCGACTGATCAGAGAATAAATGCCTCAGGACACCAGGGGCTGGCAGGGGAAGGAGAGGATTGAGCGTCTGTCAAGATTGCTCTCCTCTCCTGGGGTGGGTAGCAGGGATGCATCACTCTGCAGTGGTCTCTGGTGGAGACCAGGGGCAGGGCAGACACAACGCAAGGGAATGTCACCAGAAAAGTGGAAAATGGCTCTGCGTTCAGCCGGATGATGCCCGCCTGGCAATCTGAGGCCGTTAATGTCCCTGAGCTCCTGATCCCTCAGCAGTTCCCTGAGGGACAAGTATTGTGCTAGCCTGCCCCTCTGGTGCCTTCCCCCTTGGAGGAGGGGGACCTGCCTGGCAAAGGGTTATGTCCAGGTTACCCTGGGGGATGACTACAATATAAGGGTCGGGGCTTGGAACAAGATGGATCAGATGCAGCCTTGGCACAGCATGAAGGAGTGGCTGAGGTGGTAGCACGTGGGGAGAAAAATAAATAACACACAAAAAAGAGAATAAATGCCGTATTTAAGAATGACACCTATGTGTTGGCTGTGTTGCTAGATCCCTGCTTTAAGTGGAACTTTGAAGCCATCCTTCCTGCAGGGGAAAAATTGACTATTGGAGAGATCTTCTGCTAAGCAAATGTGACATTGCCCCACCAACACCATTAACTGATATACAGCAGTCAAACCCTGCTGAGCTATCAGAGTGTGCCTCTGGTGCACACAATAGCACATCTACCAATTCTTCACAATCACCAGTATCATCAGAGAGGGAAAGAACATCTACAGCTTCTTCTCAAGCATCCTATATTCATGGTCAGAAAGACAATTAACTTGTGAGTCACCTAAACAACATGAAACAACATGGACTGGTATCCTGTAATAAAAGTGCAGCTGGTTCATCTGCCAGACTGGTAACCGTCTCACACAGCACAATGAACCTGGAATATTTTGAAGACCATACTGAGATTGGTCTCAAAGAAGATCCATTACTCTATTGGAACAAAAGACAACAATATGGCCAGATCTAGCAAATATTGCAATAATGTACCTCAGTTGCTCACCTTCAAGCGAATATTTAGAATGCATATTTAGTGCAGCTGGAGGAATGGTCACTGGCCAAAGAACACTGCTAAGTCCTGTACAAGTGTAACGGCTTACATTTCTCAAAATGAATGCTGACAATTTCCCAGTTGTCCCAAACCCTGAATTCTGTGATTCTGACCCTGAACATGAATAACGGCCTGCAAACAGTGAAACTGAATATGATGACTAGGTTGTATATGAAATGAATAGAACCACTACCACTGCCACCATGCCAGCCACATGAGCCACACTACTGTTAATTTTCTTTTGTCAGTCATCAGTTTTATATTATGTAACTTTGATGCCCACCTTGGGTATAGTTTTTGGAAACAGCAGCAGGGTCAGTCAGAGCAGTTGTGCCTCTCATACCTACCTCATCAATGCCCACCATGGATATCATTTTTGGAAACAGCAGCAGGCTCAGTCAGAGCAGTTGTGCCTCTCATACCTACCTCAGCAATGCCCACCATGGGTATTATTTTGGGAAACAGCAGCAGGGTCATTAACAGCTGCTGCACCTCTTGTACTTTCCTTAGCAATGCCTGCCATGGGTATACTTTTTGTAAACAGCAGGCTCACTAAGAACTGCTACAGCTATCACACCTGCCTCAGCAATACCCACCATATGTAGAACAGCTCAGGGCACCTAACAAACAGTGTAATAGTCAAAAACAGGCTTTTATATGATTTTTTTGTTATGGACCGGGTTGGGTAATTGGGTAGTAGAACAGATCAGGTTATACCTACCCAACCCAAACCAACTACTCATTTTTCATCTAGATATTTCTAGGGTACTTTAGAGGTACCCATGGGTAGTCTTGTGGGTCAAGTATTTTAGTACCTGCTCATACCTACCTGGAACCTGGCTACAGTTTCCACCATATTTGAACCCCACAAGGGCAACTTTCTATGCTCCTCATATAGACCCATATTGGTCCTAAATTTTTATTACAAAATTTTCACTTCCTTTCTGGTGAAATGCCTGGATAAATTACTTCTGAGCTTAATATAATGGGACCACGTGGGCTTTGTGATAGCCAGACAGATGCAAGAAAACAAATGCATGTCACCCATTCTTCACCATGCTACTCAGTCAAAGTCCCCTTTCTTATTATTAGGTTTAGACAGAAAAGGCATTCAACTGAGTGGCATGTGATCTTCTGTTTGCTACACTTCAGAAGATGATCTTTCCTGATGTCTTCCTAGATATCCTGAAGGTACTATACCATTCCCCACAGGCGTACATTAAATTAATGGCCAGATATCTTCACTATTTCTTTTATTTTGAGGTACCCAACAGGCATACCCCCATCCCCTCTTCTCTTTGCAATATATCTGGAGCCCCTTGCACAAGCCTCATGACAAGATGACAACCTTAAGTGAGTGCAACTAGGAGGTAGACAGCAGAAGTTTGCTTTATATGTAGACAATTTATTAATATATATGTCCTCTCCTGAAACCTCACTACCCCCCTTGTGGGAGAACCTGCAACATTTCAGCAACTCCATGGGGTATAAAATTAACACCACCAAGACAGAAGTTCTGCAATTCCACTATCACTCTAGTAACCAAACTACTGTAGACACCATTTTAAGTTCAGCTGGGACATGAAATCCCTTAAGTATCTTGGGGTCTGCTTACCCATTGGCCTCATCTCCTTGACTTCTATCAACAATTCCCCTTTGACCCAGGCCATTCAGGAGGACCTATAGTGCTGGCAGGCTGTCAACTTACCCCTTATTCATAGAGTTGATTCAGATGAATGTTCTCCCTTAGCTATTATACCAGGCTCAAACTCTCCCTATAACACCAACTACATTGCAGTTTAGGCAGTGGAACAAAATTATTTCCCAATTCTTATGGGCAGTTATAAACTGAGGGTCAAATATGCTGCTCTACAGCTTCCAAAATCCAGGGGTGGATGAGCCTTACTGCATCTCTCATGCTACCATCGGGCAGCCCCAATCCAAACAGTATTATACTGGCTATCTCTGACCTACACTGTCTTATGGAAAACAACTGAGATCACAGAAGAGGACCTCTTCCATCTTATGAAAATAATTTTATGACATCAGTCCTTGAATAAATTAAGAAACTGGAGCTAAGTAATTTAAAAACACCTTTAGATACCACTGGCATTGGGCACTTAACAACCCTCTTGCTCTGCCCCACAGATACCCCCATTTCCCTATAGCCCACAATTTCAACCAGCTGCATTAGGCCACATGCCTGGATGAAGCAAATAGATACAAAAATCAACTGTGAACTTGCCTTTTGGCAAACGTTAGAAGTCTTGATGGAAAGTTTGAGGAGTTTAACCTTCTTATGAGAGAAAAAGATATTAAAATTGCAATCCTGACAGAAACCTGGTGGGAGGAAGGAGATACATGGGGCAAGGATATTAAAGGTTACAATTTATACAAAAAATCTAGGAAATATAGGAAAGGTGGAGGGGTGGCAATTTATATACAGGAATCCTTACAAAGTTTAGAAATAAATGAGAAAAATCTACATATAGAGCATCTGTCAATTAAATTGATTCCTGTAGGAGCTCCTAAAATCATACTAAAAGTTCTGTATTGTCCACCTTCAATTTCCAAAGAGAATGATCAAGAAATCTTAGATTACTTGGAACTATTAAATCCATCTGATAGCATCATTTTGGCAGGGGATTTAAACCTCCCAGGAATAGATTGGGGGAAGCAAACCCCCAAACTAAATATAGAAAAGGATTATCTAGACATATTCAATCAATTTAGGTTATCACAAATAGTGAAACAAAACACTAGAGGAAATAATTTATTGGCTGTAATCTTGACTAACAGGGGGGACACCATAACTAGTATTAGGGTTGGATCACCATTAGGCAATAGCAACTGTCAGATCATCTATTTTCAAATGGCTGACTTGTCATTGAAAAAGACTGGGGAAACAAAAATTCCAAATTTCAAGAAACCTAATTTTGAGCAAATTAGAAAGGCTATTAAAAATTGGGACTGGAAAACAGATTTTAAAAATAAATCTCTTGATGAAATGTGGGAAATACTGATAAATAAGATAAAAATTGAAACAAATAAAAACATAAAATACACATCTAAATATAGTAAAAAAGGAAAAAATACAAGATGGCTAAATCAAAGACTTAAAAAACTTATTAAACTAAAAAACAAAATGCATAAACAAATGAAACAAAATAAAATTAGTTAACACACATATAGGGAAAAACAAAAGAAAGTAAAATAAGCTATATAGTTGGCAAAGGCCACATTTGAGAAAAAAACTAGCTATAAATAGTGTTGAAAATTACAGAAGTTTTTATTCTTATATCAACAATAAAAAGGAAATAAACAAAATATAGGACCGTTTAGGGACATAAATGGGGAAATTCTAAAGGAAAAGGATATGGCAAATGTACAAAATAAATATTTCAGTTCAGTGTTCAATCACAAAGATAAACCAACTAAGGGAAATAAATACATAAATTCTAAAAAAAAAAATACTAAAAGACATGAAGGAAGTAACAAGAAGACTAATGAAAATAAACAAAAATAAATCCCTGGGACTGGATGACATCCACCCAAGAGTAATCTCTCAGATTGCATCAGACATAGCTCCATCTGTGACATATGTTTTTCAGAAATCCTTGGATAGGGGAAGGTGGTTTATAAATGGAGGGAGGCCCATGTCGTACCAATATATAAAAAAGGAAAGAAGGATTCCCCAGAAAATTATAGACCAGTGAGCCTGACATCCATTCTGGGAAAGATACTAGAGGGAATAATCAAAGAACATATTCTCCAAAAACAATCTGAAAATCAAAATGTCAATCCTAACCAACATGGCTTTACAAAGGCAAGATCTTGCCAAACAAATCTACTCCAATTTTATGAAAAAGTAAGTAAGGCCTTGGATGAGGGGAACTCTGTGGATGTGGTACAATTGGATTTTTCAAAAGCTTTTGATAAGCTTCCACATCCTGAGCTAATTGAGTCACTCTATGAACATAATATCCAAAATAATATTATCAACTGGATTAGATCATGGTTGGAAAATAGAAAGCAGAGGGTCACGGTAAATGGTGTATTATCAGATTGGATATCAGTGTCAAGTGGAATGCTACAGGCATCGGTACATGGACCCTGTCTGTTTAATTTGCACATATCCACCCTACAGGGTAAGACAGAAAATATTTGGGTCATGAAATTTGCTGATGATTGTCAAGTGGGTAACATTATAAAATCAAAACAAGATCAAAACGAGCTACAAAATTTCCTAAATTACATCAAGCAATGGACAGAAAAGTATGAGCTTACATTGAATGGGGAAAAGTGTATAGTACTTCACATGGGCAAAAAGAATCCAGAGTTTGGGTACAGTATAAGAAAGGAGCTGCTGAGAACATCCGTAGCAGAAAGAGATTTGGGTGTAATTATTAAAAATGTCCTCACCTTTGGTACACATTGCAAACAGATGATAAACAAAGCAAATAAGACACTAAATTGTATTTTAAGGCATATTGTGAGTAGAGACAGGGAGGTCCTGATGCCACTCTATGGGTCATTGATGGGAACACAACTTGAGTATTGTTCTCAAGTTTGGGCACCGTATAAAAGGGGGGAGATTGAGAGAGTGGAGAAAGTGCAGAGAAGAGCAACTAGAGCAATAAAGGGTTTGGAACAAATGGCATATGAGGAGAGGATGAGGAAACAAAATCTTTATTCACTCACATAAAGACGTTGGAGAGGTGATATGATCTTGGTATATAAATCAATTCAGGATCATAAGCTTAGAGAAGACCTGGGGCTGGTAATTAAGCAAAAGAAATATAGCACTAGAATGCATAATTTATAGATAGAGCAACAAAGATGGAGACTACTAAAATGTAAATACTGGTTTAGTCAGAGGGTAGTTCCCCATTGGAATGCACTTCCAAAAGTCGTTGTAGATAGGCCTTCATTAGAAATATTCAAAGATGGATTGGACACCTACAGTCAAAATAAAATTTATGAGTTTTAAATTACAAACGTTCTGTTAAAATTAGGGTATACAGCAAGCAAAATGGGCACAAGTCCAGATGATGCTTTGTACTGAGTATGATACTATGATCATAGGTCTGATTAGGCAGAGTTTTTTCTTCCCTATTCACTGCATGCAAGGGGACAGTATGACAAAATTTCCCAAGCTGGCAAGCCAGTTTAATTGGAGTCAGATGGATTTTTTATTATACTTATAGCTCAAGTCATATACATAGCAACAAATCACTTCCCCTGCTAATTTCATATCCACTCTGCTTTCCCTAATTTTACAAATTATCACAGGTGGTACAGTAGATTCTCTTATCTACTGGATTTTCTCAGCCCTGGTGGACTTGAATGGTTATTTCATTGAATACCTCAGTCTACTCTGGCAGCAAGATTTTGACACTGAGATAATCCTCAAGACTGGGAAAAGTATGCCACTTATATACATAAACCTACATCTTCTTATCTATGCAAATAATTTTTATGGAAAGGATTTGTTTGTTACTTCTGTAACCCAAAGCAACAAATTAAACATTCTGCACAATATGGGGCTACCTGCTGGAGGTTCTGTAGGAAGACCAAAGCTTCCCACACTCATGTCTTTTGGCTGTGATGCAACTGAAGGCAGAACTGAGAGAGATGTTTACTGTAATCCTACCTTCACACTGACCCCATATACTTTACAGTTTCTTAACATACCTGAGGGCTTTAGAAGTCCACACACCAAAAAAATTCTGGGTATTAGCATTATAGTGGCTAAAAAGAGCACAACAAAAAACCTAGCTTACTGATAAAATCCCTATTATTGATATGTGGCAACACCTCATGATTATTATCTATGACATGGAAGAACTTACATTCAAAGTCTCTCAGGCTCTCCTCAACTTTGAATTGCTATGGAGAAAATGGACTACACATATTATGTCTATGAGATCGGATTTTGTTCCTTGAACTGTGCCTAACTTTACAATCTTGTGGAGTCTTATACCTTTAAGGACTGTATATTTTTATAATTTCAACTTATGAAATGCCCATGCTTGTACCTGTACCTCTTACGATGTTATACTGTAACATGTTACGTCACAGGATTTACAGCATTGTTAATGTTGTTTTGTTTGATGTTATGTTCCAAAAACAAAAATGTAAATGAACATTGATTAAAAAAAAAAAAAACAGAATAGTGTGGGACTGAGCAACACACTATGGTGAGTGAATTCCAACATTTGTAATAGCAAAGGCAGCAAAACTCAGTATTAAGAAAGCAGCTTAAATGAACAGTCTCTTTTTGTTTTAGAGTAATTTGCAATGGAGCAACTGGGCAGGCAAGTTTTGTACCAAGGAGAAAAGGTCACAGTTGCCTAGCGTTTGGTATGTTTGTTTGAGATTTCATTTTTTCAGCCCAAGTAAGTTATGTTAGCTGTGTAAATAAATAAATAACTAAAAGCAGTTTTGATTTACACAGCATTGCAAATTTGAGGAAATATTCTTTTGAATTGTGGTATGTTATCCAAGGAATAAAAGACATAAATGGTATATTAACATAAACATATTTTTTCAGGCAAGCCAATATAAGGAGTTAAAATTATGTCCCTATAAAATAAAGAAAAAACAGCTTTTATATGTTTCTAGATGGAATTAAAGAATGCCAATATATACAACTGAGAGGTGAAACACTTTAACAAACCTTGAAGGTAGTTATACTTTCTCAGTATCAGAATAACATTGAATGTGAAAATTATTGCATTAGGAGAAATTTTATTTATCAATTGGATGTGAAAATGAGTCTAAAATGAAACTGTAATTACCTGTAATAGAGGCACAACCCACAGGTGACTATTATATTAGTTAACTATGATAGAAATGCTAAAGGAAACGTATGACTCCCACTGGGACTTGAACCCAGGCCCCTGGTGTACCATGCCAGTACTCTAACCACTAACTAATGGGAGGCTCAGTGATCAGCAGTCCTCCAGGCTTTCTCTTGAGGTTTTACTTTCACATTTCCAACATATGCCATTAGTTAACTATCTCAGACTAGTCACCTGAAGGCAGTAACTTATTAAAGTGTAGATGATTTATTGTAGATCCATAAAAAGTGTGTCCCATATGTACCTGGACATACCAATGAAACTTTGGGGGTATTTATGATATTTGGATCTTTGGATCTGTGGACCAATAAAAGGAATTCAAGTTGAGTACAGTTTCAGTTGTATTTCATTGCTAAACAACATATTATAGTGGAATGGTTGCACCACTATAGTCAAGGTTGCGCAGGGGTCTCTGTTAAACCTCAAAGTTTGTACTTTATTATCTTTGCAACCTTTCAACAGATTTGGATGAAATGTATGTGCAGTTTGTGGGGTACATCTCTTGATGTGCCAAGTTTTGTTCCAGTCAGATTTGTGGATTCCGAGATGTGGATAGCAAAGAAAAGAAAAAATCTCATTTTTTTGTTGTTTTTTTTGTTATCACCTTGCACCCAGACAGTTTGGTTTAAAATTTTCAGGGTAGAAAGGAATTGGCCGGCAGATGTGCCTTTCGCTGGTTTGGTGAAAAAATATTAATCCATTCCAATGTTATCAAATTTTAAAATTTCACTTCTGAGCATGCTCAGTACAGTCTTTTGGATAGCTGCTTGGAATGAAAAAAGAATCTGGTCCATATGAAAAAGGATTCTTTTTCATATGGGGCCAATCTTGTTTTGTGAGGAAAAAAATCCTTTTTCATATAGCTGCAATCTTGTTTCCATTTTTTCAAAAAAAGATTTTCAAACCCCCCAAAAATGACATCCTGCAGAGGTACCAACACATGTATCTTGATCACTGGGACCCTATTAGGTGGATTCTGCACTTAACTGTGGGAAAAATGACCCCCCCAATGTGTTCTTTTTTTTACATTCTTACATTCTTTTTCATAACTCACTTCTGCCTTTTTCATATGGCCATGTGAAAAAAGAATTCAGACATACGAAAAATGATGGCTTCATAGGAAAAAAATAGACTCTTCTCCACTGATCTGTGACTGTGATGGAGCTGATCAACAACAACAGCAACAAAAACAAGCATTTGTCAATGCCAAATGTTGGTTTGCAGGCACTTGCATAGGTAGTGCAGGAGTCAGAGAGATGCATAATAGGAATGGCAGTGAAGTACTGAACTGATGCCAACCCCACCCCCACCCTGCAGAGACTGACAGGTGTTGCAGGTGTGCCTTTGGATCATTGGGCATAACGCCCATGTCATTTCATCTCACATTACACTGCAGACACTGACAGGTGTTGCGGTGTGCTTTGGGGTCTTCGGGCCTTACACTCCTCCCATTTCAGAAGGAAATATGCTGAAGTGGGTGTGGTACAGGAGAATGGGGTGAACGCTGGTCCCAAGGACAGCATGACACACCTTGATGCCTGTCAGTGGCTGCAGGTTGGGGGTGGAATGGCATGTGTATTATGGGCGACGATCCCAAGTCACACCCATTGGGTGTCAGTCTGTACAGAGTTCGGCATTATGGTTGGAAACCGTGACGCCTTGCATGCTTGTTGTTAGCTGTCACTCCAGATTTGCAAATGATTTTAGATTCGATGTCATGAACAGTGGCACTATCATTTTGTTACTCATTCCAGAAAGGTGGTTTTGCACAATGTCTACGCCATTTGGTGCCAAAGGTGTGAAAACACATTTCGGGCAGGATGTGAAAAATGACAGCTGTACTGTTCATGAGGTGGTGTGAAAAAATGGCAATGTTAAATATCTGGAGTAAAAATATGAAAAATTGGCAAAGTTACGAACGTGTGTACAAACTGCGCAACGCACACCTGTAATGCAATCATTTTTTGGATTTTTTTCCACCAAATTTTCAACATGGGTATTTTTGAACCTTTCCTCATGAACAGTGGCACTGTGATTTTCTTAATCTGTCCTGAACAGTGATTTCCCACAGTGACGGCGTTATTCTGTGCAGTAAGTGCGAAACACATTTTGGCCAGGATGTGAAATGACAGCTATACTTCTTAAGGAGGTGAAAATGCCAATGTTGAAAATCTGGAGGAAAATATTACAAATTTGGCGGTTATTTAGTGTATGTGGAACCGCACAATGCATCGCCAGTCACAGTCATTTTTGAATTGTTTCACCAAATTTGCAACATAGGCTTTTTGAGAGCTCATTTCATGAATAGTGACATTGTCATATCGTATCCGAAAGGGGTGATTCCACGCAGTGACTGTGAAATCACCTTTCAGGATCAAATAACGAGATGACAGTGACTGAATTCATGAGGTGGGGTCCCAAGAACACCATATTGAAAATTTGGTGCAAAAATTCCCCAAAATGGCTGAGATATGCACCAAACTTGAAAAAAACCCATTTATGCCATTATACAGCTTACCGGCATTTCTTCAGTTTGCGGTCAGCTTTGAAGAGTGCAGACATGTTCCAGTCCACCGTAGATCGTGCTGGGCTCCAGAAGTGAAATATGGGGTGAGGGGTGCGGGTTGGGGAGGGGCTAGTGAGGCCATGAGGGGACCGCTTTTTTTTTTTACAGGGTTTAAAAAAAAAGAGACGACTTTGGCATGCTGGGGTGGGCTCCCAGCATACCACCTGGATGTTTGTTGGGGGGGGAGTGGAGCCAACAGGGATTGGGCACCCCATAGGCCATAGAGTGTGGAGTGGCGCTGGAGCTGAGGGGGATTAGGCACCCCCTCAGCACGCAACAGATGGGGGGATGCATCATGCTGACGGGGATTGGGCTACTCTATCGGCAAAGGAATCGGAGAGGGGGTATGCTGATAGGGGGATTGGGCACCCCCATCGGCTTTCATGGGGATGGAGAGGCGGCTGATGACAGCTACTGCTTGCTGATGCCAGTGGTATGTAAATTGCCGATGACAGCCGCTGCTTGCTGACCGTATGCAAATTGCAGTGGTTTCCTCTTTTAACTGCATGCCACTGCATCTGAAGTGCTGTCATAGACAGCTCAGCCATTTATTGGTGCTGTTTGGTTCTGCCTGCAAAATGGAGCAGGGCATTGGCAGAGTGGCAGCACATCTCTAAAACGCATATTGTGCCACTATGTTGCTTGCGCCTGCGCACAAGTCAACATAAAATTACTCAGCATTCAGCTCACAGTAGCTTAGCCCTCTCTGTTCTGCTTAGTACTGTGTCTTTTGACCATAATCTGTCATATCACAATGGTGGGGAAGAAATAAAATTATTTGCCAACAATTACAGAAGGTGTCAAATCCTGTGAGCTGGTTAGTGTGCAACTGTTATTTTGAAAACGTGCTGCAGAACTTCCCATCCTATATTATATACTTTTCATGTGATTCTCCTTTTATACTGCAAAGAATATGTAGTATTGTCAAGAAATCATGCTGTTTTATAATAAACTCTTCCATTACTTATGTAAGAGTAGGTTTATTGTCTCACTGTTACACACAAAACAGTATAATGATTCTGACACCATGCAATCTGTAAATAAAAGTTTATCATCAATAAAGATGGAAATTAGTATCAGCCATGAGTACAGAGAAGTGTGCATGTCAATCTGATATGATGCATGACAGATGGTAATATTGCTATGGTCACAATGTTAGCATGAATATTTTTAATGACACCCCCAATCTTTCTGTTGTATACTGTGTTCATTATTCAGCACTGGTGCTTGCTAGTTACTAAATGATGGAATGGTGTAAAACATGGGGGGGGGGATGATTGGTGAGAAACTAATTGTACAAAAGAAGAATATTGTGGCTCATTTATTCCACATGTAACCTAATCAGACAAATTATATATTACATTTCATTTCTTTTATTTTTTGAGTCACTGCACTATTTGTTGACACCAGTTTGAATCAAACATAAAATCTGTGTCAGACAGGCCCACATACACTAATACAGTCACATGATCCCTCAGTCAGAAATGCTGACAGTCTCATAAAATAAGATCATTCATATTATATATACCTCGCATCTGTTGACGTCCCCCTCCAAAAAAGTACTACCAATGATTCCCTTACACATTTAAGGATGACTTTTTTACATAATGCATACATCAGTCCCCCCCAATTAGATAGCAACTTTATGTCAAGGTGTACCAGATTGTAAACACTTTCTCTCTAATTAATGTGAAATCTCTAGTGAAAATATGAATTTTCTTGGTAAACTCTTTGCACAGTAATTTTCATGTGTTTTTCCCAAGGGAATATACTGCCGCTATCCTCTGAGCATCCATGTCTGATGGGATGATAACAGTGACATAGGTGATATTGTGAAATAGTCCCCTGGCTGTTTTGTATCCCTGCCACCCACTGTGATAATAAGAGTGCCAAATTATTCATCTGTTCTTCTTATGTCAAGGTTTTCCTTTTTTTGTAAACTAAGAGCCCCCAAAAATAAAATATTATTATACAATGGTGTGTGAAAATCCTGTAACCTCATTGGTCAAAACATGTCACATGACCATGGGTAAATCCTGCATCACCCACGGCTGAGGAATTGCATTTATAGAAAACATAATTAAACACATTTTTACATTTATTTTACACATGGGTCCATTGTATAATCACAATAAGGCACTCCAGGGTGTGATTTATTGGGGATTTACCCACTTCTTGTGTGGTTCAGTCACTCATCTGCGCCTCGTGACACATCACACAAGGTGTGGGTAAACCCCCAATAACACACATCCTGTTGTGCCTTATTGCTTAAATTATGCACATCTTTTCTAACTATCAAGTGTTATGCAGTGTTTGAAAATGTGTCTGTCTTCTAATTAATTAATCTATTCCTTTTCATAACTGGCATGGCATACCAAATTTTTTTTCATTTGGTCATGTCTGTGTCTTTAGTGACATCTTCATTTGACATCCTTAATCTGAATGCAGGTTTAGTGCTAAACTAACATGCAGATAACATTTGCTAGGACTTTACTCTCTACTACTGGGACTATATAGCCCACCCTCCCACCCCCACACCATACGCTCTCAACCTCCCTCATCACAAATCAGGGACAAGGCTTAAAATGATCAGGGACAAATGACCAAAATCAGGGACACATCTGAGAAAATAGTAATATTAGTTCCAGAAGCTGTGTACAACATGCTTATTAGTGTGGATAACATTTTCTTAATGAGAACTAGACTGTAACACCAATGGCTGGCATTATTTTGTGATTCAAATCCCTACTCCTCAGTGACAGAAATGCCAAATTTAGAAGGGACAGAAGAAATTTCTGAGGCAAAATCAGGGACATCCCTGAAAATCAGGAACAGTTGAGAAGTATGCCCCTCACCCCCACCCCAACCCTTAGTGAGGTTCCACTTTTATAGGCACTGGATTTGATTGACAACAGGAACTTCCTGTTTGGGAGCAAGAAGGGAGTGATCACAGAGGCACAAAAGACTCACCATCCTAGAAGAAAAAGAGTAGCCCCCCAGCTGCTGGAGGTCTGACTATGAGCAAAAGTAAGAAGGAGACTATTGAAGACTACAGGAACTTCCTGTCCCAGAACAGGAAGGGCAGGAGCAATAAGGGCATGAAGGCAGTAGGAAAGTAGGGAGAAAAAACAAACAAACAAAACAAAAGAGGAAACAGAAAGAGGAACGAGTAAGCATACAAAGCAACAGTCAAGGGGCCACAAGGGGCTGGGGAGGAGGGAGAGCTACTCTTTTTCTTCTAGGATGGTGAGTCTTTTGTGCCTCTGTGATCACTCCCTTCTTGCTCCCAAACAGAAAGTTCCTGTTGTCAATCAAATCCAGTGCCTATAAAAGTGGAACTCGCTAAGGATGGGGGGCCCCCTCAACCGCCCACCTCTGATGTTCTTTGACAATGCAGTGAGCTGCTCTAGTCTCTTTTTTGGTTACCACCCCTCTATCCTCTCACCCCTCCTCCCTGATTTCTTCTAGGTTTCTGAAATTATTCCTTGTATGTGTTATTCATGTATCCTATTTACTGTGATACCGTACCTCAACTGATGAATATGGTTGTATGCTCTCTTTAATGTTGTATGCCCTTGTTTAACATGTTTAACATGTATGTACTCTCCTGACATGGAACCTTTGTAAAAGAGCCTTGGCTCAAAGGTAATTGTAATCCTAGATCTAAATAAACAATAAACAATAAACAAATAAGACATGATGAGAGTGGTGCAGTGCAGTGGCTGTGGAGCAGCAGTCTTCCAGGAGACATTCTGGAGGATGTGTTGTTGTCCCATTTGCAGGCACCTCTCTGGGCTGAGGGAGGAGGTTGCTTATCTCTAGGCTGAGTTGGCCAGGATTCAGGGGACATCCTCTCCCACGCAGTGACCACCATGACCACCGCCGCTGCCTCAGAGGTTGCCAAGAAGGAGGAGTGGTTGGACCATGGTGGGCTCAGGGAGGGTGAGGGTGATGGAACAGAGGCGCATCCCTCCAGTTGTACCTCTCCACAATTCATACACTGTCCTGGTGGAGCGCAGTTCCTCTATGGAGGCACCTAGAGTGGAGACCACAGAGGATGCTGGGAACCTCCACAAAGGAGACCCACAGTAGGGTGGCATGGGACCCCACAGGGGAAGGAAACAACTCCTAGTGGAAACTCAGTTGTTAAGAGGGTAGAACTGGGGGAAGAAGGGGAGAGGAAGGTAAGGTGCCTTCCCGGTGCCATGTCTTGGAGGGACAGGGAGCGAATCCTCAGGATCATTAAAGCAGCAGCACGAGAGAGGGAGCTGGACATCATTGTCCACTTAGAGACAAATGACCTGGCTGGGAATGGGAACAGAGCCATGCAGGAGGAGTTTGTGGAGTTGGAGAGGGGCCTTAGACAAGTAGCATGCATGGTAACCTTCTCAGAAGTGCTGCCTGTCTATGGCATGGGTGAGGCGAGGATGCTCCATACCATGGGATTCAATGAATGGTTGAAAAACTGGTGCAGAGCTCAGGATTTTGGCTTCACTGGAGACTGGGGGTCCACCTGGAGGGATACAGGCCTATACTGGTGCGATGGTCTGCATCTGTCCAGGAGGGGAACCAGGATCCTAGGTGATAGGTTTAAATGCTTCATTGGCAAGCATTTAAACTAGCCAAGGAGGGAGGCACTGAAAAGGAGCAGGGAAATCCAAGCTCCCCCACAAAGCAGAGTAGTTAGCGAGGCAAACACCAAGGTAGAGAAGTCCATAGGGAGAAGGAAAGGGGTAAATGGAGAAAAAGGCAAAAACAGTAAAGACAGGGATGGGGCTAAAAGGGGTAAGGCCATCAAAAAATGGAGGGCAATGAGCACCAGTGCCTGTAGTCTGAGTAATAAGCTCCCTGAACTAGTGGCTTTGATGGAAGAGGGACACCTGGATATTGTGGCAGTCACATAAACATGGTACACAGAGAACCACGACTGGGATGTCAACATACCAGGGTACAGAATCTACAGGAGGGACAGGGAGGGTAAAAGGGGAGGAGGAGGAGTAGCTCTCTACGTAAGGGTAGGGATCAATGCAATGGAACTCAAGGGTAAACAGGGAGATGAGGAGGCACTGTGGGTCACCTTGGAGACAGGAAAGGGCACCACAGTCTGTACAGGGGTTGTATACAGACCCCCATCTCAGGGGGAGGAAATGGACAAGAAAAATGATAGAAGGCATCCTTAGAATGGCAGAAAAAGGGGAGATATTGTTGATGGGGGACATGAATATGCCAGATGTTAACTGGAGCACCATTGCTGCAGCCACATCCAAGAGCAGGGTCATTCTCAATGCCCTACAGGGGGCAAGCGTCAGACAGCTAGTGTTGGAACCCACTCAGGAGGGAGCAATCTTAGACATGGTACTCTCAAATGGGGATGGAGAGAGGATCTTAGATTTAGAAGTGGGTAGCCATCTGGGAATAAGTGACCACCAAACAGTGTGGTTCACAATAAACACAGCCATAGAGTTAAGCCATACAAAAGCTAGGGTACTGGACTTTAGGAGGGCTGACTTTGTCAAAATGAGAGAGTGCCTCACAAAAGCACTAGCAAACAGGCAAGAAGGAGGGGTGGAGGAACAATTGGGTAAATCCAAAACTGCCATCGCAGAGGCAACAAGCCTTTGTATGAAGCAAATAAATCAAAATGAAGGAAAAAAACACTATGATTCTCAAAAGAGGTGGTGGGGAAGGTAAGGGAGGAAAAAATAGCATTCAGGAAGTATAAGGAAACACAGAAGGTGCAGGACAGAGAACTGCACTAGTTAAAGCAGAAACAAGCAGGGAAGGTAGTCAGAATAGCAAAGGCCCAAACTGAGGAAAAGCTAGCCAACTCAGTTAAGAAGGGGGATACAACCTTCTATAGGTACACTAGGGAGCAGAGAAAGACCAAGGGAGGGATAGTGAGGCTTAATAAAGTGGAGGGTGAGTGGGCAGAGGGTGGCAGTGAAAAAGCAAGGATACTGAATGAATACTTCTGCTCAGTATTCACAAAAGAAGAAGAGGTGGAGGTACCTAAACCAATCAATAGACTCACTCTAGATCGGGGTCGATATCAGTCCATTCACAGAAGAAATGGTCTTGAAAGAACTACTAAAACTGAAGGTGGACAAAGCAATGGGGCATGACAGGATTCACCCTAGAATTCTAGAAGAACTAAGGGGAGAACTAGTAACAGCACTGGCTACCCTTTTTAACAAATCATGGGAGGATGGTGTGGTACTTGAGGACTGGAGGAGGGCAGATTCCCCTTCACAAAAGTGGGAGCAAAGCAGAGGCAGGAAACTACAGACCTGTTAGTTTGACCTCAGTGGTAGGGAAAATGATGGAATCACTTCTGAAAGAAAGAGTTGTTGAGTACCTAGAGGCCAGTGGTGCACAGGACCCAAGGCAGCATGTATTCACAGTGGGAAGGTCATGTCAGACAAATCTAATAGATTTCTTTGACTGGGTGACCAAAGCAGTAGACCAGGGAGGGGCTAAGAACATGGCCTACCTAGACTTTAGCAAGGCATTTAACACAGTCCCACATAATAGAATAATAAACATATTAGCCTGCCTGGGAGTGGGTCCCAGGGTGGTAACCTGGGTAAAAAAGTGTCTGGAAAACAGGACACAGAGAGTAATAGTAAACAGAGTCTACTCTGAAGAAAAAGGGGTTACTAGTGGGGTACCACAGGGTTCAGTACTGGGACTGGTCCTTTTTAATGTCTTTATAAGTGACATTGCAGATGGACTGAAAGGAAAAGTATATCTCTTTGCAGACAACACAAAGATCTGCAATAGGGTTGGTACAGAAGTGGGAGGTGGAAAGAATGAGAAGGGACTTGGCATGGCTGTAGGAATGGTCAAAAGTATGGCAGCTTAGATTCAATGCAAAGAAGTGCAAAGTAATGCACCTGGGAAACAAAAACCCAGGGGGAAGAGTACACAATGGGGGAGGTGCTGTACTAACAACAATAAAAATGGAAAGGGACCTGGGGATAGTCATAACAGATGACCTAAACATAGGCAAGCAATGTGAGAATGCAGTAAGGAGGGCTGGGGGGATACTGGGAAGCATGAGGAGAGGCATCACCAGTAGAAAGCAAGAAGTTGTTTTCCCTCTGCACAGACAGTTGGTGAGACCCCATCTGGAGTACTGCATGCAGTTCTGGAGACCCCATCTTTGCAAGGACATAGGATGGAGGCAGTCCAGAGGAGGGCAACTAAAATGGGGCAGGGTTTGCACCAGATGCCATATGAAGAGAGACTATAAGAGCTTAATATGTATACCCTCGAGGGAAGGAGGGAAAGGGGGGACATGATAGAAACTTTCAAGTACCTCAAGGGAATCAACAAAGTCTAACAGGGTAGCATCTTTCAGAAAAAGTGGTGTGCAAGAACAAGGGCGCACAATTTGAAGATAGAGGGGGGACGGCTCAGAGGTAAAGTGAGGAAGTATTTTTTCACGGAGAGGGTTGTGGATGCATGGAATGGCCTTCCTGAGGAGGTTGTGGAGTCAAAAACTTCTTAGCATTGAATCTAAGCTGCCATACATTTAACCATTCCTCCAACTTTGCCAAGTCCCTTCTCATCCTTTCCACCCCACGTTGTGCATCAACCCTGTTGCAGATCTTTGTGTTGTCTGCAAAGAGACATACTTTTCCTTTCAGTCCCTCCGCAGTGTCACTTATAGAAACATTAAAGAGGACCAGTCCCAGTACTGAACCCTGTGGTATCCTGCTAGTAACCCCCTTTTCTTCAGAGTGGACTTCGTTTACTGTTACCCTCTGCATCCTGTTGTCCATCCAACGTTTGACCCACTCCAAGGCTGGCTAACTTGTTTATTAATCTTTAGTGTAGGACTGTGTCAAATGCCTTGCTAAAGTCTAGGTAGGCCATGTCCACAGCCCCTCCCTGGTCTACTACTTTGATCACCCAGTCAAAGAAATCTATTAGATTCATATGACATGACCTTCCCGCTGTGAATCCATGCTGCCTTGGGTCCTGTGCCTCGCTGGCTTCTAGGTACTCAATAATTCTTTCCTTCAGAAGTGATTCCATCATTTTACCTACCACTGAGGTCAAACTAACAAATCTTTAGTTTCCTGTCTCTGACTTGCTCCCACTTTTGTGAAGTAGAATCATATCTGCCCTCCTCCAGTCCTCAGGTACCACACCATCCTCCCATGATTTGTTAAAGAGGATAGTCAGTAGTGTCACTAGTTCTCCCCTTAGTTCTTTTAGAATTCTGTTGTGAATCCCATCAGGCCCCATTGCTTTGTCCACCTTCAGTTTTTAGAGTTCTTTCAGTACCTTTTCTTCTGTGACTGGAATGGTATCAACCCCCCATCCTGAGTGTTTCTATTGTTTGGTTTAAGTACCTCCCCATCCTTTTCTTTGATGAATACTGAGCAGAAGTATTCTTTCAGTATCCCTGTTTTTTCACTGTTGCCCTCTGCCCACATTCTTCCCCTTTATTAAGCCTCAGTATCCCTCCCTTGGTCTTTCTTAGCTCCCTAATGTACCTATAAAAGGTTTTATTCCATTTCTTAACAGAGTTTGCTATATTTTCTTCAGTTTGGGCCTTTGCTATTCTGACTTCCTTTCCTGCTTCCTTTTGCTTTAACTGATATAGTTCTCTGTCCTGCTCCTTCTATGATTCCTTATATTTCCTGAATGCTATCCTTTTCTCCTTAACATACAAACATACAAATTTGCCAGCAGATAAAGGCCTTATGGTCTATCGAGTCTGCTCGAGTGTACAGCTAGCAACCCTCATACTGCAGCTGCCCCTCCCTCCCCTCCACTGACCCTCCCTCTTACCCTATCTCAACCCCTGTTGAAGCAGTCCACTATTCTACAGGATATCACTTCCACAGGCAACGCGTTCCACCCAGGATTCTCGACCCGCTGCGCCTGAATGACTCCAAGGGTGGCACTCAGCGACCACACCAACAGCTGCTGCCAGCAGAAGAGCACCAGCCAAACTCTACCTGCCCTCCTAGAACTGTGGCCCAGATTGCAGCCTAAGGATCCCTGACCTGCTATGCCTTAACGACTCCAAGGGCGGCACTCAACGGCCGCACCAATGGCCGCCACCAGCAGAGCACCAGCTGAGCTCTACCCACCATCCTGGAACTGCGGCCTGGATCCCAGCCTAAGGATCCCTGACCTTTTGCACCTGAATGGCTCCAAGGGCATCACTCAACGGCCGCACTGATGGCCGCTGCCGGTGGAGCACTAGCCGAACTCTACCCACCCTCCTGGACCTGCAGCCCGGATCCCAGCCTAAGGATCCCCAACTCACTGTGCTTGAATGGCTCCAAGGACGGCGCTCATTGGCCACACCAATGGCCACCGCCAGTGGAGCACCAGCCGAACTCTACCCGCCCTCCTGGAACTGCGGCCCGGATCCCAACCTAAGGTATGGACGCTTGATTCAGCCACAGCGCATAACCACTGATTGGTGCAGCAATTTTGCTACGGACTCCCAATTGGTCTGCTCTAGCTTCATGGCCTCACTGATTGGAGCACCTAGCCTGCCTGCTTTTGGGCTATTTTCTGACTGCTTGCTCCCTACCTAACAACTTGACTTGGGGGTTTATTATCAGGGAATTCTGGACTCTTGACCTAAATGACTGATTGATCTAAATGCTGCTAACTATGTCTGAGTATTGCTAGTGCAGTTATCCTGGGGTTACCAATTTGATTTGGTTAGCGATAGTCTATTTTAATACGAGTGTGTTTGCTAAGGGGTTTACTCTGCATTTTTCGCTAAAACCAGCCTGTATTTCTGCTGTGTATTTCCCTACCACTTTCTCTCAAATGGGCCCTCACTTGTTTCTCTCTACGATTTCCTGCTTGCCTCCTCCCACCTCTGAGCTCACTGACCGTGAACTCGCACCCCGCCCCCTACTCTGTCTCCAACCTCCTCCACACCACCTCGGCATAATCCCTCTTTTGTTTTCAGCTACCCCCGCCCATCTTCCCATACCTAATTTTCTTTGTTTTAGAAATTAGACCTCGACTGGCTGCTGCCAGTCACCCGACCTCCATGCATCTGTGTGGCTTTAAAACTAATTTCCACTCTCTCTTCCCCCCTAGGATCCCCGACCAGCTGTGCCTGAATGGCTCCAAGGGAGGCAATCAACGGCTGCACTGACTGCCGCCGCCAGTGGAGCACCAGCCGAACTCTACCCGCCCTCCTGGAACTGTGGCCCGGATCCCAGCCTAAAGTACAGATGCATGACTCAGCCATAGCGTCTAACCACTGATTGGTGCAGTGATTTTGCTATGGACTCCCAATTGGTCCACTCCAGCTTCACAGCCTCACTGATTGGAGCACCTGGCCAGCCTGCTCTTGGGCTATTTTCTGACTGCTCGCTCCCTACTTAACAACTTGAGTCGGGCTTAATTATTGGGGGGTAATTTTTCCTGCCCTCCCAGACCCTCCCAGGCCTTCTTTAAATACACCTTTGCCCCTCCTCCTGGGCGGGACTACTAGACCTATTGGAGCAAACCATACTTTCAAGCCCATTGGTGCAAACCATAATTCCAAGCCCAGCTCACCCTGCCATTAGAGCTCCACACTCCCCAGTGTGGTCTGTTCCCCTGCCATAGTCATTGTCTCTTACCCACTCTCTGCTGGGACTCTGAGCTGCTGAGCTCCTCAGTGACCCAGTACACAGGGTTCACACCTTAGCATTATGGTAGCGTGTACCCTAAGAGAACTAACACTGCCTTATTATCACTAGCTAAAGTACCTCTGGCCCCTGCAGCAATCTAAGTCTGAGTCCTGCCATACGCTAATACGATGGCCTGGTGGTTAGCTCCCTCTGAAGGCCTGTACTCTGCCACATTTAGTAATTAGAGTTAGCTCCCAGGGACACTCAGTGCACCCATGTCTTGCTCTAATCCCAGAGTGTGCCTCCTCTCCTGACAGCAGCTGTGATGGGTTGGCTTCTTAGACTTCAGCTTGCCCTGGCATGAATTGTCATCCTCTGTCTGAACCCAAACATGGATCAGCCTGTGCTAGATACTGACCCCTTTTACACTTAGGTCCTGCACTGACTGGAAATGAGTGGCCAGAGTGGAACAAACTCTGAGCTTGCCGGCTCACTCCACCACATGGACACTATAGATGATCTAAAGAAGACATGCACCTACACAATCCCAGTAGCTGCTCTGATTAACATCCGACCACATTTAGACCCATCCAATCGAGCCTCCCTCTTAAGGAAAAAACGCACCTGCTCCCATGCAATTTTTGTATGCCATCTTCTTCACTCCTTTGTCCTACTACTCCTGCTTCTATTAGGGAATGTACACCCCAACCCTGGACCCGCTCCCACTAGAACACCTAAACAAAAAGGTCAACTCACCATCATCTCCTTAAATATCAACAGTCTCCTCTCCAAGTTCACTCAATTCCAGGCATGGGTACAGGTGACTAATCCTGACATTATAGCACTCATGGAAACTTGGCTTTTCCCTAAGATTCTGGATGCATCTATCTCCCTTGATGGATACAACTCCTTCCTGCAAGACAGGATCGCAAAACATGGGGGTGGGTGTCTAGTCTATACCAGACCTGGAATAAAAGTGCAAGGCCCTAGACTGCAGTCTGCATACAAAAGAGGTCCAAATTCTGAACCTCAAGCTAATCATAGGTCCCCAGAACAAAGTCCTGCTGCTCACTACAATATATATACCACCTGGGTACCAAACCGCTGGTCTAAACCAAGTCATAGTTAACCAGCAGCAGTTAGGTAATCATTGGGAGAAGGTCATTGTAGGTGACTTCAACATAAACTGGCACTCCCTGAAGGGAACAAAAGCCAGGGATCTAATATCTAGCCTATTCCTAACCCAGACGGTCACTGCTGACACCTGGATTAACTTCAAAACAGGGAGCAGTTCCCTAATAGACTGGCTCCTGTCCACACATCCTGAGCATCTCTGATGTCACCATCCTCAGCTTCAGTGATCACTCCCCAGTGAAGTGCACCTGGTCTAACAACTTCACCAAAGGCCCACCTAAGGTGTCCACAAATTGCTGCCTGAGGCCTGGGCTGCTTGACCACTTCAAGCACTACCTAACACAACTTGACTCATCTCCATTGACAGGGGACATTGATGGGAAAGGAGCCCTGAACTACTTTATAACGATCCTCAACCATGCCTGTGATATTTATGCGCTGTATAAAACAAAAAAAAAAAATAAGGGGTACCTCCAATCTATGGCTCTCCAGCTCCCTTATTGAACTAATGAAGAATAGAGATAATCTTTGGCACATTACAAAATCAGCTGGAACACCTGTGACACTCAATGCCTACAAGGTAGACATAAATGTCTGCACCAAGCTCATTTGACAGGCTAAAGCTTCCTACCGTAAGGACCTTCTAAACAAAACCTGGGGCTCTGGTAGAGAATTTTAGAACTCTATTAAATCCCTAATGGGAAAGACCCCTAAGGCCCCCCCACCCCGATCTACTAGTTACAGTGGAGGGACCTCTACAGTAACCTATTGACATTACTAATGAGGTCAGCAATGCATTCACAAACTTTTCTGGCATACTCCCTTTTGATTACTTTAAAGATCTGCATGGACAACAACATCCAACTGCCCCACCAGATCCCCCAAGGGATGATATACCACCCTTTTACTTTAGATGTGTCACCAAGCCCGACACCATCAAGCACATTAAAGGGGTTCTGGGCAAGACCAGGATGGGGGCGGATCTAGTTGATATGAAACTGGTAGGTCTTCTTCTGCATGAACTGGGGTCCTCTCACCATGGTGTTTAATGCCTCTCTAAGAAGAGGAGTGTTTCCAAATGTATGGAAGTCAGCTATCGTCACAGCTGTCTTTAAAGCCGGGGACAAAACCCAAACGTCCAGCTACAGACCTATATCCATACTACCCCCATTTCTAAAGCACTTAAAAGAATGGTCTTGGAGCAGCTTACAGAGCATATTGATTACTATAACCTACTCTGCCCTCAGCAACATGGCTTCTGTAAAAAGCACTCCACACTCACCACCCTAGTTGATTACTCATCCCAGCTTTTTGATGTCTTAGATAGTGGGCGGGCTGTTAGTTCTGTCTTCATTGACTTTACGAAGGCCTTTGTCTCTGTTAATCACAACCTCCTCCTAAGTCACCTCCAGTTGACAGGTCTATCCCCAGACACGGTACTATGGTTTGGTAGCTACCTCTTAAACAGGTCACAAAGAATCAAAATTGGAGGGCACCTGTCAGCAGCTAAAGAGGTGTCCCTTGGGGTTCCGCATGTCTCTATTCTCTGCCCTTTACTATTCAGCCTCTTCATCAACTCTGCGCCATCTGCATGTTCAGCACATATTATTCTCTATGCTGATGATGCAGTGATATCTGTTGCTGGTAATGACCACAATTCTATCACTACTGAACTCCAAAGCAGCCTCCTCAATCTTGAATCCTGGTTCACACAAAACAGACTACTATTAAATCACAAAAAAACTAAGAGTCTACTCTTCTGTACCTCCCAAAGCAAAAAGAACTACCAGCCTCTGCTCATTCATAACCACAAGGGTGAGATACTGGAACAAGTAACTAAGTTCAAATACCTCGGCATTACCTTTGATGTTACTCTCACCTTCTCAAGCCATATAGACTCTGTAGTCAAGTCAGCTAATATAAAGCTTGGGGTCCTCTGCTGCCACAGGCATTCTATGACACCTGAAACTCTCAGACTTACCACCAGTAGTTCAATACTGACCTCTATCGATTATAGGTTGCCTACGGGTCGCACCTGAAAATAGGCACTTGGCTGTCTAGTGTGCTTACCCGGTTAACAAAAGCAAATAAATAAATAATAAATACATATCTATGGGGATGGCACAAAAACTGCCTCAAACAGGGTTAGCAAGGCCTGCCGTCTGTCATTAGGGGCTGCTCATGACACCCACACCTGCACGCTCTACATTAAAACTGGGTGGCTCCCACTCCATCTTAGAACACAATACCAAACCTGCCAATTTCTAAAAAAAATGCTTCTTGGGCTTACTTCTCCATCACTGGGTTGTCTCTTTAAGCCAGCAGTTCCAACAAAATCAACTAGAAGTGTGGCTACCAACAGGCTGGTGATTCCCTTTAAAAGGACGAAACTTGCCTAGAACTCCATCCTGTACCAAGGACCGAAATGGTACAATGAGCTACCTGCTAACCTCACTGATACATCCAAGATTAGTACCTTCAAATCTGGGCTCAGAGCCCTTCTTGACACTACAAAGATCTGTACCTACCTGCACTAATGTGGCAGGACCTCAGCCTCCCAACCTCTCCCCCCATCTCTCTTCATTGCTCCTCAGTCCCCTTCCTGCACCACCTCTCTCCAAATGAAGCCCACTCATGGCTGACCACACTTCCTACTATGACGACACCATTCCTGGTGGACCACCCTACCCCTTTCCTCCTAGGTTGTCCCACCACCTAGTGAACTCCAATGCAGAGTCCTACCTACCTTCTCTTACTTAAACCTCTTATTGGATGTATATAATTTCATTGTATTTGATTGTCCTGTGTAATTGTTTTCTGTTTTTCCTGTATACCCTATTATATTTGTAATGTTTGTTCAACAATGACTTGGAACCTTTAAAAATGAGTCCTTGACTCAAAGGTATTAATCCCAAACTGAAATAAATAAATAAATAAACAAAACATGCTCTCTCCATAAAAAAGTGTCTTTTCATTTCCCTCCTGAACCTTCCCCCCTCCAATCTGAGGTCGTGACCTCGAGCGTCCAGACCCACCCCTTAACTTGAATAGTCCCTCTGTGCCTGTCTTGTTTATTCTCTTCATGTACTTGAAGGTTTCAATCATATTCCCCCATCTTGCCTCTTCTCCAGTGAGTACATGTTTAACTCCCTCAGCCTGCTCATGTATGGTATGTCCCCATGTCCCTGGATCATCTTTGTTGCCCTGTGCTGCACCCCCTCCAGTAACTTAATGCCCCTCTTCAGGTATGGGCACCAGTACTGCATGCAGTACTCCCGGTGTGGCCTAACCAGTGACCTATTCAATGGCAGGATCATCTCCCCTCTCCTTCAAGACATACTCCTGGCAATACAACCCAGCTTTTTGTTGGCCTTTGCAGCTGCCTGCCTGCATTGTGCTGAGTTGTTCATTGAGCCTGTTATAATCACCCCCAGATCCTTCTCTTCCTCTGTCATGGCTAGCTGACCCCCCCCCCAAGCTGATAGCTCCTTCTTGGATTTTTTGCCCTGAAATGTAGCACCTTGCAGTTTTTGGCATTGAACCCCAAGTGCCAGGTGTCTGACCAGGTCTCCAGTTTTAAGAGATCATCATGCAACTAATGCCACCCTCCTAGGTCATCCACTACTGCTTCCATCTTGGTGTCATCTGCAAACAAACTGATCTTGCTCTTGATACCCATTGATATGTCTGATATGAACAACCCAAACAACACTGGTCTCAGCACTGAGCCCTGTGGTACTCCGCTTGTCATTGCCCTCAGAGATGAGAGCTCCCCTCCCACCACCACCTTCTGCTGCCTTCCCTGTAACCAGTTTACTACCCATCCCACCATTTTTGCCCCTGCACCTGTACCTGTCAGCTTCCCATGTGGCACTGAGTCGAATGCCATACTGAAGTCCAGAAACAGAACATCCACTGCATGGCCCTTGTCCAACTGTCTAACTACCCAGTCATAGTAATCCACCAAGTTGGTCTGACAGGATCTGCCCATGACAAACTCATGCTGCCTAACATCCTGCAGCCCATTGGTCTCTAGAAGGGACACCAACCTCTCCTTCAGGATTGTCTCTGTCAGTTTTCCCATGATGGATGTGAGGCTTACCGGCCTGTAGTTTCCCAGTTCATCTTTGGGACTGTCCTTATGTAGGGGTACCACGTGAGCCACCCTCCAGTTCTAAGGTACACTTCCTGAGACCAGGGAGGGATTGAACAGGTCTGCCAATGGCCCCGCCAGGATTTCTGTCAGCTCTGTCAGTACCCTGGGGTGAAAGCCATCCAGCCCTGGTGCCTTGTCCATCTTCAGTGCCCTCAGATCCTCCAGTACCCTGCCCTCTGTGATTCCCCTATCTGTCACCTCCTCCTCCCCCCGAGCCTGAAGTCACACCCCCCCCTTGGTTGCGCTCCTCCTTTCTCCTTAGTAAACACCGTGCAGAAGTATTCATTAAGTGCTTCTGCCTTCTCCCCCTTTCCACCCACCCCATCCCTCTTAATCCTTACTGTTTTGTCCCTACAACTCCTTTTCTCCCTGATGTACCCGAATAATTCCTTCACCCCTTTTTAATGCCTTGTACCAGCCTGAGCTCCTTAGACACTTGGCTACCCTTACTGCCTTCATCACCTCCTTCAATTCCTTCAGGTACTCCTCTCTGTCCTCCCCTCTCCATTTTTTTTGAATCTCCTAAAGGCAGCTCTTTTATTTCTTACCTTCTCCATGATCTCCTTGCTCAACCAGCTGGGTTTCTTAGCCCTAGCTCTCTTACTCTGGACCCTGATGCAGGTTTTGGTTGCCTCCTCAATCACCAGTTTTATGACCTCTCACCTCTGGTTAGTGTCCATATTAGTTTGGATTCTGGCTAGATACCCTTTAACTACTTCTCCCATCCTCCCAAAGTTGGCCTTCCTGAAGTCCAATACTCTTGTACCAGTTTCTACTCCCTCCTTACCCATTTTCAACGTGAACCACACTGAGTGGTGGTCACTCCCTGCCAGCGGTTCTTCCACCCCCAGCTCCCTCACAAACTCTCCATTTGCTAGCACGAGATCTAGCGTGTTCTCTAACCTGGTTGGCTCACTGACCATTTGCATTAGGAAGCTATCCAGGAATGTGTCAAGAAGCATCTGCTCCCTTCTCGTCATGATGGCTGGGGTACTCCAATCCACTTCTGGCAGGTTGAAGTCCCCCACAATCACAGTGCTATCCTTTCCGCAGGCCCTTCTGATCTGTCCTGCTAGTTCCGTGTCTAACTCCTCTGTCTGAGATGTTGGCCTGTAAACTACTCCCATCCTGAGAGTTCTATTCTTGGAATCCTGGATTTGCATCCATAACGACTCTGTACTACCCTCCTCCCCCTCCATACGAACACACTTCAGTCCCTCTCTCACATACCGTGCCATCCCCCCCACCCTTCTCATTTACCCTATCTTTGTGCAATACCTCGTACGCTGGTACCGCCAGGTCCCAGTCCTGGTACTGGGTGGCCCATGTTTTGGTGATGGCTGCCATGTCCACCTCCCCTTCTGCCATGAGAGCCTGTAGCTCTGCTGTTTTGTTCCCTAGGCTCCTAGTGTTCAAATTGACCACCCTACACCATTTTTTCTTCCCCTTCCCCCTCCTGCTGTCCCTTCCTAGCATCCGCTCTAGTACTCCCTTTTTTCCATTTTGCTTCTAGCATGGGGGTGTAAGCTCATTCAGCTTCCCTTCCTGTGGATTCTGCATGCCTCCTGCCCACTTGTCACCCCCGCTCCTAGTTTAAATGCCCTTATTTTGCTATGTAATCTCCCATCCTCTGCTTCAGTACCTTCTTGCCCTCCTCACTTAGGTGAAGTCTATCCTTACTGTAGAGATCCCTGTCCTCCCAGGTCCCTCCCCACTCACCCACCAGCCCATAACCTTTGGAATGGCACCAGGTTCTTAGCCATTTGTTAAATTCCTCTATCCTCAATTTCCTTGCAGTGCCCACCCTGGGCACTGGAAGTACTTCCGAGAAAGCTACTGATCTTCATGCCCCCTCACATATTGGTCCTAGCTCCTCAAACCTCACATGAACTACCTCTATCATCTCTCTTGCTAGGTCATTTGTCCCCACATGCAGAACTATATGTGGTTTCACCCTACCCCTCCTAGCAAACTTTAGAACAGATTGACCCACCCTTTCCACTGTCATTCCTGGCATGGCCTCTACCCATATGCAATTATGCCTCTCTTCCTTGCTTACCCATCTGACTCCTCTTAGTACTGAGTCTCCCAGCACTAGGATTCCACCCTCTTTTCCATGAACTGCATTCTCTGGTCTCCCTTCATCCCAACCCCTTCCTCTGGACTCCTCCTCATCCTCCAGCACTGTTGTTCCCCCTTCTGCCCCTGTGAATCATCCTCGGTTGTTCTCCTGTCTGTTCCATGTTCCTCCAGACTATTTTTAGTTCCTCCTTTGATCGCTCCCTCTATCACATAACCCAGTCCTGCCAGTACTGCAAATCAATTTTTTGATGCCTCCTCACTACCACATACTTCCTCCTGCCTATTACCAGCCCCCACCTTGCTCCTGTTCTATGTCCATTATCTCCCTCTTACCCCCATCCTCCATTTTTCCCCATTTCTGCTCTCTTTTTACCCTTGACCTGTGTCCCCCTGTCTCGGTTCCCTATCTGCCACCCTTTTCCCACTCCTTCCCCCTATTGGTTCTAGTTGTCCTTCCTCTTCAGTTCCTCATGTACTTACTCCATCATTTGAATCATTGTCCACTGTAGCCTGCCTTCCCTGCCACCTCTTTTGAGATCCATAGTGGCTTTTTCCTTTATTTTGTTTTGTTGATTTGCTTTGCACAAAGGCTTGTTGCTTCAGTGATGACAGTTTTGTTTTTTCCCATTGTTCTTCCACCCCTTCATCTTGCCTGTTTGCTAGTGCTTTTTTGAGGCACTCTACTATTTTGCCAAAGTCAGCCCTCCTAAAGTCCAACACCTTTGCATTTGTATGGCTTGACTGTACAGCTGTGTTTACTGTGAACCACACTGTTTGGTGGTCGCTTGTTCCCAGATGGCTGCCCACTTCCAAATCTGAGATCCTCTCTCCATCCCCATTTGAGAGTACCAGGTCTAAGATTGCTCCCTTCCGAGTGGGTTCCATCACTAGCTGTCTGAAGCTTGCCCCCTGTAGGGCATTGAGAATGACCCTGCTCTTGGATGTGGCTGCAGTAAAGGTGGTCCAATTAACATCTGGCATATTCAGGTCCCACATCAACAATATCTCTCCTTTTTCTGCCATTCTAAGGATTCCTTCTATCATTTCTTTGTCCATTGCCTCCCCTGAGACAGGGGTCTGCAAAAAAACCCTGTGCAGATTGTGGTACCATTTCCTGTCTGAAGGGTGACCCACAGTGCATCCTACCCTCCCTGTTTACCCTTTAGTTCTGTTGCTTTGATTCCTTCCCTTATGTAGAGAGCTACTCCTCCTCCTCTATTACCCTCTCTGTCCCTCTTGTAGATTGTGTACTCTGGTGTGTTGACATCCCAGTCATGGTTCTTAGTGTACCATGTTTCTGTGACTGTCATGATATCCAGGCATCCCTCTTCCATCAAGGCCACTAGTTCAGGAAGTTTGTTACACAGACTATGGGCATTGGTGCTGCTCACCCTCCATTTTTTTGATGGTCTTACCCCTTCTAGGCTCACCCCATCCTTGTTGCCTTTGCCCTTTTCTGGGTTTATCCCTGTCCTGCTCCTTATCGACTTCTTTACCTTTGTGTCTACTTCACTAACTACCCTGTTTTGTTGGGGAGGGCTGGTATTTCCCTACTTCTCTTCAGTGCCTCCCACCTTGGCTAGTTTAAATGTTTGCCAATGAAGCATTTAAACCTATCACCTGGGATCCTGGTTTCCCTCCAGGACAGATGCAGATCATCATGCCAGTATAGGCCTGCATCCCTCCATGTGGATCCCCAGTCCCCAATGAAGCTAAATTCCTGAGCTCCACACCATTTTTTCAACCATTCATTGAATCCCATAGTATGGAGTACCCTAGCCTCACCCATGCCATAGACAGGCAGCACTTCTGAGAAATTACAGGGCATGCTGCTTGTCTAAGGCACATCCCCAACTCCACAAACTCCTTCTGCACTGCTCTGATCCCATTCCCAGCCAGGTCATGTGTCCCAAGGTAGATAATGACATCCAGTTCCCTTCCCCTGTGCAGCTGCTCCCATGATCCTGAGGATTTGCTTCCTGCCCCTCCAAGCCATGGCGCCAGGCAGACACCTTACCTTCCTCTCACCTCCCTCCCTCAGTTCTACCCTTCTAAGGATTGCATCCCCCATCAGGGGTTGTTTCCTTCATGTATATGTATATATATATATATATATATATATATATATATATGTGTTCATTTAACTGCTAGTTATATATTGTAGTGGCATGGTAGCACCACTATAGTTAGGGTTGAACAGGAGTTTCTATGTTAAACCTCAAACTTTGCACTTTAATATATTTGCCACTGTTCAACAGATTTGCACAAAATTTCCTCAGCAACATAGATGTATGCATCGATGAAGGGATGGAAGTGCAGGACCCTGAGGGCCCTGCGCCTCCACAGGCAAAGGAAGGTACAAGTATACTACCTCAAAAAGTAAAGAAATTAATTGCAAAAAACTTTACAGTTAGGATTAAACTGAGAAAAGCAGGGAAATGTGGTGTTAGGGTTCCCAACCCTAATTCCCCACCCCCACCCTGTGGACAGTAACTGGAAAAAACATTACTATTTGACATCTCCTGCATCTTTGCAAATCAGGCATGGGATGTGCCTTAGGGTTGTCATCCCTAATGCTCACCCCATTCTTATATACTGTACACATCTCAGCTTATTTACTGATAAAATAGGGTGAGCATTAGGGTTGACAACATCAAGGCACACCCCATGCCTGCTTAGTGAAGAAGCAGAAGAGGTCAAATAGTGGTGGTTTTCCTGATGCTGCCTGTATGGTGGAGGTGGGGTGTTAAGGATGGGAACCCTAACATTACATTTCCTTGCTTTTGTCGATTTAAACCCTAACTAGTGCATTAACAAAGTTTTTTGCAATGAATATATATAATTACACTGTTAATGAATCAGATTATGTCAGAAATACATTATTGCAAAACAAAAAAAAATCTGATAAAATCTTTTGACAACTAATGAATATCACTGCTATATAATGAAGATTTAACTTTCCATTTGAGCTCTGCAGCTAGCTACAGAGAAGCAGAGGCCTATTGAGACATCATCAACAAAGTGCAATTTGCTCTCTGATTGGTTTGTATGCTAAGGCTAGTGACTGTGCAATATCTGACCACAAGATAAACATTTATCTGGAGATAGTGTAATAAATTTGGCAGGGTAAAATTATTACTGGCGTTGTGTCAGAATCTGCATTCTCTGTTCATACTGCCAAGCCCCAGAAATATAAACTTTCTGGTTACCTATCACTAGGGATCTGAATACTTGGAATAAACTTCCGAGCCACCTAAAACAAGAAACATAGGAACACAGGAAATGCTAGATGAAGAAGAACTGAGGGTCCATTGTGCTCATCTTCCGCCATCCAAGCAGCTGCAGAATTCAAAATTATTTGAAATACCATAGTCTTTTTTAAACGGGGAGTGCTACCAGTAAATATTATGGACATTCATTTTGTGTTTATTAAAAGCAGTATATTGAACAGGAACACCATGGAGCTATTGCTCATTTTCTGTGGTGTCCTTTGTTATCTGAAGAACAATGTGCAAATTGCTGTTACAGTACATAGGCTATGGACTTCTCAATATGAAAAATATTCAAATTTATAAGCTAGACATCAAGAGCAACAATACACTGTATTCAAAAATCTAGACCAGAAATACATCATTTCAACAACCCTGACTTTGAGCATGTTGGTGTAAAGCCTTTTCCATAAACCAGCTTGTTATTAAGGCTCTGATATTCAGAATTGCACCTGGCAATGGCGCATGTGGTGGCACAGTGCAACTGAGTTGTGCTGGTGCAACTAAGGGATATATTCAAAAGAGATGAGCCATGGCACATTTCCTCTGAATATATCAGGTAATGCGCACTGCACAAATATGATGCACTGGCGCATCCCCCCCAGACAGGACTGAATACCAGTAATGGGTTCTGCCCCAGTGCAACAGAGTTACGCTGTGTGCAAATTCCTGATATTCAGCCAACAGTATACAAATGGGACCATAATACATGCAAGATGCAAGTGGGGCCATTTGCATGTCATTATGGCCCCATTTGCATGGGTTGTGCTGGGCTGGCCACAAAATGCACCTGGTGCCCTGCACAGCATGTGGTGCTGTTAGAGGAGGTCTAATGGTACCCCCCTCCCCATCCCGTACCTCTGTATACCCACCAGGAAAACCTGTCAAATTCCTGGTAGTCTAGTGGTACCACCCTCCCTCCCCATAGCCCCGATCGCTCAAAATAGATCTATGTATAATTTCCTGGTAGTCTAGTGGAATCCCTGCCCCTCCCAACCCTCTGATCACCCAAAATATCTATAATTATGTCCCTGGTAGTCTAGTGGTAACCCCCACCCCACCTGTAACCTTGCTCACCTGTAAACACGACAGCAATAAATCCCTGGTGGTCCAGTGGCACCCCCCACCCCTCCACCCACACAGGATCCCCTGCCCACCCAACTCACCCCCCATCATTGGTGGGCAGCAGCAAACCCACCTGCATACCTCCATGACTGCCCGCCAAATGACAGCTTACAGTATCAGTTGCAAGCCCATTGGTCCACACTGTGGATCAATGGGCTTGCAGTGCATACTGTAATAGTCATTCACTAATATGTGAATGAATGACTTCATTTACATATTTGTTAATGACTATTACAGTATGCGCTGCAAGCCCATTGGCCCACAATGTGGACCAATGGGCTTGCAGCTAATACTGTAAGCTGTCATTTGGTGGGCAGCCACGGAGGTATATGGGTGGGTTTGATGCTTCCCACCAATGATGGGGGGGAGAAGCTTGGTGGGCAGGGGGTCCTGTGTGGGTGAGGGGTGCCACTGGACAATCAGGGATTTATTGCTGTTGAGTTTATTACGATTGGGTTACGGGGGTGGGGGTTACCCTAGAGTACCAGGGACATAATTATATATAATTTGGGTGATCGTGGGTCAGGATGGGTGGGGGGTTCCATCTAGACTACCAGGGCAATACTATTATAGTCTTTTGGGTGATCGGGGTGACGGGCAGAGAGGGGGGAATCACTGGACCACCAGGGACATTGTAGGGTGCTTGTGCACAGTGTTCTGGGGGGGAGACCATCCATAGCTGGTGGCTGCTGTGATGTGCCTTGCATTATGGCAGCTTGCCTGTGGGTGGCTACCATTTGAGACATATTTTTCAGGCTCAACCTTGTGCCCCGGTATGCAGCACATCTCAGGGTTGTGCCAGCACATGCTCCACACATCCCGGGCTGAATATTGGGATATGCCGCATATGCACAGGCACACCCCCTTGAGATGTGCCACATACATTATCTTTGCACTTCGGCACATGGGGAATTGCGTTGCGCAATTCCCTCTTTTGAATATTGCCCTGGGGTGCATTTCTGGGGTTGCGGTGGCGCAACTCAATTGTGCCAGGTGCAGCCCCTTTAAATATCTAGCCCTAACTGTTTTCTTGCAAAAAAAATCCCCCAAAAACCAAGAGTAAGGCCTCTAGTTAGGCTAAAGAGAGTTCCATCAGTTGGGACCTGTGTATGCAAGACTGCCTATACGGGGTTCCTCATATTTTAGGATATTGGAATTCAGATCCTATAGCAGATCTGCCATCCAATCTGGTATTTTTATGTCATTAAATCCAATATGTAACAGGTAACTTAAGACTGTATGCATTTGTGCATAAACTGTGTTAAATGTAACACTCTTCTTTGGTGTATTTGGTGTAATAACAGCCAATAAAGTTCACAATATAGAATGCAATGAGGAGTTTACCTCAGAGCTGACAAAATCAATTGTGCACACCTATTATCAACCACGTTCAACTATGGTAAAGGACTTTTAACAGCATCCTTATAAAGTACCCCATAATCACTCATAGGCAAAATCATAGCACTTGCAAATCTTAATTTCACATCATTTGTGAGACTGCCCTTATTCCTGTGTAGAAACCCTAATTCTGAATTTAATTTGGCAATCAGTGTTTGAATACGAACATCTCGCCTCAATGATGCACCCAACCTAATTCTTAAATACCTGTAATGCTCCTCCTGGTTCAGCTCCAATAATTTAAAGGTGGTAATTTTAAGCTGTGCATTAATTAAAGCATGACCCAAACAGCATAACCTAAGTCTTGGAAGCAAATAAAAACAATCTGTTGTCAATTAAATATATTTGTATAAAGGTAAGCAGAACAAAACCTGATTCTGGATCACTATTGTATAAGATTGTGTTTGCATACAAAGGAAATGGGATGTTATCTAACCTTAGAATAATATAATTATTGTACATGGAACATAATATGGGACACAGCACAGAACCTTATGGTACACCTGTTTTTATTGGCAAGTATTCTGAGTTTACATTATTTATGGATACTGATTGATGATGGTCTCCCCTAGCTACCAAACTAGGATACAGCATCCTTGAGCACCTAGGCAACCTGAGGGCCCTTACAGAAGGCGGTGAACTCCACATCCTTGGTGATTTCAATAAGAACTGGCTGGGATGTGCTGCATCAAAGACACGTAGCCATATAAGCGCATTAAACTTATGCCAGCAAATAGAGGAACCTACCCGCCTAAACCATAAATCAAATAAACACACACTACTGGACTGGGCACTCGCTACTCACCCACATAGGATAATTAAGCCGGCCTCTTACCAGACTCCCTTAGCGACCACCATATGAGTCTACATAGTCTTAAAATCTTCCATCCCTGGCTCCCCACCCGGGTTCCTGCTTTGCAGAGCTTACAACTCACTGGATCTGCCTGGGCTCCTAAACGCCCTCTCCACCATTGACTGGTCTCCTTCCTTAGCGCCACCACCATGGACGAGGCCCTGAGCTATTTCACTACTAAATTCCTCACTATCTGGGACATATATGCCCCTAAGGAGATCCAGAGTCAGAGGCCCCACTTACCCTGGATAACTTCAAACCTCATGGAAAACTCAGAGCCAGAGACCGGCCTGAAATCGTTCAAGGCCACAGGCCCTCAACCAGCCCAGCAAAAGTACAGGTCTCTTCGAAATGCCTGCACAAGACTCATACGGCAGTCCAAATCAAACTATTTCAAAATGGCTTTTAGCAAAAATCACACCCACCATTCCCAATTCTGGAAGTCCATAAATCCCTCCTCACCCCACCAACCCAACCCCCACCCCCACTCTCAACCTTGCAGGCAAAATCATAAATGACCCTTGGCTGGTTGCCACCGAGTTTAATGCCCTATTTTCCACCACCACTGCCTCCCTACTCTCCTCCCACCCCCACCCCCACCCACCATCTCTCTTCTCCAAAGTTCCCCTGTTCTCCCCAACACACACCCCTGGGCCTCCTTTCGCCTGCCCAGTCACTCTTGACCAGATGCTAAAATTCTACACTCACTAAACACCTCCAAAGGTAAATGTCCGTCCGGACTAGATTCTAAAATGCTACAACTCTCTGCCCCGCCATAGCTTACCCCTAACTATGCTCTATAATCTGTCTTTAAATTAGGGGCTGTCCCCACAAAATGGAAACAGGCCACAGTCATTCCTCTCTCAAGGGTGGGGACCTCCTCCCCATCAAACTATCGGCCTATATCTCTGCTTCCCATCCTAGCCAAAATTCAAGAGCGCCTTGTCCTATCCCAGCTACATACCTATCTAGATACAATCTCCTTTTTCACCCCCTTTCAAGCCGGGTTCAGAAAAAATCACTCCACTACCACATCCCTCCTTCGCCTCACCAACTCCATCCTTACAGGCATTGACAAAGGGGAAATAACCGCAGCTATTTTTATAGACCTGGCAAAAGCTTTCGACACGGTCTCACACCCCCTGTTGCTTTCTAAACTGGCCCAAACTGGTCTGTCGATGGCAGCACTCAGCTGGTTCCACTCATACCTAACAGGCAGGTCACAAGCAGTCCGTATCAGTACGGCTCTATCCTCCCCACTCCCTGTCACCAGCGGCATACCTCAAGGGTCGGTACTTGGCCCGCTGCTTTTCTCAATCTTCCTCAATGACTTGCCTGCTGTCTGCACAAACTCTGGCATCCATATGTATGTGGATGACATGGTACTGTTCACCTCTGGCTCATCCGGAACTGCTGTAGCAACATACCTCCAAAAGGATTTCGACTCCGTCCAACACTGGTTCCTTGACAACCAGCTTTTCCTAAACTCAAAAAAAACTGTCTCCCTCACTTTCGGCCCCGAGCCAAACTAACCTGCTTACTGACACACCCACATTCTATACCTTAGATAGAACTCCGCTTGAGGCCTGCTCCACATATCGCTATCTCCGGCCTGGCTGATCAGGCATTTTGACTCTCGCAGCGCATGTAGACGCACTGCAGAAAAACTACATCCTATGCTGGGAGCTCTCATCAGAATAAATTTTGCATCCCACTACCGACCAGGCAAGCAATAGTACTAAATGATCCTCCCAATATTGGACTATGGCGATGTCATCTACGGTACCGCTTCCCAAACATCCTTAGCCAGGCTCGACCCCATTTTCAACTCTTTTTGCCGGTTCGCTTTGGACCATCCTCCCAACATCCACCACTGCAACCTTTACCAGTCCCTTGACCTCCCATCACTCCAGAACCGGCGTTTGCTGCACTGTGCTAGAATTACTGCTAAATACTGGGCACATACACTACCCTCCTACCTATCAGCATCCCTAACCGCCGTCCCCCCACCTACCTATGATCTCAGGAACACTGACTCCAGGCTCCTTCACATTCCCCACAGATCCACCCGATCAGGTCAGGTAGCTTTCAGCTTCAGACTGCCCAAGCTATGGAACTCACTGGCAGCCGACATCAGACTCACTACAAGTACTCCCCAATGCAATGCCCTTCTCAAAGCGCATTTTGCTACCAACTGCACATGCTTTCCCCATCGCTGAATTCCCTGCACAACTCTTATCAGCTATCCTGGGCTCCATTTCTTAATCCGTACCATAGTCCACTGTACCTTCTACTGCTGCTGTAGATATGCATGCCTACCTATACTGTACTCAAATCCATTTTTGTTCACTCTATGTAATTGTTGAAATATTCCTACCATGCTGCTACATCACTGTCTGTAATACTCTTCATTTTGTACAAACCGTTATGCATCTCAGTTACTGCACCCCTCCTACTGGACCACTGTTTGTTATCTACAAATTTGTATGTACTATTATGTCTTATTTACTTCACTCTGTAACCCCCTACCCCAGGGAGCATCTGGAATCGAGCAGTACTCTGCTCAGTATGCCCTCCTTGTAAATCTCTTAAATAAATAAATAAATATACAGACTCACTGTCCAAGCCAAATTTTCTCGATGTTCTACAATGAGGCCATGATCTCATAAACCGAAGGCCTTAGAAAGATTTATAAAGATGGCCCCATAAACTGTCCCGTACCCATATGAAGCAAGACATCATTACTAACCTTACTCATAGCTATTATTGCACCATGTAGTGGTCTAAATTCAGATTGAAAGCTACCTAAGAGATCATTCCCACTCAAATATGAAATTGTTTTTTTAGCAGTAAGTTTCTCCAACACCTTTGATGCTATGGGTATTGAAGAAGCTGGCCTTTGATTTGATAACTGATTATGCTGGCCACTTATGCATATAGGAATAATGCCTGTTTTCATTTGGCTGGCACTGATCCTTGCTGGATGAACATGTTAAAAAGGGTGGCTAAAGGAAATTTGTATTATAGGAGCTGCATATCTTAATTTTTGACTTAAGCTATCTATACGTGGGCATTGTTTACCTTAAATTGTTTTGTTTTAACAACCATACTATTGCAGACAATTGTGAATTATTCAAGGAATTACTGCCTGGCCCCTTCTGTGAATTGGATTAATTCAAGCTTGACCCATGCACATGTTCTCCATCTTGCATAAATGCTGTATAACTAAAAGCCTTACAGAATCTATTGTAGATTCTTTTTTTGTGGAGCTGTCAGTTTTCCTTTCTTCCTCACACATGAAACTACTTTGTGATCACTGAAATGGTCAGGATGTACTCTACTGTTAATTATAATTGTGGTCTGTTAGTAACTATTAGAGCCAACATAGCAGAATAGGGTTCTTTAAGCAATAAGGCATGACCAGAGGTTATGTTAATGGTCTGTTAATCACCTTCTAGGGGTGTAATTTGGCACGAGATGTAGCCGAGTGCTACATGCCCCTAGAGGGTGATTAACTGGTCATTAACATAACCCCTGGGAGTGCCTTATTGCTATTATAATAAAAATGTTTTTTTAAATAGTGTTAAACCTTGTTCAGCATATGATTAGGCTGTACATGTATGTTAATCAAAGATTAACATAGGGCTGATAGAAGGTTTACAACCAAACAGGCAGCTCTATTTCTCAGACCCTTTTTTATAATATGATTTATTCTTGTTAAATCATTAAGTAGATAAATATGCCCTAAATCCATGTTGAGGTCCATTATTGTACTATAAATAATTGGTTTCTCCAATTTAAGTTAGCTGTGGCAGTGGCTCTGTAGGTAGCACACTTGTTTCTAGGGCCAGAAGATCAGATGGTTGTGGGTTGTAGCCCCACACCAGGCACTTTGGAAAAAGAACACCAAGAGTATGAGAGTAGGGGTGGAACCAAATATAAGAATTTAGCAACATAAATTTTAAGAACAAGTGGTATGGAGGTCAAAATAAATATTCTAATGATTTTATGTTGCAGATAGATGAGGCCCTGATAGGCGAACTGCAAAATGTTAAGTAGAAATTGAGACAGTAGACACCTAAGTCAATGAAAAAATAACAATAGAAGAGTATCAGACCTTTTCGGATAGAATTATTAAATGCTTTCAGGAAGTAGAAGAGAGCATAACAGCTTACAACATAAAACAAATTTAAAAGGGACCTGATAGATTACAGGGACAGAAATGTTTGTACTTGGACTAAGGACAATAAGAAACAGTTTAAACAGATTTACAACATATATTTTTTTAATTCATCACTATATTCTTCAGACAGTGACACAGGCAGAGGAGGATATCACCAACTGTATTTTTTAGGCAGAGGAAGGGGAAGGGGGTTACAGGAGAGCAAGATACAGAAGAGAAGGGCCGGAGGTTCCCAGAGGTGGCCACATGACGTTGGAGTAGTTGAATCAGATCTAGAAGGGGGAGGAGTTGCAGCAGAAGGAGAAGAACTAGCAAGGGAAGAGGAAACACAGGATGCAGGAAAAAGGACTCTCAAGGACAAAAAGCCTCAACAACAAGGGGGAAATTCAAACTATGGGAGAGAAGAAGCAGATACTGTACCTAGTATATAATCTATCAAGCAGTTCCCTGGATAAATCTGAGCTGTGTGTTCTATCAAGAGGACTTTCTTTTAGTCCACATACAAAAATGAATGTCTTTGGATTAAAACTGGATACACAATGCTTTTTTCTTTGAAAGTTGTGCCTCACCGGCTCTGTGGTGTGAGCAATGGGGCACTGGTGATCAGTGTTCATGCTCGAGCCCAGATGTCAGGAATGGAAGCCTGCAGAAAGGGAGTCAGAGCAGCCCTCAGATGCTTCCCTTACAGGGTGTGGGTCACAGCATTCTGCTACTACAGCGGCTCCAGGTTGCAGTCTTGCAGAGGCATTCTTGGTAGTGTGGGTCACCACACACTGCTGCATGTCTCCACCCCAGGATGCCACTGTGGATATGCACATGTGGGAAGTGAATGGTGCCCCAGAAAAACAGAAAGTCACCACCTCAGCCAACTGGATAATGGCCACCACATCCCACCATGCCACACTCCCCACAGGTGCACCACTCCTGTCCCCAACCCCTGCTGTTCCAAAGGAGTCAGAGCCTGTTACTCCTCTCTCCCATACCTTCCCCCTCAGGAGAAGAAGCCCCTGGCAGGGATAAGCTGGAACCCTCAGGGTGCAGGTACAGTGGGGAATCAGGTGGCAGGAGCTGGCAGCAGAGGGGTGAGACTCGTGGGCAACAGGGGCAATGTGCAACCCAAAGGAGTAATGGGCTGAAGGTCAAGGGCAGGTGGAGAAAAAGGAAAAAAAAAGAAAGTTGTGCCTCAGGTACTATTTTGGCACAAAACCAGCAACAATAGAAACCTAGGAACCTAAGCTGCCCAATTACGCAAGTGATTCTGCCTCTTGAAGCTTCTCTTGAACTGGGTTGTCCCTTCCCCCAACTGCTAGGATCCCCCAATGCATATCCCATGGATTATTGAATCCCGTAATAATTTCAGCCCCCACCACCTCCTCCTCTGGCAGGGTGTTCTACTTGTCCACTACCCTTTAAATGAATAAATGCTTCCTCATGTTACCTCTGAACCTCCCTCCCTCCCTTCAATTTCATCCCATGACCCCTAGTCCTGCAACATCTCTTCCTCTGAAAAATAGTGTTTTCCTGCACCTTGTTCCTCCCTGTGAGGTACTTGTATGTCTCTATCATATCCTCCCTCTCTCCCCTCTGCTTCAGGGAGTATGTATTAAAGTCCTGCAGCCTGTCCTTGTAGGACTTACAATGCAAACCCTGTACTATCTTGGTTGCCCTCCTCTGAACTGTCTCCACCCAGTCTATATTCTTACGTAGGTAAGGCCTCCAGAACTGGACACTGTACTGCAGGTGTGGCCTCACTAGTGTCCTGTACAGTGGAATTATGAACTCCCTTTTCCTGCTGGTGATGTCTCTTCCTTTGCATCCCAGCATCCTATTTGCTTTACCCGTCACCTTGTTGCACTGACTTCCAACCTTTAGGTCATCAGAGATGATAACCCCTAGGTCCCTTTCCTGCTTGGAGCATGCTATACCGCCCCCCACCCAGCTGATATGTTGTTCCAGGGTTTTTGTGTGGCATGTGCATTATTCTGCACTTTTTTGCATTAAATCTCAACTGCCACACCCATGAACATTCATCAAGCTTCTGCAGGTCTCTCCTCGTTCTATCCACTCCCTCCGGCGTGTCCACTCTGTTACAGAGTTTTGTGTCATCAGCAAACAGGGAAAGTCTCCCTTCTATGCTATCCATAATGTCACTGATAAAGATGTTGAAGAGGACCAGACCCAGCACTGATCCATGTGGCACGCCACTGGTCACCCTTCCCTCTGCTGAGTGACAGTCATTTACCACCACCCTCTGTGTCCTGCCATCCAACCAATCCCCCACCCACTGCACTACTGTCCTACCCACCCCCATATTGTCCAGCTTGTTTAGCAGACTCCTATGGGGCACAGTTTCAACGGCCTTAGTGAAGTCCAGATAGACCCTACCAGGTCCCTTTGTTATATGTTCTACAGCTAAGACAAAACCACACAACAGGAACAGTGCAGTAGGGAAGGGCTATAGGGTGCAAAACTGCAACAGGGTGTATGTGAGGTAGTGCACCCTCTCACTCTCCCAGGTAGAGGATAAGACCTCTGCTAGGACAGGGGTCTGGTGAGCAGCTGCTGTGGCTCAATGGGATGAGCCACTGGCAGCAAGGGAGGCAGGCAGTGTGTTTAGGACCGGGTGTCGATTCCTGGTCCCAGATGCATGAATGTTTTCATTTTTCACACTTTGTGCAATTTTAACTCTTAAACCTTCCCGGACTTAGTTTTTTCAGTAGGAGGGGTTCAGGCAGCTCTGACCCCCATAATGTGCCCCTCGCAAAAAAAAGACTAATGCCGCTGGCAATATATTGCACTGTATTGGTAGTGCGGTATATAGCTGCAGCATAGTGTCTTGCAACATTATGTCCCTGTGCCCAGCTAGGCCATGTTCACTGCCCCTCCCCATCCAATCCACCTCCCATGTCACCCAGTCAAAAAATTCAGTGAGGTTAGTCTGGCATGACCTCCCCCAGTAAAACCATACTGCCTGTGGTCCTGGAGACTGTTGGCCACAAGGTGTTTCACTATTCTCTCCTTCAGTAGTTCTTCCATAATCTTCCCCACTACTGAGGTGAGGCTGCCTGGTCTGTAGTTTCCCACTTTCTCTCTGTTTCTGCTCTTGTATAAGGGGACTACATCAGCTTTTCTCCAGTCTTTGGGTACCTGACCTGTTTCCAGTGATTGGCTAAACAGGGAAGCCAAAGGTTCAACCACCACTTCTCTGAGCTCCCTCAGCACCCTGGGGTGCACCCCATCAGGGTCCATTGCTTTATCAACTCTTATTCCTGCCAGTTCCTTTAGGACCCTTTCCTGTGGAAGGGACTTGCATCCATTTCTGTGTCCTCCCCCCCCCCCTTTGTGCTCCCTTCTGGTCTGCTACCCGCCTCTTCTACTGTAAAGACTGAGCAGAAATATCTGTTCAGTATGTCTGCTTTACTGTTGTCATCCTCAACACTACTCTCGCCATCACCCATTATCCTCACTATCCTTCCCTTTGCCTTCCTTTTTTCACTTACGTATCTGTAAAAGTTTTTTTCCCCTCTAACCACTGTTTTCACAATGCACTCCTCTGTCTGAACTTTGGCTTCCTTTACTGCCCTCCCTGCTTCCCTTTGCTTCTCCTGGTACCTCTCCTTATCCCCTTCTGCCTGTGTTTTTTTGTATTGCATAAATGGAATCCTTGTGGCTTTCAATTTCTCTGCTACCTCCTTGGAATAGCACAAGGGTTTCCTTTTCCTTTTCCCCTTGCTAACCTGCTTAATGCATAATTGTGTTGCCCTTGCTATCCTTGTTTTAAATACTGCCCACTTTTCCTCCACCCCAATTCCATCCCTATTCCAGCTTGTGCTTCTTCCAAGCATTTCACCATTCTCCCAAAATCTGCCCATTGAAAGTCTAGGATACATGTTTTAGTGTGGCAGGGATCTGCACATTCAGTTATTTCAAACCACGGTGTCTGGTGGTCACTGTTCCCCAGATGTTCCCCCACTGTGATCACCATCACACTGTCCCCATTTGTGAGCACCAGGTCCAGTATTGCCTCCTGTTGAGCTGGTTCCATGACCAATTGTTTAAGGAAGTTTCCTGAAGGGAGTCTAAGATAAATCTGCTCCTGGCTGCTGCTGCTGCTGCTGCTGGGAGGCTCCATTCCATGTCTGGCATGTTGAAGTCTCCAACCAGCACCACCTCCCCCTTGTCTGCCATTCTTTGGATGGCAAGCATCATTTCCCTGTCTGTCTCTTCCACCTGGGTTGGTGGTCTATAAACTACTGCTGTGTGGATGGCTGCCACTATTTTTCTTTCAAGCTTTAACCACAGTATCTCCCCCTCCTTGTTCCCCTTGGATCTCTGTGGCCTAAATGTTATCTTTCACATACAATGCCACTCCTCCCCTCCTTCCTGTCTCTCCTGAATAAGTTATAGCTGGGTATGGTCATCTCCCAGTCGTGGTTATCATTACACCTGGTCTCCATGATGGACACAATGTCCAGGTCTGACTGTGCCATAGCTGCCTCCAGGTCCTCCATCTTGTTGCTAAGGCTCCTGGCATTGGCACACATGGCTCTCCATGATGTAACTTCACTCCCCTGTTTTGATGTCCTACACTCCCCCCCTTCCCAGTTGATCTTTTTGCCCGGCCCACCCTGCCTTCTGCCCTTCTGTTGTATTCTGCCCTCTGACTGTCTATCCACTCCTTGGGTACCTGTGTCCCTTCTGTTCTTCCTTTTCTCCATCTGTTGCACTTCTGCATTGCTGTGATATCCCCCTTTCCTGGTCCTCTGTTCCTTTGCTAGCGTCTGGTGGTGGGCAGTCAATTTCCCTTCTTGCTGGCCTGCCATCCCCCTTGGCTAGTTTAAATGCTTGCCAATGTAGCATTTAAACTTTTCATTGAGGATCTGGCCTCCTCTCCAGCATGGATGCAGGCTGTCAGGCTTGAATAAGCTCCCATCCCTCCTGGTGGCTCCCCAGTCACCAATGCATCTGAACCCTTCCTCTGTGCACCTGTTCTTCGACCATGTGTGAAAGTTTCTGGTGTGGGCACCCCTATGTTTGCCCATGTTCCTCAGAGGTAGTACTTCCAAAAAAGTGACAGAAGTAGCTACTTGCTTGAGACTCCTCCCCAGTCTTCTAAACTCCTCTTGAACTGCTTTAGGTTCCCCGTTTGCCAGGTCATTAGTTCCTAGGTGGATAATGACATTCACCTCTCCCTCCTGTCCTGCCTTCCCGATGAGCCCCAGGATCCTCTTCCCATCCCTCCAGGCTATGGCACCTGGTAGGCACCTCACCTCCCTGTCATCCCCCTCTCCTGTTCCTAGCTGGATCCCCTTCACAATAAAGTCCCCAATTAGGATTCACTTCCTCCTTCTCTGGAGTCCACTGCTCTCCCCTCTGAGGTCACCTTCCCGGTTGACCTCCACATCCTTCCTTTCCACAACTACGGGTGCCTCGGACTGGCTATCCCCATTTGCCAGTGTGGCATATGAGTTATGTAGTGGAATAGGTTTTGCAATGTGTTTCTGCTTGACATTCCTAACCCTCCCCAAACCCACTGTTGTCCAAGTGCTCCTCTTACTTGGCATCCTTTGAAGCAGCGACTTTGGACTAGGTGCTCTCTGGAAGGAGTTGAAGGTACACATGGCCCAGTTTACCTCCGTTCTGAGTCTGACAACCTCTTCCTTCAGCCCAGAGAGGTGCCTGCAGATAGGACAGCACTTCAGCATCCAGAAGGTCTGCCTGAATATTGCTGCCTCACACCCACTGCACTGAATAGTAAATCATTTTTTCTTCCCCCAGAGGAATCCCACACAGTATTTAGACATTCAGTTGTGCCCAGCAGTATGTTGTTTTCTGCAGCGTGATCATACAGTGGTGGGTCAATTTGGTGCTACATTCCTGCAGTCTTGGTGTGTGTCACCTCTGCGATACTGACTGTGTTTATTTATTTTGTGCCAGTATATTTCAGTGTAATTTCTGATCACTACCATGATGTATCATTTTCGACTGTCAAATATGCACATGTGCCAACTTCATGGTGATCCACCAGCTTTCTCCTACAGTGTGCTATTAAGTATACTGTATTATTAAGTAAGCAGAAATGCCAAAGTTAGGAGTTATTTAATACTCCAAGGGAAAGGTGTTTGTTTTTTTGGAGGGGGTGACTGTATGGTGTTTGTGAATTGAAAACTGTCTCTGCAAACCATCCAGCTGCACTCTGCTTCACCACTGCCATACAAATACACCCCTTGAAAACCACTTTTCCCTTTGTTTTGAAACCTTGGCTTAGAACGCTTTGTAGGGGATACCTTGGGGGAGAGACACAATGAATTTCATGCTTGTACTACAAGAAATTTAAAAGTTATTCCTGCTTCTGTACAGTGTTTGTGAATTTAAAGCAATCTCTGCAAACAGTCAAGCTGCACTCTGCTTCACCAACACCATACAGATGCACCCCTCAAAAACAACTTTTTCCTGTGGTTTGAAATCTGAACTTAGAAAGCACTTTAATGGACATCTTGGGGAATAGGCACTGAATTTCATGATCAGACAACAAGAAATTCAAAAGTTATGCCTACTTCTGTAATGTGTTTGTGAAAGCAAGCCCTGCCATCAGACGTTCAAGGTGGAAATATAACTGTTGAGCTGTACTCTGCTTCACCAACACCATACAGATGTAACCTGCAAAAACCACTTTTCCCTTTTTTTTGAAACCTGGTCTTAAGAGTACTGTAGGGAACATGTTGGGGAATAGGCACACCAAATGTCATGCTTATATCACAAGAAATTCAAAAGTTATCTAGCTTCTGTAAGGTGTTTTTAAATTGAAAGTCTCAGCAAACTGTTGAACTGCATTCTGTTTCACCAACACCATATAGAGGCACCCCTCAAGAACCACTTTTCCCTTTGTTTTTGGCTTTGAGTGCACTGCATGGCACACCTTGGGAAATAAGCACACAGAATTTCATGTTTATACCACAGAGTTGTTTGTAAATGAAGCAACCTAGAACATAGGATCAGGAGGTGGAGGGGATAGCCACCCTAAGGAAGAGTAAAGGGAACAATGGTGTGTGAGATGTGGAGATGAAAAGGTGAAGCGGCATATGTTGTTGAAGGTGACATCCCATTTGTGTAGGGAAGATGGGGCATTTGTGAAGAGGAGAGAGCTGTAGTTTAGTCAGGGGAGTAGCTATATGCTTGTGAAGCAGATGCATGGGCTCACAGGAGAAATTCACACTGCACTCTGCTTCTCAAACAACACACATACTTTTTATTATCTTCCTAAGATTCATAAGGATGTGACAAACATGCCTGGAAGACCAATAGTATCTAGCATAGGATCTTTGTCTGAAAAGCTATCAAAATTTTGTGATTTGTTTCTTACAGGCTTTAGCTTGTCAGTTGAAATCCTATACTAGAGACTCCCTTCATATCCTTGAAAAACTGAAGGATCTTGCCTGGCAACCAGATTACCTATGGATAAGTATTGATGTAGCTTCCCTGTACACAAGCATTTCAGATGCTCTGGGTTTAGAGGCACCACCACCATTCCTATTGTCCACAATGGGGTTCCTTCTTAGTCATAACTATTGTTTGTTTAATAAATTATATCTCCAAAAATGTGGAATGGTCATGGGGTCCACGGTGGCCCCAAGTTATGCGAACCTGTTCCTGGGGCGGTCGGAGGAACAATGTAATTTTGATAACAGATTTTCAAAAAAATTTGATGCATTGGCATCAATATATAGATGATTTGTTAATCATTTGGCAAGGCACTAGGGAAGAGGCAGATAGTTTCGATGAGGAATTAAATGATAACATGTTTAACCTGTGGTTCACCTCCTGTATAGATGAAACACAAATAAAATTTCTGGATCTCTGCCTTACTATCAGTGATTCTGGCAGAATAGAAACAAAATGTTACAGAAAGGAGACTGCAGGAGACGGTGCTGCAAGCACATAGTGCACGTCCATCTGCACTTATTTCTTCTATTCTCTATGGTCAGTTTTTAAGATTGAGATGAAACTGTTTATCTGAGCTGGATTTTGAGATGCAGGCAAAAGAGATGTGGAACAGATTTTACAAAACAGGCTGTGATAAAGAAGTACTAGATCAAGATCTTCACAGGGTGGAAGTTCAGGCTCAGGAAGTTCAAAAAAAGAAGAAAACATCACTTAAGGATTCTCCTTTAACTTCTGTACTAGAATATAACAAAATAGCTCAAAAATATTTTACAGAAACACTGGGACACACTACAGCATCAAAGTGCCCCTTGTCTTTTTTTCAGAAAGACCTATGATCACCTTTAGTGGAACAAGTAATTTACTATAGGTGATATTCTGTGCTATGACCATTTTGTTCAATCTGTCCCAAGGCATTTTTTATTATAGTCTTTGGTAACTGGGTAAGGCCCACTAGGCACAAGTGCCTGTTTTCAGGGGCGACCTGGGAGCACTGGGCAGTTAAGTGACTTGCTCAGAGTCACACAGTATGCAAGTGGAGGTTGTGAGAATCAAACTCAGTTCTGGTCTGCTGGATGTACCAAGCTCGTTCACACCTCGATCCTCTAACGTTTTAAACATCCTACTGTTGAGACTGAGTTGCATATCAGAGAATTCATCAATTGTTCTACTCAATTTATTGTGTATGTCATACAATGTAATATGTTGTTCAAGGTGACATCTCATTTGCGTAGGGAAGATGAGGGGGCATTTGTGAAGAGGAGAGAGCTGTATTGTAGGCAGGGGAGTAGAATGCCTTGGGCGCTAGCTATATGCTTGTGAAGCAGATGCATGGGCTCACAGGAGACAGTCATGCTGCACTCTGCTTCACAAACAAAACACATACTTTTTATTGTCTTCCTAAGATTCATAAGAACATGATGAACCTGACTGGAAGACCAATAGTCTCTAGCATAGGATCTTGGTCTGAAAAGCTATCAACATTTTTTAATTCATTAAGAATACCACCAACAGTTTATTCTGGTTCAGTTTCAGTTTGTTACCATCTGTATCCTCCCCACCCCCCGGGTTGCCCTTGAGAAAGGGACTTCTAGTCTCAGTGGGCCTACCCAGTCAACAAAATTCAATAAATAAATAAATGTGATTGTCCATGTATTCATGTAGGCAGAACAATTAGGCAGATAAAGGAACCTGTCCAAGAACATATCAAGGACATTTGAAATGTTAAATTGGAGTCTGCCTTGGGCAGTCACCTTAAAGATTGCAACAATAGTAATCTTTATTGCATGAAATTTTGTGCTATTCAGCATGTCAAAATCCAACAGAGAGATGAGAACAGAGTGAAAACATTATTACAATGAGAGATTAGGTGGCTTTATGTACTATCAATCTGAACAGATGACTAGATCTTTTAGATTTTGATAGCTCTGGTACTTTCTGCTTGATGGTTTGCTTGTTATTGTGCCTTCCATCAGTACATTGTATTTGATGGATTGTATGTAAATATAATATGTGGTTCTCTCCCTCTGTAGCCCCTTTCAGTCTTTTATTACTTCACTTTCTTGTTTTTCCATTTCTTCTTGAACTCACCCTTTATGTGCTTTCACCTCTGTGAGACTCTTTTGCATTTATTATTTTTTGTCATCTTCTGTGTCATGTCTGCATTAGATTCCTGGTTTTTGGTAATCTTATTACTGCTGTCATTTTCTTTATTGCTGTTTTTGTATATTTGCAAATGTGTGCTTTGAAGTGAGTAATTGTTTGTCTCTTTTGTGCCCGCCCCCCATGTATTATCTTCAACTCACTATTTCTTCAGTGGTAGCCTAGTATTTGCAGGTTTTTGCCATCTGACCATTTTTATTGGGTTTTGAATTGATAAATTAGTGGTCACCATGTGGCTGATCCCCTTAACCTTTGCTTAAGCATGCTATGGCTTAGGCCAGAAGGTAATCACCTACATATTTATTTATTACTGTATTTAGTTTTTGTTGACCGGGTAAGTGCACTAGACAAATTCTGCCCATTTTCAGGCATGACCTGGGTGAGGGGGATGCAGATGAATGTCAACTGACCGTGAACCAGATTAAGCTACATAATAGACAAATTCCATTATAGGCACATTGAAAAACTGTGAGAATCTTTTGAATGCATCTATGTTGCTAAATGTAAATTTGTTATCAGTGACACTACAATGATGTTTGTTCTTGGAAAGGGTTTTTTCTATGTATCCCTTTTCATGGATCAATATGGAAAATAATGACAATTATAATTCAATGTATTTAAACTGTTGTATTAATTGATAAGTGGATGCATTTAGGGGGTATTTAAAGAGCATTTGCATGTACTGACTCTGCCCCCCCCCCACCTGATGAAGAGTCAGAGTGTCTCAAAATGCTGGGGAAGGGGTTCCCTTTTTTTGTAATACATTTGCATGTGCATTTTTTAATTGTTTTGAGTGTGCTGTGATTTTGTGTTTTCTCTACACAGATTCACCCCTTGCAAACAACTTCAGCCTTTTTTAACAACCTGGGCATTTGGAGGGGCTTCGGGGGCACCTTGGGGAACATGTTTACTGAATGTACTGTACCCTTAGCATTGCAGACAATAAATAAATACATAAGACAGCAAGATCTGCCATTCTATATTTTTTATTACTTTCACATTGTTACTTTGTGCTGTACTTTACGTACAGGTACTTATTTTTATTTTTTCTTTGTTGACAGCAGGAGGCCCTGTTACACTTGACTGGAAGCCCAGTCCATTGTTTTACAGTACTTTGCTTTGTACATGTACTATTTTTTTGTTTGCTTACATGGTAACAGTCAATACAAAGGGCCCCAGACCCAAGTGTGGACCAACCCCAATGTGCACTTTATATGCAAAAACATTTTGGTTTACTTACTGTTTAATGTAGTATAGCAGATTGTATCAGACTCATTTTGCATAGTTCTATGCTGACACCATCTGTTACTACAAATCACAGAATCCCCCAGAGCTGACATCAAAGCAGTAGGCAGCAGTGGGAGATTATATAGCCTGCAATGCATGTTTGAGTTCACATAAGCACTGATCTTATAAAAGTTCTAACATGCACTATAGGCTATTGAATCACTCAGTGATGCCTACTGCTCAGATGGGATCACTACGAAATATCGACTGCTAGAAGGTCAACAATCAATTGACCGACGGACTCGCAAGATCGCAAACATAAATAACGAAAAATGAATGACCGACAGGGAGAGAGTGAGAAACTTTCCCTTGAACTATTGAGCTGAAAATAGCACCACAGCCTGGGATTTTGAACGAGCTTGCATCTTGCACTGCTTCCCCCAAATATGTAACTTAGTATTTTAACACACCCTGTTTGAGGATGTTTTGAGAGCTTATACCAATGCCGGGCTAATTCTACATCAGTTGGGAATCCAGTTTAGTCTCCTTTACTCAGCAAGTATGCACATTCATTTCAATAACACTATGAAAGATTTCTTCTCACCAGACTCTCTGATGGACTTTCTGTCCCTTCACTGGCCACGTACTGTCAGGGATTTTCATGCAAATACGGATACTACTTCTGCTAATGTGTTGGATTCTCTGGATATCTCTGTACCGGGCTCTGTGAATGATTCCCTTCCTTCCTCAGTGTTAGATGATTCAGTTTCCATGGCTAATGGTACCTCAGGGGATTTACTACTTAAAAGACAGTCTGCCCAGTTTGAGCATCCTGCAATCTCAGAGTTGCAACCTACCTCTAACAATCAACTTTCCTTGATGACTGGGAAAGATTCTGCTACCAGTCCCCCAATTGATGTCTCCTGGGCTGAGATAGTAGCCAGTTCTCCTCGGAAAGGTTTAGAGGTGGATCGCGGACTATAACCTTTGTGTTATACCTAAGGGAGTTCAGTGCAGTCTTTGGGTGGAACTTTAAATTTTGAGTACCGCTTATGAGCTCCTAATAGTAGTATTTCTTATCTAGTTAGCTGCAGGATATCCTGTGCTGATTGTTTGTTTGTTTGTTTGTTTATCTCTACATGTCAGTATAATATGTTGTGAAAACCGTACTTTGTATATTGACTCTGTTATATTTGGGGCTTCTCTGTCTGACTAACCACATTTTTGGGGCAGAGTTGAGGGACTTTTTATGTCCGGTTTTGTGATTTATTTGAAGCTTGAGATCTGCACTCACCGTGTCACTTCAGGGGATTGATACTTAAAAGCTTATCCTGTCTGTTGACTTTCAGTGTTTAAAATGTTCTGGTGTGGGATTTCTAGGGAGGTGATTAGTTTGCCTTCCAGTACACCTGGAAAGTATAGCCTGTCGGTCATTCATTTTTCGTTATTTATTTTGTCGATCTTGTGAGCGCATCGGTATTTAGGAGCCGATCTTTTCTGTGTCGAGATAATGAGAGTTGATATTTTGTACCAGACCTGCTCAGATATCAGCTGCAGGGCATTTTGGAATTTGTAGTATGTAACAAATAGTAACAGAGAGTGGTAGCCTAGAACTGAACTGCCAGACACTCGAGCCTGCCACTGGAGATTGTTACTAGTTCAAATTCTCTTGCCTCACCTATCAGAACAAGCTGCATTTCATGTTGTGAGGCTGTAATGTTATTGCGTTCAATACTAGGCATAACTGGTACATGTGGGGAGCTGTCTGTGCTTATTACTGCAATGCCATTGCTGCTCTCACTGTTTGGAATCTGCATATCAGATTCAAGAAGTTGGATGAAAAACACAGGTGATGATTCATGCATATGTGACAGCACTGGATTGCATGTGCCAGTGTTCATCTGTAACAACTGGAGAAAGAGGTCCATGTTTTTCTTGGTGCTTACCCTTTCTGCCATGTTATACAGTTCAGGTCTGAGAACTAGCTTATGTTCTTCCTGTTCTTGTTCAGGCACACCTGGATTGTCCTCTTGTTCCTCTGGTTGTTTTTCCTAAATTTCATCATCCATTTCCTTCTTAACATCTGGCTGTTTTTCTTCAATTTCATGCTCCATCTCCTTGTTCACATCTGGCTGTTCCTCCTTGACTTCATGCTCCAGCTCCGTTATCATCTGTCTGGTCTTCCTCAATTTCCAGCTCAGATTATCTGTAAATCTCCTCTTGGTCCACCTCTACTTCCTGGATACTTCTGGGTTCACCCCTGGTTGTGTCTCCATTTCTCTTTCAACCTCTACCTGTTCATAATTTGTTTGGTACTTTGTGAGTGCTGATTTCTTCACCTTGTGTACTATTTTCATTGCTGCTGCATGGTATTGCATAGTCCTCTTTTTTATCAACAATCTTACACTGTTAGAAATACAAGAAAATAAAACAATTACTGTACAATATTGTTTGTTAAAACAAAAATGAGTTCCACAATATAATGATGCAGTACATATTGAAAAAAAACAAAAGTAATGAACTTTGCTGTACTTTACCTTGGATGCCTTTGTCCTAGGCCAATTTGGGGTCTTCACCATATCCACAGATTTCCTACATTTACATTCATTCAGACTCTGAATGTTCTCCTTCTCTAAGCAACAGACAGCCTGGTCAGAAGTGGTGTCTTATTTGCCAGTCTGAGACTTTTTCATAGTGGCTGAGATGCCACCTCGTGTGATTTTATCACATAGAAAACAGTCTTCCCCATGGTGTGACAGGCATATGATACAGCACTGACAATTATAGAGAAAATGTACAGTACAGTACTGTTGGCATTATGGAACCTTTTTCTGCCTTATGTAGGCTGAACACAGATGGCATCTGATGACATGCACTGTGGCAGGAACATGTCATACATGCATTGTATGACATGTACCCTTTGATGTTACCAAATACATGAGGTACTTCCACAGCTGGCAACATCTTAGCTGTTCTCACATCTTCCCTGAAAAGTGATGATGAAAATACCAGTTGAGATCAGCACTGCAGTGAGGTGGACTGGGGATGAAGGTACAAGCATCTGGAAAATCCAGGTGTTTCTGAAGACCACCTGGATCTCCATCACAGATAGTGGGCTGAGGGCACACCTGAAATGCCCCATCCCAGTTCTGTGTGCACCACATCCTACCATCTGCATGAAGTGATCATCTGTATAGCACTGTTACTGAACTCTTTAGACACTACACAGTTCACTGTAGTGTAATAGTATAACTTTACCTACATAATTGTGGTTAAGTTCTTTATTTGAATTTTTTTCTTTCTGCACACAGGAAAACAATGATACTTGTGGACAGCATACTAACTGAGGATGATGCGACCACCATGAGGGAAAGTGTTGAGCATCTGGCCACCAAACATGTGGTAGTGGCATCTGTCTCCTCTGTTAAGTGAATGTGTCACCAGATGGGGTGGACATACGGGTCGGCATGGTAAGGCCACCATAAAACTGGACATTATCATGATTAAATTGTATCTTATACTGCGTCATCACAGTAAGTCGCATGTCATAAGACATATTTTTTAACAAAGATTTTTTCCTGTGATAAGTTATGTGAACAAACAAAAGAGACTTGAGCAAGCCAAGACATCAAGAAAAGAACCAGGAGACATTTAATGACATCATTTTTTTTCTGATGAGATGACAGTCTCTTTGGAGCTGTTTGCTTCATGGCATTTCATAGAAGTGAAGGGACCCCATGAAACTGAAGCCAAAGCACCCACTAAATCTTTTCATTTAGGGTACCATCTAATCACTGGCATGGCCACTGTGCATTTTTTAGTCAAGTCTATGATTTCCCAGAGATTTCTGCAACTGGTGTTTTTTTTTCTCTCCTGAGACTCTGGATGTTGTGAAATGATACTGTCTAGCAAAAATAAGCAGCACTTTTATAGGCCTCAATACAAGTACTGATTCTGTATAAAAAAGCGTTTTCACATACTGTACTATGCACATTACCATGCACAATTCACACGATGTGAAAGTAAGCATAAGCACCAAACTACTGTACAGTACATTACAAGACACATACTGCCACTAAATAGATATTAAAATTGCATTGTATGCACATTTTATTAAGTGTTTCTATGAGGAAAGGGGGCGCATCCAAGGCAATGGTTTTCCAGAGATTTCCATCACTGGTGTGTTTTTCTCTCCTGAGAGTCTGGATGTTTTTAAATGATACTGCCTAGAAAAAATAAGCAACATTTTTATAAGGCCCCAATGCAAGTACTAATACTGTATAAAAAAAGCACAGTTTTCACAGACTGTACTATGCACATTAACATGCACAATTCACACACTGTGAAAGTAAGCATAAGCACCAAACTACTGTACAGTACATTACATGACACATACTGCCCCATATACTAAACAGATGTTAAAACTGCATTGTGTGCATGTTTCATTAATTGCTCCTGCAAGGAAGGGGATACATCTAAGGCAACGGTTTCCTAGACATTTTTTCCCACTTGCATTCTAGTCTCAGGTTTCAAAACAAAGGGGAAAGTGTTATACAAGGGGAGCATGTATATTGTGTCTGTGAAGCAGGGTGCAGCTCATCTGTTTGTGGAGACTGTTTTCAATTCCCAAACACTGTACAAAAGCAGACATGACTTTTTAATTTCTTGTGGTATATAAAAGGAACTCTGACCAGAAAGAAAGTTCTATTCCTGTTTAGTAACATTGAAGTAGGGTGATTTGTACTTTACAACTTTCAACACATTGATTTTCACCTGGTCACCATGACAACATCTCAATTCAGAGCAAAGTACTGCAGTTGTCACCTTATTCAGTTGTTAATACTGTAACTGGCCAACAGACATGTGAACAGCAAAAATAGTGGAAGAAGCATATAAGAATGACATAATTAGAGATTTTAGGAAAAGTTACAGGTTAGATTTCAGCAGGGTCAGAAAGAAATATTGTTTTGGTACGTACAGTACAGTAATAGTTCTTGACATAAAATGCCTTTTGTGAACATTTGATGTCCTACCCAAAGTATGTCACAGCACAGAGTGTGTGAAATGTCAGTTTCACTGGGGAGGCTAAAGGTATGACTAGATGAAATAGTTTACATGTATCCTTATACTCCTATTCACAAAAGTGGTGTTAATATTAGAGTTTATAAATACTTTTATACACACAATATCCATTAACCAAAAAATGGAAAAGAGTGAAAATTGAACCTATTAATATGAACATGACAGTATTGAAAACTCTGTAATCTCACCTCTAGGAAAGGTAAATCGCAGAAATGAAAATAATAACACATACTGTATATAAAAGGTAGCCTTGCATGAGGGGTAGTTATTATGAGACTAAACAGGGTACTAGTACCCTTAAATGCCTGATAAAAGTGATATGACTATGATAGTGAATAAATAATTTCATGACCTCAATATCCCAATGCACAAGATTGGCAAAGACTGATGGTTTGATCTATTAATATTAGAATCACTTCACTGAACACCCTATGATTCCCCCCTCTGGGAAAGGTATATCCCAGAAATGAAAATCAAACACAATACATACAGTAGAACAGGTATTTGAAACATGACTGAAGCAAGACTGCCAATGTCACCAAGCCACTTTATGGTGGGGTTTCTGGGCCTACAGGGGTAACTGTTTACAAGACCTACTCAATGCGAGTGGATGATGAATGGAACAAGAGTGAGTACATGGAATACATGCATAATGCTGCTACTGTATTAGGCAGTGAATGCACAGATTAAAATAGCCATCTTGTCTCATTATAGGATGCTCAAGGGATGACTTTGGTCATGAAGGAGATGCCAAGAGGAAGCAGGGCAGTGCAATGGATGGCACCAACTGGTGCTAGAAGATGGCACACCATTGCAACCAGCATCATCCCTTGAAGGGGGCCATTACGTTGACCCATATGACAGGAAGTTGCATGTCATGGGGCACCAAGTGAATACCAACAATACATTAGGAATATAATGAAATGTTACAGTCTGTTTTCAGTAATAAAAAGACATCTTCAACTTGTTTATTTCAGACTAACAATAATGGAAAGGCCTGAGAGCTACCTTTTAGACAACAACAGTATATTAATATACAATCATTTTCCACAATACTGAGTACTGAGTCTTATACTGAGTTGTAAGACAAAAGAAGACAGTGGAGTTGGTTCCCCGCCTTTTGAAGGCTGTTTTTGCCACACACCTCTCACACACTCAATGCGAAGAGCAGTCTATTGGCCTTTGCTCCAATCTTTGAGAACAATCTCCAAGAATGAATATCTATTGTTCCATGATGAGATAAAGGAAAGATCATTTGTCTGTAGTACTAAGTTATTCTTTCACTTTGATCTATTGTGTAATCATGCCTACTTGGACTATCTGATGCCTTCTGTACAGATATGTATTTGTTTTTTATTGCTCCAGCTGTTTTGAAAATAAAGTTTACAAAAAAATAGGACAGAAGAAGGCCTTACTCCCATCAGATCTGTGTCCTGTCCCTTTTTATTCCTCTATTTTCTAATATGTATTTGTATAATTTTGCCTTAAAAATGTTGATGTTTCTTGCTTGTATAATGTCCCTAACAATGCATTCTAATTCCGGTCTGCTCTTTTTGTAAAGAACCCCCTTCTGTTGTTTTTTTTATATATTGTTGTCCAACCTTGTTTGCTTATCATGTGCTCTGAGTGTAATTTCTTTATCTTTGATTATTAGACCAATCTCTTCCATCAAAGTATCAACTATAATTCTGAACATTAATAGCAGGTTACCTCTCATTCTCTTCTCTTCCAGTGTGAACAGGCCTAATGTATTAACACTATTGATATATGGAAGGCTCTGCATATTTTTGACCATTTTGGTTGTTTTATGCTGTATTGTTTCCAAAATGTTTTATGTCCTGTCTAAGATGACAGCTACAAACCTGTGAAGAATATGTCCATGTGTGGCCTAACATATGTCTTATATGTTGGAATAATTCAGTGCTCAGATCCACTCACAAACATTCTTTTGATGTTGATAAGTACTAGATTTGCTGTTTGTGAAGTCCTTTTACAGCATTTGTTAAATTTGAGGTTGTTACTGACTTACACCATGGTTTCTTTCACAGTCTGCTTTTTTAATAGCAACCCCATTTAATGTATAGGTATTTTTTGCATCAGTATGCCCTAAATGGAGGGCTGAGTATTTACTAATGTTTAATTGCATACCATTTATACGAGCCCCTTGCTCAATTTGTTTCAAATCATCTAATAGTGCATTGTAGTTTTCAGGGGAGTCAACTGTACAACCAGGTTTAGCGTTGTCAATAAATTCAGCTTGCCAATTTTTTGTACCCTTGTCCAGGTCATGTATAAAGAAAGAGAATAACACTGGCTCCAGAACTGAGCCCTGGGGCACTCTGCCCAAGACCTCACCTTCCTCAGACATGTAACCTTGAATTCTTACTTGCTGCCTTCTGTTATGCAACCAGTTTTGTACCAAGTTAACAATGTGTGCATTTATATTAAAAACTTTCAATTTACTTATAAGGATTGTATGTGGTACCCTATCAAATGTTTTTTTTTCCAAGTCTAGATAGACATTATCATCTGGGGTGTCCCAATTTATATGATAGTTGACCTTTTCATAAAATATTAACATATTGGTAACACATGATCTATTTTTTTAATCCATGTTACGTGTTATCTTGTAAACTTTTATTTGTTAATTCAGTCACAAATTTAGTCTTAATTAACTTTTCCAAAACGTATCTATTATTTTCCCAGATATAGATGTTAGGTCGATTGGTCTATAATTTTCTAAAAGTTGTGCCACCATTTGTGAAAATAGGAACCAGAATGACTTTATTTCAATCCTGTGGTACTTCACTGGACAAGTACTGTACAGTAGTATATATTAGCGTTCCATTTATTTTCGCTATTTTAGCTGAAACGGAAAAAGCGCTAAAATAAACCGAACGCTAATAATTTCCGGAGCGAAAGTAGAAAACTGATGGAGCGCGATTTAATTTGTAAGTATTTTATTTCTGTGTACACGTCATCTTAAATAAAATAAAGAAAAGACTTCCTGTTCCAAAAATACTTCACTCTTAATACAGTAGTCAGTGTCCATTGTAAATAAAAAAAAAACTATTTAATTGTAAATAAAAAAAAAATTTTGTTCTGTTGAAGAAAAAAATGAAAAGACTCAGTAGTTTTTCATGAAGTGCTATTCATTCATTGTTTGGTCATCTCCACACAAATCTCCTTCAGGGCTACACCTGCAAAAAATAAAACATTGCTCAGGACTGGGACAAGGAACTTAACCAGCACTACCAGAGTAAATTAATGCAAAATTGACTTACCGATGTTATGTTATGTTCAGGCTCTCAGAATGGGCATCAAGAATTCCTGCTTCGGAAAAATCACGTAATACATCATCTTTTCGGTCACAGAGTTCCTGGAAACTGGTGTGAAGCCACTGTACATGTCGTTCTTTCAGTGTTAGCATGCCCAAGTCAGGTTTTAATTCCTTGCCTGTCTCCAGCTGCTGAGATACAAGGTCAGCATACCAAGCTGTCCCCTTTGCAAACTGTGTGAGAGGCCTTTCGGCACCATGCAATTTCTGCTTAAAGTTGGACCAGCATAACATTCTGTGGTGATTTGCATATGCAGCCCATGATGCTTTGCATTGTGGGGGCATGTGTGATTTTGTATTTTCTTGAAACTTGGCTTCCCAGCCAAATGCCCTTTGGGGTAACCCTTGCCTCAGTGTTTGTGCACAGAGGTTCTTTGTCTTTCAAGCTGTGAATTTCTGCTTCATTAGATCTTTTAGGATTTTATTAACAGAAATATCTAATGGCTGCAAAGCGTCTGTGCATGAAGCAGGCACAAATATCGGTATAATACCGAAATATTCCAGTTTTTGGAGAACGGCTGGTGTAGTGTGGCCACAGAAAAGATCCATAATGAGGAGGGATTTTTGTTCTTGCGGAAGACCCAGCGATTCACCTGTGCGGGCACAATAGGGGGCAATAACATTGTCTATGTAGTGCAGCATAGTGGTTTCAGTAGCCCAATGGTTGTCGCTGTGTGTGATATCCCACTCAGCAGGAAAGGTGTACTGTGGGTGGCAAGCAGTGGTTCAACCTTTGTAGATAGCCTGGCAGGGTAGGAAATCACCGGACAAGGCGCATGTAAGCACCAGCGAGATTTGACGCTTGTCACCCAGTCTGAGAACAGCTACTTGTTTGGAACCACAAGTTGCCATTGTCCACTGTGAAACCGGCACCATATTAATGCCAGTTTCATCCAGGTTCAGTACTAACTCAGGTGGTATTAGCTCCTGTGCTGTTGCAGTGCTGATTCTTTTTAAAAAAGCAGCAGTTGGATGTACTTTTTTGGGAGAAGGTGAAGTGGGTCCTATAAGTTCACGGAGCATTGCCTTAGCGACACCTGGCTCAACATCAACTTGTTCAGCAAGATCCTCTGGCTCCATTCCTTCACTCTCTTTTGCCAGCCTGTGACTGTGAAATCCACCTAAGGATAGACATTGTTCCGTTCTTCAGTAATTGCAACACAGTGCTAATGATCGCGATCACCATTAAGTGCCCTTAAGTACCTGCAATTCGCGAGTAATTCTTGAAGCTTGAATCTGCTGTAACTTCATGCAAGGCGCTCACGCAGATTCATTCGGGTGCTAATATGTATGGTACAGCCCGCAGCGCTAAATAAAGAGGGCGCGGATATAAACTACTGTACAGTATAGGGTATAGGGCAGGATTCCAGCACTCCCTTGCTATCCCAAGTGCACCTTAACAATGTTGTTATCACTGACAAGCGTGAAATTTTAGATGCATTCAATAATCATTTCACTACGGCTGGCCTAGCTTTTGACTCCTCCCCAGCAAATCTATTACAATCACAACTTAAATTCCAGTCTATCGATGGTCAGAAGGCTGCTTCTTCATTCTCCTTCAAGCCAATTTTATTAAAACAAGTGGAAGACCTACTGCTACACCTAGACACCAAGAAAAGTGCAGGTGCAGACTCTCTGGACCCCTACTTTCTAAAAATTGCTCTACATGCCATTGCAGTTCCCCTAACTCATCTTTTTAATTTGTCCTTATCCACTGGTTCTGTTCCTACATTGTGGAAGACAGCACAAGTGTTTCCCTCCTCAAATCAGGGGACCCCATGGATCTCAACAATTATAGACCTATATCCATCCTACGGTGCTGTCTAAAATGTTAGAAAACTAGTGAGTATCCAACTAAGAGACTACCTCGATGCTAATAATCTCCTTAACCCTGTTCAATCTGGGTTTAGGACCAGACACAATACCATTTCTGCATTAGCAAAAGTAACAAATGATTGGCAAACTGAGTTAGACGAAAAAGCAGCATCTGTGCTGTATTTCTAGACCTAAGTAAAGCCTTTGATACAGTGGATCATGAGCTGCTAATTTCCTCACTGCACTCCTTAGGCCTGGATTCAATCTCTCTTCGGTGGTTCAGATGTTACCTCACTGATAGAATACAGCAGGTGAAAAATGAAGGTGTCCTATCCTCCTCAAAACCACTTCTAAGGGGAGTACCGCAAGGATCCATCCTGGGCCCTATCCTTTTTGCTATCTACATCAACAATATTGACTCCAACCTCACTGTTGCCAATGTTCACCTTTTTGCTGATGACACTGTCTTGTATGTCAGTAATCCCTCACCATCAAAGGCCTGTGAGTTAGTACAATCAGAATTCTCCCTGCTGCAACATCAACTACTTGAAAAGAAACTACTATTAAATGCCAAGAAGACAAAGGCTATGTTCTTCTCCACCAATATATGTTCTACTACTCTCTCATCAAACACTCTTCCCCAACTATCCACCATCCTTGGAGAAAATCTTGATTATGTGGATAAATTCAAATATTTAGGGGTATGGATTGATAACAGACTTGATTACACTCAACATGTTGAGGAGCTCCTGAAAAAACTCAGACAGAGGCTCAGCCTATTCTACAGAATCAAACATTATCTAACCAGAGAGTCTAAACAGAGACTAATACAGGCATCATTTCTTTCTCTCATTGATTATGCAGATTTCTTATATGGCCACTGTACTATGTCCTATTTAAGTAAATTGGATACCTTGTACCACAGAGCTCTAAGATTCATCACAGATCTTCCTTTCAACACTCATCACTGCTCTCTCTATTATGCTGTTGGCTGGACATCCTTACACCTTAGAAGGAATAAAAATGCTGCTTTATGGATTTACAAAGTTCTGTCAAACAAACTTCCACCTTATATTTCCGATTGCTTTACTCTGGCTACACCTAGATCATATGCCCTAAAAGCAATAGCCTTATCACCTTGAAGATACCTAAAGTCTGTACCGGCATGGGAGATCTGCAATTAGCTACTTTTAGCATCTACCTGGAATTCTCTGCAGAAGATCCTAAAATTGAACACCTTCATCCCTATAGCATCCTTTAAAAAGCTCTTCATAAGTCTCTCTCCTGAGATATGCAACTGCTTTCACTAAGCCTAGTCCCGTCTTACCTTTACCCCTTTTTTCTTCCTATCTCCTTTTTGTGCTTTTCTAAACTTAGCTACAATATCCCTACAATCCATTGCCATTCCCTTTTTATCCCCATATCTATTTGCTTAAGTGTCTATCCAATTACAACACACCTGACCAGTTTCACAATCCCAATACCTTACAGTCATTTGAGTCAAACCTGTCTGTCTTATTTTGTTTTGTGGTCCAAAACCATTAGCTACCTTGCTTGTATATACATTTTTTATTACTGTACCTGTTTATTTATATTAAAGTCTTTGTCTTTTTCTCTGTATTTGTTTATGTATGCTTCTGTACTTTATTTTGATCTTGACCTATCAGGTCCATCTTGTAAATGAGCTTCGCTCAATGATGTCCACCTGAATAAATAAAGATTTTGATTGATTGATTGAGTATGATGTATAATATAACCCTGGTAGTTGTCCCATTATGCAGGCTTTTAGTTCTTTTAACAATATGGGATGCAGTTGGTCAGGAGCAGCTGATTTGTCTATTTTTATTTCATTTATTAATTATATAGTGTATGGTAGAACGCAGTTAACCCAAGAAAATCATCATTTACTCACGTTGTTATACCTTCGATGTGACGTGTGACTGTTGTTAACCCATCGTTCACACGTCACATCGATGGCATAATAACCAATTCAGCCTCGCGACTGTCTCTAAGGATGCCTGTTGCACCACACGACTAAAACAGACTCGCAGTCCTGCAATTATTGGAATCATAAAATTAACGATAATTAAAAATAACGAGCCGAAGATCTCCACCATTTCACAGCACAAAAATGCGTGACTTTTGACCTACGTGACTTTTAACCTACTGAACTAACTATTGGATACCAGCAGTCACATGGCAGTCACTGACCCTTGACATGCATCTTTTGGCCGTTTTTTTCTTTCCATAGCAGTTTAAATTGCTTGGCTCTGATTTAAAATAAAAAGTGTTAACGATTATCGCAATGTTAAGCGTTTTCATTTATTGCGACTGAAACAGCGTCCCATAATCTTCTACTGCAAGGTAAGCAAATTATCTGTTCACTTCTGAGCTGTGATACACACCTTGCCCGTACACTATAAAAGACAATGTATGGGCATCGGTGGTCAACTGCACTGAGCTAGCATCTTGTGATTCCCTTGGCAACCTAGGTTGACTTCTCGAGCTGCGCTCTCGAGGTTTACCTAGGTTGCCAAGGGAATCACTCGATGCTAGCACAGTGCAGTTAACCACTGATGCCCATACATTATCCTCTATGTAACCTCCTTGATGTTAAACAGTAGGGATTCAGATATATGTTTATGCTGTACAGATAATACTGATTTTTGACAGTTCATTGTTTCAAAAACAGAGAAGTGTTTATTGAAAATGTTAGCTAACAAAGCTGGATCCCTTATCTCGTCCCCAAATTCATTCATTGGACTAATAGTTCTATCAACTTTTTGTTGTTGGTGATACATGCATAGAAAGTTTTTTTCTTTTGTACGGGCTATTCTGAATTCTAATGTGTTCTTCTCAGATCTGATCGCATTTTTTGCAGTCCCTTAATATTTACCTCTAGTTGTTAATAGTGTATGCTGAGTGATTTCCATTCTTAGATTTAAATGCAGATTTGTTTTGGCTATTAGTTTGTTAACTTTACTTGAGAACCATAGTGGTATCTTTCCCTTTTTATTATATAATTGTTCATCTGGAATAAACATTTTTTTTCAGCAGAAGGATCTTATTTTTTAGAATTGACCAGAAAGTCTTTGCATTGCTGGTTTCAAGTATATCTTCGCAACTCCAGTTCATTAGATGGTCTTTGATTTTTTTGTAGTCTGCTTTAATGTAATTTTATGTGACAGTAACTCCTTCTGATTTAGGTATAGCTGTTTTTATTTTAAATTGTAACATGGAATGGTCACTGGTTCCAAGATGTTCCCTGACAATAAAATCTATTAATAGTTCAGGTGTGTCAGTAATTACCAAATCTAGTGTATTGTCACCTCTTGTGTGAGTTAAAATCAATTAATGTAAGCCTTGCTGAAGTATTACATCTATGAATGGTTACTCCTTTAGGTTTTTTTGTTGACATGTCTTCCTGCTTACTGTGTGACAAATTAAAATCTCCCATTATTACAATGTCACCAATATCAGTTGCCTTTTTTATTTCCCAGATTAATTCTTTATCGTTCTTATAGCTACTGCTGGGTGGCCTGTAACACTCACCCAGAATTAATTTGTTTCTTCCTGGTGGATTTGTACTGCCCCCATAGGATTTCTGTGTTACTGCCCTCCAGCGTCATGTCATTAATTTCACAGAATGTGTAATCCTGTCATATATAAAATGCAACTCCCCCACCTTTCTTGTGGATTCTGTCTATATGGGATAGGCTGTAACTAGGTATATTTCTTCTCCAGCTCGTGACATTATTCTACCATGTTTCGGTAACTGCAACAACATCCAACCTGTCCCTATTCATTATAATCTCAAGTTCTGATTTATTTAGTATATTGAGACTTCTGGCATTTGTCAACAGAATGTTGATCTCTTTTTTTTTTTCAAATATAATTTTTATTGGTTTTGATTATATCTTATTTATTTATTTAGGAAATCGGAATTACAACCCTTTGAGTCATAGACTCATTTCCAAAGGCTCCACAGCAGAATAAAACATACATTCATACAGTACATACATAGAATAAATGTGGGTGAGCAATCATACAAAGTATAAGTACAATAAGCACTGATTAATGCCTATACATTTGGTAGCTAAAACATGGCAGAGCTATCAACATATTTACCTAATAAGTGGTTAAGACCTATACAATTGGTAGCTAAAGCAATGCATGATATGAGTTGGTAGTAAGCTGCCTCAGGGAGGCATTGTCTTATACGTAATACAATGCATTCATAGTCCAGTGTAATTATGTGGTAACTGAGGAAGGTGAGGAGCCTGTATGCTAGAAATAGTGAGGGCTCTCCACTGCCAGGCCAAGGGCAGGTGCGTGGCCTAGTGGCATGGTGCAGGATCCACAGGTTACCAGTTACAATGGCATTGATGTGAGGAGAGGATATGGGCCCTTAAGGCAGCTATAAAAGGACGTAGATTGGTGATTGATGTGATGGCTGGTGGGAGGCATTGTACCAGGATGGAGCTCTATGGGGGAAGGATCGTTGGGCCAGGGTGGTCCTGACTCTAGGCACCTTCTAGATAGTTTTTGGGGTGGCTCATGTAGATGCTGGGATGGTGGCTGCCTGAAGAGAATCCATGACACCTACTGGGGTTAAACCCAGGTGGATTTTTTTGGGTGAAGAGACAGATCTGGTATAATAGTCTTTCCTCAAGGGAGAGGATATTGGTGAGCACATATAGGGTGCAGGTATGTGTATTTCTGTCAGCATCAGAGAGGAGCCAGCAGGCCTTATTGATGACTACTAGTATTTGATGAAGCACTGTAGGGTTGGCGGCAGCATAGATTGTGAGGCCATAGTCCACTAGCGATAAGACTGTGGAGGTAATGGCTAGATATCCATCCATACATATGTATTTAAGCAATTCACAACATATACAATTTTGGTAGCTGCCCCCAGCAGCAATAGGACATAGCAGTCTTCATATAAAGATGAGGTTTGAACAGTTCTCATATTTATACTATCTTCTTTGAAAGTAAAAAAGCATAATAAATGCAACACTGCACTACACTATCATAATCAGCCATCCTTTTATAAAGAGATTGTTAATTTATCATATTCCCTTCAAATCTTGCCTTGTAACAAGACAATGTGCATTTGACCCCAAATTTGATCATACTTCGCTAATTTATTATTACATAAATAATGCATTCTTTTGTATCTTGTAGTTTCTAACATTAGATTCTTCCAGACATCCATTTCAGGGATATGTGCACTTTTCCATAACCGTGTAATACACCTTTCAGCATTCATAAAGGTAATATATAGAAATATAAACAATCCTTTTTGTTATTGTTGTGAAGATGATGCTGTTAACATACAAAGGCCCACATTTTCAAAGGAGATGCGTGGCGCAAAGTGGAGGTGCACAGTGCATCCCAGAAAATGAGAAGAACTGTGATATTCAAAAGGGGGAGATGTGTTGTGCATCTTCTGATGCACCAGCACACATCTATAATGTAAGCAGTACATGTAGAGGGGGCATTCACATGAATGTGCTGTGCATCCCTATATTCAGCCAAAATGTGCGTTGCATCTGCTGTGCATCTCAGAGATGAGCTGCCCAAAGTTAGGCGTGGAAAAAGCATGCCTAAATGGCCGGCCACCCACAGGCAGGCCACAGAACTGCAGGCAAGCCATCTGAAGACAGCCCTTGGAGGTGCACCAGGACATGCTGCAGGCACCCACACATATCAGTCATGCAAGGATGGATAAACCCTGAGCCACAGGTGCCATGTCATCACTAGCAACATCCAAGGAGCAACACCCCACACCACACCCCGGATGTAGACACTCAGCAGTGACATGCCAGTGCTCTCATATGACCCCCAGGGTGGATAGCCACATTTCAGCACATGTACAAGGGGCCATGGCCAGCACCCATGTGGACTACAGGGTGCCACCCTGGTGGTGGCAAGCACCCAGGATGGGATCTATGGCAACAGTGCCCATGTTGTCTGGTGGTACTAGTGGCTGCATGACATGGGCCAGGGACTATCTAGTGGCACACATCCATAGTGGTGCCCCTTGGGTGCACACAGGTGGGACCCACCCACCTGAGTACCCAGTCACTGTCTGCACACTGCCATCCCTTGCAGTGCCCACCAGGTACCTCCCATACTGAGGTGTGTGGCACACTGCAGGTGATTGTATGCAGCATATTGAGCTAGTGTATCACATGCATGTGGTAGCCTGAGCAGCCTGTGTCACCCTGTGCTCACTCCTGTTGTGTGTCCAGGTGGCCCCTGTGGCCACTGTCCAGGTGGGCCCCCATACCCTTGTCTGAGCCTGTACATGGCTATGGGGTATAGCACTGTGCCCAGGCCAATACATTCCATCCTCCCACACACAAACATTCCATCAGAACTGCCTGCTAGGCTGCAGTTTCTCCTGTTCACCTTTATGGAGTAGTGGGGCAGCCCAGCAAAGCTGGAACTGAGCATGCCCAGGGTATGCAAATGGCCTGAATACATTCCAGTAATGAGATACAAATGTGGGAGATGGGCTTGGAATGTGCAATGAGGTCATTTTCATATCCTGGCTGAATACTTCAACTTTGCGCACCGTACGAGTGGCTTTGCATCGCGCATTTCCCCATGCACTGCATAGGGCTCAGTTCATGTGCTGCACTGTGCATCTCCCTCTGTGCGATCATGCATCTTAGGGATATTCAACAAGAGATGCACTAGTACATCTCATGGCACATCTTCTGAATATCTTATTTATTTGGACCGGCGCATCTGAGATGTGCGGCACAAGCACCTGCACGATTATGCAGGGGAATTTAAATATGGGGGCCAAAGTTCTGGTTAGAATATTAAATTGCTACCAAGAATTGTATTAAGAGTCCATATCACTTGGTTCTAAAATTTCCTAATTTTTTGGATATAGCAGTAAAACCTGTATTGAACTGGTGATCTCACCACACCCTCAATTACAGTATGGGGATATTGAACTGTTAAGTTTGTTCAGTAGATATGGTGAGTAATAGAGTCTATGAAGTATAAAGAATTGGATCAGATTCATTCAATTATTTATAGCCCTATTCCAATTTTTACAATTAAATTCCCATTTGTGTTCTGAAATGGCTATGTGTAGATCTTTCTCCTATTTATTTCTTAATTCTTGTGAAGCATTTAGTTTAATTCATGATTAGTTTATATATTTTGGATATTAATTTAGTTCTCCCAATATTCATTCCAATAGTATTAAATAATAAATTGGGTTCAAAACTGAATTTGTTTTGATCTATGTTTTTTAATTACTGTGCAGATCTGGAAGTAAATAAAAAACATATTCCGAGGTATCCCATATTGTATCTGCATCTGCTGAAATGACTTAATAGTTTAATTTTCAAAAAGATCTGCAATAATCTTTATCCCATATTGAGACCATTTGATTATGTATACTGTTTTAAACAAAGGATGATAATTGTTTTTAATCAATGATGATATCATACATAGTTTATTCTCATGTTTTACTTCTTGAAAAACTTTCTTCCAGCATTTAAGTGTATCCCTTAAAATCACATTATCTTATATTCCTAAGTTCCCCACTATTTAAATTCCGAAAAAGACTATATTGTATCTTAGATAGAGAACTATTTCCAAGTTCAAAATATGTCCAAGGTTGGGGGTCGGCATTTAAATATTCTTGAAGGGGTTCCAGGACAGCATCCCAGTAACAATATTTTAGATTAGGACATTTTAAACCCAGCTGGTCATATCTTAGATATAATGGGCCAGATTCTAGAAACGTTACGCCTGGCATAACAGCACTTGCACCAAGTAGAATGGCCTAGTTGCAACTTACGGCAGCAGTTGCGACTTGCACTATTCTACAAAGTGGCTAGTGACATGTCGCAGGCCGCTTGCACTGAACAGCTATTACACCGGCAGTTGTGCCATAAATCCCCTGCGACATGGCGCTAGGGGGTTTATGGCAGCAGTTGCGCCCCATTCCAGAAGGGCAGCCACAAAGTCCCCACCATTGGGATTCTACAAGAACCCTGGAGGAGAACTGGCGATGTAAGTTACACCTGCATTTAGCATTAAGGAGAAGGTGACTGCTATCAGAGCATCCCGTAATGCCACCAGAGGAGGGCCAGTGGATGCACACACACTGACGCCAGTGGAGGTGTTGGTGACAGCCACCATCCATCGCACCACAGTGGAGGGAGTGCCTGGAGGGGGCTTCCAGATGGGTGGCAGCCCATCACTGCACGGTATGTATGTCAGGCATGCACAGGTGGTGACCCGGAGGGTGCATACATGGGTGTGCTGTTGTACAAGGTGCCATCCTGAATGTCATGTGCACATGTGTGCACCAACGCACATGTCACACTGCTGGACACATGTGGCAGCAGTGTACAGGGAGGCACATGTGGGCAATGCATCACTGATGCTCCATCCTTCTTTTGCAGCACCAGCATGCCTTCATGCAGAGAATGGTGCACCAGCAGCTGCTGCGGCACCCATGGATGCTGGCACGGCCCCAGAGGATGCACTGTCAACATCCACCAGCATGTGGGGGCCTGACAGGTCATGGATGAGCACCGCAGTGCCTGTGGATGTCCTTGGCCTAGGGTCAGACGAGGCCCTGGATGTGTTCCTGCAGGATGCCAGCCTTGGTGACCTGTGCACAGAGACACAGATCGGGGCAGGGTCCAGCTCCAATGATGACATCACACTGATCCTGGACAGCATGAGCGACGTCGTGGGCAAATCACCCCCTGCCAGCATCACAGGCAGTGTCAGGGCCCAGTGCCATGCCAGAGACAGCATCACTGCCTGCCAGCACTGCAGGTGTAGTGGTGTGCATTGACACTGCTGTGCCCTGTGTTGGTGGTGGTGTGGCCGTGCAGGCACAGGGCGGCATACAGCTGCCGGATGGGTACAGCAGCAGGCTGCGGGTGCCACAGGGCAGCTGGACAGAGGGTCCTCCACCGGTGTGCCTGCCATACCCATTACCCCTTCAGACCCCACTGTGCAGCGTCCACCAGAGGGGGCTGTACAGTGTGGCAGGTCACCCACTGTTGATTGGCGGCCTGTCCAGGAGCCCCAGGATGCGGACCATCTGGCTGAGCACACCCGGCTGCTGCGGACATCCATTCAGCAACAAGTGCTGCTTGCCACTAAGGTGCATGCACTGCAGGTGGAGGTGCGCCAGTCAGCCATGCAGCAGGACAGGGGCACTGCCCAGATCCTGGAAGGGGATGCAACACATACAGGAGGCCATGACTGCAGTCTTGGATCACATTGCCAGTGCAATTGTGGATGGCGTTGCATTGCCTGACTGCCACAGGGTGTGGCCGTGCACAGGTGACCCACAGCAGTATGCTGTCCACCCCATGGACCCAGCGTCAGGTGACCCCAATAGAGTAGATGCTGGGTTCAGATGTAGGCAACCCAGGCATGCCTGGGACTAGGCTGTTCGGCCATCTACACCCCCTCGCTAGGGCACAGTCGCGGTCCTGCACTTCCACCCTTGGGGGGCTGTTGGACACTCCCATGGCTGATGTGCAGCCTGCAGCTGCCGATCAGCATGCGGCCGCCCCCATGGCCATGGTACCGTGTGGCTGCCCTGAGCTGTGTGCCACCCTGACCACAGTCTGATGCTGCTGCCTGTGTGCACATGGGTGTGTGCCATACCTGTGGTGATGTGCATGTGTGTTGTGCCACATGCTGCCTGTGTGTGTGCATGCCCAACTGCTTGACCATGTGGCATGGGCGTGATGAGGGCAGTCTAGCACCGGCTGTGTCTGTGCACTGGTGCCATGCGTCTGATCCATGCCACGTTCCACCACCTGTATGGGTGGGTGCGTGTGTGTGTGTGTGTTGCTGTGCATAGTTGTGTGCCACTGCCTCCCCTGCATCATGTCTCTGTGTGTGCATGTTCCTTGCCATGCACGTCCCTGCATGTGTGCTGTATTTGTCTGTGTGGCCCATGCATGCCTACCACACCACCTACCTGCATTCACCAAAGTGTTCCTGTGCGATACTGTCACAGTGGCATTGTGCCTGCTGCTGGAGTCAGGGGTCCATCCACCCAGGGGGTGGCTGTCCACCACCCTCTGGCCCATTGTCTCTGTCATCCCCACTACTGTTGCCCTCATCTGCCTCGACAGCTATCCCGTGGTCAATGATCATGTCGTGCAGCATACAGCAGGCCAGGAACAGGCCACAGGCTTTTGAGGGGCTGTACTGTAGGGAACCGCCTGACCTGTCTAGGCAGTGGAATCGTGCCTTCAGCATGCAAAAGACACGCTCAAAGATATTGTGCATGCTAGCGTGTGCCTCATTGATTGATTGATTGATTGATTAAAAGTTTTATTCATATGAACATATGAACTAGGATATACTCAATTGAGCAGAAGCTAATTTACAATGAGATCCTAAATGAGCAATGTTTAGAATGAGTACAAATTCCACACAATAGAAAGACATATACATAACATAAGTACATAAATTATACACTTAAGAAAACACATATTTAACAAATAAGTTAGTAATAAAAATAGAATAAACTGAGCCGTTCCTCTGCCGGGTACGCCGGTCGCCGGTAGGGGTTGAGCAGCCAGGGCCTCAGTGGGTACACGCTGTCACCTGTGTGGAGAATTACATGGTTAGCCCTATGCTAGTCTGCACTGTGCCCCTTGCCTGTCCCTGGCACCCATGCCACCATGCACATCCTGCCCACCCCTTCCCCAGATCTGCTATGCCCATAGCCCCTTGCCCATGCCATACTCACCCACTAGGTGGCCTGTGGGGATGTCCCCACACTCAAACCTTTGGCATAGCACAGAGCTGTGCCAGATGAATGTGTCATGTGCACTCCCAGGGTGTGTGGCGTAGACATTGATGATGCACCCCATGGCATCTCACACCACCTGGCAGTTGAGGCTCGGGCTCCCCTTCCTGTTGATGTACGCCATTCCCTCAGGGCCAGATGGCATGCAGATGCCCACGTGGGTGCAGTCAATGGCCCCAATCATGCCGGGCATGTGTGCCACCCTGTGGAAGTCCTGCATGTTTGCTGTATGCTCCGCCTGTGTGCTGGGGAAATGTATGAATTCTGAAGCACGTGGCAGCAGAGCATTGAGAAACTATGTAAGGAGGTGGGATGTGAACGCCTGGGTGATGCCCATGGTGTCCCCTGTTGGTCGTTGGAAAGTACCCGTGGCGAGCAGGCACATGACGATGATCACCTTGCTCTCCACAGACATGACATGGCTCTGTCTGGTGGGTGCCTGCATCATCTCACTGCACAGCTTGCAGAACTGCCTCAGAATGGCCTTGCTCAGGTGGTACCAGGCCACGATCTCAATGTCACTATAGTTTTCAAAGGTGATGCGGGCACGGTATCACCTATATTGGGCATATCACTGACAGGCCCTTCGTTGGCCACTTAGCTGTACCTTCTGCCTCCTCACACCCCTCATTATTGCCGCCATCATGAACGGTGCACTCTCCATCACTCCTTCAGTCCAGCGTCCTCCTGGGTGGTTTGCAGCTGCCTGTGTGCCACACTGGTACACTGTTTTTCTGTGTGTGTGTGTGTGTGTGTCTCTCTCTCTCTGCCCTCTCTCCCTCTCCTACACCACCTCTCTGTCTCTCTCTCCCTCTGTGTCTGTTCTTGTGTCTGTCTGTCTCGCTCACTATCTCTCACTCTCCCACTCTTGGCGCAACTGCTGTCTGTGTGTTTGTGCCCTGTTTTTATAGGAACAAGTCTGGTCAGCGCAACTTTGATTTGTTCCACACTTGCGCCATGGCTTCATGGTTGAATATACCATTGCGCTGCATATTCATGGGACCACCCCTGCACTTGTGCGGCATATATTACAGTTGTGCATTGGCGCAATGGGTTTTGCGCTGTGCCTCGACTGCTGCTGAATATTGCTCCTCGGCGCATCTCCGTACTTGCACTGGTGCAATTCAGTTGTGCCTTGTGCAACTGCTCTGAATATCCGGGCCTAAGAGTACAATACTTTGTGTTAGTATTTTAACAGGGAACGTGTCCTTATTTATATTAGAATGTTGAGGATTTATTTATAAAGCTTCTGATTTTTTCCAGTTTACAGCATAGGCAAATTGAATTCCATATTCTTGAATTATTTGTAGAATTTTCATGATATCCCTGTCATGATTTTTGTGTTTGCTTGCATGCATGTGCAAGAAACATAGTGCCATCATCCGAGTTTTCGAAGGTGTGGCAGCCGTCTTCCAATTCAGTCAGTGTGTTTGCAGGTGCGGCCGCAGTTCTCCAATGAATGTTGCAGCTGTCTATGACAGCAGTTGAAAATCCAGTTGCTGTACAGTTGAAAGGGAGAGCTACACTTCAGTAAGCAGCAATAAGATATTGCGTGCTCATGCGTGCTCCTCCCCACACACACATGAATGCATGAACACTGCGTGCTCATGCTCCTCCCCCATGCACACACTGTATAGCAGACGGGGGTGCCCAATCTCCTGTTGGCTGTGCTGCGCTTCCCCAAGAGTTCCAGATGCCACTCTGGTAGCCCACCCCAGCGTGGCAATAAATCATATGGCCGACAGGGGTGCCCAATTCCCCAGCAGCTGCACGGCCCCCCAATAGCCTTCCAGCTGCCACACTGGGAGTCCATCCCAGCATGGCAAACGCCCACGTTGTCTAAATAAAAAAAAAGAAACCAGAAAGAAAAAACCTTCCCTTGCTGCTGTCTTGACCCCATCTCCCACCAGCGCCCACCCTGCGTGCCCTGCTCCTCACCCCCTCACCCCATGCTACCTCTGGAGTCTGGCGACGATCTTGATGTGCAGGAACACGTCTGCACTCATCAAAGCTGACCGCGAACTGAGGAAATGCGTAAGCTGTATAATGTAATAAATAGGTTTTTTCAACTTTAGTACATATCTTGGGCATTTTTGAGAATATTTTCACCAAATTTTCAACATGGGGTTTGGGACCCCTTCTCATGAATTCTGTCACTGTCATGGCATTAATCAGCCCCAAAGGTGATTTCACAGTCACTGTGTGGAACCACCTTTTGGGACGATTTATCAAATGACAGTGTCTGGTCATGAAGTACACCCCAAAACCCTATATTTGAACATTGTGAAAAATCCCAAAATGACTGTTTTACGAGCATGTGTTGCTCTGTTCCTATGCACGCTCGTAATTTTGCAAATTTTCAATATGTTCACTCCAGATTTTCAACATTGCCATTTTACCACACCTCCTTATGAGCAGTACCACTGTCATTTTTCACATCTCGGCCAAAATGTGTTTCCGCCCATGTAGCGTACAATGGCGCAGTCGGTGTGCGAAATCAATGTTTGGGACAGATTAAGAAAATCACAGTGACACAGTTCATGAGCAGAGGTGTTAAGATGGCTATGTTAAAAATTTGGTGAGCTACATCCATAAAATGACTGTGTTACGAGTGACCATTGCGCAGTTTCCACGCACCCTTGTAACTTCATGGATTTCTAATATTTTCAGTCCAGATTTTCACCCCTGGCATTTTTCCACACTTCCTTATGAACAGTACAGCTGTCATTTTTCACACCATGGCCGAAATGTGTTTTCGCACTTCCAGCGCAGAAATGTGTGGTCACTGTGGGAAATCACTGTTTGGGACAGATTAAGAAAATCACAGTGACACTGTTCATGAGTGGAGGTTACAAAATCCCTGTGTTGACAATCTGCTGTAAAAAAATCCCCAAACTAATTGCATTATGGGTGTGCATTGCACATTTTCTATGCATGCTCGTAACTTCACCAGTTTTTTTAATATTTTCACTGCAGAATTTCAACATTGCCATTTTTTGCACCTACCCATGAACAGTACAGCTGTCATTTTTCACATCCTGTTCAAAATGTGTTTTCGTACCTGTGGTGCCAAATGGCGTAGTCGCTGTGCAAAATCAGCTTTCGGCTAACAAACTGATATTGCCACTGTTCATAAGGTGGGGGTCACAAAAAAAACATGTTGAAAATTTGGAGTGAAAATGCCAACGAGCACCTGAGACATTAGGGTTTCCGACCATAACGCCCCAGCCTGTAGAGATTGAGAGGCATCAGAGGTGTGACTTGGGATTCTCGCCTGTAATGCTCATACCATTCCACACCCTGCAGCCAGTGAGAGGCATCAAGGTGTGCCTTGGACTCTTCGGCCCCAAAGTTCACCCCACTCTCCTATACAGGACCTATCTCACCATATTTCCTGATGGAATGGGGTGAGCATAAGGGCCAAAGACCCCAAGGCACACCGTGACACTTGTCAGTGTCTGCAGGGTAGGGTGTGGTGAAATGGCGTGGCCGTTATGCCTGACGATCCAAAAGCACACCCCAATGCCTGTCAGTCTCTGCAGGGTGGTGGTGAGGTTGTCTTCAGTTCAATAATTCACTGTCATTCCTATTATGCAGCTCTCTAACTCCTACACTACCAATGCCAACAAGCAAACATTTGGCATTGACAAATGCTTGTTTAAATATACTATTATATCATCCACAAACAGGGATAGTTTTAGTACAGTTTTATCACCAAATCTGAATCCATCAGTTTCTTTCTCATCTCTAATTACATTGGCCAGTGGTTCAATAACCAATGCAAATAAAGGGGATAGGGGACAACCCTGTCAAGATCCCCTACACAGTCAGACAGTTGGAGATACAATACTATTAGATAACATTTTAGCCTTAGGGGATCTATAAATCATAGTTTTCCAGGATATGAATTTAAGACCTGTATTTGCTGCTTTCAATCGTTTTACCAGGTATGGCCATTCCACTATATCAAAGGCATTTTCGGCATCCAGGGATACCACCATGTCTTCCCTATTCTTGTCGGAATGTAAAATATTCAAGGCATTTCTTATGTTGTTATATCCTCGCCTTCCTTTTATGAAACCTGTCTTGTCATCCCCAATAAGGTTTGGCAACGGTTTTTCTAACCTCATAGCCACAATTTTTGTAAAGATTTTTTAGTCTGCATTTAATAAAGATATTGGATGATATAAGGAACACAATGTTTTATCTTTTCTGTTCTTGGGGATGACAAGTATTACTGCCTCATCAAAGGAAGGAGGAAGTGTGTCTTGAAATGAGTTAAACATAATTTAGAGTTTCGGGATCAATAGTTCTTTAAATGTTTTGTAAAAGTCAATGTTAATGCCATCCAAACCTTGGGCTTTTCCAGATTTTAGTAGTTTAATGGCTCTTTCAATTTCTATCTTTTCAATAGGTTAATCTAGAATGGTCTGCTGTTAATTGGAAATTTGGGGTATATTTAAACATTTGCTATTACTTATAATAGGATATTGAGACACATACAAATTTGTATAGTAATACATACATTGTTTATCAATCTCTAATTCGGTTGTTACTGTTTGAATAGAGTCTCCTTCATGTTTTATTTCTGGAATATATCTTTCAGCATTTTCTTTTTGTAGCTGGTAAACTAATAACTTACCACTGCTATCAGATTGTGAGTAATATTTTGATTTAGCATATAACATCAGTCTTTCAGTTTTTTCATTAACTGTCTCTTGATATTCGTGTTTATGTTTTCCCAATGTCTTTCAGTAAATATTATTATTCATTATAGTATGCTTTTTATTGCATATTTAATAAAGTTTTCTCCAAGTCTGTTATTATTATTTGTTTTTATTCTGGTGGCTGAGCTGGCAATAGCCATCCGATTACTACTGCTTTATAAGCATCCCAAATCATGTTAAATTATACAACTTTATCCAAATTATTTTGAAAATAGGTTTGAGTTTCTTGTTTAATTTTTTTCTTGAAATGTCTGGTCTTTTAATAATATTGGATCCATTTTCCAAGAAAAGCTACGGGTGGTATCCTTGGACACCAAGCTAAACAAAGCGATGCGTGTTCTGATATAATAATAGGGTCATATTTAACCTCAGTAATATAATAATATAATAATCTAGATCCCAATTTTATATCTATTCTAGAATATGATTTAAATCTTGCAGAGAAATATGAAAATTCTTTACACTTTACAATTAGAGAAAAGAATCCTCCAATAATCCATTATTGCTAAATCTTTCATCATATTCAATGTGAAAAAGCAGCTTATTTTTTATTGTAGCCTCTACATCCTGCTGTAGTATCTACTGCTGGATTGATTATCAGATTATAACCCCTCCTAAAATGTATGGTTGTGGAAACTACAACAATTAAAAAAAAATCAGGTAACATACATAGAGCGTTTCCATTTGGAACATAAAAGGATGCTATAGTCATAATTCTCCCTTGATATTTTGTTGAAATAATAGTATATCTGACTTCTGAATCAATGTAATGGTTTACCACTTCTGCTCTTAACTCTGCTAAGTAATATAATGAAACCCCTTGATTTAGATGTGTATAATGAATGTATTCTTTTTCTCATTCATATTCTGTCTATTGTGCATATTTCGATGGATGTTAACTGTGTTTCTTGTGAACACACTATATCTGCTTTCTTTTGTTTAATGTATCTTAATATTTTTGTCCTTTTAACAGAACTGCTAAATCCTTTTGTGTTCCAAGTTACAATGTTTAATGTGCCTTGCATTTTATGATATCGTTACTGTTATCCTAAGGAAGACTATTTATGTATATGTTTATATCTGTCTCTAAATCCTTCCCACCATTTTACTGCTACATCCATTTAAAACTTAATGGTTAATGAAGTTCTCTATGCCCCCCTCTCATCCCCCATTGTCCCAATTAATATACAAAAAATGTTAAACATGACCAATTGCACCCTTGTCCTCCTCATTCTTGACTAAATACTCAGCCAGAGCTAATGGTGTGCCCAAAGACCCTAATACCCGCTATACTAATTTACCAAGCAAGCACTAACTCCACTGCTGAACAAAGAGCGGTGTACAATTGTTCTCCCATGCTTCCTAGACAGTTAGTAACCCAGCATATCTATACTCATTTTTAACTACAGTAAATTTAAACTTTCAGATATGTCCAAATCTATTTTCTGTCACATTTTTGACTGTTGATCCATATATTATTCTTGCTCTTCCTGAGATTAGACAGGTTCTTCTACATGTGAAGTTTTTTCTGTCTCTGAATGTGTTTCTGAAAAATCTTTCTTTTTTTTGTTTTATTGCTTCTTCGGATTAAAAAGTACTGATACTTCTTTCACAAAGGTTTCTGCATTTTCCACATCATCAAAAATCTTACACTTCTCTTGACAGAAAATCTTCAAATTATTAGGCATTAAATGTTGGAATTTCACATTATTTTCCCATATCAGAGTTCTGAGTGGGATGAACAGTCTTCTTTTTTTGTAAATGTTTGGGCGTAAGTCAGGAAAGACCAAAACTTGCTGATTGTTTAAATACAGCCTTTTTTTCCTTGCAAATGTTAAAACATTGTATCTCTCTTGTTAATGCAGAAATCTCACAGAAATGATTCTTGAATATTTCTGCATAGTGCCAAAAGCTCTAGCAGATGTTCTGTGAGCTCTGTCTATTTCAATTTTATTATTTTTCATATCTCTGTCTATTTTTCCCGTCAGCTACTCTTCCAGGAAATTATTAATATATTGCCCTCCACTATTCTCTGGTACATTCAACAGTTTCAGATTATTCCTACGAGATCTCTGTTCCACATCTTCCACTTTATATTTTATTTCTTGTAGCTCCTTGGATTGCTCTGATATATTAGTATCCAGCTGAGGCAAAAAATCTACATCAGAGATTCTAGTTTCCATTTCCGTGATTATAAAAAGCATTATTTTAACTGTATTTATTTTTACTTTTTTATTTAGTTTTTATTGACTGACTAAGTGCACTAGACAAATTCTGCCTATTTTCAGGCATGACCCAGGGAAGGGGGATACAGATGAATGCTAACTGACCTTGAACCAGATTAAACTGTTGGTGGTATTTTTAGTGAATGGGGGGGGGGCGGGGATCTGGCCAGGGCACCTGAGAAATTCCCTTACTCTTTTTGAGAAGTACCATGGGATCTTTAGCATCCACCTGAACTACCACCAGAACAGGCAGATGGAACCTCGGTTTAACATCTCATCTGAAAGATGGCACCTCAGGAGTACAGCAACCCCCTCATGCTGCACTACAGTGTCAGTAGTGGGATTTAACCCAAATGCCTGGTATGGCGCTTGCTTTGTGTATCTTTTATTTCCTTATTTATTTGTTCCATTTTATTTTCCATCCCCAAAAAGCCTTTCTTGATTTTGAAAATAGTTGCTTTAGGCTCTGTTTTATTTCATTTTGATCTTTGGTGTTTGTCATATTCAAGTTAATTTCTTTTTCACCAGACTGACCCAATCCATTTTCATTTACAGTCTCTGTTATTTTAAGAAAAAAGGAGAAAGCAAATCCTTCTGGGGCCAAGGATTTTTCTACCTCTTCAGTAAACTTAGAAGTTCCTGGTTGTTTCTCTAGAATTTGCTGGACCATAGGGCTGGTTTGATGTTGGGATTAATATTTTTCACCCTCCTTCAGTTTAGGGCCCATTGTTAAATTTACAATTAAGTCTTGGTCTTCTAAATGTCGTTTAGCTTTAGTTATGTTTTCTTCTTGCTCCAGACTGTTTTTTTTTAGTTTGAATCTCCTCTTTGTGTTTTTGAGCTTCTTATCCTAATTCTATTTTAAGTCATCTGCTTTTGGTTGTAGTTTTAGTACCAGCTTTTTGGTCTTATAGTTGCCTGGATCTGGTACAGACTCAGCTTTTTCCATTTTTTTTTCCGGTATCTTTTTAAAGAAATTTTTAAGGTCTTTAGATTCTTTTTCATTCATATTTAAAAAGCATCGAAACAGTTTGTTAGATCCTGTAGATGCTCTTGTTTATTGACTACTGCATCTTGTTCCAATTGGCATATTGCTGACACAACATATTCTTTATTTTACAATCTTCAGGTGACCTTTTACTAGTTTTCAGCAAGTTTTAAAAGTATAATGGAATTATTGGAATGTTCCCATCAAGTAACGCTTAGTTTCAAACCATTTTTCTACTTTTATGTTTTAATCAGCAAAGCTTCAGAATTTTATCACACAGCTGTTTAGCTCGAGTTATACGTGTCTTTTTTAGCTTCAGCTACAGCTGTATACAGGATATATTTTACTTGTTACTGCCTTCAAAACCATCATAACCAAAGTCTTAATAGTACAAGGAAGGAAAAAGAACAAAGGTTCACCAATCTGTTTTAAGTCTGTTTCCACATGTATAGCTGCTTTAATCTTGCAGTGGCAGCGTTGCTACTTTTTCTTTAGATCTTCTGGATTCCGTCGATTTTGTCTGGTCATTTGCAACTCCTGAGCTTTGGATTTGTTTAGATGCAGAGCACAGACTATGACTGGACACAGGTACTGAAGTTCAAAATTTTGTTGACCCCACTTCAAAGAATGCTATGCCGCCATAGACGTCCATTAAAATGCCACGTCCACACCATAACTCCTCAAGCTACCAGTGTTTTTCTGCTTTATTCTTTCTTTTAGATTGCAACATATTTGAGTTTCACTGGTCGGTGTTATCCCAGTGGAGAATTGACTCTTTAAACGCTAGAAAGCTTTTACTCAGCGAAAACATTTTCTGGGATGCCGCTCTCTTGCTCCATACTTACTCACTTCATAAGTGCTGTCTTGCTCCACCCCACACCTCAAGCCTTTTCATTACAAGGGACCATCTCATTTTTCTGTGTTTTTATAGTTTTTTTTTACAATGTTGCTTTTAGCCTATGTGTGCAATATTATAGGAACTGGAGTCCTCCTTCTTTCTAGTTTAAACAGTTATTTCTTTGAGTTTTGATTATGCTGCCTAAAACATGTCTGCCCTTTCTACTGTTGTGTAATCCACCATAGTAATACAGGTCTAGGGATCCATTAAACATCTTTCAGTGAGTTAAACATTTAATTCCATTTTCTAGTGACAATTTTCTAAGCCAGTTGTTAGTACATTTTACTCTCTTTTTATTTCTTCCTATACTTGCTCATGGTACAGAGTGAATTTCAGAAAAAAATCACACTGCTTTGATTTAAAGTTTTTGCTGATGTCCATAAATGCTTTATTTCCTCGTCTCTTTGTTTTCCTTTATTATTTGTTCCAACTTGTATTACTACAATTGACTTATCATCCAGATTTGATATTAACATTACCAATATCCTTTATTTTTGCCCCTGGAAAACAGCATGTTGTGGTGTTAAATTTATTATATTTTACAGTATTTCTGTCAGTATACTTTAGGATGGAATCTCTTAACATGCATATCTGTCTTCCGCTTTCATCAGATATATTGTTTTAGATGTTATCTTGTTTATGCTGTGTGGATTCTGTTTCAACTGCTATAGGAGTATTTTAATCATGCCCTTACAATTCTATTGGTGGTTGGTAACTGTTTCTTAGCTCTATGCTAGAGGTTTGTTCAACCTGTACCTTGGGAGACCCAGCTAATGCAGGAGCTGAATCATCTGATCCAACAATGTCAATTAAAGGGTTGGAGGGTATTTCTCAGTACTGGTTCATGATCCATTGCTCCACTCCCTTTTTTGTTTCTTCTTGTTCTGCTAACTGTACCATTCATCATTGTCATCACTATCTGATTCCCTATGTTTTTTGTTGTTTTCATTATGGTCTGTGCATGTCACATTACTTGCTTCTACACTGTTTTTATTTTTCAGTGATTGTAGTAGGTGTTTATTTTTCAGAGACCCAACTTTCATCTCCAGCTCCATTATTTGAGTTTTGAGCTGCTTTATTCCACTGCCTTGTTTACATGTAAATGCTGCAAAATCCTGCATTGATTCTGAACTAAATTTATTACAAATGGCACATTTTATGCCCGTTTCCCCATTCTCCAGTTAAACTATCCCTGAATCCTTTTTTTAACAATCACAGGTGTATTACCTTATTACGCAACTTCATGCCCCGATGCAAAAACACTTTTCTTAAACCAATGTCGGAGGCAGCCATGCCTCACCCTACCTCAGAAGTAAGGCTGCATCTGAGATGTCTGTCTCTGAAGCAGGCATTATAGGTAGGGCTACCTCCCAGAAAGGCCTTTAACCTTTCTTGCACCACTGACAGAGATTACTGGCTTTCTGGCTTCCTTCTGGCAGATGCTGGCAGAAGTGCTTGCCTCTGCCCTGCACATTGCTTCTGCTTGCTGATGCTCACTAGAGGGGGCCTTTTTAATGACAATGGATCAGAGGTGGATGGACGCAATGTCTGGTTTGGTGAAAATCTAGATACAAGTAATTAAAAGTAGTAACACAAGCTTAAATGGCCCCAAAACAACAAATGTTGAGCTAAAATTGGTTTAAAGTGCCTCTGGGCAGGAAAGGGAACTGCTACCTTTCCAAGATATGACTAGATATAAGGGGCTTCAGTTTATGGCCAGGGATACTATAAATCACTGGATCACTTTAGTCAAAAAAGTATGTGGGAAGGTGGTGGCAGACACAGGTTTAAAAAGCCAGCTGGTTTGTGCTTGCTCACTGGCAAAGCTGGCAGATTTCATGCCAGCACGAATAGACAAAACATTATGGAACTGGGAAAAACAGAACATATTGTACCTAAGTCAACTGTGTAAACATAGAAACATAGAATTTGACAGCAGATAAGGACTGCTTGATCAACCTAGTCTGCCCATTCCCTACCTAACGGATAAACTGCAGATCCTAGTTAACCAACAGACTACTTCCTCCTACCCCCCACTAGAATTGTCTTTTGTCTGTCCCATGCATTCTTGAATTCCCCCACTGTTTTTGACTCTATGACCTCCTCAGGAAGGCTGTTCCATGTATCCACAACCCTCTCTGTGAATAAATACTTCCTCACATTACCTCTGTGCCATCCCCTCTATCTTCAAATTGTCCCCCTTGTTTTGCAATCTCTTTTCTGAAAGATGCTACCCTCTTGGACTTTGTTGATTCCTTTGAGGTACTTGAAAGTTTCTATCATGTCCCCCCCTCCCTCCTTTCCTCAAGGCTATACATCTTTAGTTCCTTTAGTCTTTCTTCGTATGTCTTCTGATGAAGACCCTGCATCATTTTGGTTGCCCTCCTCTGGACAGCCTCCACCCTGTCTATGTCTTTGCTGAGATGGGGTCTCCAGAACTGTACACAGTACTCCAGATGTGGTCTTACCAACTGTCTCTACAGAGGGCCAACGACTTCCTGTTTTCTACTGGAGATGCCTCTCCCTATGCATCCCAGTATCCCCCCAGCCCTCCTTACTGCCTTCTCACATTGCTGGCCCTTTAGGTCATCTGATATGTCTACCCCCAGGTCCATTTTTGTTGTTATCAGTAACTCACCCCCCATTGTGTACTCTTCACCTGGGTTTTTGTTTCCTAGGTACATTACTTTGCACTTCTTTGCATTGAATCTAAGCTGCCATACATTTGACCATTCCTCCAACCTTGTCAAGTCCCTTTTCATCCCTTCCACTCCATCTTGTGTATCAACCCTGTTATAGATCTTTGTGTCATCTGCAAAGAGACATACTTTCCCTTCCAGTCCCTCTGCAATGTCACTTATAAAGACATTAAAAAGGACCGGCCCTAGTACTGAACCCTGTGGTACCCCACTAGTAACCCTCCTTTCTTCACTGTGGACTCCATTTACTATTACCCACTGTGTCCTGTTGTCCAACCAGTGTTTTACCCAGGCTACCACCCTGGGACCCACTCCCAGGCTGGCTAATTTGTTTATTAATCTTTTGTGTGGGACTGTGTCAAATTCCTTGCTAAAGTCTAGGTAGGCCATGTCCACAGCCCCCCCGGTCTACTGCTTTGGTCACCCAGTCAAAGAAATCAATTAGATTTGTCTGACATGACCTTCCTGCTGTGAATCCATGCTGCCTTGGATCCAATGCCCCACTGGCCTCTAGGTACTCAACAATTCTTTCCTTCAGAAGTGATTCCATCATTTTCCTTACCACAGAGGTCAAACTGACAGGTCTGTAGTTTCCTGCCTCTGTCTTGCTCCCACTTTTGTGAAGGGGAATCACATCTGCCCTCCTCCAGTCCTCGGGTACCACACCATCCTCCGATGATTTATTAAAAAGGATAGTCAATGGTGTTACTAGTTCTTCCCTTAGTTCTTTTAGAATTATGGGGTGAATCCCATCAGGCCCCATTGCTTTTTCCACCTTCAGTTTTAAGAGTTTTTTCAGAACCCTTTCTTCTGTGAAAGGACTAATATCAACCCACCATCCAGAGTGCTTCTATTGACTGGCTTAGGTATTTCCCCCTGCTTTTCCATTATGAATACTGAGCAGAAGTATTTGTTCAGTATCCCTGCTTTTTCACTGTCGCTCTCTGCCCAGCCACCTTCCTCTTTGTTCAGCCTCAGTATCCCTGCCTTAGTCTTTCTTTGCTCCCTAATGTACCTATAAAAGTTTTTTTCCCCCTTCTTAACTGAGTTGGCTATCTTTTCCTTGGTTTGGGCCTTTGCTACTCTGACTGCCTTACCCACTTCCTTCTGTTTTAACTGGTACAGTTCTCTGTCCTGCTCCTTCTGTGTTTCCTTATACTTCCTGAATGCTATCTTTTTCTCCCTTACCTTCCCCTCCAATTCTTTTGAGAACCATAGTGGTTTTTTCTTTCATTTTAATTTGTTTATTTGCTTCACACAAAGGCTTGTTGCCTCTGTGATTGCAGTTTTGATGTTTCCCCATTGTTGCACCACCCCACCTTCTTGCCTGTTTGCTAGTGCTTTTCTGAGGCACTCTCCCATTTTGACAAAATTTGCCCTCCTGAAGTCCAGTACCTTCACTTTTGTGTGGCTTGACTCTACAGCTAAGTTTATCATGAGCCACACTGGTGGTCGCTTGTCCCCAGATGGCTACCCACGTCAAGATCAGAGATCCTCTCTCCATCCCCATTTGAGAGTACCAGGTCTAAGATTGCTCTCTCCCGAGTGGGTTCCAAAACTAGCTGTCTGAGGCACACCCCCTGTAGAGCATCAAGAATGGACCTGCTCTTGGATGTGGCTGCAGCAAAGGTGCTCCAGTCAACATCTGGCATATTCAGGTCCCCATCAGCAATATCTCCCCTTTCTCTGCCATCCCAAGGATGCCTTCTATCATTTCTTTGTCCATTTCCTCCCCTGAGGCGGGGTCTGTATACAACCCCTGTGAGTTGTGGAGCCATTTCCAGTTCCAGGGTGACCCAACAGTGCCTCCTCTCCTCCCTGTTTACCCTTTAGCTCTGTTGCTTTGATCCCTTCCCTTACATAGAGAGCTCCTCCTCCTCCTCTTCTTCCTTCCCTGTCCCTCCTGTAGATTGTGTACCCTGGTATGTTGACATCCCAGTTATGGTTCTCTGTGTACCATGTTTCTGTGACTGCCACAATATCCATGCATCCCTCTTCCATCAAAGCCACCATTTCAGGGAGTTTTTACCTAGACTATGGGCATTGGTACTCATTACCTTCAATTCTTTTATGGCTTTATTTCTTTGTGCCCCATCCCTGTCCCTACTGTCTTTGTCTCCATTTACCCCTGGTATAAATATGGAATATTTTATGGACTTGCAGCAGCAGTTTGGCCTGGGCCATGGAGACGACTTCTGCTACCTTCAAATCCAACACTATCATGCCAATCTGACCATGGGACATGGGACCCTACAGAATGTGCTGCACTTACTAGTATTTTGGTACAACACATGGGGGCACAGAACACTGCATAGTTAATTTTTCACATTTATAAAGCTTTCCAGGGAACATATATGTGAAATACCCTTTATGCGGCCATTAGATAGGAGTACATGTTGAGTACCCAGATAGAGACAGTAGACTGGAAGAAGAGATGCTAGGAGACAGGTAGGGTCACATCCTCACATGTTTAGTGGAAATATGCTAGAAACACCTTGTAAGATTCTTCAGAACACCAGCTATTAATGCCAAATAAGAAAGACATGGAAATGGCAAGTGCTCGTGGGCCTGTGGCACCACTGTGGTGACCAACATGCATATAATGTGGTCATAACCAGCACTGGCATCCTTTCACAGGGAACTGGAAGGAGCCATTATGGAGATTTTGCATGTCTCAACACATCTCACACCACAGATGTTCTTATTCCACATTTATCCCAGGAACCTCAAAGATAGACATATTAAATATTTGCTTGGGATCACGCTTATGGCAGCCAAGAAATGTGTCACTAGGAAATCATTATCCTCACATCATGTCACACTGGACCAGTGTAGAACCATGGCCAATGAGATTTACAAAATGAAAAAAATTACATATATCTTAAATGATAAAATAGGAGTCTTTACTCTTAGATGGAATTCCTGGGTCTTATATGTGATGCAGTAGGACAATACTTCCATACCCTAAACAATGTCAAACATATTCAGGTCATTTTCACCAAGCAAGGATATTCCTACAGCACTTGGGATGTACATGAGAAGGTGCAGAGTGAGTAGAAATAGAGACAGTAGACAAGGGGTTCAAAAAAAGTCTATACCTAAAAAGGCTGGTTTCTCCTTGGCCCCCTTTCAATTTATTGCTTTAACCAAGGGATTCCCCCCCTTTTTTTTGCAGTTAAATTGTTTATTAACTTTCCAATTTCAAGTAACAAAACACATATACAGGTGGAGTTTGATGGCTATAATTACAACCCCACAGTAACACAGTTTCCAGTACCTCAACCCCCACACCACTTGGGATGCATCATCTATTTCATTAACAGACACCCTACTAATGACCCCAAAAAACTACTGTCAGGACCTTGTCAATCTGCTCTGCAATAGCTCAGTTTTGTATACACCCAGTACTCAAGCAGCCTGCCCAAGTAGTGCCTCTATTCAATACTCCTGCGACTCATAATCACGGTCACTCATTGGACCTGGTCTTCCTCCTGGGGTTGGAGGCCTCTGATTTGAGGATGGAACCTGTTGGATGGTCTTACCATCACTTCATCAGGTTCAATTTCTTGGCTCCCCCCCATAAGTCTGCCCCTGTGGAGATGGTCCGATACCGCCCTTTATGGGTTTTGACCCCGATGGCCTTCTGGCAGTGTTGGACCTATTGGGAATTCCGGATGTAAGTGAGGTCCAGAGAACCTACTCCAGGCCTTTAATTGAGCAGTGGAGGGAGCTCTGGATTCACTCACTCCTTTCTGTGTTCACATGCTCACTCTCCGCCCTCTGTCCCCATGGTTTGATGGGATCTTGAGGGGGATGAAGTGGGCAGGGCAAAGGCTAGAGCAGGTTTGGCGTAGATCCAGTTTAGATGCTGACAAGCTTAGACTGATGGAATATTATAGACTCTGTCAGTCATCAGTCTCCCGTAAGAAGGCAGAATTCCTGTCCAGGGAGATTGTTACTGCACAGAACCGACCAGCTCAGCTATTCTGAACCATGGACAGACTGTGCAATCCATCCTGTCTTCGAGTCTGCAAAGCCTTGTCACAAGTGGAGTGTGACGAGTTTGCTCATTTCTTTGCTGATAAGGTTGCCAACATCAGGTTGGAGATTCGCTTATCATGCCCTATGGGGGCTATTGGTGGTCAGAGTGAGGTTGTGACTCCTCCATTTTGTTGGGCTGATTTTGGTTGACTGGCGATCAAGGATATCATGCAGCCTCTCCGGAGTATGCACCCAACTTACTGTAGTTTAGATTCGGGCCCTACTCACCTTTTAATGGGGTGTGTAGATGTGATCAGCCCAGTTCTTGTGGAATTAATCTGGTGCTCACTGGAGTCAGGGGGAGTTCCCCAGTTACCTGAAGGAGGCTGTGGTTACCCCCTTCTCAAGAAACATCTCTTGACCCAGATTCTCCTGCAAACTACAGACCAATCTCTAACCTTTCCTTTATAGGGAAGGTTATTGAGAAAGTTGTTGCACAACAATTGGAGAACCATCTTACCATCCATGCTAGCTACGATCCCCTCCAGTCTGGTTTTCATAAGAGACACAGTACTGAGACTGCTCTGGTTCGGGTACTCAATGATCTCCTTATGGCTAGAGACCAGAAGTGATGCTCCATCTTGGTCCTCCTGGATTTCTCTTCAGCTTCTGACACCGTGGACCATAGGGTTCTTCTTGATCCCCTGTGGTTCATCTGTGGACTGTCTGGTACAGTCCCCAGATGGTTCCATTCTTTCTTCACTGGCAGGTTGCAGAGGGGGAAGCACCAAGGGAGGTGGACAGTGAAAATGCCGACCTCCCGCACAGCGATGGCACAATACCAACGCAGTTATTGTGCCGCCCATTATACGAGTATTTTCTGTGGGGGGCTGTGCCTCCCACACCCCCCAGACTTTAGGATTATCAACTCTAGGTCAGAGTTGGTCCGGGAAGGGGGTCAGAACACTGGGGGAAAGCAAAACACAGAAAAAGGACCATTACAGCGATTGTCGCCGTAATGGTCTTTTATAGTATTTTGCCGTAGGGATGTCAACCTGAAGGGGTGCACCGTACAGAGGGTAGTATCAGGAATTTTTTCCTCTGATGCCTACTCCCTGTCATGTGGGGTTCTGCAGGGCTCTGTGTTGTCCTCCATGTTGTTTGCGGTGTATATGCTTCCATTAGGAGACATTGTAAGATTGTATGGGCTGAGTTTTCACTGTTATGCAGATGATACTCAGCTGTACCTGTCTTTTGTGCCTGACCAGGATAGTGCACTCTCAGTTTTTTCTAACTGTCTCACTGAAATCCAAGATTGGATGAATTCCAGTTGGCTGAGATTGAACCCTGATAAGACGAAGGTGTTAGCGGTGGACCCAGATCGCCGGATAGGGGGGCCGGTTGCTGCACGACCATCCGGGCTTTGGCTCAGGGGCTCCCAACTCCTGACCTCTGAATGGGTGAGGAATCTGGGGGTGATATTTGATGATGGGCTGACACTCCATTCACCAGCGTCAGCTGTGGTCAAGTCTTCCTTTTATCATCTGAGGAACATTGCCCGGAATAAGCACCTCATTCCGTCTGATGACCTCCCAACATTGGTCCATGCTTTTGTGACCTCGTGCCTTGATTACTGTATCTCCCCATACCTAGGGCTTCCAGGGGTTGATATCTGCCACTTGCAGCTAGTACAGAGTGCTGCAGCCAGGCTACTGTCTGGGTCAACTCTATCCAGTCATACATCACCTGTGCTGCACGTTCTGCATTGGCTGACTGTTCAGTGGCAGATCACCTTTAAGGTTGGCTTGCTGACTTTTACAGCCCTACACGGTTTGGGTACGAGTTACCTACAAGCACTTCTGAGTCCCTACTGCCCCCTCAGACTGCTCTGCTCAACAGACGAGGGATTGCTAGAGATTCCCAGGGTGCTTTTGAAGACTTTGGGAGCCTGGGCTTTTGCCTTTACTGCTCCCTCCCTAGGGAATTCTCTACCTCGTCGGTTACGAGCGTGCCAGACAGTGGAGAGCTTTAAAACTGCTTTAAAAACACATTTGTTTACATGTGCCTTTCCTGACTTTTAGTATGTATAATCGTATATTTTCATTTTGTTTTATTTATTTGTTGAATTGTTTGGTTTTTAGAAAATTTTACAGCACTTTGACAATTTTTGATACTATGCTTTATAAATACATTTTTTATTATTATTATTAAGAAAGAGCTTATAATTCTGAGCTATTGTCTAAAAAAATGCGTAACTTTGCTACTCCTATGTTCAGGGCATGTAGAATTACATCCAGGCCCTACCTCCCCTATCACTTCCCCTACAGTATTTGCATCAGTGCCAGGCCTAAAAATGATGCTGATTACCGTCTGTAGTCTCCTGAACAAAATAGACTTGGTAAAGGTTTGGGTTGCCACATAAACCCTGACATCTTAGTAGTAACAGAAACCTGGCTCAAGGGCAGCATTCCTGACCAACAAATAGCACTGCCATCCTATGGCACTTTTAGGCTGGATAGGCAGACAAGGGGTGGAGGCGTAATTATCTATGTAAACTCCAAACTTCATTGCCACTGGAATCCTTGTTATTACCAGACCAAAGGAGTTTGAATGCTTGGCCATCAGACTCTCCCTTCATCCATATGAAGCAATCAACGTCATTGGCTGCTACAGACCGCCAGCAGGGGGTACAGAACTACTGACAACACTCAGAAACATTGAAGCTAATATCAATGAATCCATCATTCTTGGTGATCTAAATTTGGACTGGCTGCCCCACAAAGCAAATACACTAAAAGACATATGTGATGAATTAGGTATTGTGCAGCTAATCTCCAAACCAAGAAGACTCAATGCCAGAAATAGTGCTAAAAGCTCCATTTTAGATCTAATACTCACTAACAGACCACATAAAGTTGCTAATACAGCTGTCTTCCACAATGATCTTAGTGACCACAACATTCCCGTCTGTACAAGAGGCCTAGAAAAATTACCGCCCCACTCCATGTTCATCACAAAGCAAAACTTCTGCAAATTCAAACCTAAAAGTTACCTAGCAGACCTATGAGATACAAATTGGTGAAATTTCTACCTGGCTACTGCAGTAGATGAGGCTGTCAATATTCTTAACACTAAATTAACAACTATAGCAAACAAGCATGCCCCATTTGTCAAATGTAGAGTGAAAAAGGCCTCATATCCTTGATTCACGCTCGATTTGAAAGCAGCCCTAACCCAAAGGGATACGTTGTGGGCTAAAGCTAGGTGGTCTAAGGCCCAGGTGGACTGGCTGGCCTTTAGAACTGTGAGAAATGCTTGTACCAAACTGGTTACAGTAGCCAAATCATCCTACTATTTGGAAGCTTTTGATTGTGCCAAGGGCACCTCAGCTAGAATTTGGAAAACCATCAAAGCTGTTGAAGGTCAAAGAACCCTGCCTGCAATCCTCACCAAAATTACAACACAAGGAGCCATGATCTGCCACCAGGGCATCATTCTAGAAAAACTAAATGAGCACTATGTGATGGCAGGCCTAGTGTTTGACTCCTCCACAGCCACTGGGCTAAGCATCCACTCCTTCCATTTCTCACCAGTGTCCTTCAAGCAAGTCGAGGACCTACTTCTAAAATCGGACACAAAAAAAGTTGCAGGCACTGACTGACTAGAGTCTTTCTTTCTAAAACTAGGGTACCACTTTCTCACTGATCCCACAGCACTCATCTTTAACCTACAGTATCAATCACAACTGGTACTGTCCCTTCCTGCTGGAAAACAGCCTTTGTATTACCCTTGTTTAAATCAGGAGACCCTAGTGATTCACATAATTACATACCAATCTCCATTCTGCCAGTCCCATCCAAGGTCCTAGAAAAATTGGTCAATAACCAGTTAAAGGAACACCTAGAAAATTCTAATTTATTTAACCCCCTCCAATCCGGCTTTCAGCAAAACCATAGTACGGTGTCAACCCTAGCCAAAGTGACTGATGATTGGTTCACTGCACTGGACAGCAAAAACTTTACTGGAGCTGACTTCTTAGACCTCAGCAAGGCCTTCAACATGGTCGACCACAACATTCTGTTAAACACACACAGAGATCTTGGTCTAAACAACTGCTCACTAAACTGGTTTACTAGCTACCTTCCTGGTAGGCTTCAGCACAGCACAGCTAATGGACTCCTTTCCTCACCCACTCCAATAACTAGAGGCATACCCCAGGGGATCTATCCTTAGACCCCTGTTATTTTTGATACATATCAAATCCCTTAGTGACAACATCCACAACTCCAGACTCCAGTTTTTCGTAGATGAGACCATCCTGTATACTTCTAAACCCTCTATGGCTGACGTTGTAACTGAACTCCAAACAGACTTTAAACAGTTGGAGTGCAACCTGATAAGATCCAAATTACTGCTAAATGCCAAGAAAACTAAAATTATGTATTTTTTTACCTCTGCATCTCCCTTCTTCTCATTTACAGGCCACACCGGCACCTATCATAACTGTATTAAGAGACTCGATAGAGCCAGTTGACCAGTTCAAATACCTTGACGTATGGTTAGATAGCGAATTATCCTTCTCATAGAAACATAGAAACATAGAATTTGACAGCAGATAAGGACCGCTTGGCCCACCCAGTCTGCCCATTTCCCTACCTAATGGATAAGCTGCAGATCCTAGTTAACCAGCAGCCTACTTCTTTCTATCCTCACCCCCTAGAATTGTCTTATGACTGTCCCATGCATGTCACATCGAATCTAAGAAGCTGAAAATATGTCTTGGCTTTTTCTACAGAAACAAATCCCTTTTTCCATTAGACATTAGGAAAAGACTTGTCCAAGTGACCTTTCTCTCTCTCTACTTGACTACATAGATATCATTTACAATAGTAGCACAGCAACAAACCTTCAAATGCTGGACACACTATTTCACCGCACAATCTGGTTGATAACCAATGCACCCTATAGAACCCATCGCTGTGCCCTCTACTCGATGTAGGCTGGACTTCCCTGGCTGCAAGAAGGACACTCCACACTAGTATCTGGGCTCTTAAAGCACTCCAGAAAAAAGTTCCCTCTTATATCACCTCCCTATTACACCAATACAACTGCACCTGCGCTCTTAGAAAAAATGCTTATATTTTATTTGAAGTGCCCAAATTCCATACACTCTATGGCAAAGCTGTGCCCAGTCATGTTATCCCGTCCACTTGGAATAAACTCCAAGCAATACTAAAACTTCCTGAACTGATTTCCTTGAATGCATTCAAAACTATGGCCAATTAAGCGCTTGCTGAAAGTTGTCATTGCCAAAATAGCAAACAATCCTCCTAGTGGTGAACCCCTACAACCCTTAAAGCACTTGACTGTAAACTCTTCTTACGTACCCTCATTTCTACCTTCCTGCCTGCTAGCCCAGCTTAGTTCTTTCTCTCTCCTTGCCTGTTAACTCTGCTTCTTTAGCTCTACATAAAAGTTAATTTATCTCAACTCTTATTGTACATTGTTTACATGTGTCAAAACCAAACAGAATTCATGTACCACAGCTGTGCTGTACTGTACTATATGCTATTGTATTACTATAACACTTTTATGTACTGTACCAAGATGTCCTACCAGGACCTCCTTGTAAATGAGTGTGCTCAACAGAGTTTTCCTGCAAATAAACTTGAAAACATGAACTTGAAACATGAGCAATTATTCTTAAACTAGTAAGATGCACACTCACCAGTTACACAGCCTAGATTCTTAGTAGTGGGGTGGGGGGGAGAGAGAATCAAAGCTTCAGTGCTTCAACCATGTTATGTGAGGATCCTTAAGGGACAGGTGATATTATGAGGCAATCTTCATCTTAAACAAGAAAATAAAACACAAAGAACCACTATCTAAACAGGTCATTCAACTATTTACATTCAGGGAAATACATATAGCCAGTGGGTACATAATCCAATTAACATGTCACAGATATTGAAATACGTGTAGTCCAATGTACGTGGTATGTATATATATATAACTTAGCCTATCCCAGTTTTTGGGGTAGCGTACGTAGGAAAGGGTTTCCAACATTCTTCATAAACTAGTGCAGTACTGCTAGCCAAGTGCAAAAGGCAGTCCATAGAGGCTATTTGTATCATTGAGGTGAGTAATTCCTGTGTGGTTGGTATCACAGGGGATCTCCATTTAAATAAAGTGAGGCATTTGGCCTGCATGGTGAGAAGGGCTAACCATTTATGTTCTGGGCCAATAATGTGCTGTGCTTCTGATTTCATACCTAGGAGTAGCAGTTGTATATATTGAGGGACAGGCTTAAAGAGCACCTGAGTCCCTATTTTACAGACTTGGTCCCATACCTTCTGTATTCTGGGACATGCCCAGAGGATATGGAGCAGGTCACCAGGTTTTGAATGACATCTCCAACACTGGTTGGAGCCATGGATGCCTGCAGCACATAGAACTGCTGGGGTTCGATACCAAGAGTGCAGTATCTTATTTTGGATCTATCGGCTCTTTGCATCTTTGAAGTTTTTCTGAGCCGATTGCCAGCACTCTTTCCATTGAAGGTCTGTAATTGTAGTATGTAGGGCTTTCTCCCATTTGGTTTTGGAGGCCTTTGACTGACTGGTGAGAGTGTCTCTCAGGGCTGAATATATCCTACTCGCTATTTCCTTTGGTTTAGGGAGCCATATGGGTAATACAGCTGGGTTACCTGACTGTGGCATCTTTCTTGAGATATTCTTGTATGTTACTCAGAATCTGTAGGTACCTCCAGAAATCTGAGGCTGGTAGGGCCCAATGAGATTGTACATTTGAGAATACGTCTACTACTGCAGTGTTTGGGACTAGTAAATCTTCAACTGTCTGTAGACCTTTGCATGCCCACTCACTCCATTGGACTGAGTGACCTCCTATAAGGACAGTCTGATTCCCCTATAGTGAGGTAAGTTTAAGCAGGGTGAGGTTCACACTCAGTCTGCATTGTACCTTGGCTCAGCCTTGTATGGAGGGAACAATAGTGGGGTGTAGTCTCAACTGGGGTGGAGTGATGTTGTAAACCAATAGTAGGAGGGAGAGTTTTTTGCTGGTCTCAGGTTCTATGGCCACCCATTGAGGCGATGCTGTCTCTATCAGCTGAAACCAATGAAGTGTTTGTGCCATTTGGAAGGCCCATTTGTAGTCCTCAATCCAGGGGGAGGCACCAGCCACCCACCCTCCAGTGTGCCCTCAACTTTTTCTGGCTGTATCGAGGTGGTTTCCCCACCCAGAGGAATCTGCCACTGCTTTGTCTAATTTTAGGTACCAAGTGAGAGGAAGGAGCATGGGGATGTGTGTGTGTCAGTAAGTAAAAAAATGTTAGTGCCAAGACCATTTTGACTGCTGCAATTTTCCCAGCCAACACTAGATGAAGTTTACTCCATCTGTTCATGTCATTTGTCAGTTCCACTAGCAGTAGCTGGAGGTTATATTCCCAGAGTTCAGGGAGTGAGGGCGTACATTTGATTCCCAGATATCGAATACCCTCTCCTGCTCATCGCAGGCTGGTATTATCGAGGGTTTGGGAAGTACACTGGAAGTTAAGGGGGGAGCATTTCAGTTTTGGTTTGGTTAGTTCTGAGGCCAGACAATTTGTGGAATGTTTGCAGGTTGTTAAGCATAGGGAGCAAGGCTTTATTTAAGTCTGGGCCTATGAGGATCCCTTGTATTTCTGTACCCTGCCTGAGTTTGGCCGCTAAGGGCTCTACTGCAAGCACAAAAAGGAGAGGGGGAAGCCTTGTCTTGTACCTCTTCTTGGTTAACCAGGGGCGGAAGGGTGGAGTTTGTAAGGATATGAGCAGAGGGGTTATTATACAAGGAGCTTATCCATGTTCTGAAGTGAGGGCCAGTCCCTATATGTTCTAATACTGTGTGGAGGTAGTCCCACTCTAGTGAGTCAAAGGCCTTCTCAAAATCAATGGCCACCCCTGCCACTGGAGTTGCAAGGTCTTTGGCGGTATGTACTAGGGTAATCATGGTCCTGATGTGGACTGCACTGTACCTGCCAGGGACAAACCTAATCTGGGCTGGGTGAGTGAGCTGCAGGAGAAGGGTGTTGAGTCTATGGGTGAGGGCTTTGGTAAAGATCTTGCTGTCAACATTAATCAATGACATGGGCTGGTAGCTGCTGGGGGCTGTGGGGTCTTTACCTTTTTTGGGTAGTGTGGTGATCACCACTTCCTGTAATGTGGGGGGGGGATAGGCCCTCTAATTCTACTTCCAAATAAACCTACTGTAATATAGGGGAGATTGTAGTAGCTAGGGGCTGCCTGAACTCCACTGTAGATCCATCACCCCCCTGGTGGTAATAACCTATAAGCAGAGTATTATTGAGCAACTCAGTATGAGCGACCCAATAATACCGCTCATGTTTAGGGTGACCATTGTAAGAGAGCAAAAGATCCTCTATAGCGAGTGTACCAGTGAACTACAGTCGCTATGACAGGATATAGGCAAGTGTATGGCTGAACCTTGCTGAGCTGGCCGTTTGGTGTACTGGTTAGAGCTACCACCTACAGAGAAAGTGGACCTGGATTTGGGCCCTACATTAGGACATTACATTTTCTTTTTTTTTATGCCCCCCCCGGAGTTGATTATGGGGGGCCAATGGGCACCACTGTTTCATCCCTTGGTTCGCACAAGTTTAGTAGTCCAGGAGCCCTGTGAGTCATATTTAACCCTTGTCCAATTATTGCTTTATAAAAATATAATGAGGTTGTGTAACTTGCAATTTATTCCTGTTTCAAAAAGAATATCCCAGAAAATTTCCTAGATACCATATTGAAAACTGATTTTATAGTTCATAGGAAACAGTTTTTGTACACTTCTAGACCCCCTCCTGCTTTCCTTTTAGTGTCTCGCCAATATTCTGATGGGTTTTGACATTTTTTGTTCAATTACTAATCAAATATTTTTGCCTTTGTAACTGTTCTGAATCCCTCTCTCCTCAGCAGCTGCTCCTCTCTGCTTTTATGCTCTTTGAACATTCCTTGAAATCACTAACACCATATTGGGCCTTTCAAATGAATAACATGGAATAATGTTATGGATGTCATGGAATATCTTAGAAATATGAAAAGAAAGAGCAGCAGCTGCTGAGGAGAGTGGAACTCTATGAAGATCTGAGGGCACCCTGACGCTAGATTATTTATCAAGAATTGAACATAGCATATCGACATAACTTGTATGGAAAGGGAAAATGGGAAGGCAGTTAACTACAGTATGTAAATATCATTTCCTATCACCTTTACGTTACTGAATGCAACATAAAGGGACTGATTCCTGGCTGTAACATATTTTTTGGTGTAAGTGAAAATAGAACAGAACAATGGTCAGTAGTAAAGCACTTCTTCCAGCAGAAAACCCTGCCTTGTAGACAGGCATCATGCTGTTTTCCCTGATCCACTGTTCTAATTTAAGCAGAAATATTTTAGAATTTGTTTTGTATGAGTATCAATCAAATAAATGCATTTATATATGGCTGGGGCTTTTTAAAACCTTTTTTTGCCCAGCCTGGATGAAAGAACGGCACCTACTCTAATACAGTTATTAAAATGAAAAGCCAGTGCAGACAATCACCATTCAATGTTTAGAAAGTACACCTCTAAACAGGAATTTGATCATTCTCAGGGACTTTTGATATTAACCTGAAACCAGGAGGTAATTAAAAAAGACCAGAGACCTGATTAAAGGTCTCCTGTTTTTTTTTGTCTTGATTAGAACTGACCTAGCTGCCAGGATATAGGGCTCATAAAGTTCTATGATTCCTATAGGAAGAACATTGATACCACCATGGTGCTAAAAGTTGTAAAACCCTTTGATATGCCTTGGGAACAGGAACTACACAAGATCAAAGAGAAAATGTTTAATTAAGGAGTCATACTTAGGAAGTGGATTTTTTGCTGATGTCACCTTATTTAATATACTTCCTGATAGGACATCATGTTTGTATTTTTTTCTATTCTAAAAGGGAGGCGCTAGATGGCTCACCAAGGGGGTGGGGAGATGGAGTTGAAATGTATCCTTGTAACTGGGGAATATAACATATTATTTTGGGACTCTGAGAGAATCTAACTATAAGCACTCCAGAGGTAATGCATTAGATAAAAAAAATCTAAGTGTATTGTGGTAGGAGTTTTTGTTTTGCACTTTGCCCTTGTTCTTGTATGTGATTGTGAGCTCTTTGATATATTGTTCTGTGTTTACATTTTTCAAATTTTTATCATCTTTTAGTAATGTACCCTTTATTTTGAAAGACTGCCTGGGTGTCTGCCAAATCTTTTTTTGCATGTGACGTATAGAGGGTTAAGACTGACAAAAACTGTTCAACAGCTTGATGGTGTTCCTAAACTGGGAAAAGGGGAAGAATATACCTAAGGTCTTTTATAGAGTTTTAACTAAGGGTTCATTTTAGAAGCCTGGCTTGGTGCCCCTGGCGAAAGATTGTACCGCAATCCCTGAAGAGTGTACATATCTGAGCCTGTACATTGGGTATGCTAGCATAAGATTCACAGTTTGAACCTCCCCAGAACTTGAGACTAAAAGTGATTCGGACCCAAAGGCAGACAGGAGGTTTACCCTGTCTGTTACCTGTTCACACTATTGTGCTCTGAGGTTGGCACTGTGGAAGCAGAGGGCCTGACCTGCTAAGTGCGTTTGTGACAGGCAGCACACCCACCTTAGAGTAAGGCACCATTGTGCGTGGGAGGAATAGAAGAAAGCAGCTGAGGGGGTGGAGGCAGTGCCACTCCTAGTGGTCCTTCTAAGTTGTGGGGGGGTGGCGTAGTAAGTGACAAGAAGGTGGTGCACAGTTGCCTGAGGGGGGCACTGATGAGGGAAGTGTGACCTTCAGCTGTATGGGAGGGCTGCGGCCAGGAAGAGCACATGAGACACCAGCTGCAGATCCTCCTCTTTTAAGATCTTGGTTAAGAGATCATATGGCAAAACTCCACATCAAGATGGAGGCCTCAGACATTGTGTCCCTGGAGGCCACACACCAGATGCTGCTGTCAAACCAGAAGACACTGCTTGAGGGACAGGCAGAACTCCATGGTGGGGATGCACACTTTGGCCCACCCAGGCCATAGTAATAAATAAACACCATGGGCCAGATATTCAAAAATGGGTAAAGCAGAGCACAAATGTTTGAGCTGTGCTTGCCAGTTGCCCATGACCCTGAGGATATTATATTTAGTCGGATAGTGCATTGTCGCTATCCAGCTGAATATAGGGGCATGTCGGCACAGCACTAAGCGGAGTAGTGCTGCCCCAACATGGATCCAGGCAGTGTTGGTAACAGCATCACCAGATATGATAGTGGTGGTAGCTCCCATCATGCTATTCAGACAGCACCATGCAAATGAGCCCATTGGGCATGCAAGGTGCTAAGGATCCATTTGCATATCCATTATGGGCACATTTGCAGGGGAAGTGGTGGCAGGTTTTGCCCCACTGTGATCAGCTCTTCCCCCCACCCAATTATCTGGTCCCATAAAATAAAGTATTTCCTGGAGTATAGTGGCACCCACCACCATCTTAGCACTGTCCTGTATCATTCTAAAATTTTCTGTGGTGTCTAGTGGCCCCCTCACCTTCTGCTCACCAGCCCTAGTACAATAATATGCAGTACCTGTTATCTAACAGTCCCTCCCTCTGATCGCTTGCCCTACTAAAATACTGTAATATACAGCCCCTGCTGCCTAGTGGTCCCCCACCCTCTGATCTCCAGTCCTGGTATAAAAAAATAACTCTTCAGTGTCCAGTGTTAGCCCCCAATCTCCAGTCGCTGGCCCTGGTATAATAATATACAGTCCCAGGTGCCTAGTGGCCCCCTCCACTCTCCAATCACCAGTCCCAGTATAATAATATACTGACCCTGGTGCCTAGTGGTCTCTCCACTCTCTGGGTGCTGTTCCTGGTATAAAAAAATAACTCCCTGGTGTTCAGTGGTCCCCCTACCCACCAAGCTCCATCCCCGTACCAATGTAAACTTTCCCTGACATCTAGAAGCCCCCACCACACCTTGGGCACTGACCAACCTACTCAGCCACCCACATAGATGCATAGAAAGTGATAGCAGAAGGGCACCATGAGTTCCATCTAGTCTGCCCATGTCTCTACCCCCCTCCCTGAACTGCTACTTAGTGTTATGATGCCTTTTTAATTATCCCAAACATTCTTAAAAGCCCCAACTGTTTTTGCCTCCACCACTCCCTGTGGAAGGCTGTTCCATGTATTGACCTTGAAAAAGAACTTATGTGTGTTGCTCCTGAATATGCCCCTTCCCAGTTTTATTTCATGACCTCTTGTTCTAGTGTAAGTTTTGACATGAAACAGATCTTGAACCTGTACCTTATTTATTCCCTTCACGTACTTGAAAACTTCAATCATGTCTCCCCCTCTCTCCTTTGTTCCAAGGAAGACATGTTGAGATCCTTCAACGGTTCTTCATATGGTTTCAGATACAGTCCCTGTACCATCTTTGTAGCTTTCCTTTGTACTACCTCCAATCTATCCACTTCCTTTCTAAAATGTGGACATTTGCCCTTCTCCAATCTCTTGGGACCTCCTCTAGTTCAAGTGATAGGTAGGTTAAATAGTTTAGCCAGAGGTGCTGCAAGCTCCTCTCTTAGCTCCCTAAGAATCCTAGGATGAATATCATCTGGGCCCATGACCTTGTCCACCTTGAGTTTCCCCAGTTCTTCAAGGACTCTCCTTTATGAATGGTCTTGAATTGACTTCACACTTCATGGTACAACTTCCATTCAGGGTGGGTCTGCAACTGTCTTCTTCCTTGGTAAAAACAGAGCAGAAGTACCTGTTGAGGATCTCCGCTTTGTCTTTGTCATCTTCTGCATGCCCCCCTTCATCCCTTGCGATTCTGACTATACCACCCCTCATCTTCCTTTTCTCTCTGATATATCTAAAGAAGGTCTTGTCCCCCTCTTTTGACCTCCTGGGCTAACTTTTCTTCTGTTGATGCCTTTGCTGCCCTAATTGTTTTGCTTACTTCCCTTTGTTTCTCCTTGTATGTGTCTGTCTTCAACGCATCCAGTTTCCTTGTATCTCCTGAAAGCAGTTATTTTTTCCCTAACCCTGGTGGCATCCTCCCTAGAGAATCAGAGCATTTTTTTCTTCCTCTTTGCTTTACTCACCTGTCTTAGACGTTGATCTGAGGTTCTGTTATAGCCCTCTTTAGATATGCCCAGTACTCTTCAACCCCCCCTTACTGGTTTATTTACTAGGTTATTTTCTAGACAGTTCATTTTGGCAAAATCTGCTCTTCTAAAGTCCAGTACTTTAGTTTTTGAGTAACTAGTTTTCACTGCCGTATTTACGTGGAACCACAGCATGTGGTGGTTGCTGGACCCTAGGTGGCTCTCAACTTCTGCTGCTGAGATGTTTTCTCCATGGGTAAGTAACAGGTAAAGGACAGCTTCCCCCCTTGTTGGGTTCCTTACAAGCTGCCTTAGGCCTGATCTCTGCAGTGCTTCTAGGAAGTCTTTGCTCCCTGATGCTGTTGCTGTGTAGGCACTCCAATTTATGTTGGGCAAATTGAAGTCACCTACTACTATCACCTTCCCCTTGTCAGTCATCCTGTGTATGGTCTCAATGATCTTCTTGTCTCCCTCCAAACCCTGTGCCGGGGGTCAATAGATTACTCCAACCCAAGTCACTGTGCCATTTTCAGCATTGAGTGTCTCCCACAGTTCTTCAGATTCAGTCTGAGCATTTTGGATCATTGTAGCATTTATTCCCTCCCTCACATAAATTGCCACCACTCTGCCCTTTCTTCCTTTCCTGTCCCTCTGAAAGAGGCTAAAACCTGGGATCATTGTTTCCCCCAGTCATGATTTTCATTGTACCAGGTTTCAGTGATGGCAACCCAGTCCAGATCTGCCTCTGTAATGATTGCAGTAAGGTCAGCTACCTTATTCACGAGACTCCTTGCATTGGTATACCCCTTACCTGAAGCACTGGTGCTGTGGGAGGCCATACAGCGACCATCACCACCCTTCTCTCACCACCTTGTCTGGCTGCCATATGCAATGACAGCACACACTCCCTTTGCAGTACAGGGTACCCACACTGTCTGTCATCACATATGATGGCCAGCTGAGGTGGTGAGAGGAGGGCTATGCTGGTTACTGTATGGGCACCCACAGCACCAGCACTTCAGGTAAGGGGGTTGGCAGGGTCAGTTGGTCAGTCCCTGCAGTGCAGAGGGCCACTAGCTGCCAGGGAAAGTGTATGTTGGCATGGGGCTGGGCATTGGTGCAAGGAGGGGACCTCTGGATATTAGGGAGTTATTTTTTATACTGGGGGCAACAATCAGATGGTGGGGGAGACCACTGAACACCAGGGAGTTATTTTGTCATACTGGGTCTGACAATCGGAGGGCATTGGGACCACTAGACACCAGGGACTGTATATAATCATACTGGGGCTGGTGATCGGAGGGTGGAGGGACCACTAGGCACCAAGGACTGCATATTATTATACTGGAGCCAGTGACTGGAGGGTGGTGGGGAACCACTGGATACCAGATACACTTACTTCAATTACCAGGGATGGCAATCAGAGGGCGGGGGTGCCACTAGCCACCTGAGAGCAGGTGTGCTCCCCCACCACCAACGTGGTTGTTGACTGCAGTTTCTCCCTCGGTCAATAGGGTTGCCCAGAGAAAATTGAGATTCTTCTCAGTGGTATTTGCACAGCTCAAAATGTCCTGCACTAACCCCTCTGCACAGCGCAAATGTGCTGAATATTGCACTGCGCTGGTGTTCCTGGCTCTGCCCCTTCCTTCACCCACCCCATACTTTATTTTTTTTGCATGCACTAACCCTTTTAGCGTACAGCCCCTTTGAATATTGCACATGGGTGCAAACCCCATGCAAACAGGGCACAATCACTTTGCCCACTGGGCAACGTTTTGAATATCTGGCCTCATATGTCTTATTGCAAACGTTCAACAAAGTTTCTGCCCGGTAAGCATCTGGCCAGCCTGGGATTGCAGGGAAGCAGTTCCGATTGGACTTCTGCCTGATGCTACCCTCCTGATTTGACTGTTGTGCAATGCTTTCTCCCCTTGATTGGCCTGTTTCACTCTCTGACTTTTCTGGGCTACAGTGCCATTGATTTACATTGTAAACAGCTGAAGATTTGCGCCCACTCCCCCCCGACCTTTATTAAATAGCCCTTTGCCCAGCCACTCAGCCCAGGCCCCTCCCTATCTGATCTCCCATTCGCTGTTCTCCTCTGCCCCACCCCCCACTGCCCACTTGCTCCCCTCCTCTCTCTCTCCCCTCCTCTCTCTCTCTTCCCTCAGTACTACTCTTACTGCTCCATCTCCTCAGGCTCCTGCTCCACCCCTTATCCTCTACTCAATCTCCTCTGCTTCGTTCGTGTCCTGCACAACCTATCCCTCACTGTGTGGCATAATGGCTCTTTCCAATATGCTTCTTAGATTCCTCATCCTTTCTTCCTTTTTACCCTTTCTCTACCTCCCCACTGCTGTCTACCCCTCTCTCCCACCCAACTACCTACTGGATCAAATATACTGCCCCCATGGAACTCTACCTGTGGTTCCATCCCACCATGTGCTCCCAATACTGAATATGGGTGGCCACTCCACAGTACCCTCATTAGGGGCCTAAGGTCTCACTCATCCTTTCTACCAACCTTGGCCCACCTGACGTCCCTCTGGAACAAGCATCGGGAACCTTTCTCATGACCCTGCAAGAAGGGTAAAAGTAAACTCACTCTCATGGAATTACGCCTTTGCTCCTTGAAGCTCCTGCTCTTGCTCCTGCTGCTGCTACTGTCAGGCAACGTCCACCCTAATCCTGGCCCGAAAACTTCAATTGCTGCCAAACATAAACCTCAACCTGGGACACTCACCCTTGCAACACTGAACATCTGCAGTCTGCTCGCAAAGATTGATGCCCTCCAAATCTTTGTTAACCAACACAAACCTGACATTCTCGCAATTGTTGAGACCTGGCTCTCACCTAAAGTGCCTGACATGGCTATCCTACTGCCTGGCTACAATGTCTATAGACTAGATCGGAAGTCAAAAAGAGGGGGAGGGTTGTGCTATCTACCTCAAAGACTCCCTCTTGGGTCATCCCATAACTACCCCTTGCTACTATTAGGTGCTCACAACACAGCCCTGACAGTTGTTGCTGTGTACATCCCTCCAAATGAGCAAGTAAGTGGTTTCAATGCTGTTCTGAACTTTGTTCGGTCACAACCTCATGGTGCTGAGACAATCCTGCTTGGCGACTTTAATTTAAACTGCTTGGCACCTGAATCAGCCAGTTTCAAGGATGCTTTATCCTCGGCAAACCTTGCCCAACTGGTTGACTCATCAACCAGGCAAAATTTCAAAACTGGCACTAGTACCCTCCTTGATTGAGTCCTGACCAGTCATCCTAATTGGATCACTAATGTCTCTGTCCTCTCAGACTCACTCAGTGACCACTCCCCTGTCACCTGCCAATGGTCCAACAAATTCTGCAAGCCTCCACCTCGAATCATCTCTAGTTGGGTACTGTCACGTGGCCAGTTGCCACACCTAAAATCCCAACTCAGACAACAAGACTGAACCCTAGCTTGCACAGCGGAGAATGTCAACTTGGTACTGCATCACTTCATTACCATTTTCAATGCCGCCTTCGACACCCATGCCCCTTTAAAAAAATGAATAGTAAAAGGCATGTGCAACCCTTGGCTCTTTGCAGATCTAATCACCCAACTGAAATCCAGGGATTCACTTTGGCAATGGGCAAGGGCATCTGGCTTGCCATCTGACTTCCAGATCTACAGACATGCCCGTAATGACTGCACTAAATCAATCCGTCTTCACAAAAGTAACTACTACAAGGAAGCCCTCACCAGTACATGGGGCAACGGGAAAGCTTTCTGGAATAATATCAAGAAAGACACAGGGAAACAACCAAAAACCTCCCCCAACATGCTGGTGATTGATGGAACAACCACACTTGACTCTACTACTATCGCTAACACCTTCAACTCTGCATTTACTGACTTCAGCAGTGTTCTCCCCCCTGACTATTTTGATGAAGATGTTACAACAGCACACCACTCCAGCCTCCTGCCCACATCTACCTACCCAGTGTTCTACTTTAAAGCCCTTCAGTTACATGAAACTGTCAACTATATTAAAAAAGCAATCACCAATTCCAGAAGTAGTGCTGACTCACTGGACCTCAAAATACTGTCCCTCACCCTTGACGATGTGATTGGACCACTCACTAAGATTTTCAACCTCTCCTTCTGTCTTGGGCAGTTCTCTGACATCTGGAAATCTGCAACCGTGATCACTGTCCACAAAAGTGGTGATAAGTCCCTCCATGTGAATTATTGCCCAATCTCCATCTTGTCTCCACTCTCCAAGACCCTGGAATGTATAGTAGCTGACCAGCTTACTGAATACCTGGATAAGCATAATATCCTATGCTCTCAACAACATGGCTTCAGAAAAGGGCATAGCACTACCTCTGTCCTCCTTGAATTCACTGGTGCAACCCACAGTTCCTTGGACAATGGTCTCCTTGCTGGGTCTGTTTTTATAAATCTAACAAAGGCCTTCGATACCGTTCTTCATGGTCTTCTAATAGGGCAGTTCTGGTTAGCTGGCCTCTCCTCTGTTTCTTTGGCCTGGTTCAAAAGCTACCTAGAAAACCACTCTCAAAGAGTCAAAACTGCTTATGTCCTTTCCGATGCAAGACCCATCCAATCAGGAGTTCCACAGGGATCCATTCTGGAGCCCCTCTTGTTTAGACTGTTTCTGAACAGCCTTCCAAAATCCTGCACAGAACAAATCCTCCTTTATGCTGATGATGCCATCATTCATGCTACCCATGAGAATCTCCCAGCCCTTCAAAACAAACTTTAGCATGGCTTCACCTCAGTTGAACACTGGTTTAGCAAGCATAAACTGCTACTTAACTATAAAAAAACCAAGTCTATGCTTTTCTGTAGCACTCACAACAAATACAAGCTGCAACCTTTGACTATCACAAACTGCCTTGGAGCCGCCCTCAAGCAGATGCACTCCTTTAAATACCTTGGGGTCACTTTAGACAGTCACATCTCTTATGGAACCCACATCAACAGTGTTGCCAAAGCTTCAGATACCCTACTTGGTCTCCTCTACAGGCACAGACAGCACCTTACACCAGAAGCCTTAAGGGTTGCAGTTCAGTGATCAGTTGTCTCAATTATAGACTACGGCGCCTCATCATCTATGGCTCCACCTCACAAACTGCTCTTTGGCGCATATCCACGACGCTCAACAAAGCCTTCCAGCTCATCACTGGCTCCCACCATCTCACACATACGTATGACCTATATGCACAATCGGGTTGGCTTCAACTATCAAACCACATTAAATACTTGACCTGCACTATGGCAAAGAAAATCACCTTGGGACTTGTGCCACCTGGAATCCAAGCTCTCCTTTGCCCTAGCAACAAGCTTAGACCCACAAGAGGCTCAGCAACCCAACTCTTTCTGGTTCCCCCACTGCTGTACTTCTCAAGATCAAAGAGCCTTCACCTATAGGGCCCCCAGCTGGATGAATATGCTCAGCAGTGATCTCTCATCTGTGCCAATGCTTGGACCTTTCAAGGCCAAACTCTGCCTTCACCTCACTGCCTCCAGCACCTGCGACTGCCCTACTTAAGTGCCTACCTCCCCCCACTCCCTACTGCCTCTTTAATCCTACCTCCCCCCCACTCTTGCTGTCCCTTTCATCCCCAACTTGCACTTCCGCTATCCCTCCACCCCACCATTTCTATTTCTTTCTTATTTCAGTCTCATTTTTCTTCTTTTTTTCTTTGCCTCAGCATCTCTACCTGTATTATGACAATGCCACTGGCTGCTTCCTCAGTTATTTTCCCCCCAATTGTTCTCTTCTCCCTCTGTTACTGCTCACTGCACTAGCGCTCATTAGCCCGTATGTTCATAACCACATATTTGTACTTAGTGTTATAATGTCTACATTGCCTATTGTGACTGAATGTCGTGTCTACTCTGTATTGTACCTCTTTTGACGTGGAACCTTTGTAAAAGAGCCTTGACTCAAAGGTACTTGTAATCCTAGACTCAAATAAATAACATAAAAATAAATAATTCATTTTAGAAATGCACTATATGAAAATCACATGTCCTATTGTTTCTCATGTCCTAGGAATTATACATACTTGCTACATGCCTTTGTGCTGTCAGTCATGCTTCCACAACAACACCTCTGACTTATAATTCACTTTAGTACTCAGAAATGCACTATATGAATATCTCATTTCGCATTTTTTCTGATGTCCCAGAAATTATATAGACCTGCCACATGTGACGCACTGAGTCAGTTAGTCTCTCACCACAGCAGTTTTCTCAAGTCACAGGAAATAATTTATCATGCTGCTATATGTCACTAGCAACAGTGTTGTGGCATGCAAACTATGCCAGACAGTTGTTCCATGTGGTAAATGAGGAAAACACCTTGGCAATGGAGGGTAGCACATCTACCTTAGAGTAAGGTACCACTGTGAGTGGGAGGAATACAAGAAGTCGGCTGAGTAGGGTGAAGGTAGTGGCACTGCTAGTGGTCCTTCTGTGTCACAGGGGGGTGGTGTAGCAAGTGATGGCAAGGTGCACAGTTGCCAGAAGAGGGCACATGTGATGGAACTGGGACTTGCGGCCAGACTTTGGGGTTGCGGTCATGGAAAGAGAGGAAGTAGTACAACCATGTGTTGAGATAGGGGACCCCAGATGCTGAGGTGTGTACAGGGAGGCCACACACCAGGTGCTGCTCTCAAACCAACCTCTTGTCACACCCTAGGCCATAGCAATGATGCACACTATACAAAATCCTCATTTGCCATATTTTCTCAAGTCTCAGGAATTATATATGCTATATGCTGCTGTGCTGTGTCATTCTCACACCACAGCACCTCTCTTTAAGCACTTTAGTGGACAGAAATTCATGACAGGAGGAGCAGAGATCTGTGAAGAGAAGAGTGAAATTATTTAGACTCTAGTTCACCCCGTCATGTTTTGTTGCACCTGTGAAAGCAAAATTAAAAAGTACAGGAAAAAAACAACTTTTGGAAATGACACCTTCACACTGGTGATGGTCATGCCATGTAATGGCACAATGGTGCCTCAGAGGGGGAGGAGAAGGCGGTTTGTTGGCTGCTGAAGATAAGGCAACAGGAGAGGAGACCTGTGAACACAAGAGTGAAATTATTTAGAGTCAAGCCCCCTCATGGTCTTTTGTATCTGTAAAAAGAGCATGAAACCAGAAAAGTAAAAAAAAAAACAACAATGGAATGAAACTTACTGTCACATTAGAGATGGCCATGATGTGTAATGGCACAATGGTGCCTCAAAGGTGGAGAAGGAGTAGGCATCTTGGTGGCTGGAGGAAGCAGTAGGATAACAGAAGCAGGTTCACACAGTTGTCAATGTGTCTGGCATTTCTGCAGGGTTAAGAGTCTTGTTTTTCTGAAGGCATGCATGAGATGGAGGAGGAGGAAGCCAATGTTGCTTCTGGGTGAGGAGGTCTGGAGGAGGACAGAGTGCAGAGCATTATCAGTGGGGGCAGGTGTGGCAGCAGGTTCACATTAAGCTGGTGTCTGGCATTTACGATGGGTTAATATTCCATGTTTTTCTAGAGGCATGCATGAGATGGAGGAGGTCCACATTGTTCCCAGGTGAGGAGGAGTGGAAGCAAGAGTGAGGAGTTACATTCTCCTCCTCCTTTCTGTGTCCTCCAAATTAATCAATCTACTGCTCCTCATCCCCAGCAATGAATACCCCCCTCTGCATTACCAATATCTGAATTTTCACCAAATGGGAATTCTGCATCCATTAAGTCCACATCTATCTCTGTGGTGGGTGGCTGTCCTTCCTCTGCTTCATCCTCATGTGTCAGTGGTGCCCACAACAATACACTTCTATTTTGTGGTTTATGTGCACTATTCATTTTAATGAATATCGCCATAGTAATATTTTTGGGAGATACTTTTGTACATCAGTCTGTGATAATTACCCCTACTGCTTGCTTAGAACTAGCACTAGATGATGTCAGCTCAGATATTTTAAAAGTCACATCTGCCAGTGCAGGCCACTCTTTAAGTTTGGCTGAATTTCTTGTCCATTTGGCTGAATTTCTTGTCCCAAGCTGTTCAGGCTGTTCAGGGGCTTGCTTTGTTTGAAACCAGTATTCCAAGGCTTCTAGCAAGTTCCAGCCTGAGGTGTCTCCTTTCAGCTAGCATCAGATTACAGGTGTGGGAATTGAAATTGTTTTGTGCTTACTAAGATTGCTTTATTTGGCTGAATTTCTTGTCCCAAGCTATTCAGGCTGTTCAGGGGATTGCTTTGTTTGAAAACAGCATTCCAATGCTTCTAGCAAATTCTAGCCTGAGGTGTCTGCTTTTCTGATTATCAGAAGCAGTCACAGAACTCAAAGCTCCACAAATAACCAAATGGCCAATTAGGCTTCTCACAGACTAAAGAAAGTTTATTGCCAAACTCCACAGATGCCAAAAACAGGTATACAAAATAAATTGACATTTCACCTCCTTCGAGGCTTTGTCAAAGCCTCGAAGAAGATGAAACGTGTTTGTTTTGTACACCTGTTTTTGGCATCTGTGGAGTTTGGCACTAAACTTTTTTTAGACTGCAAGAAGTCTGATTGAACATTTGGTTATTTGTGGAGCTGTGAGTTCTGTAACTGCTTCTGACAATCAGTATACATTATCACAAGGAACCCAATCTCCAAGAGTAGCTCTCTACCATGAAGTGTCTGTTTTCTGTTAAATTGTTGTGCAGGTTGTCTTGCTGAAAGGAAGGAAAGCACTCACTAGGGTGGTGGGTCAGAGCTGTAGCTGATTGTTTCTGGAGGGCACGGACTTGGCCCCACTCCCTTTCCCCTCACCCCACCCCCCAAGGGCATAATTTCCTTTATACTAGGGGTTCTGACATCACTTCCCTAAAAGGCCAAAGGACATACACCTGCCATATCCTTAACACCCCTGCACACTGTGTAGGGGGTACATGCATGCACACACTTGCACACACTAACAAAAAGGAAAAACAAGCAAAAAAAAAAAAAACAACCGCCCAAAAAAAAAAACAATTTCAACAGTAAGGGAGAGAGTCATGTGCGGAGTGGTGCAATGCACTGGTTGTGGGGTGGCAGTCTTCTGGGAGACTTTCTGGAGGCTACAATGCTGCCCTATTTGCAGACACCTCTCTGCTCTAAGGGAGGTGGTTGCCCATCTCCAGGCTGACCTAGCAAGGAGTAGGGAAACCTCTTCCCTCACCCAGGACCTGGCAGGGGATTGGGAAACCTCCTCCCCCACCCAGGGACCACTAGAGCCACTGCCTCAAAGGTTGCCAAGAAAAAAGAGTGGTTGGACTATGGTGGGCTCAGGGAGGATGAGGGTGGTGGAACAGAGGTGCATCCCTCCAGTTGTACCTCTCCACAATTCATGTGCCATTCTGGCACAGCATGGTTCCTTTATGGAGGCACCTGCTGTGGAGACCAAGGAGGATGCTGGGAACCTCCACAAGGGAGATCCACAGAAGGGTGGCACGGGACCCCACAGGGGAAGGAAACAGCTCCTGGTGGGGACTCAGTTGTTAGGAGGGGAGAACTGGGGGAGGAAGGGGAGAGGGAGGTAAAATGCCTGCCCAGCACCATGGCCTGGAGGGACAGGAAGTGAATTTTCAGGATCGTGGGAGCAGCTGCAGGGGAGACGGAGCTGGATGTCATTGTCCACCTACAGACAAGTGACCTAGCTGGGAATGGGATCAGAGCAGTGCAGGAGGAGTTTGTGGAGTTGGGGAGGGGTGTTAGACAAGTAGTATGCATGGTAACCTTCTTGGAGATGCTGCCTGTCTATGGCATGGGTGAGGCTGGGGTACTCTAGACCCTGACATTCAATGAATGGTTGAAGAACTGGTGTGGAGCACATGGTTTTGGCTTGACTGGGGGTCCACCTGGAGGGATACAGGCCTATACTGGCATGATGGTCTGCATCTATCTTGGAAGGCAACCAGGATCCTAGGTAATAGGTTTAAATGCTTCACTGGCAAGCTTTTAAACTAGCCGGGGGCACTGAAAAGCAGCAGGGAATTCCCAGCCTTCACCCACAAAACAGGGTAGTTAGCGTGGTAAACACCAAGGTAGAGAGGTCAATGGGGGAGGGACGGGGTAAATTAGAGAAAAAGGCAAAGGCGATAAGTACAGGGATGGACTAAAAGGGGTAAGGCCATCAAAAATGGAGGGCTCTGAGTACCAATGCCCACAGTCTGGGTAACAAGCTTCTTGAACTTGTGGCCTTGATGGAAGAGGGATGCCTGGACATTGTGGCAGTCACAGAAACATGGTGTACAGAGAACCATGACTGGGACATCAACATACCGGGGTACACAATCTTCAGGAGGGACATGGAGGGTAAAAGAGAAGGAGTAGTAGCTCTCTATGTAAGGGAAGGGAAGGGATCAAAGCAATGGAACTAAAGGGTAAACAGGGAGGGTAACAGGTCAGTATGCCGCACCCGGAACAGCGTGGCAATAACTGCGCAAGGTATGCCGCACATGCATGAAGAGTGACAGGGGTGATAGCAAACGGGAAATATCGCTACCCCTGTTGCTCTGCATGTCTATGAGTAGAAGTGAAGTAGCTGTGTGTGGGGGCCTGGTTGAGCTGCTCCCATGGTGGAGTGACTAGGGCACCAGCACACGGTATAATCAGGAGACCTGTGACCATGGTTCAGTCCCCCCCCCGGCTTCCCCTGCTACTACTTTTTTCAGGATTTAAAAAAACTCCCCCCTCCCTAGTTTCTCCCCATCCCCAAAGTCCCCCCAGAGTTAGTCGTTTAAGTTCTGGGTAGTGTGTGGGGCAATGCCCCCAACATGGGGGGTGTGGGGGGCAAAGCACCTCGCAAAAAACAGAAAGTCCCATTGTTGTCAATGGGTGCGCTGTTCACAACAGGTTGGCATTTTGCCCAACTCTGTTTGTGGCTGGTGCTGTTTTGGCTGTGGTGTTTGTAGCCATGCTGTTTTTGTATATGGCGTAAATACCCCATGCCAACAGGGAGGAGAGGAGGCACTGTGGGTCACCTTGAAGACAGGATATGGCACCACCATCTGCATGGGGGTTGTATACAGACCCCCATCTCAGGGGGAGGAAATGGACAAGGAAATGATAGGAGGCATCCTAAGAATGGCAGAAAAAGGAGAAATATTGTTGATGGGGGACCTGAATATGCCAGATGCTAACTGGAGCACATTTGCTGCAGCCACATCCAAGAACAGGGTTATCCTCAATGCCCTACAGGGGGCATGTCTCAGACAGCTAGTGTTGGAACCCACTGCGATGAGGGCAATCTTAGACCTGGTACTCTCAAACGGAGCCGGTGAGAAGATCTCAGATTTAGAAGTTGTTAGCCATCTGGGAACAAGCGACCACCAAACAGTGTGGTTCACGATAAACACAGTCATAGAGTCAAGCCATACAAAAGCGAGGGTACTCGACTTTAGGAGGGCTGACTTTGGCAAAATGGGAGAATGCCTAAGGAATGCACTAGCAAAAGGGCAGGAAGGAAGGGTGGAGGAACAATTGAGAAAAATCAAACAGCCATCACAGGGGCAACAAGCCTTTGTGTGAAGCAAATCAACAAAATGAAATGAAGGAAAAAAACACTATGGTTCTCAAAAGAGGTGTCAGGGAAGGTTAGGGAGAAAACGGTAGCATTCAGGAAGTATAAGGAAACACAGACGGAGCAGGACAGAGAACTGTATCAGTTAAAGTAGAAGGAACCGGGGAAGGCAGTCAGAATAGCAAGGGCCCAAACCAAGGAAAATATAGCCAACTCAGTTAAGAAGGGGGATAGAACCTTTTATAGCTACATTATGGAGTGAAGAAAGACCAAGGGAGGGATAGTGAGGCTTAATTCCAGAATTCTAAAAGAACTAAGGGTAGAACTAGTGACACCACTGACTACTCTCTTTAACAAATCATGGAAGGATGGGGTGGTACCTGAGGACTGGAGATGGGTGGATGTGACTCCACTTCACAAAAGTGGGAGCAGGACAGAGGCAGGAAACTACAGACCAGTTTGACCTCAGTGGTAGGGAAAATGATGGAATCACTTCTAAAGGAAAGAATTGTTGAGTACCTAGAGGCCAGTGGGACCCAGGACCCAAGGCAGCATGGATTCACAGTGGGAAGGTCATGTCAGACAAATCTAATAGATTTCTTTGAATGGGTGACCAAAGTAGTAGACCTGGGAGGGGCTGTGAACATGGCCTACCTAGATTTTAGCAAGGCATTTGACACAGTCCCACACTAAAGATTAATAAACAAGTTAGTCAGCCTTGGAGTTGGTCTCAAGGTGGTAGCCTGGATAAAGAATTGGCTGGACAACACGATGCAAAGGGTAATAGTAAATGGAGTCCACAGTGAAGAAAGGAGGGTTACTAGCGGGGTACCTTAGGGTTCAGTACTAGGACTGGTCCTCTTTAATGTCTTTATAAGTGACATTGTAGAGGAACTGGAAGGAAAAGTATGTCTCTTTGCAGATGACACAAAGATCTGTAACAGGGTTGATACATAAGGTGGGGTGGAAAGGATGAGAAGGGACTTGGCGAGGTTGGAGGAATGATCAAATGTATGGCAGCTCAGATTCAATGCAAAGAAGTGCAAGGTAATGCACCTGGGAAACAAAAACCAAGGGGAAGAGTACACAGTGGGGGTGAGATACTAACAACAACAAAAATGGAAAGGGACCTGGGGGGTAATTATATCAGATGACCTAAAATGGGCAAGCAATGTGAGAAGGCAGTAAGAAGGGCTGGGGGATACTGGGATGCATAGGGAGAGGCATCAACAGTAGAAAACAGGAAGTTGTTATCGCTCTGTACAGACAGTTGGTGAGACCCCATCTGGAGTACTGTGTGCAGTTCTGGAGACGCCACCTCTGCAATGACATAGACAGAGTGGAGGCTGTCCGGAAGAGGGCAACCAAAATAGTGCAGGGTCTGCACCAGAAGACATATGAAGAGAGACTAAAGGAGCTTAATATGTATACCCTCGAGGAAAGGAGGGAGAGGGGGGACATGATAGAAACTTTCAAGTACCTCAAGGGAATCAACAAAGTCCAAGAGGGTAGCATCTTTCAGAAAAAGAGATGTGCGAGAACAAGGGGGCACAATTTGAAGATGGGGGGGCGGTGGCTCAGAGGTAATGTAAGGAAGTATTTTTTCATGGAGTGGGTTGTGGATGCATGGAACAGCCTTCCTGAGGAGGTTGTGGAGTCAAGAACAGTGGGGGAATTCAAGAATGTATGGGACAGACATAAGGCAATTGCAGTGAGGCGTAGGAGGAAGTAGGCTGTTGGTTAACTAGGCTCTGCAGCTTATCCATCAGGTAGAGAAATGGACAGACTAGGTGGGCCAAGCGGTCCTTATCTGCTGCCAAATTCTATGTTTCTATGTTTCTGTGTTTCTATGTCTGGATAACATTCATGTGTCTGTTGTGATCCATTATGTGACAGTTTAGCGTAGCCTCTCTCTCACCACTGGACACCCTACTCTCTCTCTCTCTCTACCCCATTTCCAAATCTACTGCAGTAGTACCTTCTCGTTTTTTTTTTTCTTGGCCTCCCTTGACCTTTTCACTTTTTGTACTGCGATGGGGTGACCTCCTATCATGGTATTCTGCTATGTTCTAATCCCTCTGATTTTCCCTGTTGTCCATGTGGTGGGAAGGTAATGGCTTTTTGAGCTAATGGCATGAAATTTAAAGAAAACAAATGTGACCCAGTCTGAGGTCTAAAACATTCCCTTTTGTTTTCGTTCTCTGCTGTGGAGAACAGCTTTTTAATTATGGAGCTCATTTAGTGAATGAGGTCCTGTCAGAATATACAGGACGTAGCAAAAAGGAAAATAGTTTCTTCATTATTTTTCTTATACCCCCCCTCCCTGGTAGTGCACAATTCAGTCTTTCCACTGTTCCCTTCCCGTTAGCTAGCTCCAAAGGCATTGAAATGCTTCACGCTTACCAGGAAAATGTTGCGGTTCAAAAGGGTTGTAGTGTGCAGTCTGCATTCTGCTGCATCCTCTGCAATGGTACTACAGGCTCCCAGGTTGCAATTCCAGTCCCGAAAGTCGAACGCTATAGCTGCTTGCCCTGCTGACGCAAGCAAATTACTACTGCGCTTGGTGCAAATTTGTGAAAAGTTTTTACTCTTTAGGGGCTTTGGAGTTCCTAGCAGGATGCATTCCAGCCTTTGCAATGCCGGGAATGCAAGAACCAGACTGCCGAGAAATGCCCTTCAGGACGGCTTGGTTACGAGTGCTTTGGTCAGGCTCCAAAAGGTACAGAAATGCCTAGCACTCCAAGCAGTCCCTCCAAGCCCACTGAGGCTTTGGACACCCTCCTCCAGGATCAAGGAACCAGCCTTTGGACCGAAAGATGCCTCTGGGGTCCCCGCCTAACCAGCGGCCCCCATTGAAGACAAAAGCGCTCCTCCACAACGTCTGTTGCCAGGGGCTGCACCGACCGCACGCTACCAGAGGAAGGGAACCAGGAACTCGGCCGCTCCCTGGTACCTTGTGCCGCTAAAGGCGCAAAAGCCCACAAGGATCCCTCCAAGCTCACCGGGGCTTCGGACACCCTCCTCCAGGATCAAGGAACCAGCCTTTGGACCGAAAGACGCCTCTGGGGTCCCCGCCTAACCAGCGGCCCCCATTGAAGACAAAAGCGCTCCTCCACAACGTCTGTTGCCAGGGGCCACACCGACCGCACGCTACCCAAGGAAGGGAACCAGGAGCTCAGCCGCTCCCTGGTACCATGTGCCGCTAAAGGCGCAAAAGCCTGCAAGGTACATTAACTTGACTTCCCTCCTGCGGCTCTCTCCTGCTGGGTTTGGAACTATACCTAGTGCCATCCTCCACAGAAAGCGGCTGTTCTCACTTTGTAATTTTGGATTTGGACTGCTATTTTGTACTCCCGGGGACTGTGAGTGCTGCCACTGCGGCTAAGTAATACAGCTCCCAAAAGACTAAATTTGCTGCCTAGACAAATGATCTCTTGTGTCTCAAAACTTGTAAAATCTTGACTTAGAAATTCTAAACTGCTGTAGCTAAGTTAATCTGCTTCTCTGCTGCCTTGTACTGCCTTCCCACCTTTTTCTGTTTGAATCTCCTACCCCCCATTGTTCACCTAAAACCTATTTTAAGTGCTGTCCTCCTAACCTGCCTTACAACTGTAACCTGTAACTCTACTCCTCTGCCTACTAATCTCCTCCTTTCTCTCACCTACGCCCCTTCCCATTGTCCTGCTGCCTTCTTAATCTGCCTCTCCTTGCTACCCCCTCAGGATCTCTCCAAGCCCACCGGGGCTTCGGACACCCTCCTCCAGGATCAAGGAACCAGCCTTTGGACCAAAAGACACCTCTGGGGTCCCCGCCTAACCAGCGGCCCCCATTGAAGACAAAAGCGCTCCTCCACAATGTCTGTTGCCAGGGCTGCACCGACCGGACGCTACCTGAGGAAGGAACCAGGAGCTTGGCCACTCCCTGGTACTCAGCCGCTAAAGGTGCAAAGCCCGCAAGGTACGTTAATTGACCTCCTCCTGCCGGCTCTCTCCTGCTGGGTTTGGAACTTACTTAGTGCCATCCTCCACAGAAAGCGGCTGTTCTCACTTTGTAATTTTGGATTTGACTGCTATTTTGTACTCCCGGGACTGTGAGTGCTGCCACTGCGGCTAAGCAATACAGCTCCCAAAGACTCTTCCCGGGGCGGCGCTGGCTCCCACCTCCCCACCACCCACCCTGGTCGACCTTTAGCTTTATAGACACCAGCGGTCATATGACTAAGTGTCCACTTTTCCATTGGCTCCTTATACTCCGCTCCACTAGGGGCAGCTCTCATCTTTCAAGCTAACGGCTCTGTAATTTCTCTTGCCAGTCCGCCTTCCTGGGTTGTACCATAGCCGCCCTATCCCTCCCTATGTACAATCCCAGGCCTACCAATATTTTCATCCTATAATGCTTTGCCGCACGGCACTGTTCTATTCAATACTCCTCTTTTCTGCACACCTATGACCTGCTCTTCCTATACTAAAATGACTCTACATCTAAGTATCTATCGCTCAGGCTTGACTCCTTTATTCTGCCTGTGTCTCCTGTATGGACTAAGCAGTGCCTCCCTATCTCTGCCTCTTGTCATTAATCACAAGGCACAATCGATCAAGGAATTTAGTTTCTCTAATCTCCTTCTTTCATACCGTCACCCCCTATCCACTTTTCACCATGCACTCCTGAAGAAAGGCTGTACCTACCTGTCACTCCTGTACTACCTACAGCATAGTGTTAAGCGAAAAAAACGTGAGATATTCACTAGAACCTTGCTTAAGTTCCTAGCCCAAAGGCTACTCCTGATGGCTGGTGACATCGAATCGAACCCAGGTCCGCCACATAATATCCCATTTGCAGCCTCAACCAAAGCAAGTAAAGGCCTATTACTAGCCCATATGAATATTAGGAGTCTTGTGGGGCACCTGGCTGAGCTTGAAGCCTGGGTAAGACTGGTTAACCCTGACATCCTGTGCCTTACCGAAACATGGCTCAAACCTAATATCCTGGATGCACACTGCGCCCTGCCTGGGTATGCTGTCATTCGCCAGAATTGAAGTGGCTCCAAAAGGGGTGGGGGTGTTGCCATTTATTGCAAAAATCACCTCTCAATAAAAGCGGTTCCCAATCCTGGTCCCAATATGCGCTGTGAATCACTACATGCAACACTGTCCCTAGGAGCAAAATATCTGCACATCCTGTGTTTGTACAACCCACCCAACGGCGGGTTGGAAAGTCTCCAGATCTTACTCCAATATGTGTCACAATCTGTGAAACTGAATGAGTGTATCCTGTTAGGGGACGTTAATTTAAACTGGCTAGGACCGAATCATGGTAACCTTGCATCTCTGGTCCAAAAATATAACTTTCACCAACTTATAACAGAATGCACGAGAATGACTAACATGCAGACAGGAACGCTCTTGGACTGGATTCTCACCAACAGGCCTGACCATGTAACCAAAACTGCTGTACTAGCGGACTCTCTGACAGACCACTCTCCCACTGGTCTGTCACTGATGCTCCAGTCCGCCGCCTGCTCCCTCGATCCCTACTTTATCACCCTTACCAACTTTGCAGCACTTGATGTACAAGCATTTTACTGACATATCTAATGGACTGGTCCGAAATCTAATAGGTAACTAGTGCTGAGGCTGCCCTGGATGTGTTCCTCAGCAGGTTTGGAGAGGTACAAAGGAGGCATGTACCAAAGATAAAGAGAAGGGTCAGGGGCAACAAACAAGGTGGCTGGGCAAAGATTTTCTCCACAAGCTCAAACTCAGGGACAAACTCTGAAACATTATAAATCCACCGCCTGCCCTGTGATCATCAGATATACAAGCTGCATAGAAGTGACTGTAAGAAACACATCAGGCTTGGTGAAGAGCAGATATTGCCAGGACCTTTAACCAGTTCCGCTAATGATCCACAAAAATTTTGGAGTCACATAAAAAACTTCCTCGGAACCCCCCAATCCATCACCCCCTCGGACATGCTACTCCAAGGGGTCCACTGCAATGACTCCCTCACCATTGCCAATGCCTTCAATCAGCAATTCTCAGACCTATCTACCATTACATCCTCTCTAAAATCTTTGCCAGTTACCTCTCAACCATACTCTACCATGATGAGCTCCAATCCACAACTTGCCCCTAAAAGATTGTTTTATTTTAAAGCGGTTACTGGAAATCAAGTTCGCAAACTCCTGTCGGGCATATCTGATAACACTAGCCCTGGCTCTGACAATCTGGAACCACGTCTGCTGAAAATAGCCGCTCATCTCATATCCCGCCCACTTACCAGGATCTTCATGCTATCTATCTCCACAGGCACTGTCCCTGAGATTTGGAAGGCTGCCAGAATCACACCAGTTTTCAAAAAAGGGAGCAAAAATGACTTATCAAACTATAGCCATACTTTCGGTACTTAGCAAAATTCTCGAGAAGATAGTAGCCACCCAGGTCACCGATTTTATTGCTCTCTAATGCACTCTGTGAAACTCAACATGGCTTCAGGAAGCACCATAGTACTACAACTGCACTGACAAAATTCACTCGGATGTTCTCTCAAATATGGACAGAGGGCAGCTAACAGGGCTGTGTTCATAGACCTTACAAAGGCCTTTGACCTCGCTGGATCATCCACTGCTGCTTGCCACCTCAAAACCTATGCTTCTCATCCCTGGTAACAACCTGGTTCAGTAGCTACCTCACCAACAGGTCTCAAGCTGTAAAACTTAACTCGCCATCTCTGACAGTACCACGATCAATATTGGAGTACCACAGGGCTCTATACTCAGTCCACTTCTTCTCACTATTTATCAACAACCTGCCCAACGTAATAACATCAGGCAACTCGCTACTTTATGCTGATGATCTTGTTATATATGCTCACTCTGACAACATCTCCCACCTGAATGCCACTCTGTCATCATCTTTCCACCTGGCACAACACTGGCTTGATGCGCATCGCCTTATACTCAATGCTAGCAAGACTAAGGCCATGCTCTTTGGATCAAATCATAAGGTTAGAACCTGCACATCTTCACTTAAAATTCTTGATATTAACGGAACCCCCCTTGACATTTTAAGTTCTTTCCACTATCTTGGAATACAGCTTGACCAAAACCTCGACCTGAAGCAGCATATCCACGAGTTGTGTAAGAATGTCAACTGTAAGCTGGGTGCTGCCTACAGGACGAATTATATGCTCACATCCACTGCCAAACTTGCTATTGCCAGGGGTATCCTATTACCCACTCTGTCCTATTGTGCTCCTATCCTCACAATGGCAAACAAAACCGTTCTACAGAAATGGGACACCACCTACAACAATGTCTGTAGATATGCAGCTAAAGCACCGCTGCCTGATGCACCACTGCCAACTCTATAAAGAGTTAGGCTGGCTATCCCTATCCTCCACGAGGCAATATACTCTGCAGCCTATCAGACTCCATAATCAGAGTGGCGAAACCAGCCACACTGTCGAACTGCTTCAACCTGTGATCCCATCGCGTGACCTGAGGTCGTCAGACAAGTCTATTTTATCAGTTCCCTCTGCCTGTACTTCCAGGGTGCTGGCGCTCAGGTGCGTTGCCCTCATGCTTGGAACTTGCTGCCTATGGATCTGAGAAGTGCCCCATCACACCAGCTTTCAAGCGTGGACTTCGCCTCACTTCTACTCTATGGACCGCTGCACTTGCTTTGATCCTACTTAAACTTTGAAACCTGTCTAAGTCAATCCTCCCTTTCCATATATTCACTAGCCTACCTCCCTTTGATTGCTCTGTCATTTTGTTTGTCTGCCTGCACTTTAATGAACTGTTTACAAGTCTGCCTGCACTTTAATGTAATGTTTACAAACGTCTCTGTATGGTCACTCTATTCTAATCATGCTGCTATAAATTGTCTTAAGACTGCCTAATTGCCTTAATTCTGTAATATGTATAGTATCCTGACTTGATCATATTATTATGCTGCATATCTAACATTGTTTCATCTCTCTGACTTTGTGCATAATTCAGACATAATCCTACTATTGTTTGATCCTTCATCCGTTCTACTGTGTTGCACTAAACTATATGATTTACTTAATGTTAGTGGGTACTGGTCCTTCTTGCGTCCCTCTCCACTCCCCGCTCGCTCCTCACCCCCTCACAGCCCTGCCGGGTCTCAGTTCCAGAGCCCTGGGTCTTTTTTGTGCCTTTTCCCGCTAAAGCCATATTTAGCCGTACTTTGCCGTAAGCGCCTCAGAGCCCTGCCGAGTTTTAGTTCCATAGCCCCGGGTCTTTTTGTGCCTTTTCCCACTAAAGCCATAACTCACCGTTCTTTGCCGTAAGTGCCTCAGTTTGGCTGCCTCCTGTTCCAGTTCCATAACTATGGGTCCTTTTGCGCCTTTTCCCGCTTAACGCCTAGATTTCACATTACGCCTCAGGCTGGCCGCACCTCTTTTTCACTAATGGTCCTTTTGCTAACCTGAGTGCAAACCATGCTATCCCCTGCTTTTCTGCCGGTCCATGGCCTTCCTACTGTCCTTTCTTCCCTCAGCTCCCCCTTGCCCCTCCTCCTATACTTTCTGCCATCCCACCTACTATAGTCCCTTAACCTCTGGTTCATCCTCTTGCCTTTTTTCCTTACCACACTCCTCTCCCTACCTGCCAACCATCCCCTCCCTGCTCTGCTGTCCCTCGGTTCCACAAGCCCGGCTGCGTATCTCTGCCCAGCACCGCAAGGCCGTTAGCTGTAATTTTCCCTGTCTTTTCTGCCAATGCCCTCCACCCCTCATCAGTTTCTCACACCCTCCCTTGCCTGCTTAAATTCCCCCTCACCCCCCCTTCCCTTTCCTCTCCCTCTCCCTCCAGTACCCTCTGCCTATTGAAACTGTATGCCTGCCTTTGAAACTATATGTCTGTACTTGTACCAATGTACCTTTGCCTGTATTGTGTTAAACCTAAACGGTCCTCTTTTGTACTGTAACTGTGTCTCCCGGGTCGTGCCTGAAAATAGTCACCTGTTGGCTAGTGCACCTACCCGGTTAACAAAACCTAACTAACTAAATAAATAAATAAATAAATTGAAAATTAAGCACAAGTAACAGTGCGTGAGGGCGAGTACCCATGTTTAAACATATCCAACTTAAGAAACATTAGCAAACTTTTATATTTTAACAAACATCCATTTGGATATTATGGGCAGACCATAATATTATGTATAACCTTTAATTTCCTAAAGAAATGCCTGGCTGCATAACCAGGTTACAGGGTAGCCAATTACAGTGCACTATACCAGTATGTTGAGGAGGAAAGTAAAGCCAGTTTTCAGAATGTTGTGTCCCTAGAAATTAATTAAAATGCAAGAGATATGAAAGTCTAGTCTTACCTGGGTACTCTCTCAACTGTGGTGTAGAATGAAATGTCATCCCTTTAGGGCCAGCAGCCCCCTGGTGGGCTATTCTTACAGCCCATGCATGTTATGAGGTCATGTTTACTGGGTGGAGCCAAAACATCAAGTGACCCTTTTGTATGCACCCATGGATATACCTTATTATGCTTTTAATTTTAATGATATGATGAATGTATTGTATAAATAAAATAAAGGCAATTGCTTTGGTCTCTGTTGATGCCCCATAATCTGTATTAGAATAGGTCTAAATTATGTATTAGTGTTAGGGGGTGTATCAGATGACCTGTGATGTCACTCTCTATGTCTTATAAAAGGTTCAGAAGTATAATGCTAGTAGAGTTGCCACCTATCTGGTTTTTGACCGGATAATCCGGTTTTTAGGGTCCTTATCCGGTCATCCGGTTTTGGTTACATGCAGTCCAGTTTTTGGGCCATTTTGAGTGCTCATATACTCTTAAAACTGATGCATCAGATCATTCACTGTTTTGGCTGCATTACATGTCCAGGTTACAAAGAAGTTCCACTGTCACAGTCATTCAGAGCTGCCTTTGTTTGTAAAACCAGACTGTCTGAGAGGTGTAAAGTATGGCCATTAAGATCATTAGCAATAAATTAACCTATTCTTTTCCACTCTGAATTTTAAGTATGGTCTTTTACTGCTATGACAGGAAACAGTTTTTACACCTTTATGTGCTCTCATGTGTTTCTTTTTGTTTGTCCTATATTATGGTAAATTTTAGACCAATTTTTGTTAACTTAATAATCTAACTTTTATTGCTTTTATCACTACATTTGCTCTAATTTATTGTATTAACTGAACATTCCATGATATTAGCTACACTTTGACAGGTCATTCAGATAAACAGCATGGAATGGTGTATCTGAAATTGTGGAATGTCTTAGAACAACAGTTCTTAGACTTTGTCACAGTGAGCCTCCCCAAATCCATGGAAAAGATTTTGAGCCTCCCCAAAAACTGAAATAATCTTGGGCCTCCCCAAAGAAAATTAACATACTGTACTTTGCTCAGTACACCATGAATAAATTGAAACCCCTTTGAGTACTTGGCTCTCATTCAGTTCTTTGTCTTTCACTGATGTGGAACCTTTGAAAAAGAGTACCTGTGTTCAAAAGTGTTATCTGACTAACAAATAAATAAAACAAAATAAATGTTATTCAGCTTACTGTAACCCCCCCACACACACACACAGAGGCCAGCCTACTTGCTCCACTATTTTGATTCTTGAACCATTGTTACTCCTTGTTGCAGTACTTTCATGGGGTCAGACTGCTTTATCTGCTTCCTCTCTATCTGGAATAACTTTCCTACATACCTCGCCTCACCCCTTCTTTCCCTGCTTTTAAGCAACTTCTTAGGGATTACTTTGCTCCTTCCTACTATTGATCTTAGCACTTCTGTGCTCAACCCTTGTATTTGGGCTGTTCTGCCATCAAGCTACAAATTGATCAATTACCACCACTCATTATTAGTTTATTCTTCATATTTGTTTGCACTATTGTACATTTTGTATTGCTTGCAGTGGCGGCTCTACACCAGAGCCCACCAGGGCACGTGCCCTGGTAAAAAAAATGCTGTGCCCCAGTTGGTGCCTCATATGGTGCAGAGCTTTCTCCGTATTGGTGCCCCATATGGTGCAGAGCTTCCATTAGTAACAATATATCAGTGCCCTGGCTGCCATCTATTGTGCCCCAGCTGTGCCCCTGGTAACCATTTGTGGCTAGAGCTGCAACTGATTGCTTGATTGTTCTGCAGTTACCTTTTGAATTGTGTTCACTCCCTATCCTTCTCTGGGTACACCTGAAATGCGCCTCAACTCATTCACCTTCTCTTGTCACTAATTTGTAAATAAATACATAAATTTCACCTACTATTATCCTCTTTCAGTTTGATTCATCCTTTCAAACAAAATATATAAAACTCAAAATTTAAATACAATACTTTTTCAGACTTGCTTGAGCCTCCCCGGAACAGGTTGGGGCCTCCCAAGGGAGGCTGGCCTCACCATTTGAGAACTCCTGTCTTAGAACTATGAAAAGAAACAGCAGTAGCTGCTGAGGTAAAGGGGAACACAGTGCAGTATTAAGGGTACCACAAGCACTGATAATTAAGTTATCAAAAATTGGTCAAATAATCAGAATACATGGCTGACATAGAAAGGAAAATGGGAAAGTGTTTAACAGAGGGCTGAGCAATAAGCTGTGGCTGAGCTTGGCACATCCAGCAGACCTGAGTTTGATTCCCACAACCTCCACTTAAATATTGTGTGACCCTGAAGAAGTCACTTAACCTTCCTGTGCTCCTGGGTCAGTCCTGTAAAATGGCCTATGGGAGGTAACCTGGTAGCCAAAGAATAAAAATAAATAACTGAATAAATAAATCAAATAAATAACAGTATAAAAAATAACTTCCTATCACTGGTAATGTCTATTCCAACATTATAAATGGCTTTGGAGGAGGAGTGATATACTCACCAGTCATAAAAAAGGGGTGAAGCCAGAGGCGGAGTTTGGGGTGTGGTTTCGGATCCAGTTTTTACCTCATCCATAGGTGGTAACCCTAAGTGCTAGGCAGATAGGTTTGTAGCACAGAAAATAGTGGTCACGCTGTAGCCAAGCAAGGACCACTCTGTGGCAGTACTCAGGGTTAGAGTTCTAAAGTTCAGTGAGAACTTAGGATTTTGTTTCTGTTTATTTCTGAGTTAATATTTATTCTTTCTGAATTTTGATTTGTTTAGAAATAAAACTTTAAACACACAAATTTTGTGTGTGAACTATACAAATCTGTGTTTCATGTTGTCACTACCCATTGCCCCATCACACAATACATTAAGCATGTGTTCAGACAACGCACAGCTTACAGAGTCAACATTTGCCTCAGACTGCTGCTGCATATTACAGATGGTCTGTCTCAGCACCCGGAGCAGTGGAATGACCTAACAGAGGCAGTGTCCCCACTCTCTGCCTGTGTGATACGATCAAAAGGCCTCAAGAGCAAAATCAACCCATTCATCAACCTCCCACTGTTCTGTTGTCAATGACAATGAAGCTCCAGAACCATTACGTCATATATGAAGCAGCATATATTCTGATACTGTTTTATACTGTTCGTATATCTGCTTCTGCATAGACAGGGCCAAATTCCACTTCACGACACCCTCCTGCTTTAATCGGGGCTGTTGGAGGCCGTTTTTTAATTGCAGTGCATGTAATTGGTCCCTGGCCTTTCCAGACTGTGAAAATGGCTGCAAATTTGATGGCACAGGGTGAGCACTTCATTAATGTCAAATTGTGACAAGAACTCTTGCACAATCTGGCTTAGACAGTATGCAAAGCGGGGCATCATAACAACTCCCCCCCATCACTAATAGCCTTGACACTGTTTGTACCATTGTTACTGGCTATGAATCCTGCTTTTAAGGATAGTGCAGGGTTTTATTTAACTCTAAAAACTGATTAGTGTTTTGCTCATAAAAGTTCTAAAACATTGTGAAAATGCATAGCACTTGCCTCACTGTGTTTAACGAACATAACACTTCTAGAAAACCTATATAAATGCTTTCTGTACAGTTAGTATTGTCCCAAGAAAAAAATTGCTAATCAATTATTTAAAACCCTGTAGTGGGTTCAACCAAATGTCGATCTCCTCCAATACTAATACCAAAATGCTCCCCCTTGATCCACCACTCTGGTTACCCAGTCAAAGAAATCTATGAGATTAGTTTGACAGGACCTTCCTTTTCTAAACCCATGCTGTCTTGGATCTTGTGCCCCTATGGATTCCAGGTGTTGCACTATCTTTTCCTTAAGGAGTGCCTCCATAATCTTTCCCACTACTGAGGTAAGACTGACTGGTCTGTAGTTCCCTGCCTCCTCCTGCTACCACTGTTGTGGGCGGGATCACATGAGCCCTTCTCCAGTCTTCTGGGACCTCTCCTGTGCTCAGAGACTCACTAAACAGTTCTGCTAATGGCTCTGCTAGTTCCACCTTTTAGCTCCTTAAGTACCCTGGGATGTATGCCATCCGGTCCCATTGCCTTATCCACCCCTGAGCTTAGCAAGCTCTTGTAGGACCCTTTCTTTTGTGAAGGGGTAGTGCACCTCCCCGTGTCCATGGTGCTGAGCTGTGGGCCCTGTCCTACCTTCTCTTTAGTAAATACTGAGCAAAAGTATCTATATAGGATAGATGCTTTTACATGGTCCTCCTCCTCACATGCTCCTTTTCTCCATTAAGCTTAACACTACCCCCTCTGGACTTTCTCCTTTCACTAATGTATCTATAGAAAGTCTTGTCACCTTCTTTTACTGTTCGTGCTGGTGTTTCCTCAGTTTGGGACTTGCCTGCCTTACTTCCTTCCCTGCTTCCCTTAGGGCAGTTTGGTATGCCTCCCTATCTTCATCCCGCTGTGTTCCTTATATTTCCTGAAGGCCAGCCTTTTTGGCTCTGACCTTTCTGCTACTGTATTTGAGAACCAAAGTGGTTTCTTCTTCTTTGCACTTCCTTTTCTGTCTAACACAATGGGATGTTGCTTCAAGTATTGCATCCTTAATGCTTGCCCACTTTGCCTGTACCCCTCACCATTGTTTCTTTTGCCAGGGCTAGCTTAACCTCTGTTGGCCATCTTATCAAAGTCAGCTCCTCTGAAGTCCCATATTTTTGCCTTGGAATGGGATGATTTAGATGTAGTAGCCAAATTGAACCATACCATGTGATGGTCACTGGCCCCCAGGTGACCTTCTACCTGGAGATCTGTGATCCCTTCCCTGTTAGTCAGTACTAGATCTAGGATAGCCCTGTCTCTTGTGGGTTGTTGTACCAGTTGTTTGAGGCCCTCCCCCTGCAGGGAATCCACTATGTGTCTAGTTCTGGCAGATGTTCCTGCTGGTATTGACCAATCTGTATCCGGCATGTTGAAGTCTCCCATTATCAGAACCTCCCCTTTAGCTGTCATGTTTTGTATATCTTCTAACAGTAATGTGTCTATGTCCTCCCCCTGGCCTGGGGGCCTGTAGACAACCCCAGTTCTTATGGCTGTCCCATTTCCTGTTTCCAGGGTGACCCACAGTTCTTCTGGCTCCTTATGTGTATTCTGAATTTCTGTAGCTTTGATATTTTCATTGACATACAGGGCCACTCCTCCCCTTTTGCACCTCGGTCTCTTCTGAACAATACATAGCCAGGTACTGAAGTCTCCCAAGTGTGGTTACTGGTAAACCATGTCTCACTAATTGCTACTATGTCCAGTTTAGCCTCTGACATTATTGTCTGCAGGTCTGGGATCTTATTTCCAGGCTGTGAGCATTTGTGTACATGATTTTCCATTGGCCAGATTTCGGTGTGTTAGTTGTTGGGTGAGGTTTGGCATTACCCCTGTGCGTCGTATGTGGGAGACAAACCTTTTTTCTTACCTGGTGATGCAAATGAACTGCAAACATGCTGAATCCCTGTTTGACCACTAGCTGAGGGGAGGGGTGTTCTTCCCATTCGACGTATGGGGTGCTGCACCCCTCTCCCCATTTGCTAGTTTAAATATTCTGCAAAGACGTCAAACTTCTGCCCCAATGCACTGACTCCCTCCTTAGTCAGATGCAGTCCATCAAATTTAAAGAAATTTCACTCCCAGAACTGTTGCCAGTTTCCTACAAATCTGTGTCCTTTTTCCAGGCACCAGCCCTTGAGCCACGTGTTTAGCTCCCCTATCTCCCCTTCTCTGACCTTCCGTCCATCTTCCCCCTCTCTCAGACTGGCAGGATCTCAGAGAAGGAGATGCCAGACAAAATGGATGATAGTTTGTCACCCAGCCTGGTCAGGGTGTTCCTTGGTCTCCATAACTGACCGGCTGGTGGAGATCATTAGTCCCTATGTGTACTAGGACATCAATGTTTTCTCCTGCTTTGTGAACAATTTTAGCAATGCGGTCAGTGTCTTCCATGCTGACGTACTCTGGGAGACATCTGACCCACTCTGGTTGGAGATGGGTATCAACTCCCGAATCATGGAGTCTCCTATGATCAGAAGTTTTTGGATTTCCTTTTGCTTTTTTTTGTTTTGGTTCCTGATTTGGGTGAGTTTTGTTGTGCTAGCTCCCTGTGCTACAGTGTCCTGCTCTGCAGTGTCTTCTGCCCTCTTTGTTTGATTTCAGAGATAGAGGCAGATACCTGTTTGTAGTGTTTATATGGTTTTTGGAGGTAATATGTTGGAGAGCAGAGTGATGGGGCACCTAATTTGTTCTCCTAACCACCTGCCAACCTCCTGGTCCAACTACCCTCTGCGGTTGAGGTTTTTCTGTTGGATGCTGGGGAAATGGCGGGTGGTTCTTATAATGTATTTCCTCTTGAATATGAAATTTGAGGCGTGCAATCTCTGCCCATGCTGCCCGGAGCTGAGCCCTAAGATCTCTAATGGCCCAGCATGTAGGACAGTGTCCTAAATCCTGTAAGACTGTCCTTCTGAAAATTGTTACACAGTACCTGCAGTTAATGATATCCATTCCAGATAAGTTGCTGGGTTTATAACCTAGTCAGAGTAATTAGAAGGAAAAAATGCAAGTAATGGTTTGATTGTGTTTTGTTTTGTTTAACTGTTATAGAGTTAAATTACTAGTGCCTCTGTAAATGAGCTCACCTTGTGGATGCCCCACTGATCCGCCTCTTCCTGCTTTGCCACAGGAAATGTCACAACTGTGGTACCCTATAAAGTGTAGTGTGGGGTGGTTGGGGATGGGGTGGGGTGGTGGCTGGGCCCTTCCCCTGCTGAAAAAGAAGAACCACGGACGAAAGAACAAGGAGGTAAGAGCAGAAACAATCAGTCAACAACAAATGCAGTAACCCTGAAAGCTTATCCTAATGTTAGATAAAACTGTAAAACCTGTAAAGCACCACCTGTAATAATTTCAGAGAAGATATACGCTGTAAGAAACACTTTGCTACAGAGAAAAATAAAGCAATGAAATGTTAGCAACAAACAGTAGCAATCCCTGTGAGTAAAAAATAAAAACAACACCACACAGTAAATCTGCTTAGCCAAAAGAAGTCTTAATCCTTTTCCCTTGCTCTGGTAAGGTTCTCTACTCTGCCTTTCAAGCAGTCTTGGAAGGAAAGAGCTCAGGTGAAGCTAGGTGCCTTGGCCAGCAAACCAAGTCTTCTACCTGCATAATGCTTGTTGAGCTTGGGTAAGTTTTGGAATTGTCAGTGTCCCTAGAAAAGCTTGTGTATTCTGTAGCGAGGGGGGATTTTGTTTTGAATATAATCCTGTATAGAATTGCTGAAAAGCATGCATTATGCCTGGCCCCCCATGAATCATTGTGACTGTGTGAGGGTCTCTGATGTTTGTGATAGTGGCCGATTGTTTAAATGCCCTGGTATGTTTAGCTAGGTTTCTGGCTCCCCTAAGGCCTCCCTCATAGTACATTTTTTTTGTATATAACGTTGCTGCCTGTACCTTTAAATGTAAGATTTTTTTGTATTTCTGCCTGTCTTCAGAATGTCTAGCTTAGACACATTCTCTCCCTCTGCCTGAGCCTTTTGCAGTTCTCTCAGGTGGTCTGTAGCTGCCTGTATTTTGTCTCCTGTATTTCATTTTTTCATTGAGGCATAGGCCAATATATCTCCTCTGATCATAGCCTTCAATGTATCCCTTAGCAATGTTGAGGAAACCTCTGGGACTGATTTTCTTGGATGATTTGTAGAATACGTTCCTCAATCATCTCCTTGAACTCTGGGTCCTTCAGACAAGAAATATTCAGTCGCCACAAAGAAGATTTTTTTGGACTTACCCAGATCTAACTTAAGTATGAGGGGGTTATGATCTGACAGGACACGAGCTTCCAGGTTTAACTCCCTAAGTCTATCTGTACGTTCTGTGGATACAAAAAAGTAATCAATGAGTGAGGAAGTGTGGTGAATCTGGGAAAAATATGTAAACCCTTCCTTGGTAGAATAGAAATGTCTCTGCACATCCAACAGACCCAGCATGGGCAACTGCATTTTTAGTAATTTCTGGGTAGGAGAGATCCTATGCCTTTGAGAATGTGAGGAATCTAGCTGAGGAGAAACAGTGACATTAAAATCTCTCCCTATGAGCATGATTCCCTTCTGCATATCTAGTAATTTGTTAAAGAACCTCTTTAAGTGTATCGGGGGCCACCGGGGAGTAGGTATGCATTGGTTAAGGTAACCTCAGTTATCATAAATACGATCCTGGGTGATAGCAAAATAACCATTGGAGTCTGCCTACTCCGATTCCTTAATAAAGGGTGTATGGGATGGAATCAATATAGCAACTCCCCTGCGTTTTCCTGACTTATAGGATGAGGAGACAACTGAATATCTGCCACCAGCCAAGAGCTTCATATGTTCAGCCTGAGATAAATGTGTCTCCTGTAGGTATATAAAATCTACCCCCTGCTTATGCGGATATTGATGCAGTCTGGATCTCTTAATGGGGCTGTTTATGCTATTTATATTTAAAGATAAAATTTTTACTGGGTTCCCCGCCATAAGGACTGGTGAAGTTTTAGCTCCCTCTGGTGGACAAAGTCCGTCTTCTCAGCCCTCCTTGCAATTAAGCTCCCTAACCTGCCAGAGTCTTCCCTCCATATCTCAATCTCCAGTATCTAATCTCAATCCAAGTTTTAGAAAAAAAGGTGCTTGCCATTTTGACTAACTGTACTGTAATATCTCTGTGCTCCCCCCTCCCAAATTCTCCAACTTTTGAAAAACAAAAAGTGTGGTCTTAGTACTGTACCATTGTGTGCCCCACTTATCTATTAAAATAGAATCAACCATTAACCTATTGCCATGAAGCCTGCTAATGGCAACTTCCATGGTAATAAACATAACAAAACTATATACATTTAGGGCTTTTGATACTTCAATATATAGTAAATCAGTAATGACTTCCATTAATGGGGAGTTATTAAGTTCCCTCCCTATATTTTCCAAGGGAGCTCCATGATCGTTCTGTGTTCTCCCTGGAAAAGGAGGTAATCCCAGTACTATTCTGTCTGGGGCCTCCGGGGAACCAAGTATGTGTTCCCCATAAATTAAGGAGAAACAAAAAGGAATCAAATCTAACAGGTTATGGTCATTGCCCTACGGGATGAGCTCCACATCATAGCAGGTCTCTCGCCCCCCTCAGATGCAAAACCAAACGTCCTCCAGTATCAGCTGCAACCATGTCTCTCAACCAGAAACTCTCAATCCCCAAAGGAAAAAATAGACCAGCTACCTTGCACATCTGTCCAGTAAATAAACAATAAAAGATAACCCCTTTGGTGATAGATCCCTGCAAATACAAAATATAATAGTCTCTGGAGAAATGGAGGAACCTCTGCAGTGTATTTATTGTCCCTTCATCTCCGGTTTATGTTTTTATGTTTCGTGGAAAAATGTAGTCTGCACAGATATCTCTAATCTTCGCAGTACAATCAAGTCCCAGTTCTCTTCTTCTTGCCTTTTACAACAAAACAGTTTTCTCCCAAGTCTCCCGATTTTATGCTCATGCCTGAATCAGACTGCACTGTGAACACCCAGGAGGAAAAAAAAGAGGGGGGGGTAGAGGTCCAACTAGGCCGACCTCAACATGGCTGACAAATGGTCATAGACCAACCCAACAATAGAGGGTCTGCATTAGCCTAGAGTCAAGCCATCAAGGGGGTCAATAAATCCCTCATGGGGATACCCCCCCAGCCACCTACCTAAGCATACAGATGGTGTCATAGTGACCATTAATATGAAGTCCTATTCAGGTCTGAGTAGAGGAACTGTCTCAACGCACATTTGCTGGACCTGGAAGGACACTACTTCTTTATCCAGCTGTGAACTGTGTGAGAAATTCTATATTGCACTTGATATCTGCAACAAACGTGCACTTTTGCTTAATTCTGTGGGAGGTGAAACTAACTACCCTTGGTATTTGCTTTTTATTCACATATTTATTTAGTGGTTAACCAAGAAGGGGCTTGCAAACTCTGTTTATCTTGTTAGTAACTTCAGAAGGATTTAAATACTGCATTTGGGTAGATCCTTGAGGTAACTAGATTGTCTACTAGGATTTTCTGACAGTTAAACTATTTTTAAATAAATTACAGGTGGCTGAGGAGTTGAAAAAGAAGCTTGCAAACTCTGCTTATCTTGGAAGTAACTTCATAAGTGTTTGAATACTGCATTTTGGTTGTCCCTTTGGGGTAGCTGGATTGACTACTAGGATTTTGGGACAGAAATATTTTTAAATAATTTACTGGTGCATAGGAGTTTGTGATAGTTAAATTATTTTTAAATAAGTTACTGTGGTTAAGGAGTTGTCATAGCAAAACCAGCAGTGTGAATTGAAGCACAGACAGCCTTAGGGGCAGGACATTGTTTTCAGACCAAAAAGTGTTGTATTGGAACAGGAAGGGCTGCATCATAACCATTGTCAACAAATTGCCCTGGGTGGAGATATCCAGACTAGATCAGATTACTATAAGTTACTGGAGGCTGCAATTTTAAAGACACAAAACACATTTGCTGGACCTGGAAGGACACTACTTTTATTCAGCTGTAGCTGTGTGAGAAATTTATATTGCACTTGATATCTGCAACAAACGGCACTTTTGCTTAATTCTGTGGGAGGTGAAACTAACTACCCTTGGTAATTGCTTTTAGTCACATATTTATTTAGTGTTTAACCAAGAAGGGCTTGCAAACTCTGTTTATCTTGTTAGTAACTTCAGAAGGATTTAAATACTGCATTTGGGCAGATCCTCATGGTAGCTAGATTGTCTACTAGGATTTTCTGACAGTTAAACTATTTTAAATAAATTACAGGTGGCTGAGGAGTTGAAAAGAAGCTTGCAAACTCTGCTTATCTTGGAAGTAACTTCATAAGTGTTTGAATACTGCATTTTGTTGTCCCTTGGGGGTAGCTGGATTGACTACTAGATTTTGGGACAGAAACTATTTTAAATAATCTACTGGTGCGTAGGAGTTTGTGATAGTTAAACTATTTTAAATAAGTTACTGTGGTTAAGGAGTTGTCATAGAAAACCTGCAGTGTGAAACAGGAAAAGACAGTCTTTCAAGCAACAGAGGGAGGTGGATCTAGGTTTACGCTTGTTTGTTACAATTTTAACATTTTCAGTGCAGGAAGAGTTTAAAGCACAGCTGACTTATTTTGGGGCTGACAGCTTTCAGAGCACAAACCACCAGGCCTGTTTTGGGGCTGGGGAGGTTTACCTGTGTCTGACTTGGATGTGTGGATTTTTCTGTTTGATTAGCAGGGTATTTTCTCTGTCAAATTGTTGTGTAGGGCATCTTTCTGACAGGTAGGCACTTCATGCAGCGTGGGTCAGAGCTTTAGCTGATTGTTTTGTGAGGGCACAGTTTAGGCCCAACCCTTCCCACCCCTCACCCCACCCACCCCTGGAAATAGTTCCTATATCTGGGGTTCTGCCATCATTTCCTCAAGAGTGCAAGTGCATATCACTGTCATATCCTCTCTAGCACACTGCACTGACAATATAATATACACATTGTATAATATATATATATATATATATATATATTTCTATATTACAAACCAATCACACACACAAAAAAAAAAAAATGTGGGGAGTAAATGTAATGGCTGTGGGTAGCAGTCTCTGGGAGTCTTTCTGAGGCTGAGATTCTGCCCAATTTGCAGACAACCTCTGCCCTGAGGGAGGAAGTTGCCCATCTCTGGGCCACACTGGACAGTAGTAAGGGACCTTCCCAGGCCACACTGGATGGTAGGAAGGGAACCTCCCCCATCCAGGGAGCACCAGAGCCACCACCACTACCTCAGAGGTTGTGAAGAAAGCACAGCAGTTGGACCACAGTGGGCTCAGGGAGGGTGAGGATAGTGGAACAGAGGTGCACCCAGTCAGTTGTTCCACACCACAATCCACACACCATTCTGGGGGAGCATAGCTCCCCTATGGATGCACCCACAGAGGAGACTAAGAAGGCTGAGGGCAACTGTTACAAGGGAGGCCCACAGGAAGGAGGCAGAGGACACCACAAGGAAAGGAAGCAGCTCCTGGTGGGGGACTCAATTATTAGGGGGATAGAACTGGGGGAAGCAGGGAAAACTGAAGTAAGGTGCCTGCCTGGTGCCATGGCTTGGAGAGACAGGAAGTGCATCCTCAGGATCATGAGAACAGCTGCACGGGAGTCTTGAGCTGGACGTCATTGTCCACCTAGGGACAAATGACTTGGCTAATCATGAGATTAGAGCAGTGCAGAAGGACTTTGTAGAATTGGGAGGGGCTAAGACAAGTAGCACACACAATATCCTTCTCTGAGGTGCTGCCTGTCAATGGCATGAGGAGGAGAGGAGGGTACTTTGCACCATGCAGTTTAATGAATGGTTGAAAAATGGGTGGAGCACAGGGTTTGGCTTCATTGGGGACTGGGGTTCACCTGGAGGGACACTCAGCCTATACTGGCAGGATGGTCTGCATCTGTCCAGGAAGGAACAAGTCTTTGAGCAATCGGTTTAAATGCTTTATTGGCAAGCTTTTAAACTAGTCAAGGGGGAGGCACTGATAAGCAGCAGAAAAACCCAGCCTCTCCCTACAAAACAGGGTACTAAATGTGAAAAGACCGAGGTAGACAGGTCAGTGGGGATGCTGCAAAAGAAGGTAAAGCCATCAAAAATGGAGAGCAATGAGTACCAATGCCCATAGTCTGAGTAACAAGCTTCCTGAATTAGTGGTCTTGATGGAGAAGGAACATCTGGATATTGTGGCAGTCACAGAAACATGGTACACACAAAACCATGACTGGGACATAAACATACCAGGATACACTATCTACAGGAGGGACAGGAAGGGTAAAAGAGGAGGAGGAGGAGTAGCTCTTTACATAAGGGAAGGAATCAAAGCAACAGAAAAAAAGGGAAAACAGGGAGGAGAAGAAGCACTGTGGGTAAATTTGGAAACCGGCAATGGCACTACAATCCACACAGGGGTTGTATACAGACCTTCTCAGGGGGAGGAAATGGACAAGGAAATGATAGAAAGAATACTTAGAATGGCAGAAAAGGGAGATATTGCTGATGGGTGATCTGAATATGCCAGATGTTAACTGGAGTGCAGTTGCAGCAGCCACTTCAAAGAGTGGGGTTATTCCCAGATGCCCTCACAAGGGCATGCTCTAGACAACTAGTATTGAGCCCACCCAGAGGAGCAATCCCAGACCTGGTTCTCTCAAATGGAGATGAAGAGAGGATCACAGATGTAGAAGTAGGTAGCTATCTGGGAACTAGCGACCATCAAACAATATGGTTCACAATAAACACAGCAATAGAATCAAGCCATACAAAGGCAAAAGTACTGGACTTGGGAGGGCTGACTTTGCCAAAATGGGTGAGTGCCTAAGGAATGCACTAGCAAATGGGCAGGAAGGAGGAGTGGAAGAACAATGGGGAATAATAAAAACTGCCATCGCAGAGGTAACAAGCCTTTGTGTGAAGCAAATTAACAAAACGAAACGATGTAAGAAACCACTATGGTTCTCAAAGGAAGTGGCAGTGAAGGTTCAAGAGAAAAAGAAAGCATTCAGGAAGTACAAGGAATCACAGAAGGAGCAGGACAGGGAACTGTATCAGTTAAAGCAAAAGGAAGCTGGGAAGGCAGCTCAGAACAGCAAAGGCCCAAACTGAGAAAAGATAGCCAACTCAGTTAAGATGGGGGATAAAACCTTTCTAGGTACATCAGGAGCTAGGAAGACCAAGGAGGGCTAGTGAGGCTTAATAAAGAGGAGGAGGGTGGGCAGAGGTGACTGTGAAAAGACAGAGATACTAAATAAATATTTTTGCTCAGTATTTACAAAGGAAGTGGGAGGTACCTAAACAAACAGTAGAAACACTCTGATACAGAAGTTGATACCAGCCCATTTATAGAAGAAAGGGTTCTGAAAGAACTCTAAAACTGAAGGTGACAAAGCAATGGGGCCTGCTGGGATTCATCCTAGAATTCTAAAAGAACAAAGGTTAGAACTAGTGACACCACTGACTACCCTCTTTAACAAATCATGGAGGATGGGTGGTACCCGAGGACTGGAGAAGGGCAGATGTGATTCCCTCACAAAAGTGGGAGCAAGGCAGAAGCAGAAAACTACAGACCTGTTAGTTTAACCTCAGTGGTAGGGAAATGATGGAATCACTTCTGAAGGAAAGAATTGTTGAGTATCTAGAGGCCAGAGGGCTCAGGACCCAAGGCAGTATGGATTCACAGCGGAAGGTCATGCCAGACAAATCTAATAGATTTCTTGGACTGGGTGACAAAGTAGTAGATCAGGAGGGCTGTGACATGGCCTCACCTAGACTTTAGCAAGGCATTTGATACAGTCCCACACAAAAGAGTAATATACAAGTTAGCCAGCCTGGGAGTGGGTCCCAAGATGACAGCCTGGGTAAAGAATTGGCTGGAGAATAGGACAGAGAGTTATAGTAAATGGAGTCCACTCTGAAGAAAGGGGTTTACTAGTGGGACCGAGGGTTCAGTATTAGATCGGTCCTCTTCAATGTCTTTATAAGCAAATATTGCAGAGGACTGGAAGGAAAGTATGTCTCTTTGCAGATGACACAAAGATCTGCAACAGAGTTGATGTACAAGGTGGGGTGGAAAGGATGAGACGGGACTTGCAAGGTTAGAGGAATGGTCAAATGTATGGCAGCTTAGATTCAATGCTAAGAAGTGCAGGTAATGCACCTGGGAAACAAAACCCAGGGAAGAGTACACAGTGGGGGTGAGATACTAACAACAACAAAATGGAAAGGGACCTGGGGTAGTCATATCAGATGATCTAAAGGTGGGCAAGCAATGTGAGAGGGCAGCAAGGAGGGCTGGGGGGATACTGGGATGCATAGGGAGAGGCATCACCAGTAGAAAACAGGAAGTTATTATCCCTCTGTACAGACAGTTGGTGAGACCCCATCTGGAGTACTGCATGCAGTTCTGGAGACCCAATCTCCGCAAGGACATAGACAGGATGGAGGCTGTCCAGAGGAGGGCAACTAAAATGGTGCAGGGTCTGCACCGGAAGACATATGAAGAGAGACTTAAGGAGCTGAATATGTATAGCCTCGAGGAAAGGAGGAGGGGGACATGATAGAACTTTCAAGTATCTCAAGGAATCAACAAAGTCCAAGAGGGTAGCATCTTTCAAAAGAGATGTGCAAGAACAAGGGGCACAATTTGAAGATAGAAGGGGGGCGGCTCAGAGGTAATTTAAGGAAGTATTTTTTCACAGAGAGGGTTGTGGATGCATGGAATGGCCTTCCGGAGGAGGTTGTGGAGTCAAAAACAGTGGTGGAATTCAAGCATGCATGGGACAGTCATAAGGCAATTCTAGGGGGTGGGGGTAGGAAGAAGTAGGCTGCTGGTTAACTAGGATCTGCAGCTTATCCATTAGGTAGGGAAATGGGCAGACTGGGTGGGCCAAGCGGTCCTTATCTGCCATCAAAATCTACGTTTCTATGTTTCTATGTTACGGTATATCACCAGAGCACTCTTCACTTCCCCAATGTTGTTCTGCTTCCCCCTTGATCTATTGGTAATTGTCTGCCATCTTGCTGGTTGCTGTAGCGTGTCTTTCCCCTATTGAGCTTTGTCTGGGAACAGCATCCCAAGTTTGGTTAGTTCTGTTTGAGCCTCGAGAGCTGTGGTAAATTCTCGTTTCCCCTCTGGTAGCTGGACTATTAGTCGAGCTGGATACGGGGTCAAAAACTTAAACCCAGCCGATTTAATCACTGGCAGTAATGGCAAGTAAGCTTTTCTCAGCCTCATGGTTTTGGGGGCATAGTCAGGATCTATAAAGAAGTGAGTCTGTCCATAGAATACTTTTTGTTTTCTCCAAGCAGTAAGAAGAATTTGCTCCTTCAGGGCATAGCTATTGAATCTGGCAATGATTGATCTTGGAGGACCATTTGGGTTAGATAGCTTAGGGGCCAAGGCTCTATGTACTCATTCAAGGCGAAGATCCAGGTCGTTGGGTAACTCCAGAGCAGTGTGTAGTAAGGCGTCTATAAACTCTTCAGCATTATTGTCAGCTGAACCTTCAGTAATACTGTATATTCGAATATTTTTTCTTCAGGTTTGGTTTTCTGAGTCCTTTTGATGGGCTTCAGTTTGCTCTTGTTGCTCTTTCAATATTTGTACAGCCATATCTAGGTCATCCACTCTGTTTTCAGTTGCTGTGCACTGTCTCTCCAAATCGTCTGTATGCTGTTCTAATTGCATAACATCTTTACGGAGTTCACTGTACAAGCATTGTCACAAGTACAGAGTGAGGAGTTTGCACAATTTTTTGCTGATAAGGTATCCATAATCAGGGATGAGATCAGCCAGTGCCTTCCCATTAGACCTTGCACTGATCAATTGGGTGGTACTAATGCTTAGTTGACTTGGTTCACCTTTAGCCAACTGGCAGTCTTAGATATAGTGAGGATTGTCCAGACTTTGCGGTCAACCTACTGTAGTTTGGAACCAGGCCCTACTCGCCTACTAGTGGGGTGTGTAGAGGTCATCAGTCTGGTCCTTGCTGGGATAGTGGCAGTTTCATTGGAGAGAGGGATCTTTCCAGATCCCTTAAAGGAGGCAGTAGTACACCCCCTTCTGAAAAAATCCTCCCTTGATCCTGACTGCCCAGTGAACTACAGATGAGTCTCAAACTTACCCTTTGTAGGGAAAGTTATTGAGAAGGTGGTCACTCTGCAATTGAGGATCATTTGACCAGCCACAATATCTATGATCCTCTCCAGTATGGCTTCAGGAAATGGCATAGCACTGAGACAGCCCTAGTGTGGGTACTAAATGATCTCCTGATGGCGAAAGAGATTGGAGAACTCATTCCATCTTGGTTCTTCTTGATCTCTCAGCAGCATTTGACACAGTGGATCATGGAGTGATGCTCGAGCACCTGTGGTTTTCCTGTGGACTGAGGGGGGCAGTCCTCAGCTGGTTTCGATCTTTCCTCGAGGGCAGATCACAGAGAGTGGTGTCAGGGATTTATTCTTCGGCTCCTCACTGGCTGCCCTGCGGGGATCCACAGGGTTCAGTGTTGTCCCCCATGTTATTTGTGGTGTATATGCTTCCATTAGGGGACATTATAAGATGGTATGGGCTGGGCTAAGTTTTCATTGCTATGCTGATGATTCTCAGCTCTACATGTCTTTTGTGCCTGAACAGGAATCTGAGTCAATCACGGTGTTTAATAACTGCCTCCTGGAGACACAGAACTGGATGAGTACTAGTTGGCTTAGGTTGAACTCGAGTAAAACAGAGGTACTGGTGGTGGACCCTGGTTTTAGGATGACAGGGGCATGGACAGGGAAACCCTCAGGCCTATACCTTGGGGGGACCCTGCTTATGGCCTTGGGCCAGGTGTGTAACCTGGGCATGGTGTTTGATGAGAGTCTGACCCTGAGGGCACAGGTATTGGCTGTAGTCAAGTCCTTATTTTTCCATCTAAGGAATACAGCACATGTGAAGCACCTGGTCCCGCATGAAGAACTCCCTACCTTGGTCCACGCCTTTGTCACCAGTTGTTTTGATTACTGCAATGCCCTCTGTCTAGGGCTACCGGGTTGGATATCCGCTGCTTGCAGCTAGTGCAGAACGCAACGGCCAGGTTGTTAACTGGAATGCCCAGATCCAGTTATATAACACCTGTGCTGTGTGAACTACACTGGCTGCCCATACAGTGGCAGATCACCTTCAAGGGCACATTGCCAACCTATAAGGCCTACATGAGCAGGGACCTCACTACCTGAAAGAGCTCCTGTTTTCTTACTGTCCCTCCCACTCACTTCGATCCTCTGATGAGGGATTGCTAGAGATTCCAGGGTATCCCTGAAAACATCTGGAGGAAGATCTTTTGCCTTTATGGCACCTACCCTGTGAAATTCTCTACCTCATCAGATACGAGATAGCCTGACCGTGGAAGGATTTAAAAATTCCTTAAAAACTTACTTGTTTAACCAGGCATTTTCATAGACTTACTGAATGGTTTGTATTGTCTGTGTTATCAGTTTTATTGATTTTAAATACATTGTAATTGTATGAAGTATTGTAAAGGTACCTGAGCTCAGGAAGGGCGCCTTATATAAATACATTTTTACTTACTTACTTAAGTAGCCTGTAGATATACATCCTAATCCAGGGCCTGAGGAGGGGTCTTTCATCCTTAAATGCACAAAGCCAAAGAGGTCTGGTCTTTGCACATTTCAATAGGAGAAGTAACAAAGATATATCATCAAGTTTTGGTTGAAAAACAATTCACCAGACTTCTTGGTTCTTTTTTTCTCTATTTAGATCCCCCTCCCCCCCCAGCCTTGGCAGGGGCATTGGCTCTCCAGAGGAGGACTCTCTCTCTTGGGTCCCACCACTCCCGCACTTGCTGACCCTGATGATTCCCCCATGGCTTGCTCCCCATGGCTGGGCCAGGGAGGTGGTTCCCCTCCCTGGAGACCCAATCCAGAAGTTGGGGTCAGCCCTTGGGTGTGGCAGACCATCATGGAGCCCTACCAAGCTCTTTTTCCTCCTTTTCTCCCATCCCCTCTCTACCAACGTGGTTAATAAGCTGGGTAGGTTCGGGGTGGGTCAGACGTTGGTCAACTGGGTGGCAAACTGGTTGACAGGCAGAAAACAGAGAGTGGTGGTAAATGGTATACAGTCAGAAGAGAGGCAAGTCACAAGTGGGGTACCTCAGGGAGCAGTCCTGGGGCCAGTCCTCTTCAATATCTTCATCAGTGACATTGCAGATGGACTGGAGGGTAAGGTTTGTCTGTTTGCAGATGACACCAAGATCTGCAACAGAGTAGATGATCCAGATGGGGTGGGCAGAATGAGAAGAGATCTGGATAAACTAGCAAAATGGTCAGAAGAGTGGCAACTGGGGTTTAACGCAAAGAAGTGCAAGATCATGCACATAGGGAAGAGAAACCCTGAAGCCACCTATAGGCTGGGAGGGGAGTTGCTGGCAGTCACAAGGGAAGAAAGAGACTTGGGCGTCATCCTCACCGATGACCCGAAATCATCCAAGCAGACCACTAAAGCAGTAGGTAGGGCTAGAGGGATGTTGGGGTGTATTAGTAGGGGTATCATAAGTCAGAAGTTGGAGGTAATAATCCCTCTTTACAAGACACTGGTTAGGCCCCATCTGGAATACTGCATGCAGTACTGGAGGCCACACCTTCACAAGGACATTAACCAAACAGAGGCAGTCCAGAGAAGGGCAACCAAATTGGTGCAGGGACTCCGTCAAAAAACATATGAAGACAGATTAGCAGAGCTCAATATGTATATCCTAGAGCAAAGGAGGGGAGAGATGTGATATGATCGAAACAGTCAAACACCTTAAGGGCATTATTTTTTTTTTTTTTAATTAAATTCTAGGATTACAAATACCTTTGAGCAGAAACTGCTTGTTTACAAAGGTTCCACGTCAGAGGATGAGGGGCAACATACATACAAAGGTAGTAAAAGAATGCACAATAAACCAAAAATTATACAGTTACAACACACTTTGAGGTAATATGCATACAGCGAGCAGCTTGAGTAGGCAACCGGCTGAGGTAACAATAAGAGATAGAGGGTATTAGGAGCAAATAAGAATGTAGGCGTGAGAGGGGGGTGGGGGATGGAAGAGGAAGTAGGTAGGCTAATGGGCCACTGTCAGTAGGTGGGGGAAGATGTCTTGTACCAGTGGAGAAGGGAAGCAGGAAAGGGGTCACGAGGAAGGCCCATTAACAAGGTGAAAGAGTCTAACATGTTTCAATATAAGAAAAATAGCAGGAGAAGAGGACACAGCATGAGATTAGAGGGAGGCCAATTAAAGGGTAATGTGAGGAAGTTCTTTTTCACAGAAAGGGTTGTGGAAGCATGGAACGGCCTACCTTGGGAAGTGGTGGATATGAATACAGTGCAGGGCTTCAAACAGGCATGGGATAGGTATAAGGGAGCAATACAGATGAGTATGAATAGATAGGCCATTGACAGAGCAGAGGCTGATGGCACATTCATAAGGTAGAAAAAGAAATGGGCAGACTGGATGGGCCTAGAGGTTCTTATCTGCCGTCAACTTCTATGTTTCTATGGTTATGTTGGAGCATGCCTCCTGACCTGTATCGCCCTCCAGCCACCATCAGAGGGTGATCAGTAGGTGGGATGACATGGCATCTTCCCCCCGAGAGAGGAGAGCAGTCCTCTGGACACTCAATCCTCTCTCCCCCTGCCGACTGCTGGCAGCCCGGGATCGTTTCCGAACCTGGGTCTCCGGCATGGTTGAGGTGTAGCGACCAGCACCTCAACCTCCAACGCCACTGGGCTGGTCAGACTCCTTGGTTCTAACTGAAATTCCAAACAGTCCTTGAACACTGATGAAATTGTGAATTAAACTGCTTTTATTGTGCAAAATAACAAAGAATGCAAGCAGGCTCACTGCATAGCACTACTAGCCCTGGTGCTTTGTCACACCCCCTGATGAAGACAGTTTATTTTGAAACGCTGGGGCTAGTAGTGGTATGCAGTCAGCCTGCTTACACACTCTGTTAATTTGCACAATTAAAGCAGTTTAATTCAGTTTCACCACATAGTGTTGCTTGCTTACTCCTTTGTGTGCAGGGTTTCCTTGGAATTTAAGTGTTCACTGATTAGGCTGGTCACCCATTTTCCCCACACTGACCCTGCACTGTGAGTTTGTGATCTTCTGTTTGGGATTTGGTTCTAACTGAGATGTGGCTGACCAGCAAAATACTTGACACTACAACTGAGATTGAGGATTATCAACTGTTCAGAAGTTATTTAGTTAATTGGCAGGGTGAGGGCTCAGCATTGTATGCTTCTGTGGAATATGGAACTGAATCACTCCCTGTAAATGTCCCACATACAGTAGCTGTATAGAAATAATGGTGGCTGAGGTAACGATCCTTCACTCCAGATCAAGTAGCCTTGTTGGTTGCTATTGTGCCCCCCCTCCCCAAAAGCAGCTTGCAGGGGATAACACAGGTAGAAAGAGCACTCACTGCCTACATACAGTAGATACCCTTGGCATTATTTGTATTAGGATTTCAACTGCCCATGGAGCGGAGATGACCTACTGAAGAGCAAAGTTGAAAAAAAGGGCCTGGTATAACTACTTGTAGATTGAGCTAGGACTAATACTGTATGTTGAACCCTTCTATATTCATCACTTTACATCTTATTTTTGTGAATTGACCAGAGTTCTTTGCATAGCCTGGAGTTTTGCTAGATAGTTTCTTAGACTATCAAGGTATTTTCTGTATTATGAAAAGAATAAAGATTAAACAGCAAGAACCCAGTTCCTACTATTGAAACTTTAAAAAGTTTGATTACCCATTATTTGTGAGAAATGTGGATATGATAAACTGGGACAGGCTGAAACTGTTGATGAGGCTTGGCAGTTTTTCCTTGCTAAACTTGGTGACGTCTGCAATAGGCATGCTCCTACTAAATGTAGGAAAGTTTGATGTATGAAATCCCCATGGCATAATAGAACTTTTCCAGTCTCAGAAGCAACAAGATAAGCTGTGGGAAAATGCAAACTTAAAAAAATGATTCTGCCACCTGGAATGAGTTTAGAGCCATGAAAAACAAACGTTAAAAAAGTGAGAAGGGTAAACAGTTAGTTCTTTAAAAAGACATTTGAAATGGACAGTAGTTTCTAAACAGGACATTTTTGGAAAGTGCTTAAGGATTTAACAGGTAATAAAAGTAGGGAATTGTTTTTATCCTTTAAGACTGATAACATTGTAGCTAACAATCCTACTCAGGGAGCTCACTCATGATGGGCCAATACTGGACCTGGTGTTCACTAATAAGGACAGTAATGCAGACTTCAAGGTGGGCAGTCATCTGGAGACCAGTGATCGCAGTACACTGAGATTCAACATAAGGACAGCGGTGGAAGCAAACCACACAAGGATGAGGATCCTGGACTTCAGTAGGGCAGTTTTTCAAAAAATGGGTGGATACCTCAAGGAAAGGCAATGTCATTTATAATGTCAGGAAGTATTTTTTCATGGACAGGATGGTGGAATCATGGAATAGCCTTCCTGAGGAGGTTGCGGGGTCAAAAACAGAGGGGGAATTTATGAATGCATGGGACAGATATAAGGCAATTCTAGTGGGAGGTAGGAGGCAGTAGGCTATTGGTAAAACTAGGATCTGCTGCTTATCCATTAGGTAGAGGAATAGGCAGACTAGGTGGGCCAAGCGGTCCTTATCTGTAGTCAGAGCCTATGTTTCTATGTGCCCTTTCCTTAAGGCTCTGAGTGCTGTACATAATTTAACAGATGTAAAACATAAATAACCCATAATAAGATAAAACATAACAAGAAATGACTACATAACAGCCGTTTAAAAGATATAAAATGCTATTCATCTGATACTAGCCAACTGGGGAAAGCCTGCTAAAATAAATAGGGTTTGCGTGATCTTTGAAAGGCATCTGCCCATAGCAGCAGAGCAGATACTCCACAAAAGAGAGTTCCGCAACATTAGAGCTACTACTCTAAAGGCTCTGTCCCCAGATCATCTCAGGCAGAAAGAGGGAACAGCAAGTAAGCCAGCACTGGTGGAGCAGAGGGGTCAGGTGAGGAGGAAAGGAACCAGCAGATCTTTACAGTAATCAGGTTCCAGACCATGCAGGGCCTTGTATGTTAACAAGCATATCTTAAAGGGCATGTGCCACCACAGTAGTAGCCAGTGCAACACATGCAGCACTGACATTTTTATTTTTTTTAATTTTATTTTCTTATTTTAGTCTTTGGTAACCAGGTAAGGCCCACTAGGCACAAGTGCCTGTTTTCAGGGGTGACCTGGGAACACTGGGCGGTTAAGTGAGTTGCTCAGAGTCACACAGTATGCAAGTGGAGGTTGTGAGAATCAAACTCAGGTCTGGTCTGCTAGATGTATCAAGCTCGTTCACGCCTCGTTCCTCTAACCTCTAGGCTATACTGCCAGACATGATGTGATCCTTCCGAGAAATTCCTGCCACCAGCTGAACCACAGCATCCTGGACCAGTTGCAGGCATCACATTAAAACTCCAGATGCCCCTAAGTACAAAGCATTACAGTAGTCCAACCTAGACGTAACAAAAGAAAAAATTACTCACCATAGTAATCTTGCTTCTTCAAAGGGATCACTCATTATGATTAAACTTAATGCAGTCAGCCTCCTGTGTTGAACTGCCCAGAGAGATGGAATTTTATGCAAATTATGGAACTCTCAGTTGGCTCATGCCACTTTCAAATTGCTGCCCTAGCAACTGCTGCGCTCTGAGTGCTTCAGATTCTTACAGAGCCCAACTGCGTTAAAGACCCACTAGCTAAAATTAACAACCTTAAAAAATAATATTTTTTGCCCTTTCAGGTCAAAACATCCTTAACCAACAAACCTAAGAAACTTAAGACCACCTGGACACCAACTGGTTAAACAAAGTGAGTCTCTATCTTAACCTATATAGGAGAAAAGAAAAAAACCCTAATGCAGGGATGCAGAGCAACTTCTATAGGTTCTAGTAGGGGAGGTAGGAAGGGTCTTTAATCATAATGAGTGATCCCTTTGAAGAAACAAGATTACTATGGTGAGTAATTTTTTCTTCTAACTCCAGGAATCACTCATTATGAGTAAACTTAATGCAGACTACCAAGCAGTACCTTTGGAGGTTGGGCAGAGAACCTATTTTGGAAACAGGCTCTGCAGTACTGCTATACCAAACCTAGCATCTCCTCTGGATTGCAAGTCCAGGCTGTAATGCTTTGTGAAGGTGTGTACTGTTTTCCATGTAGCTGCTTTACAGATTTCCAGTAGCGGAATTTCTCTTAAAGCTGCCACTGAAGCAGCTGTGCCCCAGTGGTGGAGTGTGCTCTCAGGCCCAGAGGTACCTGTTTACCCACCTTACTATAACAAAACTGTATACATGCCACTATCCAGCGAGCAATTGTATGTTTTGTTGCAGCTCTGCCCTTACCAACTTCACCATATGTGAGAAAGAGCTGTGATTGACTTGTCCTGTAAGACTTGGTTCTGTCAATGTAGTGGCTAAGAGCCCGTTTGACATCAAGGGGGTGAAGTCTACTCTCTGGAGAACTGGAATTGTTTGTAAAGAAGACAGGTAGAGTGACAGACTGACTCAAGTGAAAATCAGATACCACCTTGGGAAGGAATTTTCTATTAGTCCTAAGGACCACCTTGTCCCTGTGGAATGAGATGTAGTCCACATCTGTCCACAGAGCTTGTAATTCACTGATCCTTCTGGCTGAAGTAATGGCAAGCAGGAAAACAGTTTTTCAAGTGACATACTTCAAATCTGCAGTTGCCATAGGTTCGAATGGTGCATCCATGAGTTTAGTAATGCAAATATTTAGATTCCAGGACGGAACCAGTTTCCTTAGGGGAGGGTGCAGAAGATTAAGGCCTTTAAAATATTTTCTAAATACTGGATGTGAAGCCATAGACCTCTCCTTACCAACTGACAGATAAGCAGAGACTGAAGCTAAGTGAACCTTGAGGGTGGAAGGCTTCAGACCTAAGACATGTAAATGTGTAAGGTAATCTAGAAGAATAGCCAAATCAGCCCGGAAAGGGCTCAAACCTTTACCTGTACTCCATATTGTAAGTCTTTTCCACTTAGAGGCATACGTCTTCTTAGTAGAAGGCTTCCTGGAACCCCTAAGCACTGTCAGCACCTGTTCTGATAGAGTAAGGTTAGCAAACTCTAAGTCCTCAAGAGCCACGCCTTGAGCCTCAGTGATTTGAGATTGGGGTACAGGATCCTGCCCTGAGAGGAGGTTAACAGGGTGTGCCTCCTGGGCAGATGGATTGGGGAAACCAGTGACAGAGACAGCAGAAGAATACCAGTGCTGTCTCGCCCAATCCGGAGCCACCAGTATCATTTTTGCTGGTTGGGACCTCAATTTCAGTAGGGTCCCGAATATCATAGGAAAAGAAAGGAATGCATACAGAAATGTCCCTGTCCAATCCAGGGCCAAGGCATCCAGGGGAACTGTGCCCCTTAGAGGAGGCCTGCAACAGTACATTGGAAGCTGGTAGTTTTCTGGGGAGGCGAAGAGATCCACCTCTGGAGTGCCCCATTTTCTGAAAATTGTACTGAGTACCTGAGTATTCAGGCACTACTCATGGTGGTCCTGACTTATCCTGCTTAGAGAGCCTGCCAGCACATTGTCCTTCCCTGGAAGGTGTATGGCTGACAGGGATACTCCCATGGAGTATACCAGGGACCACAGTCTCATTACTTCTGTGCACAGTAGATGCGACTTGGTACCTCCTGGCTTGTTGATGTAATACATGGTTGTGGTGTTGTCTGTTCAGTCTTGCGCCACCTTGTTTTGCAGGTAAGGAGCAAATGTTTTCAAAGCCAGGTAAACAGCCCTGAGCTCCAAGAGATTTATGTGCAACAGAGACTCTTGGGAGGACCATGTGCCACTTGCTGTGTACTCTAACATGTGTGCCCCCAGCCTAGAAGAGAGGCATCTGTTGTGAGGATTACTGAAGGTTGTTCCCTTATAAAAGGCACACCCACCCTGAGGTTGTGCTCGTCCAGCCACCTTTGTAAGGCCTGGACTAAACTTTCTGTAACTTGAACCAGTTTGCACATAGGATCCATCCTTTGAGACCAATACTGTCTCAAATGGAACTGAATATCTCTCATTTGAAACCTGGAGCCCATTACCACTGCCGTGGCAGATGCCATGTGGCCTAGTAGCTTGAGAAATTTTCTGGCTGTTCTGGGTCTCCCAGACAGAAAGGATTTTGCAATCTGCAGAATGCTTGTCACCCTGTCCTGTGGCAGGAGGGCTCTGCCCTGTCTGGTGTTTACTTCTGCTCAAATAAACTCCAGCACCTGGAGTGGTACCTGTTGAGATTTTTCTTTGTTTACCTTGTTTTCTCAAAAACTCTACCACCACTGATAGGCACTTTGTAAAAACCCTTGGTGCCAAAGTTAGCCCAAAAGGGAGAGCTCCAAACTGATAATGGCCTGAAGCCAGCCTGAATCTCAAGAATTTTTTGTGAGATGGTCTGATGGGAATATGGAAATAAGCATCCCTTAGATCTAGGGAGGCTAGCCAGTCTCCCTTTTGTAATGAAGGAATGATTATGGCAAAAGTGACCATTTTGAACATTGGTTTCAAAATGTGCTTGTTCAGAAGTCTTAGATCCAAAATAGGCCGCCAATCCCCATTTTTCTTCCTTATGAGGAAGTACCTGGAATAAAAACCTTTTCTCCTGCTTATTAGAGGCACTACCTCTACTGCTTTGATTGCTAGCAGATGTTTTACCTCTGCTTCCAACAGAATCCTGTGTGCAGCTGTTACCAGAGCAAAGGTTCTTGTTCTCAGCTTTGGGTATGATTTGAAACTGAGTGTCAGGCCCTGGCTCACTACCTCCAACACTCACTTGTCTGTGGTGATGGAATGCTAAGCGTGAAGGTAATGAGCCAGTCTGCCACCTACTGGAGGATCTGTACTAGGGGATGCGACCTGCACTAGCCTGTCAGGGATTCTGTGCAGGCTGTGCCTGAACCTGTGGTGCAGGAGCCGCTCTTCTCATGGCTCTCCTGCCCCTTCCTCTAAAATAACCTCTAGCTTGCTGCTGAAGCTGGGAGACTTGCGCCTGAAAGAAAGGTCTGGGGTAAAACCCCCTACCCCTACCTCCCCTACTCTAGGATCTATAAGAGGTGAAGGGCCTATCTTTGGAATTGCTCCGATAGGTGGATTTATATTCCTCCACCTTCTTCATGTATGTGTCAGTTTTATCCCCAAGCAAGGAGTTGTTCTCCAGGGGGAAATCCGTTGCTTTGGCCTGGGTGTCTAAAGTTAGGTTGGCGGCTCTAAGCCATGCAAACCTCCTGAGTGAAACTGACAAAGCCATTAACCTGGATGCAGTATCATTGATATCCACTGCCATATGAAATTGGTACCTGGTAGCATCAAGTGCAGCCCTTGCTGTATCTTGCAAGTCTACAGCTAATTCCTCTGGGACCCTATCAGCCAAAGCTAGAACAGTGTTCCATAGAACTTTTTGGTACTGCACTGAATATGCCATGTAATTGGCCTGTCTAACTATTAAAGAGTTAGCCATGTACTCTTTCTTTCCCATAACATCCATTTTTCTTGAATCTTTGATGGATGGGTAGCCAATGGGATCCTGGCCTTGTCACAGGCAGCAGCTTGGACTACTCCCTCAGGATCAGGATGCGTAAATAGAAAATCAGCTATAGTTCTGTCCAGCTGGTATTTCTTGTCAGCTTTCTTATCCACACCAGGGATAGAGGTTGGAGTTTTAAAAATCTACACTGCAGCCTTCTTTAAAAATTTATGCATGGGCAGAAGTAGACGTTTCGTGGGGGTTAACCCCATCATTTCTAGAAAGTCTGCCTCTTCCACATCCTCCTCTGTTTCCTGAAGAGGAAGGTTCAGGGTTTCCACCATGTTCTTAACAAAAGCATAGTGGGAGGAGTACTCCTCAGGACCCCTAGGAGGTGATCCAAACTCTTGCTCAGGAGAGACCTCTGGCTCTATAGGTTCCCCTTCAAAGTCATCCTCCTCCTCCTCTCCAAACACTTCCAGCACTTCTTGCCTTGCTGGGGCTGTAGGAGGAACCAGGGCAGTTGGTGTAGGAATCGGGATTGCAACCTGTAGGGCTTGTAACACTTGTAGTGCCTTAGCAATGTCCTCAGCCGAGGGCATAATATGCTTGTCTGCTGGGAGCTCCTTAGCCTTCTCAGCCAGAGGCACAGTGACATGTTTTTCTTTACACTTTTTCTTTAATGGAACAGATTCAGTGCCTGTTTTCACAGCCCTTTTTGTTTTATCTTGTTCAGATTTATCTGAACTCCTGCCAGGATCCTTGGCTTTACCTCCATCCTTTTTATGGGAGGAGGAAGAAGAAAAAATTACTCACCTTAGCAATTATATTTCTTCTAATGGAGTCTTGCTGTATTCTGACTATTGCAGGTAGCCCCAGCCTTTAAACTGCCCTGGAGAACAAAAGTAACTGTCTATGCAGAGCATAGAATGCTGAGTTCGAGCTCGGTTGAGGTCTCTGTCTGGAGCCCTTTGAAATCCAACCATCAGATTCTTACGAGCAAAAACTCACTAACTATCCTATGTGGAAATTGTTAAATTTTTACTAGCCAACTGGCAACAAAAAGTTTTGGATTCCCAAAGGAAGACTCAAGTCAGGAAACTCAAAACCAAAAACCAATCCAAATAATAATAATAATAAACAAACACCCAAACAAAAAGAAGAGAGTGTAAAAGGAGCACCCCTGAGATGCAACACTGCACCTGCCCACACACTTCCCAAAAACAGGTTCTGAGAGGGGAGGCAGGGAAGGAGGTCAGAATACAGCAAGACTCCATTAGAAGAAACATAATTACTAAGGTGAGTAATTTTTTCTTCAAACAACATGAAGTCTTGCTGTATTCTGACTATTGCAGACTACTGCCAGTACCTCCACGGAGGAGGGACAGAACCTACTTTGGGAATAGGCTCTGAAGTACTGTTGTGAAACCTGAGCATCACTCCAGCCTGGATATCCAGAGAGTGATGCTTGTTAAAGGTATGGACTGTTTTCCAGGTGGCTGCTTGACACATTTCTAAGAGAGGAATATCCCTGGCAGCAGCCAGGGAAGCAGCTGTACCTCTGGTGGAGTGAGCCCTCAGGCCTGAGGGTGGAATTTTTCCTAGTTTCTAATAGCAGAATTGTATACAAGACACAATCCACCTGGCAATAGTTCTCTTGGTGGCAGGTTTGTCCTTTCCCACTTCTCCATAAGTGAGGAACAACTGGAGGGAATCAAACCTGTGACCCTTGGTACGCTCTATATAGTAGCTAAGGGCCCTTTTAACATCTAAACTGTGTAGCCTCCTCTCTCCTGAAGAGGAATGATCAGTAAAGAAAACAGGAAGAGACATAGACTGATTCAGGTGGAAATCTGAAACCACTTTGGGCAAGAACCTTCTATTGGTTCTAAGGACCACTTTATCCCTATGAAAGGAGATAAAATCAGGTTCCACTGACAGGGCTTGCAGTTCACTGATACTTCTGGCAGAGGTAATGGCTACTAAAAACACAGTTTTCCAAGTCAAGTACTTAAGCTCTACTGAGGACATAGGCTCAAAGGGAGGTTGCATCAATTGAGCAATGCAAACATTTAAATCCCAGGCAGGGGCAGGGTCTCTAAATGGCGGATTGGTATGAAGCAATCCCTTGAAAAATTTACAGAACACAGGATGAGATGATAGTGAGGAAGACTGCCCCACTGACAGAAAAGCAGAGACAGCTGACAAGTGTACTTTGAGAGTAGCTGGTCTGAGGCCTAGGCCATTAAGATGGACCATATAATCCAGAACTGTAGGCAATTCAGCAGTGTCTGGGGAAATATGTTGCTTGGAACACCAAATGCTGAATCTCTTCCATTTGGAGTTATAGGTCTTTCTAGTGGCGGGCTTTCGGAGAGGCTTTGAGGATATCCAGAACCCTCTGGGACAGATGCAAATCTGCATACTCTAACTCTTCAAGAGCCATGCCTTGAGATTGAGATACTGAAGATTGGGGTACCAAATCCTCCCATGAGAGGAGGTTACCAGGTTGTAATTCCTGGGAAGAGACAGGGTAAGATGGACTGCTAGGGGGAGCAACGGGGGTACCAAGGCTGTCTGGCCCAATCTGGAGCAATCAGAATCACTTTGCAAGGTTGTGACCTTATCTTGACTAAAACTTTGAACAGTAGAGGAAAGGGAGGGAAAGCATACAGAAATTTCCCTTCCCAGTTCAGAATGAGAGCATCCAGAGGGACTGAGCCCAAGACTGGGGGTCTGCAACAAAAGAGAGGAAGTTGGTGATTGTCTGGGGCTGCAAAGAGATCTATCTCTGGAGTGCTCCACCTTGAAAAAATCACCTTCAAGACCAAAGGGTCAAGGGACCATTCGTGATGGCCCCGTGAGATCCTGCTCAGTGCATCTGCTAGCACATTGTCCTTCCCTGGAAGGTGGACTGCTGTCAGAGAGGTTTGCAGGGAGTAAGCCAGGAACCATAACTTCATGGCTTCTGTGCACAAGGCCGTAGACCGTGTGCCTGCCTGCTTGTTGATGTACCACATGGTGGTGGTGTTGTCTGTTCTGACTTGAACCACGTTGTTCTACATTGACTGAGAGAAAGCTTGCAGGGCCAGAAAACCCGCCCTGAGTTCTAGGAGATTGATATGGAGAAGGGATTCCTGAGGGGACCACAGTCCCTGGGCAGTGAGGGCCCCCAGATGGGCTCCCCAGCCCAGGAGGGAAGCATCCGTGGTAAAGACCACTGAATGAGACTAAGTGTAAAATGGGACCCCTTGCCTTAAATTGTCCTGATTCTGCCACCATTGAAGGGCTTGGATCAGGGTCTGAGTCACTGGGATCAGTTTGGTAAGGGAATCCTTCCTTTGGGACCAAAAGGCCCTCAGATGGAAATGAATGTCTCTCATCTGGAATTTTGCCCCTTGGACCACTGCTGTAGAAGCTGCCATGTGGCCCAAGAGCTGGAGGAAATGCCTTGCTGGTGGAGACACCTGAAGGCTGAAGGAAGAAGCCAGTTCTATAAGACATCTTGCCCTTTCCAGGGGAAGAAAGGCTCTTGCTTTGACAGTATCCAGCTCCGCCCCTATAAAGGTAAGGAGCTGCACTGGCTCGAGAACTGACTTGGGAAGGTTGAGAAGAAATCCTAGAGAAGTGAGCACTTGCTGGGTCACTTGCAGGTTTGACTTGACTTGGTCTGGAGACTGGCCCACTATGAGCCAGTCGTCCAGATATGGAAAAATGGAAATCTTTTGCCATCTTAGAAAGGCAACGACTACTGCCAGGCACTTTGTGAAAATCCTTGGGGCTGATGTTAGACCAAAGGGCATTGCTTTGAACTGATAGTGGCCTGAGGGCAACTCGAACCTGAGGTACTTTCTGTGGGAGCACCTGATGGAAATGTGAAAACAGGCATCATTTAGATCCAGGGAGGCTAGCCAGTCCCCTGGCCTTAGAGAGGGAAGAATTATTCCCAGAGTTACCATCTTGAACTTTGGTTTTAAAATATGTTTGTTCAGGTATCTTAGGTCTAGGATGGATCACCACTCCCCTGTCTTTTTTGGGGTAAGGAAGTACCTGGAGTACAGACCTTTGTCCCTGTGTAGGGTAGGAACTCTCTCTATGGCTCCTAAGGCCAGAAGAGATGAAACCTCTGCCTCCAGGGCAAGGGTTTCTGAGAGACCTGCAGGTGGAAAAGATCTGGCTCTCATCTTCGGAAATTTTTTGAAGCTGAGAACCAGTCCCTGGCTTACTACTTCCAGGACCCACTTGTCTGAGGTAATAGACATCCAGTCCTGGACAAAGTAAGCCAGCCTGCCCCCTACTGGAAAGGAGAGTCGACCCGGGCAGACCCATCAGGGTGTCTGCTTGGCAGGGACCTTAGGCTGAGGAGAGGATGCAGCTCTGCTCATCCCCCTTCTTCGTCTCCCTCTGAAGAACCCCCTCTGTGAAAATGGAGAAGAGGCCTGTGCTTGGTAAAAAGGCCTATGAAAAGGCCTGCCCCTGCCCTTAGACTGCTGCCTTTGAGGAGTTGCCTGCCTCTCCTTGGCCTGAGCACTCCTATAAGTGGTCCTGTACTCATCCATTTTCTTTATGTAATTCTCTGTCTGCTCCCCAAACAGAGAATTACCCACTACAGGAAAAACCATGGCCTTAGCCTGGGTGTCCTGTGAGAGGCTAGTACATCTGAGCCAAGCCATTCTCCGAAGAGCCACAGATGTAGCCATGACTCTTGATGACACATCATTGGAGTCCACAGCAGCATGAAACTGTACTTTTGGTGCCTCAATCCCATCTGCAGCCAACTCCTCCAGCTCCTTGGCTAGCTGGGGGGAAGGCCTGTTTAGCCAGTGCCAGTACGGTGTCCCACCTGGTCTTCTGGTACCTGGCTGTATAGGCCATATAATTCGCCTGCCTGAGTCCCAAGTAAGATGCCATGTACTGTTTTTTGCCATGGCATCAATCTTCCTGGAGTCTTTGTCTGGGGGTGTGAAGCCAAGGGAATGTTTGCCTTGTCACAGGCAGCAGCCTGCACTACCCCAACATGGCTGCATTGCTGGTATAAAAACTCTGTATCTGAGCCTGATAGTGTGTACCTCTTGTCCATCCTTCTGTCAACAGAGGGTACAGAATTGGGAGACTTCAGGATTTTTTGTGTCTGTTTCCCAAAGGATTTGTGAAGGGGAATAGACAGTCTCCTGGACTCTGGGATGTCCATCATTTCCACATAATCAGGCTCCTCCTGATCCTCCATTGCCTCCTCCATAGGAAGCTGGAGGGTTTCAGCCACTTTTCTGTAAAACAGAAAATGGAAAGGGGACTCAGAAAGCCTAGGAGGGGATACACCAGAAGATCTGTCTGGGGAGATGTCTGGTTCCACAGACACATCCAGACTTTCACCATCATCACCAAACTCCTCCTCCTCCTCAAACTCTGGTTCATAAAAATCTTCAGGAGTATAATCTTGAACCAGGGAAACCAACTGAACCGAACCCCTGAGAAAGGTGCCAGATCAGTCGGAACCGGGCGAAGCGATTCCACAATTTGAATTGCTCTGGCTATTTCCTCGGTGGTCAGAACATGAACCTCTGGATCCGAACTGGTCGATTTTTCTTTGCGTTTCCTTTTTTATAGGAACTGACCCCTCAGGATCGGCTCTCCTCTTGCCCAAAGAAGTATCGTCCTGGTCAGAAGACACTCCTTCTGGTTCGCTTGGAACCGAACCGGGCTGGCCATCCGGGTCAGAGGACTTGTCAGCCTCCTTTTCCCTCAGTCTACCTAATCTCTTTTCAAGGGTAGATTTAGGAAAATGTTTACAAATTTGTCTGTATCAAGGTGTTCAAACCTCAGACAATAAACACAGGTGGTATGGGAGTCAGCCTTAGCAAAGACTTCCCCACACTCACTGCAGTGTTGAAACCCAGTGGGCCCAGTTTTTTTCTTGGGTTTCTCAGATGTGGCCAACCTAACCAAGCTTACCCTTTTTATGGCAACTGCCAGGCAAGACTCCCTTATCAGTTCCTAACTGTGTCATGGGTGTTGGAAAAAAAACATTCAAAACACATTTTTTTAGAACCGATAAGGACCAGTAACCACACTCTAAAGTAAAACACAAGGATTCAATACAAATGACCAGTTCAGCTGAACTGATCTAACACTTTACAGTTTTCACACAGAAAATCAGAACAAAACCTATCTAGCACTCATAGTACCACAGACAGAGACTGAACCGACTATGCGGAAATAAATTAGGTAAAAACCGACAACTTAACTGAGACTTTAACCGACTTTCAAACCGAGCTGAAAGAGAAGTCTCCGGGAGCGACTGTTCAGTGAGGCGGAGTAAAGAAACTGATGGTTGGATTTCAAAGGGCTCCAGACACAGATCTCAACCAAGCTCGAGCTCAGCATTCTATGCTCTGCATAGAAAGTTAACCTTTTTCTCTGGGGCAGTTTAAAGGCTGGGGCTAACTGCGATAGTCAGAATACAACAAGACTTCATGTTGTTTGAAGAAGAATTATCCCCAGAAGCAGAAGCAGAAGCCATCTCTTGCAAAACTTTAGACCTTTTCTTTAATGTTTTGGGGCAAAAGGTCTTACAAATATCACAATTGGCAAATATGTGACTTATACCCAAACAAGAAATACAGAGACAATGTCTATCTGCTTTTGCTATAAGTTGCCCACAAGACTCACAGAATGTAAAACCTGTGGGTCCTGTGCATTTTTTAGATTTATCCAAAGGGACCTGACATTTAAGCTAGGCAAAAAAAATTACTTCAAAAAACTGTTATTTAAAGTAACTTGGAACTGGATATTACTTTAAAATAACTACCGCTAGCGGTTCCTGGAACCAAGCGTTATTCGGTTCCTGAAGAAAAAGGAACCAAGAAAATTACTAAATTTAGACAAAACTAAAACAGTTCAAGGAACCAACTGCTAAATATCTCTAAATAATAATAAATTGAGATAAAAACCTTTAAAATAGATGCAGAACCCTCGGTTCCAAGGAACCGTGAGGGAACTGCGAATATAAATAAAAAACTACTAAAATACTAATTTACTATACTAAACAATGTTTCTAAGGCAGCAATTTAAAATTAAACTGAAAATGAGTACTTATTTATAGATAAACTTTAGTCAGAGACAGTTCAAGGAGAGCTCTCCAGGATGTCCTTACTAGGCAGGCGGAGTAAAGAATCTGAAGCACTCAGGTGCAGCAGTTGCTAGGGCAGCAGTTTGAAAGTGGCATGAGCCAATTGAGAGTTGTGTAATTTGCATAAAATTCCATCTCTCTGGGTAGTTCAACACAGGAGGCTGACTGCATTAAGTTTAATCATAATGAGTGATTCCTGGGGTTAGAAGCATGAACAATCAACAATCATGGCCAAGTCAGCAAGAGCCAGATATGGGTTAGTCCTTAAGATGTTTTGAAGATGGAAGAAGCCTGATTGGATCACCATTGATACCTGCTGGTCTAGTGTCAGCCTGCAGTCCACAATGACCCTAAGATTCTCAACTGCATCAACAGCAACAAGAAACTGGCCACCCAAATCAGGAAGGGTTACTGCACCTCCCATCACTGCTGCACCTCATTGACCTTGCTCGATCACCATGACCTCTGTCTTCCATTGGTTGAGACATAGCCAGTTTAAGCCACCCAGTCATTGATCTCAGCAAGACATTGCACCAGCACTGAAATTGTATGGTCCCTGCTGCCAGACTAAAACAGATACAGTGGAGTATCAATTGCATAACAGTGAAACTCGACCCCGTACCATCTAATGATCTCCTTCAAGGGCAACATGTACACAGATAACAATACTGAGGAAAAGGTAGAGTCTTGGGGAACCCCACAGAAGAACACAGAAGCCCCAGAGATGAAATTAACTAGGGTGCCTGCTGTGTCCTCCTGGTTATGTAGGACTTGAACCAATGTAAAACACTACCCATGAGATCAGTGGTTGACTGTATCCAATGCCAGTGACAGCAAGAGGGACCAAGATGGAACAAAGTCCTTGATCCCTCACCTGGACGAGATCATGAGTCAGCCAGACTAGTGCAGTCTCAGTACTGTAGCAGGTCCAAAAACATCTGAAGAGGTTCATAGATTTTACAATTCTTAAGGCAATCCACAGGTTTGTCAACCACAATCTTTTCAATAACCTCCACAAAAGGGAAGGTTTGAAACAGGTCTGTAACTCACCAGAACATCAGGGTTTAAGGATGGCTTTTTAAGGAGAGGTCTAACCACTGCCTTTTTCAGGGCAGATGGAAGAACACTCTCTCTCAAGTAACCACTAACAATTTCAACAATCACCAGACAGGGATTCGCTGCAGCCCAAAAGCAACCAGGTTGGTCCCAGGTCCAGTATACTGCAGGTGGAATGCAAACCACAGATTACCCGAAGCATCTCATCCTCAAAAACATCTGGGACTTGCTCCAGGTAGGCAGATCTACAGTACCAGAAGGTAGACTACAGCCAGCCCATGACAGGCCACTTGAAGAGATGCCAGATCTAATGGAAGACACCTTGCCAGAGATGAATTTACCAAACTTCAAACTTATCTGCTGAAGAGGCACTAATGGATTGCAGACAGGGAAGATTTAGCAACCTGTCTATGGTGCAAAAGAGATAAGCTGTCCAATCTTTCCTTGAAGCAATCAACCTTGACAGGAACTCTATCTTTTTCATGTTGATTGCCTGTTGATACTCATAGTAAATGAGTTTTCAATGCCAACCTGTCCTCTCAGACCATAACCTTTTTCAAGAATGCTCCAACTTTTGTCCCTTAGTCTTCAACCAGTGTAGCCATCACAGTACCACACTGAGCTGTGATGGGATGTCATGGGATGAATGCAATAAGGTGCCAGGGAGTTTAAGGGAGTCACGAGAAGCACGAACCATATTATAGTGCTCCATGACCTTCTCTGCTCAGCCCGCATCACACCTGAGATGTCTAGCACATCCTGGAGCTTGCAAGACTTAAAATTTTGTTTTGGATGTTACCGGACAATCTCCACAGAAGGGATATTAAAACAAGGGACCCCACAGAAGAAAGACACCACATGATGATCCGATTGAAAGGCCTGATCAATCTTGACCACACTAATGTCAAGTCCAATGAGAAGATGAGGTCCAGAGTGTGCCTGTGTTGATGCATTCTGGAGGCAGATGCCTGTGCTAGTCCCACTGAGGACATCAACTGGAGGAATTGTCCGAAATGCAACAACTCATCTTTGGCCAAAGCACCGAAGACCCCCCACAGAACTAACCATCTGGAAGCATCCAACACCTGTTCAACCTTGAAGTTTGTCAACTCCTACAAGAAGTCACTCCCATATCCTGGAGGACAGTATATGAAAATGATCTTACTACTAACATGGGAATGTATCTAACTGCCATATAGTCAAAGGACCTGAAAGTTCCCATGTAGAGTGCAGTGAGCCCCAAAGTGGATTTATAACAAATGCACACCACCACCTCCCCATCCCTCCTTGGGCAATGTACCATAGAATAACCTGGCTGGACCGATGCAGGTCCAGAGTCATTGCACAACCAGGTCTCTGTGATGAAAACAAGGTCACCTGAGAAAACCGTGATGAAATTCTCCTTCATCACTCTTCTATTCCTCAATGACCTGGTGTAACAAAGAGTTCAAGTTTCAAGTTTATTACTGATCAGTAAAAAGGCCATTACAACAAAATTTAATATGTAATAAAAGTAGCAAAAGTCACAGCATATAAGCAATACATGCAAAAATCCATACTGTAGTAGTAATAATACAATATTCATAATAAATACATATATAGTAGTGCAAGTGTTATTAAGCATAAAATACAATATCTAACAAGAAAGATTGCCCCTGGAAATTACTAAATAAATTTACAGTTGCTGCTGTTCCAGTAAATCAGTGTTTTAAACATATTTTGTTTATATTTTGAAGGTAATCGGCAACTTTGCTTATAACTTGTTTGTCTTCTGAAGTAATCATGATAATTAGAAGAATGTCCTTGTCTTGAGATTGAATCGTTTCCCATAGTGGCACCAATTAAATCTGTCTTGATCTAGAGTAAACAATCCAAATAGAACACCGTGAAATCGACACTGGGCTGAGCAGCGCTGCAAAGAGAGGCGGCTTACCTCCACAAAAGACAATAGCTCCAAGAAATAGCAGCAATACGCTCAGAGAAGAAATGATAATCACGAAGCAGTTCTGCTGTTCAAAGTAATTTACTGAATTTTCACTCCGTAACAACAGCTTTAGTAGCAATAATCAACTTCCTGAAACAGTAGTCCCCTAGTGCCTCGACTCTCACGAGTCTTTAAAGAGGGTGAGGTTTAGGTGGGAGACATAGTCTATTATAATGTGCTCATTCCATAATTAATTTGTGACATCACACAGATCCATTTCTTTCATTGGCATATTAAATACACATTTAAATGAGTTTTCAAATGAGGAAGAGCTACTATAATGCTATTTAGAAAAACAGTGCTCAAGTATTCTGAAAAAACACTAAATTACAGTGTTACTTAAACAACAAATAATTCACTTTAACTTTACACCCACATTTATACAAATGCATCAGTGATCTGAAAATAAATATTTTTTTATATTCACTTTAACAATTAAACATGACATGATGCAGATTTTCATATTCAGACAAATTACAAGAACCTTGTATCTCTGATTGTTCTATTAGATTACGATGTCTAGCTTTTAAGATGTTACTTTTAGAAAGCTCCATCCGATATATTGTATACAGTCTTCTTTTGGCAGGATCTGTTATTACATCCAAGTAGTGTCAATAGAAATGTCTAATGTAATTCCATATAAGCCAAGGGGAGATTCTAAGACAATTTATTTTTTCCATATCATGGACATGACTGATATTTACAATCTTATTTTTTATGTAAACTTTAAATTTGGGTCTAAGCAGAATACTATTTGTAATATATCTATCCAAGAAACCCAGGCCATAGAGATGAAGAACCAAAGTTGCTCTCCTCTGCCAGTTGGACTGTCTACAACTTATTACTTGCCATATGTGTTTTTCAGTTAAACATTTATAAAGTAATCTATGAGATGGTAATCTGGTGATTCTAATCCAAATGTTTATTCTATTTATCACAGCTAAGGCCTTAAGATTTGTTATGCCAAGTTCTGCCATCAGTAGATGGGCCGGAACAGAATTCCCCACACCCAACACAGATCTGTAAAATTTATTTAGGGGGATTCCTAATACCTCATACTTGGGAGGATCCCATATTTCAGTTTGATAGAGCGCTTGTGAAATATATTTTGCTCTAGCAGCCTCTAGTAAGGGTTTAACACTGTTACCCCCAAACTGTCTGTTATACCTAGAAAGTGTCCCAGTTGTTTGATGTAGCTTAATAGAAACTTCTCTTGTCTGTTTGGCAAAGACCATTGTTTGCAAAGGCAAGGCCTAAATAAGAATGACAGTTTACTGATTTTAATTTCTGGGCTCCTATCTTTCAAGTCATATTTGATTTATTTGATCCAAGTATAAGAACTTGTCTTTTATTTTCATTTCTTTAAGTTGATATCTATCAGCAGAAGACATTAATAAACCCAATTTATGCTGTAGTCCAGATCTTGTTGATGCTAATAAAACCAAGTCATCGGCGTATGCTAATGCCCGACAATTAGAATTTCCAATTTTTGGGGAAATCTGATACTGATTCTTCTAACTGTATGAGCAATTTATTAAGATAAATACAAAAAAAAAAAAGAGTAGGAGTTAATACACACCCCTGCCTGACACCCATATTTGACAGAAGGGTAGCTGCTAGCTGCCCTTTAGTGCCCTGTCTAATCTATGCCCAGGTATTAGAGAATAATTCTCTGATGATGCTAATAAGGTTTCATTCTATACCCCAATGTAACATAAATTCCCAAAGGGAACACTTTGAAATGTGTCAAAAGTGGAACTAAAGTCAAAGAAAGCTACCTGTAACTTGATTTCTAAGAACTACATATTTTTCGTACAGATAGTTCAAAATGAAGCCGTTATCAGAGGTACAGTAACCAGCCCTGAAACCTACCTGTAGTTTCGAAAGACCTCCCAATAGGTCTATTTGTTCTAATAATCTAGACAATACTATTTTTGCAAATATTTTGCCAACTATGTCTAACAGAGATATAGGTCTATACATTTTGGGATCTTTTTTATCCCCTTTTTTATAGACAGATATGATTGTATTGCTCTTCCATGCATAGGGAATTTTTCTGTTAAGGATACACATATTAAAATAAGGTAGGAGAACCTTGGTCCAAAGAGATGGAGCCAACACATATAACTTGGGAGGAATTAAGTCCGGACCAGGGCTTTATTCTTGTTAAGAGATACAATTGCCAGATGCAATTCTCTCAGTTGAAATAAGAAAAGGTTTGACCAGTTAGTTAATTAATCCCAGGAAGGCATATCATTACTAACTTCTGGATTATAAAAAGTACTTGTATAATAACTTATCCATTGTTCCAGTGAGATATAAGAATCAATTTCACACTTATTGTTATTTGGACCTTTTGCACCAATAGCTGAAAGGATTGTGCATCCTTATTATTTATTATATGCAACACAAGAGTCCACTGTTTATAGTAAAATTCACTTTTATTTTTGCTTTCACAAGTAATTTATATTTTTCTGTAGCTTTATTTAGTAACTTGTATTTGTTCTTGTCCAATGACTCTTTTATAATCCTTATTAGTTGGGGAAGAGCAGGTTTTGCCTTCTTACATTCCTGGTCAAACCAAGAAGTAGCCGTATATGAGTGAGCTTTTATTTTATCTTGTTATAGAGTAGTTTTTTTAAGTGACTGTAACAGTCTACAAGTTTCTCAGTAAGGACTGAAAAACTATTTGGGATCCAAACCTGGACTGCCAGTGGAGACAACAATTCACTCAGAAGGTTTATTAACTCATCCTGGAGCAATAGATTCCACCTAATTTTGGGAAAGTTTCTTATCTCTGTGTGTTGACTTAAAACTGAATGAGGCCTGATAACAGATTCCACATTTGCTCCTCCCCCATGCTAGAGTTACAGAAAGATGGTCACTATCCCCCCTAACAATTACCTTGCTAAAGTCCCATATTTCATACAACCATTCCAGAATAATGCAATTGTTATTAATGTCTCATTTATATGATTTGTCACCAGCTATCCACCACCCTCTCTGTAAAGTAAATTTTTCTGATGTTGCACCTGAATATCCCCCTACTATCTTCATATCGTGTCCCCTTGTTTTTGATTTTTCCTTCAGCTGGAAGATATCCCCTGTTGGTACCTTGTTGAAAGCCTTGATATACTTGAAGGTCTCAGTATGTCCCCCCTTTCCCTCCTCTGTTCGAGGGAGTACATGTTGAGGTCCTTCAGCTGTTCCTCATATGACAGATGTCTGAGTCCCCCCTACCATTTTTGTCACCTGTCTCTGGATGCGCTCCACCCTCTCCACATCCTTCATAAGGTATGACCTCTAGAACTGGACTCCATACTCAAGATGTGGCCCTTCAAGTTTCCTGTATAAGGGCATTTTGACCTCCCTCCTCTAGCTAGTTATTCCCCTGCCAATACAACCCAGCATCCTACTGGCCCTTGCCGCTGCCTTCTCACATTGCTTCGCCACTTTCAGGTCCTGTGAAATGTATATGCCAAGGTCTCTTTCCAGCTTGGTAACCTCTAGGGCTTGCCCTCCTATACTGTATTTTGTGCCCTGATTATTTTTGCCTACTGTAAATGCATGATTTTTCATTTTTTGGTGTTGAAGGTCAGTTGCAATTCCCTGAACCATTCCTCCAGCTTCTCCAGATTCTTGCACATGCTCACAACCCCCTCAGGTGTATCTATTCTATTGCAGACCTTCGTGCCATCCACAAATAGACACACTCTTCCCTCTAGCCCTCTGCTATGTCCCTTATAAATACATTGAAAAGGAGGGGCCCGAGTACTGACCCCTGAGGTACCCCACTGGTTACCACACCTTCCCTTGATGGTACCCCATTAACAATTACCCTCTACCTTCTGTCCCCAGCCAGTTTTTTCACCCACCAACCACTAGCAGCCCCAGCCCAAGGTATCTCATTTTGTGCAGGTTCTCCTGTGTGGCACAGAATCAAATGTCTTATTGAAGTTGAGATATGCAATCTGTCTAGATCCCCTCTGATCCAGTACCTTGATGATCCAGTCAAAGAACTCTATCAAGTCTGTTTGACACGACCTTCCCTCAGTGAAACAGTATTGCCACCGGCCCAGAAGACCATTGGTCTCCAGGTAGCTTGAGACTCTCTTTTTGAGCAGTTTCTCCATGAGCTTACCCACCACCGATGTTAAGCCCACCGGCCTATAGTTCTCTGAGGGTAAATTACCATTCCCTTCAACAATATACAGATCCATCTTATCCAGAACATTCCAATTGCTCAGGATCTTATTATATACATTTTTAGAATTAACTGTAGGTAAAATCTGATTGCATTCTAGATCTTTCCCAGCCTGGAGCTCTGAAGTTTTATTTTTTAATTTTTTATTTTATTGAAATCTAGGATTACAAATACCTTTGAGCAGGAACTGCTCATTTACAAAGGTTCCACGTCGAAGGAATGGGGGTATACATACATACAAAGGTCAACATAATAATACATAGTTACACAATAAAAGAAGCAAGAGACTGAGGCTTAGGAAATGTCAGTAATTCAAAATGTGCCAAATGTTAGATAGCATGACATACCAGCCAAGGTCAATCTTAGAAATAAGTGCTGCAGGTGAGAGGGGGGTATGCAGGCAGGAAAGCCATTGTTGGAGGGTAGAGAGTGAGGGTAAGAGCTCTAAATGGGAGGGAGGGGAGGGATAAAAGTCATAAAATGCCCAGGGGGAGGAAAGGGAGAGGGGGAAAGGGGGTAGGCAGGTAGAAGGGGGCAAGGTGGGGAGAGGTAGCTGTCAAGACTGAAGTGGAGGGCAGTGAGCAGTGGGCCCCTGATTAGGTGAGGCAGTCACAATGACTAGTTGAAATGAGATGAAGTCGGAGTTGTCTCTTAAAAGGGCCAAGAGCAGCAGCAGCAGTAAGAGTTTCTTTGCTGAGAGTATTGTACCACTGTGGTGCTCTGTGGTGCTTTGTTGAGAGTATTGTACCACTGTGGTGCTCTGTGGTGCTTTGTTGAGAGTATTGTACCACTGTGGTGCTCTGTGGTGCTTTGTTGAGAGTGTTATACCACTGTGGTGCTCTGTGGTGCTTTGTTGAGAGTATTGTACCACTGTGGTGCTCTGTGGTGCTTTGTTGAGAGTATTGTACCACTGTGGTGCTCTGTGGTGCTTTGTTGAGAGTATTGTACCACTGTGGTGCTCTGTGGTGCTTTGTTGAGAGTATTGTACCACTGTGGTGCTCTGTGGTGCTTTGCTGAGAGTATTGTACCACTGTGGTGCTCTGTGGGCAAAGGCCCTCTGGCCCATGGTAGTCCGGCATCTGGGGACAAGGAAGGTTAGTTGTTGTGAACTTCTAGTTTGCTGGGTGCTGTAGTGGTCAATGAGGTGCTTTTCAATGCCTGGGGACATGACCCCGAGGAGGACTTTTTTGGCTAAGAGGCAGGTTTGATACTGTATCCGGCTGATGAGAGGAAGCCATCCTGCCTCAGTGTACAGGTCACAAGTGTGTGTAAGTCGGTCAGCCCCAGTTAGTGGCCTGCATGCTTTGTTGAGTGCAACTGTAATTCTGCAGAGGGCACAGGCAGAGGCAGAGCCATAAATTGCTAGCCCATAATTGATGATGGAGTTGACAGAGCTGTTGATAGCCAACCAGAGAGTGTCAGGAGTCATGCAGTGTTTGTGCCTGTAGAGCAGGCCTATACGGATGTTGGTGGCTTGGGTGACAGAATCTATGTGCTGATGGTAGGAGAGTGAGCTGTCCAATGTGACACCTAGGTATTTAAAATCAGGAATGTGTTCAAGTAAGGCCCCTGTTTGGTTTAGGATGGTGAGGTCATGGGATTTGTACTTGCTCCTGGCATTGTAGAAGGTCATAACCTTTGTTTTGCTGTGGTTCATGACCAGTTTGTGTGACTTGAACCACTCTTCGATACGCATGAATTCATGCTGTAATTGTTTCTCGAGGAGTTCTGCATTTTGGTGGTTGGTGAACATGACTGCGTCATCGGCGTAGAGCAGTAATTTCTGGTGGCAGACACTGGGAAAGTCATTGAGGAAGAGGCTGAAGGGAAGCCTGAAAGGACTGGCTTTTTTCCGAGGTGACACCAGCAATCCTAATCCACTGGACCCTCTCCCCAAGGTAGCTTGAAAACCAGAGCAGCTTCATTGGAGAGTCAGACCATCTTTGCCCAACCGGATCTCTAATAAATGTTCAAACAGTTACTTAAAGATATTTTTAAATTGGTAGTTATTTTTCTTTGGGAACCTCTGAACCCCATATAAATTCATGGAAAAGCCTGCCTTCTTGTTATTCTTATTGTCTCCAGGAGCTGTTTTATTGGATTTGGGACTATTTAGGATAACACTATAAATTACGTGTAGTCCTACCTCATCCAACAGAGAGGCCCTTTTCAAAATTATTTCAGCTGCCTCTTTACTTTGTAGTAGGATATCAATCTGTCCATCCTTATTCTCTTGATCCCATCTATGTACATCTAGGATTTTACTTTTGGCTGGGGTTACCTGTAGGAAATGTAAAAATAAATTATACAAAAATTTCTTAAGCTTTCTTTTGTTTTCATTAGGAATGCCCTTGAAGCCAAAGACACTAATATGAGCAGTTACGGAAGATTCTGACCTAATTTTGCATTTTGTGTATCCCTTTTGACATTTCTCAAATGATAACCATATCTCTCAAGTGGTTTGCTATTAATCCAAATATAGTTAATGAGCCTTGAGGAGGTACAAAAAATATTTTAACAATGAGAACCTGATTCATCTTTGTCATTTAGAACTTTAACAAAGTCATAACTGTCCATTTCAACAACTATTTCAGCCCTCAGAAGGTGCACAGACTTGTCTTTGATTACAAGCTGTGGCACTGTATAGTAAATTTTTAAGCCATATAGTCATAAGATAGCACATTCATCAATACCAATCAGCTTATGTTTATCCTGTATAATTATACAGGGACAGTCTCCTGAGGAAGTGTTCTTTTCTGCAGTGACACCTGGTGGAATAGTAGGGCTGTTGGACCCTTGGATACTGTTCCCGTTATTCCAATCTTGTCTTAAGGCTTTTAATTCTGCCCCAAAATTGGACACTGTGTTTAGTATTTTGATTCACTGTTGTAACATTGTTATTATTTAAACTGTACTTGGTCTCACTTAAGACTCTTGTTGCCCCTTCTGTACTACTAACAGATTGTATAGGTTCATTGGCTTGAAACCCCAATTTTTCCTTCTGAGATGCCTTAGAGTAGCAAAGAATGCCCTGAAGGGGAAGAATAGAGCTGGCTGTACAGAAGAATGAAGGGAGAGTAATCAGCAGGGTAACTCAAGTATCAGTGCAGGGACTGGTCCTCTTTAATATCTTTATAAGTGACATTGCAGAGAAGCTGCAAGGGAAGGTCTGCTTCTTTGCAGATAACACCAAACTCTGCCCTACAAGGAGAGATTAAAGGACCTAAAAAAGTATACCCAAAAGGGAGAGGGGGGATATGATAAAGACTTTTAAATACCTCATGGGGGTAAACAAGATACAAGAGAGAAGAATTTTTCAGAAAAAAAAAGGGCTCAATGACCAGGGGGGCACAATAAGAAGTTGGAAGATTGATTTAGGAGAGATGTGAGGAAGTACTTCTTCACAGAAACAGTGGTCAAGAACAAGGGGTCATGCTATTAAATTGGAGGGAGGTAGACTCAGGGATGTTATGAGGAAGTAGTTCTTCATGGAGGGGGTGACGGATGCCTGGGACAGCCTCCCAGTAGAGGTATTGTGGCAAAAAGGTAATGGGGTTCAAGAAAGCATGTGTAACCTCCTGTCTAGGGCTTACCTGAAAGTCCCCCAAAAAGCCTCATTTCCCTGGGGATTTTGGTCTGACACCCATTCTTTTTTTGTGTTGTCCTGGCTTGTCCCTGTTTTCCTGTCCTCTCTTGCTGGTCCCTGGATTTAGAGAGAAAGCAGGGCAGGAGGAGCTGGTTTGTGGAGCTGCCGCTTGAATGGCATTCCGATGCTGGGGCAAGCTCTGCGCATATGCAGTAGCACAATTTTATTTCTGCCATTCATGGCCATTTTGGCTGTCCTCTCCAGTGGTCCTGGGCCTGGGAAAGTCAAGAGAAGGACCGGGACCATTAGCAGATCTGGAGAGGCAGATAGGAAGCAGCAAGAGCTGTTTGTGTGTGCACCAATCGTGCAGTAGATATCGGGAGCCACCTCATGAACATTAATGAGACGGCATCCCTTTGAAGAGCAAGAGGTTTGTCCAGCACCTAGGGGCACCAGAAAGCGGCTTTGCGACAGGGAAAAAAGTGAAAATGAATAAATAAATAAATAAATAAATAAATAAATGTGTGCAAGGGGAAGGCTGCCAGTCAGTGGGGGAATAAATAAATATAAAAGTGTCACGGACTGCAGCCAGTAACTGGGGCTATGTGTGTACTGCCTGGGGGCCTATGAGAAATGGCAGCAGCTGCTACTGCGAATGGGATGAAGGGAGATGTAAAAGGATGCAGTCGGGTAACAAGCCTCAGCTCTCTACACTTTCAGTAGAAGGTGCTATGTTAAAAGCTGGATGGACCAGACCTCCTGATGGCTCAGAATGGCTGCCAGGTGAGTAAGTGTCCTTTTCCAAAATTGCTGGTGTACCTGTCACATCATGTGGGGCCAAAAATGCTGAGTCAAGGGCTGTTTCTGGGAAAAGGCTGGTAACTCTTCTGCAGAGATCAAGTATGTACCCGACTGGTGAAAATGAACTTGAAATACTGTCTACATTTGATTGTTCACAGAATCCTGATCCCCGTTTGTTTAAAAAAAAATACGGCTGGCATGACACCGTTTAGGAGATCACCCATAACCACTGTTGCTCCAGTGAATGCCGGTAGAACTGACAAAGCTAAGTCACCTGAGGCTTTGCAGCAGCTTGTTGAAGGGGCACCAGAGGTCTGCAATAACCCTACAGTGCAGGAGCCTAATTACACTGAATTGGAATCGGAACTGTCAGAAGAGGAGCTGTTATCTGAATCCAGACCCATATAACTGCAACAGCATGCTCCTTCTGTGCCCCCCCACCACACAAACACACAGTAAGGAGACCGGGAACAGATGACTGGACCCTGAAACAGGCCCATACTCTGAGCAGTACTCAGACTCAAACCATCAACAGGGACAGAAAAAGTACTCTAATTTTTTTTAAACCTGTTCTGAACCAGCTAAAAGATGAAATGCCTTACGAATTAAACATAAAAGGAGATTGAAAGATATACCAGATTGTGTCCACATTGCCATGGCACTTCTTAAGAACAGTATGGGGTTTCATACTACAGAAATGTTTGCTTTAATTCATACACCTGGTAGTTCTTACTATGATGTAAAGTTTAAAACCCAGTCAAGGCTGGAAAGTTTTTGGTCCGGATTACGTGCTTTAAAAAACATACCTTTATGGGCCCCCTTTCTGGCAATACGTCTGACTAAGCCAGCTTTCAGAAATAGTACTATAATTTTTGAAAATCAAGATGTGAGTATTACTGATTCATTGTACTGATGTAGCCAAAATTGCTCTATCCTGCGGAACCCCAACCCTATCATAGACTCCAAAAATATTTGGACTGGGGGGATGGAAAGTAAGGGTGAGACTCATATCAAATGAAAATGGTATACAGCACCTGCTCAATTTTTTTTTCTAGGTAGACTCAGGGGTCATATTTAACCCATACCCACCTAAGACATGTTATAGGTGTGGAGCAGGAGATTGCTTCAGCAGTGCCTGTGTAAAATAAGATGTGGGCTTGGCTCCAAAGTGGGACACTTGAATGTTCATTGCAGGAACTGAATGTGTTGTAACCTCTGTGAAGGGGTAGGTCACTCATTTCAATCCTGCCCCTGGCCTCCCATAAATTATGAGGAGCAAATAGATCAGATGGAGCAGGACTATTATGTAAATGTCACCCAGAGGATGGCTTCCAGGAAGAAGGGGCAGCCCCCCTCAACCAAGCACTTCTAGCTCTGCTCTTCCTGTAGATCTGAGGTCAGAGGGAATGTCTTCTAATACAGAGAAAAAGAAACTGGTCCCTGACCCAGCCCTTCCTGGGGAACACTTTGCACCCTGAAGTAGACTCAAATCATCCACAGTCCACCCATAGGAGGTGATTTCAGATAATGAACAGGATCGGGTTATGGAAGTGGTACAGGCCTCAGATACAAATCAGGTGACAGTGGGGTCACAACCTGACTACTGTCACCATACTCCCTCCATCCACCCCTCCCAAAGCATCTTTCCAAATAGCATAGACAAGGTGACCTAGGGGGCAGCTTGAATCAAAAATATCAGAAATGGACACAGTCCAGACCCATAATAAATCTGAAGTACTGGCCTCTAACAGGGATTGGGAAGAGACAGAGGAATATTCAGATGCATCTCTCATTATTTCATCTCAGCCTGACCCTCTATCTGATAATGAGGGAGCTTCCACTGACTCTCAGAAATAGAAAAAAAAGGTAAAGTAGGGAAAAAAGGATCTCTGAGCCTAAAACGCAGGTACAATGATGCATTGTGTTTTTTTTCTTCCTTATTTTTCTTTTTTCGCTCTCATGGTTGGGGACCCACACTGTTCCATTAACAGATGCATACTGAATGCTAACAGTATACTGTAAGTGGCATGCACAAACAATTACCCATTATCTCTGTATTCTGAAGAATATGTGGCCCAGGATATGCTATTTTTGCAAGATAGTAGAATTTGCTCCTTTCAGGAGGTACACAGGATAGATAAAGCTTGGATTACTGATCTCACCTTTTGGTCTATTGGTGAAGACAAGTACTCCGGTGTGAGCATTCCTTTCCCCTCACACAATGTTAAATGTTACTGCTTATAAATTAATAGACTCAGTTCCAGGGAGAGTTTTAGGTCTAGATGTTAGAAATAAAGGATTAGAACTAAGACTAATTAATGTATGTCGATTGCAATTCAAAGTTCGGTGGCTAGAAATATTGAATCTAATAAATCCCTTTTTGCTCACTTATAATGGAATTTTTATGGGGGAAAACTTCAGTTGTAATCTGGATTCCATAGACTGTGGAACAAAATCACTATTGTGTGATATGACTTATTTGAACTAGTGTTCAGTTACTTCAGCAGGGTTAATTGATGTTGCCTGGATCATACGTTCACACAGTATATGTACATTTAGTAAGAGGCACCTATCTACTCAAAAATATTTTTTATTCCTTTCTTCTTGGCTAACTTTTAGGACTTTTTTTGATCGCACCTGTAGAAACCACAGACCATGAGGCTATATAGAGATCTATAGGCACCAAGAATGACCACAGATAGGCCCTAGAGTCTGAAGGTTGATCCCCCCTCTATCCTAGAAAATGTCACATTTCAGGCATGCCTTAAAGATCTTATTGGGGCAAAGAAAACCATGTGGGAGATGTTTGACTCCCTTTTAGAATGGGGGAAGAATCATTAGGAAGATATCCAAAATACTTGTAAATCACAAGCTAAAATGAATAATAATCAGCGATATTCAGAATATTTAAATTTAAGGCACCAGTTCCCGAAATTACTGTCACTGTCAACTAAAACTAGAAATGACTTTTCAGAACAAATGCCATGTATAAAAAAGGAAATGTGTTCCTATTAATATGATCGGATGGCATTCTTAATCTTACCTACAGTAGTTTCATATGAAGTCTGAATCATCCATTGCTTAACCTGATACAAAATGGCCACCCAGGTGAAAATGAGTTAATTGCTGAACAAAAATATGACTTGGCTTTGAAGAACTGGCAGGAAGAGCTCGACCTGGCAAAGACAAAAGTGAACCTCTAGAATAAATGCTATATGGCCATGAAGAAGCATATCTACAGTATATGATTAAATTCTTTTTATTTCCCATATTTTTATTTTTGAGTTACATATTTCCCCCACCAATTGTACATGAAGCAAACATTTATAGTAATTTTTTTTTGCCTCCTATGGGGTAGCAGATTAAATTCAGTGAAACAGCACCACGTTTAAAGGAATATTAAGGAAGGGCATGATTAACCCAATTTTTTTTTTCACTCCTTTTTAGGGCTGCAGGTAGGCAGAGCCTGTAGCCCTCTTGCATAACTCTAAAAACAGCTTATCATGGATCTTCCTTTTTGGACCTTTGGATGTATCCGTCCACAACTGCAAAATAGTGCGCTCCCCCTCTGATTTTTGCTATTTGCTGCTCTGTCAGGCAGGGGGGATGCTACTGTGCCTCCCAACTTCTCAGGACATAGACAAAAAAAACTTTTGACGCTACTGTCATTTAACATTTGCAGGACTGCAGAATGAGCATCTGTCCAGCTCACTCAAATAGATTCTTTCTAGTTCTTTCAGCTCCCTAAGGGTTAACTCATTCTCCTTACTTTGACTGAATACTGACCCAGCAGCACATGACTAATTAGGAACATGTGTTATGTGGGAGACAGAGAGCAATATGGGAGTGAACTGCCCACCCTCTGTGACACAGGATGCCTTATATATAAGAAAATAGCCTATGTGAGAAGTAGACCCAGATTCCCATATGATAATTTCTTCAGTCTTGAAAGGAAATGTCTCAGATTTCGGTAATGGCATTTTAAATACAGTAGCTCGTTACCTTCTTCTGATGATAGCCATTTGAGCACAGAAAGGAATGTTTTCCTTAAGTCAACTAATGGAGGGAAGTGATCAAACATTGTGCTGAACAGATGGCCAGGCAACCCCTTCAGTTCCTGACCTGCTGGCCCCACCCCCATGCTCAGGCAGTTTGTGATGTCTAACCAGGCAAAACACAGGAGTGTGCCACATAGAAGTCAATGGAGGAAATTGTTGAAACAGATTCATGTATGTTAAAGCAACCTTTGTTATAAATAAAAGTAGGCTAGCCCGTCGGTGCAGCAGTTGGATTTCCGCTTGCTGCGCCGGCGACCTGGGTTTGAGAACAAGCCTGGGTCACTGGAGGGCCGGCCGGGGGGGGGGGAGATAGAGCATCATAAGGACAGCTCTCCTTCTCCGGGGGGAGGGTGGGTGAGCACTCCAGCACCTGCTGGCTCCTAGCTGAGTCTGGGAGCATCGCAGGACACTGAACCACACACATCACCGGGGAGGGGCAGACATCAGCATCAGCCATTATGTCACTATGCCACCCCGACAGGAAAGAGGAAAAATGCCTGGGTGCTCTCTGGATGATGGCCTCCAGGTCCTCTGCACCTCTGAACCCCTCAGGGAGCTGCTCCCTGCAAGTCTCAGCAGCATCCTGTGGCCTGTAAGGTAGGTGCTAGTGCCACCCCTCCACTGGTGCATTCCCCCCAGAAGGGGGGACCCACCCGGCGAAGGGAAATGCCAGGATACCACAGGAGAGCTGTGATATGAGGTCAAGACTCAAGCGAGGCAGTAGGGAGGTATGGCAGAGGGACCATATGAGAGTCTGAAGGAGAGGAGGGCACCTGAGTGAGGAATGAGGGGAATAAACACATAGCACAACAAAATAAATAAAAGTAATTGCTCAACTAATAGGGCCCCTGTTAACTGGAAAGTGACTTTCATTCAGTGGACTTAATGAAAAAAATCCTTTCTGGGCTCAAATGAGTGTCGCTAGCATAAGGTAATAGACTAATGTATTTTAAAAGCCATTACAAAGATCTTAGACATTCTCTTGAAGCTGGGAGTCATCATGTAGGAATTTCTACTGTCTACTGCTGTCAACACTCCCATGTGTCTAAGTTATGTAGTTCAAGTATAAATTACAACTATGAAACCAGTCATACAGAGGGTATAATGACTTGAATAGTTTTTTTTTGTTTGTTTTCTATTACTGATCCAAAATAAGTATCCGTTTATAAGTGTATGAGCCCTGTTTGATAAATGAGTGCCTTGCTATGCCATGCAATTTCAAATGTAAGTACTAGAACAATGTTATGAAGACAGTCTCTTCTGTAACTAGTTATTCTTTTGGTAACAAGGCAAGTCCCACTAGGCCCAGGGCCTGTTTTCAAGGGCAACCCAAGGACACTAGGAAGATTAAATGACTTACTCAGGGTCACACAATATGCAAGAGGAGGTTGTGGGAATCAAACCATATTTTGCTGGATGTACCAAGCTCATTCACAGCTCATTACTCTGATGTCTAGGCTGTTCTGCCAGCCCCATGCTGTGATTTAACAGCCCCCACATAGTGCCACTACACAGTGCAATAACACAATGACCAAGCAATAGAAAACAGCAACAGCACACAGGAGTAAAACAGAAACAACGGATATGGAATAAGGTTTATTAAGGAAGGCAGGAACAAGGCTCTGGGGAAGGAAAGGGAAGGGTTAAAACATAAACAAATAATTGGCAATCCCTGCAATCCACTCTCCACCCCCCCATCCCTCATCCCTGTCAGTCCCTCACAGTCTCAGCTAACAGGCACAGCAATTATACTATTCCCACAGTCCCTAAGAGCCCCTTGTATTCTACTGGGTCACACAGTTGTTGAATCATCATAGGCCCAATGTTTGATGTAGCTGTGGCTATTTAACCTGCACAGTTATTAAGTTTAAAATTAAAGGGATCACTATTTGTAATCCAAAACAAGGCCAAATGGCCAAAATGCAGGTCTTCTACCTGGGCAATCCCAAAAGGGACAGTCCAGTGCTGCCTTAACTACCTAACTAAAATGACTGGGACAAAGGTCTGATTCAGTACTCACGGTATGCATATCAAATCAGAGCCTGAAAGGTTTCAGATGTTTAATGCTAATCTCGCTGGTGTGCAGTAGTTGCAGGTTGCATGCTGTGGCACTTTACGGTATCACAGCAGACATAGTCATGTAAGAGACTTGTAGGCCTGTGATGATTCAACAGCTGTAGCGCCCAGTAGAATATACGGGAGCACTTAGGGACAAGGGAGAGGAGAAATAAAAAAGATAGTAGTGGTGATTTACCCTTACGGCTGGGAGGGAATGGCCCCGCTGTGACCCCTCCCCCCACTGGCAACATTGTCTGTTGGGGGCCCTGCCATTGAGCTTTGCATGGGGCCCAAGCAGGGCAAAAGCTTCCACTCGCTGAGGGAGAGAGAGAGAGAGAGAGAGAGAGAAAGAGAGACAGGCAGAGACTCAGCTGTTGCGTGCTTTGAAGAAATGAAGTAAGAGTGTGTGTGTGTGTGTGTGTGTGTGTCTGTCTGTCTGTCTCTCTCTCTCTCTCTTTCCTAATAGCAGCACCACTCAGGAAAGTCAGTGTCAATGAAGTGTTGCAAACAGTGTCTGTGTGGCTGTGGCTCTGTCATCTACCTCAAGGTATGTGGGCCACATGAAACACACACTCACACACACACACACATATATGCACTTCACACCGTAAAGGCAACGTATGCAAAGTACATGTTGTATATGATGCTGTAAATTTAAGGGCCTTTCTACCAAATTTCCACTTCCTCCAGGTCACTGAGAAATATGGTCTTCTACTCTATGTGCTGCCACTGGACAAAGTTTAAGACTGAATCATCAGCCACAGGCCCTGATAGAAAAATAATTTTAATACTATTTAGTCAATCAAACAATTAGCTGCAGCCAGTCAACACATTTAACTGGTGGTACACAGGTATTATCGTACTATAGTATAAACAGTCTTATTATTAAGGGTTAGAGAAATAGGCCTTTGACAACTTCCATTTGGCTTTAAACCCATACAGTTGGTTAAGCTTCCAGAATTCAGCAAAACTATTTCATCTACAAATACAATAATTGTCATGGACTTGGTGCAAGCTGACCACAAATAGGGGATAAGAAAGCCTTAAAGTCAGCAATAAATATGAATTATTATCATTTACTAGTTGCAGGTGCTGTTGGCATGCATCTGCTGTGTATTGCTGTTTGTGGTGGTGTGACAGAGCCTGCAAATCCCACCAAGACAGCCACAGCTCAGTGTGAGCTAGCGTAATAGTTATTATTCATCGTGACCTGAAGACATACTGTGTACTCCCCTGTAGTCTCTGCTTTACATGCATACCACTTTCTGTATTTTTTCTGTGTCTGGCTACATTGATTTTCAAATTATATAAGCATCACCCCCCCCCCAAATAAAAACAAGTTATGCATCAAAAATCCTAAAAGTGAAAGATATTAAATGTATGGCATTACATTGCATGTGAGGGGTCTTCATTAACTGATACCAACTCTGTGTGCTCTGTGTTCTCAGTGGCACACCAGATCATATGAAGCTTGTTGGTAATAACAATGTGAAAGTTGTTAGCACTGTCATCAGAGGATGGAGTTGCCTCACTACTACTGAGGTAGTATGCCAGACTATGGGGCCAGTGCCAGGAGGAAAAGTCCAGATAGACTTGCCATCAGGAGATATAGGAGTGGGACTAATAATAGATGTTTAAGCAATAAGATATCACTGAGTGTTAGTCAGTGGGAAAGTTACCTGTCCTCCAGTTGTGGTGTGGCATGAGGTGCAGCCATGTGCCTAAAACCACATAGGAAATGAATAAATCCCACAACAACCCTCGCCATGGAGTATATTATTGTGATAATAAAATGGACCCAGTTGAGAAAAACACTAAAACACAAAATTAATTAACCAATACATAATGATGTGATGATTCCACCAGTCAATAAAATAGTCCTTAATTCAATTGTCTTGCATAGCTGAAAGTAGATTGTTTGTGTCACAGAAGTTGATTTCTCCTTGTCTATCTGATTCTAATACATGTGCTTTTAAGAATTACATAAGCTACTTAGACTCTACCTTCCATCCTTTCCCACCCTGTTTCTTTTATTTTTCTGTTTCTTTCACCTACCCCAACAGGTTTGCACCTTTGGCAGAGCCTGGCAATGACAGGCAAGGGAAGAGGTTTGGCAACTGGGCAGTCATGCACCAAAATACATGGATTCCACACCGGATGCCTGAATCTAGTGCAGGCTAGCATCATGTTCTGGTGGTATGGGACTCCGTTTTTAGATTTACAGACTGGAAGATGTTCAGGCATTATCCAGAGAACTGCTTGTTTTGTTGCCTGCCAGGTGCTAGGGTTGTGGATCTCACTTCAAATTGCTGGTGGGGATAAGGGGAAGAACTGGCAGCTGTTGTTCATATTGGAGAGCCTACAACACCCGTTTACAGGCCTACAGTAGATGAAAAGATCAATATGGACCCTTTCTATGAGAAAGTAAATACAAATCTGTTTCAGGGAGGAAGCCACCTTAATTATGGCATCAGAGGCAGCTGTAGCCCACTCCCGTGGTATTAATATAACAGGATTGTGCTCCTACACACTTCTTTCCATGGCAGTTCATAGGGAGTAAAAAAAACATGCCAGTATGTTTATAATTATTGAGCTTAATTCTACATAGTCATTTGTTTTAGAAAGTTTCCAATGTTTCTTTCTAATAATACTTTTTCGATTATTTTCTTATTAATAATTCAGCGTCACATGAGAATATTCTTTCTTAGTTCCATAATTAACTGAATGGCTACTTTTTAGTTTTTGATACACTTTAATAACAGTATACTTGTGACCATTGATGAGCTCCGTTATATAGTCAGCATGTACTATACTACTTTAATGCGGTACTTCTGCATTTATTTCCACACATGCGCAATAGACTCTAGTGTGGTGAGAGCACAGTAACAGCTCCAAGTATTATTTTACTCACTCTTACCACACTCCCCTCACTCTGAGCAGCTGTATTGGCTCTGACCGGAACTTGTATATTTTTGTAAACATCCCTCTGCTGCCACATTTTCATTTTACTACCTTTTGTCTTGCACTTTAGTCCACCCATTCCATAAATGTGTCATAATTGTGAACTGATTTACAAGACTCAATTCAAATCAAGATGTTAGGTTTATTTTGGGGTTACAGTCCCACCATACTCCACCCTGTCATAGCTAACTAACCTTTGGTGAGGGCCTGTGCTGAGGGTGATTAATCTTGTATACCAAGGTGCCTACAGCAAGAGAATGAATGGGTTACATGGTAGCGGGATACAACCCTCTGAGAAACTGTCCCTATCCATTTCCATCCCCAAGTAGCCCTCCCCAGGAACACCACACCAGCAGATAAACAGACATTGGTAATACAAGGTGAACAAGAACAAACATGTCACCTTTTGGGCAGTAGTTGAACATCTGCTCTTCCTTTCTTTATGGGACAGGATCATAACGAGGTTTTGTTGAAAATTTGGTGTATTAATATTACCAATCAGCAAATTCATGAGCCTATGTTACATTTTGCTAACGCAGGCTCGAACCTTTGATAATTTTTAATATTTTTACACCAAATTCCTCACTTGCAACCCTATCATTTCTGGCCAGTTTGTTTTCTAAAGTTAAACCAATGTTGCAGGGCAATAGGGCCTGTGGATTGGCTTTTTGTGGAATAAATATCATCAAATGATACAGCTCTGGGAATCGGGTCCTCTCAAATCCTTTAAGGCTTTTGACAGAACTGTACCGACATATATAATTGAATGTTGGAAAAAATTGGGGGTATTGCACATAGTTTTGTGTCTTGAAATTCAAGGAAAGGTTTATATTTAGACATTATGGGGAGATGATTTTATGTTGAACCAGTTTTCCAATACAAATGGAACATACTTCTGTTGTACTTAGTAAACAACTAGCAGATCCCCGTATACCAGCAAAAATGTGGGATGTCATGTGGTTGTGTGTCCATGAGAAACTAAATGTTAAGAGCAATCAAAAACATAAAGCAATCAAGCAATTCTGCACAAGACCCACCTGCCAAGAAACTGAAGAAATGATGGAACAACCTTTTTCCTGCCCACTCACACTACCTTTATGGGCACAATTGGCAGCCACTTGGTAATTTCCATCAATACTGCCTGCAGGGTGGGCTTAGACCATACCTAGATATATAGGTTTAGCAATGCAGCTTAATTGAGATAGGGACATCTGCATGTATTGTAACCCATATTTCCTTAACCCCTCAGCCCTTCCACTATCTTTAATCCTGCTAGAGAGTGGATAAAATGGTATCTTATTTTATTTGTAGGAACTGATTTTGGTGAGTGTGCAAATGTCCTACATTTTAATCCATTAAAACTTTACTCCTCCGTTAACTGTTGGGCAGCTCCTCTGTGCTGTATGGACATATCATTCTATGCTGATTGCGTTTATGCTATTGTGATGGTTTGCCACATGGAGTAAGTAGGTAAGTAACATTTTATTTACATAAGGCGCCCTTCCATAGCTCAGGGCGCCTTCAGAATACATCACAATAAAATTCACAAGGTTATGCTTAAAAACAATAAAACAACAGCAGTCAATCAATAAGTCCCTGAATATGCCTGGCTAAACAGGTATGTTTTTAAGGATTTTTTAAATCCTTTCACGGTCAGGCTATCTCGTATCTGGCAAGGCAGAGAATTCCACAGGGTAGGTGTCATAAAGGCAAAAGACCTCCCTCTGGATGTTTTCAGAGATACCCTGGGAATCTCCAGCAATCCCTCATCAGAGGATCGAAGTGAGTAGGAGGGGCAGTAAGAAAACAGGAGTTCCTTCAGGTAGTAGGGTCCCAACTCGTGTAGAGCCTTGTAGGTCAGCAATGGACCCTGAAGGTGATCCGCCATTGAATTGGCAGCCAGTGCAGTTCATACAGCACAGATGTTATATGACTGGATCTAGGGGTTCCAGTCAAAAACCTGGCTATTGCATTCTGCACTAGCTGCAGATGGCAGATGTCCACCCCCGGTAGCCCCAGGTAGAGGGTGCTGCAGTAATCAAGACGACTGGTGACAAAGGCGTGGACCAAGGTAGGAAGATCTTCAGGTGGATTCAGGTGCTTCACTCTGGCTACGTTCCTTAGATGGAAAAAGGAAGATTTGACTACAGCCGAAACCTGCACTCTCAAGGTTAGGCCTTCCTCAAATACCATGCCCAGGTTACACACCTGACCGGAGGTCTTAAGTGGTGTCCCCCCCCAGGTATAATCCTGACGGTTTCCCCGCCTATGCCTCTGTCATCCTAAAACCAGGGTTTCTCATCCAGTTCTGTCTCTATTAGGCAGTTGTTAAACACCATGATAGAACCAGACTCCTGTTCGGGCACAAAAGACATGTAGAGCTGTGAGTCATCAGCATAGCAATGAAAACTCAGCCCATACTGTCTTGTAATGTCCCCTAATGGGAGCATGTACACCGCAAATAACATGGGGGACAGCACTGAACCTTGTGGAACCCCACAGGTCAGCCAGTAAGGGGCCGAGGAATAAATCCTCGACACCACTCTCTGGGATCTGCCCTCGAGGAATGATCAAAACCAACTGAGGACTGTCCCCCTCAGTCTGCAGAAAAAACACACACATTTGAGCATCACCCCATGATCCACGGTGTCAAATGCTGCTGAGAGATAAAGGAGAACCAAGATGGAACTGGTTCTCCGATCTCTCGCCATCAGGAGATCATTTAGTACCTACACCAGGGCCATCTCAGTGCTATGCTGTTTCCTGAAGCCAGACTGGAGAGGGTCATAGATACTGTGATTGGTCAAATGATCTTATAGCTGAAAATTGACCACCTTCTCAATAACTTTCCCTATAAAGGGCAAGTTTGAGACTGGTCTGTAGTTTGCTCGGCAGTCAGGATCAAGGGAGGGTTTTTTTCAAAAGGGGGCATACTACTGCCTCCTTTAAGGGATTTGGAAAAATCCCTCTCTCCAATAAAACTGCCACTCTCCCAGCAAAGACCGGGCTGATAACCTCTACACACCCCACTAATAGGCGTGTAGGGCCCGGATCCAAACTACAGTATGTAGGCCTCAAAGTCTGGATGATCCTCACTATATCTATGACTGCCAGCTGGCTAAAGGTGAACCAAGTAAACTGGGCATTAGTACCACCCAATTGATTAGTGCAAGGTCCAATGGGAAGGCACTGGCTGATCTCATCCCTGAGGGTGGACACCTTATCAGCGAAGAATTGAACAAACTCCTCACACTGTACCTGTGACAATGCTCGACCGGCCTGGAGACAGGCTGGATTGCAGTCTGTCCACAGTCCGGAAGAGATGGGCTGGCCTATTCTTCACTATAGCAATCTCCCTGGACAGGAACTCTGCCTTCTTATGTGAAATTGCTGATTGGTAGATCTTATAATGGTCTAACAATCTAAACTTATCCACCTCCAGGTGAGTTTTCCACCAGTGTCTTTCCAACCTTTGCCCCATCTCTTCAGCTCATGGATCTCCCAATTAAACCAGGGGGTCCCCGGGTGAAGGGTAAGGGGGTGAACACGAGTGGAGCAATGACATCCAAGGCCCCCATGACAGCCGAATTATAGGCCAACACCAGGGACCCTGGGTCCATGCTCTCCATTGGAAAACCCGAGAAGTCCAGTTCTGTCATTAGGCCTGCTGAGGTAACTCCTCTCAAAGGACAGAACTGCACTAATTCCTTTAGGGCAGGCCTATTTTGGGGTGCTGCGAAACTGAACCTCAGGGCGTGATGGTCAGACCAACCGATAGGCTCCACCTCCACATCAGAGATCTACATCTCCAGGTGGAACACCAAGTCCAATGTGTGCCCTCCTTCGTGAGTTGCAGAGGTAATAACCTGTGCCAGGCCCAATGAATCCATCAATTGGAGGAGGTTTTTTCCCAGTGGTGAGAGTTCATCGTTGACCCAGGCATTGAAGTCCCCCAGAATTAACCACCTGGGGGACTCCAATGCCATCTCGGCGATGAAGTCCACAATCTCCTTCAGGAACTCCCTCCTATCACCTGGTGGATGGTAGATGAGAAGGGTCCTGTAGCCTGCACCTGCACCTCACCACAATACACTCAAAGGAATTGGTGCCTCCAACTGGCACCTCCCTGAGATCCAGTTCCTGTCTAAAACAGACAGCAAACCCCCCTGCCCCTACGGTCCACTCACGGGCAGTGAATCACCGAGAACCCGGCCAGAACCGCAGACTCCAAAATAAGGCCCGCACTTCCATCCGGTCAGGTCTTGGTGATGCAAGCCATGTCAACAGAAGCAACAAGATCTGTAACCACTGCAGTCTTATTTCTAATTGACCTGGCATTGCTTAACACTGCCCGAAAGGGATGGGAATCCAAGGATGTCCCCACTTCCTGTCTGACCCAGTCTGAGCCCTTGGGTATGGGCACAAGGCAAGTATGACCTCGTTCCTGTGTCCATTTTGCCCCAGGACATCTCCTGGTTCTCACTGTCTCTATCCGTCCACTCCTTTCCCTTCCCCCTCGAGAGTTCCAGGATCCTCGACTCCTACCGCTCCCTCGTTTCCTCAAGATGCCCGAAGCCCAGCATCTATTATAAACTTTAAATGGGAGCTGTTGATGTGAACATCCAAATGGGTGAAGATCCCTTAATCTCGAGGGGGAGTACTGCCTGACCATGTCCCTAATACCCCAACACTTATCTCAAGCACTCCTCACACACCAATGTTCTCAATCACACCCCACTCACTCAGTACACCTAGTCCCCTTTCAATTAAACTTTCAACAATTTACTTATCTAACAATACCCCCCTACTTAAAACATATAATAAATTAACCTTTGTCAATCAAAAAAAAGATATTATGCTATAAATATCCAAAGTTTCTTCAAGCATCCAGTTTATAGCTTTAGTTTTATTTCCTCCCTTCCCCACTGTGCTCTCACCACTGCAGGAAAGGAGCTTTCTAGTCCCCTCTCACAAGGCTAAATTTAAATGTTAAGTGGTCATCCAAGTCCAATAATCAATCTACTAAATAAAACTATGTCCAGGTTTCATTATGGAAGGTAGGGAGTAAAAAAAAATAAAGAATAAAGAAAATAAAATAAAAAGTTCCAGTTTATTCTCCTCCCCCCTCCCCCACAGTGCTCTCACCACTGTGGGTGAAAAGCAGCTTTATAAGAGTTTTCAAACCCCTCTCACGAGGTCAAGATTTTGGTGTAAGATAAGCCTCTAAGCTCAGTTCTGTCTTTTACTTAATATATCACCAAACACTTGCCCAAAAATAAAATAGAGAGTACTTCAACAAATGTCAATCCAAAGGAATTCAGGTTTCTCTTCAAATTTAGGTGTAAAATAAGCCTCTAAGCTCAGTTCTGTCTTTTACTCCATGAATTTGTCAAACACATGTCCAAGAATAAAAGGAAAGTACTTCACCGAATATCAGTCCAAGGGAGTCCAGGTTTCTCTTCCGATGGAATTCATATCCTTCCACGAGTAGTTGTGAGCAACAGCAGCATATCAAGCTTGATTCAGAGATCGGGCTCTACCCAGTCCTTGGCCCCAACGTCCCAGACCAGACCACCCTTCAGTGGTCTCTCTGTTCGGCCTAAAGGGACAGGATTCGCACTACCACCCTTCAGCAGCAGTAACGCCCATCTCTTCATCCGGGCTGGGGAACCCAATCCTCAAGTTCATACAGGGATCCTTGAACAAGGGACCCTCGCTGCCTGCTACATGCCCTCTCTTTGAACTTCCTCTTCCACTAACTGGTCCTCCCTGCAATAGGATCTGGCAAACTTCCTCGATCAATCCAATCATTCTCTCACTCCAATTGAAACCGCCACTCTATCAATCGTTCCACAGGGTCCTTGTAATCTCCCAGTAACTCTACTTGTCTGCTGGATTATCCGAATAATCAAGTTCCCTTCGGGTACCTTAACTGGATGATTAAAAAAAGGTAAGGGGCTTAAAACCTTAATCTCAAGTTGCCGCTGTTTTGTTTTTTTTGCCTTTTCACTTAATTATTTAGGGAGAAAAGGCTCCCATAGCACCCTTTTAGCCCAAACATTATCCAACTTGAGTGTTGTCAGAATGGGGCTGCAGCCCTAGTGTACACTACAGGGTGTACTGCCATCCTGAAAATGCTCAGGAACTCGCTAACTCACTTGTGTTCCCTAACTGACTATCTCTTTACACAAAATGTTTAGCGAAAACACGACTCCACTCTCTAACCGGGCAAAACTAAAACAAACTAAATGTAACCTCTAGGTGGTGCTATCCCAAGGGCTACTACCCCTGCCTGCTTGGCTAGTAGCAGGTTAAGGGGCCTGAGTTCTGAAACAGATGCCTTCACCCAGAGGTCAGGGTTGGTAGTGGTAAAGCTAACCTGGGCACAGCCCTCCGGGACACTGTAACCCCCCTCTTTCCCCCTCTAGTGGCCTGAACACTGTACAATAATCACTTTCACAATACCCCTAGTACACCACACAAGTACCCACACTGCACTTACCACCAGGGCTGGTTCCTCTGGCTCAACCCTTGGGACCCCCTGTAAAACAAGGTTATGCACAGCAAATAGCAACAGTACAGTACTTTGAGCACAAACTGGAACCACAGTCAGATTACATGCAGAAAAAGTTAGATCTGATTTATTTAGGGGACTTGAACAAGGGAGGGGCAAAATCAGGTTAATTAGCTTAAAGATTATATCAATCAAGCAGTTATACATGTGCTTTGAGTCTCCCCACACAGTCATATCTCTGGGTACCCAGGTGGAGAAGAGATGGGCTAGCCAGGACTGTTGCCCGTGGTTGGCCAACGTCCCAGCTGGTTGGGGCTCTGTGATGGAAAACACAACATGCACAGTACACAATATTTGTAATCTGGAGCCAGAGGGCTCAGTTCGTAAAGGAAATGAAACAACAAGACAATCAGATGACACATTCAGATTAAGCTGTTGTTGCAGAGAGCTACCCTGGTATTTACTCACAATACCCAAGACTGGACACAGGCTGGACGAAAATCGAGGCTACAGGTGGTTGATCTGGAATGCCAGGAGAAGCAGGGCCCACACGAGTCACAGAGGCGTAATTCCTGTTCAAGTGTGGAGTAGGGGGCTGATCCCCAGGCAGGTCTCTCGTCGATGGCTTCTCTGTGCAGTGGAGTAGTCTGGCTGGGCCAGTCAGGCAAGGCCCAGACCGCATGGAGACAAATTTGGATGCAGTCCGTTTTGGGCTGGATACAGCTTCCAGCAAGCAGAACACAGTTCACACAGTGGGGAACTAACTCATGACCCACTAGCAGCTCATAACACATTTACATGTAAGGGAATTCTACTGTACCAGGCAAAGCGCTCCCCGGTCACAATCGCAAAGTCTCTGCACACACCGGGAGCTTAGGGGTAGCTGGAACTCCTGACAGGCCAATCGCATTCAACAAAATCTTTGGTCTTCTTCAGGTTGAGCCTGGCCCACTTCAGTAGCTTACTTTAGTCACACAAAGTTGGATTTAGTCCAAAGTAATTCTCTTCTCTCCCTCTCAGGAACAGCAGGCAGACATGCAAGCCAAAAACTCAGCCTTTTCACAGTTCTCCCATGCAAATCCACTCAGGATTGTTGCTCAAAATTACTTCAGCTCTTTCTTCTTCAGCTTACAGCTTAGATCTGCCCTAAACAGCAGGCAGCTTGGGGGATTTCCTCAGATCCAAAAGGTTTGGTTGGCTGACTTGGCTGTCAGTCAAAGCAAGAGCTCCCCCTTCAGTTGCAAAAAAGGCGCAAAAAGCTCAAAACTACAATTCCTACAGATTTTGACTTCAGACAGCTCCTGTAGTCCGGCTACATTTTAGGTCCCACCAGAACCGATTGGTCCAATTTGCAGTCCAGGACCCAGATAGTGGAGACAAACAAAACAGTCCTTGCTGCAAAGAAAGCATGTTAGACAAACTACATTATCATTATCACTCTAAATGATTTTCGACAAATAGTTACATCTTTCAACAGAGCTCCCTCTCAGATTACTTATTCTGCAATCAGGCAGCTCTTAAAGAGACAGTACACAGAGGCTATACAGGCTCTGGTAATCACATTTAAACTGCTAAAACGCAGGACACCAGCCTGGCAGTGAGCATTTAGGCAAGCTCAGGGAAGACTTTTTGGGAACCCCCATTTGTAGGGGGTTACATAAACATATCACTTGAAACTAACTTAAAAACTTAAATATAACTTAATCTAGCATCAAACACTCTGCTTTGCTTATTCAGGCACACCCAGCATGGCAGCCATATTGCAAACACAGTTAGGCACCTCATACCTTTTCTTATGTGTTTACAGCATTTACTGTAAGTTTATAAAATCTATAAATAAAAAGTTCACTAAACAATACTGCTTATACAGTACCCAAATTAAATTTTATGATCTTTGTGCAATAAATGGTCTCATTGGAATGATAGTACACTTTTAGTTATATTTGCATGCATAAAATGGTGCATGATGCAAGCAAGATGTGCTCATGTTTTACAAGAGAAAGAGGTTGCCATAAACTGGAGTAATAAAAATGACTGACCAGAAACTATAGACCATAAGGAAAATTGAGTATTGACACATTATCTAGAGCCAAATTCATGAGACAATTGAAAAACTTCAACTGACTGTCATTTATGTTATAATGCAGGTCTGTGAAGGCAGTATTCCCCCTCTTTTTTTGTACTTCTAAGTTTTTTCTGGCTGCATTTTGGCTGAAGCTTATTATTGTAGTTGTATGTGATGTTTCTTATACGATTTCATGAAACAGTTTGTTTTCTATCCTTTCAAAATGAACTGTTATGCAAATCGTTTTCGTTGATATTTCTTTCAATAAAAATTCCCCTACTCTTCATCGACAGGTGCCACTGGATGTTGTCCTTCGACCTGACTAGTGATCAGAAATGGGCAGAAGGGACCTCAGTCTAACATCTCATCTGAAGGGTGACACATCAGTTGTGCAGCACCCCAAATACTGCACTATAGTGTCAATTATGGGTATTACTCCAAGTAACTGCTATGGGGCTAGAACCCATGACCATCTGATCATACAGCCCCAGAGGCAAGTATGCTACCTACTAGAGGGAGGGAGGGAGGTGAGAATGCCCTCCAACTACAAGGATTATGTGTTATGAGCTGGTTATAAAGATAATGCTCCAACAGTGGACCGTGTGCTAGCAAACATTGTCCCTACATTAATAACAGCCCTCAAGATACAAGGACTATGTCTGGCTCAGTGGCATGGAGGGCAGAGGTGCTGGTGACCCAGGTTTGGGAATGGACTTGGGTTGCTGGGGGTCAGCCTGGGGGAGAAGAATGGGCATCCCAGGGACCACTCTCCTCTCTTGGGGAAGGGTGGCAAGCTGTCTCAGCATTTGACTGTGACAAGATGGAGGCCAAGGGGTAGTGTAGGCTTGGAGTGACTTCAGTAGGAGGGGCTGCAGTTCCACAGTGCGTGTGCTCCTGGACACACAGTGACGTGCCATAGAGGCCAGGGGAATGGGGAGAAAAATGGAAAATGGAGCCAGACAGGCTTAATGAAGCCCTGCATGCTCTCTCTCAGCTCATTTTGCCACTTAGTCCCTGGGGCAATTCTGGATTATGTACCAGGGAGGACAGCTCTCCCTTCTCTTGCCCAGATGTAGGGGGAAATCCATGGGGGACTTAAGCTCCGGATGCCAAGGAAGGAGCAGGTCAAAAGGAGCAGTGATAGGGCTAAGAAGCTGCCTGCATGATGCCAGGGAGTAGAAAGCATTATGAAAAAAAAGCAGAAAAAACACCCAAAAGGACTATGTGCTATGAGATGGTGGTAAAGTTCACATTTTAATAGGGAACCATGTGCTAGCAACCTCTGGTCCATAAACTAACTACAGTAGTTACATTTGGGACTCTTTGCATCAGTAAAGTTACTGAATTATGCAAGAAAGTTTAGTAAACAGTTATTGGTCATAACCTATTTAATGTTAAAATATTTCTGTATGCAATACTTTACTGTATTATACACAGCTGATTGTTATGATAGCTAAAGCACTGGGAGCAAAGAAAGTTCTAAATAAGCCAGGAATAATAAAGCTCCAATGATGTGCATTTCCTTGCTAGTTTCATTTTTAAGTGGTACAATTTTCCCTTGTCTTTTCCTTTTTTCATCATTTTACAAAGAAAATTGAAATTTGACAGAAAGTATTATTTAACTGTAATGCTGGTAGTTATAGTGCCACCCTGTGGTTCTCAGTCTGTACTTCATCTCTATATGTTAACCAGTCTGAGTAAATTTTACAATGATGTGCACTCCTAACTAAGTGAAATGACACTAACTGTAAATATTTTGCTGGAACCCAGAACATCTCGTTAAGGAGCAATGTTCCTAAATAAATTATAATTATCACTAGCATCCCTACCTGATTCATGATATTTTGTATTAGTTATTTGAAAATGTTTTGAGCAGGAGAGAACATGCAGAGCTGCGAATAGTAGATTTCCAGGTGTGTAATAGGGGAGGGTGCAAGGGAGAGAAAAGGATAAAATGCAGAAAACAACAGCGCAAAATACATTAAATTTACAATAATATGACATATTGAAGATAGTCAGAAGGAAAGTAAAAACAATGGTGCATTAAACAAAGGCGGTATTGCACAGAAAAGTAAACAAGCCAAGTGGGAGTGCATCAGCAGTGGGGAAGAACCCAGCACAATTCCCCTACCAGCTAGCCTATGAAGCAATCACAGGTAGACCTGCCCAGCTCCCAAACCTGTGTTGTGAGTGTCAGTCAGGTAAAAGAGGACAGGAGCAGAGTAGGACATGTGTTCTGGAGGAAAAGGAGTCTCCAGCAGAACCCCACCAGTCTAGCAGCAAGGTGACATTTGGGGTAGGGAAACAGCAGGGATTAGAATGATAAGGAGGGTAGGCAGAGCCAGAGGGAGGGCTAGGCATGAGGAGGGAGGCTAAATAGTCAGTGAAAGCATTAATCCAGTATTTAAAAACATCGGTAGGATTCCATGCATGGGAAGCTGTCCATCAAGGGATGTGTAGATCAGTGGTGAGTTTGGGGGGGGGGGGGGTTAAGGATAAAATGGCAGAAAGCATTGAAAAAATAGTTCAGTCTGGTCAGGTAGATTTGGGCATTGCACTACAGACAATGTAACCAAAGACTGGTAGAATCATTTTGTGAACACTCTCGCATCCTGCAGCAGGGGTGAGGAAGGATTTTCTATGATGGAAGGCAGTGAGCTTAGGGAGGAGTTTTGAGATGAAGAAGTCAATATGGGTTGGGGGACAGCAGTCAAGTGACTGGTCCTGGAAAACCCATAGGTATTAAAAGTAAGTTGTATATTCCACGGGGAGTTGTTATGGAGCTTAACAGAGGGGCAGAAGGAGAGGGTTCATAGTTCTGAATTTGAGTCACAAGTCATAAATACTATTTTCCTGGCATTTAGGGTCAGCTGTTTTGAGTTGAACCATCTCCAAATAGCATCCAGGTCAGACTGCATTTGCAAATCAAGTGAAGCAACATATAGACCACTGGCAAAAAGCACTGTATAATCTGTATCCTTATGGATATGGAAGGAGGAACACACTGTAGGCAGGTCATTTAGGAAGATATAAAATAATATAGGATGAAGGACTTAGCCTTGAGGGATGACCATATCAATCCAGATTCAGAGACAGAGGAGGCAGACTTCCTAATGTGTATAGATTGTACAGGGTCTGACAGGTAGGAACTGAACCAGGTAATAGCTTGCACAGACATCCTCACACTGATTGGCTTATTCAGCATGAGTGACGGGAGATCATGTCTAAAGGTTTGGAAAAATTAACAAACATGGCCGGTGTGAGAAGGCCTGATCCATACCAGTAAGAATGGAGACTGCGATCCTTAGCAGGGAGTCAACAGTGGACTGATTAGGCCAGTAGTCAGACTGGACGGGGCTTAGGAAAAATGAGTCACATAGGAAGACATATAGTTGGAAATGGACAATATGCACTTGCATCTTTGCAAGGAAGGGAGGAGGGAGATTGGCTGGTAGGTGTCAGGATATGAAAAGTCCTCACCAATTGTGAAGAGAGATGACTTTCATCACCTTCCATGCTTGGGGCACTTTGAAAGAGAGGAGAGGAAAGTGAGGTTCAGGAGGGCAGAGAATGGGGCAACAGTGACAGGGCAGACAAGAAATGAAGAGCGAGGTCCAGGCCATTACAACTGCTCTTTGAGAAGAGTCTGGGGCATGGAGGGGCTTGAGGATAGTGTCAGTAGGAGAGATTGGAAAGACAACAAGAGGGGTCTGAGAAAGGCAAATGAGGAGCAAGGGTGGCATGTGTTTTTAGCTATACATTATATTTATAATGGCACGGTTGTGCTACTATAGTTAGGGCTGAGAAGGCACTCCCATACAAAACCTTGATGCTTACTATGTATCTCAGCTATCTTTTGATATAGTGATATAAAATTTGGAAGGTATTCATTCTGATGTAGAATCTTAGGGCTTGCCAATTTGCAGAAATTTTTCTGCAGTTTTTTTTTTTGCTAGAGTAGCAAAACAGTGCCATTATTTTCTCATAAATAAGTGGAAATAGCTGAGATTTGAAACATTAAAATTGCTGGCTTGTGAGACCCTGTTCCAAATGTGGTATGTTTAGGGTTTTGTGACTGAAAAAATATAAAAAAAGTTATAATCAAAGGGAAAAAATAAGATTTTAGCATACACAGTTAAAACATATTTCATCCAAGTCGGATAAGGCCAAGTCGCTGTGCCACTGTATCCCTGTTGTTGCAGTGTCATGCACATGGGCTGTACTGTAAAAACACAAAGTAACTATGTGTTCACACTTGTAAATGCATGATCACTTCATGGCTTAGGAACTGATTAAAAAATTAAATTATGCAGCCACCTGGAGTCCAACCCTAGTGGCACACTTGTTACTGCATACCCCCCACCCCCGAAGTGACTGGTGTGGAAGGGTGCCACTGGATGCCAGAGGTACCTAGAGATAGGGCAGGATGTAAAAGGGGCACCGCTGGATACCAGGGATACTTAGAGATGGGGCAGGGTATAAAAGGGGGTGCCACTGGATACCAGGGATACCTAGAGATGGGGCAGGGTGTGAAAGAGGTGCCACAGGATACCAGGGATATCTAGAGATAGGACAGGGTGTGAAATGGGTGCCACTGGATGCCAGGGATACCTAGAGATGGGGCAGGGTGTGAAATGGGTGCCACTGGATGCCAGAAATACCTAGAGATAGGACAGGGTGTGAAATGGGTGCCACTGGATGTCAGAGATACCTAGAGATGGGGCAGGGTGTGAAAGGGGGAGCCACTGGATGCCAGGGATACCTAGAGATGGGGCAGGGTGTGAAAGAGGGAGCCACTGGATGCCAGGGATACCTAGAAATGGGGTAGGGTGTGGAAATGTGTGCCATTGGATACCAGAGATACCTAGAGATGGAGCAGGGGTGAAAGGGGTGCCACAGAATACCAGGGATATTTGCACATGGCATGTGGGGAAACACTAGAAATCAGGGATACTTGAAATAGGGCACAGGTTGGTAGAATAACCACTGGACGCTAGGGAAACTTAGCATGGAGCAGGGTGTGGGATGGGTTGCCACTGGACATCAGAAATACTTGGAATGGAGGAGTGTGTGTGCGTGTATGTATATGTGTGCGTGATACCACTGGATGCCATGGATATGTGCAATGGGGCAGAATGCAGGAAGGCAGTGGCACAGGGCACAAGAGATGATCAGAATGGAAACAACTTACCCATACTGCACTCAAGAAACAATGCGATGAATCCAGTTTGCAGAATGAATTCGGGTGTTTTAGTAAGTAAGCATAAAGTTACAAGGGAGGTGTGCCAAATACCCAAGTCTTCATTAGGGGGGTGTGACTGGATTGGGGCAGGGTGTGTGTTTTTGTGCGCGCGCGTGCATGGCGCGCTTGTGTGTGTGTGTGTGTGTGTGTGTGTGTGTGCTAACCATTGTTTTCTTTGATCTCTCTGTATCACGGGTCCTGTTACAGTGGTTAATACTTAACTTCACAAATGACAAGCATGTTTCTTTCACCTGATCGGGTTTGGATTATTTGGTTTGGTAGTAGTGAAACATATTGTCATGTTTGGAATATGTTAGAATCATGGCTAACACACTTTTTAAGATTTTCAGGATACTTTTTTTACATGATTATTTATGCTGCTTTTTGAGTACAGTAGGCATTTCCTGAGAACTTGAGGAAATGTAACACGTTACTGTATGTCAACTGGGGCAGGGCTAGTGCCAGTATGAAATATTACAACAATGCAGAGCTCCTCAGAGCACTGAAGTGCCTCAGCCCAAACAAGAGTGCTGCTGCTGACTCCTCCCTTTACCCAAAGCTTCTCAGCCTTGTGGCACATCATATCTGCACTTCAGTTAGCATGCTGTTAAACTGTCTTCCTCACCTCTGGTGAGACACCTACTGTCTGGAAATGTACTGAAGTTGTGCACCTTGATAAAGGAGGGCTAAACAGGATCTGAATCAATACATACCCATTTAAGTCCTGCCTGCCCTCACCAAGCTTCTTGAAAAATGTGTTCATTCACTACTGACTGAGCATCTCAGTCTGCATGATTACCTCTCTCCCATGCAGTCCAGCTTAAGGAAGGGGCATGCCACCATAACTGCATTGCTCAAAGTCACAAGTGCTCTCCACATAACCGTGAGTAATGGATTCCTCATTGGGACCATCTTTGTGGACCTCTCCAAGGCATTTGACTTGGTGGATCATAAAATGCTTCTGCTCATGCGCAAGACAATAGGTCTGAGCCTATCAGCCATCAAATGGTTGGAAAACTACCTAAGTAATTTTTCCATACATGGCCTAGCTCTCTTAAATCTTGGGGTTACTCAAGGATCAATCCTTGTCCCTCTGATAATCTCCAGTTTTGTTAATTACCTTTCAAAGTACAATACAGCAGGAGATGTCATCTACATATGTATACAGATGACACCATACTCTACTACACTGCAAGACAATGTTTGAAGTTAATTATTTTTTTGTTCAGTTAAAAATTGTATTACAATTTCAAATACATAACCAACATGCTGAATGTACAAATATGACCACGAGATGGAATGGCATATTAAACTGATAAACAGTGTTCAAAGTTAATTCAGTACTCCAAGATGATTTCAACACTGTAGCCTCCTGTTTGTCAACAACTACCTGATCCTTAATGCAACCAAAACCAAGTCTATGGTGTTTGGATCCCAGAACTTGCCAACTTGTTTTGCTGATCCACTTGCAACAATTACATCAGATGGCAACACTACTGAACAAGTCAAAATATTTCTATGTCTAGAAACTTGGCTTAATGTATTACTGACAAACAACAGACACATCGATCACATCCTAGCAGCCATAGGGCCCAAGCTTAAATGATCACATCTTAACAACCATAGGGCCCAAGCTTAACTTTCTCCACAGGCCTAAACACTGCCTCAGTGCTGATGTGAGGAAGCAGATAGCCTCCCACTTCCTGCTCCTTTCCATTGACTATGGTGACATCATGTGCCTCTGTGCAAACAAAACCACTCTGCTGCCCTGGATTGGTTGTACAAGTTGTACAGGTTCATCCTCTTCTGTGGATGGTCTACCCATCATTGTCTGCTGTACTGCATGACCATCCTAACTGGACAGTCTCTTAAGCAAGCATGACTACCACTGGCTTTATTTGCTGTACAACTGTACACAAGGAAGAGCCCTTGATTATCTTTAACCCACCTCACACAGTCAAGCAGTGCTTACTCACTGTGTTCAACAGCAGCATGTACATTCTCGATTCCTGGCATGAAAGTATGACTTTGGTAGGAAGGCCTTTGATTTTGCAGTACTAGACGCCTGGATCAAACTCCCTCTCAATCTGAGGAATGCTTTTAGCTTGCAAGTGTTTACGTCCAGTCTTTCCAGCCACCTTAAAACTGTCTGTATTTGTTTCGGTCTAGAATCCCCATTGTGTTGCTTAACAATGTTCATGCTCTTAGTTTGTTGTGGATCTGCTATATTAAATGCTTTGATTGCTATTTGGATAAACTAACCTTTACTATTTCTCTTTTCTGTGTATATTTTAGACTGTAAGTAACTATTCCTGCTGAGCTATGTTAACCTGTCGACTGCTGCTCTCAGTCCTGGGACCTCCATGAAAACGAGATGTTGCATCTCATGGGGTCATTAAAGTTGGAGCAATTTCAAATAAATAGTGTTCTGCTTTTTTAATTCTGAAGTCTTTTTACCTTAATTTTACGCCTTTGCCAATAGGCCACCGTTAACACAGCTGGTAATACATGGCATTTGCCATATTCACCATTAAGTGTATGTCAGCTCACCAATAATATGTACCATTTTGGGATAAAGAAGAATGTGTTTTCTTTATGACTGTTTTGTCACATATTAATATCATTTGTTTTACATTCTCCTTATTACTGTAGTCATTTTCTATATCCTTTCCAGGAAGACTACATGGTACCCTACACTGCTGTCCTGGGACTTCCTTCTATCCCCTGCCTCCTCTTCAAATGTTCCTGGGATGCCCATGTAGCATTGACTACATAGTGACACTATCAGTTTTTTGGCCTGCCACTCTAAACACGATACAGTTTAAAGCCCGCTTGGAGTTCCAGTCTCTACCCCCTGAAAAATATCTTCTGGTTGAAGTACTGGGGCAGTTGACATCATTTCTTGGTGTGGACAAGGGTGTTTTGCATTTGTTTGGTTTGTTTGTGACTTTGGTGAATTCCTCTTAATATTTTGCTGGTTAATACACCAGCACCATTGTTGCTTCAAGCCTTTTTTTCTCCGTTGTGAGTGTATCTATATTGTATTTTTTGATCATTTTGGAGAGGTCCGTTTTCCTCTCTAGTTGAGCCCCATAGTCAAGACCCCTAGAATTCTGCAGTCTCAGAATGTTGCAGAGAACTTGCAACCTACCGCAGAATATCTGCAGTATCACACAAGTCACTGTTCTTAGTGATTCTTTATTAAAGGAGAAAACTCCGGTACATGTATGATTTGGATATATCTGATGTATTTATTATACATTACATCAAGTACTGTATATATGTCAATAAGAGATCAGCCATTTCTTCTGTTGCAACACATATCTAGAGTTTGAGGCTCTGACACAAGGTAGTAAAATGACAAGCAAGCCTCCATTTACATGCAAATGAGTTACTTGTAATACAGCCCCTCCCATTCCTTGATGTCACTGCAGCAACAGTGCAGAACACAACATAAGGGTATCAATGCTGTCTAGCCTGATTTTAGTTTAAGTTTGCAATGGCTTAAGACAGTTCTGTCATGCAACTCACACAAGGAGTAGTACTTGTAGCCTTAATACTGCACGTGTAGAGCAAATAATACATCTAATAGTATTACATTCACAGGAAACAAAAGCTGTTTCTCTGTACTGCTCATTTCTCTCTGTGAGACAGTTGTAACATGTTGTGGAAAGCAGTAGACTGAATCAGTCAATCAACCAATCAACCAACCAATCAAACAATCGAGCAGTCAATCAATCACTCTGTATTGAATCAGGTGAGCACCCTTAAGAAGATTTGTTACAAGATGAGCCTGGGCAGTTTACCAAAGGATCACACAAGACTGACTTATACACATCCCCGTTCAGCAGCCTGAAAGCGGACAGCTAGATCATTTACTTTATAAAGTGTATTGTTTTACATTTCAAATGCTCCTTAAATCTGAGTTTCTGACTGGAAATACCAAGACACAGAATGCATATGACATGGGAGGACTGAGCTAAGCAAATACAGAGCACTACAAACAGAGACTGATTAGTTTCTTTATCTACAACAGCTGAGGTGTAGCATCTGATTTGTGAGGGACATCCTACTTCAAATGCTGGCATTACAAAGCGGGGGCTGCCACAGCTTATCCTTAGTACCTTGAAAGTGAAGTGCTGTAGCTCTCACATCACTGCTAATGATTTATAATGGGAATTGGGGCACTTTTAAAGTCATGGACCTGTGGGGCCATCACAGTTTCTAAGGAGGTTAGGGGAACTTCTTAAGGGTTAGAGAGTAAGGGACTCTAGTAGGATTTGAACCAGAGTCCCCCAGTGCTTGTGCCTGTGTTTTCCTGGTAACCTATTCCTTGTCATAGCTGAATTCTTTATTGCCTTACAGCAGCCATCCAATCACTGACTACCTAGTTACAAAGGGAAAGGGGCCTATTTGCAAGATTGTTTCTCACTGCTGGTGTCAATCAAAACAGAATGTTAACACACACACACACACACTTTAGTACAACAGCTGCATAATACCACTTGAAACTCCTGTTGTACAAAGCGTCATTTATTGGGTAAACTGTTTTTGCTAACAGAAACAGTAACACAACACATACAGGCACTTCCTTATGTGAATACTATATATACCTCAAATCAGTGCTGCATCACACTCACATGGTCCTAGTCCCTATTAGACCTGCACTTCAGGATGTGCACAACACTTAAAGGGTTCCTCCATTACTCAAGTGGGGAACCAAACATTGTGGGTTTGGTCTACTGGTGGAACTGCATTTAGTGCAGCACCATTATCTGTTGACATCATCCTCCAGCAACATTGATGGTAAAATGGAGGACAAACACATTGTTAACTTTTGGGGGCTGTATATTTTTGTTTATAATCTAGATCTGGACAACAATAGGATTGCTGGCAACTGGAGGAGGCACACAACAGTTACACATAAGGAGTTGGGAAAATATTGGTGTGGAACTATGGGAGACTTCCCCTTTAATATTTACAGTTTTTCTATAACTCCTGGTTCCCTTCCCTTCCTCTAATCCAAACCCCCTATATGATCAGCATGTGATGTTATCAATGACATCACATCATACATTAGCTAATGACAGGGCTGCATTCTGCCACAGAAAAGAACAGTAATTTATCTACTGCTGCTCACACTCACTGCAATTGGCACAGCACATCAGGTATTGTGATATTTACTTTGTTTGTACCACAGCCTAAAAATATTATCAGTTTTAAGTTATTACACTGGGGCCAACTTAAACAAATGCATGACAATAGCATAGACCTGTTAACTGAATACCTTTGTAGACGTTCTATTTTGTGCCTTTAAGGTATAGAGAAGCCCTCAGAAATGAATAACTGGTAAAATGAATTTACCTGTCTTTTTCAACAAACAACAACAAAAATAATTATGCCCAGAAAGGTGGAATATATTGATGTGTAGACCTGTTGAAAGAACAGGCCTGTTAAATGGATAATTATGCTGTACACATTTTTGCCAGGGTTACTGATTACATGTGATTATGCTTGATAGAATTACCTGAAAGTTATGAAGAAATGTTGTGTGCAGGGCCAGCCATAGGCCCATTGGGTAGCATGTTGTATTCCTGTGCCAGCGACTCAAGTTCAAGATGAGCTCGGGGAGCTGGTTAGGCAGCATGAGGATGGGGGGGCAGCAGAGCTATCACACACCACCGCTCTAAGTCTAGCAAGATATGGTGTAGTGTTCTGTCCCACAGGCGGCACCTTATGACAGGCCAGGGAGCCTTCCCTCACAAGGGGTCCATGTGTGTCATGGCCTGACAGGGTGACGTAGTGTATCAGGAGAAGCAGGTTGGCATGAAAATGAGTCTTGAAATACCTCCAATATTCTATTTATTCCATTTCCAAAGGGACCTGTATAAATGAGGTTACAATTTCACTATCACAAAAAGGGAAATTTATTTAAAAAAAATAAGTTACAGATTGCATATAATATGTAAGTGATACGCAGTGGGGACCTCACGAGTGGTGTAAACAGCATAAATGTAGATAAATAATTTATCACACAAGGTCCCCTTTGCATATTTCATTTATGCAATAGGATTGGACCTTAAGTAGCAGAATTTTTTAAGGTTTTTTTCTTTTTTAGAAAAATATTATTTCTTAAAGTCTGTGGGTTTATTTTTTGAACTATTGGAATTGTACATTCCCCCATCCCATTTGCCATAGCGATTGCCATGGACATGGTGTCTGGATGACAAGCTGATGCTGTGTTGTGGCAGTTCATTGGTTCTGCAGAGCTTCTGCAGAAATTATGAAACTCCACTGCAGAAGTTCTGCAGCAAATGGTAATCCTGCTGCAGAACTTGGTCCCAAAGTGCAGCAGAAAAATCAATGCCTTGCCCATAGTAGTGAGATTGCAGCACCATTCAGGCTGTTTGCACTGGTCACTGTGGCTTGCTACTCACTCACAGCTTGAGTGCTGGTATATCCAGCATTGTACAGGTTAGAAATCTCTTAAGCTTCATGGTTTGAACAGATGAACATACACATTAGCCAGCAGAAGAAGGCTAATTGATATACTGAGTCTGCTTGATGTGGAGCCCCTGAACCAGCAATTACAGTGGGACCCACCCCCTTTGATTATGCTCTGTAGGGTTTTCAGGATAACTGATGTGAGTAAAGAATAATTAATTTATTTCAAAAGTTTCACCAGGCAAGATATACTGAGCTGGCAACAGCTCATTTCCAGATGTGTCCTGGGGAAGGGGGAAGGGAGGACAATGAGGAACTCTAAGAACAATAATACAATAATAGTTAAATAGGCATCATAACAATCATGCAAAGACAAGGATTGTGTGAAGTGAAATACATAACATATATACAATAATGGATGGGGAAGTGTTCTTAATGAGGATTTAATGATCGCCCGAGGTGTGGGATGCTACATAAACCCCAAGGGCGAAGCCCGAGGGGTTTATTACAGCATCCCACACTGAGGGCGATCATTAAATCCAAGTTAGTAACACTTACCCATCCTTTATTAAATATAATTGCTGGTCAGGCATTTTTCCATTTAGATTTGTTTTGCAGTTGTGATCTTACCTCAGAGCCCTTCCTGCTGCCACTTTCTGTTCTGTGTGGCTGCTGAACAGCAGGATTACTCAGATACTGAGCATCAGTCCGAGTTTTTCAGTGCTGAGGTTTCCTAATGGTAGGATCAACCAGGTAGGATTAGAAACACTGACATGAGTGTTTTTAAAAATGAAAGAAAGAAAAAGCGATGACAGCTCGGTCTGGCAGCTCCTAGCAAACAAGTGAGGAGCCGCCATGTTTCAAAAACTATTTAGCCCACCCACAGGATGTGAACAGCCAATGAGGGAGTGGCTGTGTCTGAGTGACTTGGCTCGTGCATGCCGTTATAACCTGCGGGTTATAATGGCAAATTATAACTTGGTCAGGCTATGGGAAAAATGCCTGACCAGTTATTATAATACAATATAGTGCAGGAGAATAACAGCATTTCAATTACAATACAATTAAGTGCTGCAGGATAACGGCATTTGCAATGTGCAGAGGCAGTACTGAGTTCAAGATGAGAGAAAAGGTTGTTGATTTGGGAGGATGGTAGTGGTGACTGCAGTAGTGTAGGTAAAGGGCAATGGGGGAACAGGAGATAGGAGGATGATGGACAGGAGCTCAAGGACCAGTATCAGGGGCAACTGCAAGAGCAAGCAGTGAAGTCATGGAGGAGAGTGAGTGGTGGGAAAGGGCAGAGTAGTGGTAGTAGGTTTCATTTACTTATGGCGCCCTTCCCCAGAGGCTCAGGGTGCCAGCACAACAAAACAGAGATAGCAGCTAAAATAATTAATACCAACCATCACAAAAACATAACACAGTATAAAAGTACACATTAACACAGCCCTTAAAACAGACTCAACAACTAAGACGCACTGCACGTATCTTAGATATTCACCCTTAACTACCAAAAGGCACTATTAATCTCTATAAGCTTGTGAAAATAAATAAGTTTTATGACCCCTTTTTAAAGACCCACTCAAAAGGTCTCCCTCAAATCCCTCAGCAGAGAATTCTTCAAAGGCTCGATCCCCCAAGGTTTTTAGCCTTGATCTGGGTATCACTAGGAGACCTTCCTCGGTGGAGCAGAGGGGATGTGCTACACTGTAGAGATTTAGGACATCGCACAGATAACCTTGGCTCAGCCTCTGTAAGGCCTTATAAAAGTTTTTATAAAAAGGGGAATAGAAACCAAGGGCTCTAATTGTCTATTGGCATTCCAGTAGCCCTGCGTTAATCTCCTATAAGTAACCATGTACAGCCACGTCACACACGATGAGATCAGCTGTAACAAGTCCCTTTTTTTAAAATAGTTCTATTCCTACATTCTAAACTGTTCCTTGCTGCTGCCATTGAATTCCACTGAACACAGTCGCAAAACTGCCACCTACATCAACTCATAGTAAAGCCACATTCATAAAAAGTGAAACACTTGCTGGTAAAACAAATTAAAAGCACTGACAGCTATTTAAAATGTCTACCAGTCACAAAGCTAGGGTTCATGATCCCTGGTGACCCACTACATAGTGATACCACAACAGCAAAACCTGAAAAAAGACCATTACAGGGAAAGTCACTGTGATGGTCTGTGTTTCACCAATGTAGCTTCTCCTGGTGTTCTGCCCCTTCCCTGAAACAATTCCAACCTGGAGTTGATTATAATAAATGCAGGGGGTGTGAGGGGCAGAGCTCCCACATAGGGGTGTGTGGGGGTGTAGCCCCCTGTAAAAACACCTTGAACATTGATGGCACAATGCCAAGTGTCAGCAATATGCCATCGATGTAATGGATGTCAGCAACACCACTGTCGATTACAACTGGTGCTTCCCATGATCCCGATGTCGGGCCCATTGCCAGGCAACACTGAGGCAATGATCACGAAATGCTACCATTCACGTGTGACATGGATACAGGCTACAATCAGCTGCAGACAGTGCAAATGGATTTGTAAAATTAATCATTAAACTGAAAGTGGGAAAATTATGTATTTTACTGTGTATGGTAATATTGCACTCAATGCATCACTACCTGCTGTAGTGATCTCCTGACATTGGAACCATGACACCCACACACTCAAAATGATTCCCTTAACACTCCTGCACACACTACATCATCACTCACTGCAGACCCCCCCAACATCGGAATGAGATCCCCACATATTTGGAATGGTTTCCTTAATACTCCTTCACCTACTGTATTATCACCCACTACAGTAACCTGCTCAACATCGAAATGGTTCCATGTCAGAACCACAAATGTGAAATCAGGACTGTGAAAACAGTGACGGCATGAAGGCGAACTGGAAAGACAGCAACAGCTGTTTTTACAGAGGCTTTGCCCCCCCACACCCCTCATTGTGGGGGCTTTGCCTCCTGCACCCCCCCCTTTCTAAATATACTAACTCTAAAGTCGTAGCACCTCAGGGAGTGGAGAATGCGACTGTCACCATCATTCCATTCGCCATCAAGCCGTCATTGTTTTGACAGTCGCGGTTTTTGTGTCATGGGCTAACCATTGAAAACAACACTGTCACACATCTATAACACTTCCCATAATAAAAAAAGAAAAGTGCTCCCCATTTTTCTGATCTGTGTGTTTTGTTCCTTCAAAAAAAATGTTTTCTGGCAAACACGGCACATCTCATTCAGTGAAATACTGGTAGCCATGGCAGTGTTTTTCTCCCCCAACTCCATAGCAACCATTCACATATGTGGAGGTCACAATCCAGATGTCGGGTGCATTGCAAGGCAACACTGAATAACTGAAGTAAGCAAGTGACAGCGATCCCGATTTCAGTCTGCTGAAGACGGATGTTTCATTATACAGCAGTCAAGGCAGAAGAACTATTTTGCATTGTGTTTCACCTGAAAATAAAAAGAAAACACAACAACAAAAGGGGCACGGGGTCATAATATCACAAGACATTATGCCACATGGCAAAACCACACTGCCAATACAGCATGATTTCTGCCCTGAGGTATATCTTTTTTCTGTGGGAGGCTCTGCCGCCACACCCTCTGGACCCCTCCACTAAAGATTCTCAACTCCGGGGGCAACTCAGGGAGCATACAAGTCATAAAAAATAAAAATTTCTGGGACCGGCAATCAAACCCAGTCCCAGATGCAGCACCTGGGTTCCTACTGCTGTGGCTCAGTCCTCTGAACCATGGCAGCTGCTCGTCGGAACCCACTGTCAGCAGAGATCTTATCCTCTGCCTGGGAAAGTTCTACTGGTGCAATATCATGTACAGCAGTATATGTGGTATTGTACCAGTAGCAGCAGCATACTACGCTGTATTGGGTTAACCATAATGTCATACGCTATTAAGCATGCAACATTATGACCCGGTAGGAACAAAAGGTATGCATGTACAATCATTTTTAGCTTTTTATAATAGCAATAAGGTACTCTCAGGGGTTATGTTAATGTTCAAGTTAATCACCCCATGGGGCATGTGGAACTCGGCTATGCCTCATGCCACATTACACTTCCAGGGAGTGATTAACTAGAATATTAACGTAACCCCTGGTTGTATCTTATTACTTAAGTATCCAACTTTATAGGAGATATGTCACTTCACCAGCAGGCAGTGCAATTCCCGCAGTGCTGAGGACATGTGACTCAACTTTGAAGGGCTGGTCAGCACCATAACAGCCATGTTCTGCACCAACTGCAAGCAATGTAATGTACCTCCACTGACCCTGAGGTATACAGTGTTACAGTAATCAAGCAGTGAGGTTACAAAAGCATATACCAGTGAGGGCAAATCCTCTGAAGAGATAAGGGATTGAATCCAGCTGATATTCCTAAAATGGTAAAAGGCATTCCAGACTATTGCCAACACCTGAGTCTCAAATGTCAGCCCTTTGTCTAGAATGACACCCGTATTCTTAACCTTTGCAGCATCCATAAGTCTAGAAGTACCGAGCCAAAGCCCCATCTCCCTCCCAGCTGCTAACGCTCCACACATTCGACCTGACTCATTCACCAGTATTTCAGTTTTGTCCAGGTTGAGTCTCAGCCTGCTCAATGACATCCAGTCCTGGGTCTTAGCCAAGCACTGATTTAGCACACTGACTTCACCCCTTCCTCAGGTGCAAAAGGCAGATAGAGTTGAGTACTGTCTGGATAACAGGGAAATCCAACTCCATTCCATCTTAAGATCCTACCCAGGAGTAGCATGTATACTGCAAACAACACTGGCAAAGGGACTGACTCCTGACTCCTGAGATGCACAGGGAATTAGAAAAACGTTCCTATCATAACCCTCTGTGTCCTGCCCATGAGGTAGGACTCAAACTAGCAGATGACTTTGCCAATGAGTTCTATGTACTCCCTAAGTCAGTCCAATAACAGTACATGGTCTACAATGTCAAATACTGAGGAGAGATAGGGGAGGACGGGACTTGACCACTTTCCTCTATCTTTTGTCCTGAGAAGGTTATTATGCACCCTGACCAATACAGTCTTTATACTGTGCTATGAGCTAAACCCAGACTGGAGAGTCATAGATGTCAACAGTCATGAGGTGTGCCAAAGCAGATGGTAAAGGGGAGAGAACCCCATAATTTGAGGAAAAGGTAGGAGAAGGCAGCTTGATCAGCAATGGATTGGAGAGAACAGGCAGAGAACAGCAAAAGGAAGGAGCTGCTGTTATAACTATACTTCTCCACTGGGACTAAAGAACTAGAACTCTACTACTGGGACCTTCAATTTAGGGTAAAAAAAAGAGTTAGTGTGTTTGTCTGAGTTGGCTGAAGTGAATTATTATCTTTGAAGTTATCTAGGTATTTGTCCGAGTTGGCCGAAGAGAATTGTTATCAGTGCAATTAACTAGGTGTAGAAAGAGCTGTAAATTAGGGGAAGTGGCTTAGCTAGAAGGAAGCCAGGTGTTTTAGATCTAAAAACTGCCCTAGACAGCTTCTGGCAGAGAACAGCATGAGGAAGGAACTGCTGTTATAACTATTCTTCTCTACTGGGACTATATTGCCCTCCTTCTCTCTTTTCCACCCCCCTCAGCCAGTTCTACTGTTATAGGCACATGATTTAACTGACAACAGGAACTTCCTGTTTGGGAGCAGGAAGTGAGTGATAACAGATCCACAAAAGACTCAATATCCTAGTAGGAAAAGAGTAGTCTCCTCGCCCCCCACCCCAGCTGCTGGAGGTCTGACTCTGAGCAAGTAAGGATACTACTGAGAAATATAGGAACGTCATGTCTTAGAACAGGAAGATCAGGAGATTAAAGGCACAGAGGCAGTAAGTAAGTAGGGAGAACAACATTTATATAAATAAATAAATAAACAGAGGAAAGAGTGAGTATTCAAAACAACAGTTAAGGGGCCAGAAGTAAGATATGATGAGAGTGTTGAAGTGCAGTGGTGGTGGAGCAGCAGTCTTCTGGGAGATGTTCTGGAGCACGTGGTATTGTCCTATCTGCAGACACCTCTCTGGGCTGGGGGAAGAGGTTGTTCATCTCCAGGCTGAGTTGGCCAGGATTTGGGAGACCTCCTCTCCTACCCAGGGACCACCAGGGCCACTGCCGTTGCCTCAGAGGTTGCCAAGAAAGAGGAGAGGTTGGACCACAGTGGACTCAGGGAGGGTGAGGGTGGTGGAGCAGAGGTGCATCCTTCCAGTTGTACCTCTCCACAATTCATATGCTGCTCTGGCAAAGTGTGGTTCCTCTATGGAGGCACCCACAGTGGAGACCAAGGAGGATGCTGGGAACCTCCACAAAGGAAACCCACAAGAGGGTGGCATGGGACCCCACAGTGGAAGGAAACAACTCCTGGTGGGGGGCTCCATTGCTAGGAGGGTAGAACTGGGGGAGGAAGGGGAGAGGGAGGTAAGGTGCATCCCTGGAGCCATGGCTTGGAGGGACAGGGAGCGAATCCTCAAAATCATTGGAGCAGCTGCATGGGGGAGGGAGCTGGATGTCATTGCCCACATAGGGAAATATAACCTGGCTGGGAAAAGGATAAGAGCAGGGCAGGAAGAGTGTGTGGAGTTGGGGAGGGGCCTTAGACAAGTTGCACGCACAGTAACCTTCTCGTAGGTGCTGCCTGTCTATGGCATGAGTGAGGCTAGGGTGCTCCACACCATGGGATTCAATCAGTCATTGAAAACCTGGTGCAGAGATAAGGGGTTTGGCTTCATTGGGGACTGGGGGGTCCACCTGGAGTGATGCAGACCCATACTAGCACGATGGTCTGCATCTGTCCAGGAGGGGAACCAGGATCCTAGGTGATAGGTTTAAATGCTTCATTGGCAAGCATTTAAACTAGCCAAGGGGGAAGGCACCAGAAAGAATCAGGGAAATACTAGCCCCCCCACCAAAATCAGGGTAGTAAGTGAGGAAAACACCAAGATAAAGATGTCGATAGGGAGAAGGGCAGGGGTAAATGGAGAAAACGACAAAGGCAATAAGGACAGGGATGGGGCAATAAAAGATAAGGCCATCAAGAAATGGGGGGTAATGAGTACCAATGCCCGTAGTCTGGGTAACAAGCTCCCTGAACTGGTGGCCTTGATAGAAAAGGGATGCCTGGATATTGTGGCAGTCATAGAAACATGGTACACAGAAAACCATGAGAGGAATGTTAACACACCAGGGTACACAACCTACAGGAGAGACAGGAAGGGTAGAAGAGGGTGAGGAGTAGCTCTCTATGTAAGAGAAGAGATAAAAGCAGTGGAACAAAAGAGTAAACAGGGAGGAGTGGAGGCACTGTGGGTCACCTTAGAGACTGGAAATGGCACCACAATCTGCAAAGGGGTTGTATACAGACCCCCATCTCAGGGGAAGGGAATGGACAAAGATATAATAATAAAACTTTATTTTTAAGGCACCTTTCATAAGGGAAAGGGGAAATTGTTAACCAGGAAAGGCACACTAAGCTGGAGCTTGTTTCCAGGTGCGACCTGGGCAACACAAGGAAGTTAAGTGACTTGCTCAGGGTCACATAGTATGCAAGTGGAAGCTGTGGGATTCAAACCCAGGTCTGGTCTGCTGGATGTCACCAGATTTGCAGCTCAGAGCCTTAGACCACTGCGCCATACTGCCTCCGTAAAACCAAGGTACCGTACAAAGTAAAAACATTTAAAATTTCATAAATTACAGCAGCCCAAATATGTAATCAAACTCCAAATGTACCCATCCACAAATACGATTTTAAGCCTTTTCTAAATCCCTCCACGGTCATGCACACCCGTAACTGGTGAGGTAGAGAATTCCAGAGGGTAGGGGCCACATCCATAAATGTATGAACCCCAAAAGATTTAAAAGACACCCTCGGGATCTCTAACAACCCCTCACCAGCTGAAAGGAGTGATCGCCCAGGGCAATAAGGGACCAGGAGCTCTTTCAGGTAGTCTGGGCCAAGTCCGTGTAAGACTTTATAAGTCAAAAGACTGACTTTAAAGGTGATCTGCCACTGTACTGGCAGCCAGTACAGTCCACGTAATACCGGCATAATATGGCTGGACAGTGAGGTACCAGTCAGAAGCCGGGCCACAGCATTCTGCACCAGCTGCAAGTAGCAGATCCAGGAAGCCCTAGATAAAGGGAATTGCAATAGTATGAATGAAGGCATCCTTAGGATGGCAGAGAAAGGGGAGATACTGTTGATGGGGACCTGAATATGCCAGATGTTAACTGGAGCACCTTTGCTGCAGCCACATCCAAGAGCAGGGCCATTCTTGACACCCTACGGGGGCATGCCTCAGACAGCTAGTGTTGGAACCCACTCAGGAGGGAGCAGTCTTAGACCTCATACTCTCAAGCAGGGGACAGTGAGAGGATCTCAAATCTAGAAGTGGGTAGCCATCTGGGAACAAGTGACCACCAAACAGTGTGGTTCACAATAAACTCAGCTGCAGAGTCAAGTCATACAAAAGTGAGGGTACTGGACTTCAGGAGGGGCTGACTTTGGAAAGAAGGGAGAGTGCCTTAGAAAAGCACTAGCAAACAGGCAAGAAGGAGGGGTGAAGCAACAATAGGGAAACATAAAAACTGCCATCACAGAGGCAACAAGCCTTTGTGTGAGACAAATAAACAAATCAAAATGAAAGAAAAAGCCACTATGGTTCTCAAAAGAGGTGGCATGGAAGGTTAGGGAGAAAAATATATCATTTAGGAAGTGTAAGAAAACACAGAAGGAGCAGGACAGAGAACTGTACCAGTTAAGGTAGAAGGAAGCAGGGAAGGCAGTCAGAATAGCAAAAGCCCAAACTGAGGAAAAGATAGCCAACTCGGTTAAGAAGGAGGATAAAACCTTTTATAAGTCCATTAGGGGAGCATAGAAAGACAAAGGAAGGGATAGTGGGCTGAATAGAATGGATGGTGGGTGGGCAGAGAGGGACAGTGAAAATCAGGGATACTGAATGAATACTTCTGCTCAGTATTCACAAAAGAGGAGGAGGAGGGGGAGGTAGCTAATCCAATTTACAGAAGCACTCTGGATAGGGGGGTCGATCCCACTCCTTTCACAGAAGAAAGGGTTCTGAAAGAACTCCTAAAACTGGAGGTGGACAAAGCAGTGGGGCCTGACAGGATCCACCCCAGAATTCTAAAAGAATTAAGAAGAGAACTAGTGACACCACTGACTAGCCTATTTAACAAAACATGGGAGGATGGTGTGGTGCCTGGGGACTGGAGGAGGGCAGATGTGATTCCCCTTCACAAAAGTGGGAGCAAGACAGAGGCAGGAAACTACAGACCTGTTAGTTTGACTTCTATGGTAGGGAAAGTGATGGAATCACTTCTGAAGGTAAGAACTGTTGAGTACCTAGAGGCCAGTGGGGCACAGGACCAAGGAAGCATGGTTTCACAGCGGGAAGGTCATGTCAGATGAATCTAATCAATTTATTTGACTGGGTGACCAAAGTAGTAGACCAGGGAGGGGCTGTGGACATGGCCTACCTAGACTTAAGCAAGGCATTTGACACAGTCCCACACAAAAGACTAATAAACAAATTAGCCAGCCTTGAGTGGGCCCCAGGCGGTAGCCTGGGTAAAACATTGGCTGGATAACAGGACACAGAAGGTAATAGTAAATGGAGTCCACTCAGAAGAAAGGGGGGTACTAGTGGGGTACTGCAGGGTTCAGTACTGGGTCCAGTCCTTTTTATTGTCTTTATAAGTGACACTGCAGAGGGACTGGAAGGAAAAGTATGCCTCTTTGCAGATGACACAAAGATCTACAACAGGGTTGATACACAAGGAGGCATGGAAAGGATGAGAAGGGACTTGGCAAGGTTGGAAGATTGGTCAGAAGTATGGCAGCTTTGCTTCAATGCAAAGAAGTGCAAAATAATGCACTTGGGAAACAAAACCCCAGGGGAAGAGTACACAATGGGTGGGGGGTAGTAATAACAACAACAAGCATTTGTCAATGCCGAATGTTTGCTTGCTGGCATTGGCAGTGGTACTGTAGAAGTTACAGAGCTGCATAATAGGAATGGCAGTGAAGTATTGAACTGAAGCCAACCCCACCACCACCACCCTGCAGAGAGTGACAGGCATTGTGGTGTGCCTTTGGGTCGTCAGGCATAACGGCCACGCCATTTCAGTACACCCCACCCTGCAGACACTGGCAAGTGTCACGGGTTTCCTTGGGATCTTTGGCCCTTATGCGCACCCCATTCCATTAGGAAATACAGTGAAATGGGTGCGATATAGGAGAATGGGGTGAACTTTGGGGCCAAAGAGTCCAAGGCATACCTCGATGCCTCTCACTGGCTGCAGGGTGTGGAATGGTATGAGCATTACAGGCAAGAATCCCAAGTCACACCCCTGATGCCTGTCATTCTCTACAGGGCTGGGCGTTATGGTTGGAAACCCTAATACCTCAAGCATTCATTGGTATTTTCACTCCAAATGTTCAACATGGTTTTTTTGTGACCCCACCTCATGAATGGGGGAATATCAGTTTCTTAGACGAAAGCTGCTTATGCACAGTGACTACGGCATTTAGCACCACAGGTGCAAAAACATTCTGAACAGGATGTAAAACATGACAGCTGTACTGTTCATGGGGAGGTGTAAAAAATGGCAATGTTGCAAATCTGCAGTAAAAATATTTAAAAAAATGGTGAAGTCATGAGCGCACAAAGAAACTGTGCAACGCACACCCGTAATATAATTAGGTTGGGGTTTTTACAGCAAATTGTCAACTCAGGCATTTTGGTGCCTCCGATCATGAACAGTGTCACTGTGATTTTCTTTATCTGTCCCGAACAATGATTTCCCACAGCGACCATGCATGTCTGCTCTGAAAGTGTGAAAACACACTTCGGCCATGTTGTGAAAAATGACAGCTGTACTGTAAATAAGGCAGTGTGGAAAAATGCCACTGGTGAAAATCTGGACTTAAAATATTACAAAGTCATGAACTTACGACGGTGCGTGGAAACTGCGCAATGCTCACTCGTAACGCAGTCATTTTATGGACTTTTGTCACCAAATTTTCAACATAGCCATTTAAGACCTCTGCTCATGAACAGTGTAACTGTGATTTTCTTAATCTGCCCAAACATTGTTTCGACACCAACAGCACCATTGTGCGCTACATGTCTTGAAAACACATTTTGACATATAAAAATGGCAGCTGTACTGTTCATAGGAGTGTAATAAAATGGCAATGTTGAAAATCTGTAATGAAAATATTAAATTTGCAAACTTATGAGCATGCATACGAACTGCGAAACGCACGCTCGTAAAACAGTCATTTTAAGGAATTTTTTCACCAAATTTTCAACATAGCCATTTTAAGACCTCTGCTCATGAACAGTGTCACTGAGATTTTCTTAATGTGTCCCCTACATTGATTTCGCACATCGACTGCGCCATTGTGCGCTACATGGGCGGAAACACATTTTGGGCAAGATGTGAAAAATGACAGCTGTACTGCTCATAAGGAGGTGTGACAAAATGGCAATGTTGAAAATCTGGAGTGAAAATATTGAAAATTCGCGAACTTACGAGTGTGCATAGGAACTGCACAACGCATGCTCGTAAAACAGTCATTTTTTGGAATTTTTTCACCAAATTTTCAACATAGCCATTTTAAGACCTCTGCTCATGAACAGTGTCACTGTGGTTTTCTTAATTTGTTCTGTGCATTGGTTTAGCACACCGACTGTGCCATTGTGCGCCACATGGGGGAACACATTTTAGGTGAGATGTGAAAATGACAGCTGTACTACTCATAAGAAGGTGTGGTAAAATGGCAATTTTGAAAATCTGGAGTGAAAATATTGAAAATTTGCGAACTACGAAGCGAGGAACTGTACAACGACGCTCATAAAACAGTCATTTTTGAATTTTTCACCAAATTTTCAACATAGCCATTTTAAGACCTCTACTCATGAACAGTGTCACTGTGATTTTCTTAATTTGTCCGTACATTGATTTTGCACACCGACTGAGCCATTGTCGCCACATGGTCGAAACACATTTTGGGTGAGATGTGAAAATGACAGCTGTACTACTCATAAGAAGGTGTGGTAAAATGGCAATGTTGAAAATCTAGAGTGAAAAATATTGAAAATTCGCGAACTTATGAGCGTGCGTAGGAACTGCACAACGCGCTAAATGAAACAGTCATTTTGGAATTTTTCACCAAATTTTCAACATAGCCATTTTAAGACCTCTGCTCATGAACAGTGTCACTGTGGTTTTCTTAATTTGTCCCGTACATTGGTTTCGCACACCGACTGTGCCTTTGTGTGCTACATGGGCGGAAACATGTTTTGGGTGAGATGTGAAAAATGACAGCTGTACTACTCATAAAACAGTGTGGTAAAATGGCAATGTTGAAAATCTGGAGTGAAAATATTGAAAATTTGTGAACTTACAAGCGTGCCTAGGAACTGTACAATGCACGCTCGTAAAGCAGTCGTTTTGGAATTTTTCCACCAAATTTTCAAAATACGCTTCTTGAGAGCCCACCTTATGAACACTGGCAGTGTCGTTTTGTTAATCAGTCCCGAAAGGTGATTTCGCGCAGTGACTGCGAAATCACCCTTCGGGCCTGAATAATGCCATGACAGTGACGTCATTCATGAGAAGGGGTCCCAAAAACCCCATGTTGAAAATTTGGTGCAAAAATTCCAAAACATGCCTGAGATATGCAACAAAGTTGAAAAAACCCTGTCTAGCCCATTATACAGCTTACCGGCATTTTCTCAGTTCGCGGTCGGCTTTGAAGAGTGCAGATGTGTTCCCGGTCCACCGAAGATCGTCGCGCCGAGGTCCGGAGGTAAGTATGGGGTGGTGTGTGAGGAGGCAGGGTGCGAGGGGTGGGTGTGGGTTGTGGAGGGGCCAGGGAGACTACGTGGGACGTTTTTCTTTACAGGTTTATTTTTTCAATGACTCACGTGGGCGTTTGCCATGCTGGGTTGGGCTCCCAGTGTGGCACAAAGAGCAGTGAGGGGTGTTCAGCCGATGGGGGATTGGGCACCCCGTCGTCCGCATCACTTGCCACGCTGGGGTGGGATCCCAGCGTGGCACAAGGACGATTGGGGCGTTCAGCTGATGGGGATTAGGCACCCCGCACGCCCATAGCATCACTTGCCACACTGGGGTGGGCTCCCAGCGTGGCACCTTGTACTCGGGGGGAGAGTGAAGCCGATGGGGGATTGGGCACCCCGTCGGCGATAACGCTAGAGGGGGAGGGAGAGACAGTGAAGCCGGCGAGTTGGGCACCCCGTTGGCTATACCATCGAGTTACCAGCTGGGCATTGGGAGGCTTTGGGGGAGGCAGCAGCACAGACGGGGATTGGGCACCCCGCTCGGCTATAGAGTGTGTGCATGGGGGCAGCACGCAGTATGCGTAAGGCAGTGTGTAGTGTGTGTAGGGGAGCTGCTGAAGAGTAGGCGATATCTTATCACTGCTCACTGAAGCGTAGCTCCCCTTTCAATTGTATGCCACTGCATTTTGGAGCTTGTCATAGACAGCTCCAGCGTGCGATTGGCTTACAGGGCCGTGCCTACCAAAACACTGACTGAATTGGAAGAGGGGGTGACACACCTCCGAAATCTCGGATGATGGCACTATGTTTCTTGCACATGCGTGCAAGCAAACATAAAAATGGAAAGGGACCAGGGGTAATCATATCAGATGACCTTAAGGTTGGCAAGCAATGTGAGAAGGCAGTAGGGAGGGCTGGGGGGATACTGGGATGTATAGGGAGAGGCATCACCTGCAGAAAACAAGAAGTTGTTATCCCTCTGTACAGACAGTTGGTAAAACCCCATCTGGAGTACTGTGTCCAGTTCTGAAGACCCCATCTCTGCAAGGGCATAGACAGGATGGAGGCAGTCCAGAGGAGGGCAACTAAAATGGTGCAGGGTCTGCAAGAGAAGCCATACGGGAGAGACTAAAGGAGCTTAATATGTATACCCTTGAGGAAAGGAGGGAGAGTGGGGACATGATAGAACATTTAAGTACCTCAGTGGAATCAACAAAGTCCAAGAGGTAGCATCTTTCAGAAAAAAAGATGTGCAAGAACAAGGGAACACAATTTGAAGAAAGAGGGGGGGCGACTCAGGGGCAATGCGAGGAAGTATTTTTTCACAGAGAGGGTGGTAGACACATGGAACAGCCTTCCTGAGGAGGTTGTGGGGTCTAAAACTGTGGGAGAGTTCAGAATGCATGGGACAGACATAAGGCAATTCTTGTGGGGGTTAGGAAGAAATAGCCTGTTGGTTAACTAGGATCTGCTGCTTATCCAGTAAGTAGAGAACTGCGCAGACTAGGTTGGCCACGCGGTCCTTATCTGCTGTCAAAGTCTATGTTTCTGTTTCCTTAACCCTCCCCTTAATCCTGTCCCACTGCCTCTTGAACCCACCCCCCCTTACTGTCTTCTGGTTGATGACCTCAGATGGGAGCTCATTCCACTCTGACACCACCTGTTCTTTAAAGAAGTGTCTCCTGATCTCATTGTTAAACTCTGTCCCACCTGTTTGTAACAGTGTGGCCTTGTGGTCATGTGTTCACTAAGGCTAAAAAGGTCCATCAAATCCACTTTGTTTATGTCTTTCAGGTAACTGCAGGTTTCAATCATGTCCACTGTCTCCCATCTCTCTTTGAGTGAGTACATATAGAGTTTTCACAGTCTGTCCTGCTGTTCCTGAACCATCTTTGTCAGAGGGACTCCAGTATTGCATACTATACTCCAGGTGTGACTGCATCAAGGATCTGTACTATGGCAGGATAACCTTCTCCCTTCTGCTCAGGAAACCTCTAGATATACATCCCAGCATTCTTTAGCCCTAGCTGTTGCATTTCTGCACAGCACAGCCTGCTTTAGGTTGCTGGCAATGGCTGTCCCTAAGTCCTCTAGCACCATAGATATAGTGACGTGACCCCCACTAATCTGTATTTGGACATCAAGTTCTTACTGCCTATGTGCATGACCTTGCACTTCTTAGCATTGAACCCCAGATGTCCGACCACCTCTCTAGCTTTACAAGTTCCTTTTCTAGGTCCTGTACCCCTTCATCTTTGTCCACACTCTCAAAGAGCTTGGTAGCATCTGCAAAGAGGCAGATTGTGCCTTTAATGCCATCCACAATGTCATTAATGAACACACTGAACAGCACTGGATGAGCGCCAACCTCTGTGGGACCCCACTGGTAACTTCTCTCATACCTGAGAGTCCTCACCGCCTCCACCCTTTGGGACCTACCACTGAGCCAATTTGCCACACACTTGGTAAATTAGTTTCCTGCCCCTAGGTCCTTCAGTTTCCTGATCAACCACTTGGGGGCACCAAATTGAAGGTCTTGCTGAAATGCAGGTATAGGATGTCAACTGCCTGATCCTTGTTCACCGTCTTCATCACCCAGCCAAAAAAAACTGCTCATGTTGGTTTGACAAGACCTCCCCACCATGGACCCCTGCTGTCTGTTGTCTTGGAGCCTGTTTGCCTCTAGGAACCCAACTAGCCTTTCCTTCAGGTTGACTGGCCTGTAATTGCTAATGTCATCCCTAGGCCCTCTATTATGCAGCAGTATTCTGTTTGGCTGAAAACTAGGAATCAGTACTGAAACTGTTAAAAACATGCTAATTGCTTGTGTACACGCTCTGGTAGTCTGTCAGCAGAGGATGTAAAATGAGTTAGTAAAATGAGTTAGGAACCTAGCATGCACCCTTTTAGCCTAGAAAGAATGAGAGATGCATTATTATGGCTGCATTGCAGAGCTATGCGATGTATTGCTATTACGTAGTAGAGAGAATGGACTCTGGAGGCATGTGACAGTATACCTGCACTGTGTCCTTCCACAGTGGAGTTGAAACACATGTGGTCCTCTGCATTCACCACAGTGCTATCCCGTCCCCACCAGGCACACTATTTTCCTGCTTCGCATTCACTTCTGGTTCACTTCCGTGTTCAGAGCTAGGTGGCACCCCCACTCTGTAATGTTTCTATAATGTTTCCCTGGTGTGGCACCCCCACCCTCTGATCACAATTCCTGTGTTTTTGTAATGTTCCCTGGTGTCTAGTGGTCTCCCTACCCTCCAATCACCATCCCCATATTTCCCTAGTGTCTAGTGCCCCCCCACCCTCCGATCACCATCACCATATTTCCATAATGTTCCCTGGTGTCCAGTGGCCCCTGCCCTCTGATTGCTGTCCCTGTGTTTCCGTAATGTTCTCTGGTGTCTAGTAGCACCCCCACCCTCTGATCACTATCCCTAACATAGAAACATAGAAACATAGAAGTTGACGGCAGATAAGGACCGCAAGGCCCATCCAGTCTGCCCATTTCTTTTTCTACCGTATAAATGTGCCATCGGCCTTTGCTCTGTCAGTGACCTATCTATTCATAGTCATTTGTATTGCTCCCTTATGCCTATCCCATGCCTGTTTGAAGCCCTGCACTGTATTCATAGCCACCACTTCTTGTGGTAAGCCATTCCATGCATCTACCACCCTTTCTGTGAAAAAATTTCCTCACATTCCCCTTAATCGGCCTCCCTCTAATCTCATGCTGTGTCCTCTTGTCCTGCTATTTTTCTTATATTTAAACATGTTAGACTCTTTCACCTTGTTTATGCCCTTAAGGTGTTTAAATGTCTCGATCATATCACCTCTCTCCCTCCTTTGCTCAAGGGTATACATATTGAGCTCCGTTAATCTGTCCTCATATGTCTTCTGATGCAGTCCCTGCACCATTTTGGTTGCCCTTCTCTGGACTGCCTCAATTTGGTTAATGTCCTTGTGAAGGTGTGGCCTCCAATACTGCACGCAGTACTCCAGATGGGGCCTAACCAATGTCTTGTACAGAGGGATTATTACCTCCCTCTTACGACTTGTGATACCCCTACTAATACACCCTAACACCCCCCTAGCCTTACCTACTGCTTTAGAGGTCTGCTTGGATGATTTTAGGTCATCAGTAATGATGATGCCCAAGTCTCTTTCTTCCTTTGTGACTGCTAGCAACTCCCCTCCCAGCCTATAAGTGGCTTCAGGGTTTCTCTTCCCTATGTGCATGATTTTGCACTTCTTTGCATTAAATCCCAGTTGCCACTCTTCTGACCATTCTGCTAGTTTATCCAGATCTCTTCTCATTCTGCCCACCCCATCTGGATCATCTACTCTGTTGCAGATCTTGGTGTCATCTGCAAACAGACAAGCCTTACCCTCTAGTCCATCTGCGAGGTCACTAATGAAGATGTTGAATAGGACTGGCCCCAGGACTGATCCCTAGGTACCCACTTGTGACTTGCATCTCTTCTGACTGTATACCATTTACCACCACTCTCTGTTTTCTGCCAGTCAACCAGTTTGCCACCCAGTTGACCAACTTCTGACCACCCCGAGCCTACCTAGCTTATTTATCAATCTTCTATGTGGAACAGTGTCAAAAGCTTTGCTGAAGTCAAGGTAGGCGGACATCAACTGCTCCCCTTGGTCCACCACTCTGGTTACCCAGTCAAAGAAATCTATGAGATTAGTTTGACAGGACCTTCCTTGTAAACCCATGCTGTCTTGGATCCTGTGCCCCTATGGATTCCAGGTGTTGCACTATCCTTTCCTTAAGGAGTGCCTCCATAATCTTGCCCACTACTGAGGTAAGACTGACCGGTCTGTAGTTCCCGCCTCCTCCCTGCTACCACTCTTGTGGAGTGGGATCACATGAAGCCCTTCTCCAGTCTTCTGGGACCTCTCCTGTGCTCAGAGACTCACTAAACAATTCTGCTAATGGCTCTGCTAGTTCCTCCTTTAGCTCCTTAAGTACCCTGGGATGTATGCCATCAGGTCCCATTGCCTTATCCACCCTGAGCTTAGCAAGCTCTTGTAGGACCCTTTCTTTTTGTGAAGGGAGTAGTGCTCACCTCCTCCCCTGTGTCCATGATGCTGAGCTGTGGGCCCTGCCCTACCTTCTCTTCAGTAAATACTGAGCAAAAGTATCTATTTAGGATAGATGCCTTTACAGGGTCCTCCTCCTCACATGCTCTCTTTTCTCCATTAAGCTTAGCAATACCCCTCTGGACTTTCTCCTTTCACTAATGTATCTATAGAAAGTCTTGTCACCTTCTTTTACTGTTCGTGCTAGTGTTTCCTCAGTTTGGGACTTTCTGCCTTACTGCCTTACCTGCTTCCCTTAGGGCAGTTTGGTATGCCTCCCTATCTTCATCCCGCTGTGTTCCCTTATATTTTCTGAAGGCCAGCCTTTTGGCTCTGACCTTTTCTGCTACTGTATTTGAGAACCAAAGTGGTTTCCTTCTTCTTTTGCACTTCCTTTTCTGTCTAACACAATGGGATGTTGCTTCAAGTATTGTATCCTTAATGCTTGCCCACTTTGCCTGTACCTCCTCACCTGTGTTTCTTTTTGCCAGGGCTAGCTTAACTCTGTTGGCCATCTTATCAAAGTCAGCTCCTCTGAAGTCCCATATTTTTGCTTTGGAATGGGATGATTTAGATGTAGTAGCCAAATTGAACCATACCATGTGATGGTCACTGGCCTCCAGGTGACCTTCTACCTGGAGATCTGTGATCCCTTCTTTGTTAGTCAGTACTAGATCTAGGATAGCCCTGTCTCTTGTGGGTTGCTGTACCAGTTGTTTGAGGCCCTCCTGCAGAATCCACTATGAGTCTAGTTCTGGCAGATGTTCCTGCTGGTATTGACCAATCTGTATCTGGCATGTTGAAGTCTCCCATTATCAGAACCTCCCCTTTAGCTGTCATGTTTTGTATATCTTCTAACAGTAATGTGTCTATGTCCTCCCTCTGGTCTGGGGGCCTGTAGACAACCCCAGTTCTTATGGCTGTCCCATTTCCTGTTTCCAGGGTGACCCACAGTTCTTCTGGCTCCTTATGTGTATTCTGAATTTCTGTAGCTTTGATATTTTCATTAACATACAGGGCAACCCCTCCCCCCCTTTTTGCACCTCGGTCTCTTCTGAACAATACATAGCCAGGTACTGAAGTCTCCCAAGTGTGGTTACTGGTAAACCACGTCTCACTAATTGCTACTATGTCCCTCAACCACTTTTGAAAATGTGGCCTGTAATAAAAAAAATATCCCTGATGTTTTTTTTTCATTAAACCTATAGAAAATGACCATGTGCTAATCTCACCCTTGCCACCCCGATCTCTCACTCAGCAGACACCCCCTCCACCCCCCCACACACCCTCACTCACCTGAACAAATCCCAGGGCAAAGATCCACTCTCCAGTTAAAGACATGACTTGCTGATGGAACCGCTGACTGCAATAAGGGAAACTAAGGTACAGTAAATGCAGTTCAATGTATTTCCATGGGTTTTTCAACTCTGAGAAATAACTTTGTTATTTTTGCATCTTTTTACAGCAGATTTTCAACAAAGCCTTTTTGGGGTAGCACCTCTTAAGCAATGGCAGTGGAATTATGCAAATCAGGCCAGAAAGGCGATTTCACGGTTATGTGGGAAAATAACCTTTCTGGCAAGATTTGAACATTTTCACCACCATTGCTATGAGGTGGGGTCATAAGAAGGCTATCATGAACATCTGAGGTCAAAATACGTAAAAATAAAGTTATGAGTGTACATTGGAATTTTTTTACGCTCAATTTTAAAGAGCTAATGCACTGCCTAAAACTAATATTAGTTTTTAAGAGCAGTCAGTCATTCCCTTTTATACCCAAGGTGCTTTTCCTTTTCCCTTTAGCTAATTAGAAAATTGTTTACCTGATGTTAGTAGGTGTGCTGTGTGTAACAGCAACCTGCCTGGCAGCTGGCTCTATCCCCCCCTCCCCACTACATCATCAGCATTGTGACCTCACTGACTGTGCCATCACTGCTACTTAGGAACAGCCACTCAGTAGCGGCCAGGTCAGTCACCTGTGATGTCATAGTCAGTAATATCACAATGCTGATAATGTAGTGTGGGGACTAGAGATAGATATGTCAGCTGCCAGGCTGAGAGCCATTCCACACATCCAGCACAATATTATCACATAGAAAATGTTCTGAGCAAATGGAAAAAGAAAAATACTTCAGAAAGAAAAAGTTACAGCTGACTACTTCGTAACATTTGTATCATTTTACTTTCTGCCTGTTTTGGTTCCACTAGCTATTTAAATATTTTGAACCCAAATTTTCAGCATTGCTATTTTTTCACACTACTGCATGAATGTGACAGCTGTCGTTTTTCAAATCCTGGCCAAAATGTGGTTTCACACCTGTGACATAGAATGATGTTTTGGTGGTGCATAATCACATTTTGGTGGGGATTTGAACACTTTTTCACCTACGTGGTTCATGAGGTGGGGCAATAAGAAAGCTACTCTGCAAATTCATAAGTTTGCAGCCATACTGGCTCTGACCAGAGTTTGTTATGAAGTGGGAGAGCCAACGATTTACTACTGAATACCTCAGAATCTGCAGTTGACAAAAGGGAGGATTAAAAATCACTGTTTACTAGAATGGAATGGCTATGCTTTCAGGAGATGAATCTGATGTTAGGAGATGTAAGTAGAGTTAAGTTATTTATTTTATTTTATTTAAAGTTTGGTAACTGGGAAAGACACACTAAGCCGAGGCTCATTTCCAGGTGCGTCCAAGGGAAAGGGAAACAAAAACATATGAAAGGAAATTATGTAATGACAATAATCAAGTGCAGTATAGGGCAATAAAGGTCTTAACACAGTAACTCAAGACCATTAAGAGGCAAGGAGGCACAGAAGCTTGAGGGACAGCAGCAAAGGGCAACAGATGTAAGTTGGACCAGGTGCTTAAAGGCAGAGAGTGAGGGGGGTTGATGAATGACAGAGGAGAGTTGATTCCAGAGGCAGGGGAGGCTGTAGGAGAAGGCAGTGTGACCGGCAGTTGAGTGGGATGGGGAAGAGAGAAGGAGTGGGATTCCCTGGAGTGCAAGTAGGTAGGGGGTAGGAATGTCAGGATATAGGAGAGAAGAAAGGTATGAAGGAAGGTTCCCAAATCAGTACTTAGTGATGAAGGCTACACAGTGGGCCTGTCAATGGTGGGGTAGTGGTGTGATAGACAGAGAGGAGTAATGAGAGCAGTGATGTGTGTGATAGGGGGAGTCGGTGGCGAAACGACAGAAGACATTTAAGAGGGTGTCCAGTCTGGCAAGAAATGAGGCAGGAGAGGTGCCAGAGATGATATCTGTGTAGTGAAACCACAAGGAGGATAATTTTTGTTACCAACTCCTGGTAAACAGGGAGGGAGTGTCATTCTTTGTTTTGATACAGTGCTACTAGTTTAGTGCGAAATTTGGACTAGAAGGCATCTAAATGGACCAAGAAATCGAGATTGGTATCCAGCCAAACCCCAAGATATTTGAAGGTGGGGACCATGCCAAGGGGGGTGTCTTCCAGGGTAATGAACACTGGAGATGTCGAAAGTTTTGCCAGTTTTTGTCTGGTGATGAGAGTCATTGAGATGGTTTGTTTAGTATTTACCCTGAGTTTGTTTGCATGGATCCAGCTCAGCACATTGTTAAAGTCTTGCTGCAGATCAATGGAAAGAACTTCAAGGCTTGAGAATACAGAAGATACTGTCTGGCGAGATTGAAAATTCTGCTTGTAAAGACAAGTAGGAAATTGCTCTGTCCGACTGTTCTTCATGACTGATACAGATATTAAGGAGTAGAACATCAAACATGAGCACCTGACAAATAGAAGAACTGCAGTCTCAATTCTCTGGGCCCAGTTTTTAGAAGCTCAGGACTAGCAGGAGGGGCTCGCATCAAGGAGAAATGGTGCAAAGAGCTACGTGCACCAGTCCCAATTTTGTAAGACACCCTGCACCACTGAGAGGATCACTGTACCAACCAGGCTTGTGTTGTCCTTGCGATGGCCACGTGGTGTACCATGGCAGATGGGGGCTTGTGCTGCAGTATCCCCTAAAGTGTGATTTTGTAAGACTTACCAATGGGTGCATGGACCCTGCTGTTAGACCAGCCCAGAGCTGGTGAAATCTGCTGTGCACCACTCCTGGTACCATCACTGGGTGGGGGTTGATCCTGTGCCCCCCAGGGAAGGTTCCCTCACAGCTCCCAACACCTGCCAGACTACCACTTGAGCAGTCAGTGGTCTGTGGCAGGTATGAGCCCTGAACCCTCCCACCTCCTCCGTGGTGGTGGCTGGTGCACTTGTTCCCCTGACATGGACCTGCACTGACAGGTGACAGCTATGCATTTGCCCATCATGGGCAGTTACCATACCCCCCACAAACCAGGGTATGCCCAGGATGACCGGGCCAGGTCATCAGGGCTACTGGCTGGTGAGTCGCCAGCACTGGTCGCTGCTGCTGCAAACCCATTCTCCAGCTTGTAGCACTCCCCTCCTATGTGCTGTTTAGTCGGCGTAGCTCTTGGCTTGCAGTGAACTTGGGGAGTTTAGCATTAGGATTCCACTTTTTTTAATATCTGGTGTAGGGTCCCTGGTGCACCCTGAGTTTGCCATAGCTGGGGCTTTGCAGCAATTTGTGCCAGTCTATGGTCCCTCTGAAAATTGGGTCTTCTGTCTTTAACAACACCCCATAGTTTCAGAAGCTTGACCGTGTAATGCAGCTAAAAGCAGCAAAGCACAAAAATTAATTAAATGAGAGAAGGAGGCATAAACTGCAATATAATGAGTCTAATTACGAATCAGGATCAGTATTTACTTGGAAAAGAATGGATAGCTCTAAGATAAGAGGTAGATCAAGGAGCCATAATCCAAAGTGTGGTTATGTTTACTTAGTTTTTAGTTTTAAATTTGTTCTTTAGGGAAGTACACTGGTACCAAAGTCACTGTTTTCAGGCATGACACAGAATGCAAGTTGTATAAAATAAATACAAACAATTTAAAAATGCATACAGATATGTTGAATATGCAATACAATTAGTATTACTATACAAAAGAAAAAGCTATAAATGTCCAGCACAATTAAGATGGTATACCACCTCCCAATCTCCCCCAGAATCAGCACAAGGAGCGAATTCTTCCAGTGTCTGAACAAGCGGTTGCTTTTTTTAGATCAACAGACTGCATCACAAAACTTCAGAAAAAGAAAGACTCCAAAGAACTGGTGGAAAAAAAACACCAGAAGAAACCCAGGTGAGGGGCTAGGAGCCAGTGGCGCAGAACCAATGTCCAAATTTAGATGCACACAGTGAGATACGATACTGAAATAGTAAATTTCTCATCTCAGACTTTGAATTAAGCAAAAGTCCATGTTTTAAGGAGAGGCCTCTCTTTTGTGTAGACACCCATATCAGCCTATTTGAGGTGCATGCAGATTTATACAAACTGCTCAAGAAAGCTTAGTTGAACAACTTTTCCCTAAACCTAGCTTGGTTGTGGGTGATAATCCTTTGATTGAGCTGGACTGTGAGGTAAAACCTTTGTTCAAAACACCCTGAATGCAAACATCACTGCAACAGAGGTAGAGGACAATCTGTTTGAAGAGAAGGGGATATCTGTCCCATAGATGTCTTTTTTTTTCTATATTGTATTTGTACTCCTTCTGCCTCCAGCTGCCCCCTTCTGAACCACCCCCCTACCATCACCCTGGTATTGCGGGGACTTACCTCTGCCTGGTTGCTGGGTGGGGAGCCTGCAGAGGGTCAGTCATCATCATGCAGCTGGAGGGGTATTTCCGCATTTTTCTTCCTCCCTTGCTGGGGCACACACGCAGGATGTGCGCACATAGAGGTGCACTCACATTTGCAGAAGTCCAGCAGCTCCCTCCCTATGTCTTTCCCCTCTGACCCACACTGCCCACTGGCTTCCACTTGGGAGTAGTCATTCGGTGGAAAATGCCAGCCCTCCCTCCCCAGGAGAGGAGAGCAGTCCTCTGGATGCTCAGTCCTCTCCCTTGCCAACCCTCGACTGTCCATGCTTATTCCCAAACACAGGTGGCCGGGTGGTGCGAGGTGTGGCATCCAGCTCCTCAACCCTCAGTACCACAGGCTGGCTTCTCCTGTAGATGTCATTGATATTTTGGATTTAGACTTTTTGTTAAATCAAGATAATAATTCCATAGATTTTATAATTCCATAGATTTTATTTGGAGGAAGTGAATGTAGTTAGGAACTCTTTCCTTGGCGAGATACAAACTGAGAGGGATACTTGTTTTCTGTTAGTAGTTTGTCTCTATTGGCACTCTACCTTCCCCCATCTGAACAGGTCCCTCCAGCCCTATCACCTGGCTTCTCTGGGTCTTAACTCATGCTCAAGTCTGTCCTCTGCCACAGGATGGTTGGAGGTGCCCTGTCACCAGTGTGGGGCCTGTGGGGGTCTGGTCCATCATCTAACATCGGCTGTTTTCTTTCTGCTGTTTTCTCCCTTAGTGTTCAAAGCACATGCAATGATGCATTGTGCATGCTTCAACTCCACTAAGATGCACCCCAGTGCCCTGGGGGTGAGATCTCTGTCCCTTGCATCCTGCTGCATTGCCACCTGGATTCCTGTAGGTGCTAGCCACCAAGTAGGACCTGTGCACTTCCCACCCAGAGGAGGAGATCTGTCCTTAAGATGTTCACTCTTCTGCCCCGGCTAGCCTGGAGTGACCCTCATCTGTTCCTGAAACTGGGTCGCTAGTGTGGCAGGAGGTGGTGCCCATTGCCTTAGCTCTCCATGCCATTGTGCTGACTAAGAGGGACATTTTTTGAAAAAAGCTTACACTCCTTCCCAATAATTATTATTTTTTTTTTTCCTTAATTGTTTAACCAGGAGTGGCACACTAAACTGAAAACTTGTTTACAGGTGCGACCTGGGAGCACAGGGAAGTTAAGTGACTTGCTGTCTGGATCCCAGAATGTACAGGGAAGAGGCAATTCCCCCAAGCCGTCGGCTCAGGGTCACACAGTATGCAAGTGAAGGCTATAGGATTGAATTCCAGGTCACCAGATTTGCAGTGCAGAGCCTTAGACCACTGCGCTATACTGCCTCCAAATATAATCCGGTAATTGCAGTATTTGAACAGGTGGTACTAAATTAAATATTTATTTATTTAACCAGGTAGTAGCATACTAAGCTGAAAGCTTTTTTACAGGAGTGACCTGGGAGCACAGGAAAGTTAAGTGACTTGCTCAGGGTCACACAGTATGCAAGTGGAAGCTATGGGATTCAAACCCAAGTCTGGCCTGCTGGATGTCACCAGATTTGCAGCTCAGAGCCTTAAATCACTGCGCTATACTGCCTACTGAAAAAAAAAATGGCAAGGCACTATTACCTTACCCACTTAAAATGCCAGGCTCTCTGTCACCTGATTGATGAACAAAATTCAAACTAAGCTGGTGGATAAGGTGGTAATGTAATTAGTACAGGATTAATCACAGTACTGTGCAGTGGGGAGGAAATTGTTAGCTAATGACATAAATTACCAGCAATTCCCTAGGGATTCCACCCCTGAATACACCAGCATGTTGTATGAAATATTGAGGATGCAGTGAGGAGGGGTTGGATCACTGACACTGAGGCAGACTTCCTTAAAATGAAATTTTCAATTGTTTTGACTTTCTATGCATCACTGAAATTACGTAAAAAAACTTCAGTGACCCACTCAGCCACTCCATCATGTCTGGGATCAATTCCTTGACCCAGAATTCAACACAGATCATTTCTTTTTTTTTTTTTATGCTTGTGTTTTTGCCCTCAGTCGATGGCTGGGGGGAACTCCCTCTTTCCGGTACATGCTGGGATCCGGCACCATAGGGCTTGTGCCAAGGTGTTTTTCGTGTATGCATCCCCCCATGACCCGACAGATTGGAAATGGTCATGCAATGACCTCGGCACATGACTGGGTACGTTCCCATCCTCAACGTGCAAAGGTTCACCAGTTCCAGCCGATGAGGCCAGGCAGCATGGTCCCAGTCTGCCATACCCCCCCCAGCCAATTCTAGGGGTTGGTAGGTGCTGGGTACCAATTTCCCTCCCTCCCTGGAGAAAGCAAGCAGTCCCCTGGATGCTTCTCCTCCTTCTCCCCCTCCCGGCCGACCCTCCGATGCTCAAGGTCTGCTCCTGAACCCCGGTCTTTGGAGCCACAGGCAGTAGCGCTACCGTTGTGCCAGTGGACTGGTCATTGTGTAGTGCCTCTCTGGTGCTGTCCTAGAGTGGGCGACTACCCCTGCCTTGCTGGCCAGACCAAGATTAAGGGTCTTGGGTTCCCATACTTGTTATTACCGGGGGTCCTTTCCCAAGATTACAAATAAAATGGCAGTGCCTCCACTCAGAGTATATTTTAGTGGGTCTGTTCTCAACCAGTACAACCCCCTGGGATGTTGTACCAACCAGCCTCCCCAAACAGTTGCCCCAGCCATGGACTTACCAGAATCGAACCTCCCCACATTTCAAACAGTTGGCATTCTACATTTCAGCTAAACAGATGCTCACCAAAATCAGGGTCCTGAGTCAGACCTTTTCAAAAACGGTAACATCATAATTTATTTACATGGGGAGGGTTAGGTAGGGGTAAGAGAAATAGAGGTTATGGAAAACATTTTGAGAGGTTTTCATTTAAGGGTTTCCATTTTTTTCCTCAACAATCATTTTCCTGTTTTAATATTTAAACCCACACATTAATTAATGAAGTCGCCAAGCTACCAATCTAACTGCTGCAGGTATTACCAAACCCAGACCCACTGGTACCAGTACAGAATGATGCCCAAATTCTGCCCTGGGTACCCAGATCTTAAGTTGCAGGTCTGAGGTGCAGCTGGTCAGCCAGCATTGGCGAGCTTGCTGAATTAAATTAACTTTTTACATCTTTCCTTTGATTTCTTTAAAGTTACCAAGTGCCCATGGGCACTAAACTAGAACAACTGCGTACATCTCCCAGGTGCAGGACAATTCCTTTTACTCACGGTTCTACAACTTCAGTCCTCGGGTGGAACATGTGACTGAAGTTCTGGGAGTTGGTGGACTCAGCAGATGCAGAACCGGGCACAAAGCTTGAACACACTTGAAGGGGCAAAGAAGCCGCAGCTCGGATCTTCAGCTTGATTGGAAATCTCACAGCTTGTCCCCTTCAGCCTATTGAGGCCCATTGCAGAGCACTACTCAAGGCCTGCCAGCCACAAGGGACCCAGACCAAGGAGTGGTCCCACAGCCTGGGTCCCTCACAGGTCAGAGTGCCCTAGCACTTGGGAATAAACCTATGATCCCCTGTATCCAGAAGACCCCACTTAGTGAGAGTTAACGAGTTCCCCACCTGGCCCTGGGTTCAGGATGGAAATTTTAAGTCATCTTTCTTTTTCACAGTACCAGCTATGGTGTGTAGCCAAAGCAGTCTCTGTTTCTTCCCCGTCTCTCAGACTCCGTGGGGTGCACAGTCTAAACTACAGGTTCATCACAACAATCTCTTTTCTTAGCTGTATCTAGGAGCAGACAACAGGTATCCACCCAGAAAGCACCTGTCCATCCTTCTGCTTTCACAGGCTCTCAACTTTACCACAGCTGCACTCTTGCTCTGGTTCACACACAATTCCAGGAATTCTTTCTCAGCAATACATCAAGGAAAGTCTCTTTTTCTCACCGTGCAGGTGCAGTACAATTACAAAAGCGGCTCTCTCCAATTTCTCAGAATACGGATTCCCATCCAATTTCCAGCAGCCATTCCTCAATACTACAACCAGTCCTCAGTATCTTCTTCACAACCCTGTCATCACACATCATGATTCGCCCATGTCTCAACGATGAGATGCAGATGAATACCAAGGAGACTCACTCCTCTTCAGGATCAGAGCATTTCTCTAATCCTGTTTTCATTCTTAAAACATCCTTTTCTCAATCTCTTCACTGCTGTGGTGTAGCTTTCTACCACAGCATCAGGATCCAGCAGGTCTCTGTCTCTGCAGAGCTGCCTGCACATTTTTCCTCTTTTCACTCCAGATTGGGAAAGGCACAACCAGCCCTGGGGGCAGATTACTTGACAGCCCCCAGGCAGGCTCTCTCCCAGCGTTGCAGCCCCATTCCTTCACTAGGGGCTGGAGTCCCCCTCCCTGTGGAGGGGCTCCCACCAAACTGACTCAGAATCTAAAAGTTCTCCACTTTTGGGAGCTTTCTGGTAGCTCCCCATTGACTGGAGTCACAGTCCTAAGAAAATTAATATGTATGAGGCTCCCTCAATGCCTCATTGGATGCACACAAAGGTACCAGAATATTGCCCAATATTTTTCCCCAAGAGTCCTTTCTGAAGCCCTAGAATCCTCTGGTAGGTCCTGACCCTGTGATTGGTGGTGCTGCCGTCACATGACTTCCAGCATGGCTGCTGTCAATACAGTCCCAACACTGTTTATACAGTGTCCCCAAGTTTGAATTGTTCCTGCAGCCAAACCATTTACTTTTACTTTATTATTTCCCCACACATTTGTAGCCACCACTGTTCGCTATTAAAATACTGTCCCATTTACCATTTTTATTTGCCATACTCCCAGTCGCTGGAGCCATTTTAGACTGCCCCAGGCAGTACACACATAGTCCCAGTGCAGCTTACACAAGTCCCCACTTTTCCAATCTGTTGAAGCCAAGATTCAAATATTTATTTATTTATTCAAATCCCCACAAATCTTTAGAAGCCCCCTTTCCTCTGTCTAACCATCCCACCATCTAAACATTTTATTCATTTTACTGCCTGTCGCAAATGCTATTGCTACTTTCTCCTAGCGCTAGACAGGCTCCCATTCATAATATTCATGCCACCTCATGAATATTAATTAGGTAGCTTCCCATAGCTTGAGCATGATTGGTGCTCAATAAAAATGCTCTCCTTGCCTCTCCAGTCTAAGGTCTCCAGTCCCTTTTTTACCTTACACAGGGACCAGGACCAATAGAGAGACAAAGCAAGTGGCTGACGAAACGGCCAAATGAAAATGCTCTTCTGTGCATGCGGGGAGCTCCAGCCCAGCACCAAAGTGCAAGAAACAGGTGGCAGCTCCACACTCTAGCTCCCTTAGCCCAGCTTAAAAAAACAGTGTGGGTGCTGGAGAGAAGACATGGGGCAGTAAGAAAAAATGACTCACCATAGTAATGTTTCTTCTAATGGAGTCTTGCTGTATTCTGACTATATGCAGTTAGCCCCCGCACTTCAACTGCTCTGGAGAGGAAAGAGTTAACTCTATGCAAAAGCATAGAACTTTGAGCTCAATCTCAGTTTTCAAACCTCTGTCCCTGGCACATTCTAATGTAACAGTCAGATTCTCTCGAGCACTATACTAATAGCTATAGAAATTGTTTTGAATTTTAGTCATAGGCATCAAAAACCCTTGGGTCTAGAAGATTCAAGTCGAGAACCCAAAAAGAACCTTATGTAGATAGTAATAATATTAAGACAATTAACAATAAATCAAAAATACCCAGTCTGGACAGGAGGGTGGAGGGAGGTGCACCACATGGGGAGCAACACAGTACCTGCCAACCAACATCCCAAAAAACAAAGATGTTCTGAGGGGGGAGGCAGGGAGGAAGGTCAGAATGCAGCAAGACTCCATTAGAAGAAACAACATTACTATGGTGAGTAATTGTTTTCTTCAAACATGAAGTCTTGCTGTATTCTGACTATATGCAGACTACCAAGCAGTTCCCCACTGGAGGAGGGGATACATAACCTACTTTAGGAATGGGCTCTGCAGTACTGCTGTGCCAAACCTAGCATCACTTCTAGACTCAGTGTCCAATGAGTAATGCTTGGTAAATGTGTGAACAGTTTTCCAGATGGCTGCCTTACAGATTTCTGACAGAGGAATATCCCTAGCAGCTGCCAAGGAGGCAGATGTATCCCTGGTTGAGTTTGCCCTCAAGCCTGAGGGAGGCTCCTTCCCCAGTTTTGTGTAACAAAACTGAATGCAAGAAACAATCTACCTGACAATAGATCTTTTAGTGGCAGGTCTACCTTTTCCCACTTCACCAAAAGTGAGAAATAACTGGGTACAGTCCTTCCTGTGGGCCCTTAATATGCTCTATGTAATAGCTAAGTGCCCTTTTTATATCCAGACTGTGCAATCTTCGCTCACCTGAAGAAGAATGGTCAGTGAAAAACACAGGCAAAGTCATAGATTGGTTGAGATGAAAATCTGAAACCACTTTAGGGAGAAATTTTCTATTTGTTCTAAGGACCACCTTATCCTTGTGAAAGGAAATAAAGTCAGATTCCACCGACAAGGCCTGCAGTTCACTGATCCTCCTGGCAGAAGTAATGGCTACCAGGAAGACAGTCTTCCAGGTCAAGTACTTTAGCTCATCTAAAGATAAGGGTTTGAAAGGGGTCTGCATAAGCTGTGCAATACAGATATTCAGATCCCAGGCTGGTGTAGGCTCCCTGAAAGGAGGGTTGATATGAGCCAGACCCTTGAAGACTTTACTGAACACAGGATGAGAAGCCAGGAAAGGCCCCTTCCCTGCTGAGAGAAAAGCAGACACAGCTGCCAAAAAAACTTTAAGGGTAGCAGACCTGAAGCCTATGCTATTCAAATGAACCAGATAGTCCAAGGCTGTAGCAATACCAGCTGTATCTGGTTGAATATCCTTCTGAGAACACCAAATAGTAAATCTTTTCCATTTGGAGTTATAAGTCTTTCTCATGGAAGGCTTTCTGGAAACTCTGAGAATATCCAGAACACCTTGAGAAAGGTGCAAGCCTGCATATTCTAACTCTTCAAGAGCCAAGCTTTGAGTCTGACAGACTGGAGATTGGGGTACCAAATCCTCCCACTGAGAGGAGGTCAAGAGGTTGTGCCTCCTGGGAAGAAACAGAGGAAGTGTTACTGAAAGAGACAACAGTAGTGGACACAATGGTTGTCTGGCCCAGTCCGGGGCCACCAGAATCACTGTGCAGTGCTGAGACCTGATTTTGATCAGTACTCTGAAAATTAGAAGAAAGGGAGGAAAGGCATAAAGGAACCTGTCTGTTCAGTTTAACATGAGAGCATCTAGAGGCACAGACCCCAGAACTGGGGGCCTGCAACAGAACAGAGGAAGTTGATGATTGTCTGGGGCTGCAAAGAAATCTATTTCTGGAGTGCCCCACCTCCTGAAAATGATATGAAGAAAATGCTGATTCAGAACCCATTCATGATGACCCTGTGAAATCCTGCTCAGGGCGTCTGCCAGCACATTGTCCTTCCCTGGAAGATGCACTGCTATCAGGGAAGTCTGAAGGGAGTAGGCCAACGACCATACCTTCATGGTTTCCGTGCACACGGCCATGGACCGAGTGCCCCCTTGCTTGTTTATGTACCACATGGTGGTGAGGTTGTCTGTCTTGACTTGCACCACCTTCCCCTGAACTGCTACTGAAAATGCTTGAAGAGCTAGGAACACAGCTCTGAGCTCCAGAAGATTGATATGAGAAGAAAGTTCTGTTGCGACCAAGTGCCCTGTGCAGTGAGGTCTCCCAGATGGGCTCCCCAACCTAGGAGAGAAACATCTGTGGTGAGAACAACTGAGGGTGTCTGATGCAGAAAGGGGACACCTTGCCTGAGATTGTCCTCCTCCAGCCACCATTGGAGAGCCTGGACAAGGGCCTGAGACATTGGAACTAACTTGGTAAGAGGATCCTTCCTCTGAGACCAGAAGGACCTGAGGTAAAACTGAATGTCTCTCATCTGGAACCTGGCCCCTTGGACCACTGCAGTGGAAGCTGCCATGTGGCCTAGAAATTGAAGACATTGCCTGGCTGGATGAGAAACCAAAGGTTTGAAGGAAGAAGCTAGATCTGTGAGAGCCTTTACCATCGAGGGAGGTAGAAAGGCCCTTGCCTGAATGGTATCCAGCTCTAAACCTATAAAGGTGATAAGCTGAACAGGTTCCAGAACTGATTTGGCTAGATTGAGAAGAAATCCTAGAGAACCCAGAAGCTTCTGGGTAACAGCCAGAGCTGACTTGACTTGGTCTGATGACTGGCCTACAATGAGCCAGTCATCTAGGTAAGGAAACACTGAAATGCCCTGCCCTCAGAGGAAGGCTACCACTACTGCTAGACATTTTGTGAACACTCTGGGTGCAGATGTCAGGCCAAAGGGCATTGCTCCGAACTGGTAGTGACCTGAGGCCAACTCGAACCTGAGGTACTTTCTGTGGGAGCACCTGATGGGGATGTGAAAATAGGCATCATTGAGGTCCAGGAAGGCTAGCCAATCTCCTGGCCTCAGAGAGGGAAGAATGATTCCCGGAGTCACCATTTTGAATTTCGGTTTTATGATATGTTTGTTCAGATATCTGAGGTCTAGGTTGGGTCGCCACTCCCCTGTCTTTTGTTGGGGGTAAGGAAATATCTTGAATATAAGACATTCCCTCTGTGAGGCAGATGTACCTGCTCCACAGCCTTTAGGAGCAGCAACTGAGACATCCCCCTTCTCATCCGTCCTGCTCATCCCCCTTCTGCCTCTCCCTCGGAACCCCCCCCGTTGAAAAGAAGAGGAAGCCCAGGCTTGGTGAAAAGGCCTCTGAAAAGGCCTGCCGCTGCCAGCCCTAGACAGCTGCTTTTGAGGAGTGACCTGCTTCTCCTTGGCCACTGCTCTCCTGTAGGTGGTCCTGTATTCATCCATCTTCTTCATATAAGACTCTGTTTGGTCCCCAAACAGAGAATTATCTGTGACAGGAAAATCCATGGCCTTTGCCTGGGTATCCTGTGATAGGCTAGTATATCTGAGCCAAGCAAACCTCTGCAAGGAGACAAATGCAGCCATTACTCTTGATGCCACATTATTGGAGTCCACAACAGCATGAAATTGTACTTTAGATGCCTCTAAGCCATCTGCAGCCACTTCTTCCAGCTCCTTGGTAGCTGGGGGTCGGGGGAGCATTTTTAGCTAGCTCCAGAATTGTATCCCACCTAAATTTCTGGTGCCTAGCAGTATAAGCTATATAAGATGCCTGTCTGAGTCCCAAGTAAGATGTTAAGTAGCCAAGTACTGTTTCTTTGCCATGGCATCCACCTTCCTGGAATCCTTATCTGGGGGTGTGTGAAGCCAAGGGGATGTTAGCCTTGTCACAGGCTGCATCCTGCACTACCGCAACATGGCTGCAATAAGAATATAGAAATTCCATCCCAGAACCTGATAACATATACCTCCTGTCTATTTTCTTATCCACAGACGGTATGGAGAATGACATCTATAACAGTCTTTTAGTCTGTTTCCCCAAAGATTTATGTAGGGGAATAGACAGCCTCTTTGACTCTGGGACATCCATCATCTCCACAAAGTCAGGTTCTTCTGCCTCCTCCATAGCTTCCACTGCTGGTAGCTGGAGAGTTTCTGCCACCTTTTTATAAGCTAAAAAGTGTGAAGGGGACTTCAGAAAGCCTAGGAGGGGAAACATTGGTAGGCCTGTCTGGGGAGATGTCAGGCTCTACTGGCTCATTTAGGCCTTCATAATTCTCATCATCATCACCATCACTTCCATAGTCAGGATCCCCCTCCCAGTCCAACTCATATTACTCCTCCGGTTCATGGTCTGAAGGAGCTGGAACCAACCGAACTGATCATCTGCCAGACGGTATCAGTTCGGCCAGAACTGGACGGAGTGATTGCACTATGTTTATCGCTCTCACAATCTCTTCCATAGTTTGGATCTGAGGAGAAAGATCCAGACCGGCCAATTTCTTTTTCCTTTTCACCGGAACCGATCCCTCTGGGTTAGCGGATTTTTTGGCCTGCTTTTCCTATAACCTAGATAATCTTTCTTCTAAAGTGGCTTTAAGAAAATGTGCACATATTTGGCAGTCTGATTTGAGGTGGTCAAACCCCAGACAATAAACCCAAATGGTGTGGGGATCAGCTTTAGCAAAAGCCTCCCGAAACTCAGTACAGTGTTGAAACCCAGTGGGACTGGTTTTCTTTTTGGGTTTCTCAGACATGGCCTTTACTACAAAATTTCCCTTTACAGCTTTCATGCCAGGCAATACAAAACTTTTTCGGTTCCAACCATGTAACGGGTTATTTAAATAAACCTGGAATAAATCGTTGTTTTCTTGAAACCGAAATGTTACAGGCCCACACTTTACCAGAACAATTTTAAAGATTTCAAACAAAAACACCAAATGTTTCAGTTCCCAACTGGACCGACCAGTGAAGAACCGAAAAAAAAAAGCAATTTCTACCACTGTCTATCTTAATTACACTACCTGTACCGTAGGCAGAGATTTGATGACCGAAAAAATAATGAAACAGTTGAAAAAACTATTGATTTTGCTGTAACCGAACTGAAGCAGCGAGAAGAAAACCTCTGGAGCATCTTCACAGTTAGACGGAGTAAAGAATCTGACTGTTACATTAGAACGTGCCAGGGACAGAGGTTTGAAAACCAAGCTTGAGCTCAACATTCTATGCTTTTGCATAGAATTAACTCTTTCCTTTCCGGAGCAGTTTAACTGCAGGGGCTAACTGCATATAGTCAGAATACAAGACTTCATGTTGTTTGAAGGGACTATCTGGGAGACTCAGCCAGGAACCAAGAAAATTGGGGGACACTACAGGGAAACCCAGGGAAAACCTTGGGGCCAACAGGTAAGCCCCTGACAGGGAGGTTACAATTGCTTATTTTTTGCAACATTGTCTAGAGCTATTACAATCAAACCTACATGACACAATGGACTTACTCAATAAGTTAAAGGACTTTGTGTGGAGGGAGCAGTGTACTTGGCTTACTAAGAATGTAGAGGTGCTATATACTGTGTAGCAAGCAAGGAGGCTGGGAACCAGGAAACAAATGCATAAATAGTTTCATTAGTTCCTTCCTTGAACTCACAAAATCCATAAGAAATAAGCAGCAGCACACAGCACAACAGTAGTGTAGCGACAAACTCCTTATGCTGTACTGTATACTGTACCTCCTTTAGACACCAAGATGGCATGAAAGTGATTAATCTTTTCTTAGAAGACACCCCCATAAAGATCTGTTCCGGTTCCTATCCTGTTTCTGATTGAATCACTAGGATTGTTCTGACACATAACTTCTTTACATTTACATTTAATGGACAATTTTATCTACAAAAATGTGGCACAATAGTGGGGATGTTCATGATCCCTGCTTATGCCAACCTTGTTCTGGGGTTATGGGAGAATCAGTTTATCTATAACCAGCAAATAATTCAATGTGTGGTACATAGCTCAGTGCTTGTGTATACTTATGAGCTGAATAGTACTGTATATGCTTGATATTTATAACTTGAGCTTTGGCGTTTCTCTATATGCCACCCTCTGTGGATACTGGGTAGGATTTAAGGCCCAGCAGAGGGGGTGAGACAAGCGTGCCAGAGAAGGAGGAGGAGACAGAGGCATGGGAGGATGGAGGGTGCTTTTGAAATGCTCAAAGCTGAGCGAGCAGAAACCTGAGGTTTAAAAGAGGATGTGGGAGGAGCTATACCCCCCTACTGAACCTCAGGCTAAAAGCCTTCCAATTCAATGTGTGGTGCATAGCTCAGTGCTTGTGTATACTTATAAGCTGAATAGTATATGCTTGATGTTTATAACTTGAGCTTTGGCGGTTCTGTATTACGCACCCTCTGTAGATACTGGGCAGTATTTAAGGCCCAAAAAGAGAATTAACATAGTGATTACCTCCTCCAACTCTGGATGGTGTGACCAGTAGTACGCAGGAGAGGAAAAAACCCTTTGGGGGAACCTCCGAGGACCCATGGCTGCTGACCTGCCCATCCTCTGGGCATACTAAGAGGAGAATAATCCTAAATGTGGGCTGCAGTTTTAGTTGTAGTTATGTCCAAGAATTAAGTCTGAACTTGCTGGTTGAAGAATCTTGTTTCCGAGATTGATGATGAACAGGAAAGTCAACACTGAAGATGAAGGTTCCGGCAGATGAAAAAGAGATCCAGGTTGGAATGATGTCCGGATGAGACATGATGGTTAATCTGTGTCCAAGGTAGCTGTAAGTGAAACTGATGTAAAATGTACATATACAGTCAGCATGGCTGAAGAATGTGTGCCAAAGTTGCAAATTTAAAGAACATAGAGATCATAGATGACAAAGTGGTTGGGAGCATTGCGTGGCTGGGAATGATGATAAGGTAGGAGCATAGCCCAGCTGGGAATGATGATGAGGTATGAGTCTATGCAATTTGGGAGGCTTACATGGCTATTGCACATCCAAGAAACATTTTGGTATGAATGAGTACCTTGTCAGAAAGGAGAAATTGTCCAAAGACATCCAAGGAATTGAGGTGTGCTCCACAGAGATGCCCGGTGTAGAAACTAGGCTGGAACTGGAATAAAGGAAGGTGGATTGCAGTAGAAGAAGTGAATGAATTGATGAAGTATGGTAGATCCAGACATGAGCTAGCTGGAGCATGGGACCCCCATGTAGGTCCAGTGTATGCAGTGCTTGAATGTTTGAGCGATAGACTAGGTCTCAGGTGGTCAGACTAAGGAAGTCAAGACCCCCACATGGGTCTGCCTTAGTGAAGATGGAAATACGGTTAAGGAAGGAGAAATGTCCCCTCATGGGGCACAATGGATTCGGGATGGCAAGACCCCAAGGTAGGTTTGCCAATGCCACAGTATGGTATGATCCAAGGTAAGTAGGCAAAACCCCCACCTGAGACTGCCTGTAGATGATAAAAAAATACATTTGAGCAGTAAGTAATGCCTCATTGTGGGCATGTTTGTGTTGGGATGGCGGGACCTTCCCGCAGGTCTGCCATTGCTGTATTATGGCATGATCCAAGATAAGAATGGTGAAACCCATTGTTGGGATGGTGGGAACCAACTTGGTCCACCATCGCTGTAGTCTCGAAGAGTCCAAGGGAAGGAGGTGAGACTCTCACGTGTGTTTGCCTATAATGACATGGAAATATGAATAAGGCCCCTTCGTGGGGCATGCGTGATTGGGATGGTGGGACCCCATTGGTCCACCATCACATAGTATGGAATAGTCCAAGGTAAAGACGGTGAGACTCCTACATGAATCTGCCTGCAGTGACTTGGAAGATGTTTGAGCTATGAGTAGGTCCTCCTCATGGGGCATGTATGTTTGGGATGGCGAGACCCCACATGGTCCATCATCACCATAGTATTGCACTATCTGAGGTAAGGATGGCAGGACCCCCCATGGTTTGCCATTGAAGTATTAGCACATAGTGCAATGTAGGAGGACAAGACCCCAAGTAAGTCCACCTGTAGTAAATGGAATGAGTTTTGAGCAAAGAGCAGATGCCTCCACATGGGCATGGTTGGTTGGGATGGCAGGACCCCACGTGGTCTGCCAGTGCCGTTTAATGTAGTAGTGCAAGACTGGGATGGCGGGACCCCATGTGGTCAGCCATTGCTATAGTATCGAATAGTCCAAGGAAACGAGGACGAGACCATCATGTGAGTTTGCTTGTAGTGATTAGAAAATACATTTGAGCTATAAGTAGGGCCCCCGAGGGGCATGTATGTTTGGGATGGAGGGATCCCACGTAGTCTGCCATTGCCATAGTATTGCAGTATCTGAGTTAAGGATGGCGGGACCCACGTGGTCTACCATCACTATAGTATTGCGCTCTCTGAGTTAAGGATGGTGAGACCCCCCCGTGGGTCTACCATCACCAGTTGTTACACTGTCTGAGGTCAGAATGATGAGACTCCCATGTGAGTCTGTCTTGTGACATGAACATATGTTGAACTAATGTGTAGGCCCCCTTGCAGGGCATGTTTTAAGTGGGATGGCAGAATCCCCTCATGGGACTGCCATTACTGTAGCAAATGTATGGTGCGAGATAAGGAGAGTGACATGGATGATTGGGATGGTGGAACCCTCACATAAGTCCGCCATCACAGTAATGTTGAATGGTCCAAGTCAAGGACAGCAAGAGTCCCTCGTAGGTCTGCAGGAGGTAGAAGTACAAGTTGCAGGATTGAGGAAGGAGTACAATCATGGAGGCTGAGCTAGGCCTCCACATGGGCTAGCTTGACCAGCAGTCCCACAGGCAGGTTGTCTGGAGAAAGAGTAAGTCCAGATGGGCCCTCAAGCAGGGTAGCAGAACTGGCAGGACCTCCATGTAGGTCTGCCTGAGAGAGGGTAGTGGGGAGAGATGGTTAGGGCCCCACATGGGCTAGCTGGACTGGCAGTGACAAGGAAGGCTGCAGGATGAATGGAAGCAGCTGGCTGAAAATCAGACCTTGCATGGTATGGATGAGCCAAGCAACCAGGGTTCCAGCCCCCCCAAAAAAGCAAGTAGCCAGGAGGTGCATAGGAACACCTGAGCCCAGTACTCACAATTGACCCACATAGGAGGAATGGCATCCCAGTGACCACAGAAATCCAGAAGGACCAATGAACCAGGGAGAAAGAAAAATGTTCACAGGCACAAATCCTGCACACAGAGATTGAGATTCATAGTGGCATGAGTCGCTGGGCAGTTCCAAATGGCAGGAGTGTAGCAAGAGAGCATGCCTGTAAATGGTAAGAGCAAGTGCCAGGGTCCCAGAATGCTGATGAGGGTGAAGGAGATGCGCAGAATGACAATCCAGTCCCAGAAAACAGAAGGCAAATGAACGGAAACAGGGAGTCCTGGAGAATGGTGGGAATGGAGGCAGGTCAGCAGAGGAAAGACCCGAGGGGCTCAGCAAGCAAACGCTGAAAGCAGCACCAGGGAGATGGCACCAGGGTATGCAGAAGAGTGCTGGATGTGCCCTGCCCTGGCGAGCAGGTGGGGGTGTGTGCAACAAATGGGAGGCCTGGTGACAAGAGCCAGTGGACAGCAGAAGGACTCAGGACAGCAGTAATGTTCCTTAGCCCAGGCAATAGTCCAGGAGTGGTCAGGGGTCCAAGAAACCAGAAGGGAAGGATATCAGGAGGAGCAACAGGCAGCAGCAGCAGATCCAGAGGTGGAGCCAGCAGATGCACTGGCAGAGACTGAGTGGCAGTGGCAAGGAAGAGACATGGGAAGGAAAAGAAAGAAGAGAAAAAAAAATAACGGAACCAGAACATCCACAAGGTACAGGCGGGGGACACTGAGGAACACATAAGGGAGAGAGATCAAGATGAGGAGAGAGCCAAGGGAAGGGGGAGGAAGACTGCAAGGGAAAGAAGTGAGGAAGAGACAGCCCAAAGCATGGGGGGGAATCCAAGAGGGAGAAAGCAGGGAGGAGCACAAATGAACAAGGGGGAAAATAGGAGAAACAGGCTACCAGCCGCGTGAATAGTTCCCACTCTGAAATGCTTGAAGCTGAGTGAGGGGAAGCCTGTGGTTTAAGAAGGGGATGTGGGAGGAGCTATTCCACCCCATTGAACCTCAGGCTAAAAGCCTTCCAAATATATTTCAGAAACATGTGGAGTGGTGGTATAGATACATGGATGACATCATTGTTACATGGAAGGAATACCTCTTCTCCCATTTATGCTCTGCTTCTGGGTTTCTGTGCCCTAAGTGCATGATTTTGCAATTTTTCTCATTGAAACCCAGCTGCCATGCCCTTGACCATTCCTCGAGTCCTCTCAGGTCTCTGCATATTCTCTTCACCCCCTCTAGCGTGTCACCCTATTGCAGATTTTGGGGGTTATCCACAGAGATGCAAACCTTTCTTCCAGCTCGTCTGCAATGTCTCCAATTTGAATGTTTGCAACATATTTGTGACACATTTTAGCAGGTAAGCAAACAGAGTCCAAATGAGCTTGTTTCTAGTTGTGATGGGGGCGAGGAAGGAAAAAAATCTGTAAATACAATACAAACAATTCCAGTAGTAATGATACAAGTCAATATATACACAACGTCACCAAGCCAGCTGATATACAGGACAAAATATATACACAGGTCACCAATTAACAGACCGTATATATAAAGAGTTTAAGGGAAAGTCCCCTCAGCCTGTTTTCTGTATACCCGTGTAGTTTTTAGGTAAGCAATAAGACACAACGGGGTGTTCATGGAAAAGTGTCTCATTGCATTTATAAAATAGCCCTCTATATGTTACAAGCATCTAAAAATCAAAGTTTTTATCTTTAAATAGTACAAAAGTAAAATTTTTATTGTCTTTTAATATAAAATAATTCCTCCACCTGTAATAGATTGTATTTTTGTTTTGCACCTGGAATGTTTGTCCCACTATGGCCACCATACTCCACCACACTCTTGAGCCCCCTCCCTCCCACACACACACAGGCACATCATCATCCCAGATACACAGCAGCTTGTCTGTTTATTGTTTTAACTAATATTTATTTATTTGTTATATTTGTCCATTAATGGAGCCAGTTAGCAAGCGCAGTTGCCAGTGGTTGGATAAAGTGGAAGACGTGAGAGAGTGTCTCATCAACAAATAAAAGAAGTCAAGTTGTGTGGTTCTGCTTTTGGACAGAACTGTAAACATTGCTTTAAAAAAATGGCATAATATAATTTTTGTTTGACTGTGAGGTAAAGTACAGTGGTCAGAGATGTTAAGCAGCACGTTGTGAAGCAGAGCTTGCCACAGTAGCAGGAGACAAGCACAGCAGCACAACATCACAAAACGCCCTCTCTGTTTACACTTAATAGCTGGGAGTGGGTAGGAACTTGAAGAAGCAGCAGCACAATGTGACTAGGTTTTATTATTATAGGCAGCTAAAGAAATGAGAGCAGTTAATGTCTGTAATTTGAATTGATTTGACATATGTATGTGTATTTCATTGTAATTTGATTAAACAATTTGTATTGGTGGCTGTTTGGTGACTTTCTGTCACTAGCATACTAAAAAAATGGCGGCATTTAAAAAGTGAGAGCTCTAATGGCCCATTAATTTATTTTTTTTCTATGTGGTCCTGCTTTCTGTGCTTGTTATTACCTGTGCATGGAACAGATTTCATGCACAGGTAATAACCAATCAGAAAGCAAGATTTTCTCTCCTCATTTTATAAGTATAAACAATGATTCTCTCTCTCTCTCTTACATCCCCCTAATGCAACTCTAATTTAAAGAGCTAGTGGAGCCAAAATAGGCAGACAGGAAAATAATACAAATTTTTAGTAGTAGTCAGTTGTAATTTTTTATTTCTGTAGTATTTTTCTTTTTCCTTTTGCTCATCAAAAAAGTCTTCTATGTGATAATATTGTGCTGGATGTATGGAATAGCTCTTAGCCTGGCAGCTGACATCATCAGCATTATGATCTCACTGACAGTAACATCACAGGTGAATGACCTGGCAGTCACTCACTTGCTGTTCCTAGGCAGCAGTGATGTCACAGTCAGTGAGGTCGCAATGCTGCTGATGTAGTGTGGGACAGTAGAGCAAGATATGTCAGCTGCCAGGCTAAGAGCTGTTCCAGTCATCACACCTACTAACATCAGGTAAACAATCTAATTAAACAAAGGGAAAATAAAAAGTACCTCAGATATAAAAGGTAATGGTTGACTGCTTTTAAAATCTAATATTAGCTTTAGGCAGTACACTAGCTCTTTAAATATAAATGAGGTTGCTTCACTCTGTTTTTCCCCTGGTGTGAAAACCTGTTTTTCTCCATTCCAAAGGTCATGACCCCACTTATGCAAGACATTATGGAAGTTGATGCATATGTGCACAAGCCAATAGAAGTTCTGTTATAGAAAACAGTAGGGCACTTACTATACCTTGAAAAGTTTCATGGCCAGCATAAGACAAGAACACAGGGACTGCAGAGGACAGCAACAGCACTGACTAATACAGCATAACTACTGCAAGGCTTTAGCACAAAAACATCATAAAATTCCAGGATGCCTTACATTAGTCAGGTCATGACCTTTGCAATGGAGTCAAGTAGCTTTACACATCAGACTTAAGTACCTTCATTCACATTTAAATCCTGATGAAATTAGGAGGGTGCAATAGAGGCAATAATTGTATATGCCTACAGGCCACACAGGGAAACAGAATAAAAGGCTGAGGGGCCTTTCCCTTTAAACACTCAGAATGCCACAGAATGCCATGGAGGACTGGTCCCAGTACTGAGCCCTCAGCCACTACTGTATGCTGCTCTCCCTCCCTTCCCCTGGGTGAACTCCATTTACCAGATCCTCTGTCACCTATCCCTTAACCTATCCCTTAACCAATTTCTTACCCAGTTTATCACCTTAAGACCCATCTCCCACACTGTCCAATTTCCTTATGAGTCTCCTTTGTGGCACAATATTGAAAGTCTTACTGAAATCTATGTAGATCACGTCCACTGCACCACTGTGATCAGTTTCCCTGGTTACCCAGTCAAAGAAATCAATCAGATTTGTCTGATATTAACCCCCCCATGAATCTGTACTGCCTTGGGACTTGTAACCTGCTGAATTCAATATATTCCACAATATATTCCACAATCCTTTCCTTTAGCAGTGACTTCATCAACTTCCCCACCACCAATGTCAGGTTGACTGGCCTATAGTTGCCAGACTCCTCCCAGCTACTGTTTTTGTGAAGCAGGATTACATCTGCTCTCCTCCAGTCCTCCGGAACCACTCTTGTTTCCAGTGTGTTGTTAAGAAGGACTGTCAAAGGTGCAGCGAGTACCTCCCTGAGCTCTCACAATACCCTTGAGTGTACCCTGTCTGGCCTCATAGCTTTGCCCACTTTCAGATTTACGAGTCAGTTCAGGACGGTATCCTCTATAAAAGGACTTGTGTCTACCTCCCTACCAGTGCTCCTGTTGCTTTTCTGTGGCCCATTTCCTTCCCTTTCCCCTTCCTCTGTGAAGACTGAACAAAAGTGTTTGTTCAGGATATCTCCTTTTTTCTGATCCTCCTCTGTGCAGTCCCTGCCTGCCCTTCTTAACCTCACAATCCCTCCCCTAGTCTTCCTCTTTTCAATGATGTACCTAAAAAATATTGGTTTTCCTTGGGCTATGCTTTACTCAGTTTGTACCTTTGTGCCCCTTACCACTTTCCCTGTTTCCCTCTGCTTTCCCTGGTGCACCACCTTGTCATCTTCCCTCTGCCTCCCTTTATACAGTACCTCCTGAATGCTAATCTTTTAGCTTTTACCATTTCAGCCACTTCCTCTGAGAACCATAGCTGTCTCTTTTTCCTCTTGTTTTTGTTTATTCCTTTGCACAGAGGTTTGTTGCCTTCATTGTGCCTTCCTTTAGCTTATACCACTGTTCCTCTATACCACCCAGGTAAATGTTCTACTCTGGGGATCGAATCAAGGCCTACTACTGCTTGGTCAACATTGCAATCTATTCTTTACAATCAATTTCTACATTTAAAATGTAATTGCTCTGCAGGTGCAAATTTCAAACAACAGTTTGCGGAAATGAGAGAGCAGGTCTAAGAGAATGGGGTATTTCTTGAGTCCTGAATGTATCTCCTTACAGAACCAATAATCTAAATAAGTTGGATTTCTTAAAGAGCTAGTGTTTCGAAACAGGCATTTAAAAGAAAATGAGGATGTGTTGTGTTCCTCACCTGCATATGGTATATGGCATGGTGTGAAATCATGGAAATGAGAAGTTTTTTTTTTTTATTTTATTCATTTTCAGATCTGTGTTCATCCTAATAATATCGCTCGCCATCAAACATGAACTAGACTGGAAGTTACGCATAGAGGGGAAAAGGAAAGCACTGTTGAAACTTGATGCTGGCAATGAGTGTTGCTGGCTGACCTGCTTTCTGAACTCTTTTCTGTTATTTAATCCATTCGCTGACAGACCACTCTGCCAGGTGCTGTCTCCTGCTGTTATAGTTAGCAAGTGTCATGCGGTCAAGGCTTACCTACTGTCTATCTTGCTTCACATTCAGTCATGAATTTTACAACAGATCAGTTTGTGTTAGCACATAAGGTTTTCCTTAGGGTTTGTTTCTGCTTTTCAGTCACCGTCATAAGTTAACTCACATGACTGGTACTGTAAGAATGGAAGTTGAGCAATTAAATATTTTTATGCCATAAGTTAACTGAGTAAAGTGCTTCCATGACCCCCCACCCCCATTGAAGGAACTGTAACCAGAAAAAAAAATATCCGTGTTTGGTAGTCCACCACCCCTATATAGCTTCTTTTTTTTATTACTGATTGATGTGAACTTCCCAATCAGTACCTTTTGAAAGCGATCTGCACTCGGTACTGTAATGTCAAGCTGCAGCCCCTCTGTAAGAAAAGCATCCCCCAACTCTGTTTCACAGTAAAGAAATCAGTACCCCACCCGCATTCAAGTACCTGCTGCATGGATCTCTCCCTACACCCCGAACCCCACATGGTGACTGACACATTCCCTCTGCTCACCTATAAGGCTGGCTTCTGTGTGAATGACCAGGCATGATCATGATCTGACTGTGCAAATGAAGGAGCAGGGTTTCTTGATGTAATCCACCTTTGTGTTCTTTCCTGCCAAGGAATCATTCCAGGGGGGCAGGAATCATGATGCATGTCCGCTGGCAGCAGGAGCAATCAGATGCCCAGATCACAGGATCCCATGTCCCACTAACTACTTCCCACTGATGCCCATTGTTCTCCCTTTAAAAAACAAAAAGGCAGCTGCAACGTACTTAGCATAACTGACTGGCTGGGGGACAGAAGATGCCAGCACCCAGTCCACATGCGTGTGCTGCTGACAGCTCGACTGCAATTCCAGATTCCTGGACCACATGGACCAACACTCCGGGTCACCCCAATGAATATCAGAGGTGGTGCCCAACTTGCTGCATGATCCTGCTCCTGAGAGCTCCATGGAAATGAGGTATAGGGAAGAAGAGGAGGAGGAGGAGGGAAGGGGTATGGGAATGCCAGACCAGCCTTGTGACCAACCACCAATAATCCTTGACAACTGCGGAGGTTCTTGGAGTTGAGCAGGGGAATATGCCTGTCTCCATAGTGTGGGGTTGGAGGGGGCAGAGAGCCATGCCATGGGTAGTTTGGGAGAGCACATGAGTCATCGGTGGGTAGCTGTCTGGGGGTTGGCATTGATGATCAGAGTTGTCACATAATGAATGCTGGAAGTTTCAGCTTTTAGTACTACACTCTCTTTCAAACAGTGATCATGACTTTGACCAAGAAGCAGAAAGAAACCCGAAGAGAACCTTATGGGCTAACATAAAATAATTCATTTTAGATACATTCAATAGTGAATTGAAAGTAAAATATATGTAAACTCTGACTGTACTGACACTTGCTATAACAGCACTGAGCTTAGTGACCTGTCAATCAAAAAGACGTATAGGTGTAAATCTTATTTTTTGATAGCCGTGCTCAAAATCTAAGAAAACCTGACCCCATTAGAACAGAGGTTAACTAAAAGAAGCAACGTTTCACATAACCACACACTTGTCTTCACTCTAATGCAGCACTTTGAGGATGTTAAACAGCTAGTGTATTAGTTATACTATTTTCAAACACTGTCTCTTGTACTGCACTCCCCCCCTCCAAGACGTCCCTTCCGATGAGAGGATTGGTGACCCCTCTGACCAAAACACACTGCTAATGAAGGAGAGCAGGACTGGACTGTGCAGCTGACTTCAAGTGCATATAAAGATAAGTGACTAGCTACAATAAAGAAATTAGAGGGGGTTATTGCCTTGATATTATTCCTCCCATAAGAATGAAATCTAAATAACAACCCAAACCACTAGGTCTTTAACCTGCAAAACAAGAAATACAGAGAAGGAGCCCTGCTGTCGCATTTGTGGCTAATAAAAACCTTCAAGCAGATAAAATAGGAAATATTTTGACCAAGAACTGATATATTCTTTGGAGTGACGGTAACATGGCTAAGGTTATTGGGGACACACCAAGGGTCTCTTTCAGAAAAAATAAAAGTATGGACACAACGGTTCATAGCTACTTTCACCAGCAAGTCACCAGATAACCAACATGGCTCCCTTTCAAATCACATGAATTCTTTAAAGTGCGGACACTGCTATACATTTATATGCAAAAAGAAAGTCCCAGGACTGCTTTAAATTCCCTAGTAAGGCAGACACCAGTACTGAGGTGAGAGAATCCATCACGTGCATCACAAATGTGGTTTGTGTGTTGCGGTGCACATGCTAAATGCTCTAATGTGGATATGATCATACAACCCCTGAAGATATGAGTGCAGGAGCACACTAGAGCTATCAAGAATGCCCAGTTGGACAGCCCAGTGAGTGCCCATTTCAGGCAGTTCCATCACTCTGACCCTAGCTCTCTTAAATTCATGATTTTGGATTGGAAAATGTTAAACTCTTGAAAGGGGAAGGTGATAGGATCAATGGACAATTACAAATGGAAAGTGAATAGGTGTGTTCTTAAATGCTTCAAAACCTGCAGGGCTCAATGACAAATTTGACCTTTTTATGACTCTGAAAATATTGAATGTAACAATATGTGCTGTATGCACTCACTATTGTTTTAATTGACCTCTCTATATTTCAGGTTCTGTTCCAGTGGTTCATGTTTGACTTTGCAAATGGCAAGCATGCTTCCTTTTAACTCATCGGGTGTGGATTATCTGATTTGGTAGTAGAGAAACATCTTCTCGGTCGGACGGTTATGCTATGCTTGGAATATGTTAATTGCTGTGCTTCAGGAATGAATTCTAGGATTACAAGTCAGAATAAATAATATGAATGAGTATAATCACAGCTGGCTGTTTTTAAAGTTTGAGAATACTAGTCATATAATTATGTATTATGCTTTTTTTAACATAGTTGCCCTGTTTTGATATTTTGAGGAAATTCAGTATGTTATTAAGTATTTTGTTTTATGAATTCTAAAGTTTTTCTACTTGGGCTTCTCACTACTACTACTACCAATGGGACCACCTTTAACATGGCTGTTAATACATGGAATTTGCCATAGTCACAATTTAGTGTATGCCAGCCCAGTGGTAATATGTACCATTTTTGGATAATGAAGACTGAGTTTTCTTTATGAATATTTTGTCACATATGGCTATATTGTGTTTTACGTTCACTTATTTATTAATTGTTTTCTGTATCCTTTCCAGGAAGATTGCATAGTACCCTCCCTACACTGCTGTTCTGGGACCTCCTTCTCTCCCCCTCCCAGAACTTTTGTGGGATACCCATGTAGCTGGCTATATAGTGACTGTGACAGGGTAGAATAGGACCCTGTCCCATTTGTTATGGAGAAAGTGTTTAAATGCAAGGATCTTTCCTTTTCTGTCTCTTCTCTGTCTGGTTGTGCAACCAAATTTTCCTGTGAGACTTCAGACTTGGTCAGCCTGACAGGCTCGCAGTTCTTTGCCTCTCACTGTCTCTCAGTTTTCTCTTGCTATTTTTCTCCCTTGCATATCTAGATCTGCTGATATAAGAATATGTGCAAATCACTGTATGGCAATGTAACTGACATTGGGATCCATTTTGTTTAGAAAACATATAGTATTACTGTTGAAATGTATATAATTATAATCTGAGATGACTGCAAAAAGCTATTGGAAGCTACAGGTTACCAGAGTTCAATTTGTAAGCCTCTTGCAAAAGCTGTGTAAAAGGGGGCCTCAACTCAAGAAGCACACTGTGTTCTAGCAGCTCCTGCCTGATATTTACAAAAATGGGGTGCTTGCTAAGGATGGGGATTGAAAGGACTTTTAAGAGCTAAGCTGCAACTGCAAGAAAGATTAGAAGGAAAAAGGGACACAGACTGAAAGAAAAAACTATTTCGTTTTTCCTCTGTACATAGTTATTGTGACCAAATTTATTTTTTTATGTTACTGCTACTGTAAATAAATATTTTTGGTGAATTCTACAACTGCTCCTGGTTTTCCTTATGCTTTCTGGTTTGTGTCTCGATGACAGTGACACTATCAATTTTGAGGTCTTTCACTTTAAATGTGATACTATGCAAAGCCCTCTTGGAGTTCCAATCTCAACACCCTGATGAAGACCTTTTGGTTGAAGCTCTAGGGCAGTTGGCATACCCTCTTGGTGTGCACAATGGTGTTTAACATTTGTTTTGGTCTGTTTGTGACTTCAATAAATTTGTCCTATCATTTTGCTAGCTAATACACCATTGCTGCCTTAAAGTCCTTTTTTCATTTCTTTGTGAGTGCAGCCACTGTATATCATATTTTTTCACTTGTTTTTGAGGGGACAGCTTTCGTCTGTGGTTCACCTCCATAGTAATGAGTACTCAGTACCATTCTGTTCTGGGAGGTGGTGCCACTGGAAGCCAGGGGTTTGTTGTCTCAGGCAGGATGAGAGAGAACCACTGGACAGCGGGGGCTACTTGTAAGTGTTGGGATGAGAAAGGGAGCATCATAGAAACATAGAATTTGATGGCAGATAAAAAAATGACCACATTATATTGTTTCTTCTAAAGGAGTCCTAATGTATTCTGACATATGCAGTAAGACCTTGCTGTTGTACTGCCCCAGAGAGGAAAGAGTTAAAACCTATATTCTAAGTAGGCACGTGCTCGGTTTCAAATCACTGTCCCCTGGTACATTCTATTCAACCATCAGATTCTTATAAGCAATCTAAAAAAGACACATATAGATTAAAACAATTTAGAAATGCTAACAGCATTTTAAATAGGAACTTATCCAAGACCCTACCAACCCCCCAAAAAATGGGCTAAAAGACTCAAGTCACAGATGCCCTCTTAGGAAAACTGCCTTATGGTAAATTAACAACAACAACACCCAAGCTGGAGTGCAGAGACCCCAGGTTCTGGTAGGGGAGGCAGGGTGGGAGGTCAGAATACATTAGGACTCCTTTAGAAGAAACAACATTACTATGGAAAGTAATTTTTTCTTCAAACAACAAGAAGTCCTAATGTATTCTGACATATGCAGACTACCAAGCAGTTCCCTTGGAGGAGGGCACAGAACCTACTTAGGAAAGAGGATCTGCAATATTGCTGTTCCAAACCTGGCATCACGTCTTGCCTGTACATTCAGGCTGTAATGCTTGGCAAATGCATGTACAGTTTTCCAGGTAGCTGCTTTACATATTTCTGACAAGGGAATGTCTCTTGCAGCTGCTATGGTGACAGCTGTGCCCCTAGTAGAATGAGCCCGGAGGCCTACAGGGGCATCCTTCCCTAGTTTCTGATAGCAAAACTGAATGCAAGACACTATCCATCTTGCAATGGTCCTTTTAGTGGCAGGCTTACCCCTGCGCACTTCTCCATAGGTAAGAAACATCTGGCTAGAGTCACCCTATGACCCCTGGTGAGATCCAGATACTAACTGATAGCCCTTTTAACATCCAGACTATGCAGCCTATGCTCCCCTTAACTGGAATGTTCAGTAAAAAAGACAGGCAAGTTCATGGACTGGTTAAGATGGAATTCTAAGACCACCTTGGGAAGAAATTTCCTATTTGTTCTAAGATCCACTTTATCATTGTGAAAGGAGATATAGTTGGGTTCCACTGATAAGGCCTGTAGCTCACTGATACATCTTGCTGAAGTAATGGCTACCAGAAAGACTGTTTTCCAAGTTACATACTTTAACTCTGCTGAGAACATACTGTAGGTTCGAAGGGGGGGGTTGCATCAACTGAGCTATACAAATATTTAGATCCCATGAAGGGGTAGACGCTCTGAGAGGAGGGTGTAAATACAATAACCCTTAAAAGAATCTTTTAAATATAGGATCAGAAGTCAGGGAAAAAGATTTTCCTGCTAACAAGTAAGCAGAAACTGTAGCCAGATGCACCCTTAGGGTGGATAGCCTAAGGCCTAGAGAATGCAGATGCACCAAATAATCCAGCAACAGTGGAATGTCCACCTGCTTTGGTTCTACACCTAACTAATTACACCAAATAGTGAACCTCTTCCATTTGGATGAATATGTTTTCCTAGTAGCTGGTTTCCTGGAAACCTTTAGGATATTCATGACAGAGTCTGAGAGATGAAATCCAGCATACTCTAACTCTACAAGAGCCAAACCTTCAGCCTGATGGTCCCCAAGCTGGGGTACATGATTCTCCCTTGGAATGAGGTCAGCAGGTCGTACCTCATGGGGAGGCGGATCAGATTTGTCGACAGCATTTCATCAGGATTGAGTACCAAGGCTGTCTGGCCCAGTCTGGGGCTATCAGGATCTTCATTGCAGACTGAGCCCTGAGTTTGGTCAGTACCTTGAGCAACAGAGGAAATGGAGGGAAGACATACAGGGATCTCCCTGACCAGTCCAGCAGACATGCATCCATTGGGACTATTCCCAGAACTGGGGGTCTGCAGCAGTACTGGGGTAACTGGTGATTGTCTGGGGCTGCAAAGAGGTCTATCTCTGGGGTACTCCAAAACTCGAAGATGCTCTTGAGAACTAAATGATTCAGAGACCACTCATGGTGGTTCTGGTTGATCCTGCTGAGAGAGTCTGCCATAACATTGTCCTTCCCTGGAAGATGAACTGCTGTCAGAGTCACCCCCAGAGAGTAGACCAATTTCCCTATCTTCATGGCTTCTGTGCACAACATTGTGGACCTTGTGCCACCCTGTTTGTTGATGTAAAACATTGTTGTGCTGTTGTTTGTCCTGACTTGCAACACCTTCCCTTGAATCATGGAAGAAAATGACCGGAGGTCCAGCAACTATGCCCTGAGCTCCAAGAGATTTAAGTGCAGAAGAGACTCTTGGGAAGACCAAGTGCCCTGAGCTGTATGCTCCCCCAAGTGGGCCCCCCACCTCAATAGAGATGCATCTGTGGTGAGTACCATTGTGGGATTTTCCTGAAGAAAGGGAATGTCCACCCTTAGGTTGTCTCTGTCCTGCCACCATTGCAGGGCTATGAGAAGTGTGGAAGTTACTGGAATCAGTTTGGACAAGAAGTCTCTGCTCTGGGACCAAAAGGACTTCAGATGGAACTGAACGTCTCTCATCTGGAACCTTGCCCCTGGTACTACTGCTGTTGTAGCTGCCATGTGCCCCAGCAACCGCAAAAAGTACCTTGCTGGCTTTGGGGAATGGAGTCTGAAAGATTCTACTAGCTGCAACAAGCTTTCCACCCTGTCTGGTGGAAGTCTTGCTTTTCCCAGAATTGTGTCTAGCTCTGCTCCTATGAACTGCAGGAGTTGGACTGGCTCCAGGACTGACTTCTTTGTATTTTTTTAAGAAGCCCAATGAGTGAAGAGTAGTCTGAGTGACTGCTAAGGACTCTGCTACTTGTTGTGACTGACCCACCAGCAGCCAGTCATCCAGGTAGGGAACAACTGAAATTCCTAAATGCCTCAAGTGTGCAACTACCACTGCCAGGCATTTTGTAAACACTCTGGGAGCTGAGGTCAGACCAAGGGAAGGGACCTGAACTGGTAATGACCTGATGGCAGTCTGAATCTTAGATATTTTCTGTGTGACTGTCTGATATGAATATTGAAGTAAGCATCCTTGAGGTCTATGGATGGTAGCCAGTCTCCTTGCCTGAGAGTGGGCAGTATCATTGCCAAAGTGACCATCTTGAATTTTGATTTTGTTAAGTGTTTGTTCAGGAACCTTAAATCCAGAATGGGTCACCAATCCCCATTTTTCTTCAAGGTCAGGAAATACCTTGAATACAGTCCCCTTCCCCTTTGGGATAAAGGGACAGGTTCCACTGCCCTGTCCTGGAGAAGGGTTGTAACTTCTGTTTCCAGCAGGGAGATTTCTGCTGTGGAGGCAGGTTTGAACAGCCTTGCTCTCAATCTGGGAAATTGTTTGAAATGTAGAGCAAGGCCTTTGCCCACCACCTCCAGAACCCATTTGTTGGATGTTATAAACTGCCAGTTCTGGAGGTAGTGGGCAAGCCTGCCCCCTACTGGAAGTGAGGAAGCGACCCAAGACTCCTCAGGGAATCTGTTTAGCTGAAGCCCTGGGCTGGGAAGCTGGTCTGGAATGAGTGCCACCTCTTTTGCCCCTTCCTCTAAAATAGCCACGCTGTTGCTGATAAACACGGAAGGCCTGGACCTGGTAGAAAGGTCTCTGTTAAGGCCTGACCCTGCCTCCCCTACCCTGCTGTTTCTGAGGAGTGGCTGCTTTTTCTTTAGCTGCAGCTACTCATCCATTTTCCTCAGATAGGCCTCAGTCTGCTCTCCAAAAAGAGAGTTCTGTACCAGAGGAAAATCCAAGGCCTTGGTTTGTGTGTCTTGAGAGTGGTTAATGGTTCTAAGCCAGTAAAACCTCCTCAGGGAAACAGAGATAGCCACAATTCTGGATGCTGAATCATTGGCATCCACTGCCATGTGGAATTGCTGCTTGGAAGCCTCAATTCCACTCCTTGCCATCTCACCCAGATCAGCAGCTGCCTCAACTGGGAGTTTGGCAGCCAAAAAGGAAACTGCTTCCCACGGCCTTTTTTGATATCTTGCCACATAGGCCATGTAAGAGGCCTACCTAGCAATGAGAGAAGACCCCAGGTAATACTTTTTAGCCATGGAGTCAATCCTTCTAGAATCCTTTTCAGGAGGATGGGAAGCTAGTGGGATGCCTGCCCTCTCACAGGCAGCAGCCTGAACCACCCTTCATGGCTGGGGTGTCCTGACAGAAAATCTGCACCATCTTTGGCTACTGGGTGCTTCCTCTCTGTCCTCTTATCTACAGGAGGAACAGAAGTAGAGGTACTCACAATTTTTAAAGTTTGTCTCTGCAGAGACTTATGGATGGGTATCACCACCCTTTTAGAGGCAGGGACATCCATCATCTCCACATAATCTGGTTCTTCCTCTTTTTCTGAAGATTCATGAACTGGTAGCTGAAGAGTTTCAGCCACCTTCTTCATAAATAAAAAATGAGTGAGAGCATCCTCCAACTGTTTAGGGGAAGAGATGCTTCCCTCATGCTCATGAGAGACATCAGGTTCAATTGGACCATAAAGGTCCTTTTCCTCATCTTGCTCACATTCCGGGTCCCAGGAATAATCACATTTTGAAGGGTCCGGAGGATTGGAACTGGTTGAGGAACAACTGGAGGAGTCACTGGTTTGGCTGTCTGCAGTGATTTTATAATGCGTATAGCATTAGCAATCTCCTCCGCGGTCGGAACTGCAACAGCACGCGACTTAGATGTCTATTCGGTATGTTTTTCTTTCTTTTTTCTCTTAGCAGAAGCCGGTTCAAGGGCTGAATCTGCAGTCCATTTAGGAGGAATGGTATCTCCTTGGTTAGAAGGGACCCCTCCGGTTTGTTTGAACCTGAACCAGTTCGGCCATCCGGGTTAGCGGATTTTTAAGCCAATTTCTTATTCAGTCGGTTAAGGCACCTGTCAAGCATTGACTGAGGGAATTTTTTACATATGTCACATTCTGCCTGCAAGTGTTCCAACCCCAGGCAGAAACACAAGTAGTGTGGGGATCAGCTTTGGCAAACGTTTCCCCACACTCAATACACTGTTGAAAACCGGTGGGACCGGTTTTCTTCTTAGATTTCTGTGACTCCATCTAACTTATCCCAAAGGCGGTTAGGCCAGATAAGATCCAAACAGTTCTGGTTAATAGATTGGTATTAACGGTCCAGGAAAAAAAATGACAAACTCATTTATTTTATTAACCAGAGCTGACCCCAGTTAGATTTAGACAGAAAAAGAGAGAGAGACAGACAGAGAAAGGCAAAAAAACTCGGTGCCCGAACAGTTGAACGGCAACCACTAAAGACCGAGACTTACCCACCAAGTAGGCAAAAGTAGCAACAATTGTAATTGTATCGAGGGACAGCAAAAAGAAACAAAAACGTTAAATGTTTTTTAAATCAGTGAAATGGCCGAAGTGAAAAAAACAAACGCTTTAACTGACGAGATGCTGGGGAGAATCTCCGAGGCATCTTCACAGTAAGGCGGAGTAAAGAATCTGATGGTTGATTAGAATGTACCAGGGAACAGTGATTTGAAACCGAGCGCGTGCCTACTTAGAATGTAGGCTTTAACTCTTTCCTCTCTGGGGCAGTACAACAGCAAGGTCTTACTGCATATGTCAGAGTACATTAGGGCTTCTTGTTTGAAGGACTGCTTGGCCGATCCAGTCTGCCCATTTCTCCCTACCTACACTATTACATCAAGTCATGCCCAATCTACAGCTTTTTTCTCCCTCCTCCCTTCTTTACCACTATGATTCCTGTGTGCTTATCCCATGCATTCTTGAACTCCTCCACTGTTTTGGCCCCCACCACCTCTGCTGGAAGGCTGTTCCAGGAATCCACCACTTTTTCTGTGAAGAAGTGCTTCCTCACATCTCTCCTGAATATACCTCCCTCCAGCTTCATAGCATGTCCCTTTGTTCTTGAGCACTTTTTCTTCTGAAAAATACTCCCCTACTGTACCTTATTTACCCTTATGAGGTATTTAACGGTCTTTGTCATATCTTCCCTCTCCCTCCTCTGTTCCAGGGTGTACATGTTGAGGTTCTTTTGTCTCTCCTCATAGGGTTTTTGATGCAGACCCTGCACCATTTTAGTTGCCCTCCTCTGGACCACCTCCACTCTGTCTATGTCCTTCTGGAGATGTGGTCTCCAGAACTGGACAAAATACTTTAGGTAGAGTCTTATCAGTGATCTATGCAAGGGACAACACCACCTTCTTCTTCCTACTGGTGGTACCCCTCTCTATGCACCCCAGTATCCCACTCGCCCTCCGTACTGCCTTGTCACACTGCCTGGCCACTTTTAGGTCATCTGATATGATTACCCCCAGGTCTCTTTCCTGCTTGGTGGTTGTCAATACCACTCCACCCATTTTGTACTCTTCCTCTGGGTTTCTGTGCCCTAAGTGCATTATTTTGCACTTTTTCACATTGAAACCCAGCTGCCATACCCTTGACCATTTCTCTAGTTTTCTCAGGTCTCTGTTCATTCTTTCCGCACCCCCCCCCCAAAGTGTCCATCCTATTGCAGATTTTGGTGTCATCTGCAAAAAAACAGGCCTTTCCTTCCAGCTCCTCTGCAATGTCACTTATAAAGACATTAAAGAGCACTGGTCCCCGTACTGATCCCTGAAGCACCCAGCTGGTCACCCTCCCTTCCTTGGAGTGAACACTGTTTACCACCACCCTCTGTCACCTATCCCCTAACCAATTTATTATTCAGTTTACCCCCTTTGGACCCATTTCTAAGCTACCCAGTTTGCTTAATAGTCTCCTATGTTTCATAGTTTCATAGTTCCATAGTTATTTGCATGCTGAGGAGGCAGAGCCTTTTGTGAGCATGCCACCCAAGGGTGGAATGATAGTTTTATGGTATTCTACTTTTTTTTTTTTACCCACATGCGTGTCAAATTGTTTTTTGAAAGTGTTCATGGTTTTGCTGTCAACTACTGTACATGGAAGTGCATTCCATGGTTTCACAACACATGGAATGGTGTTGAATGCCTTACTGAAATCTAGATAAGCCACATACACCACTCCACCCTGATTTTGTTCCTTGGTCAACCAGTCAAAGAAATTTATCAGATTTGTTTGACACGACCCCCCCCCTGAAACCATGCTGCCTTGGGTCTTGTAACACAGTGGATTAATTCCATTAACTTTCCCACCACTGATGTCAGGCTGACTGGCCTTTAATTGCCAGCCTCTTCCCTGCGTCCACTTTTGTGTAGTAGGACTACATCAGCCTTCCTCCAGTCCTCTGGAACTACTCCTGTTTCCAGTGAGCAGTAAAATAAAACAATCAGAGGTGCAGCCAGTATTTTCCTGAGCTCCCTCAATACCCTTGGATGCACCCCATCTGGCCCCATTGCTTTGTCTACCTTCAGCTTAACAAGTCCCTTCAGGACTCTCGCCTCCAAGAAAGGACTAGTGTCCACCTCTCTCCTTCCAAAGCTTTTGTTACTTTTTTGTGGCCCCTCCCCTTCTTCTTCCTCTGTGAACACTGAACGAAAGCATTTGTTCAGAATGTCTGCCTTTTCCTGGTCCCCCTCTGCACAGCTCCCCCTTCCCTTTTTAACCATACAATCCCACCCCTGGTCTTCCTCTTTTGATTTGCACATCTAAAACACATCTTGTCCCCTTTTGTTAACCCCTGGGATATTCTCTCTTCAGTTTGTGCCTTTGCACTTCTTACTGCTTTCCCTGCTTCCCTCTCTTTCCCCAATACACCTCCCTATCCTCCTCCCTCTGTGTCTCTTTATACCTTCTGAATGCTACCCTTTTAGCTTTTACCTTTTCAGCAACCTCTTTCGAGAACCATAGCAGTCTCGTTTTCCTCTTGCTTTTGTTCTCTTGTTTGATGCAGAGGTTTGTTGCCTTTGCTATGCTTCCTTTTATCTTCACTCCCAGTTCCTCCACCTCATGCAGGTCACCCACCCCTGCTAGGTCATCCCTGAGGCATTCACCCAGCTTTTTAAAATCTGACCTCTTGAAGTCCAAGACCCACTCCCTTGTGTGGTTTGATTCCACAGCCATCCTTATACTGAACCACACCATACGATGATCATTGGTCCCCAAGTGCCCTCCCACCTTGATGTCTGCCACACTGTCCCTGTTAGTGAGTACCAGGTCAGGTACTGCTCCATCACAAGTGGGTTTACTGACTAGTTGCCTGAGGAATATCCTCCAGCAGAGAGTCCAGGATGTCCCTGCTTCTAGCTGAAGCCACTGCTGGGAGGCTCCAATCCACATTTGGCAGGTTGAAGTCCTCAACCAGTAGCCCCTCCCCTTTTCTGCCATCTTGCCAATGGCTTCCACTAGTACCTTAGCTAATTCCTCCTTCTGTTCTGGAAGACTGTAGTAGATCACTCCAGTGTGAATAGTAGCTCTATTCCCCATCTCCAGGGTGACCCACAGTACCTCTTCCTCCCCCTGTATTCCCTCTATCTCTGTGGCATTTATGCTGTCCCTCACATAAAGCACCACACCTCCTCCTTTCCTTCTCACCCAGTTCTTCCTGAAAAGAGTATAGCCTGGTATGGCCATGTCCCAGTCATGGTTTTCAGTGAACCATGTCTCAGTAATGGGCACACTATTCAGTTCAGCCTCTGCCATGATGGCCTCTAGGTCTGGAATCTTATTTCCTAAACTTCTAGCATTCACACACATGGCCTTTCAGATTTTGTTTCCACACTGCTTGTTGCCCCCCTTTCCTTTTTGCCCTCTCTCTTTCCCACCTCTCTCTTTAATGCTCCCATCCCATTCCCCCTATATATCTACCACCCACTCCCTTTATTAATTTGCACCCTGGGGAATTCCTCTCCCCTTGGCTTCTCCTTACTTTCTACTTCAGCCTGTGGTGGGAGGCAGTTTCTGACTCCCTGATTCCTTCTGCCACTCCCCTTGGCTAGTTTAAATGTTCATCGAAGTAACATTTAGCCGTCCATTGAGGATTGCGGTCCAGTACAGTAGACACCAGGACTGCTTGGTATGGGGGTAGGATGAAGGCGCCTGATGACAGTTACAGCAACTTGAAGCTCTGAGACATTCTGTCAGCATTTTTCACAAGTCATTGTATGGCCTGCACTTACTTTGCACTTTGCAAATTTTTGCTATTAAATGCATATACAGAGCACTTGATTTTCTTTGTGCCTTCCAGTTTGTCTCATCGAGTGCTATTTGTTTGTTTTGTTTTATGTTATTGTGGCTGCACACTCTGAATCAGCGCTGGCTGACTTCCAAGTGTGCATCCAATTTTTGTTTTTCCTTTAAGGGATGAACATGGGCATGTAACTGTGCTATCAGGATTGTTTGGCAGGGTGAGGTGGGAGTGGCACTGTGGCTGGGTACTGTTTGTCACTAACTGGTGCTGCATTGATTATCAGGATGTCTTTAATGGAGGCTCTCCCTGTCAGGCGATACTCCCCCTCTGAGCTCCAGGACCTCTGCCCTTTTACCTGCCTCCCCCCCCATCTGTGGCAGTTTATGGCCACTGTAGGGCTGTTGGAATAGTGTGGAGAAAGAGAAGGGATGGGGAACTAGGGAGGTGGGGGTGAGCCGAGTGGCCTGATTGGGGTAGTGGGAACCAGAAGACACCCTGGGGCAAAATGGATCACTGAACAAGGTTCTCTTTGTTTAGTGCCCATACCCAAGGGCTCTGCAATTAGTGGGTTGGTATCTTGAACTGCTCTGGGTTCTCACCCAACCCGCACAGTGTTGTGCAATGCCATATCTAGTAAAAACAAGTCAGCTATTATAGCTGATCTTGTTGGGTCATCTGATCTAGCTTGCATCACCGAGACCTAGCTGGATAAAAATGACGGTCCCATTTTGGAGTCAGTGATTCCAGCTGGTTTCTTGGTGATACACAATGTGAGGTTGGGTCGCAGGGGTGGAGGTGTAGCAATTTGTTTTAAATTAGAATTGGGCCTTGTGGATGTGCCAGTTGAGGACACCAGGTCCTGTGAGTGTACTGTAGCCACAGGTGTGGGATGCAAATCATTCTCGTCTACTGTCCACCAGGAGGTGAGAGTCAGTTTTTTGCAGGAAGTCACGGACTTCACTTTCGATATGGTGTTGGAATCCCCCAGGTTGATGGTGCTGAGGGATTTCAACACCTGGGTCAATGATGAACTCTCGCAGTTTGGACAAGACTTCCTCTGACTTATGAGTTCTTTGGGCTTCACACAGGTAGTTTCCTCTGTGACACATAATCACGGTCACTCACTAGACCTGGTCTTTCTCCTGGGGTTGGAGGCCCCCAACTTGGTGGTGGAACCAGTTGGATGTTACCGACCACCACATCATTAGGTTCAATTTTCTGGCTCCCTCTTATAGGCCTGCTCCTGTGGAGATGGTCTGATACCGCCCGTTACGGGGCCTGACCTCTGATGGCCTCCTGGTGGTGTTGCCAGAGGCAAGTGAGGGTCCAGAGAACCTACTTCAGGCTTTTAACTGAGCTGTGGTGGGAGTTCTAGATGCCCTTGCTCCTTTCCATGTTCGCCTGCTTACTCTTCGCCCTCAGTCCCCATGGTTTGATGGGACTTTGAGGGAGATGAAGCAGGTGGGTCGAAGGTTAGAGAATGCTTGGCACAGATCCGGCTTGGATGCCGACAGGCTTAGACTGATGGAACGTTATAGAGACTCTCAGTCAACAATCTCTCATAAGAAGCAGAGTTCCTGTCCAGGAAGATTGCTTCAGCACAGAACCAACCAGCTCAGCTGTTCTGAATGGTAGACAGACTGTGCAATCCAGCCTGTCTATGAGTTCGGAAAGCCTTGTTGCAAGTAGAGTGCGATGAGTTTGCTCGCTTCTTTGCTGATAAGGTTGCTGACATCAAGTCAGAGATTTGCTTATTGTGCCCTATGGGGGGTTACTGGTGGTCAGAACGAGGTCGTGATTCCTCTGTTTTGTTGGGCTGAATTTGACCGACTGGCGATTGAGGATATCATGCCGCTTCTCTGGGGTATGTGGCCAACTAGCTGTAGTTTAGACCCGGGCCCTACCCACCTTTTAATAGGGTGTGTGGATGTGATCAGCTCAGTTCTAGTGGAGTTAATATGATGTTCATTGGAGTCAGGGGAGTTCCCCAGCTCCCTGAAGGAGGCTGTGGTAACCCCCCTTCTCAAGAAGCCATCTCTTGACCCAGATTCTCCTGCAAACTACAGACTGCTCTCTAACCTTCCCTTTATAGGGAAGGTTATTGAGAAAGTTGTCACACAACAGCTGGAGAACCATCTTACCATCCATGCTATTTGTGATCCTCTCCAGTCTGGTATCTGTAAGAGACATAATATTGAAACTGCTCTGGTTCTGGTACTCAATGATTTCCTGATGGCTAGAGACCAGAAGCGCCGTTCCATCTTGGTTCTTCTGGATCTCTCATCAGCTTTTGACACCGTGGACCATGGGGTGCTTCTTTATCACCTGCGGGTCATCTGTGGCCTGTCTAGTACAGTCCTCAGATGTTTCCTTTCCTTTCTCACTGGCAGGTCGCAGAGGGTAATATCAGAGATTTTCCTCTGACTCTTTCTCCCAGGCTTGTAGGGTCCTGCAGGGTTCAGTGTTGTCCTCCATGTTGTTTGCAGTGTATATGCTTTCATTAGGAAACATTGTAAGACGGTATGGGCTGAGTTTTCAATGTTATGCAGATGACACTCAGCTGTACCTGTCTTTTGTGCCTGACCAGGATAGTGTGCTCTCAGTCTTTTCCAACTGTCTCCCCAAAATCCAAGACTGGATGAATTCCAGTTGGTTAAAGTTAAACTCCAACAAGACAGAGGTGTTAGTAGTGGAAATGGGTCACCAGATAGAGGGGTTGGCTGCTGGACAGCCTTCTGGGCTTTGGTTTGGGGGCAGTCAGCTCTTGACCTCTGAACAGGTGCAAAATCTGTGAGTGATATTTGATGACGGGCTGACACTGCATTCACAGGTGTTAGCTGTGGTCAAGTCCTCATTTTACCATCTGAGGAACATCTCCCGGATTAAGCACCTTATTCCGTCTGGCGATCTTCCAACCCTGGTCCACGCTTTTGTGACCTCACGCCTTGACTACTGTAACTTCCTTTACCTGGGGCTTCCAGGGGTTGATATCTGCCACTTGCAGCTAGTGCAGAATGCTGCGGCCAGGTTACTGTCTGGGTCAACCCGATCCAGCCATATTTTGCCTGTGCTGTGCACTCTGCACTGGCTGCCAGTTCAATGGTGGATCACCTTTAAAGATAGTTTACTGACTTTTAGAGCCCTACACAGTCTGGGTCCGAGTTACCTACAAGAGCTTCTGAGTCCCTACTGCCTCCTCTGACCACTCCATTCAACTGATTGCTAGAGATTCTCAGGGTGCGTTTGAAGACCTCGAGAGCTCGGGCTTTTGTTTTTGCTGCTTCCTCCCTGTGGAATTCTCTACCTTGCTGGATACGAGAGTGCCAGACAGTGGAGAGTTTTAAAAAGGCTTTAAAAACCTATTGATATTTATGTGCCTTTCCTGATATTTAATTATGGATTATTCGATTGATACATCTTATGAATATTTTATCAAGTTTTTAAATGTTATTTGTGATATGATTATTTTAGAGACTGTGTGTCTTATACAGTGCTTTGATATTTGTTGAATTGCTTTTAAGAAATAAAATTATTATTATTATAAAAAAGGCCTGCATTGTTAGTTAAGGGAATGTTTGCCAATTTCAGTATGGACAGCTGTCATTGTCAGTCTACGGAGTCTTTATCATAAACAGTACTGACAGAGCCAGGTAGAGGCCAGCAATATCAATCCATGGACTGTTTACAATTAATTTTTTTATCATCTTTCTATTTGTCTCATCCGCAGCCACTGACCTGCCTTATCATCCAGCCGCCACTCACTTCCCCCTGATGACCATGGGACACATCCACCCAGACCAGCTGGCATATGCAGCTATACCCACAAAAGGGACCCCTCCTCAGTTCCAGCGCAAGGCCAGGATCCAATACCGGTCCCCGTTTCGTGTCCATGAGCCCCACTGGGCTCAGGAAGTGCGGCCATCAAGCTGCCACAGACGGTGCTGCCATTTTCCACCAACTTTGTTCCCCAGGAGTGTAGACATGCAATGATGTCAAGCACTGATGTGCTGATGTCTGCTGCACTCCTCCCTCCATTGCACCGACTCTGATAGTGCCCCTGGGCATCCCCAGGGGCCACTGCAGAGTGGTGGAGACCCGCATCCCTCCTCTGGATAGGAGAGCAGTCCTCCAGGCACTCAATCCTATCCTCCCCTGCTGACCCCTGACAACCCAGGCTCCCCGACTGAACCCAGTTGTCAGCGTGCCATGAGGTGTGGTGTCCAGCACCTCAACCCTCAGTGCCACTGGGCCGGCGTGACTATTTACAATTAAAAGTATTTCCAATGCTGGCTGAAGTCCAGCCAGCATTTTCAGTACCAAATTGTGTGTACATGATGTTATATACCTTTCTTAGGAAATAAAGAGGCTCACTGAAAAAAACCTATTTTAATGCATCAATTAGGGTTTAAACATGAAACATTAAATGTAGGGAAATGTGGTGTTAGTGTAAAAGGTCCTCTGAAGCTTAGAAAATCTGTGGCGTGATGCACCTCAGGGCTTGTACAGTTGCATGATGCGGTATTGCTGTTGCCCTGATTTCAGCACCCTGTCTCCACACATTAGTATGGGAGCTTTTTTCTCTGCCTGGACAGAGAATGCCCAAGTAAGGGCAATGCCAACACCGCACATCATGCATCAAAGCTGTGGTGTAGCAACTTTGCTATTCTTTCTTGCAGAGATGCATATTTTTGTGCTCCTTTGCAAATTCAAAATAATTAAAGGTAAAATAAAAAAAAAAAAAACTTTACAAATAATCCATTCTATGGAGAGGATTGCTGATAATCTATGATTCTCCAGGGAGAAAATTTTAGAAACATGGCAAGTACTGGAGAGATAGTTAAGTGGAAAGATCAGGTAGCCAAAGTCAGGGAGTACAAAATATTTGAGCACTGCACATTCTGCAGACAGAAAACAGTATTATGTGTGTGTGGTGTGTGTTGTGGGGTGGCTATAGCATTAAATTTAGAACTCTGTGGTATACACACTTTATTTTACAACGTCATTTTGATTGGTTAGCAGTTTTTAAGTTAATTACCTAATAACACTCTCTAAGTGCACCTGCCCCTAAGTCCAGCCACACCGAATCTCTCGGCCCCTCAGCAAGCACTAGGCAGGCCTCAGTTACCCCCTTGTATCAGCAATCAGTTCTCATCATGCTCCTTTGGCACTTGCCACCCCACCTTCCCTCCACTCCCAACTCCCAGTCCCGTGAGTTTCCCTAACAGTCACTACTAATGCAAGTTGCCTGACCATGCCCCCTCACACTCCACCATTTACTCTAGCATGCCTTCTCCACCCAGCCTCCCCTCACCCCCTATTTCTCCCTATACCTTATCACCCTTCTTCCCCAACCTTCACCTCCACCGCAGTACCTACTCTCTCTCATTACCCCTTTCTTAGCCTACTGCCAGCTATCCCGTCCCTCTGAACTACTAACAAAGCACTTTGTGGCTGCTTATCCCCCCACCCTCATAAAGTGTTTTCTTGTTATTTTAACTTGTACCTATGTTTTGAGTTATTCTGTAAGTTCTGAATCCAAGCTGCATCATTCATTGTGCTGTACCTTTGTTTTCTTCTATTGTACTTTGTTTTGCAATATATGAAGTGGAACCTTTGTAAAAGAGCTTGTGCTCAAAGGTCTTTTCCGAATCACTAAATAAAATAAAAAAAATAAATAAATTAAAATTTGTATGAAGTCCCTAAAATTCAGGTGTATTATCATGTTATAGAGTCATGTATTTAAGTGCTGGTCCATTTTATGTAACTGTATGTATCCAATTTATTGCTGATGTAATGGTAGCACTATCTTAAATAAAAATTAGCTAAAACATAAAAAAGAACTGTTTTTGCATTAGACTGTGAGTAAGTTAAAAGAATGACATTTTAAACAGAAAGATTTTTTTATTTTAAGACATTTCTTTACTTCAACAAAAATTAAAATAGTGTCGTAAAGGTTTCTGGTTTTTTTTGCTCCCACCTGAATCGACTCCATCAGTCCTGCTCTACACCCCGGCCCATCATCATGGGACTTACCTCAACCATGGTGTTCCTCCCTGGCTCGCCCCTTAAGGCGGGGCCCCCTAACGCCAGGTGTGGATGACCCTGGAGGATATACTCTACTTGGTTTCCTTGGGGAGTGCCTCAGGTTAGGCAGTGCATGTCCTAAAGTACACAGCAGGTGGCATCCTGCATCAGTTCAGCTTTTTCCATTTTTCAGGGTCCCACCCACCTCCCACGTGTGGGACCACAGTGGTGACCTCAGGTGGGGATGCTCATCTATGTGTGGTCATCCACACTGCCTCCACAAGCCACCACCATATGCTGCTCCAAAAGCAGTCTGTAACAGCCCTCCTCAGGGAGGGAGGTGTCCAAGGGACACCCATAACTTCCTCCCTGCCAGCCTCCATTCCTTACACCCAGGATCTGGGTGTGACCCCAGGCCACCAGCATGCTAGTGTGCTGCCTCATTGCTTGGCACCATGGAGCCAGTTCTAGGTTTCAGTTTTATGTTCTGAGATAATGTGACCCCAAGGGTAATGAACTAGGGACTTTGCTGATCAAAACACATGCAGTACATTTCTGATCCATAGTGTCCTTCTTTTAAAATATATTTTTTTCTGTATATGAATTTTAGGGCTTGTGAGAGGTACTGGGTATACAGTACTAAAGTACTCTTCTTATCCACATGATAGGTACAGCATGGGTGATCACAGTACAAGTTTCCCTACACTGCCCCTCCAAAGTGAATAAGTCCTGCCATGGAGGGACCACTATGCAAGTGAGAGGGTAGCTCAGACTCCATGCTCATTCAGTAACTGGCCTGTCATGTGGGACTGCCAACAAGGGTGCCAACTGGTGTCAATATACCATCCTGAACAGAAGGCGGGACATCATCATCAAATTCAGAAAAGTAGTAAAGAATACTGGTACAGGTTAACTTATTTAACTGTCCACTCTGTGTTCCAGTTCTGAGAACTTGCTGCCAAATAAAAGTAAGGCCACTTCAAGTACATAATCAGTATTGTTTGAAGTAAATATGGGTACCTATGCCCAGACCTTATAACGTGGGGATAAGAACATGAGTGGAATTTGAAGGTAGCAGCTGAATGTGAGTTTGCAACAGATTGGTGGCAGGGAAGGTGTGTTGTTTATATTTTACCCTGATACTAATAGGTGAGAAGAGTGCATCGCAAACTTCGCAAGCAGTGGGATCCTGAAGTATATTGAGAGTGTTACTAAATAGGTACTATGCTTGTAGCATGCAAAAAGCTTAGTTTGGCACACCTGTAAGAAATATGCCAGGTGAGAGGACTCACCTATGAGGAGCAGATGAGGTCAAAACTCATAAAAGTTCCTTGGGATAGTTGACCAGCAAAAAGATGGGCAGCTGGAGATAACTGGATATAGTCATTGGACTGTGGTCACAGAGAAAGAGGATGGCCAGAGTCATGAGATGGTGGCTAGAAAAAGTTAGAATGAGCCAAAGACCAGAAGTGGTGCAGTTCAGCAAACGGACCAGATTAAGATAGAGGGGATGAGACCAGAAGTCATCTTATCAAGGCAAAGGTGGGGGCGAGCTGCAAAGAGCAAAGGCAAAGATGGAGGAAGAGGAGCAAGAGAAAGGGAGCCAGTACAGAAGAAAGCACATTCCAAATTCGTGAAGCACTCACCAGAAATGTCAGCAATGTCCCAATAAAAGGCAAATTCGATATGGTGATTTCTAAGCAAATTTATTGCTGAATGCATTGCACAAATGCAAATGTGTGCAGTCATATGCCACACAACCCCATGCACATTGATCAGAGGTCTTCCTGAGGGAGTTGTAGAAAATGTTGTTTTCAATACAGGCATACAGTATGTTGGTGCACTATTTACAGATGGAATGGGGTGAGTATTAGGCACCCCCTCAGGAAGACCTCTGGTCGAAGCACTGAGGTTTGTGTGGCATTTGGCTGCATGCATTTGCATTTGTGCAATACATTCAGCAATAAATTTGCTTGGAAGTCACCATATAGAGAATAATGTATGGGCAACCATACACAACAAGGCTATGTTTCTATCGAGGGGTTGAGATGACAGTAAATGAACCTCGAGAACGAAGCTCAAGAGGTCCATGCTGTCATCTCAACCCCGAGATGGAAACACATGCCGAACTGTGTGTGGTTGACCATATTTTATTTTTTATAGTATGTGGTTTTCTACACTAGAGTGACAGACCCCCACTGAAGTGAAAACAAAAAATCTTGCCATTTATTTGTTCTACTTGCATAACAAAATCAAATTTCCAGACTTTTGAAAGGTAAAAGGTATGACTTTGGGCATTGGGTGGTTAGTGAGTAGCTAGGTGTAGAATAAATGAGAAATTTAAAATTGCATGACCTATGAACTGTGCATAACAACTGTTCGGAATGCGCATAACAACAGTATAATTACTGGCCAGCAATTTTTTCCATAGGCTGACCGAGTTATAATTTGCCGTTATAACCCGTGGGTTATAACGGCAAACACGCGTCACGTCAATCGAGAACAGCCACTCCCTGATTGGCTATTAATGTCCTACTGGGCGGGCTTCCACTCATGAGCAAACATGGCGCGTCCTTACCCGCATAACGAGGAGCCGAGAGGAGCTGCCGAGCCGCCAGACAGAAAGTACTCAATGTCTTTTTAAAAAAAAAAATTAAACAGTCATTTAAATATCTGGTTGATCGCGCCATTCGAAACCGTGAGAAGGCAACATGAACGGCTCATACCTCGCCCTTGAGGTAAGACGATCACTGATTTCACACAGAACTTTGGCCAAAGATAAAAAAAAGCAATTAAAAACAAACTGAAAAAAAAGACGACTGAGACAGGGTGTGTGTGTGTGTGTGTGTGTGTGTGTGTGTATGTGAGACATAGAGTCAGAGTGTGTGTGTGTGTCAGAGAGATTCAGACACGGGGCTGGAAAAAATTGCTGTCCAGCAATTATAAAAAATAAAATAAGGGGTAGTGTGTGTAAAACTCGGATTTTACACACACCCTTGTTGTGGGATGGGGTTTATGTAGCATCCCACAACTCGGGTGTGTGTAAAATCTCGTTACACACACCACCCCATATATTATTCTCTATTTAGAATGTGCTTAATGGTTTAGAATGTGCTTAAGAAGGATTTGAGCAGGCTGATTTTTATACATAACAAAGGGTAACCATATGCTATATCCAGTTTTCCTATTATTGGGACATTGCTGACATTTCTGGTGAATGCTTCATGAATTTGAAACATTGTTTGTTACATTTTCGGGCTGCTAACCCGGGTGGAGCACCAGGTTGAATGTGCTGTGCACACCTCTTTCCATGGAATTTCTAACATGAGAAAGCAGGCCAGTGAGAGGTGTGAAAGAGCACCAGCAGGAGATCCAGATGCAAGAGGAGTGAGAGCAGCAGTATCTTGACTGAGAGAGATCAGGAACATGAGAAAGAGAGCTGGAGATAGTGCAGCAGAAGGTTCCTTCAACAATCATGACTTTGGGGATCATTATAGCTCCTCATATGCTAATTTACAGATATGTATATTCAAAAGAGACATGCAGCTCTAAAAGTGGACAAGGACATGAGACTGGATGGGATACACCCAAGGGTACTGAAGGAAATCAGGGAGGTGCTTACTACACCACTGATGGACTTATTCAACAGCTCACTGGAAACAGGTGTGGTTCAAGAGGACTGGAAGAGAGCAGACATGGTCTCTGTCTCCATAAGAGTGGCAGCAGTGAGGATGCTACCAACTCTAGGCCAGTCAGCCTCACATCAGTGGTGGGGCAATTAATGGAAACCCTGTTAAAAAAAAAGGTTAGTGAAGCATCTTGAATCTAATGGGCTACAAGACCAAAGGCAGCATAGATTCCTGGGGTAGGTGGGTCATGCCACATAAATCTGATTGATTTCTTTAGGGGAGAGCAGGCTGTCCACTGTCAAAGCCTCAGATCTGAGGTGAAACGTTGGGGTTTTGGTCCTGGCCATCAGGTTTGTCTCCATGCTGAGAGGTTTAAGAGCTTGTTTTTTTCTGTTTTGCACTTTATTCTGAATAAACAATTTTTTCACCTCATTTTGGGTTTTTCAATGGTTTTGTGAACCATACATATTTATGTTTTTGCTTTGAGGGCAGTGGATGTGGCATATTTGGACTTCAGCAAGGTCTTTGACACTGTGCTGCACAGACGACTGATAGACATTGAGCAGTCTAGGAGTGGGATCCAAAGTGTCAAACTGGGTAAGAAACTGGATAATGGATAGGTGACAGTGGGTAGTGGTAAACAGCAGTCACTCTAATGATTGGAGAGTGACCAGCTGGGTGCTGCAGGGCTCAGTACTGGGATTGGTCCTCTTCAATGTCTTCATAAGTGACATTGAAGAAGAACTAGAAGGGAAAATTTGTAGATGTAATAGGGTGGATACTCAGGAGCAGGTGGGGAGAATGTGTCAGGACCTTGGAAAATTCGAAAAGTGGTCAAGGGCATGGTAGCTGGAGTTCAATGCCAAAAAGTGCAAAATCATCCACCTACGGCATAGGAACCCAGGAGCTGAGGACAGAATGGGGGGAGGGGGGGAGGTACTAACCATCACCACGCAGAAAAAGAACCTTGGGGTTATCATATCTGATGACTTCAAAGTGGAAGGGAGGTATGACAAAGCAGTGGGTATGGTCAGTGAGATGCTAGGATGCGTAGGGAGAGGTATCACCAACAGGAGGTGAAATGTGGTGTTACCACAGTATTGCTCACTGGTGAGACTCCATCTGGAGTACTATGTCCAGTTCTGGAGGCTGCACCTTAGAAAAGACATAGATAGGGTAGAGGAAGTCCAGAGGAGGGCACTAAAATGGTGCAGGGGTTGCATCAAAAGCCCTAGGGGATAAACAAGGTACAGAGAAATCTCTTTAAAATGAAGAAGTGCACCAGGACCAAAGGACACGCAATAAAGCTGGAATGAGAGAAATGTAATAGAAATGTGATGAAGTACTACTTCACTGAAAGAGTGGTAGGTGCTTGGAACAGATTGCCAGCAGAAGTGGTGGAGGCAAAGACAGTAATGGGCTTCAAGAATGCATGGGATAGACACAGGGGACTATAAGTAAATAGGCAGTGAGGAGGTGGGTCGCTAGAGGCCAGGTAGGATCTGCAGAAACAGACAGGGCAGGGGCCATCTGGGCAGACTAGGTGGGCCAAGCAGTCCTTTTCTGCTGGCAAGTTCTATGTTTCTATGTTTGTAATCTGTCTTGAATCTTTTCCGTAATCAGTTTATGGAACATGTGTACACCTGGAAAAGATTCACAGCTGATGTGTTTGTGATTTGCAACAGAGGTAGTGACAGTCTAATGAATATGTCAATTTAGTTAATGAAAATTGGAAATTCACTCTAAACTGTCATACTAGGACAATCCCTCTTCTAGAGCTTAACATTTCAAAGGGGGTTCAGTAAAATGGAGACGACCCTAAACAGGAAAGCAAGACAGGAACTCAGTCTTGCATGTGGAGAGCTTCCATAATCGCAGATTGATAGAAATCATTCCTTTTTGCAATTCCTTAGAGGAGAACTGAATTATAGTACATTAGAGGTGAAACCTCCATGAGTGAAAGAGGGATTTTAACTGAAAGATTTAAAGAAAGAGTGTATTATAAATGAAACCTGGCTAATGCAATTACAAAAAAGAATAGTACAAGATATGAAGCACTTAGGGCCGAGCAGGTTAATGAGGTCAATCAAACGGTGATATTTTTCCACCCAATATGCTAGCCTTACTAATCCAGCTCAAAATGTTTAAATAAACACTGGCACGTAGTGCAAACTGAAAATAACAGGATTACTTATTTTAGCTGACATCCATGACAAATCTCACAGAAAAATCCCAACCATCAAGCACAAGATGGTATATACCATGCCATGCAGGACACACCAGAAATCCAAAGACATTGTCATGGTAACAGCATTTCAGTAATGTTTCGTGGCAACAATTTCTCCAGGTATATACACTGATTTGTCACCACTGAATGGTTTATTGCCATTTTAGAAGTGGATATGATTTTGTTCAGTCTGAGTCCCTCTGTTACTCACATTTAATACTACCACTATAGTAGTACTCTGTCACTTATCAATAAGTGACAGCACTTTTTATGTCCTCCATTTTTATACATACTGGTCTCATTCTCTTGGGGGTCAGGCATTGTTCACCATAATTTGGGCAGGATTGCTGAAGTAATATCACTGGTTTACCAGAGATTAAATTGACATCATGCTTTTTGCTGTAACTTACTGGGACAATGTCCATTTGTCCCACCCTTTGCACATAGTGGTCTTGATCTCTAGGGTGTCTTACAATGGTAATGGATTGGCACGCATTCTTTTGATCTAAAATGAAATCAAAAATGTAGTAGTTCATGTGCCACATTCGACTTGTATTTTGAATGTACATATCTTCCTTGTTTCCTAGGAGTTCCTGAGTATATTGACAAGACACACAATGCATTATAGCATATTTTTTCACAGCGTTATATCTGACAATCCCTGCTGTAAAATGCATTTGATTATGTGCTGCAATGTCATTTAGATCACGTACTTTTAGCTAATACATCAATATCCTGAATGTTGCCAACAATCGACATTGTGCTGTCTATTTTAAATGTCTTTGTCTAATGTATGAGGATCACAGTTCAGCACCTGTCACTTTAAATGCTTGCAATAAATGTAGTAATGCCATCATTGACCAGACACCTTGACAAAGTGCACAGATTTGGCAGGAAATGTTGGGTGTCTTTTCTGGTCTGGAGGGTATGCCATGTTCAGCACAAATTTTGTATCTTAAAATAAAATGTTTTGGAATTTCATCTGGATCCACTTAGGATCATTATTTATTGCCAGCAACTGTGGGGTTAAGTGTCTGGTTTTCTGCATTTGATGTTTAAACCTCTACTGCAAACCCCCCAAGGTGGGGTAGCAGCCCTTTTCTGTTTGGAACTTCTGATTAATACCGAATTGTATGTAGTCTTATAAATCATTGTTCTGCATTTTGTGCAGAAACCCACTATCCATCTCTGCACATGTGGTACTCTTTATTTTTTATTTATTTTTATTTATTTACTGTATAATCGGAATTACAATCCTTTGAGTCATAAACTCTTTTGCAAAGGCTCCACGTCATTTACAGGGGGTGGAGGGAGAACCAAAGTACAAGGAAGACAGACGGAACGATCAATTATATACAGGTTTCAGTACAGACAGTATTTATACAATGGCTCCATGGTGGTTACAGGGGGTGGAGAGACACAAGACAATATAAAGCATTAAAAGAAACACATTTTTTTGTATTTTTTTTTATACACTTTGATTTTTTACAGGTTACAGAAATTGACATGGCAGTTGAGAGGTGTTTTAAAAGCTTTGGGAGGCATACATGTGGGCCCACAGACAGGGCTAGTGCAGAGGGAGGTTCGTAGGGTCTAGGAAGTCCCTGAGTCAGTTATGGGGATGAAGGAGGAGAGAGCAGGCCTTATTGGCATTCACATATAGAGTTTTCAAAGAGGTGTGTTCGAAGGCCTGTTTTGAAAAGTGCGATGCTGTGGGTCTGGGAGAGAGAAGGGGGGAGGGTGTTGAACCATTTGGGGGCACAGTAGCGGAAGGACCACTGCCCTAGAGACATTCAACATGGGGGGACCGTGAAGGATGAGGTAGCCGACTGTCTGGTAGTCCGACTGTGAGGGGCCGGGCTGACGATGGGGAGTAGACCGGCTGGAGTAAGCTGGAGGTGGATCTTTTTTGCTAAGATGCAGGTTTGATATTTGAGTCTTTGATGGAAATTAAGCCAACCTGTTAGTGTGTACAGATCGCAGGTGTGGGTGAGTCTGTCACAGCCAGTAACAAGGCGGCAGGCTTTATTAAGCGCTGTGATTAAGCTACTTAGGGTGGAGTTGTCAGCAGTGCCGTAGATAAAAATCCCGTAATCGAGAAGCGAGAGGATGGAGGAGGTGACAGCTATCTGCATGGCATGAGCAGGCAGGCTATTCTTGATCCTGTGGAGGGTACCAATTCTGGAGTTAATTGCTGACGAGAGGAGGCGTACATGTCTGTGGTAGGAGAGAGAGGTATCTAAGGTGACACCTAGATATTTGAAATGAGTAACATGTTCCAGATGGGTACCATCCAAGTTTGAGATTTGGAGTGTCATCTGGCTGTGTGGGCTTTGGCGATGGGCAAAGGTCATGGACTTAGTTTTGGAATAGTTAATGATCAGGCGGTGTGCAGTAAACCAGTTTTCCAGCTCCCTGAAAAACCCCTGAAGGGAGAGCTGGAGGGTGTCAGGCTGAGGGTGTTGCCAGTAAAGAACAGCATCATCAGCATAAAGTAGGAGATGACCACTGCAAGCTTTGAGGAGAGAGTTAAGGAAGAGTGTAAAAAGCAGTGGGCCCAGAATAGACCCCTGTGGAATGCCCGAGCACACAGGTTTGGGGTTGGAGATGGTGGAGTTGATTCTTACTTGCTGAGAGCGACCCGAGAGGTAGTCCTTAAACCAGGCTGAGACCTCAGAGGCCACAATTAGTTGTGGCAGGACTTGGATGAGAAGATCATGATTGACCATGTCGAATGCCTTTGTTAAGTCTACATAGATGGCCCGACAATAGATCCTTGGTCCAGGGCCCATGGATGAGCGTGGTTAGTTCAGTGAGGGCTGTGTGGTACTGTGGCCAGCACGGAACCCATGTTGTTCCTTACTTAGGAGGTTGTGTCTCATAAGGTGCTCTGTAAGTGGTCTGGACTATTTTTCAAGCACTTTGGAGAGGAGGAGTATTGAGATTGGTCTATAATTACCGGTGTGGGTGGGGTGCCATTCTTTAAGATAGGAGTGATCAAGGCTTTTTTCCAGTTGAGGGGAACTGGCCGAGGCAGAGTGAGAGGTTAAGAATTTTTGTGAGATGGGGTAGTGTGACATCGAGGGTAAGCCTAATAAGTTTTAGGTCCAGGGAGTCATTGCTGTAGCGAGTGTTAGCGATAGCTTTGGAGATATAGCGTTTGGCCAGGTTGTCGGGAATGGTTCGGAGCCGGAACGGGGGTGGGTGGTCTATATTCGCTGGACAAGGTGTGGGGGGTTTGGGAGGGTGGAAGAAATTTGGGGGGAGGATATGTGAGAGGTCAGAGAAGGAGTCGTTGAGGGCTTCAGCGATTTTAGCTGGGTCTTGAGTAATGTCCCCGTTCACATTGAGTAGGGTAGGGTGGGGAGCGAGTTTTGCCACTGATTTCCTGAATGTTGCTCCAGAATTTTTTCCCATCTCCCCAGGAGGTGGAGAGGGTATGCTGGTAGTATTCAGCTTTTGCCCTGCGAGTTGCCCAGGTGCATTTATTACGCGCCTCCCTATATAGTTGTCTGTCCCTAGCGCACTGTGTGTCTCTGGCCCTGTGCCAAAGGTTGTCCATGTGTTGCATAAGGTTTAAAAGGGAAGGTGTGATCCAGGGGGTAGTCCTGGTTTTCACCACCTGCTTTGTAAAAGGGGCAAATATATCACAGGCTTTGTTAAACGTAGTTATGAAGTGGGTAAGGGCGCTATCCACTGTCTGGGTGTTATATATGGGTAGCCAGTTGCTATTTACAAGGTATTCTTTGAGGCGGTCAAGGCCTCCTTTTTTGAGCTTATGATGCCATGTGGTGGTTGGTGGTGCTGGGGGGAGTTTACCTGACCACCAGCAGATAACCGGGGAGTGGTCACTAACAGCATCTGGGAGCACTGAGGCCCGGGTGATGTTACGTGGTCTGTTTGTAAAAATAAGGTCTAATAGTGTGGAGGTCCCAGTTCTTGTGTCACACCTTGTTGGGGAGGTAACAATTTGGGTGAGGTCCATAGCCTGTGCTGCGTCTTTGTAGGTGGAGGAGGATGGGGATAGCCAATCAATGTTGAAATCGCCCATTAATATGGATTCGTTAGCATTTGGGAGGTGAGCGATAGTGTGTAGAATTGATTCAAATGCAAGTTTCTGGTTTCTCGGGGGGATATAGGAAGCGATGATGTGGATAGTTTTGGTACCCAGACTAATTTTGACTGTAAGTGTCTGCGCTCCATGTTCTTTAGCCATAAGAATGCCTCTTGTGCATAGTACCATGAATATGTTGGTGGTTGTTTCCTCAGAAACCATGTTGCCTAGTAACTAAATGCAAGCTCCTCCCTAACCCAGACTTATTGAAAATGACAGATGATACACACACCACTCTTTATATTATATTTTGCACAATTAATCAGAGCGACCAACAGGATAAAATACTTCCCAACTTCTTTAGCCATATTTCAATTTACCATACCTTGTTGCCTCAATTTTGACATCAGACACTGATTATCGGGTGGGGTGGGGACACAGAGTAGAAGTTAATGCCACTAAGAGTAGTTTCACAGTGCATGCACAGCAACTGGTGGTGGAGATGTGAGCCAGAAAGTATAAGTCATAATAGCAAAATGATATATGTGTGACAAACAAAAAACCCAAGAGATGATTTATAATATGTTAGTAGGAACATTCATGATGTCAAGAGAGTATCTCCTTGCGCATCCTTCACAGTTCTAATATGCTAAAATCACTCAAGAAGACATGTCTGTATAAGACATCTCAAATGTTTCCATTACTATACAGTTTCGATAGCTGAGCCTGTGCATGCTGGCTCAGGTGGTTGTGTCTCACCTGCCACCATGCTGGTGACCCAGACTCAGGAATGAACTTGAGTTGCTGGGGGTCAACTGGGAGGGGGAGGACTGAGCATCCTAGGAACTGCTTTCCTTTCCCAGGGAGGGGGAGTTGGGTAGTTTCAGTCTTTGAAAGCCACCAGGTGGAGGTCCAGGGATAGTGCAGGCTCCAGAAGACTTCAAAGACAATCGAATCGATTATAAGAGACAAACTCAAAAATGATTAAAATATAATGGGGTTCACTGATGAGACACAACACGGGTTCAGGAAATGTAGGTCATGTGAAACCAACCTACTAACATTTTAAGACAAAATTAGTAGCTTGTTGGACTCGAAAATCAGTTGATGTTATTTACCTTGATTTCAAGCGTGCCTTTGATAAGGTCCCTCATGATGTCTTAATAGGTAAACTTGCCAGTATAGGTTTAAATAGTACTATAATCCGTTGGGTGAGAAGTTGGTTATGGGACAGAAAGCAAAGAGTGAGAATAAGTGGTTATCTATCACATATGGTACAGGTGACAAGTGGGGTCCCTCAGGGTTCCATGCTGGGACCCTCACTTTTTGCCTTATTCATTTCAGATCTTCATACTGGGTTAGGCAGATATGTAAATAAGTTCGCTGACGACACCGAGCTCTTTATGGATACTATGGATGGGGTACAAATTGGCGTCATGCAGGATGATCTTCTTAAGTTAGAGGAATAGGCTCTAAAGACTAAGATAGAATTTAATCCAGGAAAGTGTGTTGTGATGCATTTGGGAACAAAAAATAGGTGCCCAACATACACACTAGGTGGAAGTATCCTAAGAGTTGTTGACAGAGAAGGGGACCTGGGAGTATTAATAACAAATGGCCTCAGTGTTGGAAATCATTGTAATGAAGTAGTAAGAAAGGTTAATATGATTATAGGGGCAATAAGGAGAACTTTTTGTAACAAGGCATCATGCTTGTGTCTTGCCTGTATATATAAATCTTATAAGGCCATTATTGGATTATTGTAGTGCAGCATGGAGTCCATACCTGAGAAGGGATGCCGATATTCTCGAGAGTGTACAATGAAGATTGACCAAGATGATTCATGGCCTAAACCAACTGTCAAATGAGAATAGATTGACAAATTTAGGTCTTTATCCTGTGGAATTGAGGAGAACACATGGAGAATTGTCGCTCATGTACAAAATCATTAGAGATAAATATCTGATGTCGGATTTAAATCGACATATAGCATCTAGAACTATAGATTTGAGAAGTCATGGTTTTCAGTTATGTCTAACTTACCCAAAGAGTATTAAGAGAAGAAGTTTTTATACACAGAAAATTATCCCAACATGGAATGGACTTCCTAGAAAAGTGGTAGATTCAGAAACCCTAAATATTTTCAAATTGAGGCTAGATAAATATCTCCTAAATAAGGGAAACTATTGCCCCTTTGGGGGTGGCAGATTAAAATGGGTTTATAGCCTTCTGTCTGTCTGTCTACAAGACCTAGTATAAGACCTAGTATAAAGTGTGGGGGCTGTGGCTCTGCGGTGCGTGTGTGCCTCTATACACACACACTTGCATGCTGTGATACAAATATGGACTGGAGTTGAAGATTACTGTGGAAAAAGATTGCCCTGAGAGTATAAAGTGACAGACAGTGGATTATTGCCACTGAAGGTCACTTTTTCAAACCAGAGAGACAATAGTTTTCTGTTATTTATTTATTTATTTATTTAGCTTTTTTCATATAGCTTTTTACTTCCTTGGTGAGCTCTTTAGCTTCTGCCCCCCCACCCCCTTCGGCCAGCAAGCACCTTCCCTGGTCTGACTTTGGAGCTTGTTCCTCCATGGCTTGCCCCCATGAAGGGGTGGAAAGGGGAGGGCCATCATCCCCCCATTTCTCAAGTCCAGTTTGTTTCCAGGTGTCTAGGTGGTGGTGTGGGTCTGGTGAACAGCACAGGGCTGCAACCTGCCTCGGGATCCCTTTTCTGTTTTCTTCTCTCAGTCCCCTGCCACCTCTTCATTTTGGAACTGTGTGTGGAAGCATGCATGACCTACATATCCATGGCATTGTCCTAGAGCTGCTCATTGCCTGCACTGCCACCATGTCTCCACCCAGTGGCAGCTAAGGGCCAATAAGGCTGCCACCCCTTCCCCAAGAGAGAAGAGCTGTCCCAGGGATGCTGAATTCTCTACCTCCCTGCTGACCCTAAGCAACCTATGCTCCTTCCCGAACATGGATGGCTGGCATGGCAGGAGGTATTATACGCCTTAGCCCTCCAGGCACTAGACTAGTTGTTTTCTATTATTTAATTTTTTTTTTAAATATTGCCATATGTAACTGGACAAAACCAAATCACATGACAGCATTTAGGAGAAATTATTGCCTGGCTTTTCCTTAGCAACACGCAATAGTTCATGATGATAGACAGTAGTTGAAAAACTATTGACCACTGCAGTTGATGCACATTCACACACACACACACACATGCACGCACGCACACATACACACACACACACACACACACACCTCATGATCCTGAGATGGTGTCAGCACTCACCCTTCTCTCAACTTTGCTGTGGGATGCAATCACTTGCATTATACTGGTGTAACCCCCCTACAAATGGGGGTTCCTAAAAAGTCTTCCTAGAGCTTGCCCAAATGCTCACTGCCAGGTTGGTGTCTGTCGCCCTTGCTGTTTAAATGGTAATGCCCTAGGGTGCCTGTAAAGCCTCTATGTGCTGTCTCTTTAAGAACTGCCTGATTGCAGTTATAATTGAAATGAGAGGGGGGGGATGAGTGTTCTCATGCTCGAGTCCTGCCTGAACTACTGAATAATTGCTCCGTTTCTGCCATCACTAATTGCGCAGAGGGAGCTCTGTTTGCAGATGTGCTTGCTGACTGATTATCTTCTGGAGCAGTAATAATATTGCAGTTTATTCTAACCTGCCTTCTTTGCAGCGAGGGGTGTTCTGCCTATCTCCACCATTTTGGTCCTGAACTGCCAAATTGGACCATTCAGTACTTTGAGGCTCTAAAATGAAGTCTGCTTACTGGGGCTGTATGGAATAAAACTGTTGTGATTGTAGTTCTGGGGGGTAGGCGCCTTTTTGCACCTACAGGGAAGCTTTGTTGTGACTGACAGCTGAACAGACCAACCAAACCTTTTGGATCTTGGGAAACCCCCAATTAGTCTGCTGTCTAGCCAGATCTAAGTGGGAAGATGAAGAAGCAACTGCTCGAGACAGTCGAGCAGCTGATTTGTGTAGTTCACGCGGGAGAACTGTGGACAGGCAAGAGTTTCATCCTGCATGCTGCCTGCTGCCCTGAGAGGGAACCGAGGGTTATATTTGGGCTAAATCCAATTGGTGAGCCAACGACTTTTGACCAGACTAAATACCTGAGGAAGACAGAAGATTTTGCTGAATGCGATCAGCCTGCCAGGAATTCCAGTAACATCAGAACTGCTGAGTTGCGCAGATAGCTGTGCGATAGTGATCGGAGAAGGATTGCCTGGTACTGTAGAATTTCTTACATATAAATGTGCTGTGTATTGAAAGTGGATCATGATTTGGTTCCCCACTGTGTGAACTGTGTTCTGCTTGCTGGGAGCTGTATCCAGCCTAAACAGACTAAATCCGCGGTTATCTCCATGCTGTAGGGCCTTGCCATGAGGGCCATGCCAGATTACTCCACTGCACAGATAAAAGCCATCGACGAGAGACCTGCCTGGGGCTCAGTCCCCTGCTCTATGCTCAAACAGGAACGATGCCTCAGCGAATCGTGTTGCCCTGCTTCTCCTGGCTCTCCAGATCAGCCACCTGCAGTCTCGATTTTCATCCAGCCTGTGTCCAGTTCTGGGTATCATGAGTAACCATCAGGGTAGGTCTCTGCAACAACAGCTTAATCTAAGTGTGTCATCTGATTGTTTTGTTGTTCTTTTTCTTCCTCGAACTGAGCCCTCCAGCTCCGGATTACAGATAGTGTGTATTGCGTATGTTGTTTTATTCCATCACTGGGCCCCAACCAGCTGCGACATTGGCCTACCCCGAGCAACGGTCCTGGCTAGCCCATCTCTTCTCCACCTGGGTACCCAGAGGGTGTGACTGCTTAGGGACTCTGAATGCATGCATAACTGTTTGATTGATAGAGCATTTAAGCAAATTAACCTGAGTACGCCCTTCCCTTTTTCAAGTCCCCTGAATTAATCAGATCTGCCTTTATCTGCCTTTGACCTGACTGTGGTTCCAGTTTATACTAAGAGTACTGTACTGTTGCCAATTGCTGTGTGTAACCTTGTTTTACAGGGGATCCCCAGTGTCGAGCCACAGGAACCAGCCCTGGTGGTAAGTGCAAACAGTGGGGGTACTGGTAAGGTATATCAGGGGTATTGTGAAAGTGATCATTGTGTATTGTTCCGGCCACTAGTGGGAAAAGAGGGGGGTTACAGTGTCCCAGAGGACTGTGCCCAAGCTAGTTTGACCACTACCAACCCTGTCTTCTGGGTGGAGGCACCCATTTCAGAACTCAGGACCCTTAACCTGCTACTAGCCAAGCAGGCAGGGATAGTAGCCCTTGGGATAGCACCACCTAGGGGTTACATCTTGGAGGCACCACTGGGATTAGTGTTCTGTAGTGGCCAAAGAAGGGAATTACCCCAATATGTTCAGATTTGGTGAGAAAATGGAGGAGCTTGCGACGCCTAAGCTCAAAATTGCCCCCCATAAGCTGTTAGTGCACCAAATGATGAGGTAGAGCGAGGCTGAGGGGTTAGATCCCTGACAGACCCTCCTGTTACTGGATGTCCCACTAAGGACTACAAATGCTGTTATTGTAGAAGCTGTGGAACATGTCAAAGGTTTGGGTAAAGTTGAAGTGAAGGGGAGGGATTCAGACCTGTTTGAGCAGACCATGGTGGTTTTACTCTCCTGCAGTTTTCCGGTAGATCCAGAGAAGGAACCCCGTGTTATTCTTCCAGAAGGGGCCCAGAAGGGGTGGAGGGTCACTCACCTGCATGGTGATCCGGCTACCCCGGGTGGGTCCACCAGTATAGAGGTGTTTAAGGACAAGCTGCTCAAGTTATTAGCATCTGAAGGATGAACTGCTCAAGAACTAGTCAAGGTGCTAGACCCTTCTGAGGAGCACATGCCATTGCAGCCCCAGGCCACATCCCCTGCTTCCCATAAGAGTTCCCCTGTAGTCCCCTCCCCATAATAATTCCATCTGTGCATTTGGACTCATACCGTAAACTCATACTTTTCTCAGGCACCGTCCCAGTGCATACAGGGGAGGATGACTTTGAAACACGGATGGACTATGCCATCCCCTTGGTACAGGAGTTGCAGTGCTCTGAGGGGGAGAAAAGAAAGAGACTCATGGAAAGCTTGAGGGGCCCTGCACTGGAGGCCATCCACTTCCTACGAGCCACTAGGCCAGAGGCTACTGTGGCTGAATACCTCTCTGCATTGGAAGGAGTGTTTGGAAGCACTGAATTGGGGGACGATTTGCTGGGGAAATTCAAGTCTGCTAACCAATGGAAGAACGAGAAGTTGTCTGTGTTTGTCACTAGAATTGAGAGGACTCTGCAGAGGGCCCACAGAAAAGGTGGGGTGCCAGCTAAGGAACTGAACTGGGTCAGACTGGACCATATTCTCAAGTCAGCCAGGTACTCCAGTGTGATGATGTTAAAACTTAAGTTGAAAGACAGGAAGGCTAATCCTCCTGAGTACTGTCACCTTATGAAAGAGATTTGTGAGGCAGAGAATGATGAAGAGGGCTGGGAGTCCTACACTGGGGTTGTTGGTACCTGCCAGACCCCTGAGAGAAGTGATGCAGATGAGGTGCAGCAGCTGAGAGAGCTGATTAAAGAGTTGACCAGGTGGCCAGAGAACCTGATCTTTATCATGCACCCCCTGAGGCAAAAAGTGGAGTGGAGTGCATGTTGTTTCTTCAGAAACCTGGACTGAGGGTAACCTACTGGAAGAAGTATGAGATTTGAGAGCCCTGGTGGGGGACCTACTGTGAGCCACCCAAACCACCAAACTTGGTGGAAGTCCAGAGGATCAAGAACGCAAGCCACAATTCAAAGAAGAACTGCGAAGTGCCCCTGATGTACCCAAACTGGGAGATGGCCTGCGGCCCCTCAGAGACCCTAGAGAACCCACATTTTGTTACCATTGTGGGAAGGATGGACACAACCGTTTCTTTTGTCGCTCACCCAAGAATCTGAGGAAGGTCACCACTAGACTATTAGCCTTGATTCGACGGAACAACAACCGGCCACCAGGCGGAGCTGCTCGAAAAAGTTACTCTTCAAAGGACACTGCCAAATCGACCTCTAAGTCCGCACCACCTGAATGGTCCGAGGTGGTGGGTCCTTCAATGGAAACCACAGTAAAGGTGAACGGGATATCCACCCGGGCCGTGCTTGACAGTGGGTCTCAAGTGACTATAATGTTTCAAGACTGGTATCGGAAGCACCTGCCTAATGTGCCCCTACAACCCTTGGAAGGCTTGCATGTCTGGGGGTTGAGTGAAAAGTCGTATCCATACTCAGGGTATATTCGGATCTGGCTGTCTTTTCCTACCTCGGTGGATGGGGTGGCAGAGCAAGTCGAGACCCTGGCCTTAGTGTGTCCCCCCACTGGACTGTATGATGGGGTTCCACTGCTAGTTGGGACCAATGCTCATATGTTTGGGAGACTGGCACAACTCTGCTATAAGAAACGGGGGCACAGGACTGGGAGGACTCTAAGAATTCTGTCCTGATCAAGAGGGCCTATGATTTGCAACAGAATCCTTGAGGAAGTAGACCAGGATGAACCAGTAGGGGTGTGTGGAAGAAGGATCCTGATTCAATGGTGCTGGCCCCTAATGCCCAGTGCACCATTCAAGGGGAGGTCCGCCTAAGGAAAGATGTCAAGAATAGAATACTGATGTTGGATGCACCAGGCGATGGAAAATTGCCAGAGGGATTATTGGTCAAACCCAGCATCTTACCAGCTCATGCTCATGCCTATGCATGATGAGTGATGGCCCAGATTCACAATGTGTCAGATCGGGAGATCAGGGTGAACAGAGGCTTCACCCTAGCTATGGTGCACTGTGCAGACACTGCAGTGTTGCCCAGCAACAAGCACCCCGGTAAGACAGAGTGACTCCAGACTTGTTTGACTTTGGTGACTCCCCATTGCCAACTGAATGGAAGACTAGAATTAGCAGGAAACATGCCCAGACAGATCAAGTGTTTTCATTGAAGGAATGGGACGTGGGATGTGTCCAGGGTGCGGAGCATCACATACGGCTGCACGATGGACAGCCTTTTCGAGGGAGGTGTCGACGCCTAGCTCCAGCAGACATAGATGATGTGAGAAGACACCTGCAAGAAATGCTTACGGGTGGTGTGATACAAGAATCTAGGAGCCCATATGCTTCGCCCATTGTGGTTGTGCATAAGAGGAATGGTTCTGTGAGAATGTGCATTGATTATCGAACCCTGAACCGGCAGACCATTCCCGATCAATACACCGTGCCCTGTATACAAGATGCGCTGGACTTTTTGAATGGGAGCAAATGGTTCTCGGTGTTGGATCTTTGCAGTGGATATTACCAGATTCCGATGGCCCCCGAGGATTGTGAGAAGACAGCCTTCATTTGTCCCTTGGGGTTCTATGAATTTCTGAGAATGCCACAGGGAATATCGGGCACCCCGGCCACCTTTCAGCGACTGATGGAACGAGCAGTGGGAGACATGAATTTGCTGGAATGCCTGGTGTACTTGGATGATGTCATTGTGTTTGGGAGCTCCCTAGAGGAACATGAGAGTTGACTGTTCAAAGTACTAGACCGACTGGAAGATTTCAGCCTTAAGCTGTCCATTGACAAATGCCAATTTTTTCAAACCTCCGTGAAGTATGTGGGGCACATAGTTTCCACAGAGGGGATAGAGACTGATCCCAGTAAGGCTGAGGCTCTGACCACTTGGCCCCAGCCCCACAATCTGAAAGAACTATAACGCTTTCTGGGGTTCTGTGGCTATTACTGCAGGTTCATAAAAGACTATTCCAAGGTGATTCGCCCACTCTTGAATCTTACCCAGGGTTACCCTCCCACCAATCGTAAATACAAAAACGGGGCCACCCCAAGACCCAAAAGAGTATACTTCCACCCTGGTGAACTTTTCGGGCCCTGCTGGATGCCTGACTGTGAAGCAGACGAAATTGTATACCAGCTCACCCATGCCCCCAACCTCGTCTATGCTGATCCCACCAAACTCTATGTGCTGCATACTGACGCTAGTCTACAGGGGTTGGGAGCTGTGCTGTATCAAGATTATGAGGATGGTTTGAGACCAGTGGCTTTCGCTAGTAGGAGTCTGACCCCGTCTGAGCGAAACTACCCTGTGCATAAGTTGGAGTTCCTGGCGCTAAAGTGGGCCATCATTGACCAGTTCCATGAATAACTCCATGGGGCCAAGATATTGGTGAAGACTGACAATAACCCGTTGACCTATGTGCAGACTTCAGCTAAGTCAGATGCCACAGGGCATCAGTGGCTTTCTGCGTTATCGACCTATGATTATGCTGTTGAATACAGGTCGGGCCTGAATCATATTGATGCTGAAGCCCTATCCCGAAGGCCCACTTCTAAGAGTGACTGGGTCAGGCTGTCTGAACCTGACATCTGAGCATTGTGCCAAAAGTTTGATAGAGATGAACAGATGTCTGCGGACACAGTAGACTGCTTAATAGATTGTTTGGGCCCTTCTGATACGTGCAAACTGGTTGCGTATTATCACTTCTCTGCTCTAGATATTAGTGCACTACCTCAATTCAACAATGACAGCATTCAGTGGGCTCAATCCCAAGATCCTATGATTCAACCAGCACTTGATGCCCTTTGTACAGGGAAAGATGTGTCCAAGTTGCGTTCCTCTGACTTGCGAACTGCTGTATTGTTTAAAGAAGGCTCCAGGTTGAAGCTGCTTAATCAGTTGTTGTATAGAGAGACAGTAGATCAGGGTGGCCAAGTAGACAAGCAACAATTGGTCCTACCCACAGCCTTCAAAGATTTGGTACTGAGGTCCCTCCAAAATGATATGGGCCACCTCAGTATCGACCGTACCCTTGATCTATTACGATCTTGATTCTACTGGCCCAAGATGGGGGCCGATGTTGAGCACCATGTAAGGATTTGTAGTCGCTGCCTGCAAAGAAAAGCCCTGCCTCAGAGGGCTGCCCCACTTGTCAACAATAATACCAGCACCCCAATGGAACTAGTCTGCATAGACTTCTTGAGTTTAGAGCCTGATCAGCGAAACATTGGCAATGTGTTAGTGGTTACGGATCATTTCACACAATATGCACAAGCTTTCCCCACCAAAGATCAAAAAGTGTCTACCATGGCCAAGGTGTTAGTGGAAAATTTCTTTGTCCACTATGGTGCCCCCCAGTGGATTCATTCTGATCAAGGCAGAGACTTTGACAGTTGGCTAATCAAAGAAATGATCTCTCTATGAGGGGTGCAAAAGTCAAGATAACCCGCAGGGGGACCCTCAAGCAGTACGCTTTAACCGCACCCTGCTAGACATGCTAGGCACCATCCACCCAAAATACAAGCATAAATGGAGTCAGTAGAGTAGCACCTTGGTACACATATACAGTTGCAAGAAAAATTATGCTACTGGGTTCTCCCCCTACTGCCTCATGTTCAGAAGAGAGGCCCGGCTGTCTGTTGATGTCTGCTTCGGGGTTTCTACAGATGGGGTCCGAGATGAAAACTATTTGCAATATGTACAAAAACTTTAAGCCCAATTGAACCATGCCTATCAACTGGGCCAGACAATGGCCGTCAAGAGAAATTGAGCCTACAAAGAGAGGCATGATAGAAAAGTAAAGGCTCAAGAGCTTCGGCCTGGAGACCGTGTGTTGTTGTGAAACTTGGGACTGCATGGCAAACATAAAATTGCTGATCGAGGGCACCATCTTCACCATGTAGTAGTAGGAAAGTTGGATGATTTACCTGTGTACAGGGTGTGCCCAGAGAACAACTCCAAAGCCATCAAGACCATGCACCATAACCACTTGCTACCCATCAGCCAAGTTATGATTGAGGCTGCATCTTCAGAGATTGATCCCCCTGGACCAAGGACTCATGCTGCTGCAAGAAAGAGACAGAGTCAACCTACCCCAGTGGTCACTGATTTAAGGTTTTCTCTGCAGCAGGCCCAGAATGATAGTGACTGTCAGTCCACCTCTGATGAAAGTGAATGTGACCCGGCCTATTACCACTCTTATGAACTGAGTCAGCTGTTTGAGGTAAGCCCATGATTAATTGTGGGAATGAGCGAGCCTTCTGGACACTTCCCCAGCTTCGTCCTTGGAGCCAATGCTCCCTGAGAGTGAAGTGCAAAACATCATGTCCAAAGATGCTGAGTCTCTGTGTATTGTGGAACTGTATGATTTGTCTGAGGGAGGAGATGGTGGTAAGAGTCTTTCTGGTGACATGCTGGAACTTGAAGAATGCTATGAGAGTGATGACAATCCCCCTTCAGTGGCAGAGTGTCTTCAAAATGAACAAAGTGTTGTGGAAACAGAGCCTACAGAGCAAGGGGCCGACAGTGCTCCAGGCAGAGGCACCCCTCCCAAGTGTTGAAAGTCCCAGGACCAGTGCTGAGAGTACAGAGACTGTGATTGTTCCCCCCAGAAGGACTGGTTGGGCTGTCAATCCCGTAGTATGCTTTAGTTATGATTCCCCTGGGAGGCCAGTGGACTTGCCTCTTAAAGTGGTCCACAAAGGTGTTTATGTCTCTCAGAGCTCACTGCCCAAACTAAGCCTAAGTGCCAATTCCAGGTTGATTGTTCTACCCTCTAGGTATGGTGCCCCTGCCCCATCTAGCCCCAAGATAGCTGGTAGGGAAGGGCCCCCTCTTACTCTATTTAATGTACAAGAAGTTATTACATGATTCCGCATAGTAATGTGTAAGTTACCTGTGTGAAATGTGTCTGATGTATTGCCAGAATGGATATAGAATTATGAAGTGTAGTGATTATGTATAGTAAAGTAGTAAGTTTATGTTAACTGATGCATGATGATACAGACTTGATGCAGACGCCAAGTTTTTTCCAGGCAGGGAAGGGTGTAACCTCTCTACAAATGGGGGTTCCCGAAAAGTCTTCCTAGAGCTTGCCCAATACTCACTGCCAGGTTGGTGTCCTGCGCCCTTGCCGTTTAAATGGTAATGCCCTAGGGTGCCTGTAAAGCCTCTACGTACTGTCTCTTTAAGAGCTGCCTGATTGCAGTTATAATTGAAATGAGAGGGGGGCTGAGTGTTCTCATGCTCGAGTCCCACCTGAACTGCTGAATAATTGCTCTGTTTCTGCCATCGCTAATTGCGCAGAGGAAGCTCTGTTTGCAGATGTGCTTGCTGACTGATTATCTTCTAGAGCAGTAATAACATTGCAGTTTATTCTAACCTGCCTTCTTTGCAGCGAGGGGTGTTCTGCCTATCTCCACCATTTTGGTCCTGAACTGCAGAATTGGACCAATCAGTACTTTGGGGCTCTAAAATAGAGTCTGATTACTGGGACTGTGTGGAGTAAAACTGTGGGGATTGTAGTTCTGGGGGGGTAGGTGCCTTTTTGCACCTACAGGGGGAGCTTTGTTGTGACTGACAGCTGAACCGACCAACCAAACCTTTTGGATCTTGGGAAACCCCCTGAGCTGTCTCCTGTCTAGTCAGATCTAAGTGGGAAGCTGAAGAAGCAACAGCTTGAGACAGTCAAGCAGCCATTTTGCGTAGTTCGCACAGGAGAACTGTGGACAGGCTAGAGTTTCGACCTGCCTGCTGCCTGCTGCCCTGAGAGGGTACCGAGGGTTATATTTGGGCTAAATCCAATTGGTGAGCCAAAGACGTTTGACCAGACTAAATACCTGAGGAAGTCAAAAGATTTTGCTGAATGCAATTGGCCTGCCAGGAATTCCAGTCACATCAGAACTGATGAGTTGTGCAGATAGCTGTGTGATTGTGATCGGAGAAGGATTGCCTGGTACTGTAGAATTTCTTACATACAAATGTGCTGTGTATTGAAAGTGGGTCGTGATTTGGTTCCCCACTGTGTAAACTGTGTTCTGCTTGCTCAGAGCTGTATCCAGCCCAAACGGACTAAATCCGCGGTTATCTCCATGCTGTCGGGCCTTGCCAATAGGGCCATGCCAGATTACTCCACTGCACAGATAAAAGCCATCGACGAGAGACCTGCCTGGGAATCAGCCCCATGCTCCCTGCTCAAACAGGAACAATGCCTCGGTGAATCGTGTTGGCTCTGCTTCTCCTAGTTCTCCAAATCAGCCACCTGCAGTCTCGATTTTCACCCAGCATATGTCCATTTCTGGGTATCGTGAGTAACCATCAGGGTAGCTCCCTGCAACAACAGCTTAATCTAAGTGTGTCATCTGATTGTCTTGTTCTTTTTCTTCCTCGAACTGAGCCCTCTGGCTCCGGATTACAAATAGCATGTATTGTGCATGTTGTTTTATTCCATAACTGGGCCCCAACCAGCTGCGATGCTGGCCTACCCCGGGCCATGGTCCTGGCTAGCCCATCTCTTCTCCACCTGGGTACCCAGAGGGTGTGACTGCTTAGGGACTCTGAATGCATGCATAACTGTTTGATTGATTGAGCATTTAAGCAAATTAACCTGATTACGCCCCTCTCTTGTTCAAGTCCCCTAAATAAATCAGATCTACCTTTTTCTGCCTTTGACCTAACTGTGGTTCCAGTTTATGCTAAGAGTACTGTACTGTTGCCAATTGCTGTGCATAACCTTGTTTTACAGGGGTTCCCCAGGGTCGAGCCACAGGAACCAGCCCTGGTGGTAAGTGCAAACAGTGGGGGTACTGGTAGGGTATATCAGGGGTACTGTGAAAGTGATCATTGTGTATTGTTCCGGCCACTAGCGGGGAAATAGGGGGGTTACAGTGTCCCGGAGGCTGTGCCCGAGCTAGTTTGACCACTACCAACTCTGACCTCTAGGTGGAGGCACCTGTTTCAGAACTCAGGCCCCTTAACCTGCTACTAGCCAAGCAGGCAGGGGTAGTAGCCCTTGGGATAGCGCCACCTAGGGGTTACACTAGTAAATTTATTAATATTGTGTTCGTACAATATTGACAAAGTTACTGATACACACAAGTAACTGTAACTGAGTGAGACTGTTGCTGGCAGTAGACACAAGTGGAGTGTAAGAGCTGGTCACCATGGTTTGGGTTGGGGGAAGTTATGAATAACAGGAATGGACTACCAAGGAAAATATGTAAGTTTTTTTAAAATGGAGTTGGGAGAAGGAAGGAGGGATACCACTTGCACCAGGGGTTTTTATTTTAACAAGGGACCAGGATACTTGGGAGAGGGCAAAAGTGAAGTAACTCAGGCAAGGTTTAATAAAGCAGTTATTGACCTGACTTTGTATAATGACTGTCAGTCAATAGTTTATCCCCAATATTTGCATAATTTGTATACTATTAGCAGAGAACTCCACTCATAATTTGTTTTATTAAACATTTTGAATGAGACATTTGCACAGCTTTTTTGCGTAGCTCTAGTGCAGGTTTCAGTTAATCAGCAACTGAATTCAATGAGCTGCAGCTAGTTTTTAGAGCAGCAACAATGTGGATCAAGTATGTCTCACTAGAAAGGATGCCGGTGTACCAGTTCACCGGTGTACTTTCTGGGTCTGACCTACGGGTTCTTGAGAGGGACGCTTAGCCTCATAATCTCGCAAGTCCAGAGTGAAGAAGAGGTCACATGACTGCCGAAAACAATGCAGATATGTAAACTTTTACCATCTCTGCCCTGCTATACACATGTGTTTTTTTGGAGACTGTGTAGCAGGACAAAGAGCTGTGTGGCAGTTTGCTTCTAGAGAAATTCTCAGTTGCAAGAAGTAGCAAACTAAATACATTTAATTGTCCTAAGGGACATTTTTAGTGTTTTGGGGCTAGTTTTGATAACTTTTATTTGGTTTAAAAAGCTGATTTTGTTTCTTGTTTCTTTTATTGTATTAGTCTGTGCATGTCTGTACTTAAAACATTTTTTTTGCAGAATGGCATAGATTTTGCCCCCCTCCCAATTACTTTTTATGAATTGTTTCAGGGATGTTTATAGAAATTTTGGTTTAGTATAGCGCCTTTCTTTTACCCTAGGCATTTTGGAATTCAAGGAGGCAGGAAAGCACACTGATTAAGCACATTGAGCTGCAGCCAGCCTGTCAGTGCAGCGGCAGCACTATCACTCATGGTGCTGGTGATCTGGGTTTGAAAAGGAGCCTTGGTCATTGGTGGCCAGTCAGGTGGAGGAGAACTGAGTGTCCCATGGGATGTTCTCCTCCTATGGCGAGGGAGGGCAGTCAGCTGCCTTATGCCATATCCCCCCCCCAACTCTCCCTGAATGTGGCTAGTTTGTGGATCAGGTCAATGAGACTAGCATTACAAAAAGAAGCTCACCCCCCTCCCATGCATGTGCTCAAGCAGTTGCCTATGTTAGCACTAGGCTAAGTCCCAACTCACTTCAGAGTGTGCAGGGCATTACAGAGGCAGCTGTTCGTAGTGAGAGCTAGCATGGTCCCAGTATCTCATAGCCACGTGGTTACTAGCTCCTCTCCCCCCCCCGTCTCTGGGGGTATTCCAGTGACACCAGCTTACCAACTTAGTGGAACAGGCAGATGAGATGCTTTTCATAATAAGTGACTTTAATCACTGAGGTAACTTTCAGTACTAAGGGACATTTCCGGGGGCTTCTGAGGGGACTGATAAGATGTATGGCTGTGGACTGTGACTGTTCACACATCTGAGTTTCCCATCAATCAGTCAACTGTCACTTTCCATTGCATAACCGTGTGGCAGCTGCAATGATGGCGACTTTGACTCCCCTGTGAGAATGTGGCAGCTCTCATCCCTCCTTCTGTGCTAACCTGTATTGCTATCACAGAGGGAACTCTGTGAGGTCCCGGCTCACCTCAGAACAGACAAGGCACAGCTGGTGTGGCCATACATACATGGGTCAGCTATACTGCCATCTGGGTGACTACAGGTGGCGGTGCATCTGGAGTGGCAGGGGAATGCCAGCTGTGACATGCTCTGTATGCTAGTGTCCATGAGCTTGCACACTCTAGAAAGTGTGTGTCCCACGGGGTTCAGTAAAAAGCACTGTAAATCCCCAGCCCTAGCAGGATGATGAACCAGCTTCTCACAGGTCCAGCACAAGCAGTGTTGGCCCTCTGGATCTGGATCCTGATCTGGAGTGGGGAGGGTGAACCCAGCTGCACCTGCCATGAGGGGGAGGCCATGCAGATGTCATAGTGATGGTAAGTCTGCAGGAAGTCGAATGATGGGGCGGGAAGGGGGGACTGGAGAGGAAGGAGTCACAGTTGGTGCTTTCGAGCACAAATAGCATTAACACTGAGCAGCAAACCTGAAGACCTGGGTTTGAATCCCATACAGTAGGTATCACTTGCACCAGGAGGGGTGAGAAAGATGTGAAGGGACATGGGCAGGCTAGAAGAATGGTCAAATACATGGCAGCTGAGATTCAATGCAAAAAAGTGCAAAGTCATGCACTTGGGGCACAGGAACCTGAGGGAAGAGTATTCAATGGGGGGGGGAGTACTGTTGGCCACCTAACAGGAGAGGGATCTAGGAGTGATTATATCTGAGGACCTAAAGATGGCTGTACAGTGTCAGAAGGTGGTTAGAAGGGCCAACAGGATGCTGGGGTGCATTGGGAGAGGCATCACCAGCCAAAAGAGAGAGGTGGTGATGCCACTGTACAGATCATTGGTGAGATCTCATCTGGAGTACAGTGTCCAATTTTGGAGGCCTTATCTCATTAAAGACATAGACAAGGTGGAGGCAGTACAGAGAAGGGCTACAAAAATGGTACAGGGGCTGCACCAGAAGTCATATGAAGACAGGCTGAAAGACCTCAATATGTATTTTCTGGAAGTGAGGAGACAGAGGGGGGACGTGATAGAGACATTCAAGTACCTCAAAGGGATAAAAAAGGTACAAGCGGGAAGCATCTTTCGGAGAAGGGGATACAATAGAACTAGGGGACATGACCTGAAGCTGGAGGGAGGAAGGGTCAGGGGAAATATGAGGAAGTACATCTTTACAGAGAGTCATAGACAAATGGAACAGCCTCTCGGCTGGGGTGGGTGGGGGCAAAACGGTGGAGGAATTCAAAATGCATGGGACAGACACTTGGGATTAATTGGAACAAGGAGAGGGGAAAAGCCACAGATCAGCTAACTCTATAGCGTAAGGAAAGGTAGGTCAAATGGGCAGACTAGATGGGCCAGGGGGTCCTTATCTGCTGACAAATTCTATGTATCTATGTTGCATACTCTGTGACCCTGAGCAAATCACTTAACTTCCCTGTGCTCCCACAATACATCTGGGAATGAGCTTCAGCTCAAAGGTACCTTTCCTGGCCCAAAATAGTACAAGTAAAAAGGACTGAAGACTCCACACATTCCAAACTGAAGGTCCTTGACTTCTGGAGGGCAGACTTCACAAAAATGAAGGCTTGTTTGAGGGACAATCTTAGTAATACAACAGAAGGGAGCATTGAGGAATGCTGGACAAGGTTGAAGGATGCAGTAACAATGGTCATCACAGTGTGCCTGCCAGTTTAGTAAGAACAAAAGGAGGAAAAACCCACTGTGGTTTTCCAAAGAGGTAGCAACAACAGTGAGAGAAAAGCACATAGCCTTCAGAAAATATAAGGAGTCATGGAACGAGGCGGATGAAATCGAATACAAACAGAAACTAAAAGAGGCAGGGAAAGGGATAAGAAATGCAAAGGCATAGACAGAGGTTAGGATAGCTCAGGAAATGAAAAAGGGTAACAAAACATTCTACAGGTATATACACGAAAAAAAGGAAGACCAAAGGGGGCATTGTTAGGATCACAAAAAAGGACAGACAACACACAGAGCAGGATGGGGAGAAGGCAGAGGCACTCAATGAGTACTTCTGCTCAGTCTTCACAAAAGGAAACTGATGGAAATGGACCAGCAATAGGCATGACGAAGTGTCCAATTGAAGGAATAGACACAGGTCCCTTCACAGAGAAAAGAGTCCTAGAGGAAATAGACAAGTTAAAGGTAGATAAAGCTATGGGACCAGATGGGATACACCCAAGAATACTTAAAGAACTTGAGGGAGAACTTGCTGCACCATCAGCAGTGCTCTTCAACAAATCATTGAGGAGGGGGAAGGTGCTGGAGGATTGGAAGAGAGCAACAGTAGTACCACTCCACAAGAGTGGAAGCAAGGAACAGCCAGGAAACTACTGTCCGGTTAGTCTAACATCAGTCATGGGAAAACTGATGGAGTCCCTGCTGAAGGAAAGAATTGTAGCTCTTTTGGAGCAAACTGGTCAGCTCGACAAAAATCAACACAGTTTCATGGTAGGGAGGTCATGCCAGTCAAACCTGGTTGACTTCTTCAATTGGGTCACCAAAACAATAGATCAAGGCGGGGCAGTGGATGTGGTTTACCTGGACTTCAGCAAATCTTTTGACTCTGTTCCACACAGGAGGCTAGTCAAAAAACTGGAGAACATGAGAGTCAGGCCCGAGGTAATGAACTGGGTCAGGAACTGGTGACATGGGAGAACTCAGAGAGTATTAGTGAATGGCACTTTGTCAGAAGAGGGAAGGGTGACTAGTGGGGTCCCGCAGGGCTCGGTTCTGGGGCTGATCCTCTTCAACATATTCATCAGCGACATTGCCGATGGACTGAAGGGAAAGGTGTGCCTGTTTGCAGATGACAACCAAATCGGCAACAGGGTAGACACACCTGAGGGACAGCATAGCATGGAAGTTGAGCTCTGAAAACTGGAGGAGTGGTCCAAATCCTGGCAATTGAATTTCAATGCCAAAAAATGCAAGGTCATGCACTTGGGAAACCGTAACCCAGGGAAAATGTACTCAGTGGGTGGAGAGCAGCTGGTGGCTACCAGGCAGGAGCGTGACCTGGGGGTGATCATATTGGATGACCTCAAGGTCAGTAAACAATGTGAGAAGGCAGCACTAAAAGCTAGTGGCATCCAGGGATGCATAGGGAGGGGCATCACAAGCAGAAAGCATGAAGTATTCATGCCCCTGTATCAGTTCCTGGTAAGGCCTCACTTGGAGTACTGTGTCCAATTCTGGAGACCACACCTCAGGAAGGACATAGATAGGTTGGAGACAGTTCAAAAAAGGGCAACAAAGATGGTGCAGGGCTTGCATCAAATACCGTACAAGGCAAGACTAGATGACCTCAAATTATACTCCCCAGAGCAATGCAGGGATTGTGGGGACATGACTGAAACATTTAAATACCTAACAGGTAACAACAGGGTACACGTGCAGAACCTCTTTCAGGTAAAAGACTAGAACAGAACTAGAGGGCATGACCTTCGAATTAAGGGAGGAAAGTTCAGGAGCAATATGAAGAAATTCTTCCTTGCTAATGGATAAATATGTAAAGTGTAGTGTTCTGTATACAATAGTGCAATACAGGATGGAGACAGTAATAAAAAGCACAAAAAAATGTGCAAGCATTTGCTGTGGCCTGAAACAGAACCCCAGTCAGAGCAAGAGCCCCAGCCCAAGAAACTACAAATGTAAGTGCAGTCATTTGATCAAGTCTGACACCCTATGTCTCTGAGCCTGATACCCTGCCTAAACATGACTCCCTGCTAGAGGCTACTACCCTGCCCAGGTATAGTCAGTGTCAGTGGCTCAGTAGGTAGCACACTCACCTCTGAGGCCGGGAGATCAGAGGGCTGTGGGTTCAGTTCCCACATCTGGCACTTGGGTTAATATCCCAGTACTGACACTGTAGTGCAGCATGAGAGGGGTGCTGCACTTCTGAGGTGCCTTCTTTCAAATGAGACGTTAAACCGAGGTCCCATCTGCCTGGATTGGTGGTAGTTCAGGTGGATGTTAAAGATCCCATGGCACTTATGGAAAAGAGTAGGGGAATTTCCCCGGTGTCCTGACCAAATTTCCCTCATTCACTTAAAATACTACCAACAGCTTAATGTGGTTCAAGATCAGTTGGCATTCATCTGTGTCTCCCTCCCCCGGGTCGTGCCTGAAAATAGGCAGGATTTGTTTAGTGCACTTACCCGGTCAACAAAAAATAAATAAATAAATAAATAACTTTCTGTCTGAGCTTGACTCCCTGCTTAAGTCTAATGTCCTACCTGAGCTTACATAGATTCATATGCAACAAGGGCATAAAAATGCATGTCAGCTCATCCAGCCTGCCCACCCTACCTAACTACTCTGCACTAGCTGTAGTGGGTGTCCCTTCCTATTGTTTCTGCACCCCATTTTTCTAACTAATCTCATATGCCTGTCCCATTCCTTCTTGAAATCGCTCACTGATTTGGCTTGTACCACTTCATCTAGCAGCTTGTTTCACTTGTCCACTATTTTTTCCATGAAAAGCGCTTGCAGACATCTCTTTTAAATCCCCCCTGCAAGTTTTAGTGAGTTTCCCCTTGTCCCTATATTTGAGCTCAAGCATAAAAGTTCCTTGACGTCCACTGTATTTATTCCATGCAAGTACTTGTATGTCTCAACTATGCAAACCCTTTCACTCATCATCTTAAGCATGTACATGTTCAAGTCCTACAGCCTCTCCTTGTATGTCTTGCCCCTAGGCTGTGGACCACATGGTGGGTCTGCACTGTACTGCTTGATGCCCTGCCTGAGCCTGATGCCTGGATACTCTAACTGAGCCAGACCAGCTTTCCAAGTCTAATTCTTTACCTGAAGGTGACACTCACCGTGAACATGATGTCCTGTCCAAGCATGATGCACAATGATAGCCTGACAACCTGCTAGAGTTTTCTGAAATGTGCACCCCATGCCAAAACATATCAGTGGATGAGTCCCTTCTGCTGTTCAAAGGAAGAATAATATTTAAATGGCATCTTCCCCTGAAACATGCCCATTATGAAATCACAGTAAACTGTACAAACTTTGACACCTAAACTGGAAATAAATGAGGGCATAGTCAGACTGACCGATAGGCATTGCTGCAGAATGATCTCATATATTGAAAGGAAGGCTGGACTACCCAAAAAGAAAGTGTACTACAAAAAAGGCCTCAGGAGAGACTCAGGATATTATAGTCCACAATACCCCATAGAGCCCGACCTGTTTCTGGAGGATTTTTTGAGAAATACCCCATCCAGTGTATTTACCGTTATGACTAATGGCTGGTACAAATGTTCATTCTGTACGGGAGGAGAAGACCAAGGCAGTTACTTTCTGGGTTTGAAACACACTGGGACAGGTTATTATTTTACCTATCTGAGTTCCCACTAAACTTTTTTCGTGGGACCTGAGGCTGTGGTTTATAACTGATAAGAGTATGGTGTGCTCAATGGTCCTGCATGGGAAGAGCAAGCCAATGCTGCCACATGTTAAAAAACATCTAGGGGCAGGTTATTATGTTACCAAGCTCAACAAAGGGGCTAGTTGTATACAATTGTTATGTAAGTTTTAAGGTACTAAATGGGTCCACTTTGTTAAGTGCTCAGTATTATTTCTCTGGCCTGTAGAAACTAAGGATAACAGGTCACTGTAGGAAAAGTGTTTATTTTCTGAAGCTGCAGAAAATAAAGAGTTACAGACATGGGTAATATCCCCATCCAAAGATGTGCTACCCATAGTCTTCCTATGAATTGCAGTATGCACAATAATTGAAATCAGAAAAAGTGCAAGTCTCACTGTTTTTCAACCTACATGCCATGTTATTTTACACTGCATTAGCAAAATTTGTCACACTATTTCTGATTGTTCCAGTGCATTTTGGTAACACAGTTGCTAAATACATGCAACTTCACCATGGAATTCTATTCATACCTACCTACAGTATTACTGTATGCCCGTGTACTAAACTTTGTCATGCAGCTCCTTCCTGCCCACATTCCCCGCCCCCAGAACACCTCAAAGCATTACGTAAGCTAGGGAACAATATATATTGTTTTAAAGGTTACAAAATGAGGACTTCAGGGATGAATGAGAAAGCATCCTCACCAATTGTTTGCTTTCCATAATCCTCCATTGAATTAGGCTCCACAGATACAAATACTGAAAAAAATGCAATATGTTGGCCATTTTTGGTCTAATGATCTTATTGTCTCATTTTACAAGTATAAAATCATCCTGTGCTGGACTTTTTCAGGGTGTAATAACTGTGTAGGTACCAAAAACTTACACCTGTACCAAAGGAGTCTTGGCACAACATGCTCCAAACCTGCTAACACTGCATTTACCAGGGATTTAAAACATACTTAGCAACCTATGTGACTAGGGCTTATTATTACCAGACTATGTGGTAAAGGTACATATAGTTGGTACTATTGTAGTCAGTACTCTCTCTAGAATCTAACAATGGGTGTTCCCATACCTGCATCTTACTTTATATAGATATTTGGTTTGCTAAAATGTGAACATTATGCAAACTTCCACTTCTTTTCATAGTTGTACCAAATGTAGAGAAGAATTATGGGTAACAAACATTTGTGTAGTAGGTGACATTACCATGTTTAAAACCAGTATTTTGTGCAGTTTCAGAAAATATATACTTTTCCTATGGTACCGTATTGCCCTGAAGGTCTATAGGCCAGAACACTCTGGTAGGCTTGTACATCTCTCAGGGGTGGGTGGGGGAGATAAGTGCAATGGATGTACTCAATGGATGTTTATTTATTTAGTTTTTGTTAACGGTAAGTGCACTAGCCATGAAATGACTATTTTCAGGCATGACCCGGAGAGTACAACAATCAAAGACAGGTACATATCATGAGTACAATGAAATTACAATAGCATGGGTCAAAACAGTTAGTAGTAATGAATACATGCAGCCAGGACAATAACAATCAATGTTGGAGGCAAGAGGCATATACAGTACAGTACTAAATTGCAGATGTAAAGATCATATGTAACTTGGCCATTAGGTTGATTTTTACACACCATCCTTGGACATGAATACTATCTATGATTCTGAATGTGCATACGTTCATGGCAAGGCATAGAGCATAAATGGATGCATACATGCAGTGGAAGACGTTTACTGTATGGACATCTTTCAGAATCAGGCACATTGCTCAAATGTGTATGAAAAGGATTGGACCATTAAGTGTGAGAGTAATTTCAACCTTTTTTGAACCATTCAAGTTGACTCATATTAATTTTACAGGCTGTAAAGTCAAAGATTTTTTTCACTGGCTTTAAAGGCAAAGATAGAGTTATACCAAATCAGCAGATTTTAATCATGAATGGCACAGTACATATATAACGTGTCTGATAAAAAAGGCCTTAGAATATGTTGTTTTCCGGTTCAATCACAAAAGTATGAGTCATTCTCTGCAGTTTATTCAGAACTGTTGTACTATGGGTCTCTGCTCTTAAATGGAAAAACACAAATTAGTGGTGCAAGATAATATAATTCAGTCTATTTTTGTACACTGTTACCATAGCTACCTATAACTCTTCCATAAGGTAAACAAAAAGAAATATATTTTTTTTTATTAGGAATGCATTAAGCTATCTTCTTTTACAGATTACATATCTACAGTGTTCAAACTGAGGCTAGTGTCAGGAGGAATTTCCAAAATGCAACTCTGGTGTTTGACCTGACCTGATTGGATAGGGCAGAAGGCAACAGGATCACTGGCATATTTTGTTCCTGGAAAATCTGCTCTATGTGTGGAGGCTTTTTATCTTCTTCACTAGAAGTCTGTGATTGGTTGGCAGATGTGCAACTCTTCCCCCCTTGTAGTGGCATGCACAGGATTTTGTGTGACTGGGTGGGGGAGGGCAGTCTAGATGAAAGATAATCCTTTTCTCACAAGGACATTTGGGGACTGCATAGGTCCATGTTTTTTGGGACACCCCCCAAAGCTATAGAGATAGCAACATTAAAGATTTCAAAACCTGGTGCTTTCTTCTATTTTGACTTTCTCTTTATGCCCCCCCTTTTTCAAGACTGCCTCCCAGTCCCATCACCAGCCTTGCCTGGGACTTCCCCCCTTGCCTCCTTCAGCCCCTATGGCTTCCCCCATGGTGAGGCTCTAGGTCAGCAGGGCCTGCCCCTGGGACTCTTGGGACATTTTCAGCCACGGGTGGGTGCTGCAGTCAATGGTGTGGAGTCTGCAGAGGAAACCTCCCTTCATGCTGCTCAGTTGGGGTGTTTTTCCTGGTTGCTCCAATCCTCTGTAGGATGTTGGTGCTCAACGTGCTCGTGAGAACTGTAGTATGCATTGATGGCACTGGGTCATCGAGCACAACCTATGCCACCCACCCACTTTGTTCCTATCACACTTCCACCCATTTTCACAGAGGAGTGCACCCACTGAATGCCTGATCTTCCTCCCCTGTGGCTGGTCTGCAGGACCCTGGCTCATTGTCGAACCTTGGTCACAGCATCACAAGCAGCAAGCATACCAGTGCACCAGTGGGTGTCTGCAATCTGGTGATTTCTAATGGTCTGCTTTTTCTCATAACACTCGATCTCCACCAGTTATTTCATACATTTTTAATGAGGCAGTGTGGTGATCCAGAGGTTGGAGCACAAGACTGGGAACCAGAGGAGACACGGGTTCAGATCCCACCAGAGTCACGTATTCACTGACTGTACCTAAACAACTCACTTAAACTGTCACTGTAAAAGTGTCAGGACTGACAGAAAACATACTGCATGTCGCATTTTCTCAACTGAGCTATTCCAGATTTAAAAAAATGTCAATTTTTTGTAAAGTCACCACACCAACCCACCCTGTTTGCCAGTGCTACTTACCAGTGCACACACTTGGAACATAGCAATGTTTGTACCCATCCTCTATTGACTGCCACCTTCCCCCAAGTTGTGACTGTGAAGGGATATGATTCATTTTACATTCAAAGTCGTGAACATACGAACATATGAAGAAGCCAGCAGAAGAAGGCCATTTGGTCTATCAAGTTTGTTCATATTACAGGGTCCATAGCTTGTGCTAATGTCCCTGCCCTCCTGCCCCACTCCTCTCATCCTCCCTACCCATGACCCTTACCCCCCCATACCTGACCAAGCCTCTCTTAAAGCTGCCCACTGTCTTCAATGAGATTACCTCTTCTGGCAGTGCATGCCAAGTGTCCACCACCCTCTCTGTGAAGAATTGCTTCCTGATCTCCCTCCTAAACCTCTCACCCTCAAGCTTAAGAATGTGCCCCCTCATGTTATGGTTGCCACTCAGCTTAAAGAGACTCTCCTTATCAACCTTATTTATCCCTTTCAAGTACTTGAACATCCCAATCATGTCCCATCTCTCTCTCTCTCTCCTGTCTTCCAGGGAGTACATGTTCAGTGCCCTCATCCTCTCCTCATATGCCTTACCCTGCTGACCAGCTATCATCTTTGTAGCCCTCCTCTGGACCTTCTCCAGCAGGTTAATGTCCTTTTTGAGGTGTGGGCACCAGTACTGAACTCTATACTCTAGATGCGGCCTTACTAGAGAACTGTACAAGGGCAGTATAATCTCCTATCTCCTACTACTGATTACCCTAGATATGCATCTCAACATCTTGTTTGCCTTTGCTGCTGCTTTCTTACACTACGTGGAGTGCTTCAGGTCACTAGTGATCATCATCACTCCCAGGTCCCTTCTTCTCTGATGCAGATACTCGGACTCCATCCAGGTAGTACTCTGTCCTAAGATTCTTGGCTACAATAGACATAATTTTGCATTTTTTGGCATTGAAGCCAAGCTGCCATATCCTGGACCACCTCCTTAGCTTTTCCAGATCTTTCTGTAGGTCCTGTATCCCTTCAGCTGTGTCCACTCTCCCACAGAGTTTGGTGTCATCTGCAAATAGGCACTTTCTGCCCTTAATGCCATCTCTAATGTCATTGATGAAGACATTGAACAACACCGGCCCCAGGACCAAGCCCTGCAGGACCCCACTGGTTACCTGTCTGGTGCCAGATAACTCTCCCCCCACAACCACCCTCTGGGTTCTGTCCTTCAGTCAGTTTTCCACCCATCTGGCCATCTTTTCCCCAGCCCCGAGATCCACCAACTTCCTGATCAACCTTTTGTGGTGCACAGAGTCAAAGGCCTTGCTGAAATCAAGATAAAGGCTGTCTACCACTTGGCCCCTGTCTACTGTCTTAGTGACACAGTCAAAGAAGTCAATCAGATTTGTTTGACATGATCTCCCCCCATAAACCCATGCTGCCTTGCATCCTGGAGACCAGGCTCCTCTAGATATTCCACTAACCTCTCCTTAAGTATGGTCTCCATGAGCTTGCCCACAATGGAGTTCAGACTAACTGGTCTGTAATTCCCTGGGTCATTCTTGGGACTGCTTCTGTGAAGCAGCACTACATGTGCTGTTCTCCAGTCCTGCGGTACTATGCCTGTCTCTAGTGAACTATTAAATAGATCTGCCAGTGGCCCTGTCAGCTCCTCAGCCAGTTGCTTTATTACCTTTGGATGTACTCCGTTTGGGTCTGGTGATTTGTCCGCCTTCAATGTCAGCAGCCCTCCCTCACTCTATCCTCCTTTATCACTACATCTGTGTTCCCCTCTCCCTGCTCCTCTTTTCCCCTCCTGAAGGTGCTGGTCCATCCTTCTCCCTGATGGAGGAGGCTGACTCTAGAGCATTAAAAAGAAATGAGCTCAGTCTTTGGTGCCCCCATCCTCTTTTACCCCTACTGTGCTGTTTTCTTCTCCCCTGAGGCTACCATTATGTGTGGGGAGAGCAGAGTGGTGGGGAATGTGATGCCAGGCTGCAGGAGGAGCTAAGGCAGAGGGAGGGTAGCACTGGAAGCAGGCCCATTAGTGAATGACATCGTTAGGGTGGGACTGTTGTAAGAGTGCCTTTTTCAGCTGTGCGCTCTTACATCTCTCCTTCCTCAAACCACATCATTTGGTTTCTGGCCTGCCATTAATGCTGCCTGCCACTGCTCTGCTACACCTTTCCCCCACACACACACATAACGGGGCCTCAGGTGAAGCAGCAAAATGGACATTAGGGATAATGGAAGATGGGGTAGACACAGCTCTACCCCTGAAGATCAAGTCCAATTTATTAAAATGTTCCTTACTTCTACTAAACTTCAGTACAAAGTGTTCAGGGGGGTTGGAACATTGCCCCTGACCCCTTGTTCCCCCATGCCCAATGCCCCCTTGGATAGATCTAGGTCTTGTTGTGTAAGCTTACTCTTTGTGCACAGCACAGGGTGATTAGAGATGGCCATTACAAGGGTAATGAGTAGGAAATGGGACCCCTGAATGTGATAGTGTGGTGCTCTCCCTCTCCCCTTTCTGAGTGGCTAGTTGTTTCACTACATGAAGTTACTTTTGCTATTATGCTCCAGAAAAGAAACAAAGCACTTGGAATCAATTCTGTCCATGCTGAAGTTTTGCAGTCTCTTCCTGAAGAGTGGGCTGCTATACTAGCCAAAGTATTTATGGCTATAAATTGTTCCTTAAGAATACCGTTTGACTGGTCAAGAGGTATTACTGTACTGCTTCTCAAAAAAAGTAATCGCCATGACCTGGCCTGTTATGGACCAGTCACTCTATTAAGTATACCTTTAGAAAAGTAAATGTGCATTTTATGGTATCTAGAAGTTTGAGAAATGGAAAACACTATTGTTTGAGATCTACAAGCTGGGTTTAAGGAAGGATATGACTGAACAAATCATAATTTTATGCTAAAGTACCAAGTGGATAAACACACTGGAAAGTTAGGGAAAATACTATTTCCAGCATTTCTTGATTTAAGCAGTGCCTTTGACAGCATTGATCATAGCATTTTATGGGAAATATTGATTTAAATAAATTAGATAATAGGTTGTTGGCAATCATTAGAATGCTTCACACCAATACTACAGCAAGAGTAGGGCTATCGGAAAGATGGACAATTATATAAGCCAATATGTATGAGCAGAGAAGTCAAGCAAGGCTGCATTTTGGCACTTTTTTATTAATCAACATATTAATAGTATATCTAACAGGATGTTACATAAACATGACGCCCTACCCTGTGTAGCTAATACTAAGATACCTTTGCCGATCTATGTAGATGATACATTTATGCTGTCACTTACTCATCCTGCGCTCCAAAATACCTTAACAATGATCTCAAAGAAGTTAGTAGATTTGAAACTTAACATTAATATTAGTAAATAACCTTCTTACCCCAACAGAACAAGTTCAAACCTTCAAATATCTTGATGTCACCCTGGACAGCTCTCTTTCATTTGCTCAGCATACAGAACAAATTGTAAAAGGTAGGCAACCCTAGAATTGACCTACTATACAAGAACCGATACTGCCTGCCCCAAGATGCCCTGTCTCTTGCCATTCTCTCCATCATTGATTATGGTTTAATGGTTTACGGTGCTGCCCCATACTCCACCCTCAAAAGTGATTCTGTTGCCCTAAAGAAATCCTGCCAACTGCTCCTAGGTGCTAACTGCCTAACCCACATCTGTGACCTATATGTGCAAGCTAACAGGCTAAACCTTCAAGGCAGAGTACAATACCAAGTATGTCTACTTGGGGGAAAATAACCTGTCTAGGACTCCCCCCAGCCATCCAGAAGCTCCTCATTACACCCCCCCACACAGGAAGCAGTACCAAACAATCTCTAATTGTCCCCTTCTTTCACACCTTGCAGGTGCAAAGGACATTTGTGTATGGTGCCCCTTTTGGGCTTAATGAACTCCTCCCAGACATAACGAATCAGCCCAGGCTGGGGTCATTTAAAAGAAAACTCCACCAACACCTCACCAATTGGAGCAGCTGTGATTGCTGACCAACCTGAGCAGCTGCGACTGCTTATCCTGTTTCCTTTTTCCTTACCCTCCTCCCACCCTCTTCTCCCTCTCCTCTCCTACCTCCACCCCTCCCTTGGTGAGCCCTATCTTATCCCCCTTTTTATTCCTTGATGCATTTACTTCCATCCATACATCTCTCCTCCCTCCCTGTCCCTCCCTACACTTTGACAATGAAGTGTTATTCTGCTTAGTGGTTTAAGTACTGCAGCTCTATTCTCGCATTGTATGTGACCCTATACTCACCTGTATTATTAACTGTTTAAGAATTTCACTGCACTTATATTTTTGTACCATCCCATTTTTTAAAATTAAAGTACTGCCATATGTTTCTGTTTGAACTGTCTGTAATTTGTTATTTTCTACTGAAGTGGGACCTTTGTAAATGAACCTCCAGCTTAAAGGTGTACTCCTAGATCTTAGTAATTAAATAAATAAATAAAAAAAGTCTGGCATTCAATAGGATGAATGGACCATTAATGGCTTGGAAATTGAAAGTGCTTTAAGCTATTAATATGTAGGTGTTATGTTTAATTACAATAATCCATGGGTCGCTCACTGGGACATTTGGAAGTTAAGCCAAATGAGAGAGACCAATGGTATCTTGAAATTGTGTAATTCCTATGCTAGAAATGTATTTGACTCTATGTTGAATGTTTATAAAGCCAAAGTAAAATCATCCATTATGTATGGCTCTGAAATCTGGGGGTTGGACGAAAAATGTGAATGTTTGGAGGCCCTTCAAATCCTGTTCATAAGGAAGATCCTGGGGCTGCCAAATGTTGTCCCCTAAAGCTCATTTAAGGGCAGAGGTTGGATTACTGTCTCTAAACACTTCTAGTTTTGTAAGTGTTGTATGATTGTTTTAAGAGAATAATGTCACTGGATCCAGAAAGGTGGCCAAGTGGAATTTTTGTGGAATCCTGTGGCTCAGGTTGTACAAGACGTAACATTCTGGATGGGGATATAGAAACATAAAAATATAGAAGTTGACGGCAGATAAGGACTGCAAGGCCCATCCAGTCTGCCCATTTCTTTTTCTACCATATGAATGTGCCATCGGCCTTTGCTCTGTCAATGGCCTATCTATTCATACTCATCTGTATTGCTCCCTTATGCCTATACCATGCCTGTTTGAAGCCCTGTGCTGTATTCATGTCCACCACTTCCTGAGGTAGGCCATTCCATGCATCCACCACCCTTTCTGTGAAAAAGAACTTCCTCACATTACCACTTAATCAGCCTCCCTCTAATCTCATGCTGTGTCCGTTTGTCCTGCTATTTTTCTTATTTTGAAACATGTTAGACTGTTTCATCTTGTTAATGCCCTTAAGGTGTTTGAATGTTTTGATCATATCACATCTCTCCCTCCCTCCTTTGCTCTAGGGTATACATATTGAGCTCCGTTAATCTGTCCTCATATGTTTTCTGATGCAGTCCCTGCACCATTTTGGTTGCCCTTCTCTGGACTGCCTCAGTTTGAATTAATGTCCTTGTGATACTGACCTCCAGTACTGCATGCAGTATTCCAGATGGGGCCTAACCAGTGTCTTGTAAAGAGGGATTATTACCTCCCCCTTATGACTTGAGATACCCCTACTAATACACCTTAACATTCCCCTAGCCTTACCTACTGCTTTAGTGGTCTGCTTGGATGATTTCAGGTCATCTATGATGATGATGCCCAAGTTAAAAACAAAATTAAATATTTGGGCATTAATACTGACTGGCTAAAATAGATTCAAACTGCTAGATTGAAAATGTTTATACAAGAATAGTGAAAAGAATTATGGACAATGAATGGCAATAAGACATTGCAATAATTAATGAATAGGGGGTTATCCTTCATAAGAATATTAAGTTCGTAGAGGGATCAGAATTTTATTTAAAATTCTGTAGAAATGTAGACCATAGGAAAAGTTTAGCTAGGTTCTGCTTTCAAATCTTTCCTATGACAATGACGAACCTGTATTGGTTAGCCACATAATGATCTTCCAGTTCCCTTTATTTTACAATGCCCTAAGTTAGATAACATCAGAGCAAAATGGATTGAACCTCTTTTGTATGATAAACCATGGAAATCTGAGTTGGAATCTGAGTTGGAAAATTTCAATTCTTATTGCAGTTTATGAAAGAATCAATAATCTTGGGTACAGCACTGCTTCATTTGCACTTCATGCTTGGAGGAGAAAATGAATGATGTAAGGATTATAGTTCTCACAAACTCTGAGTATCATGTTTATATTTATTGCCATTTGTAGATTTGACATGTTTTATGTTTATGTACGTATTTATGACATTTGTGGGATCTGGCATGATGCCCTCAAGCTATATCTTTTAATAAAACAAAATCTGAAATCTGAGTAGGAAATGGAATTCTGCAGCACAGATTCATAATATTTGTCCAGTTGTATTTATGGAAGGAAGTACGGTGCAGAGCACTGAACTGTGAAACAGGAGAACACAGCTTTAGATTCCATCAGTGGTATTGGCTTCCTGTGTGACCTTACGCAAGTCATGCAACCTCCATGTGACCTCCCTGTACTATAATTTGTACCAGTGGTATTATTTGATAAAAGCAGGATCTGATTAAAAATGAGATATTTTATCTCAGCTGGGCTGTCCTGGGTAAATAAAATGAATTACTGTGTGTTTGTGTGTGTGTGTGTGTGTGTGTGTGTGTGTGTACACATGCGTTTATGTTTGCCCTTGTAAGAAGCTTCTATTTTTTTCTATCCATAAAAGCAATCAAATAGCATTTAAAATGTTGCATTACAGAAATCAGAAAAAAAAAACTTTCTGTAATAATGCACAATCTGTTAACACTAAGAACAGATCAGTAAGTAAAAGCTATTTTAAACCTGATCTTACCATATGTGTTCGGGTTTCTGCACACAGCCCCTCAGAGGTGGTAGCAGCCAACTGATGCAGTCTACCTCCATAGGAACCTAGCTAATTATCTGTTCTCAATTAAAACCTCAATAATTGATTTATAGGCAGCAGGCGGTACATAGTCATCATCTTCATTTAGCAACCCATTGCTGTGCTTTCTTGCCCTTTTAGTTTCCACATGCTCATTAAATTTCTGTTAATAAAAATATCATGCTTTTGTTGAAATGATGATTGAATCATCATCCAGGCACATGGCAGGTGTTTATTTGCAGGTGTTTATTTGCATATGGTAATGTAAAGGCAAGGTATTCTAAGGTGCTGTCTGGTGGTCCAGCAGTAATGTGTTGCAGTTCCGAGCAGGTGACTCTGGTTCACAGCAAACCTAAGAAAGTACTTGGGTGGCCAAGGCTGGCAGAAGTGTTGTCCTGAAAAATGTGTCCCAGCTTGAGGAAGGAGAACACCACTGCCAGTTTTCACAGCAACCTCATGGACTGGACCAAGGAGCTTGATTCTTCTTGGGGGGAAGGGGGGGGGACTGCATTATGTCCGACACTGCTGCAGGCGAGGCCCAATAGAGGGCAATGCGCAATATCAGAAAGTTGGGCAGGTCACTTACAGGTCAGCACCATATCTCATTTGAAATAGCATGGCTTGAGCTTTTGCACAATGAGGAACCCTTCTCACCTACTGTACATTCCCACTTAAAATGTCTATGATGATATTGGACAGGTCTTCTGAATGAATAGAAATGCCACAACAAGCCATCATTTAATTAAATAGCTATGATTTTTTTTAAACTTAAATATATTATTTTAACTGTCATTTTGTGATGGCACAAACTGAGAAAATGTTGACATTACCTGAGAATATGTACTGCTGATCTGAAGAAATGAAGCTCCTAGCCCTATTGGCTCCAAAGTTAACACTGATATGTACAATAATAAATAGTTGGTAGGCTAAGGTAGTGTGTATATATATATATATATATATATATATATATATATATTTATACAATGGGGGTGAGACATATTCCAGTGAGATAAAACAAGTTATTTTCACTACAGTGAAATAAATCCTGCTGACATCAGCAGAGTTAAAATAAATGCCATTTATTACACCCGCGCTAAACCCATACTAACCCGTGCAAGCCACGCAAACCGTGCAAAAGCAGCGCAAAGCCATGCAAATGGTAACTTTTGCAACAATAGTGACCCCCATTGTATAAATAGGATACGTGATGTGCACTCGTATGACATGGAAAATATTTTCACTCCTGTACAGTGACCCCTGGATACTCACTCGTGGCTTCGCCACTCGTGAATCCAGAGGTCACTCTAGAGGAGTGAAAATATTTTCCATATCACACTTGTACCCATCACATATCCCCTACTGAGATTATATATACATACATATATATATATATATGTACATATCTACAGGATAAAACACTTTGACTTTTTTTTTTTTTTTTACTGTTTCTTTACCCAGCAATGCCAAGTTTAGATGCAACTTCCGGTTTTCACTGAGGTCCTGAGTCTACCCATTACCACAGCTGGTTACATTGAAGTACTGGGAGGGTAGGTGACTTACTCAAGGTCACATGTTGGCTCTAGTGGGGTTTGAACCTGTGATCTCACTTCATTAAATACCATTCACTAAAATACCACCAACAGCTTAACCTGGTTCTGTAAGTCAGTTTCCATCTGAACACATATTCCTCTTCCCTTTCCCCTGGGTCACACCTGGAAATGAGCCTTGGCTCAATGTTCCTCTCCCAGTTACCAACTTTCAAATAAAATAAATAAATAAATAAAAATAATCTCCTCATACCCAAGCTCATGCACTCACCACAAGACCACACTGTCTCCCTGTAATACCACAAGCACCATCTGAATGACAGCAAAGCACACTCGGGACCTGTGCCACAGGCCTTACTCTCAACCAGACACGAGCTTTGATGGACTGGGGACACATTGGCTTGAAGACCATACCATGGTGCGTGAGGGTGGGAGGAAGCCATTTCAGCCATGGAGGCAAGATAAGTGGTGTCAGGACTTTGTGTTTGCCTGCCCAATGGGGTGACTGGTGCAAGGAACCAAAAACAGAAAATTAAGGGAAAACAAAAACTTGTAACCCCAGATCTCCAGTGGTGAGCATACTCTGGGGTGGCATGGGGCCATAATGTCACAAGACATTATGCCGCAGGGCAAAATCACACTGTCAATACAGCGCGATTTCTGCCATGAGGCATGAGTCTTTTTATGTGGGGGGCTCCGCCCCACACCCCCTGTTACGGGGGGCTGCGCCTACTAACCCCCACTAAAGATTCTCAACTCTGGGGGTTACCTGGGAGTGCACAAAGTAAAATAAAATAAAAGTTTCTGGGACCAGAAATCAAACCCGTCCCAGACGCAGCACCTGGGTTCCTGCTGCTGTGGCTCAGTCCAGTGAGCCACAGCAGCTGCTCAGCAAAACCCACTGCCAGCAGAGGTTTTATCCCCTGCCTGGGAAAGAGCGAATGGTGCAATATCGCGTACAGAAGTATACGTGGTATTGCACCATTCGCTCTTGCCTATGGCGCTATTCCGGGTTAGCCATAATGTTGTATGCTATTAAGCATGCAACATTATGACCTATTATGTTCTGGGACCAGGTGTTCAGTTAGAGAAAGGGGCCCCTGTGTGGTGAACTAACTAGACTTACAGTTACAGCTTCTTGGTGCCTTCTGCCATTTGTCATTGACTCAGCAGATGCAGAGATGCAGACAGATGAACGCATCAATGAGTCTCAGCATTTATTAAAGCACAGCAGCCTCAGGTAATCCTAGTCATCACTGTTCAAAACAGTCACAGTGAGATCAAGCAGTCACAGTGAGGTGTCATTGCCTAGGCAAGAACAGTAATAAAAGTTTATTGGAAAGGGCCAGATACAGCTCTTCAAAGTGATTCCTTATGCAGGCAAAGTCCTGGAATATGAGTGTCCAGCAAATTATACTTGTACAGAGTATGTCCATTAGTGTTGTGACACTTCGACTGGAATGATGGTAAACGCCCGATCAGTGGCCTGAACACCAGCATCCTGCCTCTTGTGAAGGCTCATGGGTAGCACTGGACAAATGCAGACATAGCGCTTTCCTTCAGGGCTTGCTGAATCAAAAATCAGATGGCAAGCCTGTTAAATTAATATTTACATAGCAGAACCCTCTTTTTAAGGTGATGCTGATACCTCAGTACCTTGATACTGGAATCAGGGTTGTAGGTTCAATGCCTCCCTCCATGCTCATGAGCTAGGTGTCAGTTGTAAGGCTTACCAGACAGCTGTCTGGCTGACTCAGAGAGGCAATTGTTAGAGTTGCCAGTAGAGATCATGATAAAGTGGCTGGTTGACTGGTGTGTCAGATGAGATGGGCTGCTTCAGAACCATTGCTTCTCCCTGATAGACCGTACCTGTCCCATATAGTAGCCCAATGCACTGGTAGCCCTACTGTTCAGACAGTGGGGCTCACCAACATCATGAGGGTCAAGGCTCCTGTACTCCAACTTTATTCTCACTTTACGCACTTGAGCCTCATGCCACCCTCAAAGAGGTATACCGACAGAAGTCTCCTGATGTTAAATCCCAGACTTTTTATGCAGTTGGGACTCAAAACACTTCATTTGCCAAAAGGTGGGCATGGCCAGGAACCCAGCCTTAAAGGAAAACTGCACCCTCATATCTTCTAAATGTTATTTGTTTCCATGTCAACAGACAACTCTTTTCACATAGCTGTTAAAGATGTATGCAACTGCTTCAGTTAGTTTTCACATTTCATATTAGGCCCTGTCACTGTCCTGGGAGGGTCCATTTCGTGGTTGTTGAAATCTCATTGTCCCTGAGAGCTGCATTAGCATATGAGAACATGATGTCAGATCAACCATTTATATCATGTATCTTATGCTGAAATAACAAATGCCCTGCAAAAAACTCTCTGGAAACTTATAAACTGAATGGAGTTTAAAGGGGAAAAATCTGCATTACAACTTACATAGCTTGTAACACTCACCGAAGGTAAATGTGGTATTTCACACCTTCTTGCAGCTTGTTTCTTTTAAAACTACTGAAGCAGACAGGCATACTGGGGAGTTTAGAGGTTGATTACACATCACATTCTCATATGCTAATGTAGTTCTCAGGAGCAATGAGATTTCAACAACCATGAAATGGGCCCTCCCAGGAAAGTGACAGGGCCTACTATGAAGTGTGAAAACTAAGTGATACAGTTGCATACATCTTTAACAGCTACATGAAAAGAGTTGTCTGCTGACATGGAAACAAATGACATTTAAAAGATATGAGGGTGCAGTTTTCCTTTAAAGTGGCTCCCCAACATTAGTTGGGTTACATGCTGAACTGAGAAACATCATTGGTTCAAATCCCTCCTAGCTACTCTGCCTGTGTGACCTTGAGCAAGTCACATGATCTCCCTATGCTTCCATTCTCCGAGCTGTAAAAGTGATTAAAAGCAGGATCGCTTTGAAAATTAGATGTTGAACTGCAGCTGAGCTATCCTAGGTAAACACAACAAGAATTTCCTAATGGAGGGCAAGATGACTGCCACAGCACTTTGCCTAGAGTGCTTGCTATCACAGTAACTTTTAAACTTTGTAATTTCTACTCATTCTTATCTCCATTCTTATTCCTGTAGATGTATTTTGGCTTTTATATTAAATTTGTGCAGCTGCTTGGAAGTTTTTTGTAGCCGTTTGGGTGACGTGGGCGACTGAAGTTTGGTTTTGTGGCGTGTCAGCTCTATACTGCTCTGAAGGCACATCTCTAATTATCCATGGCTTGTATTTGCTTGTAACCCCAACTTCCACCCCTTGTTTACCACTGCACCTTAGCAGTACACTGTCAGCGTGTATAGGTTTCCATTAATTTCATTGTCTATGCTACTTTTTGTTGATACCTTCTGCTTAAATTCTTGTACTGTTTGCTATATGCTCTCACACTGAATGACGTTTTTGGTGTTTTTTCTCAGTTGCTGCACCTTTGGTTTGTATGCTCCTCACACTGATTTTGTACTGTGTATTTTGTTTCTGTCCAATATTTGGATTGGTATGCCTTGTCTTGTACCCTTCTGAGTCACGCCTGAATATAGGCATTCAATTGAATTTTCAGTGAATACACAAACTTTCTTCACTCAGCCCTAGACAGCAGCAAACAGGTGGGGCCCATTTACATAGACCTCACAAAAGCTTTTGGTTTGGTCAACCACCATATTCTCTTAGCAAAACTTCTTACCCTAGGTCTGTCCCCTAAAACCATCACTTGGTTCTGCAGTCACCTCACAGACAGTACCCAGCAAGTAAAAATCAAAGGTACCCTGTCCAGAATCAAGGAGGTGTCCCTTGGGGTCCCCCAGGGATCTATCTTGGGACCCCTTCTCTTTAGCCTGCTCCTTAACACCATCCCTAGCTCATGCTCATCAAATATTCTACTCTGTGCGGATGATGCCGTAGTCTTTGCAAGCAACAATCAGTTTGGTACACTTACCAAAGAGCTCCAAAGCAGTTTTGGTGAGATGAAAGAATGGTTCCATCAGAATAAACTACTTCTCAACTACAAAAAAAAACCCCTAAAGTTATGCTGTTCTCATGCCACCAGGCTAAGAGGAAAGCAAGCCAGCTTGAAATACACAACAATAAGGGCGAATCCCTTGAACAGGTAAATACCTTCAGATACCTTGGAGTCACACTTGATGACTCTCTCACCTTCAACCCACACATTGACCACATCATTAAAACTGTGAATGCAAAACTTGGTATATTATACAAGCACAGGAACTCCATCACAACCAAAGCCATGAGCATTGTTGTCAACAGCTCTGTCCTCTCAGTCATCGACTATGGGATAACTATCTACAGCACTGCCTCCAACAACTCTCTAAACCAAGTCAAGATGGTCCTGAATAAAGCCTGCAGATTGGGCCTTGGCGTTGATAAGCTCACCCACACCAGCAATCTGTATGTCCAAACTGGGTGGCCCCACTTCAAACAGTGTACCAAGTCTGCCTCCTGGGTAAGAAGGCACTTCTTAACCTAACCCCTCCTGGGCTCCAGACACTATTATAACCAGTGCTCACTCCTCATTGCACCAGAAGCATTACCAACAACCCCCTCTGTGTACCACTTGGAAGGACAAGCCTTGCTCAGCAGTCCTTTGCCTATAGGGCCCCAAAATGACTCAATAACCTCCCTACCCCATTGAATGCCACAAAGATTGGCCATTTCAAAACAGAATTCAGAAACTACCTCTTACATGCAGGGAAGTGCAATTGCTTTGACTGGCCCACTCAATATTAATACCTTACTGCCATTTCTGCCCCTCTCTACCCTTACCATCTCACTCCCTTTTTATGTCCCACTCTCCTACATACCGTCCCTTCTCAAGTACCACCCCCACCTTTTCCTGACCTTACCTAACACCCTCTTACACCTCTACCACTCTAGACTGTGCTGCTTCGAGAGCTGTTTTCTCTAGACAAAGCTGTGAGCTGCTACTTTACAATTGTTTAATGTGTAATCTCTTCTGTATTAGCAATCACTGTTTCTGTACGTACTTGTGTAACCACCTTTATTATGTATATCTTGTACTCGATACGGAACCTTTGTTTTTTTTGTATTTATTTTTTGGCCCCGTGCCGCTTCCCCCTGTCCATACAAGGCTGAGGCATCAGACACCCACCTCGCACGCCGCCCCCATGCCCAGGCTTACCCCCTGGGTGGGGCCACCAGGCAGATGCCCCCTCCTCAAGGAACATTGTCTAGTGTACTTAAACACTCAACAAAAAACATTAAATAAATAAATAAATACTAGTGTCAATAGTTCTTTCTGGTAAGTCCTAGGCATACTACGAAATGAGAAACACAGATTAACTTGTGGTGCAGGTGAGTTGTCTTCATTTGTCAACATGAAGTTCAGCCCCTGTCTGATGGATGGATCTCTAGCAAGTGCAAGCTGATGGAGGAGTTCTCCCCTCAGTAAGGTGACAGTTTTCTGTGGGGAAGGTGCTTGACAATGTTTCAAAACAGCTTTTGGAAGGCATGGTTGAGGCACAAGAACAATTCCAGAGCATAGTTCTTAGAGTCATAAATTGGCACGCGTCGTTGGTCAAAATATGTACCAGGAACAAGTCTTGCCCATGGTTTACGGCTAACCTGAAAACTATGTTGAAACATAGGGATGCACTATGGAGAAAAGCACAAAAAAACAAATTTCCAACTGTTTGGTCTGCATTTAGAGCCACAAGAAACCAATGTACCAGATTTACTTGGGCGGAAAAAGCTAATTATTTTAGAGATGAACTAGCATCCTCCTCCAATTGTGCTGCCAAATTTTGGAGGACTCTAAAGGACATGGAGGGATACTGCCCGGCTAATTCCCTCCCTGCCAAAATCTCCACTAGTGGCTCATACACCACCAACAAGAAAACAATCTTAGACCTTAACAATCATTTTGCTGCCACCGAGCTAGCATTTGACTCTTCACCTGCCAACACCCTACGCACGCAAATTGTGTCCCAGACCTTGTCCAGTCCTACCCTTACCTCTCCCATGCATGATGTGCATTTTTCCTTCAGTACTGTCACAGTAAAACAAGTGGAGGATCTTCTCCTGCATCTCGATACTAGGAAGAGAGCAGGCACTGTCCTTATTGACCCTTACTATCTAAAAATAGGATACTATGTTCTTTCTACCCCCATCACACATCTCTTCAATATGTCCCTTTCATAGGGCCTTCTCCCTCTGGTTTGGAAAACTGCCCATGTTATCCCTCTACTCAAGTCTGATGATCTGTGTGATGTAAACAAATACCAACCCATATCCCTCCTCTCTATCCTTTCTAAATTATTTGAAAAAATTGTCGACTCGCAACTCAGACAACACTTGGAAACTTTCAGCCTCCTGGACCAGGTGCAATCCGGATTCAGGCCATGTCATAGTATGGTCTCAACCCTTGCTAAGGACTGGTTAAAATCCTTGGATGGCAAAAACCATGTCTGTGCTTTATTTCTTGACCTTAGCAAGGCTTTTGATGCTGTTGATCATGACCTGCTCCTGCTCTCATTACAAAACATTGAACTGGACACCCAAGTGCTGAACTGGTTTTCTAGCTACCTAACCAGCCGTCAACAGCAGATTAAAATGGATGGTGACCTCTCCCCACTAAAACCTCTTATGAGAGGTGTGCCCCAAGGATCCATTTTAGGCCCTTTACTATTTGCCATCTATATCGGTAACATTATTTCCGGTATAAAGGCCTCTAACATTCATCTGTTTGCAGATGATACTGTTCTTTACATTGACAGGCCCACCCCAGAGCTTGCTTGCAGAGATTTACAACTAGACTTCAACCTTCTGCAGCAAAATCTCCTTTATCTAAATCTTTTACTAGATGTCAAAAAAAACAAGGCAATGCTTCATTTGCCTTCTGTTAAAACATCTGGCCACTACCCTAGAATCCAAATTACCACCCTACTGGGGGAAAATATGGAGTTCATATCCAAATTGAAATATCTGGGATTCTGGGTTGACCATAAGTTGTCCTTCATTGACCATATCGAAGAACTAGTGAAAAAGCTAAATAAAAGGTTTGGTCTGTTCTCTGTATCTGGCACCTTCTCAGACATGAAGTGAAAATTCATTTGGTCCAGTCCACATTTCTTCCACGCCTCGATTACGTGGACTTCATCTATGGGCAAGGCCCTAGTACTGCTTTAGCAACACTAGACACTCTCTACCACAATGCAATAAGATTTATTACTGGTGCCACTTATTTCACTCATCACTGCTTGTTATATTCAGAAATTGGATGGCCATTCCTCAATTTTAGATGGAAGAAAAATGCAGTTACCTGGATTTAGCAAGCTATAACTAACAGGCTGCCCCAGTATATCTCAAAATGTCTGCCCATCTGTTCTGCGAGGAACTACCCTCTTAGGAGCCTCTCCTATATCACTTTAGCCATCCCTAGGGTCAGAACCCATTTTGATGAGGCTTCCATAAGTCATGCCCTGCCTGCTCTCTGGAACAACATCCAAAAGAACTTGAAAATAACTATCCCAGTCAAACTGGCCACCTTTAAATCCTTGCTGCCATATTCCTTCATGAGTCTTGCAACTGCTTTAAGTGTTGACTTACACCCCTCCTCTGACTTACTCCCTCTCCTTACTAAAATGTTCCTTCTGCCTTATTTCTGCAATCTTTTCTCAATTTATCTTGCACCAGTTGCACCAGTGTGTACATATTGGGTGGGATATTCAGAAGGGTTGAGCATGGCGCAATACAGTTGCACCATGCGCAACCCACTGATGCGCCCCAGCGTGATATTCAAAGGGGGATTGAGCCTGGCACAAATCCCAATGCGCCTGAGTGCATCAGTAATGTATGTGGCGCAGGTGGGGAGGGCGTGCCCATGCATACTCTGCACATTCTGATATTCAGCCTGGGATGTGCTGAGCCCATACATGTGCAACCCCTACCTGCGCTGCACACAGGTGAGCCAAAAAAAAAAAGGAGCAACAGCTGGCCACCCACAGATAAGCTGCCATATTGTACGGCACAACACGGCAGCTGCCACCTGTGGGTGGCCACCCGAGCTCCAGCTGCACCTTCATGGTGGCGCCCCCCCCATGCCCAATCGCAGGCATACATAGAGAAATAATAGTCCCATATCCCTGGTGGTCCAGTGGATTGCTTGCAGCCCGATGGCAGGCATCAGTAATATCTCACGACGAAGCAATCCAACCCTAGTGGTCCAGCGGTACCCCCACCCGCCCACTGAGCTCCACCGCCCGCTCCTCCCCGGTCAGTGGTGGGTGGCAGCTCCCCACCCGCTTGCTGCCCGCCACCCGCCGACTGACTCTTATGGTAGGGCTGTCGCCCTTTGGTCCTGGCGTGAGCCAATGGGCGTGCAGCCGTACCACCGTACTACACAGTCCAGATATGTGAATGGATCCATTCACATATCTGGACTGTGTAGTACGGTACGGGCTGCATGCCCATTGGCTCACGCTATGGACCAATGGGCGTACAGCCCTACCATACAGAGTCCTGGAGAGTGGATCATTGGCTGGGAGCCATAATCCGAGGGCTCGGTAGGGGGTGGTCCTCTCCTGTTGAGCATTGGAGGATTCCCTCCCTGATCTCCATTAAACCGCTTCCAAGTATAGGACTTTAGGTTAAAATCCATCTATGCACCTTGTCCTGAAGGAATCCTAGAATCTGAAGTTATTTAGAAGCCTACCACGAGACTATTAGGAGGAAAGGAGGATGGAAGCTAGCCAAACTATTGGTGAGACTCTTCCAACTTGTGGCTTTCTTGCATGGGCAGTGAGAGTATCTATTGCTTGAATGTTTCTGCTGTTTATTGCTGTAGTCAATGTGAGAGATTGAGTCAGTTAAAAAATTATTATTTGGTTCATCTTCCACTGGAGGTGAGAGCTCTAAACTGACTTATAAATTGTTTTGGTTACTGTTTACTATTTATTATTATAACCAATGTGAGAGATTGGCCTAGTGGAAATTATTATTTGGTTTAATTTTTCTATTGGAGGTGAGAGCTCCAAGGAATTCACTTACAAACATGGTATGATTCAGTTTAAAATTATTTATTTAGTTATTTTTCCATTGGAGGTGAGAGCTCAAATGGATCTTTATTTTTATTTATAGCTGGAACAATTGATGGACTTCAATTCTGGACTGTAAATCTGAACTCTGTATGAAATTGTTTTAATATTTCAAGGGGGGTATTTTATTTCATTTTATTTTATTCTATTTATTGTTCTTTTTAGGGTTGTTTAAGTTGGGGGTGGGAGGGTTTTGTTTGTATGAGGGTGAATAAATTGAGTTAAAATATGTGTTGGGGTATAAGAAGAACGGTTAGGCAGTACTCCCCCTCAAGCCTTCGGGATCTCCGTCTCTTTGAACTACCCCCACTTACAGGGGAGGTTTATGCTAGATGTCGAAATCTTGGCATTATGAGATCAAAATGCAGAAAGATACAGGGATCCTGGAACTTTTGAGGAGGATGGGAGGGAAGAGAACAGATACGGGCGGTGAGGGCTAGGAGATGCCCTGGGGTAAAATGGGTACTGAAGCAAGGTCCTCCTTGCCTTGTTCCCATACCCAAGGGCACTGACTTGGAGTGTGTCAGGCAGGAAGTGGGATCACTCTTGGATTTCCGTCCCTTTTGGGTGGTGTTAAGCAATGCCAGGTCGATTAGGAATAAGACTGCAGTGATTGCGGACCTTGTTTCCTCATTTGACTTGGCTTGCATCACGGAGACCTGGCTAGAAGGAAATGCTGGTCCTGTGCTGGACTCCGCGATTCCAGCTGGGTTCTCGGTGATTCACCGCCCGAGAGTGGACCGGAGGGACGGGGGGTTGTGGTCTGTTTTAGACAAGATCTGGATCTCAGGGAAGTGCCAGTTGGTGATACCAACTCCTTTGAGTGCATAGTGGGTGCAGGTGGAGGCTACAGGACCCTTCTTATCTACCATCCACCAGGGGATGAGAGGGAGTTCCTGAAGGAGGTTGCAGACTTCATCATCGATATGGTACTGGAATCTCTCAGATGGTTAATTCTGGGGTATTTCAATGCCTGGGTTGACGATGAACTCTCGCCATTTGGTCAAAACCTCCTCCAATTGATGGATTCATTGGGTAATTACCTCTGCAACCCATGGGGGGGCATACATTGGACCTGGTGTTCCATCTGGGGATGGAGGTATCTGATGTGGAGGTGGAGCCAGTCAGATGGTCTGACCATCACGCCCTGAGGTTTAGATTTGCGGCCTCCCAAAATAGGCCTGCCCCTAGGGAGTTAGTACAGTTCCGTCCTTTAAGAGGGGTCACCTCAGAAGGCCTAAAGATGGAGCTGGACTTCTCGGATTTTCCAAGGGATAGCATGGATCCAGGGCCTTTGGTTTTAGCCTATAATAGGGCTTCACTGAGGCCCTGGATGCCATTGCTCCAATTCATGTTCGTCCCTGCACTCTTCACTTAGGGGCTCCCTGGTTTGATGGGGAGGTCCGTGAGTGGAAGAGGAAGGGATGAAGATTGGAAAGACACTGGCAGAAAACTCAACTGCAGGTGGATAGACTTGAATTGTTAGAACATTATAAATTCTACCAATCAGCAGTTTCCCATACGAAGGCAGAGTTCCTGTCCAGGGAAATTGCTGCAGCAAGGAATAAACCATCCCAGCTCTTCCGGACTGTAGACAGACTGTGCAATCCAGTCTGTCTCCAGACTGGTAGAGCATTAACACAGGTACAGTGTGAGGAGTTTGTGAAATTCTTTGCTGACAAGGTATCCACCATCAGGGATGAGATCCGCCGGTGTCCTTCTATTGGACATTGCACTGCTCAATCAGGTGGTACTAATGCCCAGTTGTACTGGTCTACCTTTAAACTACCAGCAGTAATAGATATAGTGAGGATCATCCAGACTCTGCGACCTACATACTGTAAGTTGGACCCAGGCCTACTCACCTGGTGGTGGGGTGTGTAGATGTTATCGGCCCAGTCCTGGCTGGGATAGTGATAGTGTCATTAGAGAGAGGGATCTTTCCGGATCCCTTAAAAGAAGCGGTAGTACGCCCCCTGTTGAAAAAGCCCTCTCTTGACCCCGACTGCCCAGCAAATTAGACCAGTCTCTAACCTTCCTTTTGTAGGGAAGGTTATTGAGAAGGTGGTCACTCTGCAACTGGAGGATCATTTGTCCAACCACAATATCTATGACCCTCTCCAATCCGGCTTCAGGAAAAGGCATAGTACAGAGACGGCTCTTGTTCTGGTATTGAATGATCTCCTGATGGCAAGAGATCAGAGGACCCATTCCATCTTGGTTCTCCTGGATCTCTCAGCAGCATCTGACACCATGGATCATGGGGTATTGCTCGACCGCCTGTGGTTTTTCTGTGGTCTGAGGGGAGCAGTCCACAGCTGGTTTCAATCTTTTCTGGAGGGCAGATCTCAGAGACTGGTGTCTGGAATTTACACCTCAGCCCCTCATTGGCTGCTCTGCGGGGTACCGCAGGGATCAGTGCTGTCCCCTATGTTATTTGCGGTGTATATGCTTCCATTGGGGGACATTATAAGATGGTATGGGCTGAGTTTTCATTGTTATGCTGATGATTCTCAGCTCTACCTGTCTTTTATGCCTGATCAGGAGTCTGATTCCATCACAGTGTTTAACAACTGCCTCCTGGAGATTCAGGATTGGATGAGTGCTAGTTGGCTTAGGTTGAATTCAGGGAAAACTGAGGTGTTGGTTGTGGACCCTGGAGGGAAGACAACAGGGGCTTGGACTGGGAAACCCTTGGGTTTATATCTTGGGGGGGCCCCCACTTCTTGCCTCTGGCCAAGTGCGTAACCTTGGCGTGATTTTTGACGAAAGCCTGACTATGAAGATGCAGGTGTCAGCCGTAGTCAAATCTGCCTTTTTCATCTGAGGAACATTGCCCGGGTGAAACACTTGGTTCCACGGGAAGATCTTCCCATCTTGGTCCACGCCTTTGTCACCAGCCGTTTTGCTTACTGCAATGCCCTCTATCTAGGGCTGCCGGGGGTGGATATCTGCCGGTTGCAGCTTGTGCAGAATGCGACAACCAGGTTGTTGATGGGAGTTTCAAGATCCAGCCATATGACACCTGTGCTGCGTGATGTGCACTGGCTACCAATACAGTGGTGGATCACCTTCAAGGTCATATTATTGACCTTTAAGGCCCTACATGATTTGGGACCTCACTACCTGAAAGAGCTCTTGGTGCCTTACTGTCCTGCCAGTTCTCTTCGCTCCTCTGACGAGGGATTGCTAGAGATTCCTATATGGCATCAACCCTGTGGAATTCTCTACCTCGTCAGATACAAGAATGCCTAACTGTTGAAAGTTTTAAAAAACAATTAAAGACTTTCCTTTTTGCCCTAGCATTTGCCGGAACATAATAAGTAAGTGTATTGTATGATTGTTTGATTTATTGTTCTGAAATGTGATTTTAAGTGATTTGAACTATTGCAAAAGTGCCCTGAGCTTGGGAAGGGTGCTTGATATAAATACAATTTTACTTAATTACTTTACTTACCATATGGAGTCAGTCGTCGGCCAGCGGGGCAGCAAGCGGGGTGGGGAGCTGCCGCCTGCCGCTGACTGAGGGGAGCGGGCAGTGGGGCTCAGTGGGTGGGTGGGGAGTGGAGTACTGCTGGACCACCAGGGTTGGATTGCTTCCTCATGAGATATTACTGACACCCACGATCGGGCTGCAAGTGGTCCACTGGACCACCAGGGATATAGGATGATTATAATTTTCTACATATGCCCGCGATCTGGCTGCAAGCAGTCCAATGGACCACCAGGGATATAGGGCTAATATTTTTACTACATATGCCCACGATCAGGCTGCAACTGGTCCACTGGACCACCAGGGGTAGGGTTGACTGTTCTAAATATACTTATGCCCAAGATCAGGCTGCAAGCAGTCCACTAGACCACCAGGAATATTGGATGTGTTCCTACATTTACACGTGCCCATGATTGGGCATTGGGACACTTTACCACGATGTGCAGGGGGCGTCAGTCCCCGATGGCTGCAGCCTGGCAGGGCACCAGGTGCAAGTCGCCAGGGATTGGCGCACCTGTATGCAAATGGGGCCATAATGACATGCAAATGGACCCATTTGTGTCTTGCATACATTATGGCCCAATTTGCAAGTGTACTTTTGAATATCGTGGTGGTTGCGCCTATCGCAATGGCACTTGCGCTTACGCATCCCCCTGCTCCACTCTGGCCACTTGCACTGGCACAGTGTCACTGCGCCATGCACACTGCGGGTGGCCATGGAGCGATATTCAATGATGCTGTGCCATGGTGCAGCTCCGTTGAATATCACCCTGTCAATGCCTCTGTGCATCCAAGTTGCGCTGCGCCTAAGCTTGCGCCACAGCCTGGCACAGTCTGAATATCTCACTCATTATGTCTAAGTGTACATATTTTGTCTACTGTATGCTGCATATTATTATACTGTACATATTTTTTGTTCTACCTTGATGCTTTTATTGCCTGCTATTTATGTTACACTATTCACACTTTGTGTTCTGTGGTAGATTGCCCTCCCTTGTGTCAGGCTATACAAGGCAACTTTATTCTTTCCCCCTAAAGTCTACTGCAGAAGTATTCTTTCCTCTACTATATTCTATTTATATCCTTTTCTACTATTATGGGTAGGCCACCCATAATCGTATCTTTATCTCACTTGACTATTCCCCCTTTAAACTTCTTTTTCATCCCCTGCCTTATGCCTGCAAACTAGCTTCAGGAAAAATGTTTTGCCTGTGCAGAAATTAGTCCTATAACCCTTTTTCCAGAGCAGAGCTTAAATAAATAAAGAGACAGGAAGAAGTAGGGGTACACTGAAGTGCTAATAACTTGAAATATGCCCCGTAGTGCATGTTAGCACTATTGTACAAGTGGTACAAAGTGTTGGGGTATAATGAAAAGTATTGAGCGACTGTCCAATATATGAAGCTGTCCTCAGTTTCAATAAAAGTTAGTTTTCACGAAGTCGCTCATTTTAGAAACAGAAGAAGCCATCTGGCAGTAGGATTAAGACAGAGTGAGGTATTGTTACACCACTATGTCCCTAAAATGCCTCTGTAACTTGATCTGAACTGGTAAACCGTACGAGAATAAAATAGGCAACTTATTTCTATATGAGAGAGAGAATGAAATAAAGTATGCTTCTCCTATAAGTGCTTCATGTACAAAAGCACCAATTCACATTGAACGGCTGAGTTGGGAAAGTGAAAGTCGTCACTTTACCTGACTCGCACCTCCAGTAACTAGTAGACACATGGGAAGGAGCTCTCCAATGTTAGAAATAGAATGGGACCCCTGCAGCATATTGATGAAAGCTAGACTGTTTAAATAAATGGGAAGATGATACAGCTAAATAAAATGAATTAAAAGACAGAACGATTAAATATTTCCCGACATCTTGAAATGTCAGCCATTGGGTGTATCAAGTATATGTTGTTGCATTGTTCAGTGGATGTTAAACTTGAGATATGTTTAGGAAACTAATACTGTATGGAAATAGAATGTTTCTTTTCTATTTCTACTCCTAAATGCAGGAGAGCTCTTACTTGAGCGCAGAGTCATGTAAAATGGGCTCTAAGGAGCCAGCAGCCCCATAAAGAGGTTGTTTTATAGAAACTCTTCAGCTGTCAATCAACTGGAAAGGGGCGGAGTGTCAAGGCTGATCGATAATTAAGTTATAATGCTACATATATTTTTCTACAGTTATTTATATGAATAAAGAAATGGTTTATTATTGTTTGGTATTTCCAGTCTATCTATGCAGTCATGCTGATCCTCCAGATTGTATTAGAGGAGGAATAACTGTTTATTAAGAAAAGGGGTGGATCAGCTGACCTGATGATGCTGTAGGGATGTTTATAAAAGCAGCCCTAGTGCTCAGAAGAGGCAGATCAGCCGAGAAGAGTGTCCTGAGAGGTTGTCTACAGGGCACAGAAGATTGTGGTTAAATTGCTTACTTAAAGTTAACTACTCTGTGGCAGAACTACTGAAGTAGAATAGTTCTGGAGGTCGAGGGGAGCTATTTCTTTTGTTAATGTTGTTTTATTTTAGTCTGAAGTTTAAGACATTCATTTTATGGTTTGATTTATTTTTGTATATATTTTTTCAAAAAAATATTCCTTTCAACAAATAAATATCACACAAAAGCAAGTGTGTTTTAAACCATATTTGGATTTGTTGTGTCTCTCATTTACCTTACCCACATAACCCGGTCACAGAAATTTGATGTCAGAAGTGGGATCTGGTTGTCCAACTTAGGGGGGAAACCAGAATCTGGTACCAGCTCAGGTACTTAGGGTGATAAGAGGGACATGTCAGATGACGAGGAAAAGAGGAAGAGTGACGTGGCAACTGGTGTTCAGACCAGAACCCAGATGGTGAAATCTGGAGAGACCCTGATGCCCAGATTGGGATCAGTGGTGAAGACTCGGAGTCTGAAGGACCAGACCAAAGAGGATGAGGACTGGAAGGAAGAGGAATGAGAGGAACAGAGGATGTACCCAGAGGAACCTCCAGAGGGATTACTGGAGTTGTTGAGATGGCTGACCATACGACAAATGGATATGGAACGAGAGAGGGAACACTAGAGGAGACATCAGGATGTCAGGTGGGCAGAGACTCTACAAGCTTTACATGACTTGGGGGCAGGTAGAGGTCAGGATGGGGGTAGGCCAGACCCAAACCCGAAGAACATTAAAATAATAAAGATGACATCCTCTGATGATATAGAAGGGTATCTTACCACATGTGAGATGGTTGCCAAAGCATGTGGATGGTCTCAGACACAATGGGTGGTACACTTAGTGCCATATTTAACTGGGAAGGCCCAATTAGCGTACAGCAATATGGATGCAAGAACGGCCAACATTTATGACTTAGTGAAAAAGGAAATTTTAAAGTGGTATGACATTAATACTGAGACCTATTGGCAAAGGTTCTGAACTTTAAAATTCCAGACACAAGATACCCCTTGAGATGATCCAGGTGATCTAGTATTGGCCTATAACAAGACTGTGGGAGATGCCCTGGACAAGATTGCTCCTGTGCGTGTTCGGCCTCTCACCCTTCGCCCAAGGAACCCTTGGTTTGATAGTTCCTTGAAGGAGTTGAGGCGAGTTGGTTGAAGGATGGAGAGAACCTGGTGGAAGTCTGGCCTTGATGCCAACAGGCTTAGGTTGATGGCACATTATGATGACTATCAAACAGAAATCACCCGTAAGAAGGCAGAATTCCTGTCCAGGGAGATTTCTACTGTGCAGAATCGACCGGCTCAGCTTTTCCAGATTGTTGACAGATTGTGCAATCCAATCTGTCTCCAGCCCAGAGAAGCCTTCTCTCAGCTTAAATGTGAGGACTTCGCTCAATTCTTCACAGATAAGGTTGCCAGCATCTGGTTTGGCATTGGCCATGTCTCTTCTATGAGGGATTGTGGAGATCGGTGGGAAGTGGCACACACTCCATCTATCTGGTTAGACTTTTGATGGCCAGAATTCACGGACATTGTGAAGATTGTCCAGACATTGCGTCTAACTAGTTATAGTTTGGATCTGGGCCTTACACCCCTCTTAGTGGGATGTGTAGATGTTATCTGCCCGATCCTTGCTGAAATTGCCCGGAGGTCCTTGGAAAGGGGGGGGTCTTTCCAGATCCCCTTAAGGAGGTGGTTGTTTGACCACTCCTTAAGAAACCCTCCCTGGATCCAGACTGTCTAGCTAACTACCGCTCTATCTGTAACCTGCCATTTGTTGGTAAGGTTATTGAAAAGGTTGTTGCATTGCAACTGGATGATCACCTTACAACTCACAAGGTCTATGATACTTTTTAGTCCGATTTTAGGAAGAAGTATAGCACGGAGACCGCACTTGTCCGAGTATTGAATGACCTCCTAATGGCCAGAGATCAAAAGGCACATACCATTCTGGTCCTTCTCGATCTCTCTGCAGCATTTGACACTGTGGACCATGGTGTGTTATTAGAGTGCCTACAGCTTTTTTGTGGGCTGTCTGGTATAGTCCTCAAATGGTTCCATTAGTTCCTCGCGGACAGGTTTCAGAGAGTTGCCACCAGAATTTATTCCTCTGGCACTCACTCCCTGTGGGGTGCTGCAGAGCTCCATTTTGGCCCCCATTCTGTTTGCAGTATATATGCTGCCATTAGGAGATATCATCAGGTGACACAGTTTGAGTTTTCACTGCTATGCAGATGATACTCAACTGTACATGTCCTTTCTGCCCAGAGAGAATGATGCACTCTCTGTGCTAAATAATTGCCTTACTGAGATCAGAACCTGGATGAGTTCCAGCTGGCTGAGACTGAATCTGGATAAGACTGAAGTGCTGGTTGTGGACCCTGGTCATCCAGGGGAGGGTTTGCAAGCTAGACAGGCATCGGGTCTACTGATCAATGCCATTCAGCTCACTACCTCAGACCGAGTACGTAACCTTGATGTTATTTTTGATGATGGTCTGACAATTAAATCTCAGGTGTCGGCTGTCATCAAATCCTCCTTTTACCATCCGAGGATTATCACCCGGGTGAAATATCTAGTTCCTCCAGATGATCTTCCAACATTGGTCCATGCCTTTGTCACTATCCACCTTGGTTACTGCAATTCCCTCTACCTAGGGCTTCCAGGGGTTGATATCCACTGCTTACAGCTGGTGCAGAACCTGACGGCCAGGCTTTTGACTGGAACAGCTAGGTCCAGTCATATTATGCTTGTGCTCTGCAAGCTGCACTGGCTGCCTGTTCAGTGGCAGATCACCTTTAAGGTTCTTTTGCTAACCTTTAAAGCCCTACATGATCAGGGACCTGGCTACCTGCAAGACCTCCTGATACCCTACTGCCCCCTCTGCTCTCTCCGATCCACCAACGAGGGATTGCTAGAGATTCCCAGAGTGCGATTAAAAACATCTGGTGCCCATGCTTTTTCCTTTTCAGCTCCAACCCTGTGGAATTCTCTACCTCATCAGTTAAGAGAATGCCTGACCGTCGATAAGTTTAAAACTGAGCTAAAAACATATTTATTTAATTTAGCTTTCCCTAACTATGGCTAACCTGTTTTTATTGATTTTGTTTTAGTCTGATATTTTATATTTGTTTCTATTTTATTTTATGTGCAGCGCCTTGATTCTGAAAGGCACTATAAAAATAAAGACTGATTGACTGAGAGACATTTATATGGTTAAGGGAATTGTGCAACAAATGGCTCTAGCCAGAGAGTAAAACTATTGACAATCGTGTAGATACTGTGGTGGTAGAACAGTTCTTACAAATCCTGCCCCAGGATGTGCAACTACGGGCCCAGGAGCACAATCCCGAAACAGTGGAAATAGCTATTACATTAGCGGATGACTTTCTTTCTGCCCACCAGAATGTGAAGAAAGGGGGAATCCAGCCCTTTGAGACTGTAAACCCCAAACCGACACCCCCAGTAAGATCAGTCTATGAGCAGCCTAGATATGGGAGATATGAAGGCCGACAAGAAAACATGGGTGGTACCAGTGGAAGACCTTTCCCTGCAGATATCATTTGTAGGAACTGTAAAGGACAGGGACACATTGCACGCTATTGTCCAACCAAGAGAGGGGATACAACCCATCTGGCTTTGTTGAACCCAGGATATTTCTTCACAGAGGTGAAGGTGGAAAATGCAAATGTGATTGCCCTGATTGACTCAGGCAGTAAACAGACTTTAATTCACTCAGAGTTTGTAGCAAAGAAAGAAAGGGGTCCTCCAGTGAGTGTGGTCTGCATACATGGGGACACCCATGTATACCCCACTGCACCAGTGGACATGGTTGTAAAGGAACGAGTAACCACGATGACAACTGGGTTGGTGCCGCATTTGCCAGTATCGATGGTTATTGGGTATGACTTTCCTGACTTTGCTGCATTAATGCCTGCAAAAGGAACTGTTACAGCTATAACTACCAGGGCACAAGCGAAGAAGCAACAACAATTGGGGGATATTTTTCCTTTTCAGGTCAATGTGGTCAACAAACCAGATAAAAACAAACTGTCACAGAATGCAAAGAAGAAACAGCAGAGACAATGGCATAATAGGCAGAAGAGAATAACACCTGAAAACATACAATCTGTTTTTATTAAATCTAATGTTGTTGCTGAACAAATGACAGACTCTAGCTTGATCCCTTGTATTCAACAGGTGGGAAAAGCCCAGACCCAAGGTGCCCCAGATATAGTAAAGAAAAATTATTTGTTATATTGTGTGTGTAGGAATCCAGTGTCAGGGGAAAAGGTAGAGCAGCTGTTGGCACCCTCATGTTTTCGAGAAGATCTGTTGTACTTGAGTCATGATTTGCCATGGGCAGGGCTTGTAGGATGAGCTAGAACCCTGGGTAGGTTGACTCAGCACTTCTTCTGGCCCAGTATACAAGGATGTAGCCAGATACTGCCGTGAATGTGAGGCTTGTCAATTAGTTATCTGGGTTGGAAAGAAAGATGAGGTCCTCTTGATACCCTTACCCTTGGTTGCAACCCCATTCAAGTGGATTGGGATGGATGTGGTAGGCCCACTAAATAAGAGTACTAAGGGCAGTCAGTACATTCTTGTTGTGTGTGACTACGCGACAAAATATCTTGAGGCCATCCCATGAGATCAATCACCACACCCAAAATAGCGGGAAGAGTTGGTTAAGCTATTTAGCAGAGTGGGCATACCCAAAGAGATACTAACAGACTGGGTGCCATTTCAATGCTGAGCTATTGAGGGAATTGTATAGATTGTTGGGATTAGTGGCTGTTCGCACTTCCCCATATAATCCCTAAACAGATGGCATTACTGAGCGATTTAATCAGACCCTAAAAAGAATGCTCAAGAAATTTGTCCATGAGGAGGGTAAAGACTGGGACAAATATTTACCTTTTGCCCTGTTTGCCTATAGAGAAGTTCTCCAGGCTTCTACGGGTCATTCCCCATTTGAACTCCTTTATGGAAGGAACCCATGAAGGCCCTTAGAGATGATAAAGGAATATTGGGAGGAGGTCAAGAATATGAAGCACCCAGGGATCACCACCTACATGAGACAACTAAGGCAGAGATTAATTAAGTATTCCACCAAGGCACATGAGATGAGATGAGTGTACAGGCCCAGACCACTCAGAAACAAACTCACAATCAGGGAACTCATGTGAAGAAGTTCTCTGCAGGAGATAGTTTTGTTGCTACTCCCTACCACTGCTAACAAGCAGCTAATGAAATGGCAGGGGCCATACAAGGTAGTAAGGCAAACTGGTCCAGTCATGTTTGAGACAGAGACCCCAGATAAAAAGCAGAAATTGAAAATATACCAATCTAACCTGCTACAAAAAATGGCATGTAAAGACTAACAGGGGGATGAGTATGTTAGTAATGCCAGAGACACCTGAGACTGAAATGGATGCCGCTTATAGTAGGCTAGAAACAAGGAAAAGGATACAGGAGGTTATATGTGAATCCTACCCTAGATCCAGAAAAGAGAATACAGTTGACTATATATCCCAGTACTTTCACTAGTATGCCAGGTCTTGCAAGGGGAGTAGAGCATGAGATAAGAACTATGTCCTCTCCCATAAGAAAGAAGCCATATAGACTCCCAGAAAGGGTGAGACAGGAAGTCCAACTAGAGGTGGATAAACTGATGAAATTGAACATCATAGAACCTTCCACTAGTGTGTGGGGTTCCCCCATTGTGGTGGTTCCAAAGAAAGAAGGAGGCATACGACTGTGTCTTGACTTTAGAGGGTTAAATGAAGTGTCACAGTTCGATGCCTATCTGATGCCCAGAGTTGATGACATTCTAGATAAAGTTGGTAATCCCCAGTATATTTCCACCTTAGACCTTACTAAAGGCTACTGGCAGATTCCCCTCGAGGTTACATCACGAGCGAAAATGGTTTTTAGTATGCCTATGGGCCTATTTCAATTCCAGACCATGCCCTTTGGACTCCATAGAGATTCGGCAATGTTCTAAAGATTTATGAACCAAGTGCTGGCACCCCACTATAATTTTTGTGCAGCATATTTGGATGACATTATAATTTTTATTTTGGATTGGGATACCCATTTGGCGCACTTGAGAGTTATGATCACCTCGACTGCCAAAGCGGGAATCACCATCAACCATGAGAAATGTCCATTGGCCATGTTAGAGGCAAGGTATCTTGGTTTTTGTCCTAGGGAATGGTACCATCAAGCCCGAGATCGATAAGGTAGAGGCCATTGCCAATTGTCCACAACCTCAGACAGAAAAATATATTAGTTATTTTTGGGGGTTGGCAGGCTACTACCATAGGTTCATTCCTAATTTTGCATCTATGGCAACAACACTGACCGACCTTACCAAAAGGAAATTTGGGAATAAAGTTAAGTGGACAAAGGAATGTGAGAAAGCCTTTTTAGACATAAAGGTAGCATTGTGTTCTTCCCCAGTGTTACGTAGTCCAGATTTTAATCACCCATTTGAGGTCCATACGGATGCTTCCGGTACTGGTATTGGGGCCGTACTGAGCCAGACTCTTGAGGGAGAAGAACATCCTGTCTTGTATATCTCATGTAAACTACATGATCTTGAGCGGAAATACTCAACAGTGGAACAGGAATGCCTGGTGGTCTAGTGGGCCATTGAGGCATTACGATTCTATCTGTGGGGAGCACCGTTCACACTTATCACTGACTACAATCCACTTTGTTTCATTAATCAAATGAAAGATCATAACAATTGGATTATGAGGTGGTATTTGGCACTGCAGCCCTACAGATTCCCTGTTCGACACCGAGCAGGTACCCAGCATATGAATGCCAATTTTTTATCATGATATGGGGCCCCTGGTACAAATGGAAACGTGTGCTTTATAACAGACCATGGGGTGGAGCTACCAAGTGAGGGTGGGCAGTACTTCCATCCTTCTCAGACATAATTGGGTAGGTTGTCTTGGAAACAAGAATGGTTATACCTCTAGTTTCCATTTAACCATGGGGGTGTGTAGTAGATTGACCCCCCCTTGTGTCAGCCTATGCAAGGCAACTTTATTCATACCCCCTAAATTCTACTGCAGAAGCATTCTTTCCTCTACTATATTCTATTTATATCCATTTCTACTATTATGGGTAGGCCACCCATAATAATATCTTCATCTCACTTGACTATTCCACCTTTAAACTCCTTTTTCATCCCCTGCCTTACACCTGCAAACTAGCTTCAGGAAAAATGTTTGCCTGTGCAGAAATTAGTCCTGTAACCCTTTTTCCAGGGCAGAGCTTAAAGAAATAAAAAGACAGGAAGACGTAGTGTTACACTGAAGTGCTAATAACTTGAAATATTTTTATTTTATTTATTTATTTAGTTTTTGTTGACCGGGTAAATGCAATAGACAAATGCTGCCTATTTTCAGTCACGACCCGGGGGAGGGGGGAATGCAGATCAATACCAACTGACCTTGAACCAGATTAAGCTGTTGGTGGTATTTTTAGTGAATGAGGGAAATTTGGCCAGGACACCGGGGAAATTCCCCTACTCTGTGTAGGTGGAGCCTTGCTGCGGGTTGCGTGATGGCCAGTCTGCAAATTCCCTCGGAGGAGATGGACGTCGGCAGCCCTGGGAGTGGGCCTCCTCCCCAGTGCTATCTACATCAGAGGCCACAGAGGAACATCTTGCTATCGCTACTGAATGTTCTGACACTATCATTGAATCGGACTTTACAAATAAAAAGTCTAACTTTACCGCAGCCAGTTCGGAGCTTTTAGAAAAACGTTCTGCTTTAGCCTTGCAATTGCAATTGATTGATTCCGAAATAGCGGCTATTGAACAGGCACCTTCTGGACATCTATCAGGCATTGTAGCGCCTGAAAAGCCCTCTAATAACATCATGAAAGCGCCGGATCCTACTGCTTCTTCCGCGTTAGCCGGCTGGTAGTTTATCGAGGTCCTCCTCGTCGTGCGGAGAGCCGGAATTGGATCCTCAAAATCCGGATCATGGTGGAAAGCCTGAGCCTGTTCGCCGCATGGACAATGTGAGTGCTGCATATTCTTCCACCATACCTCAGTTTGGTACACAGCAAACTTCTGAGTCGGAAGTCTTTCTTTTTTCAGCCATTAATACTCCTGGCTGGTCAAAACGTGGGGGCACTTTATTAAATACATCGAAACAGTTTTCGGCTCATCAATTTAATGATCCCCAAAATAAGTGGTCACCCGATATGGCACTCAAAAATGCCGGCTGGGAAAAAGGGGAAGGAGGGATTTGGACCCCAGACTCACAGGACCCAGCCTATATTAACATGCTACAAAACATAACAACGAGCTCCAACGAACCCTGGGGTGAAGATCTCACAAACGTTCTTCCTGGACTTAATTCTAGCAATACTGATGTTACTACTGGTAATGGTATTGTTGACAATGTTTTTCCTTCCAGAAAGAACACTGTTGATAATTTACTTTCTTCCAGGCATCCTAATACCTCGTTAGATTCTGTACCCACTCCTTCTTCTGAAACTGCTACAAAAGAGAAACCAGGTCGACCAGCAAGTTTTAAACTGGCCGACTTATTTCACTCTAAAGGTGAACCTGCACCTAGGAGAAACGCTGTAAGATTGCTTTACAAAGGGGGACTGGAAGTACCCCCTGATCGGGTATACATTGCCAAAACATTACTAAAGGGGTCCATGAAATTTTTTGCCTCCGAGATATTTGCCTTAATTAATTTGGGGAATTCTAACTTACGTCAGCTTCAGTTACTTGGGCTAGATAGATTCTGGGCCCAGTATGAAACGCTCCAGACCTCTCCCATTTGGTCTCCTTTCAAGCCATTCCTCTGACCAAACCAGCAATTAGAAACATCACTATTGTTTTCAAAAATGAAGGTGTCAATATCAAGACATCCTTTTTGGTTAAACAAAAGATGTGAGGTTTTAAATTGACCACGCCCACTCTGGATAGTGAACAAATTTGGGATGGGAGTTGAAGGTCCGTGTTAAATTATATCCCACCAATTCCGGACCTAAACACTTGCCTAATTTCTTTTTTTTGGGCAAAGATAAGGGGTTTATCTTTTATGCTGGCCAACCCAAATTATGTTTCAAATGTGGATCTAGAACTCATCTTAGCTCGGCTTGTGATGTTTTAAGATGTAGCCATTGTTTTGAATATGGTCATAATTCCTCGACTTGCTCTAATTCTTTCAAATGTAATTTGTGCGAAGAAGTTGGTCATGCTTACGGTCGATGCCCTTGGGCATCCCATAATAGGGAAGACTGCCCTTCTCACGACGGACTAATCACAATTGCCCAACAGTTACAGGCACAAAAGGCCACTACCCGTGAATTGGTTAATGACCCCCTTCCTCTGTCAGCACCCACTCCGAGTGATCCTTCCACAACTATTAATTCAGACCCCCATATTCTGGTGGAAGCAGCTCTTCCTTCTGATTCTAATGTCTCCCCCAAAGAAAGTAATATTAATGTAACTGAAGCCATAATGCCCCCTCCTCCACTCCCCGTCTTCGATACAGATTCTTCCAGTTTTATTACCGTAACCCATAAGAGAACCAGGAAAGGCCTTGCTGTGGTTAGTCGTAATAAAGAAAATATGGCTCGTAACTGGCAGACTAATAACAAATTTGCTGTGCTCACTACTGATTTATCTGATAGGTATTCTGGAGGGGATGACACGGACACTTCTTCAGTCCATTCCTTTCCAGACGTAGAAGGAGGTACGGACACTGACCCTATTGCTAAACGTACACGACAATCTCAGAGAGGTAAATCTCCAAGTAGCTCCTAAAATGGCCTCTCTTTCAATCTGCTCATTAAACATTAACAGTATTAAAGGGAAGAAAAGGCTAGGGGGTGTTTTTCTGACACTTAAAGACCTTAAAAGTGACATTTTTTGTCTGGTTGATACAAGATTAAAAACTCATGGCGAACTCAGTCAAGCCTCCCATGCATGGTCTAGTGGCCCTTCCTTTTGGTCCACTGACCCGGATACATGTGATGGCATTGGTATTCTGTTCTCTAACACAGAATTTCATGTTTCCAGACTGGTAGACATTTTGCCTGGTAGAGCTTTGTTATTAGATTTTTCTTACAAACAAGAAATGTTTCGTATAATAGGAATCTACGCTCCGCAAACCAAAGCCCAACGAGTTTCTCTTTTTCATTTAGTAAGGCCTTTTTTACACACCTCCAGATTACTTTTGTGGGTAGGAGATTTTAATTGCGGTTTACACCAATCTGACAGAGGTTTAAAAACCCCTAAACTTTTTTGTGACTCTGTAGCCTTAAAAGAAATTACATCCATGGCTCTTTTGGTAGATGCTTATAGGCATTGCCATAAAACTGGGGGCTTTACCTTTTTTCAGGGACACTTGCGAACCAGGACAGATTTTATCTTTTTGTCTAAAGTCCTGTTACTCCTTTCTTGTTAGACTGTGGGGATTGAATTTTCTGACCATGTTGCTCTTCAGGCATCCTTCACATGGGGTTCTGCCCCTCGCTGTAAAAAAAATAGCTGGAGCCTTAATGATTCCTTATTGGATGATTCCTCCTTTTTGAAAGCATGGCATAAGGAATTTATAGCTCGAATATCTGTTATTGAATTTTATGACACTGTTATTGATTGGTGGGAAGACTCCAAATTAAGTTGGAAGCAAGTCTTTCAAAAAAAGAGCTGCAGTTGTACAAAATAACAAATATTTGAATTACTTATCTCTACGACAGCAATTACAACATTTGATTTCTTTGGCTGACTCTAACAATATAGATTACAGCAAACAAATAGACATAATTCGTACTCAAATGAGACACTTCCAATACGATTGAGCTAGTTCCTTAGGCCAAGAAGCTCGTTTCGGCACCCAGACAAATAAAGGATGCCTTGACCCCTTCCGAGCTTGTAAAGGAAGGATAGATTCTAAATTAATCCCATCCTTAAAATCACCGACAGGAGGACTTGTGACATCACCTGAAGCCCTAGTCTCTATAGTTGAACAGCATGTCCTTAATCTGTTTGGGTGTAAACCTGTCTGTAAGGATGCAGAGCCTTTTTTTGAACTCATTACATTTGCCCACGCTTTCTAGTTTAGAACAGGATATGTTATCTGCAGATATTATGGAACATGAAGTGAAACAAGCTATTGACTCCTTGTGTTCACACTCAGCTCCAGGGTCTGATGGCCTTACTGCTAAGTTCTACAAAACATTTTCTGTGGATCTGGTTCCCGTTTTGACCTTAATATACAATGAAATGCTAACTTCAGATACTTTGTCTAAATCCATGAAAGAGGCCATCTTAATTTTTATTTTTAAGAAAAAAGGTGATGCTTCTGACATTGGCAATTGGAGACCAATTAGCTTATTAAATGTTGACTACAAAATTCTTGCAAAAATTCTATTATCTAGAACTCTAAAGTTGCTGGCCACATTAGTTCTGTTCAAACCTGTGGCATCCCAGGAAGGCACCAACAGGACAACCTGATTTTATTACGTGAGCTATTTGTTTTAGGGGAACGGAAAACAATTTCTGATGGGTATTAGGCCTAGATCAAGAGAAAGCATTTGATAAAGTCTCCCATGATTTCTTGTTCCAAGTCCTAAAAGCCTTTGGTTTTCCAACAATGTTTCTTTCCTAGATTCAATCTTTATATAAAAATGCTGTTATAATTCCGAATGTTAATGGGTGGTTAGGTAACCCCATCTTCCTTACCTGTGGGGTAAGGCAAGGATGTCCATTGAGCCCGTTGCTTTATAATTTTTACATTGATACTTTAATAAGAGCTATACTACTTTGCCCTCAAATTATAGGCCTGGCTGGTATTCCCTCTTCCCCGCCAATTAAATTGTTAGCCTACGCTGATGACTTGGCTTTAGTAATTGATTTGAGGACTAAACAGGAGGATCTAGTTCAAGTATTACATTCTTTTTCAGCTGTATCAGGTTCCAAAATTAATTTCAGTAAAAGCACAGGAGTACCAATAGGCCATGACTCTCTCCCAGAAAATGGTGTTTATGCTGGAATTCCTGTCAAACTCGATGTATTCAAATATTTAGGAATTTATTTCGGTCATGTGAATATGTCTTCCTATAACTGGATTAGTGCCTTAAACAAAGCAGAAGGCTTAATCGCAGGTTGGAAGCATACCTTAACTGGGAAAAAAAAGAGAGTGGTTCTGCTAAAATCTTTAGTCATTCCCATTTTTTTCCACCCCTTGCAGCTCTTTTCACTAAATTGTTCGGGATTTTTTTTAAAGGGTTTTGGGGGTCCAGACTAAACCCCATAAAATGAAATTTTACATATAGACCCATAAATGAAGGTGGTATTAATATGGTACACCCTGTCGCTTTCTTTTATAGCTTATTTTTTCATTACAATTTTGGTAAAGTACTTAAACCTGGGAACGCAATCTGGAAACCCTATTTCATGATCTGGTTTTCTCTATGTATTGATAAATGGGATTCAAGTGGAAAAAACATTATTTCTCGGTCTCTGGAAATACCTTCCTATGGAAAAGAAAGTTTTAAAATGGCCTTATCTTGGAACCTCCTTCCTCAAGATTTTTGTATTTTGTCACGACGGATGTTGTATGATAAAATTTGGAGAATAGAGGCCCAGGAAGAGGTAATCTTTCCCCTCTGCCCCTCTAACCATCTCTCCTGGGTTCTCTTACAACTTTGTAATCCTCGCTTACCTCCATATGTATGGGATATGGTATGGTTAAGCAATTATGATAGACTAGGGGTCAAAAATAACCATAAGCATAAAGCGGTGAATTTACGTTATTGTCCCAGAGATGATTGTTTTGAAGTTTTTGAAACTCAGCAACATTTATTTCTTGACTGTCCATTCTCTACAGACATTTGGTTTAGTTTAGCCACTAAATGGTCTGAACCTTTATTCCTCAAATTATCCTATGAACACATTATGTTTTGCACGAATGTTCATTTGAATGCCAAATATCATATTGAAACTCTATTTGTAATGTTTGCTCTAATTAGATATTACATATGGCAAGCAAGATGTATGCTAGTTCTGCATCAAAAAATTATTCATAAACAAGACATTATCTGCAACATACATAAGGCTTTATGTTTAGTTAAAAAGCATGACTCTCATACTTATACCAAGTATCAAGTTAAATTTATGTGGCGTAATTGTGTTTCATTAATTGATGACTGTTCTTTTTGATATGTTCTTTTCTTGATTTGTTCTTGTGTGTAAAGAATATTGTTATTTCATTGTAATGAAGCCCATTTCTCTAATAAAATTCCCCTACTCTTTTCGATAAGTGCCATGAGATCTTTAACATCCACCTGAACTACCACCAATCCAGACAGATGTGACCTCGGTTTAACATCTCATCCGAAGGACGGCACCTCAGAAGTGCAGCACCCCTCTCGTGCTGCACTACAGTGTCAGTACTGGGATATTAACCCAAGTGCCAGATGTGGGAACTGAACCCACTGCCTTCTGATCTCCCAGCCTCAGAGGCAAGTGTGCTACCTACTGAGCCACTGACACTGCTGAATATGCCCCATAGTGCATGTTAGCACTATTGTAGAAGTGGTACAAAGCGCTGGGGTATAATGAAAAGTATTGAGCTAATGTCCACTGTAAGAAGCTGTCCTCAGCTTAAATAAAAGTTAGTTTTCCTGCAGTTGCTCACTTTAGAACGACCTCTGAATGGGTGCGTAACCTGGGGGTAATTTTTGATGAAGGGCAAACCCTGCATTCGCAGGTGTCGGCTGTCATCAAATCTTCCTTTTATCATCTCAGGAATATCGTCAGTGTAACCCCTCACCCCTGCCTTTTTGTCAAAATGACAGGTGGCATGCTGTTGAAGCTGACAGCAGTACCTGGTGGGGACTGGGTTCGGGGAGGATGAGGTTACTTGGCACAGGGGGACCTAGGTTTGACTACTCTCTGCACAGGGCACCTGCATAAACCGAACACAGGAAGCAATAACTGTAATGTCCAGAACCAGGAATGGGATTCTTCAGTGTGGCTTTTATTCACATACTAGCTGAACAAAACAAAGCATAGACGGACCCCCATGGGGCTACATTTCCTGATAATGCAGATTAGAGACTACAGAACACTTTATCACCATTTCCAGCCCTCAGGCTTTGAACCCAGCAGGCACACAGCCCGGACTTGCACGCAGGTTTGGGTATACAGCCCGACTTGTACACACTTGGGTTTTCTCCACTGGCCCAGCTTCCTTGCTGGCCACTTGATCCACGGTCCATTGGAAGAATGAACCAATTATCCCATTCACGGTCCATTGGAAGAATGAACCAATTATTCTGTCGTGGCTCCCCACACCACCTAGAGTCTGCGACTCCTAGAGAGAATTTTTCCTTGTCATGGCTCCCCACACCACCTAGAGTCTACGACTCCTAGAGAGAATTTTTTCCTTGTTGTGGCTCCTCACACCACCTAGAGTCTGTGACTCCTAAAGAGAATTTTCCTTACAATCCCATGTCTGGGTACTTCCCCCATCACTGGCCAAGTGCATGAGGCAAAGTAGAAACCACAGAAGAAATCCATAAAGGTGGACCTAGTCACTAAAGATGGGGGACCACCCACCTCCAGCTCCCACAGCCCATACCTGGCCATTTCCATGGGAAAACTGAAACCATTCCTTTGCTGAACTTCTAAATGTAGATTAAAGGGTAGATGTCTGTTGCATCTCCTCTACATGTTATTTGCATCTCACAACACTCTAGGATTTGACACTACTTTACTTGCTTGGCCCATTTCTCTAGGCTTCCCAATATGTAGCTCAATTCCTAGATTTTCACACAAGTACCAGGGTGAAGAAAACAATTTGCCCTTTTAGCCAGAGCAGACACTCACCCTTTAGTTGCAGGTTCCCCACAGGCGATTCATAAATCTTCCATCTTCCAAAAATAAATGTTGGACTAAACAGGCAGCTTTTCTTCCACTTCGCAGAATTAAGGGGATTGCCCCAGGAATCTGCTGGGAATCTTTACATCCCCCCCCCGAGGAAGGGGGCACTGAGACCAGAAAACAGCAGTCTCCACCACTTGAGTACAAACTTCACTCCTTCAAGCCAAACTGCAGACTCTCTCTTCACTTACTGAAGACAAACTGAACTCTCTGCTTTGAAAACTCCCAATGTTCTATCTAACTCCCTCTGCTGCAGATTCCAATGTGGCTTATGCAGCTGTGAAAGTTCTATTGGTGATGTCATCCCTCAGTCTCAGCTGAGATTGAGAACAGAGTAAGACAGTGTGAAACCCATTTAACTGGAGTTTCACAAGCTGCCTTTCCTGCCTACCACTAGGTCTTACTGGGATTCTAGTAACCCCGGTAACAAGGGGGTTACACTCGCCCTTGACCAGGAAAATGACTGTCTGCAGTCATTATTTACCCGGCCTTAGGCCATCCCACCCTATATGCTACCTGCGGAGGGGGTGATCAGGCCCCCTCCTACCATGTGCAAGCACAGGCAGGCAACACTAAGGGCCTAGAGGCCTGTAGCTGACATATCAGCCTCTACACTATCCACTTACTATGGACACCTAGTGGCTCTGGTAGAACCATCCAGAGCATAGCCCTGATAGATCAGCACTGCGGTTCCTACTGCAGGTCAGGGCCACAGCATGTCTATCCCCCCTAACCCTCTAGGGAAAACCTATCTGCCTTTAACCTTATACCCCAAAAACAAATACAACCCGGGGACCTCCCCGACCTTGGGCAACCTGCAACCACACACCATTAAAATACCACATTACTCTCTCCTCCCTACCCCCACAACCACACCTGTGGAAGGAAAGAGTTAATACAGTAACCATAACAATAACAACACAGTACTTTAAATTTCTACACACACTAAAGCACTGATGAGGAACTCCGATGAGCCCCTCCTCCTCTTCTTGTCTTCTCTTCTGTCTTCCCAGGAACACCTGTAAGAAAAAGAAAGACAAAACACACTCTCCTAATCTGCATACACAGTCTACCTAAACCCCTACAATCAAAACACTGCAGAATCCCAAAAAGATTTTTTTTAGAAAAAAGGTAGAAAGTATTTACATTAGAAAACAATGACATTATTTACAATACACATTTGGGGGGATGGCGTGCCCTAAAAGTCCCAACTAGTGACCGCAATGCCCAAAGGCTAGTCCAATAAAGAGCCTCTCCTGGGCCGGAGCCTGGTGAAGCACAGTTCTAACAGGCCAAAGTCCCGAAGGGGAGAGTCTTTGAGGACAGTTCACACATTTTGAAGTCTGTTAGTGTAGGGTGTGTACTGCAATGTCATAAAGATAGAAAAGTTCGGACTTACCAGCCTCTTGTAGTACAAGATTCGGCACCAACCTGCACCTCTGACGAAGACTCTCCCTGGCAGCATTTCTTCCAATACAGCTGAGCGGACATCTTCTGGGAACCACAGGAGGGCACATCTGGGAACAGCTGGGCTGATGTCATCTCTGGAGATGGAACCTTAGAACAGGAACAAAAAAGAAAACAGCTGGTCCGACGTCATCCGATTACGAGGCGATGAACAGGATACAGCTGGGTTGGTGTCCTCTCTGGATCTAAAGTCATCTGGTGGGCCAGTCGATGGTTTCTGAGAAGGACATTACACTGTAGACTGATGAATGTGGGGCATCTGAGTCCTGGATATTCATATTGGCGAATCAATAAGGCACTTCACAGTCTGGTGTGGCAGTATTGACTACCACTGCTCGGCTCTCCATTTTGTAGGCACAGGCTTATTTGCTGGGAGGTCCTTGCACTGAGGCCAATAGTACCGGGGATCAGGGGCTTGAATTATTACCCCGTCTGGGCGCACATAATTCACACAGTGGGAGATTTCACTTCCCTCTCCGTCCACTATTCTCACTCTGTCTATAAACAGTGTCCTGCCTCTCTTCCACTGGGTATACTTTTCGTGGAACAGTCTATTCTTTACATGCTTGTTGGCCCCAGGATGCACACTTTTCATTGCTTCATCCCAGATCCAGGATTTCCTGCAGTTCTCAATCACTTCCCAGACGTTTCGAGGAAAGGTAGGAAAGGTCATACCATAGATCTCATTTGCCTTCCTACGAACCAGTCTCTCCTCTTTACTTGCTTTGGTCAATCTGAGACCACTGGCCTGGCTTGGGGTGGCCAGTCCTGGTTCTGCCAGCCATATCCTAAGGAAATTAGAAACGGATCCCTGACTTCTTCCTCCTGTAAAGCCAGGGCAGTGGCATCACCACTTTCTTCCATACATTCCTCCGAGGCAAGATCTTGAGGCTGTGTACCCGTTCCTTTTTCACAAGGCCACATAGGTTCCCCCTCATCTTCCTCTTAACTGAGGATCTGAGCCCAGGACTGAGCAGTCGTCCTCACTCCTGAGACTATCCACTCATCACTAGGCACGGAGATCGATACCTCCCACTCAAAGGCCTCCCGCATCTCACCTTCACCTAAGAGACTTGGGCTAGGCCCCCCACAGGGGTCTATTGATGCTTTATCCGAACTTTCTTTTTGGGATCCAGCATCCAAAACTTCAACTTCTGGTTCTGTCTCTAACTCTGCACCCTCTAGCTTTGTGCCACACTCCCCTGAGGGGCCTTCCTCCACAGGCTCCGCCTGGCACTGTGTGCTGCCAACTGCAGATCCTGAATTTTTGTCCATGTGGGGGCCAAACGAATTGGAGGCGCTTTATACAAGCCATATTTTTCTAGGCATCCAGCACAGTGAGGAATCATGAAGACGTCCCTTCCAGCTCCCAAGCATATTTGACATACACGCACTGGAAAGTTAGGAATTGCCACCTGAGGAGGCAGTTGCCCTCCATAGCACCACTTTTCAATATCTCTCAGTCTATTTACTGCTGCTGTTACTGCAACCTGGGCAGGATCTGGGTAACGAGCTGGTCATGAGGCCATAATTGCAGAAAAATAAACAAAAGTTTACTGTAACTGAAAGTCCCAACTTTACTGAACACACTCTTTAGCTGTAAAATGGCTCCTCTGCTGCTGTGTTTACTTTACTACCCCACCCTGTAATGGCGGTGGCAGCACTCCTGTGCATCAACATTTAGAATCTGGGTCAAGCCACTGCGCACCCGATTTACACAAACTACTGATAACTTTTACTCAAACTGCACAACTTGCTCTGTTCTTGCTTGAAACACATTTACAGGATTTTCCATGGACTTTTTACATGCTGGTAACATTCATTTTATTCACAGTCCCTTAAAGCTTCAGGTTTTTAGCACAGGATTGCCTGTATTTCTAGTGCTACACTTTGCTACAACTCACAGTCTCTCTCTGGCTGCAAACTTTAAACTGAGGCTAATTTCATTACGATGCACACAGTCAATGGCTTAACAGACTTGCACTTGCTGGCAGGACTTTACACAGTCGTTACTTGCAAAGCGTCTACTCTGCTACACACACATTTATATGGCATAGGTCAGAAAATCACTGTTTGAGCAGTTTCTTGGTTGTTATTTACTGTTATCAGTAGCAGTTTGCTGCGATGGGGGAAAACGGCCTGCAGCCAGTTCTTGGAGGCCTCAGAACAGAAACGGGCGGACAGTCCTAGCGATCGTCTTCTTAACCACCGTACTTGCAATTTTAACGATCGATTAGCGAGTTGAGCCCGATTTTAAACCAAATAGTCTAATTTTAAACTGTTTACAATGAGTTTAACACTCCATGACCCTCCTCCACTGCCAGTACACGCACTCCACTCTCACTCCCTCTCGAATGCTGGGGCAGTCTCTGTAGAGCTGGCTGAGGGGCGGGACTGATTGCAGCCTGACCAATCACACGACGCCATGCAAATGAGCCTCTTCTTCCTTGCGAGGGCTCTTCTCCTCACGGCGATCGTCGAGCAGGCAAATTTAAACTGCAGAATGCAGCTTTTTTTTTTTTCCAACTGACTTCACGGCGGGAGCCCATTTCAGCCATTTAACATAGCCATTTACTCTGCAGTCTCTCAGACATTTCAAAAAGCATTTCCAACGTCCAGGGCACAATTTTCCTGTTGCTACCCCTAGTCTTCCACACTTTTCTTCACAACAGTTCATCTTAAAAGCATTTCAAATGTCCAGGGCACAATTTTCCTGTTGCTACCCCTAGTCTTCCACACTTTTCTTCACAACAGTTTATTTTTAAAGCAGGCAAAATGCTGTAAACTATTTTGATGCAGGACAAGGGCACACTCTTTGGCTTTAATGCTCCTTGGTAAACAGTTGGCATTTTTAAACAGCAGCACAAGATCCACAGCACACAGCAACACACTAGGGAAATTGCTTCAGGTTTATGGGCTACCCACTGCCAGATAGCCAAAACGCTAGCCCCCTTGCCCAAGCACCTTCCTCCCAGAACAAAATCCAAAGTGGTGCCTCCATTTTTGTAACCCCTCACCCCTGCCTTTTTGCCAAAATGACAGGTGGCATGCTCTTGAAGCTGACAGCAGTACCTGGTGGGGACTGGGTTCGGGGAGGATGAGGTTACTCGGCACAGGGGGACCCAGGTTTGACTACTCTGCACAGGGGCACCCAAGTAAATCCAAACACAGGAAGCAATAACTGCAATGTCCAGAACCAGGAATGGGATTCTTCAGTGTGGCTTTTATTCACATACTAGCTGAACAAAACAAAGCATAGACGGACCCCCATGGGGCTACATTTCCTGGTAATGCAGATTACAGACTACAGAACATTTTATCACCATTTCCAGCCCTCAGGCTTTGAACCCACCAGGCACACAGCCTGGACTTGCACACAGCTTTGGGTACACAGCCCGACTTGTACACACTTGGGTTTTCCCCACTGGCCCGGCTCCCCTGTCGGCCACTGGATCCACGGTCCACTGGAAGAATGAACCAATTATCCCATTCATGGTCCATTGGAAGAATGAACCAATTATTCTGTTGTGGCTCCCCACACCACCTAGAGTCTGCAACTCCTAGAGAGAATTTTTCCTTGTCGTGGCTCCCCACACCACCTAGAGTCTGTGACTCCTAGAGAGAATTTTCCTTACAATCCCATGTCTGGGTACTTCCCCCATCACTGGCCAAGTGCATGAGGCAAAGTAGAAACCACAGAAGAAATCCGTAGAGGTGGACCTGGTCACTAAAGATGGGGGGGCCACCCACCTCCAGCTCCTACAGCCCATACCCAGCCATTTCCCTGGGAAAACTGAAACCATTCCTTTGCTGAACTTCTAAATGTAGATTAAAGGGTAGATGTCTGTCGCATCTCCTCTACATATTATTTGCATCTTACAACACTCTAGGATTTGACACTACTTTACTTGCTTGGCCAATTTCTCTAGGCTTCCCAATATGTAGCTCAATCCCTAGATTTTCACACAAGTACCAGGGTGAAGAAAACAATTTGCCCTTTTAGCCAGAGCAGACACTCACCCTTTAGTTGCAGGTGCCCCACAGGCGATTCACAAATCTTCCATCTTCCAAAAATAAATGTTGGACTAAACAGGTAGCTTTTCTTCCACTTAGCAGAATTAAGGGGATTGCCCCAGGAATCTGCTGGGAATCTTTACATCCCCCACCACTGGAAGGAGGGGGCACTGAGACCCGAAAACAGCGGTCTCCATCACTTGAGTACAAACTTCACTCCTTCAAGCCAAACTGCAGACTCTCTCTTCACTTACTGAAGACAAACTGAACTCTCTCCTTTGAAAACTCCCAACGTTCTAACTCCCTCTGCTGCAGATTCCAATGTGGCTTATGCAGCTGCGAAAGTTCTATTGGTGATGTCATCCCTCAGTCTCAGCTGAGACTGAGAACAGAGTGAGACAGTGTGAAACCCATTTAACTGGAGTTTCACAAGCTGCCTTCCCTGCCTACCACTAGGTCTTACTGGGATTCTAGTAACCCCGGGTAACAAGGGGGTTACATCAGGATTAAGCATCTCATTCCATCTGGTGATCTTCCTACTTTGGTCCACGCTTTTGTGTCCTCATGCTTAGATTATTGCAACTCCCTCTACCTAGGGCTTCCTGGGGTGGAAATCCACTGCCTGAAGCTAGTGCAGATCACGGCAGCATGGTTTTTGATGGGATCTGCTCAGTCCTGTCGTATTACACCAGTGCTGCGCAATCTGTACTGGCTGCCAGTACAGTGGCGGATCACCTTTAAAGTTGGTTTGATGACTTTTAAAGCCCTACACGGACTGGGCCCAGATTACCTGAAAGAGCTCCTGGTTCCTTACTGCCCTGGACAATAACTCCACTTGGCTGATGAGGGGTTACTAGAGATTCCAAGGGTGTGTTTGAAATCATTTGGGGTGAGAGCATTTATGTATGTAGCCCCTACCCTTTGGAATTCTCTACCCTGTCGGTTATGGGAGTGCACAACTGTGGAGGAATTCAAGCAAGCTTTAAAAATGTTTTTGTGGCACCAGGCATTCAGTAACTGATCTTCCTTTTGATGAATGATATACTGTTATTTGAATGTTAATTGTATTGATGTTTGTTCCGAAATGTATTGATGTTTGATCTGTTTTAAAATTGTTAGGCGCCTTGGCTATAGATAAGGCGCCTTATAAATACATTTATTATTATTATTATTATTATTAGAAACAGGAGAAGCTGTCTGACAGTAGGATTAAGACAGAGTGAGGTATTGTTACACCACTATGTCCCTAAAGTGCCCCTGTAACTCAATCTGAGCTGACAAACAGTCCGAGAATAAAATGGCAACTTGCTACTACGAGAGAGAGAGGAATAAACCATGCTTCTCCCGTAACTGCTTCGTGCACAAAACCACAGATCCACATGGCACGGCTGAGTCGGGAAAGTGAAAGTTGTCACTTTCCCTGACTCGTGCCTCCCAGTAACTAGTAGACAGACCGGAAGGGCTTTCCCATGTCAGAATGGGACCCCTGCAGCACATTGATGAAAGCTAGACTGTTTAAATAAATGGGAAAATGATACAGCTGAATAAAATGAATAAAAAGACAGAAATATAAAATATTTCTTGACAACTTGAAATGTCAGCCATTGGGTGTATTATTTATATGTTGTTGCATTGTTTAGCGGATGTTAAACTTGAGATATGTTTAGGAAACTAATACCATATGGAAATAGAATGTTTATTTTTTAATTTTACTCTTAAATGCTGGAGAGCTCTTACCTGAGTGCAGAGGCATTTAAAATGAGCTCTTAGGAGCCAGCAGCCCCATAAAGAGGCTGTTTTATAGAAACTCCCCAGCTGTCAATCAACTGGAAAGGGGAGGAGTTTCAAGGCTGATCGATAATTAAGTTATAATGCTACATATATTTTTCTACAGTTATTTATATGAATAAAGAAAAGGTTTATTATTGTTTGGTATTTCCAGTCTATCTATGCACTCATGCTGATCCTCTAGATTGTTTGTATTAGAGGAGGAATTACTGTTTATTAAGAAAAGGGGTGGATCAGCTGACCTGATGATGCTGTAGGGATGTGTATAAAAGCAGCCCTAGTGCTCAGAAGTGGCAGATCAGCCTAGGAGAGTGTCCTGAGAGGTTGTCTAAAGAGCACAGAAGATTGTGGTTAAATTGCTTACTTAAAGTTAACTACTCTGTGGCAGAACTACTGAGGTAGAGTAGTTCTGGAGCTCGAGGAGAGCTATTTCTTTTGTTGATGTTGTTTTATTTTAGTCTGAAGTTTAAGACATTAATTTTATGGTTTGATTTATTTTTGTATGTATTTTTACAAAAAAATAGTCCTTTGAACAAATAAATATCACACGAAAGCACGTGTGTTTTAAACCATATTTGGATTTGTTGTGTCTCTCATTTACCCTACACACATAACCCGATCACATGTTCTACCTTGTTTCTTTTATTTACTGCCTGTAATACTTCCTGTACTACCTTATGAATTCCTTGTTTCCCTTGAAATGGCTTGTAACCTACCCATGTCCACCTTGTAAATGAATAGCACTCAATGGTGTTTCACTTGGTAAAATAAAGATTAATTGATTGATTGATTGATTGATTGAGTGGATTGTACTGTTTGTACTGTAACTGCACCCAAATTGTGAGAGAGGAGGAGTGAGAGCCCTTGGTTTTGCTTTTCTGGATGTGGTTAGGGGGACTGTGGACTGCTTGTGCTGGAACTGTATCCAAAAGTGGAGAAGATGAGTGAGAGCCATTTCTTTCTGTTTTTTTGGATGTGGTGAGGGGGACAGTGGAGTGTTCTTCCCCAGGTACTGTGCATTTTTCTTTTCGTCTGTCTGCAGACATTGATCAAAATGGACTGAACTTTGCACTGGATTTGGGAAGGGCATTTGTTGGTTCGGTTACGTGCTGTTGTCATGGTCTCACTTCCATCTGTGGAGTTTCATCCAGATGGAGAACAGAGCTAGCTGAGTGGTAAAAAAACTTGTTCATTGGTGGAATTGGATGCTATCCTTTTGCCATCTGTTTAGGAATATCTAAGGAGACTTTCTTTGGACTTACCCTCCCTGGGCTTTTGGAAGTTGTTCATCTGGCAGATTCTGCGATGTAACAAAAATTTGGAGAACAGTTTGCCACAGGAGGAGGATCTGTATTAGGACACTTGGATCTTTTGTGGGGTGTCTCACTGTGACAATTTCCTCCCTGGTTAGTTAAGTTCTGTGTCTGCCCTATTTTTCTCCCTGATTCACCTCCCCAGGTAGCTTGTCCCAAGAGAAGAGGCTGTAGATTCTTGGTGGTAGGGAATAAGGTGGCCATCATTTGCGATGTCATCTATGATTCATGGGCCAACCTGGTATGTATCACGGAGAGCTGTGGTTAGCTGTGTGACCACCTGTATTACAGCCAGCTTTAACTATGTGGTGTCTCCCATTGAGAGGGTGGGGTAACTTGAATGTGTGGCTATCAAGTGTTTGACTGGCTTGAAATGCAGATTAATCCTTGTGTACCACACACCTGGCGGGGGTGGGGATTTTCTACAGGAGTTTGCTGAAGGGCTGCCAAAATGGGTTTTGAAAACCCAATGACTCTTGTCTGTGAGGATTTCAATGCTAAGACTGATAATGACCCCTCAAACGTATTTGAAAACAGACTCCTCCAACCTCACCAAGGTATTGGTTTCAGGCAGGAGAGTACCACAGCCATATATACTTGGTGGGGTGGGGGTACATGCTCAACCTCATTTTCTCAATGAGACTAGAGATAGATAATATCTTAGTGTGGCCTATCATTTGATTGGACCACTGCACCATATTGTTCAATGCTGGGGCCATTAAGAAGCTGTCTTCGAATGCGGAAGTGATCCAATACCATTCTAAACAAGATCTAAATACCAATTGGTTTCTAGATCTTCTAAACACTTTGGGCCTGGTTGCGGTCACTAGCAGAAGGTATAGTGCCACAGTGAAGGCCTGTAATGGGTCTCTCTCCATGGCACTGGACTCCCTAGCAGCAGTCTGTTCTTGTCATCAGACCTCTCATGGAAGCACTCCTTGGTCTTCATCTGAGCTTCAGCAGATAAAGGTTGAAGGTCATAAGTTAGAGCACAGTTGGAGGAAGTTACAGTTGGCTGTGGACAGACTTGTCCTGGAGAAGCACTTGAGGCTGTACTGGGAAGCCATCACACTGGTAAAGAGGAATTTCTTTTATGACATGATTAGAGCTGAGAAGAGCTCTCCATCTGCAATTTTCTGTGTAGTAGACAGTTTATTGCAACCTGATGGTCTACAGCACAAGGAACATGTTTCCATGGACAGGTGTGAGCAGTTAAATGAGTTCTTCAAGGCCAAGGTTGTCGACATCCCTGACCAGCTTTTCTCCATTACCTATTCAATGGGCAACAAGGGTAGAGAGGGGATTTTTGAGTAGATTGCTGGCTGGCTGAGAAGGAGGTCCTTAGGGTGGTCACAAGTTTGTGGTGCATGACATGTGTTATGTACCCTGCTTCCAGCCAGTTGGTCAAGGCTGGATGGGGGTTAATGGCTCCAGTATTGATAGGTATAGTCAATGCTTCACTCTGGGAGGGTTTGTTACCACAACCCAAAAAAATGGCAGTGATGAAGGCCACTGCTTAAGAAGACATCATTACATCCTAACATACCTGCCAATAATCGTCCTGTCTCAAACCTTCTCTTATTGGTGAAGGTTGTTGAGAAGGTGGTTGCAGCATCGGAAGAAAAATGACCTCTTTGAGCCATTTCAATCTGGTTTGCCAAGTAAACACAGCATGGAGACAGCCCTGATCAGGGTATGTAATGATATCTTCCTGGCGAGGGACCACAGGGAGATCTCTATTATGATACTATTAGATCTGTCATCAACATTTGAAACTGTAGATCATACTGGCCTGTTGACCAGACTTAGGGATCTTGGGGAGTTGTCTGGGACTGTGTTACAATGGTTCTGGTTTTTCCTCCATGGTAATGAGCAGTCGGTAGGGATTGGGTCTTGCTGATCCTGGCCAGTTGCTCTGGACTGTGGAGTTCCCTCGGGTTCTGTGCTTCTTCCTGTCTTATTCTTGGTATACATGCTTCCACTTGCCGGGATCATTAGGCACTACAGTGTGGAATTTCACTGCTATGCAGATGATACCCAGCTGTATGTGTCCTTTGCTTCTGACAAGGAATCTTCATTGCTGAGATTAGAACAATGTTTGGAGGAAATTTGATGGCCTATAATTGGTTGACTTTAAACCCTACCAAGACCAGGTTGATAGTGGTGGGTTCTGAGAAACAGATATCAGCTGTTCGCGGTTGCCTGAGTTTTTCCTCCGGGGGGTATCAATTTCAGGCAGCAGAGGACATTTGCAGTCTGGGAGTGGTTCTTGGTAGTCAGTTGACATTTGTTTCTCAAGTGCCTTCTGTAGTTAGAAACTGCTTTTATCATCTTAAAATAGTTGCTAGACTGCAATCCCTGCTTGATTCTGCTGATCTGTTCACCCAAGTCAACGCCCTCATCTTTTCCCATCTTGGCTACTTTTGTGTGCTGTAAAAAGGCTTACATGGCAGTCACTTATGCTGCCTGCAGCTGGCTGAGAATGTGGCAGTGCAGCTACTGACCTCCTCTCGGAGGTCAGATCACATCCTTTCCTCGCTACGGGTTTTGGAATGGCTGCCAGTTAGGTGGCACATTGACTTCTGGTTAGTGACATATGAAGGCTTGAATGTACTGGGTCCCTGATACCTCAGTGAGCTTCTGATTCCCCTCATGCTTCTGCTAGGAGGGATCATTAGGCACCACAGCATGGAATTTCACGACTATGCAGATGATGCCCAGCTGTATGTGTCCTTTGCTTCTGACAGGGCATATTCATTGCTAAGATTAGAACAGTGTTTGGAGGAAATGGGATGGCCTCCAGTTGGTTGACTTTAAATCCTACCAAGATCAGGTTGTTGGTGGTGGTTTCTGAGAAGCAGGTATCAGTCATTTACGAAGGCCTATGTTTCCCCTCCCTTTGGGAGGGTTCAATTTCAGGCAGCAGAGGGTATTCACAGCCTGGGACTGGTTCTTGACAGTCAGCTGACATTTGTTTCTGGGGTGTCTTCTGTAGTTAGGAACTGCTTTTACCATCTTAAAAATCTTTAAAATGCTGCTAGACTGTGATCCTTGCTTGATTCTGCTGATCTGATCACTCTATTCAATGCCTTCATTTTCTCCCCTTTTGACTATGATTGTGTACTCTACAAAGCCTTACCTGGGGATCAATTCTTCTGCCTGCAGCTGGCTTAGAATATCAGCAAAGCCACTGACCTCGTCTTGGAGGTCAGATCAAATCATTCCCATGCTATGGGTTTTGGGGTGGCTGCCAGTTAGGTGGTGCATTGACTTCTGGGCATTGTTAGTGACATATAAAGCCTTGTATGGACTGAGCCCCAATATCTCAGGGAGCTCCTGACTCCCCATGAGCCATTTAGGGACTTGAGATCCTGAGGGTGGGGTCTTCTGAGGGTGCCACCATCCCATTTGAAGTCCACTGGTGACTGGGCTTTTTTTGGAGGTCCCCTACCCTCTAGAATACATTATTCAAGGGGATAAATACTGTTAGGTCAGTACAGTCTTTTAAAAACAAATTTAAATGTTACCTATTCCAGTTAGCTTTTGAGTAGTCAGCCCTGAAAGGCTCTGCTTTTCTAAAGTTGTAAATTATAAAGTATAAATATCAATGAATGATTAGGATGACTGTATTTATTAATGTAGCTCATTTGTCTTATTGTTGTACTATGTTCTTATTTATTACTGCACTATTTGTGTTTTATTGTACAGGCACCCCAAGTCTGGGTGTGACTCCTTTAATAAGTACACTAAACTAAACTAAACTAAACTAAACTAAACTAAATAAACAGTTGGTGGAGTGGGCTGCTGCATTGCTGGAATAGTTGTACTCTACATAAGATTTTAAATTAGGGTTTTGTCTTGTTTTTGATGACTGCCCAAGAGAAGTTAAAGATCCTCTTGCACAAATATTTTAAAAACAGTAGACAGTAACCTACTGTATGGAAAAAGTCATATGTAATTCCAATATTTAGAACATGGTCTCATTCTGATTTTTGTAATTATCGCCCCATCTCCATTTTATCCACACTGCTCAAATTGTTAACTGGCAGTTAAATGAGTATAAAAAAACCTATGACTTACTGTCTAGCACTCAACATGGATTTCAGGTTGGGGGGGACACAGTGCAGAGACTACCTTGGTTGGGTTCACAAACACCATCCTCAGGGCTATGGAGGCAGGTGACCTAACGGGGGCGGTGTTCATGGACCTAGCCGAGACTTTCAATTTGGTGGACCACACACTTCTGCTGGACTGCCTGAAATGTTTGGGGTTGGGCATTAAATCATTGGATTGGTTTGAGAATTATCTCTTGGATAGATATCAATGTGTTAAGTTCGGCGGAGTATACGCATCATATAAGAGGGTCCAGGGTGGAGTCCCTCAAGGCTACATACCGGGTCCCCTGCTCTTTTCACTGCTTATTGACCCTATAACTCAGGTGGCTAGCAACTGCGATTTATTTTTATATGCAGGTGATGCAGTGTTAATGACTCATCGTTCAAAAGTAGTTGAAATCAACAATACCTTGAACGGTTAATTTGTTAAGATGCTAAATTGGCTATATTGGAACAAATTTGTTTTAAATACAACAAAAACAAAGTCTATGCTATTTGGTTCAATTCCTAAGTTGAAACACTCTTCTAGTGATTTAAGGGTATGTACTTCTGATGGTTCTCCTATTGAATCTGTAAATTTATTTAAATATTTGGGTGATTTTTGGACCCAGTACTTAATTTCAATGTGCATCTTGACAAAATCACTGTAAAAATTCACTCGTAAATTGGTACATTATATCATATAAAACACTTCTTAAAGGATACCTAAACCATCTTTTTACACATTTAAAAAAAAAATAACTCCATACGCTTGTAAAGGAGAGGCCATTGTTTACATTTATGCTGAAACTGCATTTATTAAAGTAGTAAAAATGCAGTTTCATAGCATTTGAAAATTGTAAACACAGCCTCTCCTGATTCAAAAATCCTGCTCCAAGAATTCTAAAATGGCTGCATTGATGATGTCAATCATGAGAGGGATGCCAGCTGTGCAGACGAATTCTAGCTTTATTAACGATATGCAAATGCGAATAACTTTAAAATGAAAAAGGATAGCATGGTACTATAAGCATAAAAATTGTTCAGCACAAAAATATTTACAAAATTAGTGGTGTTTCATTTATAGATACCTTTTAGTTTTTTTTTTTTTAAAATAGCAAAAAAAAAAAAGCAGCATCAAATTCAATTGTTTGTCACTTTTTCAACAAACAAATGTAAATAACTTTGAAACAAAAAATGATAACATGGTACTGTGAGCACGATATTTGTTCAGCACAAAAATATCTACAAAATGACTGGTGATTCATTTATATATACCCTTTTTTTATGATTAGCAAAAAAACAGCAAATTCCATTTTTTTCACTTTTTGCAACAAACAAATGGAAATAGTTTTAAAAGGAAAAACAATAACATGGTACATTGAGCACAAACGTTGTTCAGCACAAAAATATCTACCAAGTGAGTGATGTTTCATTTACATTTACCTTTTATACTTTTTTATAATCAGCAACAAATGGCAGGAAATTCTATTTTTTTTTTCACCTTTTTGGAGGTATGGTATAAATGGAATATGCTACTTCCCTACTGGAAATATTGTTAATGCTTTTGGTTCTCCTGCCCTCTTCCAATTAACCAAACTACAATTTGTTTTTCAAATAGCTCCCACTTCCCATCTTCCAAATAGGGAGGGGGGGGATGCAAAACTGTTGTACGCTTAATGGTTCTATTTCTATTTTCCCTTGCTCTGTCAATGCTGCTTCACTGTGACAGTGTGAGCCACAGATTCTCATATTCCCACTTTACATTATCAGGCAAAGTCTATCTAGGACACATTGCATTTCTCATGCAGTCACCCACCGACACTTCCTTTTTTTCCTTGCATTTAGTCAGTGCACATGAAAACTGCATTCGCCATATTACTCAGTGCTATTTCTCACTCTGCTGTGGTTTCCCTTTTTTGGTTTCATTTTGTATCATTCCACTGTGTGCCATTTAAATTAGAATCTTACCTCTGTTTCCAGGCAAAGAAGCCAGGTGCCTGGTGCTCCTCAGAGTAGCCACCTGCTGATTCTCCCAAATCCTTAGCATGCACTTTCATGGCAGCATACAGTAGGTGTCTTCAGCACCTGAGTGAAGACATCAGCACTTCCCAGGTGGTTGATGGCACTTGGCTACAGCACCTCACAACCTACCTGGGCATGGGTAATTTAGCACTACCACTTTACTTGTCATGTGCTGTTAGCTACTTCACAATTTACAACATTATCTTATGGAATTGGGTGTTTACTCACCTGGTAAAGGTGATTGTGTGTTATTAGCATCCATGGCACTCCAGACATTACCTCATGGGTTACAGCCCACCTGATAGGCTAATGATGCACATGACCCAGATCAGATTTCCAGTATATCCAGGTCCCAGGAACCCCTGCTCTCCAGTTTGAATTTTCCATAGCTGAAAGGAAGAGTGTTAGTAACAAGACAACAATATACACAAATAGAGAGTAGCAAGGATGAGGTCTGCACGACAGGATAAAATTAACAAGGCCAGAGGCCTGGGTTTATTTCCTATTATGTACATGCTAGCTCGAACCGTGGTACTACTGATTTATTAGCAGCAGGATTAAAGTCTGAAGGACTGATGTAGGGACCTCCTGATACTTTTCTGGCAGGACGCTCTGATCACTCCCGAGGGAGGGCCTTGGAGTGCCATGGATGCCAACCAACACAATCACCTTTACCAGGTGAGTAAACACCCATTGTGATTGGTTGGCATCCCATGGCACTCCAGACATTACCTCATGGGAGATAAGTAGCAGTTAAACCTCCGGGTGGGATTCGGATGAATCGGAGGGTCCAGGAGATGGAGCCGCTGCTAGGACGTGGGAGGCAAAGGCTGGACTGAAGTCCTGGAGCTGTTCCAGCCTGTAGTGCCTCACGAAGGTGTGTAGGGAGCTCCAGGTAGCTGCCCTACAGATGTCTTCGGATGATACTAATGCTCGTTCTGCCCAGGAAGTGGATACCGCCCTGGTGGAGTGAGCTCTGATCCCCTGCGGTGGGGTCAGTCACTTTGCCGTGTACGCGTGGAGGATGACCCGTCTGATCCACCCTGTGATGGTGGTCTTGGACGCTGCGAGCCCCTGTCGTTGACCTTTTGAGACGATGAAGAGTCTCTCCATCTTACGGATGGATTGGGTCCTGGTCAGGTAGATCGAGAGGGCCGATCCCACATCCAGGAGTCAGGAGCACCGCTCTCGGCCTGAGGGCTGTCGCGAGGCAGAGTGGGTAGGTCTATCAGTTGGTCTCATGGAAGTTCGTCGGGACCTTCGATTGGAAGGCCGGAACTGTCCGGAGCCATACACCCTTGGGGGTGAAGATGGTGTAGGGCGGTGTGCAGGATAGGGCGCCGAGCTCCCCGATTCTTCTGGCTGAACAAATTACCACAAGAAAGGCAGGCCTACCCAGAACAGGTCTGCTTCGAGGAGCGGTTCGTACGGTGGCATTCTCAGGGAGTCCAAGACCAGAGGTAGGTCCCACGGAGCGATGCTAGGTCTGGTCCTGGGCCGCATGAGGTCCACGGCCCTCAGGAAGTGGGTGGCATCCGGGTGTGCCCCCGGTGGGTGCCCTTCGACGAGGCCTCTGGCTGCCCCGATGGCCGCCAGCTGTACCCTCAGGGAGGAGGGTGCCAGCCCCTTGTCCACCCCTTGTTGCAGGAACAACAGGATAGTGGGGAGGTCGGCTTGTTCCGGTACTGCACCCGGAAGGTGGTACCACTGTGAGAAGACAGCCCATTGCCTCTCGTAGGTGGAAGTGGTGGAGGCTCGACGAGATCGGAGGAGCGTGCCTATAACCGACTCGTGGTACCCGGTAGCTGTTAGTCGTTCCCTCTCAGGAGCCAGGCCGTGAGCTTTAGAGTTCGAGGGGATGGGTGTAGCACTGGTCCGTGCATCAGCATGTCTGGACGGAAAGGTATCCGGAGGCTGGCTAGCGACATCTCCGTGATTGCCGCGAACCAAGATCTGCGAGGCCAGTACGGGGCCACCAGGATAATGGTGGTTCGAGATTTCTGGATCTTTTACAAGACTTGGGGGATGAGGGGGAGCGGTGGGAAAACGTACGCGTAGTCCCGTGACCATACCTGAGACAGGGCATCCGTGCCTTGGGAGTGCGTGCCCCTGAATCGGGAGAAATACCGGTCCACCTGGGTGTTGTCCCTCGAAGCCATGAGATCTATGGGCACCGGGCCCCATGTCGCCTGGATTACCTGAAACAGGTCTGGGTGCAGGCGCTATTCTCCGGGGTGGATCTGTTGCCGGCTGAGCCAATCCACCCTTACGTTCAGTTTTCCCGCCAAATGCACTGCTCCCAGGTGTGACAGGTGCGTTTGTGCCCCGGCCATCACCCTTGAGGTTTCCCTTGACATGGCCCTGCTTCTGGTACCTCCTTGGCTCACGTGTATGCCACCGTCACGCAATTGTCGGATTTGATCAGAACTGACCGTCCCCGTATGACGTGGCAGAAGGCCCTTAGAGCGTGAAACACTGCTCTCATTTCCAGGACATTGACCGAGAGTAGGGACTCCGCTGGGGACCAGGTTCCCTGCGCTGACTCATCCCCCAGACAGGCTCCCCAGCTGGAGAGGCTCACATCCGTCTCGATGGGTATCGGGGGGGCTTCAAGGGGGACCCCCCTCGTCAGATTTCCCAGGAGTGACCCACCAGTGCAGGGAGGATCTTACTTCGGCGGGTAACTGAACCACAAAATGTAGGTTGTTCTCGTTGGGTGCTCCACGCGCCAGGATGTAATTTTGGAGCAGACGCATGTGCCACCTGGCCCAAGGGACAAGGTCGATGCAGGAGGCCATGCATCCCAGGAGCTTCGCCACCTTCACCACCATAGTGCGGGGGTATGTCCTTAATAGCCCGGCCAGCTTCCGGAGGCTGTGGATCCGTGCTGGTGCCGGTCTCACCCAATCTTCCGCCGAGTTGATGATGGCCCCGAGGTGCTCGATCTGTTGGGTTGGGCGGAGTTGGCTCTTCTCTCTGTTCACCACCCAACCGTGATCTTTCAGTGCTCGTATGGCGAGTTCTGTGTGAGCATGCGCCTGATCCTCGGATCGGGTGCGTATGAGCCAGTCATCCAGGTACGGTACTATGTCCAGTCCTTGTTCTCTGAGTCTGGCCACCAAGGTGATGGAGACCTTGGTGAAGACTCTGGGGGCCGAGGACAGTCCGAATGGGAGCGCCCGGTATTGAAAGTGGTGTCCCATGATGTGGAATCGTAGGAACCTTCTGTGGCTCCTGATGATCAGGATGTGTAGGTAGGCGTCCTTTAGATCGATCGATGTCAGGAAGTCGCCTACCCTGATACCCTGGATGGTGGAGCGGACGGTCTCCATTTTGAACCGGCGTGGGATCACGTATTGGTTCAGGTGTTTTAGGTCCAGGATGGGCCTCAGTTCCCCCGATTTTTTGGGCACCAGGAAGAAGATGGAGTACATGCCTTCCCCCTGTTCCTGAACTGGGACTGGTTGTATGGCCCTGTTCTGGATCAGCTCTGCCAGGACACCCTGTACCTGGTGAGGTGAGGCCCTTCTTCTGGAGATCAGGGATGAGACGAAACGATGAGGGACTGATGGGCGGGTCAACTCTATGGTGTATCCCCTGGAGACCACATCTTGGACCCACCTGTCGGACGTGGTGGCCGCCCAGCGATGGGCGAACAGGGTGAGCCGTTGACCGACGGGGGGGTACGAGTTCTGTTGAGGGTGGCTCGGGGAGACTGAGTCACTGCTTTCCCCTGAACCCTCTTCCACGGCCTCCGGACCTTTGTCCCCGGGGCCTGAAGGAGGGGAATTTGTAGTTGCTGAAGGCGGGGGCACGTGAGTAGGATGAGGAGGGCCTACTCCGAATGGACTGGTTCTGTGGGTAGAAGTCCCTGCGGGTCTGGCTCTTGGCCCCAGGATGGAACCTGCATCTGGCGGCCGGCAGATGTGAGGGTCTTGACCGATTTCTTAGGAGGTCCCTACCCTCTTCCCTCTGTTTTAGATAATCTTGGAGACCTTCCCCAAATACATGACTCCCCTTATGGGGTAAGTTCTGAAGTAGAGTCTTAGATTCTGAATCGGCATCCCAGAGCTTGAGCCATAGTGCTCTGCGGGCCCGATTTACGATTGCGGCAGCCCTGGCCTGGAGGCGTAGAGAGTCCACCGCCATGTCCGCCAGGTATTTGGCTGCATCGAGGGTGCAGTCTAAAAGTTCAGCCTCCCTGGACTTTGGACTCACCTGCTCCTGAAGTTCCTCCATCCAGTTGATCTGGGCCCTTGAGGTATAGATCGCCGCCGTCATCGCCTTGGCCATGGTGCCCTCAATTTCAAAAGTCCTCTTTAACATGTCTTCGATTCTTTTATTGGTCGGGTCCTTGAGGGCTATGGTACCGCACGGTAGCACAGTCTTCTTACTCAAGGCCGCCACCTGGGGATCGATGGAGGGCGCCTTGCACCAGGCGTCTGACTTGTCGCCCTGAACCGGGTACATCTTGTGTAAGTTCCTTCGGTTTGGCATTCTGCCCGGGTCTGTGGATTGTCATTCCGTGTGGATCAGTTCTTCAATGGCCGGGCAAACTGGGAAGGTCTCTGACGTGGTGGTCCTTAGCTGGATCATTGGATCCAGCTTCGATTCCATCTTGTCCCCCTCCTGTTCCTCTGTGGGTAGGCCCATGGTCACCTTGATGACCTTCATCAGACCGGGGATTGTTTCAAACGCACACAACTTTGACGTCAGTGACGTAGTTGCTTGATGATCGATGTCCTCTATGTCTGATTCCAAGCCATGCTCCTCCTCCTCCTCCTCGTCAAATTCGTCCTCTTTGTCTCTCTCTCTTCCGGGATGCTATCCTGGGGAGTGCTGGGAAGAGGGACCTCTGGAGCTGGTGGTTCCTCTGGAGGGTCTCTCTCGTGCAGGGGCTCTGCACCGGGCGGTCTCGATCTGTTTTGGGTAAGGGCCTCCAGCTTCTCCATGATCTTCAGCATGAAGTTCTGCTGACTCTCCATCATGGCCACCGCCGCTTGTTGGTTCTGTATCAGCAGAGAGCCCGGGTCCACCCACGTCGAGGTGTTGGGGCCGGGGAGAGAAGGAGCTGGGGGAGTTCTCTCCATCGAAGACAGCTCGTCGTCCATGAGGCAGGCTGTGCAGAGAGGGCCTGGGGTTTGAGGGAGGAGGGTGGCGCTGCACGTGGTGCACTTCTTTGCCTTAACCATCAAGGAGAATGCTGTGATAAGGGCGCTGTGTGAGGGCCCTTAGACAGACCTGAACGGACGGAGGCTCCTTCCCAAGATCCTCACCTGCCTATCCCCTTGAGATGGTTCTTACTCTGGAGGAGCCGGGGCCCGCTGTGGGAGGGGGCCGCGGCCACCGAGTGATGGGGATAGGGTCTGCAGGGGCCTGCCAGGGTCACTATGGGAGGTACCCGGGCAGGAGCTCTGCGGGGTCCTACTGGGGTTGCTATGTGAGGGACCCGAGAGGAGTAAGGATGTTTCCCCCTTTCTCTTTTTTTTTTTTTTTTGAAGTGAAGAAAAAACTCTTTCAAAGGTCAAGAGATTTGCTCAGGGTCGTACACCATGCAATTGGAAGTTGTGGGATTCAAGCCCATGCTTGTTAGCTGATGTCACCAGATCTGCAAGACTAGGGTCTTAAACCAAAGTGCTATACTGCCTGCTTGAGAGTCGGGGGGCCAGCTGTGGCCTCAGCCCTCTCAGCCCCCTTTTTTTTTTTCATCTTTTCATCTTTTCTCTTCCCCAGTAAGAGCTGGTCCCTGGGGGCCAAAAAATGTCCCTGGCGAGAGGCCCCTTAAGAGGAGCTCCCCTGAGAAGAAGGGCATCGCCCCGAAGCCTAGAAAGGCGCCGCACGGCGTGGCTGCCCCAGAAGGCATCTCTCCGTCCGTTTGGATGACCACGCGGCAGACACCAGCCCCCTAGGAGAGGGGTAAGGAGGGAGTCGAGAGGAGGCCTCCGGAAATGCTTGGAGGCCTGTGGAGCCATCGGCTGGATGGCCTCGAAAGGAGGGAGGCAGCCGCCCACTTGGGCTAGTGCTGGGGCCATGCCAGTGGTAGGGAAGGCCCGGAAGGGCCGAGGGCCAAGCGGAGGTGGTGGCAGCACAGTCAGCATCTGGGTGGATGGCCCGGAGGAGCAGGAACAGCCACGAGGGCCGCGGAAGGATCCGGGGAGCCTGGGAAGTGGGAGGAAGAGCCTAGGGTGAGAGAACAATGCCATAGGGTGGGGAAGTGGGGCCGCAGAGTCGCAGGGAAGAGAGGTGACTCACGGGAGAAGGGGTCAGGCCAAGGCCTGGAAGGGAGTTAGCGGCCTGGTTACCAGTGCCTGAGAGCACTGAGGAGCATGGAGGCCCCGAGGCCTAGTAGAAGGGAGGACCTTGAAGGGGAGGGCTGCAGAGCAGACTGCAGAGTCGCGGGGAGCAGAGGCGACTCGCGGAAGGTTCTCTCTGGTGAGTGCCTGATAGGGGAGGCCCGCGAGGCCGCGTAGTCTACGGACCCAGTCGCACGCTGCCAGGAGGCCTGGAAGGCAGGGCTGTGGCCCAGAACGGAGGGAATCACTCAAAAAACTATAGAAACCTCGGGAGAGGTGCCAAAACCAGATTAATACATTATTAAGGAGGATAAACTCCTGTGTTATAGCAAGAAATATACTACATGGCTAATGCACTGTGCTTGTGTTATTCTGCCTCTTAGAAACAAATAAACAACAATAGTGGCTTAAATGCTGTTATTTTTAGGAGCCCAAGCTGCTCCTCTCTTAATTATAACTGAGGAATATCAATTCGACAATGCAGTAAAATCCAAGCACCTACAGAAGTTGTTGAGAAAAGCACATTTCCTACCTTAGAATTTAAAGAGCAGACAGGGGTTCTCTGGATGCTTCTTGCCTATTCAGATGCACAAATTACAACTGGAGAGCAGGGGTTCCTGGGACCTGGATATACTGGAAATCTGATCTGGGTCATGTGCATCATTAGCCTATCAGGTGGGCTGTAACCCATGAGGTAATGTCTGGAGTGCCATGGGATTCCAACCAATCACAATTTATATTGCCCATACCATGTGGTTGAAGTCACTCAGCTCTGGCTCATGCCTCACAACCCACCTGAGGTATGCAGCAATTTAGCCTTGCCACTCACCCTGCCATGTGGTATTGATCACTTAAAATTTATAATATAATCTTATTCAAATTATATACCATACTTCCCAGGTGGTTAAAGGCACCCAGTTGCACCTCATGCCTCACAACCCACCTGGGCCATACAGCAATTTAGTATTTTTACTCACCCTGCTGTGTATTATTGTTTTATTTTAGTTTACAAAGTGATCCTATGGGAATCATATACCACACTTCCCAGGTGGTTGAAGGCATTCAGCTGCGCCTCATGCCTCACAACCCACCTTGGATGTGCAGTAATTTAGCATGGCTGTACATCCTGTTATGTGTTATTCCTTGCTTACAATTTACAATGTGGTCCTATGGGAATTTTTTACCACACTTCCCAGGTGGTGTACAAGTGTGCATGTGTATCCATGGCTACCGAAGTGCTGGACCATGATGATGGATGTCTTTTATGTCATTTGGCAAGAGTTGTACATTGTTTGTCTTACCTGATGATGGATGTCTGTGGTTGCTTGTGTTTTCTTTCCTCCTTTGGTTGCTTGGGAGGGCATGCGGAGTTGGTATTGAAAACCCTAACATTGCATTTCCATACTTTTGCCACTTTGATAGCAACTCAAACGTATGCATTAACAGATTTTTTTGCAAAGAATATATAAGGAGTATACTACCTCCTACTGGAAATATTGTTGATATTTTTTGTTTGACTACCAACTGACCTGATGACATCATGAGTAGTGAAGCCATGAGTGATGTCATCAGGCCAATCGGCATGAGAACAGTAAGTATCAACAATATTTCCAGTAGGAAGGTAGCATATTCCATTTATGCCATATTGTACCTACAAATAATTGAAACAAATCAGAATTTTCTTCCATTTTCTGCTAAATATAGAAAATCTAAAAGGTATCTGTAAATGAAACACCACTCATTTGGTAGATATGTTTGTGCTGAACAACCTTTGTGCTCAAAGTACCATGCTATCATATTTTGTTTTAAAGCTATTTGCATTTGTTTGTTGCAAAAAGTGGAAAACAAAATTGAATTTTCTGCTGTTTTTTACTAATTATAAAAAACTAAAAGCTATATATAAATGACACACCACTCATTTTGTAGATATTTTTGTGCTGAACAAATGTCGTGCACACAGTACCATGCTATAAGTTTTTATTTTTAAGTTATTTGCATTTGTTTATTAAAAAAGTGACAAGAAATATAATTTTCTGCTGCTTTTTTTGCTTATAAAAAAACCCCCTAAAAGGTATCTATGAATGAAAAAAAAACACTCATTTTGCAGATATTTTAGTGCTGAACAGCATGCATACTCATAGTACCATGCTATCATTTTTCATTTTAAACTTATTTGCATTTGAATATGGTTAGTGAAGCTAGAATACATCTGCATAGCTAGCATGTCTTTCATGATTGACATCATCAAAGCAGCCATCTTAGATTTTTTAGAGCAGGATTTTTGAATCAGGAGAATGCAAAAATTTTAAAAAGATGTATTACTTTCTGGAAAAAATTAAGACTTTCACCCTCGAATAGGTTATTTATTATTCCAGTGTTGGTTGGATACACAGTAAACTTCAGTATTAAAGAATACAGGCTGGTTTGGCAACCTTAATCAAATATTAAACAAGAATGTATTATTGTACAATAGCATGCTCCATGAACAAACAGAGATAGGGGCCTGATTCTAAGTCACTTTGCACATGGCGCAAGGCAATTTACGCCATACCCTATGGTGCAAATCGCAACTTATTCCATGAGTTACACGAGTTGCAATTCCAAGTTGTGGCTTGTGCCATGCCACATGCGGGTTGCACCAAGGGTGGGCTATGCCACCCACTAAGCCCGCAACCTGCTGCAGTGTGGTTCAAGGGTGGCTTATGGCAGCACCTGCACCCTATTCCGAAAGGGTGGCTGCCATAACCCAGTTCCTCTATTCCAGGTCCCACAATGGTGCAGTGGGTTAGACCAGCATGGAGGTGATCTAAGGGGCATCCAGCCTAGCAAAACAATGGATGCCCCCCCACAGTGCTGTGGAACAAACATTGCCATGCCCCATGGACTCCCCCAGCACAGAGCTGCCCCCAACCCCGAATCTCGGGGTACCCCCGGGTTTGTTATGCACTGTGCCCCCCTTGCACCTGTGCCACCCAGCCTACCCCCCAATGCCCCCAGAGGATTGTGGCCACATTATGGGGCAGGGGGCTCCGGGGGGGCAGTTACATGTGATCTGTGACTTGCAGCACCAAGCTCCGTTGTGCCATTCCCATGGTGCAAGCCTGCGCCTCCTGTAAGTCACAGGTCATAGGTGCTGGGGACCCTGCCTGTCTTGGAATAGGGTGCAGGGTCCCTGGTCTAGTAGTGCATGGCATCAGGCCACGGGAGTTTCACTGAATTAGCAATACAAAGAATTGCTGATAGTGCGTTGCAAAAAGATATTGCAAGTATAAAGAATGCATGGGAATAGTCCACTCTTTAAAAAATAAAACAAAATTTTGAGGTGGAGAAATATTTACTGTTGTGTGAAAATGTAAAACATAGAGAGGCTTTAACTATATTAAGAGTCGGCATACTGCCTAACAGATGGTGAACAGGTAACTGTGGAGCACAAGGTCACCCATGTACTGTGTCTGCTCTAAGAACTTTAAAGTGAGCAAAAAGCATCCAGTGTTGGAATGCAATGAAAGGGGAAGATGAAAGGAAAAAATATTGAAACCAGTTTTTCAAAATTTCGAAAAATTTGAAACTAACACTCAAATAAGATTCATTTTAACAACAGATAGTAGAGTGGAGGTATTTACACTTGCAAACTTTGCACATAGAGCTCTTATAAAATGAAAACTGTAATATGCTGGGTTAGGTTAGAATATATTTAAAAATGTAAGTACTAAGTTAAATGTAAGAGATACTCCAGTAGTTTAAATTAACTTTTTTTAACATTGTGTATTGTGTGTTTGAAATGCAATATAGATGGTACAGTAGAGGCTGCTTAATTAGGATGGCCTGGTGGCAGGCTTTTCATCCCGATTAACTGGCCGTCACAATTAACAGAAGTGAGGATTTTTGCCATTTTGACACGAAGCCGTGACTCCAGGAGAACTGCCCGAACTGCCTCCCTTGTCATTCTCTACTCCATCACACGTGTTTACGCTTGCTTTTAGTCATTTATTGATAAGTTCACACTTGAGCAGCACAGCCACTAAGTAGGCTTTCATCCCTCTTACCTTTCATCCACATTAATTCACTCCCTAACTGAAAACTAGAAACTAGAAACACGAAGGAGCCTGTCATCCCTCTTACACTGCTGACAGTTTCCTCTGCAGTGCTCTGTTTCACATTTCACAAGGAGCAACCAATTTGGATTTGTTTAGTTTCATTTCTTTCATTTTTACATGGAGCGAGGAAGGCAGCAAGGAAGGCAGTTTGCGCTGAGCTGCGGCTTTCTTTTTGTTTTTGTTTTTTAAGGCTGAATCAAATGAGGGTGAGAGAGCAGAGCGATGGCATTTTACACGGAGCGAGGAAGGCAGTTTGCGCGAGCCAAGGCTTTTGCCTTTTTTTATTAAAGGCAGAATCATATCAGGGTGAGAGAGCACAATGGTGGCTTTTATTTGTTTGCAGAGAACACAAACAGCACTGGCTGGAGTCTGTAGCGGCAATGGCTGTCACGGGTGAGGATGGGCTACGGAAAAAATGACGAGAGGAAAAGATGCCTGGAGATGGGGCAAATTGCAACAATCCGGGGCAATTGTTCACTTGCAGGGGCAATCTGCCTGGGACAGTGGCAAATTGCAACAATCCAGGGCAATTGTTTACTTGCAGGAGCAATCTGCTTGGAGCATGGGCAAATTGCAACAATCCAGGGAAATTGTTCACTTGCAGGGGCAATCTGCCTGGAGCTGGGGCAATTGTTCACCTGCAGGGGCAATCTGCCTGGAGCAGGAGCAAATTGCAACAACCAGGGGCAATTGTTCTCTTGCAGGGGTAAATTACCACAATCCTAAGGTATTACAATACAGTCTTGGTGCTTTTTGCAATCAACACAACACTTTAGATGTTTAAGGAATAAACAGTTTGTAGAAACAGTACAGTAGCTGACAGTCGCTTTATAGTACGCTGTGTGCTAAGCACCCCTTAGTTGGACCCTTTTTCCTCTTGGGGTCTGTCTTTATTAGGATCTTGCTACCTCTGAGCACTTCAATGCAAATGCCACACCTACTGAGCCTGGTTGCCCTAATTACACTAGGCCTGATTGCCCTGTTTACTACTGGGTCTGGATGCCCTAACGTCACTGGGCCTGGTTGCCCTACTTAATACTGGGCCTGGCAGCCCTAACTGCACTGGGCCTGGTTGCCCTACCTACTGCTGGGTCTGGCTGCCCTAACTGCATTGAGCCTTGTTGCCCTAACGACTACTGGGCTTGGCTCTCCTATTACTACTGGGCCTGGCTCCCCTCTTTATACTGGGCCTGAAGTGCCCCCCTTTTTTATTGGGCCTGGCTGCCTTCTTTATATTGGGCCTGGAGTGCCCCCTTTAATACCATGCCTGGTTGACTGGGCCACTTCATACACCTGTGCCACCCTTTAGCTCTGGCCCCTATTCAATTTATTGGGCCAGTAGTGTCCCTTTAAATCTTTCGGGCTGCCTGACTTTGGCTGGGCCCCCTTAAATCTAAAGGCTTGACTGAGCCTGCTGTCACTCTGCCTGGTTAGCCCTGCCTGGTTTCACCCCTCCTCATAAATATTTTATAGGCCTTCTATATGGCCTCGCTTGCTGGCTCTTCCCATGGGTGTCGCTACACCCCGCCCACTCTTGAATATTAAATTAAGGGTCCTTCTGACCTGACCTCTGGTGGCGCCAGCTGCTTTTCCTTGCACCTACTGGGTGGCTTTAAAATAAACAAAACACAGTCTTTCCTCTTTCGCTGGGTGGACAGCACAAAGCGAGTGCTGCCACCAACTCACCACTCCTCTTGGATCGGGAATCAGGAGGTGGGAGGTATTCTGGCAGCGGGAGGATGAACTGGCAATGCGGTGGACGTCGGGGGGCCTCTGGAAGGCTGACAGACAAACCAGCTATGCAGCCCTTGCTAGTCGCTGATGAAGGACTGGTAAACTTTTTTTTAAATAAAATAAATAAACAGACGTGGCTTCTAGCCCAAATGTCCAAACCAGATGGCTTTGCTTCTTTATGGTGCCCCGATGGCACCACTGACTGCGCCACACAGCTACAGGGAGGATCTTTAGACAGTGGAGGCAGAGCAGACACACAGGCAAGTCCTCAGGGATGGTTTCAACACCATGGTAAGCCCGTTTCCTAAGTCCCCTTGACTTGCTGCATCCTCTTTCCTCAACAGCTGCCCAGGAACTACCAAGTGAACAATACATTTTGCAAGCAATAATACCAAACAGGATGGGCGGTATTGGGCAATACAGGACTTCCCAGGGGTGTAATGAGGCCCGACACCACAGGCGGAGGGCCTTATAGCCTCTGGAAGGTCTGGTATTGCCCATACCGCCCACCCTGGAGGGAATTATTGCGCTTAGAAAATGGGCACTAAAAAAAAAACAGAAAACAAATTAATTAAAAATTACTTTTTAGAACGTTTTGAAATTAAATAGTTCCTCTGCCTGCATTACAAGGATGGCCTTTTGTCCAAATGCAGACAATAGTTAGAAAGTTGGCAGAATGCAGCAGATTGTTTCATTTCTTTTTTTAGTTGAACACCCCCACCCCACCCATATTACAAATGTTTTATTAACTCGGTACACTTGCTTTGTTTTATGTTGAGAGGCTGTTTTTGTCTTGCTGGTATTTTTTTTCACACTGGGGTAGATCAGAGGTTGCGTTTTTTCACACTGGGCTAGGTCAGAGGTTGCGATTGTGACAAGGAAGCGCGGCTTGGGACAGTAAGCAGGCATTGTCGGAAGCCAGTTGTTGAATCTAGTTTTCTTTGTCGCGCTTCGCTGCATGTTACTGGAGCTAAGTTTATTTTTTTTATACATTCCTGGTCCTCGCTGCCTTCCATGCGGACTGGGACTGTGAAGGGGAGTGTCCGTTTTATCCACGACTGAGCGAGCGGGCGACCAACCGATCGACCAGAGGAGAAAGGAGCTAGAGTACTGACAGTTGTGCGAATGTAAGTGTCTGACCATCCACCGTAACAGTATTGGGATTGCAGGGCATGGGGAAAGATCAGTGGTGACAGTGATGAAGAGGTGAGCAGTGGTACACATTTAAAATCTTTTATTTTCTGAACAGAGCTTGCAACCGGCAGGAGGAGAGAGGAGGGAGGAGCGAGAGTGTCATCGGGTGACCAAGATTTTGTAGTAACTGTGTGGGGAATCAGGGGCATGGGACAAGATGAATATTTTTGATTTAGAAAAAGAGACATTAATAAAAAAAAATAAATGTAGCTAGCAGGCAGTTGTTTACATCAGGAAGGAGTGTACCGGGAGAACTGTTGGTGGTGGGGGCTCTCACGCTAAGCGAGGGAACAAAATGGCGCCGTTTTAAAATTTAAATGAGGTGTTGCAGTCAATTAGGTAGCAGGGTGGGCACTACAATACTTACTGGGTGAAAGGGCACTGTAGACTGGTACTTTTTGTTTCCTGGGCATCTATTGAAAGTTAATGTACCCCCCGGCAAGGGTACTAGCCAGTCAGATGCCAGGAAATAAAAAGCCCATTTTCTGATAAAACTTAAACCTTCTCATCCTGGAATGGCTGGAGTGGAATGCTGTGCATTCGCAGCTCAGCACAACATTCCATCCAGACCATTGTTTCATGTGCTGCTTATAAATTCTGCTTTTTGACAAGTATTTAGTGCACTGGGCACTCTTCTATATGTTTTTACTGGTGTCTCCCCACTATAGGGAGGGGAATTTACTCATAGGGACCCCCTTTTTGAATGTACCCTGTTAGCCCAAACATTAACAGGACACCCTGGGCGCCTGTAATCTTTTTATTTCTTCCATTGCTTCTCATTTTCTGTAGTGCCACAACTTTGGGGCATTGCAGATTTGGGCCCGCCTAAAAATACATGTCCCCATGTATTCCCTTTACACATTTTATAAAACATTTCTTAAACATTACTTCTATAGGCATTGATAATATCTCTTACCACTTTAACATTCTACTTAAATCTTTATATAATCTTACTTTAGATAAAACACTCTTAAAACATCTATAACTTTTAGAAAACGTTCTTATTCACTTAGCTAAGTGACCGTGTCTGGGGATTAGTTTGAACAGGTCTATCTATGAAATGATGGTGCTACTTGAAAAGCTTCTAATACGTATCTCTTAGGAGGGATACCAAAATTACATCTCTGAGATCAACATGCTGAAAATTTATTTATTTATTTATTATTTATTTATTACATTTTGGTGACCGGGTAGTTCCACTGAGCCCCCGAAGGTCCCTTTCTGAGGGACAACCCGGGATAACAATACAAGATATGATACAGTGGAGAACAACTTTTGATTACATAGGTTTTGCAAGCATAAGGTAGTTACAGATAGTGGATAATAGCAGTGGAAAAGCTACTGGTTCTACTGGAATATGTTCTGGCTCTCTAGGATTAACTGCTGGTTCTGGTAAATCAGGATGTTCTGGCGTTGCTATTGGTTCAGCTAAAGGGCGATTATCTGAACGTACATGTGCATACCTAACCCATGGATCTATACACCATTTTGTTGGTAAATCCATTTCCATTACTTTGTGGGTAGGGTTCTCCTGCCTCTCCTCTGACATAGCTTTCTTTGTAGCATCAGTTAGAGCACTGTCTCTGAAGGTACAAGGTTTAAGAAGATTTCTATGCACTATTTTCATGCCACTACCAGTCTCTTTTTGAATCTTGTACATGGGTAGGTCAGGGTAAGGGATCTCAACAATGAGGAAAGGTTCGGTTTCCCATCTGGTAACAAACTTGTGACACTTCTGAGTCCTTCTTAGCAATATCTGTTCTCCAATCTGCAATGGGGTCGCATTGGCTTTAGCATCATAAGTCACTGTTTGCTTAAGTCATACCTGTTCCATGCGTTGACTTATAACTTGACCAGCTTCTTGTAGTCTTTTGCTGTGTTCTTATACCTAGTCTGTAACAGGTGATTCATCTGGTTGGACTTCAAGTACTAGACCCATGCGGAATCTACCATGCAGACCAAACATTAGGTAGTGCGGTATGTATTCAGTTGAACAGTGGACCGTATTATTGTACAAATAGGCACGTTCAGGAAGTAGGGCTGGCCAATATGGACGCTTATATTCAGGAAGAGCTCTTAACATTCCCAGGAGTGTTCGATTTGTTCGTTCACACAGTCCATTGCACTGAGGGTGATATGCGGTGATTTTTACTTTTTTACTGCCATACAAAGTACAGAGTTCTTTGAAGAGCTGCGATTCAAAAGCGGTTCCCTGATCTGTCAAGATCTTGGTTGGATACCCATAAAGACGGACAAAGAGCTTTAAAAATGTCTTATCAGTGGTTCTGGTAGACAGATCTTTTACAGCACTGATGACTATGAACTTGGAGTAATGATCTACCATTATTAAAACATATGTTTGACCATTAGCACTCGGTTCTAGCTTGAGGTGATCCAAAGCAACTAATTCAAGAGGTGCCTTACTAATTATAGGATGCAGAGGAGCTCACTGGTTGCTTATATTAGGACGTTTTAGACTGCAGGTTGGGCATTCATCACACCATTTAATAATGTCACTTCTCATTCCGATCCAGTAGAATCTCTTTCTAATTATGGCTTCTGTTTTTTTTTTTGTAACCGAAATGTCCAGAGTGATCTTGCTATGCCTCAAGTACTACTGATGCACTCTTTTTAGGAACAATGGTCTGGGAGATCTCACAGTGAGTGGCTGGGTCTTGGGTTTGATGAATGAGCTTAGAGTATTTTATGGTCAAACAAGTCCTGTGTCTCCATAACTTTATTGTTTCTGGATCCATCTTCCTTTGTTCTTGAAGTGGTATACTCTGTTTTGTTGAAACATAGGTTTTGATAAAGCTTAACTACTGGGTCTTGGTCTTGCAACTGTACCCACAGGTTATTCTGTTTTGCAAACTGGTCTGGACATTCTGGTTTCTGTTCTGACTTTACATCTTCAAGAACATGGACTTGACAACCGGCCTGAATGATTTCTGAGAGTACCTGAAGAAAAGGTGGCATTTCTATATTTTCTAGATGTGTCTCATCCATTTCACTCTCTGTTTGATTAGGCATTCTGGATAGTGCATCTGCATTAACATTTGATCTGCATGAGCGATACTGTACAGAAAACTGGTAGTTGTCTAACCTTGAAGCCCATCGCTGTTCTAAAGCTTCCAGTCTTGCCATGTTCAAATGTGCCAGAGGATTATTACCTGTAAACACGGTAAAAGGAGTGACTGCAAGGTAATTTTTTCGGTAATTGCCCAGACCAATGCCAGAAATTCCAATTTGAATGAACTGTAACGAGCATCATTTCGCTCTGATCCTCTTAATCCATGGCTGGCATACGCTATTACACGCTTGATGCCTTTTTGTTCCTGCACCAACACTGCACCTAGCCCTTTGTTACTTGCATCTGTGTACAGCTGGAATGGTTTGTAATAGTCAGGGTACGCTAGCACGGGTGCTTGGGTAAGAATTTGCCTCAGTTTGTCGAAAGCCTCTTGTTGCTCTTCAGCCCACTTGACTGCTTGATTCTTGGGTATTTGCCCTGCCTTGGTTCCTCTGAGAAGTTCATTTAGCGATAAAGCTATTTTGGAGACGTTCTTCACAAATCGCCGGTAGTACCCAACGAAACCCAAGAATCTTCGGACATCTTGTACCGTTATGGGAACTGGACATTCTTTTACTGCTTTTAGTTTTTCAGGATCAGGTGACACCCCATTGGCAGACACTACATGACCTAGATAATTCACCTGAGACTGTAGAAGATGATACTTGGAAGGTTTCACTTTTAGCCCATACTGGATTAGTCGGATAAAGACCTCATCTAAGTGCTGCAGGTGCTCTCTGTGTTTTTTTGGAATAGATGATGATGTCATTGAGGTACAATAGCAAAATGTCGAAGTTCTGACTTCCTAAGCAACGTTCCGCCAGCCTCTGAAAAGTTCCTGGGACATTACATAACCCAAAGGGCATGCGAGTGAACTCAGATAGACCCGTTGGTGTTATAAAGGCGGTTTTCTTTTGTCTTCTGGAGCCATGAGTTCTTGCCAATACTCACTCATTAGATCAAGGGTGGAGAAAATTGCAGCAGACTGCAGGGCAGTGAGAGAGTCCTCTATCCTCGGTAAAGGGTAGGCATCTTTATGTGTTATACTATTTAACTTCCGATAATCGACACAAAACCGTATTTTCCCATCCTTCTTCTTAACTAGGACAATGGGAGCAGCCCAAGGACTGTGGCTTTCTTTTATCATCTTGGCTTCTTTCATCTCCCAAATCATTTCTTTTATAGGCTGGTACATGGCCAGTGGAATTGGTCAAAATCTCTCTCTCTCTCTTATTGGTGGATGTCGGTGAGTATGGATATGATGCTGTACATCTTGGACCAACCCAAAGTCAAGGGGATGCTGACTGAAAGCTTCCTGATTCATTAATAAAACTTGGATTACATCCTCTTTTTTTTTTTGTACTGTGGTTTCAGGGTAACCCAAGTTAATCTCTCGTATCCACGCTGGTAGGCTGGATTCACAAGGGGTCTCATCTTCCTTTTCAATGTCTGGTGTTTTGGCTTTCTCATGAGCTTTTTCTTTTGATTCTACCAATGTCTTGCAAAGACACAGTATGCAGCAGAGCCACCGGCTGATTTCTATGGTGTCGTACATTATGATTTCCATAGTTAATGACTCGCACAGGGAACCTTCCTTTGGTAACTGTAGCCACACTCCTAGCCTCCAATATGGGCTCTTCTTTCTCTGTCGGGCATGGTTCAACTAAGGCATCATAGTCCTGACCATGAGGTCCTACCTTAGCCTTACACCACAGGGTAGTCTCAGTCCCTGACTTCAGGATAATAGGTTGGGTGTTGGAAACTCGAACTTTCCCAATTTTGCCAGTGTTTGCTTGCAAATCATTGATGGCACTGGAGGAGATGTATTGTCTGCTGCAGAGCTCATTTCTCAATACATGGATACCTTTTTGCTTGGTTTCGTAAGATCTGTACCAAGTCTTCCAGACAATGTTGTGGAAAGTTCATCCCAAGGATAAGTGGTGGCAAGCTATCACTTTCTGCCTCACTGATGAGGATCCCTTGACCTTCCTGCACATTTTTTCCCAGCTGGCTGCTCGCTTCTAAGTATCCTAACTACGGAACTTCAGCTCCATTACTTTCAAGTAGCGTGATCCATGACTTGGGCGGTGACTGAAGAATTTCTATCCTCCAATGTTGTCGAAAATATCACCCCTGCATAGTCGTGACCTGAGATCCGGTGTATAACAAAGCCATCAACTCGATTCCATCCACCAGCACTGGAACAGTTAGACTTCTTCCAATAAACTGGATTGGTTCATTACTGGGCTTGGACCTGATTGATCATTCTCTGAGGATTGGTCCCCGTCCCTGAAGATTCCCTGTTTTAAGCCACAATAAGTTCTGAAGGCTGCTGGCATCACCTTGTGATATGGCCGTTGATCCCACATCTATGGCATATGGGTCTGCCTTGGCCATCAAACTGATCAGTTGGGCACCTTCCTTCTCCGCTTCTGGGTCTGGACTGTAGTTCATTGAACCATTTCCCTCATTAATTTTGCATGTGGGTGGCTTCTCTTCTCCAGCCCTCCTTGAGCCCTTTCATTTCCTGACAAATTTCTGTCATAGTTCGCATCAAGGTAGCAATTTGTTCCATCAAGTCTGAGTTTTGGCTGGAGTTGGTTGCCATTGGGCAAATTGGCACTTGTGCCATCTGACCACACAAGGATCAGGCATCTGAGAGATAACCTGGGTGCCCACTCATGGATTCTCAACTGTAAATCCACTCTTTGCCTGACAGTTCCTCACTTAGCGGTCACCCGCGCCACGGGTCTTCTCGTGCCAATCCTTCTATCGGATACTCTGGCCATGCTGTGCCCAGAGGCATCACCATCTGTAGGAAGGTTTCCACATCCACTCCTGCTCAACCTGATCCTAGCCCCTTTATGTTTTTTTCCTTGAAATCCATAAAGTCTGCGTCCGGGTCCTGGAGCTGTAACATCCGCAGTTCCCTTCTCAGAGCTTCACTGTGCCCCCCTCAACAAAGTTTTCTGTAGGAACATGATCTGTATCAGTGATCTTTTGGGCATCCATTCTTTCGATTGCTCTCAGTAACTCTTGGAGGCTCAAAATGTACTCCTGGAGAGTCTCCTGAGGTCTTTGGGTACTGGAGAAAAACTTCATTTTTAGACTGGATACAGTGCGAGTGTCAAAAATTTGCTGCAGCCTCTGTAAAATTTGATCAGCCATGGTCTTTGCATCTGCAGGCCATGACTGAACCTCTCTGTGAGCAGTCCCTTTTAGCTGTTCGATAAGTATCTCCACCTTCTGTCTTTCTGGAACTTGATACAATCGGAAGATGGCCTGCATTTTGGATTGGAACTCCCCTGAACTACTGGTTCCATTTCCATCCTTCTTCCCTGTGAACTGGGGAAGCCAAGGTGCCCCAAAGTAATGTGGCATTGTGAGGGGGTGAGATAGATATATTCTCTCGGTCCTCCATCCCAATTTTTATATCTCTGTTACCGATGGAAGCGTTAGCCCCTCCAGACAATCCACTACTACAATCTAGTGCTGCTTGCATCTTGCTCAAGAAGCTCTAGCTTTGGACTCCTTAAATTTAGTCCTGCTGACTATGACAAACAATTTTTTTTACAGTGTGGTGATCTTATCAGCTGGGTGCTGACCACGAATATCACATGTCACAGCTGCACACCCAGCGTCACCTCAAGCAGGTGGACTCGCGAGACAATGCTGTGGTCCGAATAAGGCTGGGTGAAAGGAAACACCCTTTAAGGAGAGGTAGGAGACAATCTGGAAGTTTGATGCCCTCCGAGCTTTATTCACATACAGGGAAGGTAGACATGGTCACAAGGGAAGGAAGGGGACTAACTCTTAGAAGCAGTAAATAACACCCTAACAACTCTACTTTTGTTACTACGCTATAGGTGCACCTTGGCTTAAGAACACTCTATAATATTCTACAACTCTATGATGTATTTCTACAAGGCCTACACACCAAGGGATATAACCTTATACCACTTTATCGTACTATATAACAAGCATACAGTGTACAACCACCAAGAAGTATAACCACTCTCAAAGTCTATAAGATGCAGATGTTCTGTCATCTTCATGCACAGCTGAAGAGTAGGAATAAAGAGAAAAGGGACTCCTGCTTGGCACCAAGCTTACCAGTAAAACCTATGAGAGGTTGCAAGGGAAATGGAGAGATTTGTAAACAGACCTTAGTCATCGGCCAACCCACTCTCTAGAGTTTCCGGAACATCAGAGCACAAACTGACTAAATTGAGTTAAAGCTCTTTCTTGGCACAAACCCTTGACCTGGGCTGCCAAGGATGAAGAACCAAAATGTGGCATGGAATCCACCTGCAGGATTGTCACAAGAGAAGAATCTGCTGCTGTCTCCCCGGCACCAACCCTCGTCCAGGGCTGCCAAGGACGAAGTACCAAAATGCTGTGGGTTTTCTGGCACCGACCCTTGACCAGGGCTGCCAAAGATGAAACCAGAACTTGGTGAAGAATCCCTCAGAGGATTGCCAAGGTTGAAGACACCAACTGCTGAGCTGCTTTGGAACAGATCCACTTGGAGGACCACCAAACTTGAGCTGGATCCCAGAAGATCGCACAGGTTATGCCGAATGGACCAAGCAGGAAGAGAAGTTAGAAGATGAAGATCTGGATTCCACAAGGTTTAGAACAAAATAAGAAACCAGCAGACACGAACACACCTGGGACACGTCAGACTCGACTTTCGGTGGGCATTTAGGAGTGACAGATGAGGCTCCTTCCAGTTGTCTCACTTCCAAGCTGACCAGGAACCAGTGGCCACGACTTTCCAAGGGACGTCGAATTTGGCTTACGGTGGACGACATGGCAAGAAGATGCTGAAGTTCTCTGCTGGCTGAAGATTGCTGAGATGAAGAGTTGATGGAGGCTGAAGATTGAGTCACAGACTTTGCACTGCACACTGATACTTCTATTAGCACTGTACACTGGATTGACTTGCAGGGGCAATTTGCCTGGAGCAGGGGCAAATTGGAACAATCCGGGGCAATTGTTCACTTGCAGGGGCAATCTGCCTGGAGCTGGGACAAATTGCCACAATCTGATGCAATTGTTCACTTGCAGGGGCAATCTGCCTGGAGCAGGGGCAAATTGCCACAGTCTGGGGCAATTTTTCATCTGCAGGGGCAATCAGCCTGGAGCAGGGGCAAATTGCAACAATCTGGGGCAATTGTTCACTTGCAGGGGTAAATTACCACAATCCTAAGGTATCATATTATAGTCTTGGTGCTTTTTGCAATCAACACAACATTTTAGATGTTTAAGGAATAAACAGTTTGTAGAAACAGTACAGTAGCTTACAGTCACTTTATTGTATGTTGTGTGCTAAGCAGCCCTTGGTTGGACCCCTTTTCCTCTTGGGGTCTGTCTTTATTAGGATCTGGCTACCCCATAGCACTTCAATATTAATGCCTCAGTTACTGAGCCTGGTTGCCCTAATTACAGTGGACCTGATTGCCCTATTTACTACTGGGCCTGGCTGCCTTAACTGCACTAGGCCTGGCTGCCTTAACTGCACTGGGCCTGGTTGCCCTAACTACTACTGGGCCTGGCTGCCCTAACTGCACTGGGCCTGGTTGCCCTAACTACTACTGGGCTTGGCTGTCCTATTACTACTGGGCCTGGCTCCCTTCTTTACACTGGGCCTGGAGTGCCTCCCTTTATTATTGGGCCTGGTTGCCTTCTTTATACTGGGCCTGGAGTGCCCCCTTTAATACCGTGCCTGGTTGACTGGGCCCCTTCTTACACCTGGGCCACCCTTCTTACACTTGGGCCACCCTTTAGCTCTGGCCCCTATTCAATTTATTGGGCCAGTGGTGTCCCTTTAAGACACTGGGCAGGCTTGCTTCTTTAAATCTTTCAGGCTGCCTGACTTTGGCTGGGCCCCCTTAAATCTAAAGGCTTGACTGAGCCTGCTGTCACCCTGTCTGATTAGCCCTGCTGGGTTCCATCCCTCCTAATAAATATTTTATAGGCCTTCTATATGGCCTCGCTTGCTGGTTCCTCCCATGGACGTTGTTACATTCCACCCACTCTTGAATATTAAATTAATGGTCCTTCTGACCCGACCCTCCCACGGCGCTCAGCCGCTTTTCCTTGCACCTACTGCACACTTTAACATAAACAAAAACACAGTCTTTTCCTTCATTTGGGTGGACAGCACAAAGCGAGTGCTGCCGCTGACTCACCACTCCTCTGGCTCTTGGATCAGGAATCAGGAGGTATTCTGGCAGTGGGAGGGGGAACTGGCAATGCGGCGGACATTAGGGGGCCTCTGAAAGGCTAACAGACAAACCGGTGATGCAGCCCTTGTTAGCCGCTGATGAAGGACTGGGAAACTTTATCTTAAATTAAAATAAATAAACAGACGGGGCTCCTAGCCCAAACGGCCAAACTGGATGGCTTTACTTCTTTGTGGTGCCCCGATGGCACTACCGACCATGCCACACAGCTACAGGGTGGATCTTCAGACAGTGGAGGCAGAGCAGGCAGACAGACAAGTCCTCAGGGATGGCTTCAACACCACAGTAAGCCCTTTTCCCTAGTCCCCTTGATTTGCTGCATCCTATCTCCTCAACAGCTGCCCAGAAACTACCAACTGAACAATACATTTTTTAAAACTTAAACCTTCTGAGTCTGGAATGGCTGGAGTGGAATGCTATGCATGAGCAACTCAGCACAACATTCCATCCAGACCATTGTTTCATGTGCTGCATATAAAGTCTGCATTTTGACAAGTATTTAGTGCACTGGGCACTTTTCTATGTGTTTTTACTGGTGTTTCCCCTCTATAGGGAGGGGAATTTACTCACAGGGGCCCCTTTTTGAATGCACCCTGTTAGCCCACACAGTAACAGGGCACTCTGGGCACCTGCAATCTCTTTATTTCTTTCATTGCTTCTCATTTTCTATAGTGCCACAACTTTGGGGCATTACAATACATTGCTTGAGTAACGGTGGTCAACCACGGATGTAATCACCTCTCGCAGTTGCCATGACAACTGTAAACCTCTCGAGTTTTGCTCTCGAGGTTTACTTGGTTGTCCAAGCAACTGCTTGAGGTGATTACATTGTGGTTAACCACTGCTACCAGGCATTATCCTCTATATTTATTTACATTAAATTTTAACCATGAAAGACATACTGAGCCAATAACAGCTTGTTTCCAGTAGTGTCCTAGGGAAGGGGAGAGGGAGAGGGAGATAGCTAAACAATAAAACTACTAAAAATATGAGTCAAATACAAATAAATAATAAGTGAGAAGCATAACCATAACTATTAGAGGCAAATAGTAAATGAATACATCTAGAAAAACATACTCTTATATGTACAGAAGGGAGAAATAATAAAGGAAAAGTGTGAACAGGGGCAAAACTAGTGAAGAGGAGAATGAAGAGGAAAGGGTCATTGATAGTTATTACAGGTAGAATAACAAAAGTCATAAAGAACAGACTTTAGGGAGGAAGGAGAACAGACAGATCAAATAAAAGGGGAAGGGGAGGACCAAAGTTTAGGAAATCAGTAAGGAAAAACAGATTGACCAACAGTAGATTTTCTAGAAGTAATAGAGACAGAATAGAAAATAATGTTGCAGAGAGGGTAGGAAGAAGAATGAGGAGAGGATAGAAGGGATTTGTGATTAGAGGGAAGGGTGCCAAACCAGAATTTGAATATAAAAGTGACACAATGGGAAAGGCTCCTAGCACCAAGAGAGGGGAGAGAAAGAGCTAAGTAGAGAACAGTGGTGAGTATGAGGGGGGCAACCTAAAGCAAAATGGCAAAAAGCATGAACAAGATGGTCTAACCTGGCAAGAGAGGATTTAGGGGCTCCACTGTAGACTAAATCACTGTAGTGAAAGATAGGGAGAATAATTTTTGATATCATTTCTCGACGGGCAGGAAGCGGAATACTCGCTTTATTCCTATACAGTGCTCCAAGCTTCGGGTGTAGCTTATGGTGAATTGCATCAATATGCATTGAGAAATCAAGATGCCAGTCAAGGCAGAACCCCAGGTACTTGAAGGAAGGAACATCTTCAATCTTAGTACCATCAGTGGTATTAAATAGTGGAAGAGGAGGAAGTCTGGCAAGCCTCTGATGGGTGCCAAAAGTCATAGAGACTGTTTTTTTGGCATTGAAGGACAGTTGGTTAGACTTGAACCAGTGTTGAATGTTGTCAAAATTCAGATGCAGCCAGGAGGGAAGATCATGGGTAGAGGAACCAGAAGCAAAAAAGAACTGTGTCGTCAGCGTACATATGAATGGACACAGAGGAAGACAGTTGCGAGGTCATCTAAAAATATAGGAAAGAGAATAGGACCAAGGACAGATTCTTGACGAACACCTGAGTTAATGGTAAGTGTAGATGAAATGGATTTTCCTAACTGGACAGCTTGAGACCTTCTTTCAGTTCAAGAATGAAACCAACTGACTGAAGAGTCAGAGAGGCCTGCTGCTTTAAGTTTGTACAGGAGGGGATGAGCCACAGTGTCAAAAGCATTAACAAAATCAACAAAAATGGCAGAAGTAATCAGTCCTTGATCCATACCTGTGAGTATGGAGTCAGTGAGCCGAAGGTGGGAGGAGGAAGTGGAGTGAGATTTCCTAAAACCAGACTGGAAAGGTGTGAAAAAGGAGGATTTGAAGAGAGCTGAGATAGAGCAATGTGTTCCCGTAACTTAACAAGGATAGTTGGATCAGGGACACTGGTTTACTGTGACTGAAAAAGGGCCAAATCTGTTTTGGCAAATGGAAGAACCAATATTGCCAATGGTGTCCACAAAACCCAAATCCATTTTTACTGGTGCTTTGTTTTGTGAGTTTTTTTAAATAATTGCTTCTTATCTAGCATGTATTTTAGCAACTTTGCTGTCTGGTATTGTACATCAGTTCCTGTAGTTATTAAAATTAATAAACTTTATGAGAAGCTCAACCTATACCTCACTTTGGTTTGTGTTTTATATGTATACACAGTCCTCTCACTATTATCAATGTAACCTGGATGCCATGTCCCAAACGGCTACTTACCCTTGCCTTGTAGGCCTAACCAAGGTTGGGGGGCCTGGGTTCCCATTTTAGATATAAAACTGGTTCTTTCCCATTAGATAACATTATTACGCAGTGCCTCCACCCAGAGCATACTTTTACGTGGGTCTGAATAATATCTGGTACAACCCCCTGGGATGCTGTACTCACCCACAATATCATATAGTCACCCCACACATGAAATAAGCCAAAACACCACATTTCAACATTTTCTGAATTATAGGCTCTCTCTAATAATATGCTCACACACCAAGGTTTATAAAAATGGTTACCCAACATTTATTTACAAGGGGTGAGGGTTAGGAAGGGTGGATTGGAAGCAGAGGTTAAATACTTACATTGATGGGCATTATTGATTGGCATTCAAGTAAATCAGCAATTGGATCAGGTTTAGATGTTCTGCAAAGAAAATAATTATTCAGCATTTTAATTTCAGACATTAATCACAGTGGCCACCCACCAACTTTCGGATGGATTCAGAATTAACTTGCTATCTATCTAGCTGCACTATATGTTAAGACACATAGGTACCAGTCCCCGACTATTACAGAACCCCACAATTCTACACTGGGTACCCAGTACTAAGTTCTTAGGTGTAGGCTTGATGCAGTTGCAGCTGTTGGCCTGATGCAGTTGCAGCTGTGCTGGCCAGCATTGGGGCCCTTAAAAGAAAAGCAGATTAGCCTCTAGATGCATTCCTTAAACCTTTAACTGTAGCAACAGACAATCCCCACAATCTGAAGCTTGGGGCTTTAGATACCGAACCTTGGCAAACACATCTTTAACTTTAACTATTTACAGTTCTCTTTCAGGGTGGCAGAGATCGCTCTGCCTACTCACAGTTTGGACGTCATCATTAGGTGATGTGAATCTTTAGCCGAGATGCAGGCAGGAGCTTTGGTTGAACCCTCTTTACCAGGCTCTTGCAGCATGCAGGCTGGAACTTTCTTAGCATCTCTGATGGTTACCCCTTCTCTCTGGGCTTGAAATCACATTCTGGAATAGGCCAGGCTCGGACCAGGGCCAACACATCTCAGACACCCACATCTAGGCTATGCCCCTCAGGGGGAAACGTACATGACAGTGCATAGCTGGTGCACTACCAGGCTGATTCCCAGACTAGTCTCAAATAAGTCTCTTACAGCTGCAGACAGTTCAGGTACTTTTGACACTCTTGCACTTCAACCACAACTGCTGGCATAGCAGCCATGGATCTTTTACATTCAGGATACTGTCTCAAACATGGGTGCATCCCCTAGGGCTAGGGAGGACCCAGACCTAGCACAGTCTCTTTCTCCCCATATTACAGCACATTCATTTAACTTGGCTCTTCCAGCCAGACAATTAGCACAACTGCTGTGGCTTTTCAGAAGGTACAGTCTTTTAGGCAAAATTCTTTCTCTCGCCAAAGCAGAAACAGGAGCTTAAGGCATGACTCATAACCAAGATAGCAGACAGAACTTCAGGTGTGGCTCCTAACCACTTTAAACGCTTCACTTGTCAGCAAATCTTGTTCACTGTAGCTTCTCAAAAGCTCAAATCACAATATCAAAGTCCCTCTTGGCCATGCTGACATTTGTAGCTCCAATTGGACATTCATAGTCCTCACAGGTAATATTAGGAAAAGCTCTGACCTCAGGATACTCCCCTTCCATTCCAGTAGGCACTCTTAAACAGTCACATCAAGCATTCCTTAAAGGTTGGACCATCCACAGTCACTCTTGTATCAGATGTCCACTCTATCTCAGGCGCTGATCAAACTCAGGGTGCAGACAGCCGAGCTACTTGTACCCTTGGTAGAAGTTTACTCACTCAGGAATCAGATACAGCTTTCTCTCAGTTGAAATCACAGGATTCATCAGCACTCCCATTGTTGAGGCAGAATGTTCATGTAGCCCTCTCACAATTGCAGGCAGATTTCTTGCAGCTCTCACACAGCTGAAGATAGCTCAGGTTTCTGGCCCACATTTTCCCAAAATGTGGAAAGGCACAAGCTAGCCCTGGGGGACAAATATCTGGCAAACCCCAGGCCAGAGACTTCCATTTCTCACAGCCACATTTCTCTTAGCAGAGGCCAGAGCCCCCCCTCCCCTGTGGAGGGGCTCCCACTGAACTGACTAGGCCCACTCTCTTTAGCAAGGGGCCAGAGCCCCCCCCTCGTGGAGGGGCTTGCACCAAACTGACTCAGCCAGAACAGTCTCTGTGGTTTTGGGAGCTCTCTGAGGCTCCTGATTAGCTGAATTTCAATGTCTGTCCTGAAAATGAATATTCATTAAGCTCCCTCGACGCCTGGCAGGTTCCCTGTTTGGGCGCCTAAATTAGGTCCCTACTTTTTCCCCCATAAGCCTTGGCAGAGTCCCACAAGTCTCTGGCCATAATCCCACAAGTCTCAGTAATAAATCCTGGTGTTCTGATTGGCTGCCGATAAGTCAAAGGCTTCAAATATGTCTGCATTGTGATACAGTCCCCAAGCAGTCCAACAGTGTCCCCAAATTAATGTTCTGGTGCAGCGAGGTTAAACATTTCATTCCATCCAGAGCCCCATAGTTTAATAGCCCCTTCAGTGCCCTGCAAAGCGCTTACAATATTGTACATTTATTTACAATGCTGAGCCTGTCGCTAGCGCCAATATTTAAGGTCCCTTTGTGCTAGAACAGACTGATTATGAATATTAATACTGCCCTCATTAATATTCATGATGTGAAACACAGTGTGATTGATGCTCTTTATTTAAAATAAACAAAGGGCTCTCAAGAGCCTTGTTCTGGTCACCAGTCCCTGACCTCTCCCAAATGGGGACTGGGACCACTGGGAAGCCAGTCGTTTGACTGCAATTGTGGTTGGAAAAGGGAGTGTGCTTCTGCACATGCGCGAGCTTCCAGCTGGCTTTGATGCGGACGGAGGGAAATGCTGGTGGCTCCGCTATCACTCCTGAAGCTCTCAATGGGCAAACCAAATGCAGGGGCTGCCTGGACTCAGGTCAGAAGGCAGTGAACAAAGGGGGAAACTGGAGAACAACCGGAGGCAATGGGAGGCAAGAGGGAGAAATGGGGGCAAGTAAGGTAAGGCCCCATGAGGGGGTTATTAGGGGGGTTACATCAATGCCTATGTGTCCAAGTAATCTGAGTGTGCATATGCTGGAGACCAGTGTGTGTGTGTGTGTGTGTGTGTGTGTGTGTGTGTAGCTGACCTTGTGTATGGCATCTCAAGTTGACCAGCCCTCATATGTCACAGGAGCAGCACTATGACCCCTATTTCTCAGGGGTGACAGCACAAGCAGCACTATGGCCCCTATACCTCAAGGGTGACAGCAGCAGCAGCACTTTGGCCCCCATCCCTGAGGGGTGACAGCGGCAGAAGCAGGAGCAGCACTATGACGCCTGTCCCTCAGGGGGAATGGTAGGAACATTACAGCTTTCACCGCTCAGGGGTGATGGTAACAGTATTATGGCCCCTATTCCTCAGGGGTGATACCAGCAGCACTATGGCTTCTATCTTTCGGGGTGAAAGCAAGAGCACTACGGCCCCCATCCCTGAGGGGTGGCAGTGACAGCAGCAGGAGCAGCAGTATAGCCCCCATCCCTCAGGGATGATGGCAACAGCACTATGGCTCCCATCCCTCAGGGGTATTGGCCACAGCACTACAGCCCTCACCCTTCCCTCAGGTGTGATTACAGCAGCACTATAGCCAACAATCCCTCAGAGGTGATGGCAGCAGCAGAACTGTGGCCACATCGCTCAGGGTGATGATGACAGCAGCAGCGGCAGCACGACTGCCTTCATCCTTTAGGTGTGACAGAAGCAGCAGTGCTATGATCCCCATTGCTTAGGTTTGATGGCAGCAGCCATACAGCCTCCCATGCCTCAGGTGTGGCAGCAACAGCAGCACTACCACCCCAAACCCTCAGGCGTGACTGCAGCAGCTGCACTACAGCCCCCAGCCCTCACGTGTGACATTAGTACTATGGCCCTTATCCCTCAGGTGTGATGGTGGCACTATGCCTCCTATCCTTCAATCATGATTGCAGCAGCACTACAGGCCACATCCCTCAGATGTGACAGCAGCAGTATTATAGCCCCATCTCTCAGGGGTGACAGAAGCAGCACCATTATGTCATCCCTCAGGTGTGACAATGACAGCAGAACTATGGCCCCATCCCTCAGGGTGAGAGCAGCAGCACTAAGACCTCAATCCCTTAGGTGTGATGGCAGCAGCTACATTGCAGCCTCCATCCCTCAGGGGCGATGGCAGAAGCACTACTGCCGCCATCCCTCAGGTGTGATGGCAATATCATGAGTGCAGCTCCCATCCCTCAGGGGTGATGGCAGTAGTGACAGAACTACAATCCCCTTCCTGCAACACCCATACCCCACATGCCCAAGTTACAAATTACTAGGTCTCTTAGCTTGTCAGACCTCAGACGTGAATTAAGCCAAACCACCAGATGCTAAGGTAGGCTAACTTGGTTTGGTCCTATCTAAAATTTAACTGCCTGAACTGGCTTCTTTAAAATAAAGTACCTGTACCTAAAACATCTGCAAGTGATTAGTGAAGGATCTTCTAATAGAACATCAAGTGTCTCTGAAACATGTCCATACCTTTTTTGTTTACGTGGTCTCCATGAAAAGGGTGTCTCTCAGTTTTCATGTCTGAGATCAGATGTGAACTGAGCACCACTCTGCCCACTGGCATCATCCACACTTGGGGTCTTAACTTCTGTGTATCCCTGAGAGTGCTTTCTTTTTTTTTTAATTATATTTTATTGGTTTTAGCAGCTTATAAAAATACCAAATGCAATACATAGGTACATTCAGAGGTAGTACAATGAATAATGATAAGCAGGCACAGCTAAATACATTCAGGAATCTCCAGATCTGTACAATCTCAAGCAAACTTTGTTTATCTGTTGTAGGCCTAGGTATATTATTTATACTGATGAATATCATATCAATAATGGTAGTAGAGGGGAAAATAATATCTTTCTTGTCAAGATCCAGTTCACCTAGAATCTCCAACCCCTCTCCTCCTTCCCCAATAGCATTAAATACCCCACATAGCTTTAAATATACTAATATGTATTTAAGGAACAAAGTCCCCATAGTGCCCTAATTGGTACAGCATCCAGTTTCTCAATCGATTATCAAAAGCAGACATCCTATTGTTCATTCTAGCTGAGATCCTTTCTAGGTTATATATTTCATATGTCAGTATTCTCCAAGACTCTTTGGTTGGGATCTGAGTGGAAAGCCATAGATGGGCGATGATTTTTTTTGCCGCTAGTATTAATAGGAATAACATTTTGAAAAGTAACCCTTGTACCTTGATTTCCACAGGGCACATTGCTGTCAATACTAAAGTCGGGGTAAGTATCTCCGGCCTCCCATATATAGCATTTAACTCATCTATTATTTCTCGCCAATATCTCAGTATACTTGGACATGACCATATAATATGTTCCATCTCCACCTCCCTCTGTCCACATCCCCGCCAACATCCCCCATATCCATGTCCCTTAAACTTAGCCATGATTTCAGGGGTTCTAAAATATCTTACTCTGGCTTTCCATGTATATTCCCGTCAATAAACATTGGAGGAGATTCTGGAGTATAGTGTAGTTGAAATTTGCCATTGCTCCATATCCAGTTCTGTGTTCATGTCTTTTGACCATTTAATTCTAACATAGTCTAGAGATATCTTATCATATACCCTCAGTGCTGAATATAAGTTCTCAATAATATGTTCTTGGGTCTGTCCCCCTAAGTGAAATATCACCATCTGGAGTAGGAGAGAAGAGGATCTAGCTACTTCTACTGTAATCTCCTCAAATGGTAACAGTGCATCTAAAAAAATCTCACAGAATTTATATTGATTGTTGGGGAGCTTATACTCTGTTTGCAGATGGGAGAAAGAGTGGATGCCCATGGGGACTACTACTTGAAAGGTGTAGCGTAGATCAAAATTCTCCCATTGAGAAATCAGTATCCTACTTAGATATCTTCTCTCTGATGGAGATAAAAGAGTTCTCCACATTTGTATCCAGCTTCTCAGGAATTCTGAAGTGATGTTCATGAATTTAGAGAATGGGAGGCATCTCGAGGGATCCCCTACTATGTAGGATGGAAAATTCTCCAGTCCATTTAGGGCTACTTCAATATCTTTCCAATATGGCCTATAGTCTGTAGCTACATGTAGTAAAGAAATACGGATGTGAGCTGCTTGGGCATATCTTTTCATGTTTGGGAGATTTAGTCCCCCTTGTGCCCTGGATAGCTGGAGTGTGGAATATTTCACTCAAGGTGCTTTTCCTCCCCAAATATACCTAGAAATTAACTTATCCCATGTTTGAAAATAGGTATTAGTGAGGAGTGTCGGGAGGGTCTGCTAAAATAAAAGCAGCCGAGGTAGCACATTCTGCTGTATTGTTTCGACTCGTAGGAGGATCCCCATAGGAAGCAGAGCCCATTTAGAGAGATCTGAAGTAATTTGTTGAGTGATGGGCTCGTAGTTCATCAGATCTAAGTGTAACCCCCTTGTTACCCAGGGTTACTAGAATCCCAGTAAGACCTAGTGGTAGGCAGGGAAGGCAGCTTGTGAAACTCTAGTTAAATAGATTTCACACCGTCTCACTCTGTTCTCAGTCTCAGCTGAGACTGAGGGATGACATCACCATAGAACTGTCGCAGCTGCATGAGCCACAATGGAATCTGCAGCAGGGAGTTGGAGTAGAATGTTGGGAGGTTTGAACAGTAGTCTGTAGGTCAGTTGGTGTTTGGAGCTTGTTGTGATAGGTGCACAGCAGTTCAGTGTTAGGCTCTTGGAGCCTCAGTCCTGACATAGGGCTACATTCAGGGAAAAGGTGTGTGTGTTTTCACCTAAAGAGAGACACAGTGAGCTATTGTAAAGTGGTGGAGACCGCTGAATCGGGTCTCTGTGCCCCATCCCTGAGGGGATGGGGCAGAAAAGTTTAGCCTGCATATTCCAGGGGCAACCCCCCGGCTACTGCTAGTGGAGAAGCTGCCTTATTTTGTCCAAGAGTGTGGGAAACAAGAAGATTTTGTGATTCGCCTGTGGGGCACCTGCAACCGGAGGGTGAGTTTCTGCTCTTTCTAAAGGGCCCATGTTTCACCCTGGGACTTGTGTGATAGTGGGGATTGGACTACTGAAGTAATGGGAGGCCTAGAGTAATAGGCTTAGCCAAAAGTAAAAGTATGTTCAAGTCCAGTACATAGGGGAAGTCAAGACATGTAGAGATGAGACATACGTCTACCCAGTAATCTACATTGCCAAGCTTTCAAAAGAGTTGTTTAGTTTCCACAGAAATGGCTGGATATGGATTGTGGGAGCTGGACGTGGGAGACCCCCCATCTTTAGTGACCAGGTCCACCTCTACGGATTTGCTCTGTGGATTTCTACTTTACCTCATGCACTTGGCCAGTGATGAGGGAAGTACCCAGGCATGGGATTGGAAGGAAAATTCCCTCTAGGAGTCGAAGGCTCTAAGGTGGTTTGGGGAGCCACCAACAGGAAAACTGGTTCATTCCCATAATGGACCATGGATCAAGTGGCCGTCAGGGGAGCCGGGCCAGTGGGGAAAACCCAAGTAGTGTACAAGTCGGGCTGTGTGCCCAAAGCTGCGTGCAAGTCTAGGCTGTGTGCCTGGTGGGTTTAGAGCCTTGAGGGCTGAAATGTGAAGAAGTGTTCTGTTGTTCTAATCTGCATTACCAGGAATGTAGCCCTGGGGTCTGTCTATGCTTTGTTTGTTCAGTTTGGATGTGAATAAAAGCCACACTGTAGAATCCCATTCCTGGTTCTGGACATTACAGTTATTGCTTCCTGTGTTCAGATTTACTTGGGTGCCCCTGTGCAGAGTAGCCAAACCTAGGTCCCCTGTGCCGAGTAACCTTATCCTCCCCGAACTCAGTCCCCACCAGGTACTGCTGTCAGCTTCAACAGCATGCCACCTGTCGTTTTGCAAAAAGGCAGGGGTCGGGGGTTACATAAGTGTAACATTTTATATGGTATTTTAATACCTAGATATCTCATTTCCACCCTATTCCAATGAAATGGGAATTTTGTTTTTAACACTTGGGATGGTTTAAAGAAAGAAGTCAAGACCTCTGTCTTGGTATCATTAATCTTGTAGCCCACCAGCCCACTAAATATATCTAATTGTGTCCAGACTGCTGAGACCGATGTCTCTGGGGAAGTAAGAGTCAGCAGAATGTCATCTGCAAAAAGTGTCAATTTATGGGATCTTCCCCCCACCAGGATCCCCTCCACCTTAGCATGAGCCCTAATATTGGCAGCTAAAGGCTCTAAATAAAGTGCAAATAGCAGTGGGGATAGTGGGCAGCCTTGCCTTGTGCCTCTAGATAAGGGAAATGGTAAAGAGAGGGATCCATCTAACTTAAGGTATGCGAAGGGCATATGATACATAGCCTGGATTTGGGAAATATGTTTATCAGGAAATGCAAACTGATTTAGGGTTGCCCAGAGGTAGGGTCATGACACCCTATCAAATGCCTTCTCGGCGTCAAGGCCGAGAAGGACAATTGGCATTTGCCTAGCAGATGCATGCTCTATGAGCAAAAGTACTCACCGAACAACATCCTGAGCTTGGCGTTTCATGATTAAGCCTACCTGATCCCCATCTATTACAGTAGGCAACAAAATTGCCACTCTATTTGCTAGTATTGACATAAATAGCTTATAATCACAGTTAAGTTTCGATATAGGTCAATATGAAGCCAATAGAGATGGATCCTTTCTGGGTTTAGGGATAGCTACCATTTCCGTATATCTCCATGAGGGTGTGGGGGGGGTTGTCCTTCTTGAATATCTGTATAACTTGCTAGTAATGGTGGGGTCAATAATCTACAAAATGTTCCCCTGAGTGTGCTTTATAACTTGGGTGCATTTGCTGCACCCCACTTAACCCTAATGGCATTATACAGCAGCAGGTACATCAGTAGTGACAACAACAATTGGGCCTTATAGCAAATTCAAGGGGTCACAGATGCTAAGGCCACCTGACTCATTTAGGGGACCACAACAAGCAACAGCAGAAGCCCCACTCTGCCCACCGGCATGATACAATATCTGGCATCTTACCTGCTGCATTTCTCCGAGTGTGCAGTCTGGCTTGGGTGCTGCTGCATCACCCGACCCACCCACGCTGGTATCATGCAGTGGCAGGAAGGGTAACAACAGCACTCAGGTCATACAGCAAATTCTGGGGTACACAGAAGCTAAGTCCCCCTTCATTAAGGGGCACGCAACTAACAAAAGCATGGAGAACTGCCAGCGCTGACATCAGCAGCATTCCAACTCACCTGCTCAGCTTAAAAAAAACACTCCCAAAGGTAAAGGCAAAATAGTGGTGTAGTCTGGTAGTGCACAGCACTAGCAAGTGGGAGATCTGGGTTTGTGAGCTGAACTGATCCAGACTTCCCTGCCCTGGGTTGGTGAGGTTTAAAGCATGATGCAGAGGCACTGCATGCTGACCAGAGGAGTCATACCTCAGCAGGTAGTGGGGGCTGCCTTGATGATGTGGGTGACTACATGGTGCTTTAAGACCCCTTCAGATTGGTTGATCCTGTACAAAGACACCCAGATCAGCAAGATTCTCTTGAGTCGCTTAGCTCAGCAAAACTAGCAGTTCAGCTTCCCACGAATACACATTTAAACAAATGTAGTTAAGAACTCCTGACTGAACCACCCACCCCACCTGATTCTCCAAGTGTGCTGATACTCAGCTTTTTTGAAGTTGCAGTGTAAAAATAGTTTGGGCATATTCTTTTTTCTACACAAAAACTTTACTCTCTGGATGGAAAGCAGTTACATCAGTTTTTCTACACAAAAACTTTACTCTCTGGATGGAGAGCAGTTACATCAGTTTTTCTACTCAAAAACTTTACTCTCTGGATGGAGAGCAGTTACATCAGTTTTTCTACACAAAAACATTACTTTCAGGTAGGTGAGCAATCACATCAGCTGACTGAATGAAGGGTTAGATGCAGGAGCAGTTAAACTTTAAACCTGACACCCTCGCTGTCTAGTCCAATTCCCAGAGTGTGCTGATACTTATCTTTTTTATTTTTTTTTTTATATCATCCAGTGTAATATAAATAATCAAAGAAGTTGGGCACATATTAAATGAAAACTGTGCTTTCAGGATGGAGACCTGTCCTCAGCTAATGGAAAGTTTGGAGGACGCATGAGTGGTTAAACTGAAGCATGGGTGAGTACAACAAAGCGGAGTGGGTGGTTTCCTTACAGATTCTATAAGCAGCAAAGCAGAAAGAATGTGCAGTAGAGCAGCATCCCTTTTAAGATGCTGAAATCTTAGGGATTCTGCGCAATGTCATGCGATTTCTGTGAGACCGGTGAAAAAATTAAAAATCCCCAAACCAAACCAAGCAGGTTCCGTGATTTTTACTGGTGTTACCATGAAAAACAGAAACCAGGATCCTTGGGTTGGATGTGTTGCTGTTGCAATAGTCTGCATGCAGTCACAGTACTACCATACCAGCATTTATTTCACTGCATGTAAAATGATTTTACACTTTGTGTATGAAATATATCTTATATGTAATCCTGCAATGTGTGAGGCTGTGGAGCGATAGCCTACTGCCATTTATCCTGCTGTTTCCCCCAGCCTTAGATGACTTGGACTGGGACAGGAGACTGTAGTGGGAGCAGAGAAAGACACCCCAAATTATTGGTGCTTCCTGCACCATAGTGAGAGCAGTTCCACAGTCGCACATCCAAGGCAGCCACCAACAGAGCGTGGGATCGGTGCTTGTGACACACCAGGACCTTTCCTGATGATTGAATTGACTGGACACAAGCATGAACCCAAGCTAAGGCACTCTGTTAAGGAGTGTTAAAGTGGCCAATAGCCAAAAATAAAGAACATTTTGACAAGAAACCTTAAAAACTACTGAGGCAGCAGCCATCTTAGTCTACCCAGATCCGTATTACACTAGCAGTAGTATCAGAGATAATCACATCAGCCAATCATGCTACCGAAGCCTGATCTAGAGTCACAAAGAGGTCAAAGAACACTGGGGTATCTGTTTGGGGTCTGCAGGAGTCAGGGAAGGAGAGTAGACTTCTCATCTGCAAGCGCAAGCCAGCACTGGGCAGAGGCAATGGAGAGGTAGAAATGTGCTTTTACAACCCTTGAGGATGAGGCTGCTAAAAGCAGGACATCTGTGTCCACATCCCGCCAGGACAGCAGCTGGAGACTGAGGTCAACCAAACTGAGTTTAACCACGAGTACTGCATCAAGGTCCACGGGTCCTACAACACATCCCATATTTTCATTAGGTAGGACCATAGTTTAGGGGCCACTATTAAATGGACTAGGCCATCTAGCCAGAATTGTATCTTGGCTATTTGTTTCATAGTATGCCAGTGCTGACCAACCATGTACAGTGTCATCAGACCTCCCATGATTCCACCTTTGGGTAACCAGGATTACCTGTGAGCTCCCTAAGACCAGAGGTATAGTTAAATTGGTACCAGTGGAGATTGTGGTAGCAACCCAACAGTACAGGTGGGCCAAACACTGAATCATTTTAAGGAAGGTTGTGCCAAGGCCATATATGACCTTCTAGCTAGCCTTAGCTACTGCAATTATTTACTGTTGTTTACATAACCTTTTTCTTTCCCCTAGGAACTCATTCTTGATCACCCAATAAATTACATTGCTATTTGTTTGAACTCCCTGATGTGTGAACATACTATTAATGTGAGAACATTATTTATAATTTACAAATGTGCTTATTTTTGTCAAATGGTTGTCTGCATTGTGTGGGAGCTGGGTAGGCTGTGCCGGGGGAAACATAATGGGTTGGTGCTATTTCCCAGGGGGTAATATGAGCTTGTAGCCTAGCTCACTTAATCTTGCCATGGATTCAAGATGCACACAATTAACATATGAACTTTAATTTACAATCTTTGGGTAACGAACCCACACAAGAGTTATCAGCTTAGGCCCTTCAACCTTATTTGAGCCCATAAGGAAGGGGAAGTGTAGTGACATTTACGACAACTTGCAGACAAAGCTGTTTCTTTATGCTGTATGCACAGTAAGTTTCTCGACATTAGGGAATGGCAGACTGAAAGTGTAGAACTGTAATGCTGTAGTAAGCAAACACAAATACCCTATGTGACAGTGTACCCTTTCCATACAACTCTAACTGGTCTGTGAAGAGCACCCCTGTGGTGCATCTTTGGGAAAACCGCGTAGCTGGCATTTGTTCCAATGATTCCTTTAGTAACTACATCAACATAGTGTTTGCAGCATGTAAGAAGTAAACAGTGTACAGTCTGTCACTCAGTATCATAGAACTACAGAATATCTTGGAAGGTTGTCATGTTGTGAATAAAGTACTTTCAGTTTCTGATACAGAGAAGGTCATATTTTATTGAAGCTAATCCCAGTGCACACCTTAAAAATACCTCCCAAAAGGGCTTCCTCCTCAGTTAGGGCATAGGGACCCAGCAGCTCAGGGAGTTTACCCTAACATGCTTATTGGACTGGAACCACAGGCTCTTGTGGAATTTCTTTTTTTTTTAATCTACATTTTTTTGGCCCCTTTGGGGAGCTGGCAGGCAGGGCTCTGGTCCCCCCCCCCCGGGATCACATCCGAAACTGGCTGATATCCCCATCATCTCCCCATCAGTGGGAATGCCACCAGGACATCATGGAACCCGCCAGCTCCATTTTTCTCCAACCATGCCACAACTGCATGTACGCGTGTGGAGGCACCCACACACCATTGTTCCACAGCACCCTCCCTATTCATGCCGCCCACCTGCCTGCACTACCCTCAGGCCTCTACCTGACGGCAGTTGTACTGCAGGGGTGACAAAGTCCCTCCCTGGGAGAGAAGAGGAGAGCTGCCTTGTGGCTGCTTACTCCTGCTCCCTCCCTCCCTCCCTCACCCTTCCCCAGCTGACCCCCGACAACTAAGGCTCACTCCTGAACCCAGGTTGCCTGTATAGCGCGAGGTTTGACATCCAGCACCTCAACCCTCAGCACCACTGGGCTGGCTCTCTTGTAGAATTTCTAAGGAACTAATGATTTGTAAGGTGTCAAGTTACGAAGTATTTTCAGTTCCAAATCTTGAGAAGGCAATGTTTCAACAAAGTTGGCTTCATCTCACCTTTTAAATATCTCCCAAAGGGCTTTTAGTTTAATAAATGATAAGTGACTTACCAGCTCTGAGAGTACCTTAATGTGGTCAGTGGACTACAGCAAAACCTTCTAGTAAAATATCTGGGGACTAAAGACTCCTAGCCTGATTTAAGTAAGCATTAATCCATGACGAAGGTGGCATCTAATGGGGAGTTAATGCATGGTTGGGACCGTTGTGGCCCGAGGCCACAGGCCGAGTGCCTACAATGGTCCAACCATGCACTAACTCCCCATTAGATGCCACCTTCGGAGTGGATTAATGCGCTTGTAACATGTTGTGCACATTAGTACAGCTCTGACAGATGACTGTATACTGCTGTAATGAATGAAACATCATACTGTTGGAGTTAGAAAGTAAAGTGTTCTGTTACTTTGATCGGTTAACATCATGCTCTGTTACATACATATGTGTCATTTCAATACTTTTGTACCAAGGTCAAGTGATACATGCCTTAATGGCCACGGTGAGTCTTTTCATATTCCTGACGGCTGTTCGACTGTTATGATACTTAAGAGGACCCTGAGTTACGACTTCTACAGAGTCGGCTTCAGGGTTTTTTCCTCATTTGCATGCAGCGTAACCGGCTTACTGTGATTACATCATGCTGTTTACTGGGACTGGTGCTTCTATTACCAGCATGTGCATTTGCTGCTCCACTTCTTCTCATCCCTGTCAATCGATAATGCGGCATGCTTAGACTTCACGGTTCCATATATCGTGAACTAATCAAAATCTATTGCGGTTCCGGTTTGTCCCCCCCCCCCACTGTGTCCCATGTTCTGTTCTCCAGGCTCTCAATGGGTGCGTTTCGCACTGGTTCCTCATATGGCTCTCTGTGTCCTGGTGTACCCTCTCTACTTGCTGCTTCTCCGATTTCTGCTCTCAACCCCTTTTGTGTTGTTTCTGGTCTGGAAGGCTCCTGCTGTGCAAAACTCTTCTCCACTTTCTGACCCACTGTCCCTCTCTCTCATACTCAATTTCTCTTTCTTTCTGTGTCCTTGGTACTGTCCCTAGTACCCCTCGTCTCTACCTACTTCCTTTCTCAAAACTTGATTGCGCTCGTTTTTGACCTAATTTGTTTTGCTACACTGCTCGTTTCTCACCTCTGGCTACTTTCTGAATTTCACAGGCAGCACGGCATTATCGTGCCATAATGCTGTGCTGCTATTGTGCCAGCTGACCCAATTCAACCAATTGTGTTCCTTTTTCGGCATCATCTTATTTTTGCCATGTTACAAAGGGAATTATTCATATACAGTAGCTGTCATACTTTGAAAGCCCATGAAAAGCTCTTTCAATAGCAGTATTGGGCTCACTTGTTGCTGGAAACACTCCAGAGGTATAGATGATGGTGTTTGTTCAATATTAATACTACATTGTAGCCATTTGCAGAACATTGTGATGTCATCAAGGAACAAACTGTGCTTGACTCAGTGCAGTTAGGCACTAGAGGTGTGTGAAGTTGGCACACTCCTTTTCACGGATGATTTTGTGAATTTGCCCACATTTGCAAATCTAATCCGCCTGTCGAATTTCTAATCCACAGTACAGGGTAACTTTGCAGATGACAGATTTGGCAACTTCGTCAGTGGAATGGGGCCCACAGGCAAAGTTTGCAATTTACCTTGGGACTGGAGGTCGCATGGTACTAAAACAAGCTGTATGCTATGTAGAGGCTATACTCAGTGCAGTCTTACGAAGAGAGGAGAGAAGTCTGTCTGTCCCTGATTGTCTGCTTAAAAAAAAACGTTAAAAGTAGTATTTAAAACCAAATCGCTCTGAACTATCTAGAGTGCCTTTTGCAGCTAGTTTTCATTTTTTTGTAGTTTTGCAGATTTATTTAGTTTAAAAGAGAGTTTTTTTGTGGATTGAAGCAGTGCTGTGTGGGGAGAGGGGCTGTTTAGCTAGCAAGCAAGGCAGGCACGCTAGCAGTTTGAACAATAGTCTTTTTTGTTTTCTTCAGTCATTCTTCTTAATTATTTTTTTCTGCAGATTGTAATTTATTTTATTTCTGTAGCACATTTTATGAGTTTAAGTGAATTATTTTTGTCAGTCTGTTACTATATTGATGGAAGTTCTTTAGTTAATTGACTGTGTTAGTTTATACTAACCCCTATTTTGTTGTTGTGTGTCTTGCTAATCCCCATGTTAAAAAGAATTAAAGAAAAACTTATTTTTGTGGTGTTTTTACTTTAGCTACTGTTGGCTTGGTAAACTGTTCTGTTGTGAGCTTCTATTAACATCACACTGCTCTGGTGAGGCACTGTGTTGTTTCTGCTGCTGGTATTTAGTTTTACTGCAGTGTTTAAATATCTAAATATTAGAAATGACCCAAAAGAGACACTTGACTCGTAAAGTAAGAGTTGCCTGCAATGTTGCCGAGAAAAGCATAGGTTCTGTGGGTGAGAAGGATGTTGCACCAAAGAAAACTTCTTCCGCAGCAGCTTCATCCATGACTAGTAGTACTAGTAGCAAAGGAGTAGTTGGTGGAAGCGGAGCTGGGATTAGTGTGGCCAAATCTTTCTCTGCCACATCTGTGTCATCCATGCTGGCGAGTGCTGGGGAAGGGAGAGGTGTCAACAAGAGGATCAGTCCAAGAAGCAGAAAAATGTCTGGATCTGGAACAGTGGCCGATGACGTTAACAGCCTGGGTGGAGAGGGGGATGATGATTTGTATACCCTATGAGAACCTGGAAAGAAAGAAAGAAAGAAAGAAAGAAAGAAAGAAAGAAAGAAAGAAAGAAAGAAAGAAAGAAAGAAAGAAAGAAAGAAAGATCATGCTGCTAAACCTGTGATACTGTGCACACAACAGTTATTTCACAAAATTGCCAAGGGCCCCCACCCCCCCATCCTCAAACTGTTGTTCCTGTTAGGACTGTTGATCCAATCACACTGCATGAGTCACCCACTGTTGCACGCAGAAATCATTCCCAAAGACACCCATTTCCACCCCCCACTCTCCCAGTATCACCACAATGTAAAATCAAGGGCTACAAAATCCCAAGTTCAGTATCTATCAAAACATTTCACTTCCATGGGTGCTGAGGCACACATGGTTAAATGTACAGGAGGTACTGGAGGCAGGAGGTGATACGGGAAGCTGTGCTTTGATGGAACACATACTCCATGCTCATGTCCATGTTCATGTCATCCACATGGTCACGGACATGGTCACATTATAATAAAATGTAATTTTTATGAATCATTTAAAGAAATACACATTTACTTGTATTGACTACCACACATCTACCTCATCCAAAATGAGTTGGCAAAGTCTCTTCCTGTCTTCACGGTCATGGTCACAATAAAATAATTATTTAATTTTCATGAATCATTTAAAGAAATATACATTTACTTATGTCACACTACAACACATCTACTTCATCCAAAATGAAGTGATAGAGCGTCCTCCTCCTCCTCCTCCCCCCCCCCATCCTCAGTTATGTTTTCCTGTTAAGACTGTTGATCGGATCACACTGGGTGAGTCCCCAACTGTCACAGTGCAGAAACCATCCCCTAAGATACCCATTGATACTGCTCCACTGTCCCAGTACCATCACCATGTAAAATCATAGGCTACAAAGTCCCTTGTTCAGTAGACCATTCCACTTCTATGGGTGCAGAGGCAGACGCTGTTAAATGTACAGCAGGTGCTGGAGGCAGGTGGTGATACACGAAGCTGTGCCTTAATGGAACACATGCTCCATGCTCACAACCATCCTCATGTCAACAACATGGTCAAGGTCACAGTCATGATCATGTTGAAGTAAATCTTACTTTCATTAATCATTTAAAGAAATATACACTTAATTGTGTCAACTCCAATACATTGACCTCATCTAAAATGACGTGACAGAATCTCCTCCTGTCTTTACAACTGTGGTCACAGTCACGTTAAAATAAGTCTAATTTCCAATAATCATTTAAAGAAATATATAAAATGAGCAAAGAAATCCCTGTTTCCTGATTGGCTGAGACTTGGTTCCAGCCATTTTAATAAGAGAGTGCCACCACTGGCTAAAACAAGTCCCTGCCAATGACGGCAACTCACAGAATTTATAATCCACCTATTTCCTAGTATCCATCACAAACATGGCTGCACCCTTTACTCATATATAAAAAACTTTGACTGGGCCCTAAAAATAAAAGTCCATTAAATTAAATAAAGTAAGTAAATAATTTAATGTTATTTACACTCATGAGCCCCCTTACACACACACACAAATGTAAAAAATCAAGTGCTATTCAGAGTTTCCATTGCTGGTGTTTCTTTGATGACCAGGAAAATTCCCCCTCCTATCCCTACCACTTTGTTAGAGAACTCCCTGCTCCTTACCTGGCAATAGATAATACTGAGGTTCTGGCTCCACTTCAAGCCTGTGTGTGAGTCTTTCTTTGTATGCCAGTTGAGCTCTGAAGAATGTTGAATTCATGTATTCCATGCTACCATTCTGTGTGTGTGTGTGTGTGGGGTGGGGGAGCATTCTACTGCTGGAATAATGCAGACCTTTGAATTCTTCTATTTCATGGTAAACAATCACATAATGTATTGAGTGTGAAGAAAGACAGATGACTGGCAGGTGAAAACCATCTGTGGAAGGACTATTTTACATTACTTAGCAACATGTAAGCAATAAGACACGACAGGGTGTGCGTTAGACACTTTAACATTCGGCTAGGAGGCGTAGTGAGGCACGAGACCACTGGTTGAGTGCATCCAGCCTCCTAGCCATGTGTTAAAGTGTCTAACGCACATCTTGGAGTGTCTTATTACGCTTATGAAATGGTTGTTTAAAATATAGATGTATGTGATAACTAATTTGCATAGTTTTTAATAGTGAAAATTTTAAACGTTAGTGTTAATTTTTAATAAAATAGTTTCTCCGCCTTTTTTTTTTTGAGTTGAGCACTTTTGAGCTGGTAAGGCTTCCTTACTTACATTTTATTCTCCCACATATAGTTGTTATGGCACCCCCCAAGTAGCAGCAGTTCTACTTCATTATGGGTCTTTGTTTTTATCATTTGTTTGCATTATGGCAGCAGGTAGCAGTACGGAGAATATGTTAGTTTTGTTTGAAGGAGATAGGAGAAAGCTGTTACGTCAGTGCGGAAACAAAGTATGAAAATGAAAGTCTTCTGTAACTTATGGATTAAGCTGTTGTCTCAGGGGTACCTGATACTGTTTTTTTGTTTTTTTTTACAACTACTTGCAAAATATTGTTAGAATATGAATGGTGTGATAACGGAGTGAAGTACAGAGTGCCCGCCAGCTCGGTGGTAAGTTACAGGGTGAGCAAGCGGGCGGGTGGGTTGCAAGACTGTAAGTCGACTGTTCAGCCATGAGCAGGCAGGCTGGGATTCCTATCATGGCAGTTTTTAATTTAAAGATGTTAAATCTGGGATAAAGGTCTTGAATTTCGTTTACAGATAGGTTGGCTGATAGAAAATGCAGCCTGGTATTTCACTCGTAGTTGGTGAAAACAAGATGGCTGATTTTCAATTTGCCAACATTCTAACTGGCAACTTTACTAGGACCAGTGCCCACAAGACACTGCTGGTCCTTTTTCCTGTGCATAAGAAGGAATAGCACACAGGTATGGACCAATCAGGATGCCTAAATACTGATACCCATTTCATAATTTAGTATTTTTTTTGTGACTTTGAAGATGTTTAGAAAGTTCTTTTTTTCAAAGTTGCCTATGGGCCCATTTTATATAAGCAATAAGACATGGCTGGCTGTTGGTAATACTGAGATACCCGTACACCCAGAGGCTGAAGGCACTTGACCTGTGGTCTTGTACTTAACTACGCCTCTGGGTGTGCGGGTATCTCAGTACTACCAACACCCAGCCATGTCTTATTGCTTACATACATTTACTTGCATCAACTCCAACACATCCCCCTCATCTAAAATGATGTGATTGGGTCTCCTCATGTCTTTATGAACAGGGGCACATTGGAATAAATCTATTTCCATTATTTATTTAAAGAAATACACATTTCTTTACCAACTGAGACTTACAAGTGCTGTCAAGCTTTAGGGATTGCCAGGAGGCGTAGGAGAAAGGGGAGAACTGGGTCTGGTGGGGGAATGGAAAGGGGTGGGCTAATTGTGGTGGTGGGGACCTGGAGACACCGTGGGGTGAAATGGTGTCAGGACAGGGGTAATCCCTGTCTTGTACCCATACCCAGGGCTCAGAAATTTCTGGGCAGGAGTCGAGGTCTTCCTCAGCATCCCATCCAACTCGGGCAGTGTTATGTAATGCCAGATCCATTAGAAACAAGACGGCTATTCTAGCTGATCTTGTTGAAATGGTAGATCTGGTATGTATCACAGAGACCTGGCTGGATGAAAATGCAGGCTCTGTACCGGCTTCTGCAGTTCCAGCTGGGTTCTTGGTGATTCTCCACCTGAGGTTGGATCATAGGGGCGGGGTGTAGACATTTTTTTTAAGACCAAACTGGGCCTTGTGGATGTTCCAGTGGGGTCCACCAGATACTTTGAGTGCATCATGGGAGAGGGTGTAGGGTGTAGGTTGCAGGATACTCCTCGTCTATCATCCACCAGGTGATGGTGGGGAATTCCTGCAGGACATCGTCGACATGGTATTGGAGTCTCCCATATGGATAATTTGGGGGGACTTCAATGCCTGGGTCAACGATGAACTCTTGCAATTTGGTCAACATCTCCTCCAGCTAATGATGATGCTGGGCCTTACACAGATGGTTACCTCTGCTACCCATATAGGAGGTCACTCACTGGATCTGTTGCTCCTCCTGGGGATGGAGATATCAGACTTGGGGGTGGAACCAGTCAGTTGGTCTATCACACCATAGGGTTCAGATTTGGGGCTCCCCCAAATGGACCTGCCCCTTTGGAGATGGTCCAGTACCGCCCTTTAAGTAGAGTTACCCCAGATGGTCTATCGGTGGTCCTGGACCTATCGGGATTGTTGGGTGAAAGCACAAGTCCAGGGGATCTAGTACTGGCCTCTAACAAGGCGGTGGGAGATGCCTTGGACTTGATTGCTCCTGTTCACATTTGATCACTCACTCTTCGCCCAAGGTCCCCTTGGTATTATGGTTCCTTGAAGGAGTTGAGGAGAGCTGGTTAAAGGATGGAGAGAGCATGGCAGAAGTCTGGCCTGGATGCTGACAGGCTTAGATTGATGGAACATTATAAGGGCTATCAATCAGAAATCACCCATAAGAAGGCAGAGTTCCTGTCCAGGGAGATTTCTGCAGCGCAGAATCGACTGGCTCAGCTTTTCTGAACTGTGGGCAGATTGTGCAATCCAATCTGTCTCCAGTCCGGAAGAGCTTTTTCACAGGTTAAGTGTGATGAGCTAACTCAATTCTTCACAGATAAGGTTGCCAGCATCAGGTCTGGAATTGGCCCAGCTCTCCCTATGAGGGGTTCGATGAGAAGTGGTGAGCACCCGGTCTGTCTGGATGGATTTCAGCCGGCTGGAATTCACAGACATTGTGAAGATTGTCCAGACTTTACGAGCAACCAGTTGTAGTTTGGATCCGGGCCCTGCCCCCTTTTAGTGGGATGTGTAGATGTTATCTGCCTGATCCTAGCTGAAATTGTCTGGAGATCCCTGGGGGAGGTCTTTCCTGATCCCGTAAAGGAGGCGGTCATACAACCACTCCTTAAAAAACCCTCCTTGGATCCCGACTCCCCAGCTAACTACTGGCCTGTCTCTAACCTGCCCTTTGTGGATAAGGTTATTGAGAAGGTGGCTGTATTGCAACTGGATGATCATCTTGTAACCCACAACGTCTATGATGCTCTCCAGTCTGGATTTGGGAAGAGACACAGCATGGAGACTGCCATGTCCAGGTATTAAATGATCTTCTAATGGCGAGAGATCGAAAGGCTCATATCATCTTGGTTCTTCTCGATCTCTCAGCAGTTTTTGACACTGTGGACCAAGGTGTGCTTTTGGAGTCCCTGTGGATCCTTTGTGGACTGTTGGGTACAGTCCTCAAATGGTTTTCAATCTTTCCTCGTTGGCAGTTCTCAGAGGGTGGTCACCGGAATTTATTCCTCTGACACCCTCCCCCTGTTCTTCGGGGTGCCCATTGTCATATTGGCACCCATGTTGTTTGCAGTGTATATGCTGCCATTGGGAGATATAATTAGGTGACACGGCTTGAGGTTTCACTGATATGCAGATGATACTCAGCTGTATATGTCCTTTATGCCCAGTCAGGTTGATGCGATTTCCATGCTAAACAACTGCCTCTCTGAGATCAAAGACTGGATGAGCACTAGCTGGCTGAGTCTGAATACAGATAAGACTGAGGTGTTGGTAGTGAACCCGGGTCATTTGGGGGCTGGGCATGCATCGGGCCTATGGCTTGATGGTGTTCAGCTCACTACCTCAAATCGGGTGCGTAACCTGGGCATTATTTTTGATGATGGCCTGACCCTGAAATCTCAGGTGTTGGCCGTGGTTAAATCCTCATTCTATCACCTGAGGAATATCACCCGGGTGAAACACCTGGTTCTGCGGGACGACCTTCCAACACTGGTCCATACCTTCATTACCACCCATCTTGACTACTGCAATGCCCTCTACCTAGGCTGTCTGGGGTTGATATCCACCACTTGCAGCTAGTGCAGAATGCTCCGGCCAGGTTGTTGACTGGCACTTCTAGGACCAGCCACATTATGCCTGTGCTGCATGGACTGCACTGGCTGCCGGTTCAGTGGCGGATCACCTATATGGTAGACTTGCTTACCTTTAAAGCTCTACACAAACAGGGAACCGACTACCTGAAAGATCTCCTGACTCCCTACTCCCCCGATCGTCCTCTCTGATCTGTCAACGAGGGATTGCTAGAGACTCCCAAGGTTCGCTTAAAAATCTCTGTCGCCCATGCTTTTTCATTTGCAGCACCAACCCTGTGGAATTTTCAACCTCATCAGTTAAAAGAATGCCTGACCATCAGTAGTTTTAAATCTATGTTAAAAATGTACTTAGTTACATTAGCCTTCCCAGATTGTCTTTAACTAATTTGTATTATTGTTTTATTCAGTTTTTACATTTGTGTATTTAAAGTGTACAGCACCTTGACTTTTGAAAGACGCTATAAAAATAAAGTTTTGATTGACTGATTGATTGGGGGGGGGTGGTTTTGCCACTTAACAAGCTGGCCACTTAGTATCTCGGCTTCGATTTACTCAGTGCTATAAATACGTAAAAAAGCTGTTCCTGATATAAAGTACTAGTTAAGGAGCATGCCGGAAAGAAGAAGTCCTTCGGAGATAAGGGATCTGTGTCAGAGAAATATTCCACTCGTTAAAGCTCCACTACATCGCCTGCAAGTTCCTTCACAGCACAGACAAGTCCTTGAAAGTTCCGAACGGCTAGGCCGCATGGTGGCATATGCAGATAATGGCTTGGACCCTACAATCAGGGACATGTTTTCTACCCTGAGGCAGCGAATGAAGGAGGTGACAGTTGCCTCCAATAATGCTGTTCTCACCCTACAGCACCTGGACATCAAAGTTGGGCTAATAGACTGACAGGTGGCTACTCAGGATAAAACAGAAGAGGGACACTGTTATTCTTTACAGGAGCAGGGAAAGCAACTACAGGGTCTACAGGAAAAGATCGATGACCTTGAAAATAGGGGCCATAGGAACAATCTGCGGCTCCTGGGGTTTCCGGAGGGAAGTGAACAGGGACGTACAGGTGAGTTCCTAGCAAAAACCCTCCTGACTATGCTTAATCACCCTGAAAGGGTGCACCTAATGACTGAAAGAGCTCACAGGTCACTGCAGCCTAAACCGCATGATGGGGAGAGAGACCAAGTCACATCCTTGCGCGGTTTCTTAACTATGCTGAAAAAGCAGCAATTCGGGCACATGCCAGAGAGACTGGGCCCCTAACATGGCAAGGACATAAAATCCTGATTTTTCAGGATTATTCTAGGAATCTGGCCCAAAGGCGCAAAGAATTCATGGAAGTCAGGAAAAAGCTGCATGCCCTGAATGTGCCACTTTTTCTCCGGTACCCAGCAATAATACGAATCACCCACAATGGATTTGAATTGCAGTTTAATACTCCCCCTGAAGCCATGGAGTATATCAGTAAAGCCTGGCCATCCAGAAATGTCCCCAATCACCGCAACACGCGGCCTAGAAGCAGATCACCTCAACAGTCTCGACCCAATACTTCACCGGAACATCGAGGGAAGCCTTACCACCAGCAGATCACATGCTTACTAGCCACCTTGGAAATTCAGCAGGAGCGAGGAGACCAAGCACGAAACTCCAGGAAATGGCCGCAGCAGGCCCAGCACAGAAGATGAGAACACCCGGTGAGAGGGACTGTACAGCAATGGCCTTACCCTGGAGGGCTGGAGATGCCTTGGTCACAACAAGTCTCTACTTCTCCAAGAATCGGTACGCCCACTACAGGACATGCTCCCAGGAGAAGAACTAGCCTCTACTTCCTCAATGGAGTTTTCTGGCTCAGTCAGCACCAGTATCAGGGGAGAAGGTATGGATGCCACAGTACTACTAGTGTGGGACATCATTGCTTTGGACCCAGCTGTACCAGAACCCGGTGCTCCAGATCCAGGGACAGGCCCAACCATCTGGAACAGCCACTCAAGTAAAGGAATGCCGGCAAAGGAGCCTGAGAGCAGAGACCCCATTGCACACATCACCTCCTGCAGGATGCTGAAACCAGTCAGATAAGTGATGTTTCCTCTTTTGGCTAGGTAGAGCAGCAGGGGACAGGTTAATAATAAGGCCATCAGAAGGGGAGTAGGGGGGTCAGGGAGACACAGTTGTGATGCCAGGGAGCCTAATGCCGTGGGAACCTGTCCTCCCCCCCGGCCCCCTGGTCCCTCGTTTACCTATTTAACCTGATAGGCTTACCACTAGCTGGAGGGATAGAGGGCTGCCTCTCCAACCATTATAATCTGCTCTACCTAGCAGCCAAGGAGCTTACCTGGCTCAACATACTTACTGGTGTCTGCTAACCCTGAAGCTGTTTTAGCAGTATAGGATCACAGTTAACAGGAATAAAAAATTAAGCAATGTGTGGGTATGTTGTGATGAAAGGGGGGAAACTGTAAAACCATGTTGCTGATATAATGTTATTATGGTGCCACAGGTTATTTGCATTGCAATCCGAGTTAATCTCCAGGGGCCCTCCTCCCTGTCTTTTTTTTTCTCCCCACCCCTGGTTGGACAACCCACCCAAATACCAGGAATGGTATATGGCAGAGTTGCTCCTCCAAACAACCACAACGAAGGCATGCTAGGAGAATATCTCCACCTCCCTATCCCCCTCCTGCACTAGCACCCACCTTTCATATACTGGATGCTGAAATACTACATCTTTCTCCCCTCCCATGTAAATCCAGTTCAGAGAAGTTCCTCCAGGGACATCAACAAGGAATTGGGAGGCTAGGGACCTCACCCCCCCGACATACAGATAACCTAAAGGGCCCAGATGAAATTGGACCAAATATGTTTTAAAGGTGGGGCCAAACTTACTCTGTTTTTGAGTGGGACCAGGCATCCCCCCATCAGGTAAAGGGATGGAGAGCTAATGCAAGATTGTGGTTACCAATAGTACCTCATACCCCGCCTCCCTAGAGGAATTCCTATCTTCCTCGGCCCCTTCATGTTATTCACATACCCCAGAACAGAAACAACAACTTTCTAGCTTAGATAAGGTCTTGAGTGGAGAGCAGTCTGACACACCAACAGCTTCTCAGCTCTCAGTAGACCACGAGAGTGGGAACAGAAGGAATTCGCTGACCTCCCACATCCCAAGGGCAAACCAGCCTTACACAGCAGGACTGCCAGGAGTAGGCCGGAGTACTACCTTTTCTTTTCTTAGTGTTTTAATTTTAATTCTCCTCTTTCTTACTATTGGCAATTAAAGTGGCTGTGTGTGGCTGTGGTGCACATAGTTTGTTGCATTATTTACTGTTTGTATGCTCTAGTATTAGTCAAAGGGTACACTGTAAGGTGTGAGATAGGCTTCCCTCTCTATAGGTAAGGGAAAACACAGGTGCTGAACTCAGACACTAAGGAGTGGGTTAGGTGGGGATTTACAACAACCTAAGCCCGCATAAGGACCTTATACAAAGCATACTGATAGCCTGAGGAACAGCCACTGAGCCCCAGTTGGAGTAAATAGGAGTACCTTGTTTTGACAATTCGCCCCCTTCTCCCTGGACTCACCATGGGAGAGATAGTTTACCTGTCATGGAACGTCAGGGGACTAAATACCCCGATCAAAAGGAAAAAAGCCCTAATGCATTTGAAATGACTGGGGGCACAGGTGGCTTTTCTTCAGGAAACTAAACTCATTCTGAATGATCATGCTGCACTAGTAAAGGATTGGGTGGGGCAGGAGGTTCACACAGGGGCACCCATAACAAAGGAAGGAGTAGCTATATTAGTCCACAAAGCCCTTCAGTGGTCCCTGATAAAATCTGTGCATGACCCGGAAGGGAGATGGTGTAGCCAATTATGACACCCCACAGGTCAGATCACTATGTGCAATAGTTATGCCCGAATCAGATGACCCCACCTACTTCCATCACCTAGCAGATGTTATTAGCACCTTTTCAAATATAGGCTGTCCATTACTGATGGAGGGACTTCAATCTGACCTTGGACCCACTCCTGGACAGAATTGCCACTAGTAGGAAACTCATGTAAAAGGAGCTGGGGCAGTGCACCAGTTGATAAAGGATCAGGTCTCTTTGACGCCTGGTGCCTCTTTCACCCATGTACCAGGGACTATATGTACCATTCAGAAGCCCACACTTTCTATAGTAGGATAGACTTCGGCTCACTTCCCTCACTGACCAGCAACCTGTTAGGATCCACCATCATGCCCAGGGTCATCTCTGGACCACAACCCAGTACAGGTCCTTCTTCACCTGAGCTCCCCACCCCAGATAGAACTTCATGGAAGATCGATCCGCACTGACATGAGACCAGATTTTGCCCTATGGCTCTGAAAGGAGATAGCCAATTTTCTAGAACACAACCCAACATCCGACACAATGGCAGGGAACACTTGGGAAGCCTACAAGACCACCATTTGGGGGTGATCATGGGATACACATCCAGGAAGAGAAGGAAAGAGAGCGAAAGGACAAAAGCAATACTCAGATCACCATCTGGGTCAGTGCCACAAAGAGGCATTATCATTTCATGCAAAAATATGCAGAATTTCTGTCACTAATTTCCATGATAGCCGGTAGCGTGGGGGCTGAGACTCAGGACAGCACCTTATAGTAGCATCTAGCAGCCTGAAGTATTTATTCTGGTAGCTGAGAAACATTCTGGGAGCACAGAGTTTATATATGTTGTATTTTTCTCTCAATTTCAGCTAGTGTGTTACAAAACTGTGGCATGGGGACTGAGGCACAGTGCAGCACCTTGTAGCAGCAACATCCAGCAGCCTGAAATATTCATTCTGGTAGCTGAGAAAATTCTGGGAGCACAGAATTTATGTATGCTGTGCTTTTCTCAAACTTTTCACTACAGTGCATTACAAGAACTGTAACTGGAGACTGAGACACAGTACAGTACCTTGTAGCTGCAGCAGAAGCAGCACCATCCAGCAGCCAGAAGTATTTATTCAAACAACATGAAGTCTTGCTGTATTCTGACATATGCAGTTAGGTCCTGCCTTTCAACTGCCCCGGAGAACAAAGAGTTAAACTTTCCATGGCCAGCATGGAATGTTCACTTCGAGCTCAGTTGAAGCCCCTGTCTACTGTTGTTTAAACTCCAACCGTCAGATTCTTTACTCTGCCTCACTGAACAGTCATTCCGGAGATTTCTCCTTGGCTCGGTTCAAAAAGTCGGTTAAAGTGTCATTTTTAGCTCGGTTTCTACCGAATTGCTGCTACCTAATCTGTCGGTTTAAGTCTCTGTCTGTGGTACCGTGAGTACTAGATAGGTTTGCATTTAGTTTCTGTGTGGAACATGTAAATTGTGGATCGGTTTGGCTGAAATAGTCAGTTCAAGTAAAAAAGTTTGTGAATTTACTTAGGTGTGGTAACCGTCCAGAGTCGGTTCTAAAAACGGAATTTTATTATGCCCAAGACCTGTAACACACGGTCAGGAACCGATAAGGAGTCTTGCCTGGCAGATTGCCGAAAAGGGTAAGTTTTGGATAGGATTGGCCATGTCTGAGAAACCCAAGAAAACCGGCCCACTGGGTTTCAACACTGCAGTGTGTGGGGAAGTCTTTGCTAAGGCTGATCCACACCGCCTGTGTTTATTGTCTGGGGTCTGACCACCTTGATTCAGACTGCCAAGTTTGTAAGAATTTTCCCAAAGCTACCCTGGATAAGAGATTAGGTAGACTGAGGAAAAGGAGGCGAGAAATCTGCTGACCCGATGGCCAGCCCGGTTTGGTTCCGACTGAAACAGAAGGAGTGCCCTCTGACCAGGGCAATACTTCTTCGGGCAAAAGGAGAGCCGATTCTGAGGAGTCGGTTCCGGTTAAAAGAAAAAGAAAAGATAAATCGTCCGGTTCGGATCCAGAAATTCATACTCTGACCGCTGATGAGATAGCCAAGGCGATAAGAATACTGTAATCACTTACTTCGGTTCCGGCCGAACTGGCACCATCTGGTAGGGGTTCGGTTCAGTCGGTTCCCCCGGTTCTGGATTACACATTAGAAGAATTTTATGAACTGGATGAGGAGGAGGGAGAGTATGAGGATGATGATGGTGATTATGAAAGTCTGGATGTGCCTATTGACCCGGACATCTCCCCAGACAGACCTTCAGGTGTTTATCCTCCTAGATTTTCTGAGTCCCATTCCCACTTTATGTTTTACAAAAAAGTGGCTGAAACCCTCCAGCTTTCTATGGAAGAAGCAGTAGAGGATCAGGAGGAGCCTGATTTTGTTGAAATGATGGACATCCCAGAGTCCAGGAGACTGTCTATTCCCCTCCATAAATCTTTTGGGAAACAGACAAATAAAATTCTTAAGACTCCTAACTCCATACCTCCTGTGGACAGACGAATGGACAAGAGGTATACCCTTTCAGGCTTGGACACAGAGTTCCTTTCTCAGCAATGCAGCCATGTTGGGTAGTGCAGGCTGCTGCCTGTGATAAGGCAAATATCCCTTGGCATCACACCCAGATAAGGACTCCAGGAGGATTGATGCCATGGCAAAGAAACAGTACATGGCAGCATCTTTGGGACTCAGGCAGGCTAACTATATGGCCTACACAGCTAGATACCAGAAGTCCAGATGGGAAACTGTGCTGGCTCTGGCTAAACAGGCCCCTGACCAGCTTGCCAAGGAGCTGGAGCAGGTGGCTGCAGATGGGATTGAGGCATCCAAGGTGCAATTTCATGCTGCTGTGGACTCCAATGATGTTTCATCAAGAGTCATGGCTACATCTGTGACTCTTCAGAGGATGGCTTGGCTCAGATGTACTAGCCTACCACAGGATACCCAGCCTAAGGCCATGGATTTCCCTGTTATTGGTAATTCTCTGTTTGGGGAGCAGACAGAGAACAACATGAAAAAGATGGATGAGTACAGGACCACTTATAGGGAGTGCTCAGGCCAAAGAAAGGCAAGCACTCCTCAAAGGCAGCAGTCCAGGGGCAGGGGCAGGCCTTTCCAAAGGCATTTTACCAAGCTCAGGCCTCCCTTCTTATGCTCAGAGGGGTTCTTCAGAGGGAGAGGCAGACGGAGAATGAGCAGGCCTGCATCCACCCCTCAGCCTAAAGCCCCTGCCAAGCAGACACCCTGATGGGTCTGCCCGTGCCGATTCTCCAATACCTGTAGGGGGCAGGCTGGCTTACTTTGTCCAGGACTGGAAGTCTCTGACATCAGACAAGTGGGTCCTGGAAGTAGTAAGCCAGGGACTGGTTCTCAGCTTCAAAAATTTCCCAAGATGAGAACCAGATCCTTTCCACCTGCAAATCCATCAGAGACCCTTGCCTTAGAGGCAGAGGTTTCTTCCCTCCTGGCTCTCAGAGCCATAGAGAGGGTTCCCACCCTACACAAGGGCAAAGGATTGTACTCCAGGTACTTCCTAACCCCCAAAAAGACAGGAGAATGGCGGCCCATCCTGGACCTAAGATATCTGAACAAACACCTTTTAAAACCAAAGTTCAAAATGGTGACTCTGGGAATAATCCTTCCTCCCTAAGGCCAGGGACTGGCTAGCCTCCCTGGACCTCAAAGATGCCTATTTTCACATCCCATCAGGTGCTCCCACAGAAAGTACCTCAGGTTCAAGTTGCCCTCAGGCTACTATCAATTCAGAGCAATGCCCTTGGCCTAACATCAGCCCCAGGGTTTTCACAAAGTGCCTGGCAGTAGTGGTTGCTTTCCTAAGGGAAAAAGATCTCCATCTTCCCATTGCTTGTCTGACTGGCTCATAGTGGGTCAGTCTCAGACCAAGTCAAGTCACATTTGCAAATAACTTAGCAAGTGCTCACTTCCTTAGGATTCCTCTTCAACCTTCCAAAGTCAGTTCTCGAGCCGGTACAGCTTCTCACCTTCATAGGGGTGGAGCTGGATACAATAAGGGCAAGAGCCTTCCTTCCCCTGGACAGGGCAAGGACCCTTATGGAACTGGCCTCTTCATTCACCCTACAGGTGTCTCGACCAGCAAGGCATTTCCTTCAGCTTCTGGGCCACATGGCAGCTTCCACAGCAGTGGTCCAGGGAGCAAGATTCCAAATGAGGGACATTCAGTTCCACTTAAAAGCCTTCTGGTCCCAAAGAAAGGATTCCCTACCAAACTGCTCCAGTGACTTGAACCCTGATCCAGGCTTTGCAATGGTGGCAGGATTGGGACAATTTGAGACAAGGAGTCTTTGTCACTCAATCTCATTCAGTGATACTCATCACAGATGCTTCCCTGCTAGGCTGGGGAGCCCACCTGGGGATCTTACCACCCAAGGGCTGTGGTCACCTCAGGAATCTCTGCTTCATCAGTCTCTTGGAACTCAGAGCAGTGTTTCTGGCACTGCAAGCCTTTTCCAAATCTGTACAAAACAAGGTGGTCCAGATCAGAACAGACAACACCGCCACCATGTGGTACTCAACAAGCAAGGAGGCACTCAATCTACAGCCTTGTGCACAGAAGCAATGAGGTTGTGGTTCCTGGCCCATTCCCTGCAAACCTCTCTGATAGCAGTTCACCTACCAGGGAAGGACAATGTCCTAGCAGATGCTCTCAGCAGGATATCTCAGGGCCATCACGAATGGACCCTAGATCCCCTAGTTTTGAAAGTGATTTTCTCGAGATGGGGCACTCCACAGATAGATCTTTTTGCAGCCCCAGACAATCACCAACTTCCTCTCTTTTGTTGCAGACCCCCAGTCTTGGGCTCAGTCCCCCTGGATGCTCTGATCCTGAATTGGGAAGGGAAATTTCTGTATGCTTTTCCCCCTTCCCTCTCCTGTTCAAGGTGTTAGTCAAGATAAGGTCACAACCATGCAAAGTGATTCTGATTGGGCCAGACAGCCCTGGTACCCCCTGTTGCTGTCCTTAGCAGTCCACCTTCCCCTGTCTCTTCCCAGGAATTACAACTGATTGACATCCTCTCAGGGGAGGATTTGGTACCCAAACCTCAGGTCTCTCAATCTCAAGGCTTGGCTCTTGAAGAGTTAGAGTTTGCTGATCTGCACCTTTCCCAAGGGGTTCTGGATATCCTTAAGGCTTCCCGAAAGCCTTCCACCAGAAAGACTTACAACTCCAAATGGAAAAGGTTCACTATTTGGTGTTCTAATAAGAATATTTCTCCAGAATCTGCTGGGTTGCCTACTGTTCTGGACTATATGGTCCATTTCAATGGCCTAGGCCTTAGGCCAGCTACACTTAAAGTGCATTTGGCAGCTGTTTCTGCCTTCCTATCAGTAGGCAAGCCCTCTCCCAGTCAGTCCATCCTGTGTTTTGTAAGTTCTTCAAGGGATTGCTGCACATCAACCCCCTTTAGGGACCCTGCTCCTGCTTGGAACCTTAATGTTTGCATTGCTCAGCTTATGCAACCACCCTTTGAGCCTTTATACTCTGCAGAGCTTAAGTACTTGACTTGGAAAACTGTGTTTTTGGTAGCCATTACCTCTGCCAGGCATATCAGTGAATTGCAAGCCCTGTCAGTGGAGCCTGATTTCATCTCTTTCCATAGAGATAAAGTGGTCCTAAGAACTAACAGGAAGTTTTTACCTAAGGTGGTTTCAGATTTCCACCTTAACCAGTCTATGTCTCTCCCTGTTTTCTTCACTGACCATTCCTCCTCTGGAGAGAGGAGGCTGCACAGCTTGGATGTTAAAAGGGCCCTCAGCTACTACATAGAGTGCACCAAGGGTCACAGGTTTGAGTCCCTCCAATTGTTCCTCACATATGGAGAGGTTGGTAAGGGCAAACCTGCCACTAAGAGATCTATTGCCAGGTGGATTGTTTATTGTATACAATTCTGCTATGAAAAACTGGGTAGAACTCCACCCTCAGGCCTGAGGGCTTACTCTACTAAAGGTACAGCTGCTTCCCTGGCTGCTGCCAGGGATATTCCTATCTTAGAAATGTGTCAAGCAGCCACCTGGAAAACAGTCCATACTTTCACCAAGCATTACTCTCTGGATATCCAGGCTAGGAGTGATGCTCGGTTTGGCACAGCAGTACTTCAGAGCTTGTTTCCAAAGTAGGTTCTGTCCCTCCTCCATGGAGGTACTGCTTGGTAGTCTGCATATGTCAGAATACAGCAAGACTTCATGTTGTTTGAAGAAAAAATTACTCACCTTAGTAATGTTGTTTCTTCTAATGGAGTCTTGCTGTATTCTGACCTCCCCTGCCTCCCCTCTCAGAACCTGGTTTTTGGGATGTGGGTGGGCAGGAGCAGTGTTGGCACCCTAGGGGTGTCCTTTTCACCCTCCTTTATTTTGGGCAGTGTTGTGTTTGGGATGTGTTTTGTTTTTGGGTTTCTGACTTGAGTCTTTGCTTGAAACCAAAAACCTTTTATATAAATTTAGTTGCCAGTTGACTAGTGTGAGTTTTATAGTTTCCACACAGAACTTCTAGTGAGGATTGCTCATAAAGATCTGATGGTTGGAGTTTAAACAACAGCAGACAGGGGCTTCAACTGAGCTCGTGGTGAACATTCCATGCTGGCCATGGAAAGTTTAACTTTTGTTCTCCGGGCAGTTGAATGGCAGGACCTAACTGCATATGTCAGAATGCCAGCAAGACTCCATTAGAAGAAACAACATTACTAAGGTGGGTAATTTTTTCTTCTGGTAGTTGAGAACAATTTTGGGAGCACATAATTTACGCATGTAGCACTTTTCTCACAACTTTACCTAAAGTGCATTACAAGAACAGTGGCATGGGGAGTAGAGACTGAGACAATACACTGTGCAATACTATGTTTGTAGAAGTAGCATCAATACATCATTACCACCATTTCATATTTTCTTGTTTGGTAAAAATTTCAAGAAGTGAAAAATGTGTATATGGTGTTGAGCAGTTGTGTCAGCTCACTGTGATTGACAAATACTGTCCCTAAGGAGACTGGAACAGCACATCAGTAGCTACCACTATTTAATAATTTCTTGCTTGGGAGAAAATTGCTTCACAACAAAAATGACAGCAGGTTCCCACACAAGGTGGACATAGGGTGCACCAGGAAATGCTAGGGTGCAAAAATCAAAACACATAAGAACAAGAAGAAAAAAATGCACCCAAGGCTAAAGGGAGGCTTCCAATAATTCAGAATACTACTATATATAGCTTAGTAATATAGTTTATTATAAACTGCAAAAAAAGTACAAATAGTGCATTTACTTACAAGCCAAAAGCAGCTAAGCTTGGCTGCATGCATGCTACGTCATCATCTATACAATGAAAACATTAAACACAAGCTTGAAATTAACATCAGTAAAAGGAACATTTTAACAGTGTCTAAAATGGCCAACAATATAACAAATATAAATAGTACGTAAACAGAGTAGAGATAGAAAAGGTAACAGAATATACATACATAGGTCTTATTTTGTTCGAACAAACATAATTGGAATAAACACATTGACTATACAATTGATGAAATTAAAAGTGCAACATGAGCTGAAGTGCAAGCCCCAATCAAAGCCTATAATGAGAAAACTATTACTCAAACATCATGGGCCAGATTTTCAAAGCCCTATGTCAGATGCAAGGTACTTACAGCAAACAGCTGTGCTGCAACTGGCACCTTGCATCCAAAGATGCAGCCGGGAGCTATGCAGGAAAAGCAGCCTGTGTCAAATGCAGACTGCTTGCGGCAAAGGGGGTTTGCACCACCTTTGCACCACAAAAAGGGCTGCAGCATGGCACAAGAGGGCTTGTGGCAGATGTAGGCTGCATATCCCTTTAAATACTATTCAGAGAACCCTCACAGAGGACAATGGTCTAAGTACCATTAGACCAGCAAAAAGCAGGTGTAATGGTACTTAGACACCTTCTGCGCAACTGTGTGCCACTGTGTGCCCCCATCAGTGTACAATGAACCCCAAAAACATCCCTGGTGTTTCAGTGGTACCCTCCAGCCCCAATTCCCAAACTAATTAATATGTTAGCCCCCAGCCCTGATCCCTGATATTCTGTATAATTCAGCCATTGTGACTAGCGCTTCTCAGCCCCAGTCCCCGGAATAGGTTTGTAGTTATGCATAGTTTATTCTCTTGATACTCGTATTGATTATTTCTGGTGGTCTAGGTGTTCCCACCCCCCCACTTGTCAGTGCCAGACCACTCCTGTTCCCCAACTCTTACCAGTCAGATTGAGCCCACCTCTCACAGCCACTGACTGAGCTCTGTATGAGTGCATACAGTAAATAGTATGCTCAGTGAATGACAGCTGCTGTCATTCACTGAGCACATACTATTTACTGTACTTGCTCATACAGAGCTCAGTGGATGGTGAGAGGTGGGCTGTGCCAGTTGCCAGCTGGGTGTGGATTGGGGGGGAATGGGGTGGTCTGGCATTGCTAAGTGGGTGGATGGGGAGCCACTAGACCACCAGGGCTAATGTAAATACAGTAACAAGGAAATACAAACTATGCATAACTGCAATACAGAGAATTTCTGGGATTGGGACTGAAGGGGTTGTCCATTAGCCCACAAGGGCTGAATTATACAGAATATTGGGGATCAAGGCTTGGGGGGTGAACTACTACCTTTCATGCCTCCCAACTGCCCCGCAGCTTGCTGCATACCGGGCGGCGCGCCATCTCCGTTTGTGGCATTACTACTGATGCCGCAGCTGCAGGACGAGGCTCAGAGACCATGTCTGATACTGAATCGGGCGTAAGGTCCTTCCATAGGGTTCGATGCTGCAAGCTGCCATTGTCACAGCTATGTCTCACCCTTGAAAATCCAGCCCATATGCGTGAACATTTGGGGACGTCCTAAGACATTTTTAAGTTCATTGCCACTGTTTATTTTGGTACTATCAAGGAGTATATCTGCAGCTATAGTAAGAGCCAAAATTGGGCCAAGTTAGTCTTCAAACCATGACTCTTATTCGAATGATTACTTACTGGATTAAGATCTTGAATATGGATCCCACCAGACTGCCTGCTATCTGCTGGAAGGAAAATATTTCTTTTTTTTTATTTATCTATTTGAAAATTGGTGACCAGGAAAAGCACACTGAGTAAAGGCTCATTTCCATGTTTGACCCAGGGGAAAGGAAACCGGAGGAGCAGAGAAACATAATATAGTGCAATTAGTGATACAGAAATAAAGTACAAATAAAGCACAGGCACAATTATAGTGTACAAAATACTTCACAGGTACATGCTTGGAACAAATTAAGATGCAGGCTTATGGACACATGCTGTACCAAAATTCAAGTGCAAAATATGCTGTCGAATATTTTCACTGAGTGAGCACAGTGCAAAAGGGACAAGTTTGATCAGGGAGAAACCAAAACCCTATGCTACCAGCATCAAACATGGAAAGCTGCCTATGGGAAGTAGGTGAAGGTGGGGGGTGGGATGAGTTTCAGCAGGTGTCTGAAGGAGCCAGAGCAGGTGGAATGGTGGAGGGATGAAGGAAGCTGGTTCCAGAGTGTTGGTAGGCAATAAGAGAAGGTAGATTGTCCAGCAGAGGAACAGGGATGAGGAGTGGAGAAGATTTGCTGGTCCCTGGAGCAGAGAGAGCATGGAGCTGGGGTAACTAGGTAGAGGAGTGATGAGAGGTAGGAGGGGCAGGAACTAAATCAAACCAAAAGATTGGCTTATTATTAGAGATGCAGCAAAATTAAATTCCGCTGGTGAAGTGAAAGCGAAGTGGCTACTTCGCGTTGCCACTCCATGTAATAGGCTCACTTCGCCTTGTAATGATTACTTCACATTTTCATTCCACCTTAATGTGAAGTAAGGCACAGTGGCAACAATATAGGCAGCCCCCCAGTGTCCCTCCACACACACAGTCACCAGAATTAATGTGCATCCCCAAAATGCTACTGTGTTGTGTCCAGAAAACTCCCCGGTGCTGATGAAGTGAAATAAGAGCACAACAAGAAATACAAAGTCTCCCAGAATTAATGGCACTCTCAGTCATCGCACAGTGGACGTGGTCACATCACACACAGACAACAGAATTAATGTGCATAATCAAAATGCTACTGTCTTGTGTCCAGAAAATTCCCCAGCACTGACAAAGTGAAATGAGAGGGTAACAAGAAATGCAAAGTCTCCCAGAATTACTGGCACGCTCAGTCATGCATGCAGTGGTCACACAGAGTCACCAGAATTAATTTGCATCCCCCAAATGCTACTGTCTTGTGTCCAGAAAATTCCCCAGTGCTGCCAAAGTGAAATGAGAGCATAACAAGAAATGTGAAGTCTCACAGAATTAATGGCGCACTCAGTCATGTGCACAGTGGACACACACAGTCAGTAGAATTAATTTGCATCCCCAAATTGCTACTGTCTTGTGTCCAGAAAATTCCCCAGTGCTAGCGAAATGAAATGAGAGGGTAACAAGAAATGCGAAGTCTCCTAGAATTAATGACGCACTCAGTCATGTGCACAGTGGTCACACACAGTCAGTAGAAGTAATTTGCATCCCCAAAATGCTACTGTCTTGTGTCCAGAAAATTTCCCAGTGCTAGTGAAGTGAAATGAGAGGGTAACAAAAAATGCAAAGTCTTCCAGAATTAATGGTGTACTCTGTCATGTGAGCAGGTGCCACACTGTCTCAGAATTCATTTGCATCCCAAAATGCTACTGTCTTGTGTCCAGAAAATTCCCAGTGCTGATGAAGTGAAATGGGCATGCGAAATTCTTGTCTTGTTCCAGAAAATTCCGCTACTGTCTTGTGTCCAGAATTTCCCAGTGCTGATAAAGTGAAATGAGAGTGTAACAAGAAATGCAAGGTCTCCCAGAATTAATGGTACTGAAAATGCACAGACAGATTAAGATTGTGCTAGTTAGACGCAAAGGCACAACACCACCTAACCAGTGCTCACAAATCACAAATCCAAACCTGGAAAAGAATACTTTTTGCCAGTTGGGGAGGTAGTGCATGGCAGTAACAATCCACTACCAGTAAAGATACCACAAAGCAGTATAAAAAATTCATGCAGGTGCGCTGGATAGCAGGTTCACACTGTTACAATTACTCTGGCACAATAAAAGTTGTCTGATTTAATGGTACGCATCGCACGCACACTCACACACACACACTGCAAGTATTGTGTAGCAAATTGAAAATCTTTAGCAATATAACCAAATGTTTTAAACAAACTGAAATTATGCACTGCTGCACCACTACAATCGGCAAAAAAATGTCAAGAATTACTGAAAATATTACTGTGTGTACATTAACAGTTGTGCAAGAAAAATATAACCAAAACAGAAAGACTGCCTTTTTCTCCCAGTTAATCTACCTGCACCAGAGATCGCCTCCCCAAAGCACACTTCACAATCACAGTACACAGACTGACTGTTCTAAATTAACATTCAAAATCCACACACAAATAATAAACACTAGATGATATGAGCACAGGAGGGTTTCCTACAATCGATGTACTAAATTTTGAGCAAAAAAAATGGCTCAAAAATGTTTTTTTAGCAGCTTTCAGAAGATTTGAATTGCAGAGTTCTGAGAGAAAACTGTCTCCATCTTCCACTACACACACACTACGCAGAACTGAGGCTGTGCAGAACAATCTAGCGCCCATGTGACCTGCAATCCCATGAAGCACTGCAAATTCGCCTTGGAGCTCAATAACAAGGTGAAGTGATGTGAAGTACATTGATTTAAATGTGCCGGCTTAAAATTAGTGGAGAAGTGGTTTTGGGAAGGCAGAATAGCGAAGTCATTGGTTTTCAATGGACTTTCGTTCCTCCATTATAAAAGTACTCAGTTTCATAGATTGCGCGCTTTATGATTCCCGCTGCTACTCTGGAATCACATCTGTGAGCGACTGGCCATCGCCCACCACTACTTATTATGAAAGGATGTAGCACTTTTGGTTAATCATTAGTGAGGAAAATCTTAAAAGGATTAGCCGAGGTATGTGTGACATGGGGCTTCTAAGGATAGTAATAATAATAATAATAATGATGTTATTCGTGAGAAACAGATGCAGCACTGAGTCAGACACTCATTTACTTATAGTTTCCAATTGCAGCAGGATCTGTTTACAGCTGTAGAAGGTACAGTTTATACATCATAGCTTGAGTACAAACATTGATTTGCAGCAGATCTACAACAGTATTTAGTGTTTTACTTACCAGTCACATGGGGATAAGCACTCAGTACCCAACTGTTATACAGCAACAGACTGAAGTTACCTCCCACGTTTGTCAGTTAGACTGCTGTAGCTGGAACAGCAAGCATCACTGTCACATGGGTCAAGAGGTACTGTGGGAAAAGAAAAGGCAACAAAAGAAATAGGCATAGAGATCCCCAGAGGCCATAAGAGAAGTAGGCAAATTTAGAAAAAAAACATCCTAACAGCAAACAAAGGACACACTAGAGCTACACACACAACCCAAAACACTCTGCACAACATATATTTTTGATAAATGCTGACTGTAGTTCTCCTTTAACATCCTCCAAGTGTCTTCAGAGGACAGTGACAAGATGATTTTTGTGGGGGACACTGTGGTAGAATAGCATTGCTGGAGATGGGCAGCTATTGGCATGTTTTTCTTTTGACATGGACACAGGTAGGGCTTGGCTTAACATTTATTTATTTATTGATGAATTTATTGATTATTTATTTATTTAGTTCAAATGTTTTACCAGGAAAGACATACTGAGCTGGTAACAGCTCATTTCCAGATACATATTGGGGGAAGGGGATGGTGAGCATCCTAAAAAGAGTTGCAATAAATATAAAGAGAATACAGCAAATACTATTTAAATGAAGAAATATTAAAAATCATATACAACTCAGAAAGACATATGCATAGGTAAGGAGAAGATAAATAACCAGTGAAAGGCTAGTGAGGGGGCAAAGGAAGAGGGTCAAGGACAGCTGTAGGAGGGGGATAAATAGTAATGAAGAAGAGAATTTAAGGAGAGACCCAAAAAGGCAGAGTGAATAGACAAGGGAAGGGAGGACCACAGTTTAGGAAAGCAATAAGACAAAACAGATTTCCTAGAGGAATAGTGAGGAATGAGAAACGATAAACTAAAAATACCACCAACAGCTTAATCTGGTTCAGTGTCAGTTGGCATCCATCTGTATCCCTCCCTTAGACAAGACTGAAAACAAGCAGAATTGTCTAGTCCCCTTTCCGGTCAACAAAACTAAATACAGATATTATGTAAAGGATATCAGGAAGCTGAGGGAGAAAATAAAAGGGAAGTAAGGTAGGAAGGAAGGGAGCCAAACCAGAATGTATATACATATGAGGCACAATGGAAAAGGTGCCTGGCATCAAGAAAGGAGAAAAAGCAGAGTAGAATGAATGGCAGGAGTATGTGGTGAGCAATCTAAAGCAAAATGACAAAAAGTGTTGAAAAAAGGGACCAGTATGGCAAGAGTGGATTTGGGAGCACCACTGTAGACTAAATCACCATAATCAAAAATAAAGAGGATTGTTTTTAAAATAATCTCATGGCGTATAGGCAGCAGGATACTCAATTTGTTCCTGTAAAGTACATCAATCTTGGGGTGAAATTTTTGGTCAATGGCATCGATATGAACAGAGAAATCAAGATGATGGTCAAGCCAGACACAAAGGTACTTAAAAGGGGAAACATCTTCAATGACGGCAGCATTAAGGGTGTGAAAAGAGGAAAGAAAGGCAAATCTAGAAAGCCTCTGGTGGGCACCAAAAGTCATGGAGACACTATTTTTGGAACTGAGGGATAGATTTATAGGGTTCTTTGTGATAACGGTGACTGCCTAAAGGTGAGCCACGTTATCGTGATGTCAGAGTGGTGAAAACATTTTCGGTGCTCTGACATCCTCAGCGCATGGAACAGCAGCGTCGGGGACTTACAATTTCATGCTTTTCTGTGGGGGGCTGTACACACCCCCACTGCATGGGGCTCTGTCCCTGCCCCTACTAAAGGATTCTAACTCCAGGGGGTGCATGTCGGGGAGAAAGCATGAAAAATAAAGTTTTGGTCCGGTGCAATAAATTGCACCAGTGCCCGACCTGAACCTGGTACCTCACCCACCCCAACCGCAGGCCAACCCCTGATACCATGGCACAGCTCTGCAACCCACTGCAGCGCCACCCCTACATTCCCTCCACCCCTCCCAGCCCACACTGCCGTGTCCCCCCGCATGCTGCGGTATGTATAGCAACATCCTGTTGCCGGATTCGCCCACCCCACACATCCGGTCACCCTACGCTCCCCATCACCATTCGGGCTTTCGCCCATAAAGCATCACCATTTCGGACACCACCCTTGTGCATGTGCCCACATCACAGGCTACTGATTTACAGGTGAATCATTCCAGTCTAGGTATGGGGAAGCTGAGCTGGAACTCACAGCTTTGAATTAATGCAGTATGTATAATTTTGTATTTCTTTGAAACTTGGCTTTATTGCCAACATCCTTCCAATGTAACCCATGCTTCAGTGTTTTTTTGCTGAGTTTTATCTTTTTTTTAACTTTATTTTTATTACATTTTCAGTATCATTATACAATAAGGTGATGTCAAAAACAAAGAATCGAAAAGAAACCTTTAAATGTATAACATAGATATTTAGATACATAGATGTTGTCGGCAGATAAGGGCCACTAGGCTCATCCAGTCTGTCTGTTTAAGCTGCCTAATGAAACATCCAGTGACCCTGTCTGGTCAATATCTTTAGCTTTTTCTTCCTATCTCTATTATTCCTTTGTTTCTGTCCCATGCATGTTTGACGCCCACCACTCTTCGGGCTGCCACCACCTCCTGAGGCAGGCTATTCCTTGCATCCACCACTCTTTTCATAAAAAAGAACTTCCTGACATTTTCCCTTATGCGTCCACCCCTCAGTCTCATGTTGTGTCCTCTTGTACTGGCATTGCTATTAATCTGAATATGTTGTCCTCTTCCACCTTGTTAATGCCCTTGAGGTACTTAAATGTTTCTATCATGCCACCTCTGTCCTTCCTTTGTTCCAGTGTGTACAAATTGAGGTCCCTCACTCTCTCCTCATAAGGCTTGTGATGTAATCCCTTCACCATTTTGGTCACCCTCCTCTGCACTGTCTCTATTTTGTCAATTTCCTTTTGAAGGTGTGGTCTCCAGAATTGTACACAGTATTCAAGGTGAGGTCTCACCAGGGTCTTGTACAGTGGAACTATTACCTCCCTCCTTCGGCTTGTAATTCCCCTTTCAATACACCACGACATCCCACTGGCCTTTCCTACCGCCTTTGCCGTCTGCCTAGCAGCCTTCAAGTCATCTGTAATTATGACCCCCAAGTCCCTCTCCTCCTTAGTTACTGCCAGCAACTCTCCCCCTAACCTATAGCTCACCCCAGGGTTCCTGCTCCACACATGCATGATTTTGCACTTCCTTGCATTAAACCTTAGCTGCCATGCCTCTGACCATCTCTCCAGCAGTTCCATGTCTTTTCTCATCCTTTCCACCTCTTCCAGAGTATCCACCCTGTTGCAGATCTTGGTGTCATCCACAAACAGGCAAACCTTTCCCTCCAGCCCATTTGCAATGTCACTGATGAAGACATTGAAGAGGACTGGCCCCAGAACTGACCCCTGAGGTACCCCACTGGTCACCTCCCTTTCATCTGACTGGGTTCCATTCACCACTACCCTCTGTTTCCTGTCCCTTAACCAGCTTATAAGAAGATCTATTCCGAGGGAGAAGAAGGAAAAAAAATGTACAATGTAAACTACACTGTTTAAAAGCATTTTAAAGGATATCCGTTCATTAAATTATTCATAAACTTAAGATACATAGTTGATTAATTTATGATTAACCAGTCTTAATATTTTAAAATCCACTAATTAAAGAATTTTGCACTATTAATATAAAAAAGAAATTTAACCACAAATAAAGAATCAGTAGCATATTAGCCAATGTGAATATCCAGCTATCAAATGTGATCACATTTTTTGGTGTTCTTTGGATTGTATTTCAAAAACATATTAAAGCACCAACACCTACAATATTTTGCATATCAGTGTCTCTCTGTACTTAACTATATATCAAGGTTAATTGATGTAACATCACTTATCTTTCTGCAGTGTTACATCTTTGTCAATTCTCAGTCAGGTTTTAAACTGTAAAGTTTAAAGTCCATATCATTGTTGTAACTGTTTATCATTTTCTTTATCATAATAAATCCACAGTCTGATGCATTTTTAAAGACTGAACTTCAGATCAGAAGAACTGGCAACCTATCCGGTGAAAAAAAAAAACATCAAAATGATCCTATCTAACAAAAATCCAGTTCTTGACAAGATAAGTTCTTTTATTTCAGTCTTAGTGATATACAGCCTCTCTAGAGTCCACAACCTCATTTTGCTCTTCATCTGAGGCAGAGGGAAAATAGCGGATTATCCCTCTGTTTGCTATGAATAATGTTATTAAAGGAATGCAGTCACCTGGTCCTTCTATAAAAAAATAAATGTGTTCATTTTTAACAATTTGAACCTTTTCAGGACCTGGATGGGCACCGATTTCCAGGACATCTTGGTGATAAGCTAAAAATCACTATTGATGTCGTGTCTAAAATGAATAGTCCATAAAAAAAAAGAAAGAAATCCAGTAATTTCTGAAAAAAACCCACAAAAAAAACCATTATTCATGGCAGTTGGAAAATACGGTCAATGTCACTTTCAAATGCAAAAGTAGTGAGTGTGATGGATTTAGTGACAGTTGGTAATGTCTCTGAAGATTGTGATTGTGGCTGTATATTTTGGGTATTAGGTTCAGTGATGAAGCTGTTCTTAACAGGTACTCGAAAGGCATTAGTTAAAAGTGGAAAATTGTCATTGGCGAGATCAAAGATGGATGTCATGACTCCTTTTACAAAATCATGGACTGTGGGGAAATCTTTATCCATACTGTAGTTGCAGAAAATCAAGAATATGCATGTCATGGATGAAAATTTGATTTTCCTAGCAATTCAATCTTAAAGCAGCAGTATTCTTAGCCAGCAAACAATATAATTCTACCTTTTTTAGCAGTAATGTATTCCTGATAATCTTAGATTCTTCACTGGGGTATTTTACATTCAATCAGCTAGTTTTAAGACCATATTCAATTACAACTTTTGTAATGTATGTGGATCTACAATAAATATAACAACCCCCAGCAACTTTTAGAAATCCTCTCCCCAGAAATCACACAGTAACTGCACCCACTGTATTTATAATACAGATATGTCAGGGTGTTGACAGTACATGTTTCTGATGGCCAATAGTCCAGCACCACCCTGATCTGGTTACATCCATGTTGGTGGACCTGGAAAATGACCAATAACTTTTAAGAACTTTGAAATCCTTTATCTTGCCTTAGGCATGAAATAAAGTGAAAAGAAAATCAGATATATTGATATTTTTGGTTGTTCCAACTGATAATCAAATTATTTAATTTTTTTTAACTAGTACTGCTACTTTAAGGTTCACATTATCAGTTTCTTTTAAAGCTGCAGCAGCATTCGATTCTAGGGCTTAAAATTATAGTTCTATTTAGGAGACAGTCTCTGAAATTTTTTCTAAAAAGCTCAGAGTCATGGAGTCTTTTTCTTCCCACTTTCACCTGGATGGCCATCCTTTCAGTGGTCACCCCAGCCCCAACACCCTGACCTCTGCTGGGACTTGCAGCCAGCCGTCATCCTCCAGGGCTTACCCCCTGATGAGGTCAGTGGGGTTCCCCAGTCCTCACCAGGGACTGTGAGCCCAGCTAGTTGGGTTCAGGACCTGTGGGTGCCCGCCAGCATCCTGCCACTCGTGTTTTCCCTGTTCTGGCCCCCTGGGAGGTGTGGCATGCAAGGACATCTAGGTGCACATCACACACTCCCGCGATGTTTGTCGATGTCTGCCACACCTCCCAATCATCTGACCTGGGCTGCCTTTCTCCCAGCTTCCACCAGGCCAGACAAGCAGTGGTTATTCTACCCTCTCCCAGGAGGAGGAGAGAGCAGTCCTATGGACAATTGATCCTCCCCCTGGCCAGCCCTCTGACACCTGCATTTGCTACTGAACCTGAGTCATTGGTGTCACGAGCAGTAGTGCTACTGCTGCACTGGTGGGCCAGCAGTTGTGGAGTCTTTTACAAATCAGGCACAATAAAGTATGGTGAAGTGTTTTGTTCCACCACAATTTGCAGATATTCAAATTTTTTCTGGGATGTGGAAGCCATGAAGCCACATAGCCTAAAATAAGAAGCAACACAATTTACATTGTACACAGGTGTGCACAGTAGTAGTTGGCATTACCATTTGCAGATGCACAGACATTGACCTCTTCCCCACCACTTCGACCCATACAAGGCCTTCATCAGGGGGATACGTGTTTGTGTAGAAGACAGTTAGTATCTTGTGTTGACTGCCACAATGGCAGGCAGGGCTGGAACCTATGCCCTGCTCCAGACCCGCAAAAACTCATCAGATGAAGATAAAAGTCATTCTTTCCCTTTTCCTGATATATCAAAGTAGTACAGATATTGTTCACAACTAAATATCATCAGCTTCCAGTCCCAAAGATAGTGCATTTACCACAAAACCCCAAGGGCAGATCCATAGTAAAACATTTATACTGCTAGCTCAGCAGCCATTCTCCCACCCCCTCTAAGGTTCCTTATCTTTTGGGTTGCTCACAAATTTTGGGCTTACCACAACTCAAACAAGTAAGGCCAGCATTGGGTTGGATCCCCCTTCTCCTGGGCTGAAATACACATGAGGCACAGTGATGAGTCCTGAGAAGGACAAATCATGTATATGTACCTTCTATTTTCAGCCTTTGCAAATTGTGTGAGATACCATTTGGCACTATATTCTCCTGAGCAGAACCAATCTAAATTCATATATTTCCCATTATGCTTTGCATTACTGAGGTACAGTATGTGCAAGTTTATGTTGCTCTGAAATTTGTCTTTATTGCCAATACCCTGATTCTCAGTCTTTTAGATTGCTTTCTTATTTTGGGCTCACCATGACCCAAACAAGTCAGAGAATGTTAAGACTGGTTCTCACTTCTCCAGGACTAAAATGCAGATGAAGCAAACTGATGAGTCCTAATAAGGACAAACAGCATGTCTGTGTCTTCTATTTTCAGCCTTTGCAGATTGTGTGAGGGCCCTTTTGGCAGCATACATTCATGTTTAAAGCAGAAGCAGCCCACATTGTTTTGTGGTTGTTTGCATTTACTTCCCATGATGGTTTGCATTCTTTGGCTATGTGTAATTGTGTGTTTGTGTGTGTGTGTGTGTGTGTGTGTGTTTGCAAAATACAGAAAAAAATAAGACAAAGACTGAAAACAAGAATCAATGGATGGTCAAATATTGTGAAGGGCAATAACTGCAGCACAATTGTGCTGTAATTGTGCTACTTTCAACCTGAATGTTAGACCACAAAAAAATGGTCTAACTTCATCTCACAGGTGCTACAAATTGAGCATCATAAATAATGCATACATAAAAAAATGATGCACGTCATTTTTCTGCCTAAAGTGAACAAAGTATCACAAATGCATCATAAATGTTTGAAGACCATATGTAAATATTTTGATGCACTTGCAGTGATGCCGATGCAGCAGGACAAGTGTTGCATGCCCTGCATCCAAAGCTTTGAATAGCCAAGCCAAATTGTTTTAATGTATTATTGTTTTGTTTCATTTATTTTGTGTGCTTCTTGATGCATTCTGTTGAAGGGGATATTATTTTGTAATCTGAAAATTTATGGGTCCAAAGGGAATACGAATACTGTATAGTAAATGGCATGGATGTAAAGCAGAGACTACAGTGGGGAATAAGCCTTGGGGTCAGCAACGAATATAAACTATTACTGTAGCTCAGCATGATTACATGGCAATCTTAGTGGGTTGCAGACTGTGCCACAATGCAACAAACATGGCTATCCACAGCAGTGGCATGTTAACACCACTTGCTGCACGGTAGCTAGAGTAATAAATATTAATTGGTGATCTCAAGGCTTTAATCACCACCCCCTATTTGTAGTCTGCTTTACCTCATGCAAAAACTACATTGGGAGTTAAAGTGGTTTGGCCGAATCATCTATACAGAACCAAATTCAGAGATCCCAAATCAAAGCTCAACCAAAGTTGCCAATTGCCTGCTTCTCTATTCAGCAAGGCCTTTGATTTGATACCACACAGGAGGCTGCTCAAAAGCTGGAGGATTTTGGAGTAGAGCAGAGCTTAGTCAGGTGGGCAGGAATCTGACTTAGGGGAAGCAATAGAAGATAGTAATGAACAGGGCCAGGACGGGGGAATGGAAGGTCATGAGTGGGGTGCTGCAGGGTTGGTCCTGGGACCTGTCTTATTCAACATGTTCATTAGTAATATAGGGGAAAGTATCCAGAGCAAGTTATTACTCTTTGCAGATAGCACAAAGCTATTCAGCTGGAAAAATCACAAGACGGGTGTGCAGATGTCTGGAAGGAACTAGAAAATCTGGAGAGATGGTCTAAAATCTGGCAGTTGAGATTCAATGCCGAGAAGTGCATGATGATGAACTTAGGGAGATGAAATCCATGTACAGAATACTGAATTGGACAGGTTAGCTGGCCAGTAGAATAGAGGCTCGAGATCTAGGGGTCATAATCATTAACTCCCTCAAGAAAATGAGTCAATGTAACAAAGCATATGGCAAGGTGTCATGGATGCTGTGGTGTATGGGGGGGTTGATAGTAGGAGAAGTGAGGGGATACTGCCCCTATACAGATCCCTTGCCAAGCCTCACCTGGAGTACTGTGCTTGGTTCTGGAGCCCTCATGTAAGGAAGGGCATAGACAGACTGGTTAGTGCAGAAAAGGGCCACCAAGATGATTCAGAGCCAGCAAGGTAGGTCCTATGAAGAACAACTGGTGGCCCTAAATATTACTGCTAGAGGTCAGGTGCCAGAAGGGGATGTGATAGAAACAATTTCTAGGGGTATAAACAGGGAGAATAGTGCAGACCTGTTTGTAAGAAATAGGGACACAGTCACTAGGGGCATGATTGAGGTTGGTGGGGCAAATTTAAGAGAGATGCGAGAGATGCGCAGACCCCCATCCTCACCCTCACTAGCATCAGCAACGATTGCATTCCCAACTTTGGGGACAGAGCCTTGGGATTAATGCAGCAGAATACATCCACCACAATCTTCTTGAAGTACCAATCACTAGTTGAGAACATGTTGGCAAAGGGCTTCAGATAAACATTAAAATCAGGATAGCCTGCCCAGTGTTTCAGTGGTGCTGTAGTACATTATGGAGAGTGTAGTTGGCCTGAGGAGGGAATGACCTTGACCCCCCAAGCTGGTAGAGAACAGATGCATTGTGAGAGGTTCCAGGAAAAGTGTGGTAGTGCTGGGATGTGCCGCCATGAGCACCCCTACAGCAGTTCACAAACAGGTCCCTTCCTTAATATTGAAGAAAGCCTCTTGTCTGGGTCCCTGGTGACTGAGGTGCAGTGCCAGTGATGCAAGCAAGAAAAGAGTATGAACTGAAGAGGACAGTGGAAACACAGAAACACAGAACATAGAAACACAGTCTGTGTCAGCAGAAAAGGACCAGTAGGCCCATCTAGTCTGCCATATATTCCCTGCTTATTACCACACCCTGGACCCTATTTGGTCACAGGTGTCCCTCCTTCTCCCTTACCTTTTTATTATCCCCATGTGCCTATTCCATGCATGTTTGAAGCTCACCGCTGTTTTCACCCCTACTGCCTCTTCTGGCATCCTGTTCCAGTCAGCCACTGCTTTTTCCAAGATTTAGTTGCATAAAAGACACAGCAGGCAGGATGCTGCCTGCCAGCTACCAACGCGCATTTCACACAGCCATCCTTTTTCAAGGCTTGAGCACAAGCATTCATTACAAACTTAAATAGTAAATTTTGAATCAACAATCTCAGTTCATTGGTTCTCATAACACTGGCATTACAACTGGAAGCTTCCAATATAGGAATGGAACAAAACAAAGGGGTTGGGTGGGAGGGACAGAGAGGGTCCAGGGTAGGGAGGAGGAAGGGTGCAGGGGAGGGAAAGGATAGAAAGGGTTGTAGAAGTACTAATAACAACTATACACAGACCCCAAAAATTACAACTGTAAAAAATATAATAAAGAATAAAAAATCAGAAATATGCAAAGTTGTAATAAAAAGTCTGCAAGTATTGTAACTACAAAAACACTACTTAGCACAACCAAATTATTTTCTTAAAAATGGTTTGAGAGAGAAACATTCATTTATCCCCACTCCCTTCCATGCTCTCAATTTAAATTGCCAGAAGGCTTTTCTTTCAAGCACTAAATTCTCCAGATCCCCACTCCTGTGTCCCACCACTACTTTCTCTGTACCTCTGAAACTAAATTTGTGATCCAGTCCACTATTCTGGACATGTAATGCTAAAGCATTCTTTTGATCCTTATTATTAATACTGCACAGATGTTCTCCAATTCTCTTTTTAATGATGCAACCAGTTTTCCCAATATAGAATTTTGACATGAGCATGTTGCCAGATAAATTATTCTCACACTGTTGCAGTCCATGAAATCTCTGATCTTCAAAGTTTCGTCCACATTCCCCACTTTAAATTCATCACCAACTGAAATAACATTACAAAATTTGCTGTTCATACAACGAAATGTCCCCCTGGGCAAATTGCGAAAAATACTATCGAAATGTGTACTAAAATGACTGTGTAATACTATCACCAATCGTTTTACCTTTTCTGAAAATAATTTCAGGTTGTTGTGTACAAATATTCTGTAACCGTGTGTCTGTATTCAATGTGTGCAAATTGTCATTAATAATCTTAGTTACTAAATGTGACTCAATACTAAAAGTACTCACAAAACATATCTCATTATTAAAGTGCGGTATGGGTTTAAAGTGCCTCTTTTGCAAAAGTGCATCTCTATCCATTTGTTTTGCTTCTGTGATGGTCTCATTTAATCTATGAACATTAAAACCACATTCTGTAAACCTTTCCTTTAAGTCTACTGCATTCTCATCAAAAATTGCGATTTCAGTTCAATTCCATCTAATCCGAATAAATTGACCCTTTGGGATATTATTACAGTGGAATCCACTTATATGCACACCCGTTTTGCAATGGCATGTTAGAAATTGTTTTGACTGCTAATTATTTTATGTTTAATCATGATTTCTATTTGCAAGTAAAGGGTACTGTAACGGGTGGGCTGTCCTCAATTATGCCGGTTTTTCTAACATTAATAATCGTTTTGTGAATGCATAAACTTTTTAAACATTTTATTAATGACTTGTTCATTGTGTGGGCAGAAACTGAGAAATCACATTTAAACATAAAATAATTAGCAGTCAAAACCATTTCTAGCATGTTCTTTTATGTGAATAAATGTTTTAACTTTTTCCAAGATTGGAAGTCTTGTTTTAGTCCGGTTACTGTTGAGCCCAGGGTGATATCTGTGACTTCAGCTCAGCTGATGTCACTGTGTTCTGCTTCACTGCAGTCTTTAGCTCAATTAATGTATAAATAAAGTCTTTGATTGATTGATTGATTGATTGATTGATTGATGATGTCACAAGGTTCCAAACCTGCTAAGAAATTAAAAAAATGAATTTTGGGAGGGAAAAAGGTTGCATTAATATGGGGCCCTAAATAAGGAAAAAATAGAACTCATTCAAAACAAACACACAAAACAATACATTTTGGCAATAAAACTGACTTATCAATATCACATGCCTAAATTCACAATTACATTAAATTATTACATTAAAACATGGAAACATGCATTTGATTTTATTCAATATGTAATTGGCTGTCTGTAAAGAATTATGGAAGTCAGGAAAAGCTGCATGCCCTGAATGTGCCACTTTTTCTCCGGTACCCAGCAATAATACGAATCACCCACAATGGATTTGAATTGCAGTTTAATACTCCCCCTGAAGCCATGGAGTATATCAGTAAAGCCTGGCCATCCAGAAATGTCCCCAATCACCGCAACACGCTGCCTAGAAGCAGATCACCTCAACAGTCTCGACCCAATACTTCACCGGAACATCGAGGGAAGCCTTACCACCAGCAGATCACATGCTTACTAGCCACCTTGGAAATTCAGCAGGAGCGAGGAGACCAAGCACGAAACTCCAGGAAATGGCCGCAGCAGGCCCAGCACAGAAGATGAGAACACCCGGTCAAGAGGGACTGTGCAGCAATGGCCCTACTTGGGAGGGCTGGAGATGCCTTGGTCACAACAAGTCTCTACTTCTCCAAGAATCGGTACGCCCACTACAGGACATGCTCCCAGGAGAAGAACTAGCCTCTACTTCCTCAATGGAGTTTTCTGGCTCATCAGCACCAGCATCAGGGAGAAGGCATGCATGCCACAGTACCACTAGCCTGGGACATCATTGCTTCAGACCCAGCTGTACCAGAACCCGGTGCTCCAGATCCAGGACAGGCCCAACCATCTGGAACAGCCACTCAAGTAAAGGAATGCCGCAAAGGAGCCTGAGAGCAGAGACCCCATTGCACACATCACCTCCTGCAGGATGCTGAAACCAGTCAGATAAGTGATGTTTCCTCTTTTGGCTAGGTAGAGCAGCAGGGGACAGGTTAATAATAAGGCCATCAGAAGGGAGTAGGGTCAGGAGACACAGTTGTGATGCCAGGGAGCCTAATGCCCGTGGGAACCTGTCTCCCCGGCCCCTGGTCCCTGCTTACCTATTTAACCTGATAGGCTTACCACTAGCTGGAGGGATAGAGGGCTGCCTCCAACCATTATAATCTGCTCTACCTAGCAGCCAAGGAGCTTACCTGGCTCAACATACTTACTGGTGTCTGCTAACCCTGAAGCTGTTTTAGCAGTATAGGATCACAGTTAACAGGAATAAAAATTAAGCAATGTGTGGTATGTTGTGATGAAAGGGGGAAACTAAAAACCATGTTGCTGATATAATGTTATTATGGTGCCACAGGTTATTTGCATTGCAATCCGAGTTAATCTCCAGGGGCCCTCCTCCCTGTCTTTTTTTTTCTCCCCACCCCTGGTTGGACAACCCACCCAAATACCAGGAATGGTATATGGCAGAGTTGCTCCTCCAAACAACCACAACGAAGGCATGCTAGGAGAATATCTCCACCTCCCTATCCCCCTCCTGCACTAGCACCCACCTTTCATATACTGGATGCTGAAATACTACATCTTTCTCCCCTCCCATGTAAATCCAGTTCAGAGAAGTTCCTCCAGGGACACTCAACAAGGAATTGGGAGGCTAGGGACCCTCACTCCCCCCCCCCCGGGACATACAGATAACCTAAAGGCCCAGATGAAATTGACCAAATATGTTTTAAAGGTGGGGCCAAACTTACTCTGTTTTGAGTGGGACCAGGCATCCCCCATCAGGTAAAGGGATGGAGAGCTAATGCAAGATTGTGGTTACCAATAGTACCTCATACCCGCCTCCCTAGAGGAATTCCTATCTTCCTCGCCCTTCATGTTATTCACATACCCCAGAACAGAAACAACAACTTTCTAGCTTAGATAAGGTCTTGAGTGGAGAGCAGTCTGACACACCAACAGCTTCTCAGCTCTCAGTAGACCACGAGAGTGGGAACAGAAGGAATTCGCTGACCTCCCACATCCCAAGGGCAAACCAGCCTTACACAGCAGGACTCGCCAGGAGTAGGCCGGAGTACTACCTTTTCTTTTCTTAGTGTTTTAATTTTAATTCTCCTCTTTCTTACTATTGGCAATTAAAGTGGCTGTGTGTGGCTGTGGTGCACATAGTTTGTTGCATTATTTACTGTTTGTATGCTCTAGTATTAGTCAAAGGGTACACTGTAAGGTGTGAGATAGGCTTCCCTCTCTATAGGTAAGGGAAAACACAGGTGCTGAACTCAGACACTAAGGAGTGGGTTAGGTGGGGATTTACAACAACCTAAGCCCGCATAAGGACCTTATACAAAGCATACTGATAGCCTGAGGAACAGCCACTGAGCCCCAGTTGGAGTAAATAGGAGTACCTTGTTTTGACACCGCCTCTTCTCCCTGGACTCACCATGGGAGAGATAGTTTACCTGTCATGGAACGTCAGGGACTAAATACCTGATCAAAAGAAAAAGCCCTATGCATTTGAAATGACTGGGGACAGGTGGCTTTTCTTCAGGAAACTAAACTCATTCTGAATGATCATGCTGCACTAGTAAAGGATTGGGTGGGGCAGGAGGTTCACACAGGGCACCCATAACAAAGGAAGGAGTAGCTATATTAGTCCACAAAGCCCTTCAGTGGTCCCTGATAAAATCTGTGCATGACCCGGAAGGGAGATGGGTGGTAGCCAATTATGACACCCCCACAGGTCAGATCACTATGTGCAATAGTTATGCCCCGAATCAGGATGACCCCACCTACTTCCATCACCTAGCAGATGTTATTAGCACCTTTTCAAATATAGGCTGTCCATTACTGATGGAAGGGGACTTCAATCTGACCTTGGACCCACTCCTGGACAGAATTGCCACTAGTAGGGAAACTCATGTAAAAGGAGCTGGGGCAGTGCACCAGTTGATAAAGGATCAGGGTCTCTTTGACGCCTGGTGCCTCTTTCACCCATGTACCAGGGACTATATGTACCATTCAGAAGCCCACACTTTCTATAGTAGGATAGACTTCTGGCTCACTTCCCCCTCACTGACCAGCAACCTGTTAGGATCCACCATCATGCCCAGGGTCATCTCTCGGACCACAACCCAGTACAGGTCCTCTTCACCTGGAGCTCCCCACCCCCAGATAGAACTTCATGGAAGATCGATCCGGCACTGACATGAGACCAGATTTTGCCCTATGGCTCTGAAAGGAGATAGCCAATTTTCTAGAACACAACCCAACATCCGACACAATGGCAGGGAACACTTGGGAAGCCTACAAGACCACCATTTGGGGGGTGATCATGGGATACACATCCAGGAAGAGAAGGGAAAGAGAGCGGAAAGGACAAAAAGCAATACTCAGATCACCATCTGGGTCAGTGCCACAAAGAGGCATTATCATTTCATGCAAAAATATGCAGAATTTCTGTCACTAATTTCCATGATAGCCGGTAGCGTGGGGGCTGAGACTCAGGACAGCACCTTATAGTAGCATCTAGCAGCCTGAAGTATTTATTCTGGTAGGAGAAACATTCTGGGAGCACAGAGTTTATATATGTTGTATTTTCTCTCAATTTCAGCTAGTGTGTTACAAAACTGTGGCATGGGGACTGAGGCACAGCAGCACCTTGTAGCAGCAACATCCAGCAGCCTGAAATATTCATTCTGGTAGCTGAGAAAATTCTGGGAGCACAGAATTTATGTATGCTGTGCTTTTCTCAAACTTTTCACTACAGTGCATTACAAGAACTGTAACTGGAGACTGAGACACAGTACAGTACCTTGTAGCTGCAGCAGAAGCAGCACCATCCAGCAGCCAGAAGTATTTATTCAAACAACATGAAGTCTTGCTGTATTCTGACATATGCAGTTAGGTCCTGCCTTTCAACTGCCCCGGAGAACAAAGAGTTAAACTTTCCATGGCCAGCATGGAATGTTCACTGCGAGCTCAGTTGAAGCCCCTGTCTACTGTTGTTTAAACTCCAACCGTCAGATTCTTTACTCTGCCTCACTGAACAGTCATTCCGGAGATTTCTCCTTGGCTCGGTTCAAAAAAGTCGGTTAAAGTGTCATTTTTCGCTCGGTTTCTACCGAATTGCTGCTACCGAATCTGTCGGTTTAAGTCTCTGTCTGTGGTACCGTGAGTACTAGATAGGTTTTGCATTTAGTTTCTGTGTGGAACATGTAAATTGTGGATCGGTTTGGCTGAAATGATCAGTTCAAGTAAAAAAAGTTTGTGAATTTACTTAGAGTGTGGTAACCGGTCCGTATCGGTTCTAAAAAAAAACGGAATTTTATTACGTTTTTTTCCAAGACCTGTAACACGGTCAGGAACCGATAAGGGAGTCTTGCCTGGCAGATTGCCGAAAAAAGGGTAAGTTTTGGATAGGATTGGCCATGTCTGAGAAACCCAAGAAAAAAACCGGGCCCACTGGGTTTCAACACTGCAGTGTGTGTGGGGAAGTCTTTGCTAAGGCTGATCCACACCGCCTGTGTTTATTGTCTGGGGTCTGACCACCTTGATTCAGACTGCCAAGTTTGTAAGAATTTTCCCAAAGCTACCCTGGATAAGAGATTAGGTAGACTGAGGGAAAAGGAGGCCGAGAAATCTGCTGACCCGGATGGCCAGCCCGGTTTGGTTCCGACTGAAACAGAAGGAGTGCCCTCTGACCAGGGCAATACTTCTTCGAAAAGGAGAGCCGATTCTGAGGAGTCGGTTCCGGTTAAAAGAAAAAGAAAAGATAAATCGTCCGGTTCGGATCCAGAAATTCATACTCTGACCGCTGATGAGATAGCCATGGCGATAAGAATACTGTAATCACTTACTGTTCCGGCCGAACTGGCACCATCTGGTAGGGGTTCGTCCAGTCGGTTCCCCCGGGTTCTGGATTAACATTAGAAGAATTTTATGAACTGGATGAGGAGGAGGGAGAGTATGAGGATGATGATGGTGATTATGAAAGTCTGGATGTGCCTATTGACCCGACATCTCCCCAGACAGACCTTCAGTGTTTATCCTCCTAGATTTTCTGAGTCCCATTCCCACTTTATGTTTTACAAAAGTGGCTGAAACCCTCCAGCTTTCTATGGAAGAAGCAGTAGAGGATCAGGAGGAGCCTGATTTTGTTGAAATGATGGACATCCCAGAGTTCAGGAGACTGTCTATTCCCCTCCATAAATCTTTTGGGAAACAGACAAATAAAATTCTTAAGACTCCTAACTCCATACCTCCTGTGGACAGACGAATGGACAAGAGGTATACCCTTTCAGGCTTGGACACAGAGTTCCTTTCTCAGCAATGCAGCCATGTTGGAGTAGTGCAGGCTGCTGCCTGTGATAAGGCAAATATCCCTTGGCATCACACCCCAGATAAGGACTCCAGGAGGATTGATGCCATGGCAAAGAAACAGTACATGGCAGCATCTTTGGGACTCAGGCAGGCTAACTATATGGCCTACACAGCTAGATACCAGAAGTCCAGATGGGAAACTGTGCTGGTCTTGCTTAAACAGGCCCCTGACCAGCTTCAAGGAGCTGGAGCAGGTGGCTGCAGATGGGATTGAGGCATCCAGGTGCAATTTCATGCTGCTGTGGACTCAATGATGTTTCATCAAGAGTCATGGCTACATCTTGTGACTCTTCAGAGGATGGCTTGGCTCAGATGTACTAGCCTACCACAGGATACCCAGCCTAAGGCCATGGATTTCCCTGTTATTGGTAATTCTCTGTTTGGGGAGCAGACAGAGAACAACATGAAAAAGATGGATGAGTACAGGACCACTTATAGGAGTGCTCAGGCCAAAGAAAGGCAAGCCACTCCTCAAAGGCAGCAGTCCAGGGGCAGGGGCAGGCCTTTCCAAAGGCATTTTTACCAAGCTCAGGCCTCCTCTTCTTATGCTCAGAGGGGGTTCTTCAGAGGGAGAGGCAGACGGAGAATGAGCAGGCCTGCATCCACCCCTCAGCCTAAAGCCCCTGCCAAGCAGACACCCTGATGGGTCTGCCCGAGCCGATTCTCCAATACCTGTAGGGGGCAGGCTGGCTTACTTTGTCCAGGACTGGAAGTCTCTGACATCAGACAAGTGGGTCCTGGAAGTAGTAAGCCAGGGACTGGTTCTCAGCTTCAAAAAATTTCCCAAGATGAGAACCAGATCCTTTCCACCTGCAAATCCATCAGAGACCCTTGCCTTAGAGGCAGAGGTTTCTTCCCTCCTGGCTCTCAGAGCCATAGAGAGGGTTCCCACCCTACACAAGGGCAAAGGATTGTACTCCAGGTACTTCCTAACCCCCAAAAAGACAGGAGAATGGTGGCCCATCCTGGACCTAAGATATCTGAACAAACACCTTTTAAAACCAAAGTTCAAAATGGTGACTCTGGGAATAATCCTTCCCTCTCTAAGGCCAGGGGACTGGCTAGCCTCCCTGGACCTCAAAGATGCCTATTTTCACATTCCCATCAGGTGCTCCCACAGAAAGTACCTCAGGTTCAAGTTGCCCTCAGGCTACTATCAATTCAGAGCAATGCCCTTTGGCCTAACATCAGCCCCAAGGGTTTTCACAAAGTGCCTGGCAGTAGTGGTTGCTTTCCTAAGGAGAAAAAGATCTCCATCTTCCCTGTACTTGTACGACTGGCTCATAGTGGGTCAGTCTCCAGACCAAGTCAAGTCACATTTGCAAATAACTTAGCAAGTGCTCACTTCCTTGGATTCCTCTTCAACCTTCCAAAGTCAGTTCTCGAGCGGTACAGCTTCTCACCTTCATAGGGGTGGAGCTGGATACACAGGCAAGAGCCTTCCTTCCCTGACAGGGCAAGGACCTTATGGAACTGGCTCTTCATTCACCCTACAGGTGTCTCGACCAGCAAGGCATTTCCTTCAGCTTCTGGGCCACATGGCAGCTTCCACAGCAGTGGTCCAGGGAGCAAGATTCCAAATGAGGGACATTCAGTTCCACTTAAAAGCCTTCTGGTCCCAAAGAAAGGATTCCCTTACCAAACTGCTCCCAGTGACTTGAACCCTGATCCAGGCTTTGCAATGGTGGCAGGATCAGGACAATTTGAGACAAGGAGTTCCTTTTGTCACTCAATCTCATTCAGTGATACTCATCACAGATGCTTCCCTGCTAGGCTGGGGAGCCCACCTGGGGGATCTTACCACCCAAGGGCTGTGGTCACCTCAGGAATCTCTGCTTCACATCAGTCTCTTGGAACTCAGAGCAGTGTTTCTGGCACTGCAAGCCTTTTCCAAATCTGTACAAAACAAGGTGGTCCAGATCAGAACAGACAACACCGCCACCATGTGGTACTCAACAAGCAAGGAGGCACTCAATCTACAGCCTTGTGCACAGAAGCAATGAGGTTGTGGTTCCTGGCCCATTCCCTGCAAACCTCTCTGATAGCAGTTCACCTCCCAGGGAAGGACAATGTCCTAGCAGATGCTCTCAGCAGGATATCTCAGGGCCATCACGAATGGACCCTAGATCCCCTAGTTTTGAAAGTGATTTTCTCGAGATGGGGCACTCCACAGATAGATCTTTTTGCAGCCCCAGACAATCACCAACTTCCTCTCTTTTGTTGCAGACCCCCAGTCTTGGGCTCAGTCCCCTGGATGCTCTGATCCTGAATTGGGAAGGAAATTTCTGTATGCTTTTCCCCTTCCTCTCCTGTTCAAGGTGTTAGTCAAGATAAGGTCACAACCATGCAAAGTGATTCTGATTGGGCCAGACAGCCCTGGTACCCCCTGTTGCTGTCCTTAGCAGTCCACCTTCCCTGTCTCTTCCCAGGAATTACAACTGATTGACATCCTCTCGGGAGGATTTGGTACCCAAACCTCAGGTCTCTCAATCTCAAGGCTTGGCTCTTGAAGAGTTAGAGTTTGCTGATCTGCACCTTTCCCAAGGGGTTCTGGATATCCTTAAGGCTTCCCGAAAGCCTTCCACCAGAAAGACTTACAACTCCAAATGGAAAAGGTTCACTATTTGGTGTTCTAATAAGAATATTTCTCCAGAATCTGCTGGGTTGCCTACTGTTCTGGACTATATGGTCCATTTCAATGGCCTAGGCCTTAGGCCAGCTACACTTAAAGTGCATTTGGCAGCTGTTTCTGCCTTCCTATCAGTAGGCAAGCCCTCTCCCCAGTCAGTCCATCCTGTGTTTTGTAAGTTCTTCAAGGGATTGCTGCACATCAACCCCCCTTTAGGGACCCTGCTCCTGCTTGGAACCTTAATGTTTGCATTGCTCAGCTTATGCAACCACCCTTTGAGCCTTTATACTCTGCAGAGCTTAAGTACTTGACTTGGAAAACTGTGTTTTTGGTAGCCATTACCTCTGCCAGGCATATCAGTGAATTGCAAGCCCTGTCAGTGGAGCCTGATTTCATCTCTTTCCATAGAGATAAAGTGGTCCTAAGAACTAACAGGAAGTTTTTACCTAAGGTGGTTTCAGATTTCCACCTTAACCAGTCTATGTCTCTCCCTGTTTTCTTCACTGACCATTCCTCCTCTGGAGAGAGGAGGCTGCACAGCTTGGATGTTAAAAGGGCCCTCAGCTACTACATAGAGCGCACCAAGGGTCACAGGTTTGAGTCCCTCCAATTGTTCCTCACATATGGAGAGGTTGGTAAGGGCAAACCTGCCACTAAGAGATCTATTGCCAGGTGGATTGTTTGTTGTATACAATTCTGCTATGAAAAACTGGTAGAACTCCACCCTCAGGCCTGAGGGCTTACTCTACTAAAGGTACAGCTGCTTCCTGGCTGCTGCCAGGGATATTCCTATCTTAGAAATGTGTCAAGCAGCCACCTGGAAAACAGTCCATACTTTCACCAAGCATTACTCTCTGGATATCCAGGCTAGGAGTGATGCTCGGTTTGGCACAGCAGTACTTCAGAGCTTGTTTCCAAAGTAGGTTCTGTCCCTCCTCCATGGAGGTACTGCTTGGTAGTCTGCATATGTCAGAATACAGCAAGACTTCATGTTGTTTGAAGAAAAAATTACTCACCTTAGTAATGTTGTTTCTTCTAATGGAGTCTTGCTGTATTCTGACCTCCCCTGCCTCCTCTCAGAACCTGGTTTTGGGATGTGGGTGGGCAGGAGCAGTGTTGGCACCCTAGGGGTGTCCTTTTCACCCTCCTTTATTTTGGGCGAGTGTTGTGTTTGGGATGTTTTGTTTTTGGGTTTCTGACTTGAGTCTTTGCTTGAAACCAAAAACCCTTTTATATAAATTTAGTTGCCAGTTGACTAGTGTGAGTTTTATAGTTTCCACACAGAACTTCTAGTGAGGATTGCTCATAAAGATCTGATGGTTGGAGTTTAAACAACAGCAGACAGGGGCTTCAACTGAGCTCGTGGTGAACATTCCATGCTGGCCATGGAAAGTTTAACTTTTTGTTCTCCGGGGCAGTTGAATGGCAGGACCTAACTGCATATGTCAGAATGCCAGCAAGACTCCATTAGAAGAAACAACATTACTAAGGTGGGTAATTTTTTCTTCTGGTAGTTGAGAACAATTTTGGGAGCACATAATTTACGATGTAGCACTTTTCTCACAACTTTACCTAAAGTGCATTACAAGAACAGTGGCATGGGGAGTAGAGACTGAGACAATACACTGTGCAATACTATGTTTGTAGAAGTAGCATCAATACATCATTACCACCATTTCATATTTTCTTGTTTGGTAAAAAATTTCAAGAAGTGAAAAATGTGTATATGGTGCTTGAGCAGTTGTGTCAGCTCACTGTGATTGACAAATACTGTCCCTAAGGGAGACTGGAACAGCACATCAGTAGCTACCACTATTTAATAATTTCTTGCTTGGGAGAAAATTGCTTCACAACAAAAATGACAGCAGGTTCCCACACAAGGTGGACATAGGGTGCACCAGGAAATGCTAGGGTGCAAAAATCAAAACACATAAGAACAAGAAGAAAAATGCACCCAAGGCTAAAGGGAGGCTTCCAATAATTCAGAATACTACTATATATAGCTTAGTAATATAGTTTATTATAAACTGCAAAAAGTACAAATAGTGCATTTACTTACAAGCCAAAGCAGCTAAGCTTGGCTGCATGCATGCTACGTCATCATCTATACAATGAAAACATTAAACACAAGCTTGAAATTAACATCAGTAAAAGGAACATTTTAACAGTGTCTAAAATGGCCAACAATATAACAAATATAAATAGTACGTAAACAGAGTAGAGATAGAAAAGGTAACAGAATATACATACATAGGTCTTATTTTGTTCAACAAACATAATTGGAATAAACACATTGACTATACAATTGATGAAATTAAAAGTGCAACATGAGCTGAAGTGCAAGCCCCAATCAAAGCCTATAATGAGAAAACTATTACTCAAACATCATGGGCCAGATTTTCAAAGCCCTATGTCAGATGCAAGGTACTTACAGCAAACAGCTGTGCTGCAACTGGCACCTTGCATCCAAAGATGCAGCCGAGAGATGCAGGAAAAGCAGCCTGTGTCAAATGCAGACTGCTTGTGGCAAAGGGGTTCTACCACCTTTGCACTACAAAAAGGGCTGCAGCATGGCACAAGAGGGCTTGTGGCAGATGTAGGCTGCATATCCCTTAAATACTATTCAGAGAACCCTCACAGAGGATAATGGTTCAGTACCATTAGACCAGCAAAAAGCAGGTGTAATGGTACTTAGACACCTTCTGCGCAACTGTGTGCCACTGTGTGCCCCCATCAGTGTACAATGAACCCCAAAAACATCCCTGGTGTTTCAGTGGTACCCTCCCAGCCCCAATTCCCAAACTAATTAAATATGCCAGCCCCCCCAGCCCTGATCCCTGATATTCTGTATAATTCAGCCATTGTGGGCTAGCGCCCCCCCAGCCCCAGTCCCTGAAATTCTGTGTATTGCAGTTATGCATAGTTGTATTCCCTTGTTGCTGTGCACATTAGCCCTGGTGGTCTAGTGCTTTCACCACCCCCACTGTCAGTGCCAGACCACCCCGTTCCCCAACTCTTACCCAGTAGATGACTGCACAGCCACCTCTCACCAGACTACTGACTGAGCTCTGTATGAGTGCATACAGTAAATAGTATATGCTCAGTGAATGACAGCTGCTGTCATTCACACTGAGCACATACTATTTACTGTACTTCGCTCACAGAGCTCAGTGGATGGTGAGAGGTGGGCTGTGCCAGCTTGCCAGCTGGGTGGATTGGGGGAATGGGGTGGTCTGGCATTGCTAAGGGTGGATGGGGAGCCACCAGACCACCAGGGCTAATGTAAATACAGTAACAAGGAAATACAAACTATGCATAACTGCAATACAGAGAATTTCTGGGATTGGGACTGAAGGGGTTGTCCATTAGCCCACAAGGGCTGAATTATACAGAATATTGGGGATCAAGGCTTGGGGGGTGAACTACTACCTTTCATGCCTCCCAACTGCCCCGCAGCTTGCTGCATACTCGGCGGTTGCGCCATCTGTTTGTGGCATTACTACTGATGCCGCAAGCTGCAGGACGCAGGCTCAGAGACCATGTCTGATACTGAATCGGCGTAAGGTCCCTGACACAGGGTCTGATGCTGCAAGCTGCCATTGTCACAGCTTGCGTCCGACCCTTGAAAATCCAGCCCTATATGCGGTGAACATTTGGGGACGTCCTAAGACATTTTTAAGTTCATTGCCACTGTTTATTTTGGTACTATCAAGGAGTATATCTGCAGCTATAGTAAGAGCCAAAATTGGGCCAAGTTAGTCTTCAAACCATGACTCTTATTCGAATGATTACTTACTGGATTAAGATCTTGAATATGGATCCCACCAGACTGCCTGCTATCTGCTGGAAGGAAAATATTTCTTTTTTTATTTATCTATTTGAAAATTGGTGACCAGGAAAAGCACACTGAGTAAAGGCTCATTTCCATGTTTGACCCAGGGAAAGGAAACCGAGGAGCAGAGAAACATAATATAGTGCAATTAGTGATACAGAAATAAAGTACAAATAAAGCACAGGCACAATTATAGTGTACAAAATACTTCACAGGTACATGCTTGGAACAAATTAAGATGCAGGCTTATGGACACGCTGTACCAAACTAAGTGCAAAATATGCTGTCTAATATTTTCACTGAGTGAGCACAGTGCAAAAGGGACAAGTTTGATCAGGAGAAACCAAACCCTATGCTACCAGCATCAAACATGGAAAGCTGCCTATGGGAAGTAGGTGAAGGTGGGGGTGGGATGAGTTTCAGCAGGTGTCTGAAGGAGCCAGAGCAGGTGGAATGGTGGAGGGATGAAGGAAGCTGGTTCCAGAGTGTTGGTAGGCAATAAGAGAAGGTAGATTGTCCAGCAGAGGAACAGGGATGAGGAGGGAGAAGATTTGCTGGTCCCTGGAGCAGAGAGAATGGAGCTGGGGTAACTAGGTAGAGGAGTGATGAGAGGTAGGAGGGGCAGGAAACTAAATCAAACCAAAAGATTGGCTTATTATTAGAGATGCAGCAAAATTAAATTCCGCCGGAAGGGAAAGCTGTGGCTACTGCCAGTTACCCATGTAATAGGCTCACTTGCCTTGTAATGATTACTTCACATTTTCATTCCACCTTAATGTGAAGTAAGGCACAGTGGCAACAATATAGGCAGCCCCCCAGTGTCCCTCCACACACACAGTCACCAGAATTAATGTGCATCCCCAAAATGCTACTGTGTTGTGTCCAGAAAACTCCCCGGTGCTGATGAAGTGAAATAAGAGCACAACAAGAAATACAAAGTCTCCCAGAATTAATGGCACTCTCAGTCATGCGCACAGTGGACGTGGTCACATCACACACAGACAACAGAATTAATGTGCATAATCAAAATGCTACTGTCTTGTGTCCAGAAAATTCCCCAGCACTGACAAAGTGAAATGAGAGGGTAACAAGAAATGCAAAGTCTCCCAGAATTACTGGCACGCTCAGTCATGCATGCAGTGGTCACACAGAGTCACCAGAATTAATTTGCATCCCCAAATGCTACTGTCTGTGTCCAGAAAATTCCCAGTGCTGCCAAAGTGAAATGAGAGCATAACAAGAAATGTGAAGTCTCACAGAATTAATGGCCACTCAGTCATGTGCACAGTGGACACACACAGTCAGTAGAATTAATTTGCATCCCCAAATTGCTACTGTCTTGTGTCCAGAAAATTCCCAGTGCTAGCGAAATGAAATGAGAGGGTAACAAGAAATGCGAAGTCTCCTAGAATTAATGACGCACTCAGTCATGTGCACAGTGGTCACACACAGTCAGTAGAAGTAATTTGCATCCCCAAAATGCTACTGTCTTGTGTCCAGAAAATTTCCCAGTGCTAGTGAAGTGAAATGAGAGGGTAACAAAAAATGCAAAGTCTTCCAGAATTAATGGTGTACTCTGTCATGTGAGCAGTGGCCACACACAGTCACCAGAATTAATTTGCATCCCCAAAATGCTACTGTCTTGTGTCCAGAAAATTTCCCCAGTGCTGACAAAGTGAAATGAGAGTGTAACAAGAAATGCAAGGTCTCCCAGAATTAATGGTGTACTGAAAATGCACAGACAGATTAAGATTGTGCTAGTTAGACGTAAGGCACAACACCACCTAACCAGTGCTCACAAATCACAAATCCAAACCTGGAAAAGAATACTTTTGCCAGTTGGGGAGGTAGTGCATGGCAGTAACAATCCACTACCAGTAAAGATACCACAAAGCAGTATAAAAATTCATGCAGGTGCGCTGGATAGCAGGTTCACACTGTTACAATTACTCTGGCACAATAAAAGTTGTCTGATTTAATGGTACGATCGCACATGACTTACACACACACACACTGCAAGTATTGTGTAGCAAATTGAAAATCTTTGAATATAACCAAATGTTTTAAACAAACTGAAATTATGCACTGCTGCACCACTACAATCGGCAAAAATGTCAAGAATTACTGAAAATATTACTGTGTGTACATTAACAGTTGTGCAAGAAAAATATAACCAAAACAGAAAGACTGCCTTTTTCTCCCAGTTAATCTACCTGCACCAGAGATACGCCCCTCCCCAAAGCACACTTCACAATCACAGTACACAGACTGACTGTTCTAAATTAACATTCAAAATCCACACACAAATAATAAACACTAGATGATATGAGCACAGGAGGGTTTCCTACAATCGATGTACTAAATTTTGAGCAAAAAAAATGGCTCAAAAATGTTTTTTTAGCAGCTTTCAGAAGATTTGAATTGCAGAGTTCTGAGAGAAAACTGTCTCCATCTTCCACTACACACACACACTACGCAGAACTGAGGCTGTGCAGAACAATCTAGCGCCCATGTGACCTGCAATCCCATGAAGCACTACCAAATTCGCCTTGGAGCTCAATAACAAGGTGAAGTGATGTGAAGTACATTGATTTAAATGTGCCGGCTTAAAATTAGTGGAGAAGTGGTTTTGGGAAGGCAGAATAGCGAAGTCATTGGTTTTCAATGGACTTTCGTTCCCCATTATAACAGTACTCAGTTTCAAGATTGCGCGCTTTATGATTCCCGCTGCTATCAGGAACACTTGTGAGCGACTGGCCATCGCCCACCACTACTTATTATGAAAAGGATGTAGCACTTTTGGTTAATCATTAGTGAGGAAAATCTTAAAAGGATTAGCCGAGGGTATGTGTGGACATGGGGCTTCTAAGGGATAGTAATAATAATAATAATAATGATGTTATTCGTGAGAAACAGATGCAGCACTGAGTCAGACACTCATTTACGATAGTTTCCAATTGCAGCAGGATCTGTTTACAGCTGTAGAAGGTACAGTTTATACATCATAGCTTGAGTACAAACATTGATTTGCAGCAGATCTACAACAGTATTTAGTGTTTTACTTACCAGTCACATGGGGATAAGCACTCAGTACCCAACTGTTATACAGCAACAGACTGAAGTTACCTCCCACGTTTGTCAGTTAGACTGCTGTAGCTGGAACAGCAAGCATCACTGTCACATGGGTCAAGAGGTACTGTGGGAAAAGAAAAGGCAACAAAAGAAATAGGCATAGAGATCCCCAGAGGCCATAAGAGAAGTAGGCAAATTTAGAAAAAAACATCCTAACAGCAAACAAAGGACACACTAGAGCTACACACACAACCCAAAACACTCTGCACAACTATATTTTTGATAAATGCTGACTGTAGTTCTCCTTTAACATCCTCCAAGTGTCTTCAGAGGACAGTGACAAGATGATTTTGTGGGGACACTGTGGTAGAATAGCATCTGCTGAGATGGGCAGCTATTGGCATGTTTTTCTTTGACATGGACACAGGTAGGGCTTGGCTTAACATTTATTTATTTATTGATGAATTTATTGATTATTTATTTATTTAGTTCAAATGTTTTACCAGGAAAGACATACTGAGCTGGTAACAGCTCATTTCCAGATACATATTGGGGGAAGGGGATGGTGAGCATCCTAAAAAGAGTTGCAATAAATATAAAGAGAATACAGCAAATACTATTTAAATGAAGAAATATTAAAAATCATATACAACTCAGAAAGACATATGCATAGGTAAGGAGAAGATAAATAACCAGTGAAAGGCTAGTGAGGGGGCAAAGGAAGAGGGTCAAGGACAGCTGTAGGAGGGGGATAAATAGTAATGAAGAAGAGAATTTAAGGAGAGACCCAAAAGGCAGAGTGAATAGACAAGGGAAGGGAGGACCACAGTTTAGGAAAGCAATAAGACAAAACAGATTTCCTAGAGGGAATAGTGAGGGAATGAGAAACAATAAACTAAAAATACCACCAACAGCTTAATCTGGTTCAGTGTCAGTTGGCATCCATCTGTATCCCCCTCCCCTTAGACAAGACTGAAAACAAGCAGAATTGTCTAGTCCCCCTTTCCCGGTCAACAAAAACTAAATACAGATATTATGTAAAGGATATCAGGAAGCTGAGGGAGAAAATAAAAGGGAAGTAAGGTAGGAAGGAAGGGAGCCAAACCAGAATGTATATACATATGAGGCACAATGGAAAAGGTGCCTGGCATCAAGAAAGGAGAAAAAGCAGAGTAGAATGAATGGCAGTGAGTATGTGGTGAGCAATCTAAAGCAAAATGACAAAAAGTGTTGAAAAAAGGGACCAGTATGGCAAGAGTGGATTTGGGAGCACCACTGTAGACTAAATCACCATAATCAAAAATAAAGAGGATTGTTTTTAAAATAATCTCATGACGTATAGGCAGCAGGATACTCAATTTGTTCCTGTAAAGTACATCAATCTTGGGGTGAAATTTTTGGTCAATGGCATCGATATGAACAGAGAAATCAAGATGATGGTCAAGCCAGACACAAAGGTACTTAAAGGAAACATCTTCAATGACGCAGCATTAAGGGTGTGAAAAGAGGAAAGAAAGGCAAATCTAGAAAGCCTCTGGTGGGCACCAAAAGTCATGGAGACACTATTTTTGGAACTGAGGGATAGATTTATAGGGTTCTTTGTGATAACGGTGACTGCCTAAAGGTGAGCCACGTTATCGTGATGTCAGAGTGGTGAAAACATTTTCGGTGCTCTGACATCCTCAGCGCATGGAACAACGGCGTCGGGGACTTACAATTTCATGCTTTCTGTGGGGGGGCTGTGCACCCCCCACCCCCATGCATGGGGCTCTGTCCCCCGTACCCCCCTACTAAAGGATTCTTAACTCCAGGGGGTGCATGTCGGGGAGAAAGCATGAAAAATAAAGTTTTGGTCCGGTGCAATAAAATTGCACCAGTGCCCGACCTGAACCTGGTACCTCACCCACCCCAACCGCAGGCCAACCCCTGATACCATGGCACAGCTCTGCAACCCACTGCAGCGCCACCCCTACATTCCCTCCACCCCTCCCAGCCCACACTGCCGTGCTCCCCCCCCGCATGCGCGTGTATGTATAGCAACATCCTGTTGCCGGATTCGCCCACCCCCACATCCGGTCACCCTACGCTCCCCATCACCATTCGGGCTTTCCCATAAAGCATCACCATTTCGGACACCACCCTTGTGCATGTGCCCACATCACAGGCTACTGATTTACAGGTGAATCATTCCAGTCTAGGTATGGGGAAGCTGAGCTGGAACTCACAGCTTTGAATTAATGCAGTATGTATAATTTTGTATTTCTTGAAACTTGGCTTTATTGCCAACATCCTTCCAATGTAACCCATGCTTCAGTGTTTTTGCTGAGTTTTATCTTTTTAACTTTATTTTTATTACATTTTCAGTATCATTATACAATAAGGTGATGTCAAAAACAAAGAATCGAAAAGAAACCTTTAAATGTATAACATAGATATTTAGATACATAGATGTTGTCGGCAGATAAGGGCCACTAGGCTCATCCAGTCTGTCTGTTTAAGCTGCCTAATGGAAGCATCCAGTGACCCTGTCTGGTCAATATCTTTAGCTTTTTCTTCCTATCTCTATTATTCCTTTGTTTCTGTCCCATGCATGTTTGACGCCCACCACTCTTCCGGCTGCCACCACCTCCTGAGGCAGGCTATCCTTGCATCCACCACTCTTTTCATAAAAAGAACTTCCTGACATTTTCCCTTATGCGTCCACCCCTCAGTCTCATGTTGTGTCCTCTTGTACTGGCATTGCTATTAATCTGGAATATGTTGTCCTCTTCCACCTTGTTAATGCCCTTGAGGTACTTAAATGTTTCTATCATGCCACCTCTGTCCTTCCTTTGTTCCAGTGTGTACAAATTGAGGTCCCTCACTCTCTCCTCATAAGGCTTGTGATGTAATCCCTTCACCATTTTGGTCACCCTCCTCTGCACTGTCTCTATTTTGTCAATTTCCTTTTGAAGGTGTGGTCTCCAGGAATTGTACACAGTATTCAAGGTGAGGAGTCTCTGGGGTCTTGTACAGTGGAACTATTACCTCCTCCTTGGCTTGTAATTCCCTTCAATACACCACGCACATCCCACTGGCCTTTCCTACCGCCTGCTGCCTGCCTAGCAGCCTTCAAGTCATCTGTAATTATGACCCCAAGTCCCTCTCCTCCTTAGTTACTGCCAGCAACTCTCCCCTAACCTATAGCTCACCCCAGGGTTCCTGCTCCACACATGCATGATTTTGCACTTCCTTGCATTAAACCTTAGCTGCCATGCCTCTGACCATCTCTCCAGCAGTTCCATGTCTTTTCTCATCCTTTCCACCCCTTCCAGAGTATCCACCCTGTTGCAGATCTTGGTGTCATCCACAAACAGGCAAACCTTTCCCTCCAGCCCATTTGCAATGTCACTGATGAAGACATTGAAGAGGACTGGCTCCCAGAACTGACCCCTGAGGTACCCCACTGGTCACCTCCCTTTCATCTGACTGGGTTCCATTCACCACTACCCTCTGTTTCCTGTCCCTTAACCAGCTTATAAGAAGATCTATTCCGAGGGAGAAGAAGGAAAAAAAATGTACAATGTAAACTACACTGTTTAAAAGCATTTTAAAGGATATCCGTTCATTAAATTATTCATAAACTTAAGATACATAGTTGATTAATTTATGATTAACCAGTCTTAATATTTTAAAATCCACTAATTAAAGAATTTTGCACTATTAATATAAAAAAGAAATTTAACCACAAATAAAGAATCAGTAGCATATTAGCCAATGTGAATATCCAGCTATCAAATGTGATCACATTTTTTGGTGTTCTTTGGATTGTATTTCAAAAACATATTAAAGCACCAACACCTACAATATTTTGCATATCAGTGTCTCTCTGTACTTAACTATATATCAAGGTTAATTGATGTAACATCACTTATCTTTCTGCAGTGTTACATCTTTGTCAATTCTCAGTCAGGTTTTAAACTGTAAAGTTTAAAGTCCATATCATTGTTGTAACTGTTTATCATTTTCTTTATCATAATAAATCCACAGTCTGATGCATTTTAAAGACTGAACTTCAGATCAGAAGAACTGGCAACCTATCCGGTGAAAAAAAAAAACATCAAAATGATCCTATCTAACAAAAATCCAGTTCTTGACAAGATAAGTTCTTTTATTTCAGTCTTAGTGATATACAGCCTCTCTAGAGTCCACAACCTCATTTTGCTCTTCATCTGAGGCAGAGGGAAAATAGCGGATTATCCCTCTGTTTGCTATGAATAATGTTATTAAAGGAATGCAGTCACCTGGTCCTTCTATAAAAAAATAAATGTGTTCATTTTTAACAATTTGAACCTTTTCAGGACCTGGATGGGCACCGATTTCCAGGACATCTTGGTGATAAGCTAAAAATCACTATTGATGTCGTGTCTAAAATGAATAGTCCATAAAAAAAGAAAGAAATCCAGTAATTTCTGAAAAACCCACAAAAAAACCATTATTCATGGCAGTTGGAAAATACGGTCAATGTCACTTTCAAATGCAAAAGTAGTGAGTGTGATGGATTTAGTGACAGTTGGTAATGTCTCTGAAGATTGTGATTGTGGCTGTATATTTTGGGTATTAGGTTCAGTGATGAAGCTGTTCTTAACAGGTACTCGAAAGGCATTAGTTAAAAGTGGAAAATTGTCATTGGCGAGATCAAAGATGGATGTCATGACTCCTTTTACAAAATCATGACTGTGGGAAATCTTTATCCATACTGTAGTTGCAGAAAATCAAGAATATGCATGTCATGGATGAAAATTTGATTTTCCTAGCAATTCAATCTTAAAGCAGCAGTATTCTTAGCCCAGCAAACAATATAATTCTACCTTTTTAGCAGTAATGTATTCCTGATAATCTTAGATTCTTCACTGTAGGTATTTTACATTCAACCTAGTTTTAAGACCATATTCAATTACAACTTTTGTAATGTATGTGGATCTACAATAAATATAACAACCCCAGCAACTTTTAGAAATCCTCTCCCCAGAAATCACACAGTAACTGCACCCACTGTATTTATCATACAGATATGTCAGGGTGTTGACAGTACATGTTTCTGATGGCCAATAGTCCAGCACCACCCTGATCTGGTTACATCCATGTTGGTGGACCTGGAAAATGACCAATAACTTTTAAGAACTTTGAAATCCTTTATCTTGCCTTAGGCATGAAATAAAGTGAAAAGAAAATCAGATATATTGATATTTTTGGTTGTTCCAACTGATAATCAAATTATTTAATTTTTTTTAACTAGTACTGCTACTTTAAGGTTCACATTATCAGTTTCTTTTAAAGCTGCAGCAGCATTCGATTCTAGGGCTTAAAATTATAGTTCTATTTAGGAGACAGTCTCTGAAATTTTTTCTAAAAAGCTCAGAGTCATGGAGTCTTTTTCTTCCCACTTTCACCTGGATGGCCATCCTTTCAGTGGTCACCCCAGCCCCAACACCCTGACCTCTGCTGGGACTTGCAGCCAGCCGTCATCCTCCAGGGCTTACCCCTGATGAGGTCAGTGGGGGTCCCCAGTCCTCACCAGGGACTGTGAGCCCAGCTAGTTGGGTTCAGGACTGTGGGTGCCCGCCAGCATCCTGCCACTCGTGTTTTCCCTGTTCTGGCCCCCTGGGAGGTGTGGCATGCAAGGACATCTAGGTGCACATCACACACTCCTGCGATGTTTGTCGATGTCTGCCACACCTCCTAATCATCTGACCTGGGCTGCCTTTCTCCCAGCTTCCACCAGGGGCCAGACAAGCAGTGGGTTATTCCTACCCTCTCCCAGGAGGAGGAGGAGAGCAGTCCTATGGACAATTGATCCTCCCCCCCTGGCCAGCCCTCTGACACCTGCATTTGCTACTGAACCTGAGTCATTGGTGTCACGAGCAGTAGTGCTACTGCTGCACTGGTGGGCCAGCAGTTGTGGAGTCTTTTACAAATCAGGCACAATAAAGTATGGTGAAGTGTTTTGTTCCACCACAATTTGCAGATATTCAAATTTTTCTGGGATGTGGAAGCCATGAAGCCACATAGCCTAAAATAAAAGCAACACAATTTACATTGTACACAGGTGTGCACAGTAGTAGTTAGCATTACCATTTGCAGATGCACAGACATTGACCTCTTCCCCACCACCTCGACCCATACAAGGCCTTCATCAGGGGGATACGTGTTTGTGTAGAAGACAGTTAGTATCTTGTGTTGACTGCCACAATGGCAGGCAGGGCTGGAACCTATGCCCTGCTCCAGACCCGCAAAAACTCATCAGATGAAGATAAAAGTCATTCTTTCCTTTCCTGATATATCAAAGTAGTACAGATATTGTTCACAACTAAATATCATCAGCTTCCAGTCCCAAAGATAGTGCATTTACCACAAAACCCCAAGGGCAGATCCATAGTAAACATTTATACTGCTAGCTCAGCAGCCATTCTCCCACCCTCTAAGGTTCCTTATCTTTTGGGTTGCTCACAAATTTTGGGCTTACCACAACTCAAACAAGTAAGGCCAGCATTGGGTTGGATCCTTCTCCTGGGCTGAAATACACATGAGGCACAGTGATGAGTCCTGAGAAGGACAAATCATGTATATGTACCTTCTATTTTCAGCCTTTGCAAATTGTGTAGATACCATTTGCACTATATTCTCCTGAGCAGAACCAATCTAAATTCATATATTTCCATTATGCTTTGCTATTACTGAGGTACAGTATGTGCAAGTTTATGTTGCTCTGAAATTTGTCTTTATTGCCAATACCCTGATTCTCAGTCTTTTAGATTGCTTTCTTATTTTGGGCTCACCATGACCCAAACAAGTCAGAGAATGTTAAGACTGGTTCTCACTTCTCCAGGACTAAAATGCAGATGAAGCAAACTGATGAGTCCTAATAAGGACAAACAGCATGTCTGTGTCTTCTATTTCAGCCTTTGCAGATTGTGTGAGGGCCCTTTGGCAGCATACATTCATGTTTAAAGCAGAAGCAGCCCACATTGTTTTGTGGTTGTTTGCATTTACTTCCATGATGGTTTGCATTCTTTGGCTATGTGTAATTGTGTGTTTGTGTGTGTGTGTGTGTGTGTGTGTTTGCAAAATACAGAAAAAATAAGACAAAGACTGAAAACAAGAATCAATGGATGGTCAAATATTGTGAAGGGCATATAACTGCAGCACAATTGTGCTGTAATTGTGCTACTTTCAACCTGAATGTTAGACCACAAAAAATGGTCTAACTTCATCTCACAGGTGCTACAAATTGAGCATCATAAATAATGCATACATAAAAAATGATGCACGCTATTTTTCTGCCTAAAGTGAACAAAGTATCACAAATGCATCATAAATGTTTGAAGACCATATGTAAATATTTTGATGCACTTGCAGTGATGCCGATGCAGCAGGACAAGTGTTGCATGCCCTGCATCCAAAGCTTTGAATAGCCAAGCCAAATTGTTTTAATGTATTATTGTTTTGTTTCATTTATTTGTGTGCTTCTTGATGCATTCTGTTGAAGGGGATATTATTTTGTAATCTGAAAATTTATGGGTCCAAGGGAATACGAATACTGTATAGTAAATGGCATGGATGTAAAGCAAGAGACTACAGTGGGAATAAGCCTTGGGGTCAGCAACAATATAAACTATTACTAGCTCAGCATGATTACATGGCAATCTTAGTGGGTTGCAGACTGTGCCACAATGTAACAAACATGTATATCCACAGCAGTGGCATGTTAACACCACCTTGCTGCACGGTAGCTAGAGTAATAAATATTAATTGGTGATCTCAAGGCTTTAATCACCACCCCTATTTGTAGTCTGCTTTACCTCATGCAAAAACTACATTGGGAGTTAAAGTGGTTTGGCGAATCATCTATACAGAACCAAATTCAGAGATCCCAAATCAAAGCTCAACCAAGTTGCCAATTGCCTGCTTCTCTATTCAGCAAGGCCTTTGATTTGATACCACACAGGAGGCTGCTCCAAAGCTGGAGGATTTTGGAGTAGAGCAGAGCTTAGTCAGGTGGGCAGGAATCTGACTTAGGGAAGCTAAGAAGATAGTAATGAACAGGGCCAGGACGGGAATGGAAGGTCATGAGTGGGGTGCTGCAGGGTTGGTCCTGGGACCTGTCTTATTCAACATGTTCATTAGTAATATAGGGGAAAGTATCCAGAGCAAGTTATTACTCTTTGCAGATAGCACAAAGCTATTCAGCTGGAAAAATCACAAGACGGGTGTGCAGATGTCTGGAAGGAACTAGAAAATCTGGAGAGATGGTCTAAAATCTGGCAGTTGAGATTCAATGCCGAGAAGTGCATGATGATGAACTTAGGGAGATGAAATCCATGTACAGAATACTGAATTGGACAGGTTAGGCTGGCCAGTAGAACAGAGGCTCGAGATCTAGGGGTCATAATCATTAACTCCCTCAAGAAAATGAGTCAATGTAACAAAGCATATGGCAAGGTGTCATGGATGCTGTGGTGTATGGGGGGGTTGATAGTAGGAGAAGTGAGGGGATACTGCCCCTATACAGATCCCTTGCCAAGCCTCACCTGGAGTACTGTGCTTGGTTCTGGAGCCCTCATGTAAGGAAGGGCATAGACAGACTGGTTAGTGCAGAAAAGGGCCACCAAGATGATTCAGAGCCAGCAAGGTAGGTCCTATGAAGAACAACTGGTGGCCCTAAATATGTACTTGCTAGAGGTCAGGTGCCAGAAGGGGGATGTGATAGAAACAATTTCTAGGGGGTATAAACAGGGAGAATAGTGCAGACCTGTTTGTAAGAAATAGGGACACAGTCACTAGGGGGCATGATTGGAGGTTGGTGGGGGCAAATTTAAGAGAGATGCGAGGAGATGCGCAGACCCCCATCCTCACCCTCACTAGCATCAGCAACGATTGCATTCCCAACTTTGGGGACAGAGCCTTGGGATTAATGCAGCAGAATACATCCACCACAATCTTCTTGAAGTACCAATCACTAGTTGAGAACATGTTGGCAAAGGGCTTCAGATAAACATTAAAATCAGGATAGCCTGCCCAGTGTTTCAGTGGTGCTGTAGTACATTATGGAGGAGTGTAGTTGGCCTGAGGAGGGAATGACCTTGACCCCCCCCAAGCTGGTAGAGAACAGATGCATTGTGAGAGGTTCCAGGAAAAGTTAGTGGGGCGTTTGGGATGTGCCGCTCATGAGCACCCCCTACAGCAGTTCACAAACAGGTCCCTTCCTTAATATTGAAGAAAGCCTCTTGTCTGGGTCCCTGGTGACTGAGGTGAGTGCCAGTGATGCAAGCAAGAAAGAGTATGAACTGAAGAGGACAGTGGAAACACAGAAACACAGAACATAGAAACACAGTCTGTGTCAGCAGAAAGGACCAGTAGGCCCATCTAGTCTGCCATATATTCCTGCTTATTACCACCCTGGACCCTATTTGGTCACAGGTGTCCCTCCTTCTCCCTTACCTTTTATTATCCCCATGTGCCTATTCCATGCATGTTTGAAGCTCACCGCTGTTTTCACCCCTACTGCCTCTTCTGGCATCCTGTTCCAGTCAGCCACTGCTTTTTCCAAGATTTAGTTGCATAAAAGACACAGCAGGCAGGATGCTGCCTGCCAGCTACCAACGCAGATTTCACACAGCCATCCTTTTCAAGGCTTGAGCACAAGCATTCATTACAAATCCTAATAGTAAATTTTGAATCAACAATCTCAGTTCATTGGTTCTCATAACACTGGCATTACAACTGGAAGCTTCCAATATAGGAATGGAACAAAACAAAGGGGTTGGGTGGGGAGGGACAGAGAGGGTCCAGGGGTAGGGAGGAGAGGGGAAGAGGTGCAGGGGAGGGAAAGGATAGAAAGGGTTGTAGAAGTACTAATAACAACTATACACAGACCCCAAAAATTACAACTGTAAAAAATATAATAAAGAATAAAAAATCAGAAATATGCAAAGTTGTAATAAAAGTCTGCAAGTATTGTAACTACAAAAACACTACTTAGCACAACCAAATTATTTTCTTAAAAATGGTTTGAGAGAGAAACATTCATTTATCCCCACTCCTTCCATGCTCTCAATTTAAATTGCCAGAAGGCTTTTCTTTCAAGCACTAAATTCTCCAGATCCCCACTCCTGTGTCCCACCACTACTTTCTCTGTACCTCTGAAACTAAATTTGTGATCCAGTCCACTATTCTGGACATGTAATGCTAAAGCATTCTTTTGATCCTTATTATTAATACTGCACAGATGTTCTCCAATTCTCTTTTTAATGATGCAACCAGTTTTCCCAATATAGAATTTTTGACATGAGCATGTTGCCAGATAAATTATTCCCACACTGTTGCAGTCCATGAAATCTCTGATCTTCAAAGTTTCGTCCACATTCCCCACTTTAAATTCATCACCAACTGAAATAACATTACAAAATTTGCTGTTCATACAACGAAATGTCCTCTGGGCAAATTAAAAAAATACTATCTAAATGTGTACTAAAATGACTGTGTAATACTATCACCAATCGTTTTACCTTTTCTGAAAATAATTTCAGGTTGTTGTGTACAAATATTCTGTAACTGCGTGTCTGTATTCAATGTGTAAATTGTCATTAATAATCTTAGTTACTAAATGTGACTCAATACTAAAAGTACTCACAAAACATATCTCATTATTAAAGAGTGCGGTATGGGTTTAAAGTGCCTCTTTTGCAAAAGTGCATCTCTATCCATTTGTTTTGCTTCTGTGATGGTCTCATTTAATCTATGAACATTAAAACCACATTCTGTAAACCTTTCCTTTAAGTCTACTGCATTCTCATCAAAATTGCGATTTCAGTTCAATTCCATCTAATCCGAATAAATTGACCCTTTGGGATATTATTACAGTGGAATCCACTTATATGCACACCCGTTTTGCAATGGCATGTTAGAAATTGTTTTGACTGCTAATTATTTTATGTTTAATCATGATTTCTATTTGCAAGTAAAGGGTACTGCACCGGGGGTGGGGCTTTTGCCCCCAATTATGCCGGTTTTTCTAACATTAATAATCGTTTTTGTGAATGCATAAAACTTTTTAAACATTTTATTAATGACTTGTTCATTGTGTGGGCAGAAACTGAGAAATCACATTTAAACATAAAATAATTAGCAGTCAAAACCATTTCTAGCATGTTCTTTTATGTGAATAAATGTTTTAACTTTTTCCAAGATTGGAAGTCTTGTTTTAGTCCGTTACTGTTGAGCCCAGGGTGATATCTGTGACTTCAGCTCAGCTGATGTCACTGTGTTCTGCTTCACTGCAGTCTTTAGCTCAATTAATGTATAAATAAAGTCTTTGATTGATTGATTGATTGATTGATTGATGATGTCACAAGGTTCCAAACCTGCTAAGAAATTAAAAAAATGAATTTTGGGAGGGAAAAAGGTTGCATTAATATGGGGCCCTAAATAAGGAAAAAATAGAACTCATTCAAAACAAACACACAAAACAATACATTTTGGCAATAAAACTGACTTATCAATATCACATGCCTAAATTCACAATTACATTAAATTATTACATTAAAACATGGAAACATGCATTTGATTTTATTCAATATGTAATTGGCTGTCTGTGTAGCTTTCTTATAGTAGTCTCTTGGGGTGAGTTTGTTGTTTATTATGACTCCCAAGTCTTGCTCTTTTATTGTAGATTTCAGTCCTTGGTTATTTGATTTGTAAGTATAGTTTGGATTCCTTATTCCAAAGTGGAGGATAGTAACTTTTTCCTGATTTAATAACATTTTGCTGTTCATACACCATAGTTCAATATTTTCAAGGCATCTACAGATGGTTTCATACTTATCTTGGGTGTCTACTTCTCCCCCAGTTTGATGTCATCTGCAAATATTGCCATGGTGTTATTTATTCCCATACCTTTGTCACTTATGAACAGATTAAATAATGTTGGCCCCAGTACAGAACCCTGTGTTACCCAACTGGTGACACATCTAGAGGCAGACAGGCAATTCCTTATTCTTACTTTTTTGGGACCTGTTTGTCAGCCAGTTGTTGACCCACTGAATAATTTTCAGATTTAACCCTAGTTTTATTAGTTTATTTATTAATTATGTTTGGGGCACCTTATTGAATGCTTTGCTAAAGTCGAGTACAATAACATCGACCGCTGTACTGTTATCCATACTTTTACTAACAAAGTTATAAAAATGTATTAAATTAGTGGTACATGACCAGTTAGAAGTGAAACCATGTTGGTAATGATCTACTGTACCTAGTTCCCTGGATTCAGATTCGATTTTAAACTTAATTAATCTCTCTCTAGTACCTTGCAACATATGGACATTAAGCTAATGGTCTATAGTTAGCTACCAGATGTTTTGACTCTTTTTAGTGAATAGGTATAATGACTGAAGTTTGCCATTCTGCAGGCAATTTGCCAGTATTCATAGATTTGTTGAATAGTAACATCAATGGGTATGAGATTGTGTTAGCTGTATCCATTAATAATCCGGGCTGCTATTATCTGGGCCAGGGGAGCTTTGGGGTTTTAACAGTTTTATAGATGCAAGTATGTCTTCATCCATGAAACAGATTGGATATGCCAAGGAGCCATTTTTTATATAAATATTGTTTTGCTTAGGATTGAAAATGGAGGCGAAACAATTATTAAAGATACTTACTAATTCATTGTCATTAGTGATAGATCTACCATTGTGGATTACGGTATCTAGTTGTATTTTTGGCATTTTTAAAGTTATTTACATATGAGTAAAACAGCTTATAATTGTCCTTTGTGTGGGCTAATCTGAGCTCAACCTTCACCTTCTCTGTCTTGATTATCTTTTTTACTTTGGTGAGTTCTGATTTGTAATTAAGAGATTCAGGTGTTTCCTTTCTTTTTAGTATGGAGTAAGCATTTTCCTTAACTTTTATTTATTTTTTAACAGAATTAGTCAGCCATGGTGGTATTCTTCCTTTTTTATTTGTAAGAACTTTAATTGGTACATGTAGTTTGTCACAGGACTAAAGGGTTTGTTTTAAAATGGTCCAAATACAGATGTTAAACTTCTCCCCAACACACGGCCCCTCTCTCGTCAGGTGAAGTATGTCACCCTTGAAGAGTTTCATGTCACAGAAGTCCCCACAGTCCCCCACAAAGTGACACCCCTTCTCCTGACACCATCCCCTAAGCCACCCATTAAACTCCTTAATTACCTCACTCCTTATCCTATTCTGCTTCCCCCACCCTGTGCCACACAGGGAGGACTTCAGAAAAGGCCAGAGAGGCTGAGCGGGCTGCCAATCTGTCTGCCCCAGTTTATGAAAGTTCCACTTTGCCATCTCCATCAACTGGTTTGCCAGATCATTGGTAACCAGGTGTACCAGCATCCCCCTGCTCCTTCCACACTCTCTCCACCATCCTTCCTATCTTGTCTAAATCCCAGATGGAAGATGCACCAGGAATGCACTAAACCATCCCCCTCCCATCTAGTCCCCTCCACCACTCTCTATACCCCCCCAGTCATGGAGTTCCCAACCACTAAGACTCTCCTGGTAGACCTGCTCCCCTTGGGCACCATCACGTTGTCCTTCCATTTCCCATTGACTTACTCAGAGTCCCCCCCAGTAGAGTGAGGTGCCTGAGCCTCCTCCAGGGGTGCAAATCCATTTGCTGACTGGATGATGATGGACTAGACAACCTCCTTTTAGCTACTCCTGCCCCTCCCACTGCCCACTACTCTCTACCACCCAGACTAATGGGTCTCTGGGGGAGTGGGGATGTGGGGGGGACTCTGGTTCAGCTGGTGATGAAGCTGAGATATTTCTATCCTTGCTGCCACCAGGTGAGCCTGGAGCTCTGCCATGTTCCTAAAGATGGGGCAGTGCCCCTCCTCCAGAGCATATTCCTAGAGATGAGCACTCCACAGCCACCACAACTGAGGGATTTAGAGGGCCACTGGGGTGTCCCAAATGCACATATCAAGTGGTAAGTCATGTGGCAACTCAGAAGGGTGGCTGAGGTGATGGGGTGTGGGGGTAGCTGCAGAGCTAGATGAGTAGAGGGCTGTGAGAAGGAGTAGAAACACTAAATCAAACAAGCATTTGTCAATGGCGAATGTTCTCTCTTTGTGTACTGGGTCCAGCATGTCACATTTTTGCTATATATTAAGCCAAGATAGAGCAGATGAGATGTAATACCAGGTATGTCATTTGCAATGGGGAACTGAGTTTACACAGTTTTATACTGCATTTACCCAGTATAGTAGAGGTGAGATGCATTCTCCATGGCAACATCTCCAGGTGAATAAGAACATTTTTCAATCTGGCATATAATAGGTACTCATGCTTGCGGCAGGGTTGAGTGAGGTCTTGTCCCATTTGTTGTGCAGAAAGAGTTTAAAGCAAGGATCTTGTCTATCCACCCCTTGCCTGACTCTTGTCTTTCTGACAGTGCATTCAGATTTTCTTGTGAGACAAGGAGCAGATCACTCTGACAGTCTTGAGATCCCCCCACACACATACACACACTGTCTCCCTGCCTTCATTTGCTGTTTCTTGCTGCTTTTATCTTTTCTTCCTTCTTGCTTATCTGTGGTTATAAAAATACATGTGAATCTTTATGTGAAACTGGGATCCCTTGGTTTAAAATGTATATAGTTATATTGTTGAAATGATTGCAAAGAGCTATATGGATCTCAGGAGGTAAACACTGACATGCAGTTTGATCTCCACAAACTCTTTCACAGAGTTTTCAACAGGAGACTAGTTCTGGGACACCATGTTCTATTTTGGTGCACCTGCAAGGAAAGAAACTGACAAAGTTCTAATACATTATGAGATAAACAGGATGTCTGTTAATGAGCTCAGGATGTAGAAATTAATTGCCAGGCAAAGACGTCTATAAAAAGAAAGCAATCTTTTGTGTGAGAGAGAGAGAGAGAGAGAGAGAGAGAGATTGATATTTAGATTTAGAGATGCCTTCAGCTCAGACAAAGGAGTTTGTTTTGTTTGAACTGCCTGTAAAAGAGCTATCCTGCACATTTTTTTTTATTTTATTGTTATTGATCATAATAAAACATGGCATACAGTCAATTTTTTTTGTTACCATTTACATGGATTTTGATATGCTAAGAAACTGCTGAATCATGATTTACAGAAGAAGAGAGCATAAAATGTATGCAAAAATGTGGGGTTTGAATAGTGACACTGAATGACCATATGAATTAATATACATGTAATCAAAATCTATATATACAATAAACTAAATCTACATCTACATAGTAGGTAGTAGAAGAATGAAACAATGTCATTACAGGGCCTGGGCATTACATTCAAGCAATCAGTGCATATATAGATGCATAGATCAGACTCAACCCTCCTAACATAAAAAAGTAGCAAATATGAACACTTGAAGATCTCACTATCTAGCAAAACTGAAACAAGTATGAGGCGTGGTACAGTTATGTGTGGTATCAATATAGTGCATAAATGCAATTCTGTCCTTTGTCACAAAGAAGGTCTCTCTCTTAGCATGCCACTCCACTGAGGTTCAATCCAATCCCCTCTGGCTGGTGTGGCAGGCAACCAGCATCTCTCTATGACCCCACTGGAAAAACTAAGCCCTGTTCTATACACCTAACAAACAACAGAGGCATTGACTCACTCAGACCAGTCCATATGACACATTTTTGGTGTAGTGGGAACATTCAACATTAAACAACATTTTTTGTTTGCACTAGGCTGCAACATTTCAGTCTTGTACATTGGTGATGTTAAAATAACAGGCACTCACAAAAATTCTTTTGGCCAAACTAGATTCCATATGTTTCTGGCTATAAGGGGAATTTAAGTGATATAAAATATTAAATACAGCCCCTCTACTCTGGCTCAACTTGAATATTAGCCTAGAAAATAAAGCAAAAAAATAAATGAACCAGATGGAAGGGAGTGAAGCCGCCTTCCTGGCTTGCACAGCAAATGATTTAGAGTACTACACAATAACTTCATCATGGAAATACTTGTTTGGTTTGCTTCAGGACAAGTCAGACTCAAATATGTCCAAATTAATCTATTTTTCTCCTGGGTATGTGTGCAAGCAAAACATTCCATAACACAACTACTAACCCTTGCATGTTGACACTCCACCCACTGCCCATATATAGTGCATCACAGGATCAGGAGGTTTAGATAAACAATTGCTTTGAATTTCTTCTTTTGTCTGGCAAGGCAGTTGGGCATGGGAGTTAGGCAATCAGGGCCCTTGGCCAAGAGGCAGCCTCTGAGTTCTGATAGTTTATAAGGAAGGATGTCTTGCCAGGATAATGAATTTTATCTTTGGACAGAGCAAGGGTTATTTATGAAAATTTTCCCCACAGTAATTAAACTTTTTCTTGCCCAGTCCAATGTTGGACTAACTTTAGATGCTACCCCCCCCCCCCAAACTACTCCTGCCACTGGGCAACCACAGCAACAATGATTTAAATTCAAAATCCAAACAGAAGACCTGGCATATACTACATCTGCACTAAAATATGAATGTAGTTCCACTCAGACTTTCTATAAAAATATTTGTAGTCATGGCGCAAAACATGCAACAGGTGATATATGTGGAAGGCATCACATGGCTATATCCCTGCTCTGATGTCACTTTGCACTTTAATGAAATTAATTTTATACAGCATTTTGAGGTAAAGGGCATAGTACAGATTATAGTAGTGTGTGTTATTTTTATTTTGTTTGGATTTCATGTTTGTCATGCGACTGTGATCCATGCAGACCCCTTCTAGAGCTGATCTTGTGCTGCTACTAAATATTCTGAAATAAGGGTCTAACCCCTATTAGGGACTGCTCCAGCATGCTGCTGATACTATTGGTCCATATATGACTAACTTGTCTTCTGTAGAGAGTAGCGCTTTAGGCCAAATGCATAAAAGGGATTTAATGAACACAGCGATATACGTGCCATGGTATATCATCAGAGGAGCTGATAATGCCATATAAATGCATCCATGTGTGATAATGAGCTGCATCCTCAAAATAAAGGAGTTTGGTGAGCCTTTGGAACATGTTTCCAAGTGTCTGGTATGTGAGTAAGCTTGGGGGACTCGGACGAGTATTATATATATCATTATTTATTGGCCACACAAAAACAAAAGAAAATTATTTGTTTTGCAATTATTAATTAAACCAGGCAAGTGGTTTCCTTGTGGTGGATGCAGGAGAGCTGTAAATCAAAATCTATCCCATCCCTCTGTGTCTCATTTGCAGAGGGAATCAACTTGCACAGCAGGGAGCAGCAGAAGTCAGGGCATCCTCAGTCTGCAGAGGTGACAGGCAAATGTAAAACTGACCTTTCTTCTGTTGCTTGTTTGGGGGGGCACTTACTCTGATTAGTTAAACTAATCCCTTTTTCCAAGTGTGTGGCACCAGCTGTGGGGATGAGTGACCGCATGGAATTGATTGTTTTCTATCATGCTGGTTGTCTTTAGCAAATTCAATTGTAAACTCACAAAACAGAGATCCTTTCCTCCTCACTGGTCTGGTCTCCTGGTAGGTCGCTCATCTCACTCCTCCTGCTTGGGTCCTCTAGGCTCTGTTTGATGCTGCTCAGCTGGTTGGTGGGTAGTGTCATGCAGATGAAGGAAGTTGCCGCTGTTTGACAGTTACGACTACCTCTTTTAATTACACAAAGTTTCCTCCATCAACCAGCAAGCAGCTTCATGATCAGCCTCACTGATCATTGGACTGTCATGGTCGATTCCATTGCAGCTTGATCTGCACTGGATCTGACAGTGGCACGCCTCTGAAATCCAGTATCACAGTAATATGTTCGCTTAGTGCAAAGGCAAACAAAACAAGGAAATTCAAATGTATTCTTTTTCTTCATTACACACCTGTTTGTATATATACTGCCATTTCTAAATCAAAATGACATTCTTGTTCAAGCATTTTCAAGGAGTCTGAGCCTGCAAAGGGAAAATCTATATTTATACATTGTAGAAGTTTCCATATCTCCATTTACGCTACTATGATTCTATTGTAAAGCAAATTTTTCTCTACTGTTTAATCATTGCAAATTCTAGTTCTCTGCTTTATGGGCAGTTTTTCTCCTGCTGTCCTCAGGATTAATGTACAGTAGTTCAGAAATGATAAACAAGAAGAGTTCCTGTCAATGCCTATTAGAGCTGTCTAAGCTTATCTTTCTGTTGAAGCAAAGCCAAATACTTGGCTGTAGTATGTTGTGAATGAAGTTCTACTTACTTTAGTCAAGTCTGGCTAACTTACCTCCAGCACCATTCTGCCTTTTGGAGAACTTGCCCTTCACTCATCATGGATTTAAGTGAAACAGGGAGCCAAATCAGACACTGGTCATTTGTTGCACTTAACAGTGACATCATCATGTAGTATGTGACACTGCTTCCAGTCTCCTCAGAGCTTCTATGGAGGTCCGTGGAGTATTGAATGTTCAACCCACCCCTACAGGGGCACTGTGGAGTTGGACAACTTCTCATAGCATCAGCTGAATAGAACAGACTGCCTGCAATAAATCAAGCTGTATTCTCCCACATTTAATGGCAGTCTTTAGTCTTTACACTCAGGGAAGCAAACAAACATTAGTTTGGTACCTCATGAGCCTATACTTTTTGTACTGATTCCAATTGCTCAAAAAAAAAAAATAATATACAGTATATAGAATGAATTATAGTAAAGGGTTGTGTAAAAGAATACAGTTCCATTGAGGGGATGTAATGAAGTCATAAGCATCAAACCCAAAGGGAGCACGACAGTTATGACCTCCTGACACCTCAGAGATGCAATTCTTTTTCCCGTATAGAAACCTTTATTATTTGGTGTTGTAGCTAGGAAAGGCCCACTAGGTACAAGGCCTGTTTACAGGAGAAACCCAGGGAGTGGAGCACATGGAGGTTAAGGACCTTGTTAGGTCACACCATATGAAAGTAGAGGTTGTGGGAATCAAGCCCAGGTCTGCCGAGTTATATAGTAAAAAACAGCTGTTGTTAACTGTTTCAGATATTTTTAAAATAGTGTTTAGCACTGAAAGAGTTGTTCAGGCAATCATTTTGGCAATTTATTTATTTGATTGACTAGTTATCTCAGAGGTGGTCTTGGGTCAGCTTCAGTTTGCATGTGCCTGCATCGAGTATTTCAACAGCACTGAGTGTTTCAGCTGAAAGCTTCAGTTTGGATTTGGTTGTTTGTGGGTACTCATTATTCCTTATTTGCAGGTTTTCAAAACTGTTGAACAGTCTTCCGGTATCTAAGTGTGGTTTTGTTTTAGTCTGTATACTTCTGTGTGTTTCGACTATTAGGGTAAAACAAAATGTTAAGAAAGTATTTTGGTATCAAAGTATAGTTTTGAAGCTACAGTAGGAAAGTTTTTTTATTGATGATGTCACAATTGATGGATTGATTGTGTGTTTTATATTGATGATGTGATTAATCTATCAGGTTCTTCTAATTGTGTTGACATCACAAACAATTACCTCATTAGTCACTGTGATGGAGTATATACCAGGAAGCTTCCTAGACCAGTCAACCCTCATCACAACCCTGCAGCAGCAGAGGTTTTGGCAGTGGTTGGGAGGGATCTGAACCAAACCCCTCTTGCTTTAAAGTTGGCCCTTTAAGACCTCAGTGTTCTGCATGCTCTAATTGCTGGCTGCCCCTGAGGTAGAGGGGAGTGTTGGAAGGGACTGTTTACAAGCAACACCAGAGGCCAAGAAAGGGGAGGTAAACTAAGGTAGAAAAAAATAAAGGTTTGCTTTTTGTTTTGGAGAGCTTGAGAGAGACCAAACTAAGAAACATAGAAACCTACAATTTGACGGCAGATAAGGACCACTTGGTCCACCTAGTCTGCCCATTTTTCTACCTAACAGATAAGCTGCAGATCCTAGTTAACCAATAGCTTACTTCCTCCTACCCCCACTAGGACTGCCTTATGTCTGTTACATGCATTCTTGAATTCCCCACTGTTCTTGACTCCCAACCTCCTCAGGGAGGCTGTTCCGTGCATCCATAACCCTCTCCATGAAAAATAACTTCCTCACATTAGCTCTGAGCCGTCCCTCTCTATCTTCAAATTGTGCCCCTTGTTCTTGCACATCTCTTTTCTGAAAGATACTGCCCTCTTGGACTTTGTTGATTCCTTGAGGTGCTTGAAAGTTTCTATCATGTCCTCTCTCTCCTTTCTTTCCTCAAGGGTGTATATATTAAGCTCCTTTAATCTTTCTTTATATGTCTTCTGGTGCAGACCCTGCACCATTTTGGTTGCCCTCCTCTGGGCAGCCTCCACTCTGTCTATGTCTTTGTGGAGATGGGGTCTCCAGAACTGCACACAGTACTCCAGATCAGGTCTCACCAACTGTCTGTACAGAGGGATAACAACTTCCTGTTTTCTACTATTGATGCCTCTCCCTATGCATCCCAGTATCCCCCAGCCTTTCTTACTGCCTTCTCACATTGCTTGCCCACCTTTAGGTCATCTGATATAATTACCCCCAGGTCCCTTTCCATTTTTACTGTTGTCAGTATCTCACCACCCACTGTGTACTCTTCCCCTGGGTTTTTGTTTCCCAGGTGCATTACCTTGCACTTCTTTGCATTGAATCTGAGCTGCCATACATTTGACCATTCCTCCAACCTTGCCAAGTCCCTTCTCATCATTTCCATTCCATCCTGTGTATCAGCTCTGTTGCAGATCTTTGTGTCATCTGCAAAGAGGCATACTTTTCCTACCAGTTCCTCTGCAATGTCACTTATAAAGACATTAAAAAAGGACTGGTCCCAGTACTGAACCCTGTGGTACCCCGCTAGTGACCCTCCTTTCTTCACTGTGGACTCCGTTTACTACTACCCTTTGCGTCCTGTTGTCTAGCCAATTTTTTATCCAGGCTACCACCTTGGGACCCACTCCAAGGCTGGCTAACTTGTTTATTAATCTTTTGTGTGGGACTGTATCAAATGCCTTGCTAAAATCTAGGTAGGCCATGTCCACAGCCCCTCCCTGGTCTACTACTTTGGTCACCCAGTCAAAGAAATCTATTAGATTCATCTGACATGACCTTCCCATTGTGAATCCATGCTGCCTTGGGTTCTGTGCCCCACTGGCCTCTAGGTACTCAACAATTCTTTCCTTCAGAAGTGATTCCATAATTTTCCTACCACTGAGGTCAAACTAACTGGTCTGTAGTTTCTTGCCCTGTCCTGCTCCCACTTTTGTGAAGAGGAATCACATCTGCCCTCCTACAGTCCTCAGGTACCACCTCACCTTCCATGATTGGTTAAAGAGAGTAGTCAGCGGTGTCACTGGTTCTGCTCTTAGTTCTTTTAGAATTCTTGGGTGAATTCCATCAGGCCCCATTGATTTGTCCACCTTCAATTTTATTAGTCCTTTCAGAACCCTTTCTTCTGTAAATGAACTGGTATCAACCGCTGTCTTCAGAGTGTTTCTCTTGTTTGGTTTAGGTACCACCCCCTCCTCTTCCTTTGTGAATACTGAGCAGAAATATTCATTCAGTATCCCTGCTTTTTCACAGTCACCCTCTGCCCACATTCCCTCCCTTTATTAAGCATCAGTATCCCTCCTTTGGTCTTTCTTCACTCCCTAATGTACCTATAAAAGGTCTTATCCCCCTTCTTAACAGAGTTGGCTATCCTTTCCTTGGTTTGGGGCTTTACTATTCTGACTGCCTTCCCTGCCTCTTTCTGCTTTAACTGAAAAAATTCTCTGTCCTGCTTCTTCTGTGTTTCCTTATATTTCCTGAATGCTATCCTTTTCTCCTTAACCTTCCCTGCCACCTCTTTTGAGAACCATAGCATTTTTTTTCCTTCGTTGTGTTTTGTTGATTTGCTTTACACAAAGGCTTGTTGCCTCTGTGATGGCTGTTTTGATTACTCCCCATTGTTCCTCCACCCCCTCCTTCTTGCCTGTTTGCTAGTGCTTTTCTGAGGCACTCTCTCATTTTCCCAAAGTCAGCCCTCCTAAAGTCCAATACTCTTGCTTTTGTATGGCTTGATTGTATGGCTGTGTTTATCGTGAACCACACTGTTTGGTGGTCGTTGTTCCTAGATGGCTACCCACTTCTAAATCTGAGATTCTTTCTCCTGTCCCCATTTGAGAGTACCAGGTCTAAGATTGTTCCCTCCCGAGTGGGTTCCTAGCTGTCTGAGGCATGCCCCTTGTAAGGCATCAAGAATGACCCTGCTCTTGGATGCTGCAGCAAAGGTGCTCCAGTTAACATCTGGCATATTCAGATCCCCATCAACAATATCTCCCTTTTCTGCCATTTTAAGGATGCTTTCTATCATTTACTTGTCCATTCCCTCCCCTGAGATGGGGGTCTGTATACAACCCCCATGCGGATTGTGGTGCCATTTCCTGTCTCCAGGTTGACCCAGAGTGCCTCATCTGCTCCCTGTTTACTCTTTAGTTCTGTTGCTTTGATCCCTTCTTTTTCATAGAGAGCTACTCCTCATCCTCTTTTACCCTCCCTGTCCCTCCTGTTGATTGTGTATCCTGGTATGTTGACATCCCAGTCATGGTTCTCTGTGTACCATGTTTCTGTGACTGCCACAATATCCAGGCAACCTCTTCCATCAAGGCCACTAGTTCAGGGAGCTTGTTACACAAACATTGGTCATTGGTACTCATCACCTCCACTTTTGATGGCCTTACCCTTTTACTTCATCCCTGTCCTTATTGCCTTTGCCTTTTTAAATTTACCTCTGTCCTGCTCCTAATGACTTCTCTATCTTGGTGTTTACCTCACTAATTATCGTTTTTGTGGGGGAGGCTGGGATTTCCCTGTTCCTTTTCAGTGCCTCCCTGGCTAGTTTGAATGCTTGTGAATGAAGCATTTAAACCTCTCACCTAGGATCCTGGTCCCCCCCCAGGACAGATGCAGACCATTGCACCAGCATAGGCCTGCATCCCTCCAGGTGGTTCCCCAGTCCCAGTTTTTCAACCATTCATTGAATTCCCTGGTGAGGAGTACCCTAGCATCACCCTTGCCATAGACAAGCAGCACCTCCGAGAAGGTTACCGTATGCGCTACTTGTCTAAGGCCCCTCCCCAACTCTACAAACTCCTCTTGCACTTCTCTGATCCCATTCCTAGCCAGGTCATTTGTCCCTAGGTGGACAATGACATCCAGCTCCCTCCCTCGTGCAGCTGCTCCCATGATCCTGAGGATTTGCTTCCTGTCCCTCCAAGCCATGGCACCAGACAGGCACCTTACCTCCCTCTCCCCTTCCTCTCCCACTTCTACCCCCTAATGATTGAGTCCCCCACCAGGAGTTGTTTCCTTCCCTTGTGGAATCCCATGCCACCCTCCTGTGGGTCTCCTTTGTGAAGGTTCCCAGCATCCTCCTTGTTCTCCACTGCAGGTGCCTCCATAGAGGAACCACTATCCACCAGAACAGTGTATAAACTGTGGAGAGGTACAGCTGGAGGGATGCAACTCTGTTCCACCACACTCTCCCTCCCTGAGCCCACCCTGATCCAGCCACTCCTCTTTCTTGGCAAACTCTGAGGTAGTGGCATTGGCCCTGGTGGTCCCTGGGTGGGGGAGGAGGTTTCAAGAATCCTAGCCAGGTCAGCCTGGAGACAGGCAACCTCCTCCCTCAGACCAGAGAGGTGTCTGCAAATAGGGCAGCATCACAGCCTCCAGAATGTCTCCCAGAACACTGCCGCCCCACAGCCATTGCACTACACCACTCCTATCACGTCTTATTTTGTGTCCCCTCTCCTGTTTCTCTGTATGCTTACTCTCTCCTCTCATTACAACTCTCACCCTTCCTGTTCTGGGACAGCAACTTCCTGTATTCTTCAGTAGTAGTAGAAGGATGTGTAAAGCTGAATGCAAGCTCTTTTGTTTCTTTTGCTGAAGTAAAGCAGTTTTATTTTAAACTAAAGTGGTGTCCAGAGTGTTCTCTCATGTGAGTGTTCTGTATGAAGTCACCCAGTTTGCTACCTTGTCACACATGGTTGGTATAGCAGTGGATTCAACTTCCCCTCGTCTAAACAGGCGTAAGATGGCCTCAGACAAAGTACTGAAATAGCTGGCAGAACAGCAGGTATAGCAGGCTCAGATGCAAAGGGACTGGGTGGCTCAGCAAGTGGACAGCAGGTTCAGAAAGACCAACAAAGGTCACACAGAGAGACCAACAACTGGCACAACAGCTTTAGATACAAAGGGATTGGATGGCCCAGATGACTGGCAACAGCAGAAGTTCATGAAACAGGTGCTGCAGGTACACAAAAACACTATGCTCCAGCTCCAGGTCTCAGGGAATCCAGCTGCTGTAAACTCCACCCCATGTTAACAACAAGCATTTGTCAATGCCGAATGTTTGCTTGCTGGTATTAGCACTGGAAATGCAGGAGTTAGACAGATGCAGAATTGGAATGGCAGTGAAGTACTGAACTTCACGCCAACCCCACCTCCATCCTGTAGAGATGGACAGGCATTGGGGTAAGTGTTTGGGTCATCGCCCATGATGTTCATGCTATGTCACCTCACCCTATTCTGCAGACACCGACATGTGTTGAGGTGTGTCTTGGGGTGTTTGGCTTTACAGTCACCCCATTCCATAAGGACAATCACTGAAATGGGTGCAGCAGAAGAGAATGAGGTGAACTCTGGGGCCAAAGAGTCCAGGGTACACCTCGATGTTTGTCACTGGCTGAAGGATGGGGGTGGGATGGCATGAGCAGTTCAGTCGGCAGTCCAAAGGCACACCCCAATGCCTGTCAGTCTGTACAGGCTGGGACGTTATGGTTAGGAATCCTAATGCCCCAGGCGTTTGTTGGTATTTGCACTACAAATTTTCAACATGACCTTTTTGTGACCTCACCTCACGAAAGCATTTGGGACCCTTCTCATGAAGAGTGGCAGTGTGATTTTGTCAACGTGTCCCGGACTTTGAGTTCCAACAGCAACTGTGCCATTCTGTGCCACATGTACAAAAACACAGATTGGCCAGGCTGTGAAGAATGACAGCTGTATCATCCATAGGAGGTGTGAAGAGATGGCAATGTTGAAAATCTGTAGTGGAATATTAAAATGCTCGCACTTCCTTGCATACGTAGAAACTGCGAACGTATGCACGTAACTCAGTCATTTTTGGACTTTCATCACAAAATTTTCAACATAGGCATTTTAGGGCCTCTGGTCATGAACAGTGTCACTGTGAATTTCTTAATGTGTCCCGAACACAGATTTCCCACAGCAAGCACGCTATTCTGCGCCGGAAGTGTAAAAACACATTTCGGACAGGATGTGAAAAATTATAGCTGTACTGTTCATAAAGAGGTGTGGAAAAATGGCAATGTTGAAAATCTGGAGTGAAAATATTGCAAATTCGCGAAGTTACGAGCTTGCGTAGCAACTGCGCAATGCACTCTTGTAAAACAGTAATTTTTTGGATTTTTTCCACCAAATTTGCAACATAGACTTCTTGAGAGCCTGCCTCATGAACACTGGAACTGTTGTTTTGTTACTGGGTCCCGAAAGGAGATTCCACACAGTGACCACAAAATCACCTTTCGGGACTGAATAACGCCATGACAGTGGCTGAATTCATGAGGGGGGTCTCAATAACCTCATGTTGAAAATTTGGTGCCCAAAGTCCCCAAAATGCCTGAGATATGCACCAAAATTGAAAAAACCCTATTTATGTCATTATACAGCTTATTGGCATTTTTCAGTTCGTGGTCGGCTTTGAAGAGTGCAGACGTGTTCCTGGTCCACAAGAGCATCGTGCCAGGCTCCAAAAGATAAGTATGGGGTGAGGGTGTGGGGGAGGTGGGAAGCGCAAAGGGTGGAGTGCGGGTTGGGAGGGCACGCCAGACGACAAAGGACCATTTTCTGTTTACAGGTTAAACAAACAAAAAAAAAAAACATTGCGGGACTTTTTTTTTTAGCAGAAACATTTTGGCACAATGGGGTGGACTGGGCTCCCAGTGTACCACTCTTCAGTGTTTCTTTAGAGCCCAATAGCCAGCAGAGATTAGGCACCCCGTTGGTCACACTGAGGGGACAAGATTCGAGGGGGATTGGGCACCCCCCAGAACAAAACAAAGTGTTTTTAGGTGGGGACATAATGCCGATGGGGAGGGCCCCCCGTCGGAGAAAACTAAACTGGGAAGGTGGGGACTGCAGTTTATTAGGATTGGGGCCCCCATTGGCAAACAAAGGATGTTTTTGGGGACATAATGCAGACAGGGAGGCTCCTCATCTGCAAACTAAACTGGAAGGTGGGGACTGAAGCCAATGGGGATTGGGGCCCCTGTCAGCAAACAAAGGATTTTTTGGGGGGGGCACATGATACTGAGGGGGATTGGGCACCCCCTTGGCACTGGTAATATTGTTTGTAAGCATGGCAGTGGCTTGCCGCCGCACTCACAAACAATATTACACTAGGCAAGGTACCGCCCTGCAATGACGTGTGGCTCCCTCATTGCAGCAAAATGTCTGATGCTGCAATGATGAGATGGCCCCTGATTGCTGCGGTGAAAACCTTACAAGTTGGTGGCCCTTTTGGAAGCCGGTGTCATCAGCACACTGTGCCTCAGTTGATTCACCAGTGCCAAGCCCCCAAATGCAGTGCCTCCATTGGCTTGCATAGTGCTGCACCTCCACAACCTGCTTCTCTCCTAAGCTGCCACATAATGTTTCTTGCGCATGCTCGCAAGCAAACATAAAAATGGGTCCTGAGGATGACCCTGAGGTATACTTTATGACTTTTGAAAGAGTTGCCAATACCACTGGCTCACTTTAAGAAAGCTGGGCTGCATGCATTGCACCAGACCGGACCGAGATTCCCAAGCTGTGTACAGAAGTACCACTGCAGAGACTATGATCGGTAAAAGTGGTTATCTTAGACCAGGTCAGAATAACCAAAAGAGTTACTGTTGGAATGTTTGCACTTTTGGTTTCAAAGTTGAACACATCCTAGAGTGCTGGCATGAAAATGATAAGACTTCGTTACTCAGTGGGGGAAATACCAGAGGTATGCACTAAAGAGGAGATTCTGGATTTGATTGTACTGGAGCAATACTGGAACATTTTGTCAGGTCAAGTCTGTGACTGGTAAAACAATATGAGCAGACAATTCTGGCCACATCAGTGAAAGTCAAAGAACATTACCTGGAGGCTGAAAGACCAAAGTCTGCAAAGAGAAGCAGAACCAATGACAGCTTGGGTGGTGACCCTTGGAGAAGATGCCCACAGAAGAGGGAAGAAGAGGCTTTAGGGGAATAGGAACATATGTACTGACATGGGTAAGTGGACACGTGGTGAAATATTACTTACCCCTTTACTTACAAAAGACGAATCTCAGGGCCTGGTATAACTCCCAGTCACAAGATCCTGCTCCGGTGACCCAAATGGGAGGGATCCAGGTCATAGACCTGATAGTAACATTGTATGTTTGTGTTGTGGTAATGTGGGGCATGTTAGTAACTTTTGTGACTCCATGAACTGAGACTTTGCAGAATGCATAGCTAAAGCCCACACACGAGTCCCAGGCCAAAAACCCATATACAATTCTAGAGCAAGTGGGGAACCAAATAGTTATGGCTCTGGTAGATTCAGGCTGTGGGCAGAACCAAGCTAGGTCAGAGGGGAGATCCCATAAACATTGGTTACGTGCATGGGGATATCCACACATACCCTAAAGCCCCTGTATGATTAAAAATAGGCAACTGGGCAGGAATAATAAAGGTGGGAGTTTTCAAAAACTTATCTTGCTCAGTAATCTTGTGCTGAGACTGGGAAGGTTTCCATATCATCCTGTAAAGCAATACTGACAGTGCATGCCCACAAGAGGTTATACAGGCAGAGGGAGTAGAACACATATATCCAGTTACTGAATGTGAACTATTTTAACCAAGCACTTTTTATTGTCCACTTTTCTACATGTTATGCATAACATTGTTGTAACACTGTTTGTAACACCTGCCTTACAATTGCCTTACAACTGTATGTTAATGTTGATCTTGTAACTTGAATCTTTAATGTCTCATTCCAATTGTACCCCTTCCACCCAGGTCACACCGGGAGACAAGCGATTTGTTGCTCAGTGTGCCTTCCTGGTGAAACATTTCAATAAATAAATAAATAAATAAACTATCTGGGCCAGAAGGGAAGCCTAAGAATTCCCAGAGACAGAAATGCAGGGAGAAAAAGAAGAAGGCCCCTCAATATGAGAGTGTAGTGGTTGGGGACCACAAGGACCCAGGTTCAAGGATGGTCAGAGGTAACTCAGAATGAAAAGAAAATGGCATTCACATCTACAGGAGATCACAAGACCTTTTCTGGAGGTCAGGCCGGACATTTTACAAAATCTGACCAACATAATTTCTGAACAAAGGGCTAATGAGGTTCTCAGGAATGCCTACCAGAACAAGATCAAGAACAGATCAAGTGGAAAGATGGGGGTTGAGGGGGCAGCATCAGTATTCAAAACTGAAAGCTGTACACTAAAATAGACTAGACAGACTGTGAGGCCTCTATCTGCTGGCATCTTCAAATGTTAGTATGTTAATATAACTGTGGTAAATGGTAAAGTGGTAGATAAACAAAAAGCACAAAGTTTTCCAAGGTTTGAATTGAAATATGATATTGTGTACAGGGTATAACCTGAGAAACAAACTGGGACTTTATGTTATTTAATTATTCCCAGTTGCTCAAGATGAGGTTCTGAGGCTAGCTCATACCATACCTTTTGTAGGGCATTTGGGCAAGAAGAAAACTGAGGAGCACATATTTGCCCAGTTGTTCTTGAACCCTTCTTCCTAAAATTAGGCTATTACTTCCTTGCACCACCTATCACTCACCTCTTCAACCTGTTCCTCACAGAAGGAGCCCTTCCCCCTGTCTGGAAAATGGCACATGTCATCCCACTCTTTAAATCTGGTGATCCAAGCGACCTTAACAATTACTAGCCAATTTCCCTGTTACCTATCTTATCAAATTACTCAAAGCCAGTTAACACTCAAATAAGAGATACTTGGAAACCTCAAACTACTGAACTCCTTACAGTCTGGGTTCAGGCCCAGACATAACACAGTATCTGCCCTGGCTAAGGTCACAAATGACTGGGAAATCTCCTTGATGCCAAAATCAATGTCTGCTCTCTTTTGGACTTGCAAGGGCATATAATACCATTGATTATGAATTATTATGCGTATGCTAAATAACCTTGGCTAGATGACATTGCTTTGAAATGGTTTTCTGCCACCTCATAGGTAGACAACAACAGGTTAAAGCCCATGGCATCCTCTGTCCCCTTTAAACCCTACAAAGAGGAGTTTCTCAGGGATATTGACCACAAAATCAGCACTGCAAGTGTTCACCTCTTTGTGGATGACTCAGTGCTCTGTGTTGCTAGGTCCTCCTAGAACTTGCCTGCCTAGATTTTTAGTGAGAATTCTACCAACTACAACCAAATCTGCTCCATTTGAAACCATTGCTCAATGCCAAAAAAACAAAAGTCATGCTCCTTTCCCCACAAACTAAAGCTATAACCCCTAACCCCTCAAATATCAAACTCCAGATGATGACCATCGTGGAGGAACCACTTGAAATAGTAGACAAATTTAAGTAGTTAGGTTTGTGGCTTGACTGCAAACTTTCCTTTGCCATTCATATCGAGGAATTATCAAAAAAATGATGTCAAAGGCTTAGACTTTTCTTCCGCATTAAGCATCTTCTTACATACGAGGCAAAAATAAGATTGGTACAGACAACATTCCTCCGTCTAATTGACTATGTGGATTTCCTCGACAGTCATTGCTCCAAATCATCCTTATCCAAACTGGACATGCTATACCATAGATCTTTAAGATTTATTACAAATACCCCATTTAACACACACCATAGCTCTCTTTATTCACAGATAGGTTGGATTTCGCTTACTACCAGGAGGTGGCAAAATTTCTCCCTCTGGGCTTACAGATCCATCACCAAGAAACTTCACCCTAACATCTCTGTCATCTCCAGATGCTCCCCCTGCATGTATGTACTCAGAAAATATACATATATCATGCTTGACATTCCTAGAATAAGATCTGGCTTTGGCTCCTCATCCATAATCCATGGTATACCTACCATATGGAACACCCTACAAAGGACACTTAAACGTAAGCAAATTGTTGGGATGTTCACTATCAAGTAACTGCTTAGGCTCTCACTGAAGGATAAGTGCAGTTGCTACTCATAACCTCATTCTCAACCTCAAGGAACCCCTCCTTTGCTCCACCCCATAGCACTTACCTTCCACCCTACTTGGTGGTTCTTTCCTGCGACTGCCCCCAATCTGTCCTCCCTCCATGAGGATCTCCTCTGGACCCCCTTGCTTCACTTCTATCTAGCCCAGCTGGCCTGCTTTCTTGCAGCTGCTACTTTCCCATGTGTCCCTCTAGCCCAATTAATTATGCATCTCCCTCTTCCCTTCACTTTTTCCCTTCCTCATCTCTTCATCTGATTATTTTCAGTGTGTGCCTTGCTTCCTCAAATTAATTTCTGACCTCCAATGCACTTCATTGCATGCTAGCATAATTTTCTTATGTTATTCTTCCTGTATTATGTGTTAGATCCTCTTGTTAGATACCCTCACATTTGGTATGTATTGTGTTCCATTTGTTGGTGACTCTTCTACCTGTAACTGCCTTATTGTGTTTATTCTACAATTGTGTCCTCCCTGGACCTCCTCGCAAATTAATTTTTCTCAATGGTGTTTTCCTGGTAAAATAAAAATTGAATTCAATTGAAAAACTGAATTTTTATGGCTAGGTATATGGAAGAAAGTAACAGATTTTTGTGCTTTCCTCCCCAGTGTCAGTTGGTGGCCCCAGAAGTATAAAAACACACTTTTATCCTTATGGCCATAATAGACACCCCCTTTGAATAACTGGATTGATATGGTGGGACCGCTGATAAAAAGTACATCTGAGAACCAGTATATAATGATTATAATGGATTACTTCATCTGTTACCCCAGGGCTATTCCCCTACATTTCACTATAGCCCTTTCAGTGGTCAGAGAGTTTCTAAAAAGTGTTTGGAGAGCTTCACTGATCAAGACACCAACATTAAGTTAAAGAAGTATGAGGAAGGTGTGTGCTTTACTGAAGATGAAGTCCATCTGGACATCACCCCAGACTGACAGCTTAGTGGAACACTTTAATAAATGATCTGATGATCTAAAGGTTACCAAACAATGTGAGAAGGCTGGGAGGAGAGCCAGTGGAATGCTGGGGTGCATAGGGAGAGGTATTTCCAGCAGAAGGAAGGAGGTGGTGATGCCATTGTATAGAACATCGGTGAGACCTCATCTAGAGTACTGTGTCTAGTTCTGGAGGCTGCATCTCCGGAAGGACATAGACAGAGGAGAAGCTGTTCAGAGAAGGGTCACATAAATGGTGCAGGGGCTGCACCAAAAGTCATATGAGGGGAGACTGGAGGATCTCAATATATATTCCCTGGATCAGAGGAGAGAGAGGGGGATATGATAGAGACTTTCAAATACCTCAAAGGTATAAATAAGGTACAAGAGAGTAGCATCTTTAAAAAAAAAGTGATGTTCAAGAACAAGGGGCCATGATATGAAACTGGGGTGGGGGTAGACAGGGATAACGTGGGAAAATATTTTTTCACAGAAAGGGTGGTGGATCCATGAAACAGCCTTCTGGCAGAAGTTGTAAGGGCAAAAGCAGTAAGGGAATTCAAAAGCATGAGACAGACATAAAGGAACTCTAGTGATAGGAAAGGGAGGGTAAGCTGCAGATCATTTAGGATCTGTGGTATATAAAACAGGTAGGAAAAATGGGCAGACTAGGTGGGCCACGTGGTCCTTATCTGCTGCCAAATTCTATGTGTCTAGGTTTGTAATAAATCACTAAAAGGTATACTGTGTAAATTAATGTCAACTGAGGCAAAAAACTTGGATAGGAGCCCTGGTGAGCTGCTAAAAGGCTAGACATGCCTTCCCAGAGTCCTATCTCCTCAAAAGGTTTTATTAAAGCTATCACATTGGCTTTTTTTACTGTCCAGATCAGCAAACAACAATGGAATGCAAAAAATATATCAAAGAGCTGGCAGCTGCTGCAGCATCTGAAGGCTATACTGAGCTGGTGCTTTCAGAGGCTACTATGGTGGTGTTGGAGAAATTGATTCTGGAACAAGTTTAAGCAGCGCTATTCCCAAAACTGGATGGTGTAGCTGGTAAACCAACCAATTTGAAAGAGCATTGTGCAGGGCAAGCGGAAAGAATAAAAGAAATGGAGCAGCGGGTGTCGGATGTGGAGGACTGCATAGTTGCAGTCCTGGACCAAGTTAGCAAACTCGAGCAGGAATTGGAGAAGCTGTGTGAACAATTAGATTATTTTTTTTTTGCAGTTAATTTGTTTATTAAGATTTATCCTTAACATATAGTACATTACATATTGTCTGAGATGAACGATATTTCACATTATATACTGGATTATATAGATAATAAAGTATTAAGCGTATTAACTTATGCAATTTCCAGTATATTAAATCACATATTTGTACTATAGCATCATTCTAACATAAAAAAGAAAAGAAAGATTACAGATAAAAATAAAAAGAAGATTCAATTAATATATGTAAAGTTCTACATTAAGTCGAGAGCTGCATTGAAGTAATTTGTGCAAATATAATTATATTTAAACTATATCTGTATAAAGAGAGAGGAAGAGGTATATATATTTTTTTCTTTTGTATAATACTCATCTTTTATGATTTTGAAGAAGTTTAAATAATCCTGCCAGCACAAATGATACTCATTGATTCGATCTGTTACTAAATATGAAATTCTTTCCAAAGAGAAGTGTAAGTCAAATTATTCAGGATATCTTTAAGAGTAGGTATAAATTGGGTTTTCCAATGAATTAAAATCAATCTTTAACTTGCATAAATAAAATCTGTAACCATCTATGTTGATATTTTGTTAGGTTTATGTTATTATCTGTTATTCCTAAGAGACATAATTTAGGATCAAGAGTAATATCACGCCTAATTATCCGATTGACTAAATCCTGAATAATTTGCCATAGATTAAATATGGATTGGCAGGACCATAATATATGTAGGAGATTACCATTTGATGAGTTACATCACCAACAATTATTGTTGGATGCCAGTCCTATATTATATAGATGAGATGGTGTTCTATACCATAAGTGCAAAATTTTAAATTGAATAAGTCTGCTGCACATATCTTTAAAAGCGTTATGACAAAGCTTCTAACAGCTGTTCCAATGAGAATCTGTAATATTTATATTTAATATCCGATTCCATTTATCCCTGGCTAGAAGTGATTTATTCGGTAATTTATCTCTAATCTGCTTATATATTTTGCTAATTAAGCCATGAGAGGTATTGATCCACGTCTTCATATATGCAAACGGTAACTCTGATTTATTAAAATGCTGAGGGTTAGAAAATATGGCTCCACGGATTTGTAAATATTTCCAGAAATCTTCCTTAGGAATATTCCATTTTATTTGGATATCCCTAAATGAGTTTAGTGTGTTACCATTATCAGTTAGAATATCACCCAAGAATAGAATATTCTTGTACATCCATGTTTTACAGTATAATGGTTTATTTTCTAGAAGAAGTTTTGGATTTCCCCAGATAGGTGTAAAGGGTAAAGGAGAGGGATCAAATTTCAGCCACTTATGCATTTTAAACCAGTAGTATATCGATGCATTAATTGTGGGATGTTTTTTAATTTAGATGATATTGCAAAGTATATGTTGCTGTTAGGAGTATATCCTTGAGATAAAAGGCTTCCATATCGTACACAATGGTGTATTATGATTAGGTTTAATAAACCATTTAATAGTTTGTGATGCTCTGAAGGCCCATAAATAAGCCGTGTACCATGGTAGTCCAAAGCCACCTTGAGACCAGTGTGATCGTAGTTTGGTACGATTGAATCTAGGAGCATGTCCTTCCCATAAGAAATTTCCTATCGATTTGTCAATGTTTTCTAAAAGAGATGAAGAAATCTTAAGTGGGATACAAGCAAATAAATATAAAATTTTTGGTGTGATATTCATCTTAATTGCGGATATCTTACCCAATAAGGATAGATTTAAATTCTTCCATTTATCTAAATCTATTTTAATGTTAGTCAGTAATGGACCTAGATTGTATTCCCATATTTTATCCAGTTCAGTTGATATTTTAATTCCTAAATAGGTGATATATCGCGGAGACCAGCGAAAGCCCAAATGTGTATTCAATCTGGACACACAATGTTTATTTAAAGGTAATATCTCAGATTTTTGATAGTTAATTGTAAGTCCAGAAAGTCTAGAGAAAAGATTGAAAATATTTTTAAGCAATTCCCCAGATATTTTTAAATTCTCTAGCAAAATTAACATATCATCTGCATATGACAATGTTGTATATTGCAAGTGACCTATGGAGATGCCCTTTATATTGTTATTCTGTCTAAGAAAAGCGGCAAGAGTTTCCAAAGCTAGAATGAAAAGAGATGGTGAAAGAGGGCAACCTTGCCTAGTTCCTCTTTCTAGCATAAAAAATTGTGATAATGTAGAGTTGGTTAATACTCTAGCCTGGGGTTTAGTATAGAGAAGTTTAATCCAAGAGCAAAATTGGTTACCAAAACCAAAGCGAGATAATACCAGGAAGAAATTCCAGTCTAAAGAGTCAAAGGCTTTTCAAAATCTATAGCATTGCTGCCGCTGGAGAGTTAAGGGTTTTGGCTCTGTAAATAAGATTAATTAAAGAGCGCAAATTATCAGAGCCCGTCCTCCCTTTAACAAAGCCCACTTGCGATTTATGAATTAACTTAGGAATATATGGTTCCAACCGGCTTGCCAGGATCTTAGCAAAAATTTTGCCATCTGTATTTAATAATGAAATTGGACGATAATTAGCAGGGATAGTATTGTCCTTATCTTTTTTTGGAAGGGTAGTAATTATTGCTTCCGTCATAGTATGAGGTAGATACCCTAACAAAGAAGATTCATAGAATACCTTACACAATAAAGGGCTTAATTGTTCATCAAGAAGTTTATAGAATTCGCTGGAAACCATCTCCACCCGGGGAACGCCCTTATTTAAGAGAATGAATGGCCTTTTTTATTTCTTCTGTAGTAAATGGGGAATCTAAGGAGTTTATTGCCTCCTGTGAGAGATGAGGAAGAGCTATTTTGTCTAAAAAGGAGGATATGTCTGAAGGTGAGGATAAATGCGGTGAGGAATAAAGTTTTTTATAGTAGGATGGATGCCATTATCTTATTGATATCAGTTTCACTAGTTTGAATCTTCCCAGAGTGGTCTTTTAAGGCAGCTATATGACGTTCCGTTTGTTGCATTCTGAGTCTATATGCAAGAATTTTACTCCCTTTCTCCCCACCTTCCCAAAATTTTTGTTTAATTCTAAGTAAAGCGATTTCTGTTTTTCTAGAGATTAACTCATTGATTTGCATTCGTAGTTGCAATATTTCATAGTGAAGGTTCGAGGAGGGATTAGGCTGAGAAATATTAGAATACAATCTCTGTTTTTCTTTCAATAGGTTTTCTAAATTATTAATTTGCTGTTCCCTAAGTTTCCGTCTATGAGTTGCATAGCTAATTATTTTACCCCGAAGTGTAGCTTGAAGTGCTTCCCACGTAATGCCCATGGAGGTATCCTTTGGTCATTAAGTCTCTATAAATTCTTCAATTTGTTTTTTATCCAAGGTATAAAGTCTGAGCCCTTAAGCAATAATGGATCTAATCTCCATGTAGAAGATTTTATGGGGGCCCCAAATAAGTAAAAAGTTTAACAGGGGCATGATCCGATATAATTATTGGGAGAATGTTAGTTTCAATTACATTAGCAGTTATTGTAGGAGAAGTTAACCAATAATCTAATCTACTGTAAGTCTGATGGCGTGAGAGTAAAATGTATATTCCCTATTTCTAGGATGGAGGGTTCTCCATATATCAGATAGGCCTAAGTCCCGCATTAACTGGGTAATATAGTTGAGCTTCTAGGATGACATTCTACTGATCCATTGCTCCTGTCCATGAATGCATCTAAGGTAAAATTAAAGTCCTCCAAATAATATTGGGGAGTTATTTAAGTTTAAAGAAATTAATATTTGAATCAAGTTTTGAAAAAATTGAGGGTCATCTGAATTTGGTGCGTAAATATTGATTATAGTCATTGTCCCTGATGGTGTGTTAAATGTTATAATAAGCCATCTACCCTCAGTATCTTTCAAAATGTTAGATGGTGTCCACTTCAATTTTTTATGTATCAGTATGGCAACACCTCTTTTTTTTGTAGTAAAAATAAAATACAAATTACATTATTACAAGAAACTAAACTGCTAGAGGTAGATAATGACAGATTGAAGAGGGATTGGGTCGGTCAGGTGTATGCTGCATCAACTACTACAATTAGATTATTAGGAGAATTATAACTGCAGAAATAACTCATGGTTGCAAGGGACTGCTGGAGGAGATAGAAGGAGAGCACTAAGAAACTCTGTGCAATAGTGCTTCCCAACCTTCTGGTACTGACTGTAAAAGGGAACCAGCTCAAGACAGATAGGGTGCAATGTGCACTGGGCCCCACATCCATTAGGGATATGCAGCCCTTAGACTAAGGGTTTAATAAATTTATCTGGATGAACAAATGGCCATGGAACAGCTTTAAGCAGCTCAGAGTGAGCACAGAGCAAGGTGAGTTTAGTTTCCTAGCTGCAGCAACTTCCAACAAGAAAAGGGCAGGTTTGGCAGCCTTTTCTGTCTTAGCAGTACTAGTGCTGTTGTAGTCAGTGGTTTGTATGAATTTTGTTCCTGCTTTGCCTGGTTTGTAATTTTAATTCTGTTGAACACTTTGGTGTGTTTTACTGATTTATTTTTGTCACTGTAGTTTGACTATATTGATTTCATTTGTGTTTATTGATTGAAGTTAGCATTTTTTCATTTATGCAGTAATGTTGTTGTAATCACCTGACTTGTTGTATCTTGCATGTGCCCCTTAGTCCTTGAAATCACTGTCGGTATTGTTTATAAAAAAACAAAAACTGGTGGCAGTGTGGGTGCTGGTGCTGCTGGTTCAGGAGGAGCTTGAACTTCAAGAGAGGGTGCTGCCATTCTGCAGGCTGTGTCCACCACCCCACTATGACACGGAAACTTCCCTTATGCCCTCCATCAACTGTTACTGGCACAGATGGGCCACCAACTCACCACCATCCACTTGCCACTTCCTTCTGCTTTTCCTCCCACTTGGCCCAATGATTTGCCATGAGATGGGTCCTCTGGCCCCAGTACCCATGGGTTCCTGTTCGTCCTAGGGACACGTTTATTGCATAAGTTGCAAGTGAAAATACTAACCCTAACTCTAACCCCAGTATCCTACAAGATAACACTTTAACTTTAATGAGCCATAACTCCAACTGTTGTCAGAGTTAAGGGACACTCTATATATCCAAACAAAGGTCTCAATGAGTACTACAACAGTAATACATAATACCCCCAGAACAATTTATGAGGTATGCATAGCTCCCCAAAATTATCTACCAACTTCACCATTGTGGCACATCCATGATTTAAGTTTGATAGTCATCAAAAATACATCAAGTGTGTATTTTCTGATTGACTACAACAATACCAAGTTTCAAACAAATTCAACAAAAATTGACTAGGTTATGTCTAAAAAACCCAAAGATGTAGTTAGTGGAAGTGGGATGGTGGCATTCAGGTTGCCAAATTATTTTCTGCCACATCTGTGAAATCCATGTGGGTGGGTACAGGGGGAGGCAACAACAAAAAGATCAGTCTAACAGGTAGCAAAATCTCTGGCTCAGGAACAGTGGTCAAGGAGGAGGCTGCTGGTATCCCTTGACTGCTAGTGGAGAGCCTGATCTGGGTAACAGGTCCCTATGCAGCTGGTAGCTCCTTTCTGTGCATTACAGCACATTGGGCATAGGTACCTTGGGTAGTACTCCACTCTGGCCAGGGGACAAAAATTGTATTAAGCCCAATTGCAGTGGTAGCAACACTCTGGGTATTTGCCAACATGTCACACTGGCAGTGAAGAGTGCAACTGGATCACAGATATAGGTTAGAAAATGCTAGAATTGCTCCTGACTGAGACTGATGAGTGGATTCAGCGTTTGGTGGTGATATCACTGGGGAAGGGAGGAGTGGCACAGGGTCTTCAGGCTGCAGAGTGGAAGGGCAGGGGACTGCTGACCTTGAGACTTTTGTGTATCGGTAGCTTCATTTTGAACCAACTTCACCTTGGTGTACCTCAAAGAGAAGTTCCAGGTGAAGTTGCAAGATGAATTGACCCAACTTCACCTTGGTGTACCACAAGAATAAATTACAGACAAAGTTACCAGTGGTGAATTTCTATCAAATAGAAAAAGCTTTGCAAAATTGTCACTGGAGGCAAATCTGGCAGCTTTGTCTTAACTTCACCTGCAAATTAAAAGTTCACAACATCTCTACTTGCAAATGTACTCATGAAGAGTGCCTCACAGTGTGGTGTCCAAGTTACTGAGGATGGAGACCTAGGGGAGGAGGTGGGAGGCCCTAACCCAGAGGGACCAGGCTCTTACTCACCCTCATAAGGCACTGCTACAGAACACCCAGGTAAAGTCCTATAGTCCATGGGTCAGTGGAGAAAGATAATACTTGTATCCAGACCATGGGGCGCACAGTAACTTTTGTTCTGAAAGGGAGAGAAGAGTTCTTCCTTAGAATATGGGTCACATATCTAGACTAGAAAAAAAAACTAGCACCAGAGAGCGACTTTTCAAAAACAAACAAAAACATTAAAACATATCACCATCTCTCCTCCTCTCTGATGATGCATTAGGTTGCATTTTGTGTTTGTCTCAATTCTGCTGGTGGTATGTTTTAAACTTTTTTGTATTGCAATAAAGTTTTTGTGGATAGCAGCAGTGTGGTGCCAGGTTTTTTTTTTTGTATCTTGGTTTTGACTGGGCATACATGTGCAGTGGAGCTGGACTTTTGACTTCACATATCTAAACCCCTGCCTGTGGCAGAAATGATGCTTCTAGGGAGGCCTGCTTTGATGGATGGATTTGTGAACCTAACAGAATGTGATGGTGGGAAGGATGTGAGCCAAGCTCACAATGAGAAATTGTTTATATCCAGTTATACTTGAAATGTGTATTAATGGAATGACATTGTTGATGTGTATGTATGTTATCAATCAGTCAATCAATCAATCAATCAAAATCTTTATTTATCCAGGCGAACATCATTGAGCAAGCTCATTTACAAGATGGACCTGGGTAGATATGGGCCAAGCAGTAAAGTGCATACAGAGATATTTGCAGTGGGGACAAATATTACAAGTAGATAATAATGCGTTAGTACTCAATGTCACAACAGTCATAATGGTTTAGTGGAATCTTCAGCAGGGTAAAGTGATCAGGAGCTCATAGAAAGAGCTGGCGAAACACAGAAATCCAGAAAGAGTGTAATCACATGGTTTTCTAAATTTGACACTCGGAACAGAAAGATAAATGTCTTAACAGTTAGGCAAATATGTGATTACAGCTTTTTAAGCATATTTCAGCAGAAAATTAGATTTTGTTTAGTTTAGAAGGAACACAGAAGCGGACTGCAGGAACCAATTGGAAACCAAAGCCGAAGATCGCTCATGTTCTGATTGGAATACAGCTATTTCTGTGCCTTGCTAGTGGAGGGTCTGAGCTTGGGGTCACTAAGTTATCTAAGTTATTTTTCTTCTGTCAGTCTATGTGTAAAATGATAACATTTCAATAAATATATTATGCAAAGAAAACTGGGATAAATTATCACCCTGTTTAATGTTTGCTATTCAGAGGTGCCACAGTCATTCTCTGTGTTCTCACCCCTTGAACTGTGACCATTGCAGATGTTAGATCTTAAAAAAGAAATGTGGGAAGAATAGGCACATAAGCCACCTAACGTGCTGCAATATGTATTACACATAAGAATGATTGGACATGGTTGGCAGATTTGCCAAAGAAAATTTAGTAGAAGCACAACAAACCCAGGCACATGAGCAATAACCAAGGAGTCAGACTACGGGAGTTCAGCCCCAGCAACTGCGTACATTTCTGTTGCCTAGCTCTGGAGTAACCTCCTGGCTAAATGGCAGAGACCACATGAGGTCCTCAAAAGATGGGGCCATTGATTGCAAACTTAAAACTGGACAGGAAAAAAACGAACAAATTTACCGTTATTTGTTGAAACCCTGGAAGAATAGGGAGATATCGCATGTTGACCCAGAAGACCATAAAGCTACCCAAAGTCAAGTGATGGGCAAGGACCCTGAGACCAAAACCCTGAGCGTAGGCCCTAAAATTCTGTAGGAACTGAGTCTGTCCCAGTGGATGACCTGTTTAACCAGACTCAAAAGTAAGAAGCACAGAGGCTGGTAGAGAATTTTGGGGATATATTCTCTGCAAAACCAGGATGAACCCATATGATCCAGCACTGCACAGACATGAACCCATGTGTACAGATATGCCAACAACCATACAGACTACTGGGAAGAATCCAAGAGAGACAGTACAAGAGGAAATCAAGTCTAGGGTTGTCAGAACCCGTCAATGTTCTGGGTTCTGGTTCTAGTCTAGAAATTTTGAAAAAGTTCTAGGGTTCTAATCTTTTAAAAACTTTTAGAACTTGAACTCTATTTTTATGGCTGCAATGTGCGAAGCCTGCAGCTGTTTTGTGGTTAGCACTAAAAACAACAGACCAGATTTGGACCACAGCACAAATTTGGAGCTGCAGCACAATCCGGTAAGTCAGAGAGCTCTGCTCAGCACGCATCCGCACTGAGCTCACAGCAGAACAGTCTGCCATGGCTAAGATGGCCACTGGAGCTCAGTTCACATGTGTGACTTCCTCCGCCATTGTGCATGAACTGCATGAACTCATGTTGGGCAGTCCGCTGTGCCTAAGATGGGTGCCAGAGCTCAGTGTGCATGTGTGACTTCACCACTGCTCACACATGCATACTGAGCACCGGTGACCATCTTTGGCATAGCCCACTGTCCCATTGTGAGCTCAGCGAGTGCCTTAAAGCACAGCTGCAGCCATGTCAGCTCTGGCCAGAATTTGTTTTAGTTGTGCTGCCTATAGTGAAGATAATAGTAAAATACATGTGATAAAATCATGGACAAAAAGGAATAAAACCTGTTAAATATAAGGGGGAGAGAGAGATGATCAGTGTAACTTTTATATGACTATAGCTATGTTTATCTGTGGTTTCTTCTGTTTGCTAAAGCCAGCAACTTACAAGTGTTAACAGGGCCACCCGCTCACCCGCCCATACATTAAAAGTATTCCTGCTGCAGCTGCATTAGACTTCCTGACTGCACAAAAAAAAATCAATAAATAGAACATTTATTTACTCAGGTATATCCTCATCATCATGAAGTATTGAAAAAAGTAACTGACATTAGCTAACCTCAGCTACTTGCTGCTGTCACTTTTGAATAGGCAACTCAAAAGTTGCTATAGTATTTTTAAAACTCTGTACAACAATGTCAAGGTACTGCAGCCACAGCATGTAGAACTGGTGCACATATGTTCATAAGTGCAGTCAGTCATTAGACATTTAAATTGAAAAAAACACACCAATCATTCTCATTGGCAAATGGCAGTAACACAAACAGCTTTCTTGTGTTGTAAAGTTTTTATTATTTTCCTTATTGTAGCATCATACAAACAATATGAGATGATACAGCACATAATTTATCACAAACTGTTAGGTGGAAGGAGGCAAGGAAGTGGTGGGTAGGGGAACTCAAGGATGGGAGCAAGGGAGAGCAATTAGGACAGCAAGCACATATCGGCCAAATATATAAGATAGCTATCATATTATTGCAGTAAGTAGGTAACCATGCGCATCAAACTTAACTACCCTGTCACGTAATGTGGATACCATCAATTAATGGTGACCTTGCGTTAGTCCTCATTATGGGGCCCCAATTACTCAGAAAAGGGGGGGTCACATAAGTAAGACAAGTGGTATCTGAGCTGGAGCTACCTTGAAATACAAACAGCTTTCTAAGATAATACAGCAGCTGCTATATAAAAACTGGTTTCCTCATCACGTAATATCTCAAGGAACATTTAATGTAGATGCAGCAGTTGGCATGTGATGACTATGGGACAGTGTCAACACCCTTAGGCCCCAGATTGTCCCTATTTAAAAAAAAAACACTTTATGATTGCTCACATTCTGTAAAGATTGCTAATATAGCTGGTTGTTTAATTCTGATTCATTTTTTTAAAGTGAAAAACAGGATGCTTTCCTGGCCCATACTGGTGTTAGTCCACCACCACAAAGTTTGTTTGCACTCCTTGAACAACTTCCACTGCATCTCTGCTAGTTGGGAATATCCCAGTCTAGCCACCATGATGCAGTGAGGAGAGAGGATTGTAGCATCAGGAGTGGCTGCACTTTTTTTTGGAAGGGGGTTGCATTGTTCAGGAGGTATGCAACTAGAGTTGATCAAGATAGGATTTGAAACAAAGCACAGTTGGAAATAATTTAATTACACCATTACCATACATTTAAGGCAGGAATTCAAATGCAATTAAATCTGGCACAAAAGTGATTCTATACTTTTTTTTTACTATCAAAGATTCCAGGCATTTCCCAGTTTTATTTGGTAGTAATGTTTTGTTAGTTCCACCCCAAATTGAGCATTTTATAGGTGTTTTAAAGGATAACTAGGCCATTTTTTTTTTACATTTTGTTTTTTAAAAATATGACTCCATAGTCTTGTAAAGGAGAGGCTGTTGTTTACATTTATACTGAAACTGTATGCATTAAAGCAGGATAAATGCAGTTTCATGGCATTTGAAAATTGTAAACACAGCCTCTCCTGATTCAAAAATCCTGCTCTAAGAATCCTAAAATGGCTGCCTTGATGATGTCATTGAAGAGAGAGAGAGGCCCAGCTATGAAGATGTATTCTAGCTGTGCTAACCGTATTCAATTGCAAATAACTAAAATGAAAAATTATAACATGGTACTGTGAGCACAAAAGTTGTTCAGCACAAAAATATCCACACAATGATTGGTTTCATTTATAGATACCATTTAGTTTTTTTTAATTAGTGAAAAAAGCAGCAGAAAATTCTATTATTTTTTCACTTTTTCAACAAACAAATGCAAATAATATTAAAACAAAAAATGATAGCCAGCCTGGTGGTGCTGATGGCTGAGGTACTGGATGCCACATCTCGTGCCATGCCATGACCCGAGTTCGGGAACGGACTTGGGTTGTCCAGGGGTCGGCTGGGGAGGTAAGGCTTGAGCGTCCGGAGGACTGCTCTTCTTTCTCAGGTTGGGGGGTTTGTGTGCTGCGCACATCAGCACAAGAGGGGTTCAACCCATGCCCAGGTGTGCTTAGTTGCCTCTGCAGAGGGGGAGATGGCTGCTGCACCCATTGCATGGGCGCAGGGGCAAAGGAGAAAAACAGAGGAAAATACCAGGACCCGGCAGGACCCATGATGGCCCCAATGGGCTGGAGGACGTACCCCTCCAAGGGGGCGGTTGTAGCCCCTGCCGCATCCATGGAGGAGGTGATACATAATGTTGTGATAAAAAAATGATAGCATGGTACTGTGAGAACAGCATTTGCTCAGCATAAAAATATCTACAAAATGAGTAGTGTTTCATTTATATGTGCCTTTAGTGTTTTTATAATTAGCAAAAAACAGCAGAAAGTTAAATTATTTTCACTTTTGCAACAAGCAAATGCAAATAGCTTTAATCTGAAAAATGCTAGCATGGTACTTTGAGCACAAAAGTTGTTCAGCACAAAAATATCTATCAAATAAGTGGTGTTTCATTTATACGTGCTTTTTAGATTTTTTATACTTAGCAAAAAACAGCAGAAAGTTCAATTAATTTTCACTTTTTGCAACAAACAAATGCAAATGGCTTTGAACTGAAAAATGATAGCATGGTACTTTGAGCACAAAAATATCTACCAAATGAGTGGTGTCTCATTTATTTATTTATTTATTTAGTTAAACATCAGTTTAGAAACCTTTGAGCCAGAGGCTCATTTACAAAGGCACCTCGTCACAAAGAGGACATCAGAACAGTAGTACAAGGGACACAGTACTTACAAACAAAAAAGTTACAGTTCAATTACAATTTTGTTACAATAGAGTACAATCTCCAATGAGCTAAAGATAACAAAAGGTGCAAAACTTATGGTCGGGGGAGAGCTGGTGGGGGTAGAAGAGAGGGAGATAGGGGAGGAGGAATAAGTAGGGAAAGGAAGGGGGGGAGCCACTCAGTGAGCATTGTCAAACAGAGTATATATATATATATATATATATATATTTTTTTTTTTACACTAGGCTAGCAGCAGTTGCATTTGCGAGAGCTAAGCAGGAAGTTTCTGAGCCTGGGCTTAAAGCAAGCTAAGGTTAGAGAGTTTGAGACACTGGCAGGGAGGGAGTTATACCAGTGGGCGACGTAGGGGAATGCCCTCTGACCTTGTGAGGTCCTGGCTCTCAGAATAACTAGGGTAGTTTTGACAAGCTGCACGTGATCAGGTCGGTGCAGCACGGCTAATGGAGTTGGATAGGCTCTATGGGGGATAGGCCATGCAGGGCTTTAAAGGTGAGCTGGCATGTCTGATACATGAGTCGCTTTTCCAGGTTGAATAGGGTAGCCAGGGTGTACAGCTCACATGTGTGAGTGAGTCTGGGAGCACCAGTGATAAGTCTGCAGGCCTTATTTACTGTGAGACGAACCTTGTTGAGGGCAGTCTGATCTGCTGAGCCATAGACCGGAAGGCCATAGTCAATGAGAGACATGACAGAGGAAGTGACAGCCAGGCGGAGGGCATCAGGAGGGAGGCATTTCTTAGCCGGTAAAGAATGCCTAGCCGTGAGTTGCTACAGAATTTAGGGCAGATATATGTCCATGGAATGAAAGTGCAGGGTCAAAGGTTATACCAAGATATTTATAGGATTGCACCTGGTCAATGACTAGATTGGGTGTGGAGTGGACAGCTAAGGAAACTTGCTGTACTTATTTTGGGGGTGGAGAAGAGCATTCTTTTTGTTTTCTTAAGGTTGATAACAAGTCAGTGCTCAGTGAACCAGGTAGCTGCAGAGTCAAAGACTAGTTGGAGGGAGTTCTGTAGCAGCATGGGGTCATTGTGGGAGGCAACGAGAACAGCATCATCAGCATAGAGAAGCATCTACCCGCATAACTGCTGAGTAGGGAGTTAAGAAAGAGTGAGAATAGTAGGGGTCCAAAAATTGAGCCCTGCGGCACCCCAGAGCGAATGGGGCATTTATGGATACCTTTTAGATTTTTTATAATCAACAAAATATGGCTGGAAATTAGTTTTTTTTTCACTTTTTTTGAGGTACGGCATGTAATAACACATGGCAGGGTGTGCGACAGTGCTAAATTACTGCACCCCCAAGGTGGGTTGTGGGACATGATGTGCAACTGAATGCCGTTGGCAATCTGGGAAGTGTGGTAAATGATTCTCATAAGGTCAAATTGTAAATTGTAAGTAAGCAATAACACACAGCAGGATGTGTGACAATGCTAAATTGCTGCATGGCCTAGGTGGGTTGTGAGGCATGAGGTGCAGTCATGTGCCTTCAACTTCCTGGGAAGTGTGGTGTATGATTCCCGTAGGATTACATTGTAAATTGTAAGTAAGCAAAAAAAACACACAGGAGGGTGTGTGGCAAGCCTAAATTGCTGCATGCCCCAGGTGGGTTATAAAGCATGAGGCACAGCTGGGTGCCTTCAACCACCTGGGAAGTGTGATATACAATTTGAATAAAATTACATTATAATTTTTTTTAATTTTATATTTTCCCGCGTTTTTCCTGGGGAACTGTCAGGCAGCTCTGCCTCCCTTCCGTGGGAAGGGGGGTCACATCTGGTCCCAGCCTTCTGCTGGGATTGTCATAGAGCTCACCAGGTTCATTTTTTCTCTCCATCCCTTGCTACAGCCACACGCGTGTGTAGAGGGATGCGCACGCTGTGGTCCTGCAGCATCCACCCATTCTTGTGTCACTTCCGACCTGTTCTACCCTTGGGCCTCCACCTGGGGGCAGCCATGCAGTGGGAGTGGCAAGACCCCTCCCCAGGAGAGGAGAGCTGATCAATCCAACTCCCATCCTCCCTCCCCCAGCTGACCCCTGATAACCCCGGCTCATTCCCGAATTAGGGTTGCCAGCATAGCATGAGGTGTGGCATCCAGCACATTAACCCTCAGTGCCACCATGCCAGCTACATTATAAATTTTAAGAGATCAGTACCACACATCAGGGTGTGCAGTTAGGCAAAATTGCTGCATGCCACAGGTGGGTTGGGAGGCACAAGGCACAGCTGGGTGTCTTCAACCACCTGGAAAGTACAATATAAAATTCTATAGGATCACATTATAAATTGTGGTAAGCAACACACAACAGGGGTGTGGTAATGCTAATTACTGCAGGCCCCAGGTGGGTCGTGAGGTGAGTTCTGAGGCATGAGGTGCAGCTGAGTGCCATCAACCACCTTAAAAGTGTAGATGTCTTCACTCAGGTGCCAAAAACACCTATGCTGCCATTGGAATACTTGCTAAGGATGTAGGAGAGTAAGCAGATGGCTGCTTTGAGGAGGACCAGGCCCCTGGCTTCTTTGACTGGAAAAAGAGTTAACATTCCAGCTTAAATGGCACACAGTTGAATGACACAAGATGAAACCAGGAAATGGCATCTGAGCGACATGTAACTCTGGGTAGTATTATTTTTTTTATCTTACTTCTGTTTTTCCTCCTTCAGCAGAGTGGCCCCACAATCTCTGGCCACTGGCCCTGCACCCCCGGACCTGGTCGTGTGTGCGGGCCACACGAACCCGCTCCCCCAGTGGGCCGGCCTTTATCACTCTTGCACCCACTGGGTACGTGCCCTCTCAGGTCTCTCCGGGGCGCAAGCAGGCCATCAGCCGCCAAGATCACCCTCTGCATTTTCCACTTTTTTCTCCCTATGGAGAGCAGGACATGCAATGATGTCCTGAGCACATAGTGGTGACACCCACCGCACTCTCCCCCACTTTGGCATGCCACTGTAGTGCGGCGGCCTCCGCCAGTCACCACTGCAGGGCGATGCAAGCCCCACTACCTACCCCAGAGAGAGGAGGGCAGTCATCAGATGCTCAATCCTCCCTCCCTGCCAGCCCCGTGTCCTGAGTCCATTCCCAAACCTGGGTCACCGGCGTGGCGTGAGGTGTGGTGTCCAGCACCTCAACCCACAGCACCACTGGGCCAGCGCTCTGGGTAGTATCATTAAAACAAAATACCACCAACAGCTTAATCTGGTTCAAGGTCAGTTGGAATTCATCTGTATCCCCCTCCCCAGGTCATACCTGAAAACAGGCGGAATTTGTCTAGTGCACTTACCCGTGCAATAAAAACTAAATAAATAAATAAAATAAATAAAGGCAGTTTTCATGTGCACTGACTAAATGCAAGGAAGAGAAGGAAGTGTCGATGGGTGGCTGCATGAGATATGCAGTGTGCCCTAGATCACTTTGCCTGATAACGTAAAGTGGGAATATGAGAATCAGTGGCTAAACCTGTCACAGAGAGGCTGACAGAGGAAGGGAAAATAGAAATGGAAACATTAAGTGTACAACAGTTTTGCACCCCCTCCCCCCATTTGGAATGCAGGAAGTGGGAGCTATTTGAAAATCAAATTGCAGTTTGGTTAATTGGAGGAGGGCACAAGAACAAAACATTTTAACAATATTTCTAGTAGGAAATTAGCTTATTCCATGTATGCCATAACTTCAATAAAAGTGAAAAAAATGTATTTTCCTGTCATTTTTTGCAGTTTATAAAAAATCTAAATGGGGGCCAGCCCGTTGGCGCAGCGGTTGTATTTCTGTCTGCTGCACCAGCGACCCAGGTTCGGAAATGGATTCGGGTCACTGGAAGGCCAGCTGGGGGGAGAAGGATGGAGTGTCCTGGGACAGCTCTCCTCCAGGAGGAGGGTGGGAATGCACACCAGTGCCTGCTGGCCCCTGGCAGAGGCTGGGAGCACACTAAGATGTTGGTGCTCAGTGCTCAAGGGGAGTGGCAGATGTCAGCATACACCTTGATGTCCGGACGCCACCCCACAGAAAACCAGGAAATGCCCTGGCTGGCTGGAAGATGGTCTCCAGGCCTCTGCTGCTGCTGAACCCATGACCGCACACCTCAGTGACACCGCGGCCAAATGTGGCGCTGGGCCACCCCCACCAGTGCCTTCCCCCAAGGAGGAGAGGGACCCATCTGGTGAAGGGGATGCTGGATTACCTGGGAGGGGCCACAATATGAAGTGAGTAGCTGGCGTTGGGGATGGGCAGGCAGTCGGGAAGGGCATAGGAGTCCTGAAGGTAACCAGGGAGAAGGGGAGGTGAAAAAAAAATCTAAACAGTATCTATAAATGAAACACAATTCATTTGATAGATATTTTTGTATTGAACAACTTTTGTGCTCAAAGTACCATGCTATAATTTTTCAGGTTAAAGTTATTTGCTTTTGTTTGTTAGAAAAAGTGAAAAATAATTGAACTTTCTGCTGCTTTTTGCTAATTATAAAAAACTAAAAGGTAAATATAAATGAAAAACTACTCATTTTGTAAATATTTTTGTGCTAAAACAAATGTCATGCTCAAAGTACCATTCTATCATTTTTCAGTTTAAGGCTATTTGCATTTGTTTGTTACAAAAAGTGAAAATAATTGAACTTTCTGCTGTTTTTTGATAATTATAAAAATAACTAAAAGACACATATAAGTAAAACACTACTCATTTTGTAGATATTTTTGTGCTGAACAAATGTCATGCTATAATTTTCTGTTTTAATATTATTTGCATTTGTTTGTTGAAAAGTGAAAATAATTGAATTTACTGTTGCTTTTTACTAATTTTTAAAAACTAAACAGTATCTATAAAAGAAACACAAATCATTTTGTAGCTATGTTCGTGTGCTAACAATTTTGTGCTCACAGTACCATGCTATAATTTTTCATTTTAAAGTTATTCGCATTTGAATATGGTTAGCACAGCTAGAATACATCTGCACAGCTGGGCTTCTGTCTTCAATGACATCATCAAGGTAGCCATTTTAGGAATCTAAGAGCAGGATTTTTGAATCAGGAGAGTCTGTGTTTACAATTTTCAAATATCATGAAACTGCATTTATCCTGCTTTAATAAATGCAGTTTCAGTATAAATGTAAACAACAGCCTTTCCTTTGCAAGCCTATGGAGTCATTTAAAAAAAAAAGTGTAAAAAAGATGGTTTAGGTATCCTTTAATAGAGTTTTTTTCTGAAGGAAAAAAGGAGGTTGTCACAGTTGGCTTAGAAATAGCATTGTAAACCTGGCAAGGGTTAGGATGGAGAGAATGAAAAAAAAAGTCATGGTGCGCAGCATAGGAGGGACCTCATAAAACAGATTCCACAGGTATGTAAATATTTTTATTAATTGTAACAGAAACTTACTCTTTTAGAAAAGCATTGTTCATTGCACTGCTGCTTTAAGTTGTGTTAAAAAAGGAGGCAAATAAAACAACCAGCAATGTCAATGAATTCCCGAGAAGGTAAGCAATCCATAAATATGGGTTTCAAGTAGAAATAGTATGATGCAAAAGGTTTCACAGTGTCTCTTTAATGGCATTGGTCCTGTTCCCATGGATGTTAACTTTTCCTGAAAAAAATTGCTGATTTTAGGCCCTCTCTACAAAGCAGTTTGCCATTAGACAGAAATAGTTAAAGTGTTTTGTGGGTATGGTCCGTGGTAGTAGAATGACAGACACTACATTTCATCAAATTCTGTTCTTCAAACTTTCCTTTTTTTCTCACACAGTATTTACCAACCACCATCTGAGTAGTTATCATCATCCATCATTCGGTCAGGATCAGCTGTTATGCATTTGTAGGGATATGAAAATCTTTCCTTATTAACTTTAATAAATGTTAATGTGTACATTTTCTGGCAGTAACCTATTTCTGGTGTCTCTCCAATATTGCCAGCTGTACAAAACATGCATTCTGAAGAGACATTTGTTTCAGGACAAGCAATATATACAGCTCAGGCCATATTAATTTTTTTTACCTCCAGTATTCAAAAGGACATGCATCAATAGGAATAAGTGGCTCTTGCAGGTAACTGTCTACCACGATGGACAGAGAACGCTCAGAGGAAGAAGCAACGTAATTTGGTGTGGCAGTGATCTGCAAAAGGTTTTGACAGAGATTTAGATTGCTACTAAGGGTGGAACTGGGAGTTGTGAAAGAAATGCTGCTCACATTTGATGATTTTTCCTGTCCTTTATCTCTTCATGAAGACAGACCTGCATGTTGTGGAGATGAGAAGCTACTGTGTGTATCTGTGTTGGACTCCAGTGAGTGCTGCAACTTGTCTAACAGCAATTTGTAGTCCTCTACATTATCTGTTTATGGAAGATGCATATCCTTGAACTTGGGATCTAAGAGAATTTCAAAGTATGTAGTGTTTTGATTTGGTTATTGCAACTAATTTCTCATCCAGTACCCTGTAAGTGGGTGGTTAAGGGCAAAAAAGAGCTGCCAATCACCATACAAAGTTATGTCATCAAGAAAGACCTCCTAGACACCTTTAAAACCGCCCTATCCCTAGTGGACAGGTCACCCATAAATGAGCTTCTGGACATAGATCACGCTATGAAATTTTTCTCAGACAAGTTCCATGACATGTATGATATCTATTCCCCTGTGAGGAAAAGAAAAGTCAGAGGAAACACAAATGGGTGGATCACTCGGGACCTCCTCAAACAGATAAGGGATGGGATAATCTTTGGTGCATGGCCAAGAACATGGGCAACCTGGCTGACTTTCAGAAGTACAGAGCAGCTTGAAATAGGTGCACAAACCTAACCAGGCTGGCTAAGGCAAAATACTATAAGGAACAACTGGATCAGAACTGGTGAAATATGAAAAAGTTCTGGGAAAATATCAAGGACCTTCTTGGTAAAGAGGATAGGAAACTCCCCTCAATGCTGAATATCAATGGCACTCCAACTATGGATCCTCTCACAATTGCTGAATCCTTTAACCAATCCTTCACTGACCTTAGCTCTGTCCTCCCCCCAGACTATCTCAAAGCTGCTGATCCAGCAAAGTTGGCATCTTGTAAAGTACCCAGTTGCCCAAACTTACCTCAAATATGTCACTGTCAGGGATGCCAGAAAATACGTACGTAAGGTACTAAGCAAGACAAGGCTCGTCAATAACAACATCGATATGAAGCTAGTGGCTGTTGCTCTCAACTAAATCATTGCCCCTATTACCAAAATATTCAATAAATCACTCACCCTGGTAAAATTCCCAACAGTGTGGAAGCTGGCTCTGGTGACCCCAGTTCCAAAAGGTGGTGATCGCACGTGCACTGCCAATTACTGGCCAATCTCGATTCTCTCCCCCCTTTCAAAAGTGCTTGAGAGAATAGTGGCTGATCAGGTCTCAGAATATCTTCAGAATTACAACCTCCTGTGCCCACAACAGCATGGCTTTCGTAAGAGCCACAGCAGGACTACTGCACTAGTCGAATTCTCCAACTACGTTCACAAAGTTATGGATGATGGCAGTTATGTAGCATCTATTTTTATAGATCTCACTAAAACCGTTGATACTGTCAGCCACCCATCTTACTGGAACAGCTGCTGTCCCTGGGGTTCACCTCTGAAGCTGTACACTGGTTCAAAGACTACCTATCCTGCAGATATCAGAGCATCAAAATAGGCTCAGCCACCTCTACTGCCAGGGAAATTTGTCTCTGGGTTCTGCAAGGCTCTATTTTGGGCCCACTCCTTTTTTTAGTTTATTTCTGAATAGTCTGTCAGAAGCCTGCATGAGCAAAATCATCCTGTACATGGATGATGCAGTTATTCTAAGTAGTAGCCCCCAGCCGGATCAACTGCAAAAGGAGTTACAGTCCACTTTCTTCGACTTGGAAGACTGGTTTAAGACACGGAAGCTTCTCCTTAACTACAAGAAGACTAAATTGATGCTGATTTCTAGCCTGCAGCATAAGAAGGTGTATTCAGTCATGCTCATTGTCAACAATAAATCAGAATTTATTGAGCAAGTGCATAATTTCAAGTACCTGGGGGTCACCATTGATGACCCCCTCTCCTTCACACAGTATATTGATCAGGTTGTAAAAGTGGCAACTATCAAACTAGTGGTTTTTCATAGACATAAACACTATCTTACGCCTGCAGCCTTGAGATTAACTGTCTCCAGTTCCATCCTTACAATCATTGATTGCGTACTGGTAGTCTATGGTGCTGCATCCGACACCGTGCTCAGATGGGTAATGACTGCACTCAACAAGGCCTGCAGGCTCACCGTCAGAGCTGACAACTCAACTTATTCCTGTAAACTCTATGAGCAAACCAATTGGCTCTGTCTAACAAACAGGATTAAGTATCAGATGTGCCTACTGGGTAAAAAAGCACTGCTAGGCAAAGCCCTGCTCTGTATCAAGGACTTACTCTTTGCTAGTCACATGAGCTACCAGACTAGGAGAATGGACAGGGGTTCTTTGACCATTCTGTTTAGGAAAACAACCCTAGGACAGCGGTCCTTCATGTATAGGACACCTCTCTGGCTAAATGATATCCCAGTGCATATTTTCAGTAATAGCATCCTCCACACCTTTAAAGCTGAACTGAAGCAGCACCTCACAGTTTCTGGGCCCTGTACTTGCAGGCTCCTGTAGATCCTGCCCCACCTTACTGTATCCCTTTTCCCTCACTGATTAATGTTGAAATAAGGGTTGGTGCCCCTCCTCATCTTGATTCTTAGCAGTGGTCTGCTCTTCATGGGGGATAGTGCCCCTCCAATCTTTTGGTCCTAGCACTTTCCTTATGTGTGTTGCCCAATAATGTCATTAGATCACCTTGTGCCAAGCACCACCCGCTCGCCTTCCCTGGTAACCCCCCGTTTCCTCCGTTCTCTCAATTCAACACTTTTAAGCTCCACCATGGTCGCAACCCCTCCATTACATGACTTCTTCCTTCTTCAGGTTACCTGATAACCCTATTCACCCTCAACATTCCTCCTCCTCCCTCCCTACTGCATCGATAGGAAATAACGACAAAGCCTTCTCCTGGCTGCCTTACCTTGCAGGGAGAATTAGCCTATGTTAAAGCCAACTCCTCCCCCCCTTTGATAGGAAATAATGACAAAGCCTCCTCCTGGCTGCTTTTCCCCATGCTACTCTAGCTTCTCAAATCTATAGCACTTGCCATGTATCTTGTGATGTACAAAATTGCAATAGGCAGTATCTTTATATGAGTTAGCCTACAATTGTAAATAGATCAATTGCTGTTATATCCTGTATCTTTTGTCTCTGTAATTGTGTACCCATACCCTGTAACTTACCTTGCTCTGTTGTCCCCATGTCAAGACATGGAACCTTTGAAAAAGAACATTGTGCTCAAAGGTTATTTCTGAATGATGAAATAAAAAATAAAATAAATACAATTTTGGAAGCTCTCAGACATTCTGTTTGCAAGATTTCTGTGCTGCTGCCAACATCTTGTCTCATCTTCAGATCTGTCTCTTTCTATCTGTAGAGTCAGAACACTCAGATAATGTGGGATAACCTGACACAGAGGTGTATATTCTGAAGACATGTGCCCTGTAGCCATCTCAAAAGGAGCTAGGATGCAGCACACTGTCTCCATTAACTTCCACTGCAGCACAAAACGCATAATGCCATCACTACTAATGTAGCCGGAGCAATGTTCATGTACAGCTTGTTTTTGTTCCAAGAGGTGCTGCAACATATAAAGAGTTGAATTCCTCCCAATAGAAACATTTGTAATCAGTTTTTGTGGGACAGATTGTGTTTTTTGCATTTTGGATAATGTCCATATAGTCTTAGTTGAATGAGAAGAGTGAGTAGCATTTTTTTTCAAACAGCAGTCATACCATCAAGTTGTGTTTCATTGTTCAGGAACCCAGTGACAATTATATGTAAGCAATGTGCAGAGCAGGAAGCATGCATGAACCCTCCATCCTGCACTGCTTTCAAACTGATGGCTCCATTGTCATCTACTATTAAGCCACAATAAAGCCTCATTTAGACCATGAGAATAAATCCAGTCATTAAGGAGCTCATTTAGTTCTTGCAGGATATTTGCAGCTGTATGACTTCACCCAAACTTCTTTATTTGCAGCAGTGCCATCTTTTGGGTGATTGTTTTAAAGAAGCACACAAAAAAAAAACTGACATAATGAGTGGTAAGGACATGTAATCTATATTCTGACTTCTGGTCCACATATCTATTGTGGCATGAATGACCCCATCATCTGCATTTATAAGTGCAGCATCATTATTATTATTAATGCCTCTGATAAATGTTTGGTATTTCAACATAGGCAAAGTACCTTCAATGAGGAACACTGTAGCAAGACTCTGCAGGTTTCATGACCTCCCTAAAATCTTCATGATCTACTAAAGAGTATAGGATTAGGACTCCAGCTAACATTCCCCAATTTTATGATTATGATGAAGACCCTTTGGATGACTTTTGTTAAACATATTCTTTCTCTCAAATGCCTAAGACAATGTTAATTGCTTGCAACATGGCCCTGCTGGTTTATTAGACACTGTGCTTTGTTTACCAGATGAACTTTGGGGTAGTGGAGGACTTATACATTCAGTGCCATCACTAGAAATGCAACTGGTGAATAACAACATTGATGATAACATCAGCACAGCTAACATTCATCTATTTGCAGATGATACTGTGCTGTATGTTGTCAGGCCCTCCCCACAACTTGCTTACCATGAAATTCAACGTCAATGTGACCTCCTTCAACAAAACCTGCTCCGTATAAAGTTCCTCCTCAATGCTAAAAAAACTAAAATCATGCTCCTTTCTCCTAACAACTAAGATATACCTATCAATCCCTCGGATGCAAACTATCATATCAAGACCATTCTTGGCGAGACGCTTGAACCAGTCGAGAAATGTAAATATCTCTGTTTCTGGGTAGATAGTAAGCTATCCTTTGTTACATATATTGAGGAAACTGCCAAAAATTATGCCAAAGGCTCAATCTCTTTACAGAATAAAACATTTGCTCACCTATGATGCCAAAATCAGACTAGTCCAAACAACCTTTCTCCCGCTGATAGACTACACGGATTCTTTCTGTACAGCCATAGTCCCAAACCAGCCATGTCTACTTTAGATATGTTTTGTCACAGGGCTGTAAGATTTGTCACTAATGCCCCTTCAATATTCACCATTATTCTTTACCGGCAGATTGGCTGGCCCTCCTTAGTACTAGGAGGTGAAGAAATGCATCCCTCTGGGTGTTCAGAGCCTTAACTGCAAAACTCCTTCCCTATATGCTCTCTGTTTAAATGTGCTCCTTGTGTGTATATACTCTCAGAAAGCTCTCTTACATGACATTTGACATTCCCAGGATTAGAACTCTATTTGTTCCTCATCCATGAGTCCTGCTTTGTCGACTCTGTGGAACACACTGCAAAAATCTTTGAAACTCAAGTACACTATTGGACTATATACCTTTAAGTCCCTGCTTAGAACTGCGCTTGAAGGATGAATGTAATAGCTATGGATGAACCAGCATGCTGGATCTACTAATCTTACCCCTTGGGTGTTCTTAGCACTTATACTTTCTCTTTCATCCTCCACTTTTCTAATCTGGGCCTCCTTTTATTTCTATCTTTTTGGTCTCTACTGCCCCTAACTCCCCCATCCTCACCTACTCCATTCTGTGCTTCAATCACTTTTCAACCCTCTCCTCTATTCCTTCTACCTGTGCTCCTCCTTTCACCTTACTATACCACTGTTACTAGTACTTTCCCCTGCTGTTGACCTTGTCATCTTTTGCTTAACCTTAGAGCAGACTAGTATTACCCATCTCTATTGTACCAATCTTTTCTCTTTTATTTAAATTTTTCCTTTTATTCGCCAACTTTGCACATGTTTGCTTTTAGTTCTGTTTGTATGAATCTTGTGATTGTTGAATTACATTTGTGTTTGAACTTTATTTGTTGTATATCTGTCCTCCAGGATCTCCTTGCAAATGAGCTGTCTCAATGATGTTATCCTGGTGAAATAAAATTTAATTGAATTGAATTGAAATTGGTGCTAATGATGTTGGAGGTAATTGTGGTCCTAGGGCTGGCAGTGGTTCTGTCTGCATCAAATTCACACAATTCACTATCTATTTCTACATTCTGACCCTTCTCATTAGTGATCTGGGACGTGGTAGTGGAGGACACGAATTGTGGCTGATCATGATCAAGCAATACTGAATGTGTCTTCAGATGGTGTTTTAGAGCTGTAGTGCTACGACATGAAACAACTTTATCATGGCTTACTCTTCATTTACAGATGGTGCAGATTGCTCTGCAGTGGTCAGTTTCACTGTCTGAAAAATAGTTCCACAATGCTGAAGTGACAGACTTGGTTCAAGTGTCAGGAAGATAACTGAAAACTGTACCACATTTTTTTTTCAACTGGTGCGAAATGAACTCAGGCCATCTATACTTTTTCTACCTATGGTGCTAGTAGAGTGGCATTTGAGGGATTTTCATTTGGATCCAATGTAGTAGTAGAAGAAGTGGTGAATTTCACCTTCTCATTGCAAACATTTGTGGATCCTTTTGCAATCGCACTACCTGATGCTTTCTCAGTAGCCTCACTCATTTGGCTTGGGAGAAGGGCTGTTACTTCACCAGTCAGTAAAGCATCAGACTCAGCAAAAAATCTATTATCTAAGTCACAGTAACTGTCACTTGCACTACTCTTACTGCTAGTCAGAGGGATTTTAATAGCATGAACAGCATAACTTATAGTGTTTCTACGAGTGACACCAGCAGCTGCACATGTTTTCTTAATAGGTCCCCCTTTTCCACAGTTTACTGTAGCTGTTTTGGTGCTTGTATTATCACCTAAAATATTTGCACAATTTTTCCTATCACCATCACCTGAATCAGAACAACCACCACCACCACTACCTGCAGCAGCAGAGCCAGATGCTCACTTGTGTTGTCAGTCATAATAGCACCAGTGACTGTGCACAATTCCTGCCTTTACAAAATTGTGTGGCTTAAATTATAAATTTGCTTTTGGCTTTATGACAGTGTAATCTGCAGTGGAGTTAATCAAAGCAAATATGAAGTTGTATGGATCCCAGTTCAAGACTTACAGAATGGACATGGGCAAAGCACTGATATTAGGAATTGAAATTCTCAATAAAAATGCTTTTTGTCACTATTGAATTTGTCTTTGTCTGTCTCTAACCTGCATCACCCAAAATATATCAGGAATTTATTTAAGATATAACAGTATGACCGCTGGGTGGAACACGTCATTTCATAATCACAGTTGGTTAGTATGCCACGAAAGAATCACACATAATGAATACATGATTTGTCCCTCCTCCCCTGTCACCCAAAATATTTCTCGGATTTGAGATACCAGACTGGGCACAGTGCAGTCCAAGTTTACACAGCAGCACAGTTGGCTAGTACGCTACATGGGAGTCATAGATAATGACTAAATGGTTTGTCTTAGCCTCCTTCCTTGTCACCCAAATATTTGTGGGATTTGAGATGCCACACAGGCACAAACTGGCAAAGAGCAGTCCAAGGGAACACAGCAGCCATTTGGCTAGAACACCATGCAGAAGTCACAATGACTAAATGATTTGCCTCGGGCTCCTCCCCTGTCACCCAAAATACTAATGGGATTTGAGATGCCACACAGGCACACATTGGGCACAGTGCAGTCCAAGGGAACACAGCATCACAGTTGGCTAGTACACCACACAGGAGTCACAGATAATGACTAAATAATTTGTCTCCCTCTCCTCCCCTGTCACCTGAAATATTTCAGATGCCACACAGGCACACACTGGGCACAGAGCAATCCAAGAGCACAAGGCACAGTTGGCTAATACACCATGCAGAAGTCACAGATAATGAGTAAATGATTTGTCTCAGTCTCCTCCCCTGTCACCCAAAATATTTGTGAGATAGTGGGATTTGAGATACCACACAGGCACACACTGAGCACAGTGCAGTCCGAGAAACACAGCACAGCTGGCTAATACACCACATAGGAGTAACAGATAACAAATAAGTGATTTGTCTCAGTCTTCTCCCCTGTCACCCAAAATATTTCTGCAATTTGAGATGTCACACAGGCACACACTGAACACAGTGCAGTCCAAGGAAACACAGCACAGTTGGCTAATACACCACACAGGAGTCACAGATAATGAATAAATGATTTGTCTCAGTCTCCTCCCCCGTCACCCAAAATACTTGCGGGATGCTTGGATTTGAGATGCCAAATGGGCACACAGTGAGCACAGTGACTGACAAGTAGAACACGCAGGAGTCAGATATGTCCTCTAGGAATCTTTTGAAAAAATGTCATACTGAATAAACAAACACAAAAATCTGGTCTCTGTGTCTGTGTGTCTGTGTCTGTGTCTGTGTCTGTCTCTGTCTCTGTCTCTCTCTGTCTCTCTCTCTCCCCCTTCCTCCCCCCTCTCTCTCTCTCTCTCTCTCACTGAGAGTGCCAGTCTCCACCACCACCACTGCCTGTCCCTCCCTCCTTAACCTTCCTTTTTTGTAATATATATATATTTTCTTTTGTAGTTATAGTATGTTCTACAACCCTGAATCCACACAATGAGGAAATATTTTTTTTTAACTCAGGAGGGCTTTTTTGGTGGAATGATAATCCTCCAATGAAGAGAGGTAGCAGCTAGCAACCTTCTTCCATCCCCAAAGCCTGTCCCTCCCTGCCTTGTTTCTTTCACTATTCTGCATTTCTTCTGTTATTTGTTATTTTTTTCTGCTAGTTTTTCTCCAACACAAAGAGGAAAATAAGGATTGTTTAATTTGATGTGGATTGGAATTGCGCTGGTGGACCCACGCTGCCCCCAGCCCAACAGTGAGGTCTGCTCTCAACTCCCCTCTGAACTAACTATGTAACAGAACAGATTTCCAGAGGCTACTACCACAATTCAGTCATCACATGACTGAATCACAAGCAGCACAATCACATCTTGTGAGTTTTCACTGGCTCCTAGTCCCATTACAAACACTGCGCACCCACCAGTTCCATCAGACCTCCAACCAATCATTTCTTGCCACACAGCAGTAGCCAACCCCTAACCCTTAGTTCCTTCTCCTCCCACAAAAGCCCAGTGTGCATTTGCGCAAGCTGCAAGGCTCATCCCGCCATCCCCTGAATGACAGATGGCACAGGCCCGGCCCTCTTGAATTCCCCCCAGCTTCCAACCACCATTGCAATCCAAAGTTGTGCTGCACAGTCAAAATAAAAAAATAAAGAATAGAAGGTTTAAACCACTCTGTGAACTCTCTAGTATTTGAGTTCTAAATTAGAACTCGAACACTAGAGTTCAAGCACGGTTCAAATCTTTTTGAACTAGTTCTGACAACCCTATTCAGTCTATGTTGGAGCTGGAAGTCAAGTGAATAGTGCAGCCCTATTGTGCTAGTCCCAAAACCAGCCAGGACCATCTGCTTTTAGATGTCTGTAAAGTTAATACTGCACCCAAGTTGACACATGCCTTCCTATATGCCAATGGTGGATGAACTTTTGATCAACTAAGGAATGCCCTTTACATCAGTACCCTGGGCCTGACCAAGGGTATTTGCAAATCCTATTAGCTCCAAGTTCTGTGAGAAAATCTCCTTTGTTACCTCGTGTGGCCTATATCAGTTTCCTGTGCTTCCCTTTGGATTGCATGGTGGTAGTGGTGGTAGTAATAGTAGTAAACTTTATTTATATAGGACTCAATCCAAGGGACTCTGAGTGCTGAACAAAACTGCAGACATTAGATAACAATGAAAATAAAACATTCACAATAAACAATTAAAACTAACAGTATGATGCTAGTCAGTAGGTGAATTTCTGACAAAATGTTAAATAGTGCCATAAGCCTCCTGAAAGGGAAGGATTCTAGGAAGAAGAGATCAAGGGGAGAGAGGATTCATGCCAGGAGATAGGAATTCACCTCCATGCTATTTTACACCTCCAGATCACACAGCAGGAGCGCTCCATAGAACGGAGAACAGAGCAGAACTTGGGAGCTCCATGCAGGGCTAGAGCAGCCACCAATCAGGAGTGAGGCTGCACCACCAGCCCTCACTGAGGGACCAGTCGGGTCACCCCCCAATAACCCTTTTATTTGCCAGGGCTGATTTAAGCAACACTCCATCCCAGGTGTGGTACTCAATGGAGAAGAGAGCAGGGGGAGAAAGGATTCATGCCAGGAGCTAGGAATCCCCCCAACACAAACACACACTATTTTACAACTTCAGACCACACAGCAGCAAGAGCGCTCCATAGAATAGAGAACAGAGCTGAGCTTGGGAGCTCCTTGCGAAGCTAGAGCAGCCACCAATCAGCAGCGAGATCCCCCCAGCCATCGCTGAGGGACCAGTTGGGTCGCACCCCTGATAGCCCTCTTCCTGTTCTTCTATTTAGCTGTACATCCATTAAGTGGCCTCCCGCACTGTAGCCCCCTCCTCATGCGAAGGACCAGTGCTGTAAGGACTTCTGACAGTCTGCCCACCTGCATCAGCCCAATGAGGCAACTGGACAGCTACACACCTGCAGCTCAAGAAGCCAGTGGGGAGCAATGAAGAAGTAAGATAGAAGGTAGCAGGATATCAGGATGGCAACCCTATACCAGAGGTACTTTTCTGTTTAATCTCCTGTATCTGCACACACTGTAAAGCAGTGAGAAGGTCAGGGTCACGTTAATAAAAAGGATCCTGAAGTAGGAGTAAAGAGAGAGAGAAAAAAAAAGGTAGTGGCGAAGTTAGGTCTAACAACAGTTTGGGTATAGGTGGAAACACGCTATCTTAGGTTGGAGTAAATAAGGGTTTAGAGAACAAAACAAAACAGGCAGGGTAGAGGTGAGTTAGGGTTAAGCAATAGTCTGGGCAAGTCTGGTAAAAGGGTCTAAAGGAAGCAAAACAGAAAAACAGGCAAGGTAGAACATAGTTATGTTGGGAGTGGTGCAGTGCAGTGGTTGTGGGATGGCAGTCTTCAGGAGACTTTCTGGAGACTGCAGTTCTGCCCATCTGCATGGCACCCCCTGGGCCATGGAGGGAGGTTACAGACTCCCAGGCCAAGTTGGCTAGGATCCGGGTGCCTCCATCCCCACCCAGGAGCTGCCAAGTCTCCCGTGTAGCCTCAAAGGATGCCAAGGAAAAGGAGTGGCTGGACTATGGTGGGCTTAGGAAGGGTGAGGGGTGGTGGGTCAGAGACACATCTCCCACATGGTAGCACTACAAAATAAATTCATATGCTGCTCTAGCAGGGTGGGACTGTCCTACAGAGGCACCTGCAGCAGTGACCAAGGAGGATGTGGGGGGTGCTCCATAGTGGGGACCCCAAAGTGGGTGATAGAGGACCCCAGAGGAGGAGGAAGTAACTCCTGGCTGGGGACTCAATTGTTAGTGGGATAGATTTGGGTACAGGAAGGAAGGGTGGGGAGGTTAGGTGCCTACCCAGTGCCATTGCTTGGAGGGATGAGGAGCAGATCCTGAGGATCACTAGGGAAGCAGGAAGACAGGGAGAGCTGGATGTCATGGTCCACCTCGGACCAATGACCTGGCTAGGGATGAGGCAAAAATAGTACAGGAAGAGTTCAGGGAGTTGGGGAGGGGTCCTAAGCAGGTAGCATGCTCCGTGGCCTTTTCTGAAGTGCTACCTGTCTATGAAAGGGGGAAGGATAGGGTACTGTACCAGGAAGGAATGGTGCAGACAGGAGGGGTTCTAGCACATTGGGGATTGGGTCCCACCTGGAGGGATAGAGGCCTATACTGGGAGATAGCTCATCCATCCCGAGAGGGGAACTATAGTCTCGATGAACAGTTTAAATGTTACATTGATGGGCATTTAAACTAGCTGAGGGGGTGGAGGAAGGAAACAGGAAGACAAAAACTGTCCCCCCAAACTGAAACAGACAGTAGGGTGAGACCTAAGGGAAAGAAATCCCCAAAGGCACCCAACAAAAAAGGAAACAAATTGGTAGAAGTGAAAAAAGATGGGACTGAGAGCAGAGAGGGTAAGGGGAGAAGGGAAATGGGAACAGGGGATAATGACAAACAGGGTGGTAGCACATTCTGGATGGCCATGTGTGCAAATGCTCTAAGTCTGGGAAACAGAATCCCAGACCTAGATGCCATCATGGCAGAGGCTGATCTGGATATTGTTGCCATTACTGAGTCATGGTGCAATAAGAACCATGGCTGGGATATAACCATACCAGGCTACACACTGTTTAGAAAGGACAGAGGGAAAAAAGGGTGGTGGAGTGGTTCTTTATGTGAGGGATAGCATAAAGGCTACTGAGATACAAGGAAATCAGGAAGGGGTAGAGGTACTGTGGGTCACCCTAGAAACAGGGAAGGGAGCCACTATTCACACTGGTGTGATTACAGACCCCCAACATGGGGTTGGGGGGGGGAGTTGGATAAGTTTCTAGTGGAAGCCATCCAAAAGGTGGCAAACAAGGGAGAGGTGCTGTTGGTGAGGGACTTCAATCTGCCAAATGTAAATTGGAGCATCCCAGCTTCAGCTTCAGTCAGGAGCAGGGACACCCTAAACTCCCTACAGGGAGCATTCCTCAGGTAACTAGTAAAAGAGCCCACTCATAAGGAGGCAGTACTGGACCTTGTACTCACCAATAGGAACAGTGTTGCAGACGTCACAGTGAGTGGCCACCTGGAGACCAGTAATCACCGTACACTGTGGTTCAGTGTAAGTGCTGTGGCAGTAGCGAACCACACAAAGGTGAGGGCCCTGGACTTCCAGAGAGCGAGTTTTAAAAAGATGGGGGAATGCCACAGGATGCCCTAGTTGGGGGGGCACTTGGGGGGAGTGGAAGAACAGTGGGCACATATAAAAGGAGGCATGGAGAAGGCAACAAGCCTCTGCATCGGACAAGTAAGCAAAAGCAGAAGGAAACAGAGACCACTGTGGTTCTCAAAAGAGATGGTTGAAGGTAGGCAAACAAAGTTTGCATTCAGGAGGTATAAATTGATACAGAGAGGAAGACAGAGATGTGTTTCAGGAGAAACAGAGGGAGGTAAGGAAAGCAATTGGAGTACAAAGGCACAGACAGAGGAAAAAATAGCCCAAGCAGTGCAGAAAAAGGACAATGTATTTTTCAGGTATGTAAGTGAAAAGAGAAAGACCAGGGGAAGGGATAGTAAGGATTAGAAAGGAAGAAGGGATTGCGTAGAGGGGAACCAGGAAAAAGCAGGCATCTTGAACAAGTACTTTTGTTCAGTGTTCACAGAAGAAGGGAAAGGAGAGGGACCACAGGTAAGGGCCAGGAGCATTGAAGGAAGGGAGGTAGACACCAGTCCATTTACAGAGGAGAGGGTTCTGAGGGAACTTGCAAATCTGAAAGTGGACAAGACAATGGGGCCAGACAGAATGCATCTTAGGATATTGAAGGAGCTCAGGAATGTGCTTGCTGCACCTCTGACAGCCCTGTTCAACCATTCACTGGAGCACTGAAGACAGGAATTGTTCCAGAAGACTGGAGGAGAGCCAATATAATCCCACTTCTCAAAGGTGGAAGCAAAGGCCTGGTGGTGCTGAGGGTTGAGGCGCTGGATGCCACACCTCATGCTATGCTGGTGACCCAGGTTTTGGGAACAACCTCGGGTCATCAGGGTGCCAGCGTGGGGGGGTTGAGCAGGACTGAGCATGCCAATGGGAATCTCTCCTCTTCCGGGGGTGGTGAGGGTGGTTGGCATCCCCTGTAGTTCTGCTCCCAACGGGTGGCGGTCCGGGTGGGTAGCATAGGCAGAGAGGGTGTGGCAAAAACAGTTGTGGGAGGTGGAAGGCGCTGAGCTGGTGCCATGGGGTGCATAGCATGCCTCCACACACCGCACATCCGTGTGCCGGGTCCTAGGGCGGGGGAGTTTAGGGGAGAAAACCAGTAAAATACCTATGTGTCCCCATCAGCAGTTGGCAGGAGGAAGCGACAGGGACCAAAGAGCTATGTAAAAAAAAAGTGGAAGCAAAGAGAAGGCTGGCAACTATAGGCTAGTCAGCTTAGCTTTGATGGTGGGGAAAGTAATGGAATCACTACTGAAGGGGAGGATTGTGGAATATGGGAATCCAGTAGCCTTCAGGATCTGAGGCAGCATGGATTCACTGTGGGGAGATCATGTCAGACAAATCTGTCATATTTCTTTGATTGGGTGACTAGGGAATTGGATCAGGGTGGAGCGCTGGATATGGCCTACCTAGATTTAAGTAAGGCATTCAACACCGTTACACATAGGAGACTCGTAAACAAGCTGGGAAGCCTATGAGTCCTAAGGTGGTAAACTGGGTGAGAAGTTGGTTGGGGAACAGGAGACAGAGGGTGGTGGTAAACAGGGTTCTTGCTGAAGGAGAGAGGATGACAAGCAGTGTGCCACTGGGATGAGTACTGGGACTGGTCCTCTTCAATGTCTTTATTAACAACATTGCAGAGGGGCTAGAAGGGAAGGTATGCCTCTTTGCAGATGACACTAAAATCTGTAATAGGGTAGACACTCCAGGAGGGGTAGAAAAAATGAATAGTGATCTAGGAAAGTCAGAGGAGTGGTCAAGGGTGTGGCAGCTAAGTTTCTCATGCCCTTTGGGTACAGAAACCTGGGACGGAGCACAAAATGGGGGGGTAGTATCAACTACCACCAAACAGGAAAGGGACCTGGAAGTAATCATATCTGATGACCTAAAGGTGGCCAGACAGTGTGACAAGGCAGTGGGGGGAGCTAGTGAGATGCTAGAGTGCATAAGGAGGGGTATCACCAGCAGAAAGAGAGAGATGGTGTTACCACTGTAAAGATCACTGGTGAGACCTCACCTAGAATACTATGTCTAGTTCTGAAGACCACATCTTCAGAAGGACATAGACAGGATAGTGGCGGTCCAGAGGAGGGCAACCAAAATGGTGCATGGTCTGCATCACAAGCTCTATGAGGAGAGACTGAAAGACCTCAATATGTACACCCTGAATGGAGAAGTAGGATATGATAGAAACATTCAAATACCTCACAGGTATAAATAAAGTTCAAGAGTGAAGCGTTTTTCAGAAAAAAAGATGCTGAAAAACAAGGGGACATGCTATAAAGCTGGAAGGGGGACTCAGGGGAGATGCGAGGTAGTACTTCACAGAAAGAGTGATGGATGACTGGAACAGCCCTCAGCAGAGGTGGTAGGGGCAAAATAGCTTCAAGAATGTATGGATAGGCATAAGGGAATCTCAGAGGTAGGGAATGGGGTAAAGCCGGGGATCAAGTAGGGTCTGTGATGTTATAGCAGGTAGGGAAAATGGGCAGACTAGGTGGGCCTGCAGTTCTTATCTGCTGTCAGTATCTATGTTTCTATGGATTTTAGACCCCTTTAAAAGCATCCAGTGAGCCCTGGGAATCATGTTCCAAAGGGCAGCCAGTAGATTTATTTATTTATTTAGTTTTTGTTGACCGGGAAAGGAGGACTAGACAATTCTGCCTATTTTCAGCCTCGTCATGGGGGGGGGGATACGGGGATACAGATGGATGCCAACTGACATTGAACCAGATTAAACTGTTAGTGATAATTTTAGTCAATGGGGGAAAGTTGGCCAGGCCATCAGGGAAATTCCCCAGCTTTCCAGTGGTGTTAAGCAGGGGTGTCCCTTGAGCCCGCTGCTGTATATCTTTGTTCTGGACCCTTTGATATGGCATATTCTAACTAATTTTGAGATACATGGAATTAGAGGTATGTATGACCCCAGGAGATAAAATTGGTTGCATATGCTGATGACTTATGTCTCTTTTTAAAAAATGAGGATAGCATAGTCCCCATGTTGAAGGACATGGAAAAATATACTAAAATCTCTGGGGCAGGTTTAAAAATAAATAAGAGTATAGGTATAAGGGTTGAAACAACAAATATGGGAACCCCACAAATAGCTGGTATCACCATATCAAAAGAGACCATTAAAATATTGGGAGTATATTTTGGGGAAGGGGACATGGCACACAAAAATCAGGAAGATATTTCAAATATCTGTGAGGGGAAAGTGAACAGATGGAAAAATTGGAAATTTTCCAAAACTAAACAGATTTTTATCATTAAATAGTTTCTTGTGCCATGCTTATTATATGTAAATGCACTATTCACACTACCTTTAAAATGTGAAACAAAATGTTTAAGATTTTTTTTCAGATGTTATGGGATCACGGCTAAATCCAGTGAAATGGGAAGTGGCATGTTTGCCTAAACATAAAGGGGGCCTAAACATGCTAAGTACTGTAGTCTTTTTACACAATATTTTGTCTGAATTCTTCAACTGGCTGTTAAAAACACAAATTATTTAGAAAAGACCTGGCTGTTCAATAATTTAACCCTTTTTACAGCATGGACTAAAATACCTTTGAAAATCCATCCCAAATGGGAGATTCCGATTTGTCTAAAACCTTCTTTACAAAAGTTGTATGAATGGGGGTTCAGAGGTCCATATTGAGGGTAAATCGAGGAAAGCATTATATATCCAAGTTTTAGGTACCATGGGGCCTTCCACATCAGAATTTAAAGGTTGTAAAACTACAAAAGTAGATTTAGTGATTAATCAATTAATAAATAAAGGATTCCACACAGAATGTGTGATATTGTGCGGCTATGCTTGCATGGGGACTGGGAGTCAGGTAATAGCAAGCATAATGTATTAGAAGAAAGGAACTGCCCCTATCCGGAATGTATTAACCAGACTGAGACAATGGAGCATTTTCTATTATTATGTCCTTATTCTAAACAATTATGGACATATCTAGCTCAGAAATGGAGATTGTCATGGCTAAGCTCTATTGTATATGAAAATATTGCCTTAGGAGATTACTCAGACCTTATGCACAGCAGTCTGGATACCACCTTAAATGCATTTTTTTCCATTTTAAAGTTTTATCTTTGGCAAGCAAGAAGCCTTTTTCAGCAAAAGAGGCTGTCTTATGTTTCTTTTAGTAACTAATGTGAAACTGCATTTAAGGAAGTATATGATAAAGATATATGGAGGTGGAAGACTAGGTTTTCTGGCCAAGGCACCTAGCTTCACCTGAACTCTTTTCTTCTAGGCTGCTTGAAAGGACAGAGCAAACAACCTTACCAGAGCAAGGAAAAGGATTAAGGCTTCTTTTGGCTAGGCAGATTTACTGTGTGTTGTTATTTTTATTTTGTACTCACAGGAATTGTTACTGTTTGTTGCTAACATTTTATTGCTTTATATTTCTCTGATTCAAATTGTTGTTGCTGGGTATACTTTCTATTGCATTATTACAGGGTGTGCCTACAGGTGTGTGTTTACAGATTACTGCTGTAATCTTCTGATTCAAATTGTCTTTTGCAAGGTATATCTTCTGTTACTGCTTTATTTTTCTCTGTAGCAAAGTGTTTCTTACAGGGTATATCTTCTGTGAAATTATTACAGGTGGTGCTTTACAGGTTTTACAGTTGTATCTATCATTAGGATAAGCTTTCAGGGCTACTGCATTTGTTGCTGGCTGATTGTTTCTGCTCTTACCTCCTTGTTTCTTTTCTGTCCGTGGTTCTTCTTTTTCGGCAGGGAAGGGCCCAGCCACCCACCCCCATCCCAACCACCCTACACTACACTCCTTTATAGAGCAGCACAACTGTGACATTTCCTATAGCAAAGCAGGAAGGCGAGATCAGAGGGTATGCACACAGTGACCCTCATTTACAGGGCAATATTAATTTAACTTGTTATAACAAGTTATACCAAAAAACACACAATCAAACTTTTACTTGCATTTTCTTCCTTCTAATTACTCTGACCAGGTTATAAACCCAGCAACTTATCTGGACTGGATATCATTAACTGCAGGTACTGTGGAACACTTTTCAGAAGGGCAGTTTTACAGGACTTAGGGCACTGTCCTACATGTTGGGCCATTGGAGATTTAAGGGCTCAGCTACAGGCAGCATGGGCAGAGATTACGCACCTCAAATTGCATATTCAAGAGGAAATGTATTATAAGAACCACCCACCATTTCCCCAACATCCAACAGAAGCACCTCGACCACAGAAGGTAGTTGGTATGGGAGGTTAGCAGGTGGTTAGAGGGGCAAACTGGTGCCCCATCACTCAGTGCTTCCAACATACCACCTCCACAAACCATATAAAAACTACAAACAGGTATCTACCTCTATCTCTGAAATCAAACAAAGGGCAGAAGACACTGCAGAGCAGGACACTGTGGCACAGGAGCTAGCACAACAGAACTCACCCAAAACAGGAACCAAAACAAAAAAGCAAAATGGAAATCAAAAAACTTCTGATCATAGGAGACGCCATGATTTGGGGAGTTGATGCGATCTCCAGCCAGGGTAATGGTCAGATGTCTCCCAGGTACACCAGCATGGAGGGGCACTGACCGCGATTAGTTAAAATTGTCCAGGAAGCAGGAGAAAACATTGACATCCTGGTACACACACGGACTAATGATCTCACCAGCCAGTCAGCTGTGGAGACCAAAGAACACCTGATCAGGCTGGGTGACAAACTATCATCCATTTCATCTGGCATCGCTTTCTCTGAGATCCTGCCAGTCTGGGAGAGGGGGGCAGATGGATGGAATACCAGAGAAGGGGAGATAGAGGAGCTAAACATGTGGCTCAAGGGCTGGTGCCAGGAAAAAGGACACAAATTTGTAGGAAACTGGCAACAGTTTTGGTAGTGAAAGTTCTTTAAGTTTGATGGACTGCATCTGACTAAGGAGGGAGTCAGTGCATTGGGGCAGAAGTTTGACATCTTTGCAGAATATTTAAAATAGCAAATGGGGAGAGGGGTGCAGTACCCTATATGTCTAATGGAAGAACACCCTTCCCCTCAGCTAGTGGTCAAACAGGAGTTCAGCATGTTTGTAGTTCATTTGCATCACCAGGTAAGAAAAAAGTCCAGCTCCTCACACGATGCACAGGGAAACACCGACCTCACCCAACAACTAACACACCGAAATCTGGCCAATGGAAAATTATGTACACAAATGGTCGCATTCTAGGAAACAAGATCCCAGACCTGCAGGCAATAATGACAGAAGCTAAATCAGTGAGACATGGTTTACCAGTAACCACACTTGGGAGACCTCATTACCTGGCTATGTACTGCTCAGAAGAGACCGAGGTGCAAAAAGGGGTGGTGGAGTGGCCCTTTATGTCAAGGAAAATATCAAAGCTACAGAAATTCAGAATACACAAGGAACAAGAAGAACTGAGGGTCACCCTGAAAACAGGAAATGGGACAGTCAATATGAACTGGGTTGTGTACAGGCCTCCAGACCAGGGGAGGACATAGACACATTACTGCTAGAAGATATACAAAACATGACAGCTAAAGGGAGGTTCTGATAATTGGAGACTTCAACATGCCACATACAGATTGGTCAATACCAGCAAGAATATCTGCCAGAACTAGACACATGGTGGATTCCCTGCAGGGGGAGGGACTCAAACAACTGGTACAACAACCCACAAGAGACAGGGCTATCCTAGATCTAGTACTCACTAACAGGGAAAGGATCGCAGATCTCCAGGTAGAAGGTCACCTGGGGGCCAGTGACCATCACATGGTATGGTTCAATTTGGCCACTAGAACTAAATCATTCCATTCCAAGGCAAAAATATGGGACTTCAGAGGAGCTGATTTGATAAGATAACCAACAGAGTTAAGCTAGCCCTGGCAAAAAAAAAAACACAGGTGAGGGGGTACAGGCAAAGTGGGCAAGCATAAAGATGCAATACTTAAAGCAACATCCCATTGTGTTAGAGAGAAAAGGAAGTGCAAAGAAGAAGGAAACCACTTTGGTTCTCAAAAACAGTAGCAGAAAAGGTCAGATCCAAAAGGCTGGCCTTCAGGAAATATAAGGGAATGCAGCGGATGAAGATAGGGAGGCATACCAAACTTCCTAAGGGAAGTAGAGAAGGCAGTAAGGCAGGCAAAGGCCCAAACCAAGGAAACACTAGCACAAACAGTGAAAGAAGGTGACAAGACTTTCTATAGATACTGTACATTAGTGAAAGAAGAAAGTCCAGAGGGGGTGTTGCTAAGATCAAAGGGGATAAGGGGGCATGTGAGGAGGATGACCATGTAAAAGTATATATCCTAAATAGATACTTCTGCTCAGTATTTACTGAAGAGAAGGTAGGGCAGGGCCCACAGCTCAACACCATGGACACAGGGGGAGGGAGGTGTGCACTAGTCCCTTCACAAAAGAAAGGATCCTACAAGAGCTCGATAAGCTCAGGGTGGACAAGGCAATGGGACCTGATGGCATACACCCCAGGGTACTAAAGGAGCTAAGGGTGGAACTAGCAGAGCCATTATCAGAACTGTTTAGTGAGTCTCTGAGCACAGGAGAGGTCCCAGAAAACTGAAGAAGGGCTCATGTGATCACGTTCCACAAGAGTAGTAGCAGGGAGGAGGCAGGGAACTACAGACCAGTCAGTCTTACTTCAATAGTGGGCAAGATTATGGAAGCACTCTTTAAAGAAAGGATAGTGCAACACCTGGAATCCATAGGATCACAGGATCCAAGACAGCATGGGTTTACAAAAAGAACATCCTGTCAAACTAATCTCATAGATTTCTTTGACTGGGTAACCAGAGTGGTGGACCAAGGGGGAGCAGTTGATGTCACCTACCTTGACTTCAGCAAAGCTTTCGAAACTGTTCCACATAGAAGATTAATTAATAAGCCGGGTAGGCTCTGGGTGGTCAGAGTTGGTCAGTGGCAAACTGGTTGACTGGCAGAAAACAGAGAGTGGTGGTAAATGTTATACAGTCAGAAGAGATGTAAGTCACAAGTGGGGTACCTCAGGGATCAGTCCTAGGGCCAGTCCTCTTCAATATCTTCATCAGTGACCTTGCAGATAGACTGGAGGGTAAGGTATGTCTGTTTACAGATGACACCAAGATCTGCAACAGAGTAGATGATCCAGATGGCATGGGCAGAATGAGAAAAGATCTAGATAAACTAGCAAAATGGTCAGAAGAGTGGCAACTAGAGTTTAACACAAAGAAGTGCAAGATCATGCACCTAGGGAAGAGAAACTCTGAAGCCACCTATAGGCTGGGAGGGGAGTTGCTGGCAGTCACAAGGGAAGAAAGAGACTTGGGCATCATCATCACTGATGACCTGAAATCATCCAAGCAGACCATTAAAGCAGTAGAGAAGGCTAGAGGGATGTTGGGGTGTATTATTAGGGGTATCACAAGTCGGAAGAGGAAGGTAATAATCCTTCTTTAGAAGACACTGGTTAGTCCTATCTGGAGTACTGCGTGCAGTACTGGAGGCACAGCTTCACAAGGATATTAACCAGACTGAGGCAGTCCAGAGAAGGGCAACCAAAATGGTGCAGGGACTGCATCAGAAAACATATGGGGACAGACTAACTGAGCTAAATATGTATACCCTAGAGCAAAAGAGGGAGAGAGGTGATATGATCGAAACATTCAAACACCTTAAGGGCATTAACAAGGCGAAAGAGTCTAACATGTTTCAGTATAAGAAAAATAGCAGGAAAAGAGGACACAGCATGAGATGAGAGGGAAGCAGGTTAAGGGGTAATGTGAGGAAGTTCTTTTCACAGAAAGGTGGTGGATGCATGGACGGCCTAACTCAGGAAGTGGTGGATATGAATACAGTGCAGGGCTTCAAACAGGCATGGGATAGGCATAAGGGAGCAATACAGATGAGTATCAATAGATAGGCCATTTACAGAGAGTGTATTTATGGCATATTCATAAGGCAGAAAGAAATGAGCAGACTGGATGGGCCTTGCGGTCCTTATCTGCCATCAGCTTCTATGTTTCTATGTTTCCATATAAAATTACATCCTAGGGTTAAAGTACAAGCATGGTAGAGAGGTTTTCCTTTTTTTCAGAAATATGGATGAATGGTATACCAGGAGGATAATATGGTTAAGAGTTTGAGCTAAAATAGAAGACAATACCCGAATAGTTTTGATATAGTTTTCTTCCTTTTTGGTCTTTTATTTTGCAGTATAAGGATTCTGTTTTGAATATAAGAGGGTATTTTCTTTTTTTTAAGAATATGATTTTGATGGGCCAATCAGGGAATGTAAATAGAAATATTACAAGTATACATACATATGTATGAGCAGTCATACATAATAAGGGTATTCTTGTATCGAGAGGTTTTGGTAATGGATGACCTTGAGAGCATGGGTCGAGAGGTACTGGTGTTACCAAGGGAATCTCAAGATACAAGAATTTCCTTTGTTTGTGTATCACTGCTCATACACAATCTTTATAGTGTATGGGCAGTCACAGCATAGAAAATCACACAAAACCAGCTGGAGAAGACAATGAGAATAGAAATTTTAACATTTTCTTTTTTTTAACTGACACAGTGTGCTGCAGATGTTTCTGCAAGTTCAGTTTAAAAAACCAGCAACTTCCAGCTTAACTAGATTGAGGAAAGCAACTATGTGAAAGAAGTTCCAAGTTGTTATGCTGCAGTAGTGACATAGCTAGTGCAGCTAACAGCTATGATGACATCACTACTGCAGCATAACAACTCCATTCTAGTTTTGGATTTCTATCTATAACAACATTCTACCATACACTATAAGGAACTTTTGTGGGATATATATTACATCTGTTGATAAATTTTGGGGGTTTCATTGGGATTCTGATTTACACATGCACATAATGTATTGTATTATGATGTGTTTTTGTTTTGTTAATAAAAATTCCCTACTCTCCAGCAGGGGAACCTTTTTCTTCCTGGCATTCTGCCAAGATGGCAGCTGCTGGTAACCAGGAGGAGCAGATGGATGGTGTGGAGGAGAGGAGCCGGTTTCCTCCACACCTCGCCTAAACTAGAGACCAACAACAGTAAGGTAATTTCAATGGAGAATATGCAAGACGAGATGGCAACTCGCCCAGGCAAATACAAAATGATATAGAAGACATGGTGGCTAAAAACAAAAAAGAGACTCTGAAAAGCAAAGCCAGAAAGCAGACTGAATGGAAATTACTCAAACAAACTGATAATTGTTTCTATCACTTCTTTGGAAGAACAAATACGCTTGGAAGAACAACAATATAAAGAGCAAAAAAGACACTTGCAGGCTCAGCTCTCATTGATACAAAAAAATGTGGAACTTGTTACAACTGAATATGACAGTAGTGCTGAACTGTCTGTCAGTAGCTCTGTCGTACTATCATCAAAGATGCCAATAGTGAGGGACGGCGAGCAAATGGCGCTTTTCTCTTCAATGGAACAAACGGCTCTTCAAGTAGAGCAGCAGGTCCTTATAAATACTGATAAAGACAACGACAACTTACCAAAACACCTGACAGATGAAAGTTTGCCGGAATGGCACAAACAGGATTCCAATGCTTGGCCCAAGGCAACCTCAACAACCCAGACATGAAGTGACGAGTACCAGCAAGTGATTGGTGGAAAGTGCTTTAAATGCAGCAGGGTGGGAAAACAGAGAAGGGAGCTGGGTATCAGGACAATCACACATACGAATGCCTCAACAAGAAGATTATATGACACAAGGTATAGATCTTTTATTTTCTACAAAAAAAGACACAAATGTTACAAACAACCCCTAATGTTACAAAGGACATTAATTCCTTGTCAGAAGTACCCTCAGAACTATGCTTAACTAAAAATCCAGTATGGCAGTTTAACACAGCCCAAATGAACTCAGCAGATGTGAATATAACACCAAAACAGCCACAGAAGCAAACAAAGTCACAGACTTCATAACATATGCCCACAGAAACTAGATCGAGTACTTCTTCAAATCAGAACAGGAGCACTCCACAAAGACAAGCCATTCAGGGGACTGCAAGATTGTTTTCATCTTTATTTCATACTCCAATCTTTCCAGCTAAAAGATATAATACAGTACGTCTGTAATATACAGGGGGAATGGAAGAACCCCCCCGATAGAGTGTTTGTTGCAAAAGTATTGTTGAAAGACTCCATGACATTTTTTGCTAAAGAACTTTATGCTCTGATACATGTATCGGGAGAACCAAACTTTGACATTAGTTTTAAAACAATGAGTGGTTTAGAAAGGTCCTGGGTAAAGTTCAGTAATTAAAAAAAATCTCCACTGTGTTCACCCTTTATGGCCATATCTTTAACAAAGCCAGCTCAAAAAAATATAACGGTGCTTTTAAGAAATGAAGAGGTCAGTGTCAATGACCTAACATACTGATTAAAATAAAATGTACAGTATTAGGAGAACCAGAAGTTATTTTATTCTGAAAGTATCTGGACTGGGGCAGAAGTTAAAAGTGTTACTTAAAATAACTGACACTGAGGTACAACATCTGCCCAACAGTTTTTTCTCAAAGGGATAGGGAATCATTTTTATCCAGGATAACCCAAAGCCTGTTTCAAGTGTGGGTCGTAACACACTTGAGCAGTGTGTGTGATAAGGTTAGGTGTTCCTTGTGTAATCAGGTTGGGCACACCAGCATGCAACGTGATGAGACAGGGAAGTGCAATCTGTGTGATGGAACAGGCCACACTTTTCAGAATTGTCAGTGGGCAGCCCACAATCAACCAGAGCAAGCAGATGGGGATGAACAGAGGTTATATGTTACAATGGTACGAAGAAGCAAAATTCTTGTGAAAAAAAAACAAACTATGCTTTCATCAGTACTTGAAACAACACAAAGGATAGGTTTACAGCTACACCAAACCAGGATAGGTTACCAGAGGTGGAGGCTCCCCCCCAGTGAAGTACAAACACCAGATGTTTTGTCAGATATTGCAGAACCAGCAATAAGGGCAGAAGTGGTTCTCAGAGGAGTAGAACGAGAAAATTGTACCCCCAGATGTAGAAATGAACCAGAAAGAGCATGAAAACAGTCACTAGCATGCCCCCCCCCCATAAACTGCTCCCAAATAGGAGGGTACTAAGAACCAGGAAGCAACAGACAGGGGGCCTGCCTAACCCAAAACTTTTAAAAACAGACACAATATCTACAAGGAATAGGTATGATGTCTTGCAGAACCCCACTGAGGAGTCGGAGGACTCGGATTCCTCTTCAGTGATATCTTCCCAGCCTGAGGCGACCACTGACTCCAAGGTTATGAAACAGCCTGGCTCCCAAAAAAAGAAAGCATCAGACTAAAGAAAACACATAGAAAGTACAAATAGAAAAGGGAGACTAAGGTGAAATTTATACACTCTGAATGCATTCTACACTCTCTCTCAGTACTTTGGATATTGACATTTTAAAGACCTGGGAAAAGAAATAGCGTTTTTACTTTTTACAACAGACTCAAGAAGAAGTCATTTTTCTTCAAGATGTTCATTTTCATTCTTTGTATGAAACATTAGAGGCACAAAAAGTATGGTTTTTAGGTACATCTTTTTGGTCCTTTGGCTAAAAATCATGTTCTGGACTGGATATTTTGGGGCGCAAAAAATCATGTTCTGGACTGAGTATTTTATGCAAAATTTTTAACATAACAGTTAAAAAATTGATTGACCTGGTTCCAGAAAGGGTTCTTATACTGGATACCAAAATCCAAAACACTCTTATTCGATTCATTAATATATACATATGCACCTCAAATAAAAACTTGACAGGACTGAATACTCACATTGATTCAGCCATATTTATTCTCATCACATCAAATAGTCTTTGGTGGTGACTTTAATTGTACATTATCAATACAAGATAAGAGTCATCACTGCAAAACCAAGAAACTGTTTTGTGATTCAAATTTTTAAAAAACTGTAATAAATACAGCTAAATTGAAAAAAGCATATAACAGTCATATAGGGAAACATTTGCCAACTTTCCATAATGGCAATTTAGCAACCCGCATAGATTTTCTGTTTATTTCTAAACATATTCTGATACAGCAAGTTAAGATAACCCCAGTGCAATTTAAAGATCATAACCTATTGACCATACAAATTGGGTATACTGTAATACCCCATTAAATAGAGGCCCAGGAATATGGAAATTTAATTCCTCTCATCTGGAGAAGGAAGAAATATGAAGGGATATTCAGCAGTTTATCACAGCAAGAAGTCCATCCTGATTATGTATTCTTTAGTTTATTTTTTTATTGCTTGCTAGCTTGTGAATATGGCAGCCGTGCTGGACTGTGCACGAGGCAGGAGAATACAACTGGAGATATACTGCTTTAGATTTGGATTGTGAGTGTTTTACATGCAGAGTGTTGCTTTTTAAAATTTTGGATTCATTTGTGAACATTTGAAAGTGTCACCAGAGTTTTTCAGAGCAAAACGGGAACAATATTTTAATTTATCATTGCGGGAGACTTTTTTGCTTGTTTTGCCTGCTGAAGAGTGCTGGTTGCTGTTTTTTCTGCATTCTGGAGTTGGACTGGGGGCTGACTGGTTAGACTGAACTGTTGCGGGGCTGCAGTTATGGGGGACTATGCAGGGCTGGAGTACCAGTCTGAGTATCCCGGGTGAAGAGGGCCGAAACAGGCAGTAGAGATTTGAGGAGGAACATTTTGGAATAGGACAAGGAGGAAGGAAGGAGGTGGGACAGTTTGTGCTGCCAGAGTCCCTGGATGAATGAGGGATTGAGTTTTGTGCAGTAGAAAGGTAGGCTGCAGTATTGGGAGTCGTGGAGAGTTAGGTTAATATAGACCCGTGGCTGGATTTATCAGGGTGTCTGAATGGGGTATCTGGAGGGTCGGACATTGGACGGTGTTCGACCAGAGACAGTGAGAACCAGCGGGGCATGCACTGAAGGGTGACTGCTGTTGTGGGGGAGTCCCTGAAGTGCCTTGAGGTTTGGTTGGGTCTGGAAGCTTGGGAAAAACTACGGCTGCAGTCTAAGAAGACTAACTGGATTTGGTGTTTCTTCCTCCTCCCCTGATATGCAGAGAACTCAGTGAGTAGGACTATAACATTATGAAGTTCTGGAATTGTTTCTTCAATAGACTGAAAGCTAAGAGGATGACAGCTTCTTGAGCTCTTAAATCATTTGGACTGTGAGGTGAGAGCTCCCCAGTATATACTACAAAATCCTGGACATTTTTTTTGGTGATTTTTGGACTTTTAAAAACTTTCTGGGATTCAAATGTAGTAATTCTCGACCCTTGTCTGTAAAATTTCTGGAGACACTGAAATCATTAAATACTTAATTGTGTGTTGTGTGAAAATTGTTTTGGTGGAAAGTGTGAGAAAGAAGTGTGGTTGTGTAATATTGAAGGTGTATTGTTGTAGGGTGTGGTATTTGAGGAGTCTGAATTATTAAGTGGGTTGTTTTTGTTTTAAGAAATGTGTTGGGGTTTGGGGCCCTTAAGGCGCAGCTACTCGGGTGATGAGCTCCGGGACCTTTGTCCCTTTGAGCTTACAGTATTGTCCCGGGAAGCCTACTCTAGATGTAGGGCTTTAGGGATAGCTTTGGGGGGGCCCTGGTGGGATGTCTCCCGAGTGGCTGCTGGAGCGTCCGGGATTTGAGTGGTGAAGTCACAGAGATGCCCTTGGGTGAAATGGGGCTTAAACGGGGTTTATCTTGTCTGGTCCCCATACCCAAGGGCTCCACCTTAGAGTGTGAGCAGATGACTGGTCCAGCTGCTTCACCTCATTCTATTCAGGTTGTGATGTGCAATGCCAGATCGATAAGAAACAAGATGGCTATAATGGCAGACTTGATATCCTCTGTCGATCTGGCTTGCATCACGGAGACCTGGCTGGATGAAAATGCCACCAGTTTTAGAGGCGGCAGTGCCAGCTGGATACTCCATGATACATAGCCTGAGGAAGGATCGAGGAGCGCGGGTGTGGCCATCTGTTTTAAATCTAGCCTGAACCAAACGGTGCTGCCTATGGGTCCTATAAGGTCCTTTGAATGTGTGGCTGCCCAAGGGGGTGCAGGTGTGGGCTTTAGTGTCCTCCTGCTCCATCTCCTCCCAGGTAGCGATGGAGATTATTGGCAAGAGATCGAGGAGCTCATCATGGGCCTGCTGTTGGAGTCCCCCTGGTGGTTGATCATGGGGGATTTCAATGCCTGGGTCAAAGGGGGGGCTATCAAAATTTAGGATAGATCTTCTCGGGAGCATGGGGGCACTGGGCCTGACACAGAAGGTAATGACAGCGATGCACTCGGGCGGCCACACATTGGATCTGGTCTTTTCTTCTGAGTTGGATATTATGGACCTTTTTGTAGATCCGGTGGTTTGGTTGGATCATAGCACCATGAGGTTCACATTTAGGGCCCCCCCGAGATGGTCCTGCCCCTATGGAGATGGTCCAGTACTGGTCGTTAAGGGGAGTATCCCTAGAGGACCTTTTGGTGGTGCTGGACCTATCAGGTGTTGGGGCAGCTTGTGCGATTGGGTCGGAGGAGGCAGTAGCGGCCTATAATGGGGCAGTTGGTGTGGCCTTTGACTCAATCGCACCCTTGTGTGTCAGAACCCTGCCTACTCATTGGAGATCTCCTTGCTATGATGGGAATCTTTGAGGTTTAAAGACTAGGGGCCGGAGGTTAGAGAGGCATTGGAGTAGATCTGGTCTGGTGGAGGACAAATAGACCCTGAGGTCACATTATATGGACTATCAGGGGGAAATTTCTCATAAAAAGGCAGAGTTTCTGTCTATGGAGATTGCTACAGCGAGAAACAGACCAGCTCAGCTCTTCTGCATAGTGGACAGGCTTTTACATCCTGCCTGTCTGTCTGTGTGTTGGAGGGGTAGGTTCAAGCACAAGGTGCGAGGAGCTGGCTCTGTTTTTCGCTGACAAGGTGTCCTCCATCAGAGCTGAGGTCTCGTTGAATGTCTAAAGGGCTACAGGGTCCAGCCTGAGTTGAGTTGGAGCTGAGTGGGATGAGTTTGAGCAGATTGGGGTTGGGGAGATGATAGAGATAATCTCTAAGCTGTGGTTGACCCATTGTAATTTAGACCCAGGCCCAACTCGCCTTTTGGTGGAATGTTTGGATCTAATTGGTTCTGTGATTGCTGGGGTAGTCTGGAGTTCATTAAGGAGTGGCATCTTTCCTTTAGCCTTGAAAGAGGCTTTGGTTAGACCTATTTTGAAAAACATCTTTGGATCTGGACTGCCTCACCAATTACAGACCTGTTTCAAACCTCCCATTTTTAGGGAAGGTTGTAGAAAAGGTAGTAGCCATTTAGCTGGAGAGACATCTTGCTGCTTCCTCCACCTATGAGCCTTTCCAGTCTGGGTTCTGAGCGGACATAGTACAGAGGACGGCCCTGGTGAGGGTGCTTAATGACCTCTTGATGGCAAGGGATAGAAGGGCCTGTACCATCTTGGTCCTTCTAGATCTCCTGGCGCTTTGACACTGTAGACCATGAAGTGTTACTTGACCGACTGCGGTTTTGGTGTGGCCTGTCTGGAAATGTCATCAACTGGTTCAGGTCATACCTGACAGATAGAGTGCAGAGGGTGACCAGGGAATTTTCTCATCAAACCGTAGCCTCTGTGCTGTGGTGTTCCACAGGGGTCAGTCTTGTCATCTCTGTTGTTCATGGTGTATATGCTGCCACTGGGGGACATTATCAGGCAGTACGGACTTGGTTTTCACTACTATGCAGATGATACCCAGCTGTACCTGTCCTGTGCTCCCAATAGCCAAGTGTCAGACTCTTCCAGATGGGGTGCACCCCAGGGTCCTTAAAGAGCTAAGAGAGGTGGTGGCTGAACCTCTGGCTATCCTGTTTAGCCGATCACTGGAAACAGGGGAGGTACCCAAAGACTGGAGGACAGCAGATGTAGTCCCCTTATACAAAAGCGGGAACAAAGAGGAAGCAGGGAACTACAGACCAGTCAGCCTCACCTCAGTAGTGGGAAGATCATGGAAGCACTACTGAAGGAGAGATTGGTGGAACATCTGGTTGTCAATGGACTACAGGATCCAAGGCAGCATGGTTTCACCAGGGGAGGTCGTGTCAGACCAACCTCGTTGAATTTTTGACTGGGTGACTAGGGAGGTGGATCAGGGAGGCAGTGGACATGGCCTATCTGGACTTCAGCAAGGCCTTTGACACTGTGCCACATAGAAGACTATTACACAAACTGGGGAATATGGGTGTGGGCAGGACAGTAGTGTGGTGTGTAAGTAACTGGCTGGGTGGCAGGACACAGAGGGTGGTGGTAAATGGCTGTCACTCCACAGAGGGAAGAGTGACCAGTGGGGTACCACAGGGATCAGTGCTGGGACCGGTCCTATTCAACATCTTCATCAGTGACATTGCGCAGGACCTAGAAGGCAGAATTTCACTGTTCGCTGATGACACAAAGCTCTGTAACAGAGTAGACACACCAGAGGGTGTAGATAGAATGAGAAGGGACTTGCAGAATCTTGAAGAATGGTCAGGGTTTGGCAGTTGAAATTCAATTCAAAGAAGTGAAATAATGCATATAGGGCACAAAACCCTGGCACAATATATTAGTTGGGGGTGAGGATATAGCATGCACCAAACAGGAAAGGATCTTGGGGTTATCATCTCTGATGACCTCAAGGTAGGGAAACAGTGTGACAAGGCAGCAGGTAAAGCAAATAGGATGCTGGGATGTATAGGCAGGGGCATCAGCAGCAGGAAAAGGGAGGTCATAATTCTGCTATACAAGACACTAGTGAGACCCCACCTGGAGTACAGTGTACAGTTCTGGAGACCATATCTACGTAAGGACATAGACAGGGTAGAAAGGTTCAGAGGAGGGCAACAAAGATGGTGCATGGATTGCATCACAACTCCTATGAAGACAGGTTGAAGGAACTGAACATGTACTCCCTGGAGGAGAGGAGGGAGAGAGGGGATATGATAGAGACATACAAGTATCTCACAGGGAGGAACAGGGTGCAGGAATACACTATTTTTAAGTGAAAAAGATGTACCAGGACTAGAGGGCATGGGATGAAGTTGGAGGGAGGACGATTCAGAGGAAACATTAGGAAGAATTTCTTCACAGAGCGGGTGGTGGACAAGTGGAACACCCTGCCAGAGGAAGTGGTGGGGGCTGAAACAATCACGGTGATTTAAGAATGCATGGGATAGACATAAAGGAATTCTGGAGGTCAGGGGTAAGGGGCAGCAGACTTCTAGGAAAACATAAACTGAACTTACAAGCTCAAATGGGAAGACTGGGTGGGCCATAGGCCCTTATCTGCAACACTGTCTATGTATCTATGTATGTATCTGTATTTAATAGCTGCCTTGAGGAAATCCAGATATGGATGACTCACAATTGGCATAACCCAGACAAGACTGAGGTACTGGTGGTATAGCTGGATCATCAGGGCGGGGGCGTGACATTACCCCCTGACCTTGTGCTGGGGGTGCCTTCAGCCCCACTAGGCAGGTGAAGAATTTGGGAGTAATCCTGGATGGCAGTCTGACACTTGATGCACAGGTGTCAGCCGTGGTGAGAAGTGGGTTTTATCATCTTAGGAATATTACCTGAATTCGAGCCCTGATCCAGCCTGATGACCTGCCACACTGGTGCATGCTTTTATCACTTCCAGGTTGGACTACTGCAATGCCCTGTACCTAGGGATATCTGGAGGCAACCTCCGCAGACTGCAACTGGTGCAGAATGCAGCGGCGAGACTACTGATGGGGTGAAAAGATGTGAACATATCACCCGGCACACCACGAATTGCACTGGCTGCCAGTCCGGTGGAGGGTTAATATTTCAAGATAGAGCTGTTGATCTATAAGACCCTGCACAAGAGGGATCCAGTCTATCTGCAAGAGCTCCTTGTGCCATACCACCAACCTGGGCTCTCCGTTCTGCGGTGGTGGCCTCCTTGGAGTTTCCAAGGTTAGCGGCTGCATTTGGGTGACACAGCATTTGTAGCAACTGCGCCTACCTTGTGGAACTCTTTGCCTGGTCATCTTAGGGAGGCCCCCTTGGTAGAAGCCTTTAAGAAGGGCCTCAAAACATATTTATTCAATCAAGCCTTTAATTGAAGGTGTTTTAAATAATTGCATTTTTATGATGGTTAGTTAAGCTGTTGCTCCCAGCTGTATTTTATGTGTTGTTGTTTAAAATCTGTTGTATTGTATTTTAAAGTGGTTTTGTATGACATGTGTGTTTATATTGTGCAGCACCCAGAGTCTTCTGAGATGGGTGCTATATAAATAAAATATCTATCTATCTATTTGTAAACCGCGTGAATGTTTATTGTATGCAGATGATTTGGTTGTGTTTTATCAATCTAATTCCATTTTGGAATTATCATCAATTGTAGAAAGAGAATTTTCTTTGGTTAGCAACTGGTTTGTTGAGAATGGATTGATTTTGAATGTAAAAAAAAAAAGAAAGTCGATGCTTTTTGGTACCTCTCAAATGTTAAAAGCTAATCCTGAGTTTGTGATTCATGATGCGTTAGGTGAGTCATTAGACCAGGTTTTCGAATTAAAATATTTGGGTTTTATACTTATCCTTCTTTTTCCTTTTTCTTTACAAGTAAGGGCTGCCTCTAGCACTTTGACTCAGAAACTGGGTTTACTCTATAAAGTTCAATGTTATTTCTCACCCGTTGTTTGAAAGTCTATTGCTCTTGGGTCATTGATCCCACATTTTGACTACTGTGCAAGTTTGTACATTAATCTTGGACAGAAGGAACTTAATACTCTAATAGTCGCTTATAATAATATCTGTCATTTTGTTTTAAATTCCCCATTACACACTCATCACTGTAGGTTATATTCACAACTGCAATGGTTATCTCCTAGATCAAAACTTGCATACTTCTTTGGGTGTCAAATTTATAAATCTATTTTTCCAGCTTCAAAATTCCTCTTAGTTGGTTTAGTGTCTGTTCGTAGTTTTTCAGGTTCATTATGTACCTCCCATAATACACTCTTACAAACTGTTGCACATAAGACCAAAGCTAGTTCTATGTCATTTTCTGTGGTTGCTCCTATGTTTTGGAATGCTTTACCTGATAATATTCATTCATCCACTTCATTGTTGAGTTTTAAAACAAATCTCAAACAATATTTAACAAGGGTGGATAATTGTAATTGTTTTTGGTAATTTGTTATTTGCTATTGTCTTGTAATGTTCTTATTTCATGTCCATGTTTGTAAGCAATGTTCAGACCGGGCCTGAAAATTGACTAGTTCCAGTGCCTTATCCTCGTTAACAAAATAAAAGTGAAATTAAATGAAATGTATGATAATCTGACTATATGGTAGGAGGACACAAACTATCCATCCTAAATGATACCTATATAAAACATATATTAGAAATAGACACTGATTACAAAAGTATCTCTTGCATATGAGACAAATCAGGACTATTCACACCAGATTTCTGTTTTAAAAAAGAATTAACAATATTTCATACACAGAAAGCTAGAAATTTACAACAACTACAGCAATTTGAAACTCAGGAAGGAAGGGCAACGATCTGCCCGTGTGAAAGTTGTTCAGAACAAAGCAATAAAAAAGATATAGTTTCCTTAATTGATGAAAGCAAAATACCAAAGAAGGAATTATGAAAATTATTACACAATACTCCAAAACAATGTATGAGCCACTTCATTCTTCACAAGATGATTTTCAGGAATTTGTTTCAGACCCTACAGATACCCAACATACCAGAGGATGTGGAAACACTACTACTCAGGTTATCCAGATAGAAGAAATCAGAACTGATATTCTAAGATTAAAAAATGAACCTCACCAGGAATAAATGGGATACCAAGTTTGATTTGTAAAATAATAGGCCCAGAAATAGAAACTGAACTAAAAGAAGTTTACAATCATATATTAGTCAAATGGGATGCCACTGTATATGAATATGGAAACTTGATCTTACATTAAAAAGGAAACAGCATATACAGAACTGGAGACCAATTAGTCTAATAAATAACGATGGTAACATTCTATCATAAATCATAGCTACCAGATTATTAAAGATTGCACAAATAATAATTAGCAGAGCACAGTCATGCTCCATTCCTGGTTGAAAAGTTTATGACCATTAAATTTTGTTGAGGGAGATAATTACAAGGATAAATGCTGGGACAGTGGATGGCTTCTCACTTTCTTTGGATCAAAAAAAAAAGCATTTGATTCAATCAATCATGATTTCTTATGGAATATACTAAAGTATTATCAAGTCCCACATAAAATCATAGATTGGGCAAAATGTCTCTATAATACAGCAACCATAGTTCCTTTAGTCAACTGGTGGAAAGGTCCAATCATTAACATTAAGAGAGGCGTCAGAAAAGGTTGTCTGCTCAGCCCAATACTGTACATTATTTTTTTAGACCCATTACTCAGAATGTTAAAATCTTCTTCCTTATTAAAACCTATTCAAAGTAAGTAGGCAGATTTCCATATAACAGCTATTGCATATGTCATGATATGCAGTGTCAGTGGCTCAGTAGGTAGCCCACTTGCCTATGAGGCTGGGAGATCAGAGGGCTGTGGGTTCAGTTCCCACATCTGGCACTTGGGTTAATATCCTAGTACTGACACTATAGTGCAGCATGAGAGGGGTACTGCACTTCTGAGGTGCCGTCTTTCAGATGAGACGTTAAACCGAGGTCCCATCTGCCTGGATTGGTGGTAGTTCAGAAGGATGTTAAAGATCCCATGGCACTTATCGAAAAAAGTAGGGGAATTTTATTAAACAAAGAAATCATAACATCATATAGAAATGAACAAGGAGAAATATAAAAAGTATACATCATATAGTAGTCGAATATACATAATAGGTAGATATCCATGTAACCTCAGAAAGAAATACAGAAACAGAGGTATGTACAGTACAACATAACAGAAAATAGTAACAATGAATGCAAAAAGGTAATGTGCTTCCATAAAGATTGAAAGCGGTGCAAAGGAAGTTGCTTACGTTCTAATTCCATAACATTCAACAGAGCATGTTCAATATGTTGTATAATAACAAGTGGAACAGTCAGAATTTGTTGTAACACATATTGACAGCAAGCTTGCCACATATAATATTTGCACATAGTAAAAATCACTCTAAGAGTACTAGGACGAAATCTAGTCCAAGTACCAGAAAAATCACCTAATATCAAAACCTGATATGTGATTCTGCTAAGAAATGGCCACTTCCACTTATTAGCTAAAGATTTCCAAAACAATAGGGCATCCTGACAATCAAAAAGAAATGTGACATAGTTTCTCAATGTGAGCACAGGAAGGTTTAGGCATCGCTCCTGAGAAGACTTGTGTTTAGATTTCCTGAACCTGTAATTTGCCAAGTGGCAACAAAGCCAGGAGATGTCCCACATGTGTAGTGGGATTCCCTTACCTTGAAGGATGAACAAAACACAGTCATTTCGGGAAGAAGGGCAGTTTGGAACGTGTAAAACTGGTTTTGTAATATTAACAAACATATTATATAGTTGCTTTCTAGATAGAGTTAATATGGAAGATTTTCGGAGTTTCCAAAACCGTATCTTAGGGAAACTGTCCACAGCATATGATGGGCAGCAAGAAGTATGAGACTGTACAGGTGGGAGTGTGTCCCATTTATCTACAATGGAGCTCAGGGCATAGCTAATCCACATATCACTAATATGGGACGTTCTATCTGATGCTGTGGAAAAGGTGGAAAAGAAAAAAATGAAAGAAAAAAGCTATGGGTGAATCATACCAAGTCCTCCCTGATTTATTGGTAAGTATGTAACATCCCTTTTAATTGGATTGAGTCTGCTGCCCCAAATCATCAGAAAACATACACTAAAGATGCGTGTTTCTAAGTGTTTGGGAGGACATATACATAACTAAGAAACAAAAAATAGGAAGTTTGAATTTCTTAACCACCAGAAATCTCTTCCTCTTCCCTAGTTTCAAGATTTCCATAAACCAACCTTATATTCTCCAATTTGAAGACGTTTTTCCCAATTATAGGTTGCTGCATCCTCAATATTAAACCAAACCCCCAAAATTCTCTGAGAAGAGGTATAAGTTTTAATGCCACCAACTGTAGAAACAGTGGTGGACTCAGGATCCAAGGGAATGGATGCACTTTTCTGAAGGTTAAGCGTGCCGCCGGAAATTACAGAGAATGTCTGAAACACTTGGACTGCCAGATCACCGGATGGTTTATCATGCAGAAATAAAACAACATCATCTGCATACGCAGTGATCTTCACAGGGGGTAAAGAATAATGGGGTGCTAAATCTATAATTTGAGTGTCCCATCTAATTTGCCGAATAATTGGAACCAGGGCAAAAGTATATAACAATGGGCTGAATGGACAACCTTGACGGACCCCAACTGTCTGGAGTAAAGTCTTACCTACAAAGCCATTAATCACCGGAGTAAAAGAAGCAAAGGAAAAAATACGGGTAAGCCAATAAAGAAAGGTATCCGGGATACCATATAGTTTCAAGACCTGAAATAAATAGGAGTGGTAAACCGAATCAAATGCGTTTGCCTTATCTAGTGAGAGAACGAAACCTGAAATTATATTATGTTTCTTAGCTTCAAAAGTTTCTCTGAGGAGAAGCAAATTCATAGTGATTGATCGCCCTGGAATAGCACAAGACTGAGCTGAATCAATAAGATCTGGTGCAACCCGTTGTAGGTGTGTGCTGAGTATTCAAGTCAAGATCTTGAAATCCGTATTCAGAAGATGGAGAGGTCTCCAATTCAGTAAAGAATGGATATCTCCTTTCTTATATATAAATTTGAGAAAGGATATGCCAAAATTAGTAATCTGAGATGAGTTCTGCAAAACATAATTGTAAACTTGGGTTAATACTTCCAGTAAATCATCTTGAAATGTTTTGTAAAATTCATGTGTAAGGCCATCAGGACCCGTTGCTACCTGTAATTTAAGGTGGGAAATGGCACAAGCTACTTCCTCTTGAGAAATGAGGGCAATAAGGTCTGCAATATGGTGCGTAGAAAACTGTGGAACTGGGGCCGAGAAAACTGTGGACAAGTCAGGGGAGTTAGAGGCAAAGTACAAAACTGTCTATGTAAATGATAGTTAACAAGGAGAGCATACCAGAAATATCAGAAACAATATTTCCGTAGTATCAAAAGTCCATGCATGACCGTAGCCTGAAGCCTATCTGTATAATTGAAAATGGATTTGCCGAGGAGGAACCAATGTACCCACTCTCATATAAAAATCTAGTACGAGCACTATCGTACCGATGTGTAACATGTGCTGTTTGATAGTGTTGATTTGTGAGGAATAGTCAAAAGGGGAAGATACAGAAAGAGACATCAATTTATATAGCCGATTCCTGAAGGTTAAATATATAATATAGGAATCACGAACCAGACGTTTTCCTATAGTCTGAAAAAGCAGACTTAGATCTAGTTTTGTATCAGTCCACCAGTCCCACATGGAGTCATAACGGCAGAGAACTGTGATACATGCCTGAAAGAGAGATCTAACTTGTGACTGGACAAAAGCACGGGTTATTATAGTATTGTTTAACTTCCATTGAAGTGGGGGGATAAAAAGGGGCATTGTGGTCACATCTAAAGAAAATATACAGGTCAGTAAGTAATGGTCCGAAAGTTCTGTGGGGCAAAGTGAAACTTGTTGTGGTACACAATATCGAGAGGAAAAAAAATAATCAATGCAGGTGTGATAGATAGATCTATGATAGGTGTACCCAGCATCATTTTTCAGGGAGCGGTAAGCATCAATTAAACTAGCAGTCTTTATCAAATTAGATAAAGCAAGGGAATTGCAATAAATTTTCTTCCCTGCCGCTGTCCTATAGGAAACATCAATAGAACAATTAAAATCGCCACCCCAAATAATATGTTTCCTGGTACACAAATAGGGCTTAATTAGGTCTAGTAAATGTATGCGAGCGGTTTTGGTCTGAGGGCCATAGAGATTAATAAGACGGAAGGGTTGTCCCTGAAAAGTGCAATCAAGAATCAGAGCTCTGCCAGGGTGGATATCTATAATACGGGAAATGGCAAAGGCCAAGGAAAAAAATAGGACAGCCACCCCGTCAGCAAAATCTTCCCCAAAGGTCCAATAGGAAGGTCCCTTAATCCATCCCCGTGTAAGTTGCTGGACCTCAAAGAGTGATGTAAGATGTGTTTCCTGTAACAAGTTAACATCTAAGGGGAGAGGCAGCAAGATGAAAAAAAATCATCCTCCTTTTGTAGCTTTTCAGGCTACAAACATTGAATGATGCTAGTCTAATATGAGCCACAGCAATGAATCAGTCAGCCACTCCCATCAGTAATAGTCATGTTCTTACGCTTTTTACTCCCCTTTTTAGTTTTAGTGAGTTTCTTTTGGGATACATCCAGAGGCTAGGAACAGTGAGATCCATGTCAGAGGGTAATACAGAGGCTTCGGAATCACCATCAGAGTCATCTCTCCCACCCTTTAGACATTCAAAAGGGTTGGAGGGAGAAACTTCAGGAGCCCGTACAGTTTTACAAGAAGTCACCCTGGTGACTCTTCTGCTAATTTGAAAGCCTTCTGGGTCTACAAGGGGAGTGTCAGTGGCCTGAGCAGGAGGGTGTGGGGTGTTTTCTACAATCTCTGTAGCAAGAGGAATAATCTCCATAGCAGTAGGTGGTTCCATTGTGGGCTGTGGTTCTACTGGTGCAACGGAGTAGTGGGGGGGATGAGGAGACATCAGTGGCCTGGACATCGAAATCAGAGTAATGGATCGGTCTTGGGCCTTATCCTGTGCCTTCTGGACGAGGACATCTGGATCCCACCCCTCATTACGGTTTTTGCTGGCCCTGGGACATTGATGGTATGCATGTCCTTTGTCTTCACAGAGATTGCACTGAAACACATTAGTACAAGAAACACTAGGGTGTCCAAACCCCCCACATAAACTGCATTTCAGCAGATCACAAGTACTACTTAGATGCGTGTGGGATCCACATTTATAGCAGGCCCTAGGTTGGCCCCGATAAAAACAAACACCCCTGTCCTTACCTAAGAAAAAACTGTTAGGGAGGTGAATGACTTCCGAGTTGACCTGAAAGAGTTTCACACGACACTTCCAACCACCCATCCAGAGTCCCTCCTCATCTATAATAGCTTTGGGGAGGAATAAAACCGTACATCTGTTCTGCAACCAATGATATATGTCGCTGATACTAACACCCTCATTTCAAAACATAATAGTGACAGTACGAACTGCTGGTTTGGTGAGAGGTATAACAGAAAAAGAACCCAAACAGGAGTATTCTTTAATGTGGCACATTTATGCCAAAACCTATCTAAACCACTATTGTGTTTGAAACTAATATCAAAGGTTTCCTCTCCAGAAATATGTATCAGAGCATAAATATCTGAGGCCTGAAAATGCATGTCACCTTTTAAAAGGTTCTAGCCACATAGTAACGATCAGGAAATACAGAGAGACCACCCTTATAGCGTAGGCGTACTGCATTACACCTAGGAGCCTGTTCCAGCTTATTTTTAAACAGATCCGATAGGACAGGTCCTCTGGTTGGTGCTGGAGTGGGATCCAAGGGAAGGGGTTCCAGGGTTGGGATTACAGTGAAAGGGCCCTCCCCAGGATCCTCCACAATAGGTGAGCTTGGTGGAACAGCACCTAACAGGGAAGGGGGTGTACTGGGAACAGGACCAGGAAGTAATGCAGGGCCAGAGTTATGCAAGGTAGATTGTGCTAAGGGACGTTGATCAGGAAGGGAGACAGCATGACTGGAGAGAGCGGGACCAGATAAATGTACCAGCTGAGACAGGAGGGAAGGAATAGCAGATTGGGTAAGAATGGCAGGTTGTTTAGGAATGGGGAATACTGGGTCCCGAAATAAGGTGGAACCAGAAGTGTCCCCAACCAGAGGTTGTATCTCAGAGTTGTGTGGAACAGGAACTGTATCAGAGATATCAGGAACATTAGCAACAGTAGTGGCAGTGATAACATTAATGGCAGTAGTAACAGTAGTAGCAACAGTAGTAGTAGTAATAGAAACAGCAGGATCACTAATAGAAACAATATCAACAGGTTCATGAATTAAATCATCATTATCCATACTATCCCACCAAGCAGTCCCTAACACAACAGGCCTGGATGACAAAGCAGAGTCAGAAATAGCAGAGTCAGTAATAAAACTAGCAGCTGAAGACTTGGGTACCTCAGTGGAGCGCTCAGGTGGAGGTCCAGGCCTGTTCAGGAGAACAAAACGCCGTGTTTGTCCACATCCCACGCTGGGTCTGGGTCCAGGAGCCTAATTCATTTAACATCCAGCCTGCTCGGGCTGAGAGCAGTAGTAGCAGTCCAGGTAGGGTCCACGGTAGTCAAGCAGATTTTAAACCAAAGCGCGCAACGAATTAGGGAAGTGGTAGTGGAGGAAGCCGGGGAGCAGAGGAAATCACTGTCGGGTATGGGGATCCAGAAGCAATAGATCAGGGTCTCTCAAATGCGACTCTGCAGTCGCACCGACTCCCAGTACAGAACCGGATGCAACAGGGGAACTGTCTGTGTTACCACTAGACTCGGAAGCAGAAGGTTCAGTCGTATTAGGTTGCGGTGAAAGTGCAGAAATAGGAGAGATCATCGGAAACGTTGCAGAATCGGGCATACGAGCATTAGAATGCATCTCCATGTAGAAAGAGATATCCGTTGAGTCAGTATTCTGGGAAGATATCTCTTGACATGAAACAAGCAGGGCTGCTCCTTCAGCAGCAGAGTGTGAGATGAACCTCACTGGAGCAGGCTGAACAGCATCTGAGCCCTCCATGTCGGTGATCAGAGATCCCCTACTGGCAGAGTGGAATTTCCCCAGTGTTCTGGCCAAATTTCCCTCATTCACTAAAAATACCACCAACAGCTTAATCTGGTTCAAGGTCAGTTGGCATTCATCTGTATCCCCTTCCCCAGGGTTGTGCCTGAAAATAGGCAGGATTTGTCTAGTGCACTTACCCGGTCAACAAAAACTAATAATAATATGCAGATGACAAAAGTCTAGTACAGCAAGCAGAAGAATCAGTAGAAAATGCATTAATTATCTGCAAACAGTTTTGAGAAATCTCAGGAGCACCTTTGAATCTAAACAAATGTGGTGGGGCGAAGTTTGAGCAATATACAGGTACCACCTACTCAAGTAGCAGGGGATTGCCATAACAAATGAATCTATAAATATTTTAGGAATACAATTTGGGGATGGCAATTCTGATAAACTAAACTGGGAACACAAGATAAATCAAGGTAGAAATAAAGTGTCAGTTTGGAATAAATGGAAAATTGGGAAAAATAAATGAGTATTTTTGATAAAAATTTTTGAAACTGTTATTTCTATATGTGAGTTATGTTTTTCCCCCTCCTTGGACACTAGAAGCTTCATTATTGAATGTTTTTTTTCAAGGCTTATAGGGTAGCAGACTTAATCCCATTGAGAGGAATATCATCTATTTGCCATTAAAACTAGGAGGTCTTGATATGATTAATCCGAAAAAAAATTTTAATACTATCTTCTTTATTGCAAACTTGAAACCTGTGTTAATAAATTTAGAGGTAGGATGGGAACTTTGGGTTTACAATAATTGCCAACAATGGTTTCAACAATGGGAAGCAGGGACTTTAAGGAAAGTAATAAACAAACCTCTACTTCCCACATACATGAAGGAGACTTTTATGAGACTTCAACAGTGACAGGTTACTAGTCAGCAGATTAGAACTTTACATAGAAAAAAACATCTATAATTTGATTTTGGAATGGATATGTCATGAGGCTAATGCATTTCTCCAATGCCCTCAAAGTTCAAAAAAACATTTGCATAAATTATTGACAGAACCTAGATACCTCAGCTTATGTGGAATACACACTGGCTAAGTTGTAATGAAAAATTAAATTTAAAATCTAACCATAAAGATAAAAATTAGAAGAAAGATTGTGTAGTAGGCCCACATACATCACTCAGATAGAAACAATAAAATATTTATTTTTTGACTGTTCTTATATGTCAGGATTTTTGGACTTTTATTGTATAAGAATGGTCCCAACCCTTATTCTCAAAAGTCACGTATGACAATATGATATACGGAGATTTCTCATAGAAATGGAACAAATGGAATAGGAGTTCTTTGAATGTGATTTTTTTCTGTGTTTAAATGGCACATATGGAATGCTAGATGTCTGTTTGCTCTACAACAAAAGTAGTGCTCACATATACAGCTTTACAAAAAATAACAAATGATATTAGGAAAATCTACCTAGAAGAAAGGAAAAATTTGAGTAAACAAGACTTAGAGAAAAATGGAAAGCTTTACCTTGGATAGCTACATCTGATGCACCAATTACTTAATAAGGAAAAGGAAAGGAAATAAAATGATTTTATAGCCAGATTTACGGTAATTAATGGGAAGTAACAATTTAAATTGTTTTTAATTGCAAGTTTTATGTACACTTCCTCTATCCTGTGGATTCAAAAAGGAGAGGGTATAGTTTACTTTTTGATTTTGCAATTGCAAGATAACTTAAAACAAGCATTTGTCAATGCCGAATGTTTGCTTACTGGCATTGGCAGTGGTAGTGTAGAAGTTACAGAGCTGCGTAATAGGAATGGCAGTGAAGTATGGAACTGAAGCCAACCCCACCACCACCCTGCAGAGAGTGACAGGCATTGGGGTGTGCATTTGGGTCATCAGGCATAATGGCCACACTATTTCACCACACCCCACTCTGCAGAGACTGACAAGTGTCACGTGTTCCTTGGGGTCTTTGGCCCTTATGAGCACCCCATTTCATTAGGAAATATGGTGAGATGGGTGCGATATAGGAGAATGGGGTGAAGTTTGGGGCCGAAGAGTCCAAGGCATACCTCGATGCCTCTCAGTGACTGCAGGGTGTGGAATGGTATGAGCATCACAGGCAAGAATCCCAAGTCACACCCCTGATTCCTGTCATTCTCTATAGGGTTGGGCGATTTAGTTGAAAAGTCTAATACCTCAGGCATTCATTGGTATTTTAACTCCAAATCTTCAACATGTTTGTTTTGTGACCCCACCTCATGAACAGGGGGAATATCAGTGTGGTAGCCGAAAGCTGCTTATGCACAGTGACTACGGGATTTAGCACCACAGATGCAAAAATATTCCGAACAGGCTGTAAAAAATGACAGCTGTACTCTTTCATGGGGAGGTGTAAAAATGGCTATGTTGCAAATGTGTAGTAAAAATATTTAAAAAAATGGTGAAGTCACAAGCGTACATAGAAACTGTGCAATGCACACCCGTTATATAAGTAGGTTGGGGATATTTTATAGCAGATTGTCAACTCAGGCATTTTGGTGCCTCATCATGAACAGTGTCACTGTGATTTTCTTTATCTGTGCCGAACAATGATTTCCCACTAGCGACCACGCATCTCTGCACTGAAAGTGTGAAAACACACTTTGGCCATGTTGTGAAAAATGGCAGCTGTACTGTTCATAAGGAAGTGTTGAAAAATGCCACTAGTGAAAATCTGGACTGGAAATATTACAAAGTCATGAACTAACGAGGATGCGTGGAAACTGCACAATGCTCACTCGTAACACAGTCATTTTATGGACTTTTGTCACCAAATTTTCAACATAGCCATTTTAAGACCTCTGCTCATGAACAGTGTAACTGTGATTTTCTTAATCTGTCCTAAACATTGCTTTCACACCAACAGCACCATTGTGCGCTACATGTGCGATAACACATTTTGGGTGACATATGAAAAATTGCAGCTGTACTGTTCATAAGGAAGTTTAATAAAATGGACATGTTGAAAATCTGAAGTGAAAATATTAAATTTGCAAACTTACGAGCATGCATAGGAACTGTGCACATGCGCTCGTAAAAAGTCATTTTAGGCATTTTTCACCAAGTTTTCAACATAGCCATTTTAAGACCTCTGCTCATGAACAGTGTCACTGTGGTTTTGTTAATGTGTCCCATACATTGAGGTTGCACACCGACTGCGCCATTGTGCGCTACATGGGCAGAAACACGTTTTGGGCAGGATGTGAAAAATGACAGCTGTACTGCTCATAAGGAGGTGTGGAAAATGGCAATGTTGGAAATCTGGAGTGGAAATATTGAAAATTCACAAACCTACGAGCGTGCGTGGGAACTGTGCAACGCACACTCGTAAAACAGTCATTTTTAGGAATTCTGTCACCAAATTTTCAACATTGCCATTTTAAGATCTCTGCTCATGAACAGTGACACTGTGATTTTCTTAATGTGTCCCATACACTGAGTTCGCACAGACTGCGCCATTGTGCGCTACATGGGCGGAAACACGTTTTGGGTGAGATGTGAAAAATGACAGCTGTACTACTCATAAGAAGTGTGGAAAAATGGCAATGTTGAAAATCTGGAGTGGAAATATTGAAAATTCGCAAACCTATGAGCGTGCGTAGGAACTGCACAACGCATGCTCGTAAAACAGTCATTTTTAGGAATTTTTTCACCAAATTTTCAACATAGCCATTTCAAGACCTCTGCTCATGAACAGTGTCACTGCAATTTTCTTAATTTGTCCCGTACATTGATTTCACATACCGACTGCGCCATTCTGCGCTACAAGGGTGGAAACACATTTTGGGTGAGATGTGAAAAATGACAGCTGTACTACTCATAAGATGGTGTGGTGAAATGGCAATGTTGAAAATCTGGAGTGAAAATATTGAAATTTCGCGAACTTACGAAGCCTGCGTAGGAACTGCATAGCATGCGCTCGTTAAACAGTCATTTTTGAATTTTGGCACCAAATTTTCAACATGGGGTTTGGGCCCCTTCTTATGAATGATGTCACTGTCATGGTGGTATTCAGTCCTGAAGGGTGATTTCGCAGTCACTGCACAGTCACTGCGCGAAATCACCCTTCGAGCCCGAATAACGCCATGACAGTGACATCATTCATGAGAAGGGGTCCCAAAAACCCCATGTTGAAAATTTGGTGCAAAAATTCCCAAAAATGCCTGAGATATGCAATAAAGTTGAACCCCTCCTATCTAGCCCATTATACAGCTTACCGGCATTTCCTCAGTTCGCGGTCGGCTTTGAAGAGTGCAGACGTGTTCCCGGTCCACCGAAGATCGTCGCGCCGGAGTCCGGAGGTAAGTATGGGGTGAGGGTGTGGGAGGCTGGGTGCGCAGTGGGTGGGTGTGGGATGTGGGAGGGGCTCGGGAGGCACGCGTGGGACAGTTTTTTTACAGGTAAAAAAACAAAAAGACGTGCTGGGACCGCTTGCCATGCTGGGGTGGGCTCCCAGCGTGGCGCAGGGACTTTGAGGCGTTTCAGCCGATGGGGGATTGGGCACCCGTCGGCAAAAAACACAAACGCAGGACCGTTTGCCACGCTGGTGGGCTCCCAGCGTGGCACAATGTTTGCCTAGGGGCGCATTCAGCCGGCGGGATTGGGCACCCGTGGCATAATAACAGATTGCTGCGCTGGGGTGGGCTCCCAGCTGATAGCAGCAATAATGGGAGGGAGGAGACAAATAGTTCAGCCAGCGGGGATTGGGCACCCGTGTTCTCACGCTGCGTCGCGAGCGCTGCGCCTGCGGCTGGGGAGGGAGCTCTGGCGTGAGCAGTTCATATCGCTGCTCACTCAAGCATAGCTCCCCTTTCAACTGTATGCCTGCATTTGGAGCGTCATGAACGGCTCCAAAATGCATTACTTACAGAAACGCCTGCCAGCCCAGTGCCTGAATTGGAGGAGGAGGAGGAGCACACCTCCGAAATCTCCGTTCATGGCACTATGTTTCTTGCACATGCGTCCAAGCAAACATAAAAAGAATATAGAAAGAATACTTTCTTTGTATTTGATTGTGATATTTATCTGTTAATTGTATTTGTAATCTTCATATGTTCATAAGTTTCCTAATAAAATTCCCTTACTCTTTTCGAGAAGTGCCATGGGATCTTTAACATCCACCTGAACTATCACCAGAACAGGCAGATGGGACCTCAGTTTAACATCTCATCTGAAAGACGGCATCTCCCTTATGCTGCACCACAGTGTCAGTACTGGGATTTAACCCAATAAGAGGAAAATGCCCTATCCCCAGAATAGTTTAAATTTACCCTTGGAATGGCTAGAAGGCCCAGTTCAGAGGAGCAGTGGGGATGAGAGGTCTGGTACAGAGTCAGTAAGCCAAACAGGTAGCCAGGATCCAGTCTATACAGGGCTTTGTAGGTCAGTAAACTGATCTTGAAGGTGATGCACCACTCCTCTGATAGCCAGTGCAGTTCATGCAGGACCGGAGTGATATGACATGACCTCAAAAGGCTCGTCATCAATAAGACCACTGCATTCTGCACTAGAAATATAAAACATTGCAGTAGCCAAGTCTAGAGGTGAGGAATGCATATACCAGTGAGGACAAGTGTTCAGGAGGGTAAAGGTTTTAATCCAGACAATGTTCCTAAAATGATTAAAGCCAATCCAGACTACAGATGACACCTGAGACTCAAGTGTCAGCCTTTCATAGAAACATAGAAACATAGAAGTTGACGGCAGATAAGGACCGCAAGGCCCATCCAGTCTGCCCATTTCTTTCTACCTTATAAATGTGCCATCAGCCTTTGCTCTGTCAGTGGCCTATCTATTCATAGTCATTTGTGTGCTCCTTATATGCCTATCCCATGCCTGTTTGAAGCCCTGCACTGTATTCATAGCCACCACTTCTTGTGGTAAGCCATTCCATGCATCCACCACCCTTTCTGTGAAAAAGAATTTCCTCACATTCCCCCTTAATCGGCCTCCCTCTAATCTCATGCTGTGTCCTCTTGTCCTGCTATTTTTCTTATATTTAAACATATTAGGCTCTTTCACCTTGTTTATGCCCTTAAGGTGTTTGAATGCCTCGATCATATAACCTCTCTCCCTCCTTTGCTCAAGGGTATACATATTGAGCTCCGTTAATCTGTCCTCATATGTCTTCTGATGCAGTCCCACCATTTTGGTTGCCCTTCTCTGGACTGCCTCAATTTGAGTTAATGTCCTTGTGAAGGTGTGGCCTCCAATACTGCATGCAGTACTCAGATGGGGGCCTAACCAGTGTCTTAATACAGAGGGAGTTATTACCTCCCTCTTACGACTTGTGATACCCCTACTAATACACCCTAACACCCCTAGCCTTACCTACTGCTTAGGGTCTGCTTGGATGATTTTAGGTCATCAGTGATGATGATGCCCAAGTCTCTTTCTTCCTTTGTGGCTGCTAGCAACTCCCTCCCAGCCTATAGGTGGCTTCAGGGTTTCTCTTCCCTATGTGCATGATTTTGCACTTCTTTGCATTAAATCCGTTGCCACTCTTCTGACCATTCTGCTAGTTTATCCAGATCTCTTCTCATTCTGCCCACCCCATCTGGATCATCTACTCTGTTGCAGATCTTGGTGTCATCTGCAAACAGACAAGCCTTACCCTCTAGTCCATCTGCAAGGTCACTAATGAAGATGTTGAAGAGGACTGACCCCAGGACTGATCCTAGAGTGCCACTTGTGACTTGAATCTCTTCTGGCTGTATGCCATTTTACCACCACTCTCTGTTTCCTTGTCAACCAGTGTGCCACCCGTTGACCAGCGTCCAGACCCACTCAGAGCCTACCAGCTTATTTATCAATCTTCTATGTGGAACAGTGTCAAAAGCTTTCTGAAGTAGGTGAGCGACATCAACTGCTCCCCTTGGTCCACCACTCTGGTTACCCAGTCAAAGAAATCTATGAGATTAGTTTGACAGGACCTTCCTTTAACAAACCCATGCTGTCTTGGATCCTGTGCCCCTATGGATTCCGGGTGTTACTATCCTTTTGTAAAATTGCCTCCATAATCTTGCCCACTACTGAGGTAAGACTGACCGGTCTGTAGTTCCCGCCTCCTCCTGCTACCACTCTTGTGGAGCGGGATCACATAAACCCTTCTCCAGTCTTCTGGGACCTCTCCTGTGCTCAGAGACTCACTAAACAATTCTGCTAATGGCTCTGCTAGTTCCTTCTTTAGCTCCTTAAGTACCCTGGGATGTATGCCATCAGGTCCCATTGCCTTATCCACCCTGAGCTTGCAAGCTCTTGTAGGACCCTTTCTTTTGTGGAAGGGAGTACTCCTCTCCTCCCCTGTGTCCATGATGCTGAGCTGTGGGCCCTGCCCTACCTTCTCTTCAGTAAATACTGAGCAAAGTATCTATTTAGGATAGATGCCTTTACAGGGTCCTCCTCCTCACATGCTCCATTTTCTCCATTAAGCTTAGCAATACCCTTCTGGACTTTCTCCTTTCACTAATGTATCTATAGAAAGTCTTATCACCCTTCTTTTTACTGTTCATGCTAGTGTTTCCTCAGTTTGGGACTTTGCCTGCCCTACTGCCTTACCTGCTTCCCTTAGGGCAGTTTGGTATGCCTCCTATCTTCATCCACTGTGTTCCCTTATATTTCCTGAAGGCCAGCCTTTTGGCTCTGACCTTTTCTGCTACTGTATTTGAGAACCAAAGTGGTTTCCTTCTTCTTTTGCACTTCCCTTTCTGTCTAACACAATGGGATGTTGCTTCAAGTATTGCATCCTTAATGCTTGCCCACTTTGCCTGCACCCCTCACCTGTGTTTCTTTTGCCAGGGCTAAGCAACTCTGTTGGCCATCTTATCAAAGTCAGCTCCTCAAGTCCCATATTTTTTGCCTTGGAATGGGATGATTTAGATGTAGTAGCCAAATTGAACCATACCATGTGATGGTCACTGGCCCTCAGGTGACCTTCTACCTGGAGATCTGTGATCCCTTCTTTGTTAGTCAGTACTAGATCTAGGATAGCCCTGTCTCTTGTGGGTTGCTGTACCAGTTGTTTGAGGCCCTCCCTGCAGGGAATCCACTATGAGTCTAGTTCTGGCAGATGTTCCTGCTGGTATTGACCAATCTGTATCCGGCATGTTGAAGTCTCCATTATCAGAACCTCCCCTTTAGCTGTCATGTTTGTATATCTTCTAACAGTAATGTGTCTATGTCCTCCCTCTGGTCTGGGGCCTGTAGACAACCCCAGTTCTTATGACTGTCCATTTCCTGTTTCAGGGTGACCCTCAGTTCTTCTGGCTCCATTATGTATTCTGAATTTCTGTAGCTTTGATATTTTCATTAACATACAGGGCCCTCCTCCCCCCTTTTCCACCTCGGTCTCTTCTGAACAATACATAGCCAGGTACTGAAGTCTCCCAAGTGTGGTTACTGGTAAACCACGTCTCACTAATTGCTACTATGTCCAGTTTAGCCTCTGACATTATTGCCTGCAGGTCTGGGATCTTATTTCATCCAGAATGACCTCCAGATTCTTAACCTTAAAAGAGGCCACCAGCTCAGAAGGACCCAGCCATAAACCAGTCTCCTCATCAGTAGCCCCTGCACCCCCTTTCCAACCAGGCTTAATCACCAGTACCTCATCTTGTCTGGATTGAGTTGCAAGCAACATAGAGCCTGGGCCACATTCTAGAGACCACATCCTCAGTCCCCATGAGCTATAGGCATCAATGTACCTGGATGATATTGTCATATTTATCCCTGATTGGGACAGTCACCTGCAGGATGTAGCTACGGTACTTCTAATCACTCAGGAGCAGGTCTCAAGGCCAGTGTCAGGAAATGCACCCTAGAGTGGCGGAAGACAAAATTCTTGGGGTATATGGTTGGAAATTGCAGTATATGCTCAGTTATTGACAATCAGATAATCTACCAAGATGCAGGATAGGTCATTTATTGAAGCTGTGGTGTATTACCTCTGGTTTATTCCAGAGTCCTTGACCCTTGCTACCCCACTGCTTGACCTGACCAACAAGACTGCCCAGAATAAGGTGCATTGGTCACCTGATTGTCAGACAGCATTTCAGGTCATCAAAAATGTGCTGTGTGAAGGTCAGTTATACAAAGGCTGTATTTCAATTTTCCTTCAGTTTGTACAAAGATGTCTCTGAGGTGGGGCTAGGTGCTTTGGGAATACAAGACTTTGAGGATGGGAGTCACCTATCATATATTTAACTTGCAACTTGTTTCCTCAGGAAGAGTGATATGCCACCCTGAAAAAAAGAGTGCCTGGCAGTAAAGTGGGTGGTGGTTGCCCTACACTACTACCTGCTGTGATAGAAGTTCAACTTCATCACTGATCATGCTCCTTCATGCAGTTTCATGTCATGCGGAACACCAATGCCTGAGTCACCAGCCATTGTCCTTTTATGTGCACCACAGGGCAGGCACTTGGCATGGCAATGCAGAACTTTTGTCTAGTGAAGGTGGGTCTCTGGTGGCCCTTACTGAGTGTGCCATGGACATGGTTCTGAGAGGAGGGTATATGATGGAGTAACTGTTCATCACACTCCCTGCACCCGTTAACCCCATCACATTCCCACAGCAGCACAGGTTTTGGCAGGCTAGGAGGGATATGAACCAAACCACTCTTTGTTTAAAAGTCTGACCCATTAAGATCTTGGTATTCTGATTGCTCTAATTGCTGGCTGTCCTCAGGAGGATAAGGAGTGTTGCAAGGTGAGGTTAACAATCAACACTAAGAATGAACTAATAAGGATGAGTAAAGCTGAATGCAAGCTCTTTTGTTTCTTTGCTGAAGTAAAACAGTTTTCTTTTAAACTAAACTGGTGTCTGGATTGTTCTCTCTGTAAAAGGCACCCAGTTTGCTATCCTGTCACAATCACTGATACGGGATTTTATCTGTTTGCTTTTCTTATGTGGACACTATCCTACCCATGTGTCACAACCTGTTCACAACTGGGAAGCAGTCTGCAACAGGTTGCCAGTTTTCTCAGCCCTCCATACCTTAAGGGCACCACAGTAGCTGCCACCACTCAGAAGTAATTCTGTTACCTGGGGACTTTCTTGGTCTGAATCCCATCAGAGCCACCGCTAGCACAGTACAGTGCTACTTTACCTAAGGGCAAATGACCTTCCCCTGTCACTCACTCTTGAGAAAACACTTCACTTCTTAGAATATGGTAACTGTAATTGACTTCTCCATCTTCAGAGGCAGATTGTGGATTTGTTAATAAAGTTAACTGTTCCCACAAAAGATTCAGTCACAGAGGCATGAAGTATATAAAAATACAATATTTACACACTCTGCAGGATATCACAAGACACAAAGACTATGGGAATTATGGGGTTACTGCAGAAATTAAAAAGAAATGTTTCACACACAGCATAAGAAGCACACAGAAAAACCTTAACTTCTTAACTCTTAGTAAAATAGAAAGATTTCCTAGCACACAGGATAACTTTTTGAAGCATGGCAGTTTACAGCCTTAGATGGTGAAAGAGTGATGCTCCAACACTGACTGCTTGCTAGGCTCTGACAAGCCCTCAAAGCCTTCAGCTACCGCCGCCACATCATCAAATATGTCACTGTGATATCACAGATTTGGCATTTTCTTTGTCTCCCGTGACTCTCACCTCCCTGGAAAGCTGACCTAAACCAGAACCTTGGATTTTGTGGAATCACAGACCCATCTTATTGTTCTAAGCCATCTCTGCTTTTGCTTCTGGCAACAATTTTAATCTCATTTAATCAGCATGTCCCTTTCCCTCAGCAGATGGAGTTAAGTAAAAAAAGAAGAAACAGAAAAATAGTACAAAATTATTATTACATCTCCCCACCCAAGAAATGAAAGCCCCATTCCTTTAGTACTCTTAAAGGATGCTTGTTTTTCATGTCAGCTGGCTGCCTCCACTTGCTATGCCCTCTGTTCACTCTCCATGTGAACCCCACACTAGTTTCTAGTTTCTAACAGCACCTTCCCCCATTTTTATGTTCATTGTACGTGCAAGTACAGATGAACATGTTGATATGAGAGTTGTTATAGAGGGGTGTGAGTGGGGTGCGTCCACTGGAGAGCTCTGTTCAAGGGGCAAGTGAATCAATAGGCAGGCTGCCGATGACTCTCTTTCTGTTTTGGGGGCAGAGTTGGCAAAGTTTTCAAAGGACAGAGCTGAACCAATGATGGTGCAACTCAGTGCTTTGGCGTTCACTACCGTTGCTTACAGTGATGATGGCAATTGCTGTCAGGAATGAGGTTGCTTAGTAAGATCCTGCTCGAGCTGACATGTGAATGCGCTGAGCCTGTCTTCAAAAGCAAATCAATCCTTCCCTGCTCCCTCCCACTGCTTCTGTCCTTCTCGCTCCCTCCATTCTCGTTTGAGCCCCCACCAGCAAATCACTCCCTCTAGCTGCTGCTGTCCTCCCCTCCCTCCGTTCCCATTTGAGCCCCCAACAGCAAATCACTCCCTCGCTGCTGCTGTTCTCCCCCTCCCTCCGTTTCTGTTTGAGACCCCCAGCAAATCAATGCCTCCCACTCTCCCACAGCTGCTGTACTCCCCGCACCCTCCATTCTGTTCAGCTCCCCAGAGCAAATCAGTCCCTCCCGTTCCCTCCACTGCTGTCTTCCCCACCCTACATTCCCTGTCCACCAGACACTGGGGATCCCACTCCCAGTGTTTGGAAATGTACACTAAAACCATTCCTGTTAAAAAGAAAACCATCCCCAATGACTTTCTTCCTTGTTGTCTCCCGTCCCCTCCCCATCCTGACCCTCCCAATCAGCACCCACCTCCCAGCACCTCCCTCGTATCCATACTTATTTACGGAAGTCAGGAGCAGTAATCTTCTGTGGACTGGGACACGTCTGCACTCTTCAAAGCTGACCGGCAAAGTGAAGATTTCAAGGTAAGCCGAATAATAGGAATCAACGGTGGGGGGTGGTTCGACTTAAGTTGATATCTCAGCCATTTTTAGGAATTTTGGCCCCAAATTTTCAACATGGGGTTCATGGGACCCCACCTCCTGAAGACTGTCACTGTCATTTTGTTACTCCATCCCAAAAGGTGATTTTGTGGTCGCTGCACGGAATCACCTTTTGGAACTGATTAATGAAACAATAGTGCCACTGTTCATGAAGCAGGGTCCCAAAAAGCCCATGTTGCAAATTTGGTGGAAAACTTCCAAAAAATGACTGCGTTATGAGTGTGCATTGTGCAGTTTCTATGCATGCTCCTAGCTTTGCCAGTTTTTAATATTTTCACTCCAGATTTTCAGCATTGCCATTATTTCATACCTCCTTACAAACAGTACAGCTGTCAGTTTTCATATCTGCCTGAAACATGTTTTTGCACCTGTGGCGCAGAATGGCATGGCTGCTCAGCAAAATCACCTTTTGGGATGAGTGAACAAAATGACAGTGGCACTCTTCGTGAGGTGGGGTCATAAGAATGATACATTGAAAATTTGATGTGAAAATATTAACAAACAACAAAGCTACGAGCATGTGCTTAAATTAGCAAACACAGGCTCGTACCTTTGGTACTTTTCAATATTTTGACCCCAGATTTTCATCATAGCTATTTCTTCACTGCACCTCATGAATGTGACAGCTGCCATTTTTCAGATCCTGGTCAAAATTGTTTTGCATCCCAAAATGTAATTTCGCAGCCACTGTGTGAAATTACCTTTCGGACAGGAGTTGAAATTGTACTCTTCCTTTCTTCATCAGGTGGCATAATAAGACTGCTATGTTAAAAATGTGGTGTAAAAATATTAAAAAACAATGAACTTATGAACCCATGTTGAAATTTGCCAACCTTAGCTCGTAATCCCCCCTCCCCAAAATGGCACCAGTGCACACAATGAACATTCAGCAGTGACAAATGCTTATTTCTTCTAGATTCTAGCTGTTGTCTAGACAACCCATCAGCGTCTCCATGCTGTGAACGACTGCAGTGCCTAATGCCAAAAATATAGGACTACAGCAATAGGCTCCACCTTAGCGATTTGGGGTTTGACTGCTGGTTCTATGCAGCCATGTGAGGGGTTGTGGTCAGTGATCAGAGTGAACTCCCTCCCTCCCATACAGATATGGTTGCAGCTTCTGCAAAGCCTAGACAAAACCTAGACACTCTTTTTCAATTGTGGCATAGGCCTCCTCTCTGGGTAGCAGCTTCCTGCTCAGGTACACAACTGGGTGTTCCTCTCCCAAGCACATAACCTGACTCAGAATCACACCTAGCCCATGATCAGATGCATATATGTTTATATGGGACCACAGGCTCAACCGCCAACCCGCTTGGTCCCCAGACTGACAGTGCTTCTCAGGCTACCACCTGAATCCTCCTGCCTGGATCCTCAGCCTTCCAGCTGGGACCTCCATTCTAGGGACCACAGGCTCAACTGCCGACCCGCTCAGTCCCCAGAACAACGATGCTCCTCAGACGCCGCCCGAGTCCTCCTGCCTGGATCCTCAGCCTTCCAGGTGCGGCACTGCTGCCAGTCAATTGGAACATGAGCACCTTTCCTGGGCCGCTCCAATTAATACAGTGCTCTCCCTGGTCTCTGCTCCTGCTAAACTGCTAACTTTGCTCAATTTTACTTGTTTCTACCTAAATGTATGCTCAGTTGTAACTGTATTAGAGTTTCAGCTGTTAAATTATTCTGAAAAGGGCTGTGATTACAGATCTCCTAGAGAACTGGTCCCGCTCTATTGAAGTGCAGACTTTTTGGCGCCCAATCTCTGGTCCCATTGTTGTGTTAAGTGTGCTCCCTGCTGTGCTGTCTGCACCTCCTGCACTCGGCCAGCTACTTAATCTCTCCCCCTCTCTCTTCTCTCCAGCTGGGACCTCCCTTCTAGGGACTGCAGGCTCAACCGCCAACCCGCTCAGGCCCTGGACTGAGGCGCTCTTCAGGCAACTGCCCAAGTCCTCCTCCCAGATCCTCTGTCTTCCAGGTATGGCACTTGCTGCCAGCCATTGTACCCGCTGGCATTACACGCCGGCTCCCACCCTCCCTGTCCACCCATCCATGGTTGACACTTATACTATAGTCACCGCTAAACACCTGACTAATTTTTTTTTCTATCTACCCAATTTCCCATTGGCTCCTTATATTTCTCTGCCACTAGAGGCATCCAGCTGTGGCTCCCTCCTTTTGAGCTGCTGCTCGCTTACTCCAGTTATCAACCTCCTCGTTCTCTCACCGTCACTGGGTGTACTATGTGGTCCTGGCAGACTTCTAATTTGTGGCTCATCCCGTTCATACTTCTGACAATCTGTACTCAGCTGCTGTCTGACCAACCTAGTCTGCAGGCGTCCCTTACGGTGGTTACAACTTAGCATCCCCCACTGGTACAATGCCCCACCCAGTTGCTACCTCCCTACCCCACTGCCATATACTCCCTTGTTCCACGATCACATCGGTGCACACTCAGCTTATTACCCTCCTTAGGATAGCATCCTCGCCTTTCATTCTGACTATCCCCCCTAAAATTAGTAAACAACTTCTCTATTGCTCTCCCAAGGGATGCAGGCTCCCTCAGCTTCTTATTCTCCTGCTCCTTTTAGCATCAGGCAACATTCACCCAAACCCTGGTCCTGCACCTGCCCATCCACCAGCTGGTGCCCATCCAGGCACAAATCCACTCTGTCTACCAAATGGACTTAAAATCATCCACCTAAACATAAGAAGTCTTACTCCCAAAATATCCCTCTTACAATCCTTAGTCCAGGACTACTCCCCTGATATCATTGTGATCACTAAATCCTGGCTATCCATATCCATTCCTGACAAGGCAATAGCTATCCCTGGCTTTACTTTATCTAGACAGGACAGGTCTGGACGATGTGTGGCGGGTGGCTATATACCTCCTCCACCCTCAAAATCACTCCTTCCTTTGCCACAACTGTTCAGTCATCTCACGAGGCTCTCCTTTTAAAATCTCTATCCCCACACAGCCCCATTTTTATTGCAGGAGTTTACTGTCGCCCTGGTCAGCCACATTCCAACATTACTGACTTGGTCTAAGCTGTCCTCGCTCACCTGCAGTGGTGAACTTTTCATCTTGGGTGACTTAAATCTAAACTGGCTGGCCCCATCACTGGCTAACATCCGCTCCACCATCAAAGCCTTAAACCTCCATCAGCTGATCCAGGAACCCACTCGTCTAAACCTTAAAACTCTAAACCACTCCCTGCTGGGCCTGGTCCTCACCTCCCATCCACATCAAGTAGTGGCCTCAGGGCTACTTCCTGACTCTATTAGTGACCACCATATGACATTCGTAGTGCGGAAAATACATAGGCCTAAAATCCCTCCTAAAATTATTCTCATTCGACCCTTCGCATCACTCGACCTGCAATCCTTGCTTCATGACCTTACACAAACTGACTGGTCCCCCTTTCTCACAGCAACTTCTGTGGACAATGCCCCTGCTTACTTCACCTCTAAGTTTCTGCAGGTTTGGAACTCTGATGTGCCCCCCCACAAAACCAGGGTTTGCGGTGGTCATCTCCCCTGGGTACCGCTGAGCTTTTAGCCTGCCAACATGCTCGCGACCTGACATGGCACAAAGACAAAACTTCCAACTGCCCTGGAAATCACCAATGCTACCGTGAATTGTGGAATGGCTGCACCTAAGCAATCTGCCTTGCTAAAGCAGAGCATTTCAAATCCAACTTCCAAACCAATACAAATAGCTCTTCTAAGTTCAGGAAGGTTGTTCACTCCCTTTTCTCGTCTTCCTCCACCCCTCCACCCCCCTCCCTCAGGCACAACCATTCTGTTCTCTCAGAACCTATAGATATTGCTGATTGCTTCAACTCCACTTTACCACATGTGCCTGTTCTCTGCTATGTACCCTTCCTAGCACTTCCCTGACTCGTTGGCCCCCTCTTGTGCCCTTTGCACGTCCCCTACCCTACTCCTACTCCACTCCCCTCACCCCAGGCCTCCCCTCCTCCCATCCCTCCCCTCTGCTCCTCTGCCCCATCCCTCCTCTGAACCCCTTACCTCCCCATTCATTTCTCTCCATGTCACCCTGTGCTCTACCTTCAAGCTCTCCTGGCCCTTAACCCACCAAAGGCTCCTCACCTGATGGCCTTGGACCCCAGGCTCCTACACATCTCTGCTCCTGCCATAGCCTTCCCTCTCTCTCTGTTACTAAACCTCTCCTTTGCAACTGCCACTGTGCCCTCTGGCTACCCCTCCTGTCCTGGTAACTATCGTCCTATCTCCCTACTGTCAACCTTAGCTAAATTATAGGAAAACATATAGTGCTTGAACAACTCTCTCTGTTTCTCTCTGACTCCACTTTTTTCACCCCCTTCCAGTCTGGCTTCAGGAAATCACACTCTACCACCACCTCACTCTTAAGATTACTGACACCATCTCTTCAGGCTTTGACTAAGGGCATATTACCTCGCTATCTTTGTAGAGATGGCAAAAGCCTTTGACACTGTTTCTCCCCTCCTCCTTCACAGTCTCTTAGCTGCTGGTCTATCCTCGTCTGCTACAGGATGGTTCCAGTGCCTACCTTGTCCGGCAGGTCACAATCAGTGAAGATGGTGATGCTACTCTTCCGCCTGCCTATAACCACTGAGTCCCACAAGGCTCAGTGCTAGGCTCCATTTGTTCTCCATCTTTTTAAATGACCTCCCTGGGTTTGCAGCAGATCTAGCATCCATACAGTATGTATCGGATGATACAGTATTGTTTACCTCTGGCAATACTGTTGCTGATGTTACTACCAGGCTTCAGTCTGACTTCACCAAAGTCCAGCTCTGGTTTAGATCTCATCAACTCTTTCTAAATGCCAAGAAAATGGTCTCCATGTCCTTTGGCACAAGGCAGAGACTCATTAGGCTTACTCACCTCCCTTCCTTCCACACCCAGGATGGGACTGCTTTAGAGGACTCCTCCTCTTTCAGGTATCTTGGCATCTGGCTGGACAGACACCTTGACTTTTCTGTACATATTGATGCCATTCTGAAAAACTAGAGGACCAAGCTTGGGGCACTTACAGAAACACAGCAGCTGCATCCGCTGCGCCGCCAAGCGAGGCTGGTACAGAAGATGATCATGCCCATTTTGACTACTGCGACATAGTCTATGATGCTGTCCCACAGTCCCATCTATCCAGACTGGACTCTCTCTTTAACTCCTTCTGTCATTTTGCTCTTGATGCCCCTCCTGCCCATCACTGTGACCTCTGCCACTCTCTCAACCTTCTTCCCCTACACTCCGGCACTTTTCATGGTGCTAAATTCATCTCTAAATTCTGGCTTGGTTCTGTCCCTCATATATCTCCTCCTCTCTTGGCTCCCCTACCCTCTCCTCTATTCTCTAAGATCCAATGCTGACACTCGCACCCTATCACTCCCCTGCAGAACCACCACCTCTGGCCAAAAGCCTTCTCCTACCACCTGCCTAAAATGTGGAATACTGTCCCTCCACAAATCCCTCCTCCTCCTCCCTCTGTTCCCTTACCACTGCATTGCACGACTACCTCACACCCTCTTGCACCTGCTCTTGACCCCCCTCCTTATCTGTCTCCCTCTCTGTCTTTCTCTCCATCTCCCTCTCCCCTCTCCCCACTTGCACTTATTCCTATAGACCAGCTCTTAAATAGGGTGACTGGTTCCTACGTGCTCACCCTGCTGCATATTGCACTAGTGTACTGTCTGTATTTTATGCACTGTCAACCTTGTATCCTATGTACTAATTCTACTTTGTATGCAGCCCTAGATCTGCTTGCACTGTACTCTACAGCCTTTATTGTCTCAAGTGCCTTGTTCTTGTTTTATGACTGTATGTATAATTACACCATCTGTATGTATTTACCAGAACTGTACTCTGTATATCTACTCTCTATATCCTTTCCCCTTCCCTAGGATGTACCGTGAGACAAGCATTAAGTTGCTCAGTGTATCTTTCCTGGTGAAACAATTCAATAAATAAATAAAAAACAAAATGAACCTTAGAGAATAGTCTGGGCTGGCGAGCATAGATGTCTGACACAAGATCTCCTTCAGCTGATGGAACTTGGTACCACAGGTTTCCATCCACTGAACCTTATCCGGCATTTTCTTCCTGGTGAGATCAGACTCGGGTTTGGTCATGTTGCTGAAATTTGGCACAAACTTATGACAGTACCCTACCATCCCTTGGAAGGCCTTACCTTTCTTGTAGTCATGTGTGTGGCTCACCTCTGGATGGCCTCAACTTTCACTGGCATATACCAGATGTAACCACTCCCCAACCTATGCCCAAGGTATGACACCTCCGCCATTCTATCTGGTACTTTTCTGCCTTGACTGTCAGCCCAGTGGCCTGCAGCTGGTGGAACACCTTGATCATGTACCTGATATGTCCTTCTCGGTCTGGCTATAGATGGCAAAGTCATCCATGTACACCAGTGGAAAAGCTCTGGCCCCATTTGTAATTTGGTCCACATGCCATTGCAAGGTGGCTGGTACATTCTTCATCCCAAGTAGTATTACTAAGAACCCAAATAGCCAAAATGTGGTGATGAAGGCTGACCTCCCCCTGGCTTCAGGGGTGAGGGAGATCTGCTAATAGCTCTTTGTCAGGTCTATGGTGCACGGTACATCACCACCCCAATCTCTCTAAGACCTCATCTGTCATGGATAGGAGGTATTCATCCAACTCCATGCAGCTATGGAGCCTATGGTAGTCAACACAGAACCTTGTGGTCCCATCCTTTTGTGGATCAGTACCATTAAGGAGGCTCAGGGACTACTGGACTCCTGGATCACCTGGACAGCCAACACCCCCTTGATCTCTCCCTCTATGGCATGTTTTACATCCTCAGGGACTGGGCAGGTAGTTGTCTTGGGGGGGAGCTGGGACCCTGTATCCACGTGGTGCTCTGTCAGCATGGAAAACACTGGCTTCCCCATGAACATCCCCTCAAATGTTCACAGCACCCTCCACATTTCGGTAGCTTGGGCCAGTGTCAGCCTCTTAGAGAGGGTGACGACATCTACTGAGGATTCTCTTTAACCTCTCAAAGAGAGCCATCATTGGGTCTACCTCTGCTCCCTCTTCTGGGCAGCTGCACAGCCAGGACCATCTCATCTCAGTCATGGTAGAGTTTCAACATGTTAACTTGGTAGATCCATTGCTTGCACCTCCTGTCATGCAGCTCTACCACATATTGTAGTTAACATCGGTCACCCTCCTGACCACCAAGTACAGAACCTCCCAAGCCACCTGCAGTTTATTCCACCAGACGGAGATGAGCACCATCACTGCCGTCATACTCTTGGGTTCTGGCCATAGCATGTCTTCTGTCTCTGTTGTGCAGAGGCTGTGTGCTCCTGGGTGAGCCCCATGAGCTCCTTGAGGCTGGACCTGAAATTCAGGACATACTTCACCACAGATTTCCCTTGGGGAGCAAGTTCAACCCCTATTCATCCCTCACCAAATAAAGGGGCCCCTGCACCTTATGGCTAAATAGGAGTTCAAAGAGCAAAATCCTGTGGATTCCTCTGGGACGTCCCTGTATGCAAATAAGAGATGGGGTAAGCACTTTGTCCCTGTTTCTTGCATGCTGGTCAGAAAATGCTGTCAACATGGTCTCAAGAGATGCATTAACACTCAACCAGACTGTTAGTCTGGGAATGGTATGGGGAGGCCCTGAGCTGCTTCACTCCACACTTCTTCAAAACACTAGTTTTAAAATCAGACATGAATTTGGTACCCTGGTCTAACAATCTTCTTGGGAAACCCATCTGGCTAAATATCCCCAGCAGTTTGTTGGTCACTTTTTCAGCCTTGATAGGGGTCAAGGGTACTGTCTTGGGGTACCTTGTGGTGTAATTTACAACCACCAAGATGTACCGCCTGCCAGTGCGACTTGGGGTGCTAAGTGACCCTACAATGTCCACAGCAAATTGCCTAAATAACTCTTCAATAATAGGCAGGAGAATCAAAGCCTTCTGAGCATTGTCCCCAACCTTTCCCCCCTCTGGCACTGTGAACAAGTTCAGCAGTAGTCTACCATGGCTGAAAAAATACTGGGCCAGTAAAGATTGTTAGTCAGCTGCCTTTTGTACTGCTAATCCCTATGTGTCCAGAAAAGGGTATGTTGTGGGTTAAGGTCAGAAGCGGCTTCCCTGGAATTGCCAGTTCTCTGGAAACCACTATCTGTCGGAGTACCCCTTCCTCCTGTCCTCCCTTAGGAACCCACTTACAGTATGGGAACCCATTCTCCAGTACATCTCTCTTTTTTCAGAACTCAGAGAGTCACCTTCCACACTGGTGGCTAACTTCTTCTTTTTTTTTTTAACATTTAAAATTTTCTCCTTCTGCAGCCACGGTCCTGCTTTTGCATCCAGCCACCGCTCCACTCTGCCGCCGAACCTGAAGTTGCATGCCCAGCTGGCAGACACAACTACACCTGCGAAGGGGCCCTCTCACAGCCCCGTGCCTGGCAAGGAACCAGTACTGGCACATGCTTCCAGGCATCGTTGGCGGTGGAGCTGCGGCTATCAAGCTGCCTCGGATCCTTGCTGTGATTTTTCCTTGTTCTTTTCTCCATTGGGACCATGGGTGTGCAATGACGCCTGTGCACATACATGCAGATGTCTGCCGTGGTCCCCCCCTCCATTACACTGCTGCCTGCGGTACCTCCAGGCGTCCCAAGGGGTCGCCGCAGTGTGGTGTAAAGTCCCCATTCCACCCCAGGACTAGGAGATCTGTCTCCCGTTGCTCAATCCCAGTCCTCCCCTGCTGACCCCCGACAACCCGAAAATGTTCCTGAACCCGGGTCGCCAGCATAGCGTGAGGTGTGGTGTCCAGCGTCTCAACCCTCAGCACCACCGAGCTGACTGTGGCTAACTTCTTTAATCTCTGGAGGATGAATCTGCTTACTGAGCTCTCCCCAGCTCTGCATGTCTGACCTTCCTCAAAATACACTTTCCTCTGGGAGAGTCACCCAAGACTGGACTCTCCTCCATCTGTAGCTGTGGCTCAGAACTGCTGCTCCCAGCACATCCTTCAGCTGCAACTTCCCCTGCTACTGAGGCAGGGGTGGCTTCCTCTTGCACTGCCCCAACTGCATCCTCAGGAACCTGTTCCCTCAACTTGCAATGGGTAGTGACACACGCTATACTGGCCCTGCTATCAAAGTTATTCCCCATAGTTACATCAAAGGGCAAATCTGGTAAACACTCATCTCTCATTGCCCAGACCTCCTTTCCAGCTTAGGAAGATCTGGACCACTGGCACTGAGATCACTGGACCCATCACCCCTCTAATCCGAGAAAACTGGCCAGGCAGGATATGTTCCTCATGAATTAAATCTTGCTTCACCAGATAAATGAAGGTCACAGTGTCCCTCAATCCCCACGTTAGCAATTAATTCACCAGTTCTAGGTGCATATATGCAGTGGAGTTAGAGGACACTGTACTCTGTGTATAGGCCACTATTTGCTGGGATATTCCTGTGCTTCCCCCTCCTGCAGTACTAGCCCCTTTTGTTATAGTTTTCATACAGTCATATGATGAAATCTCCAATTTCTGACAGATATAACACATGCGTTTCACTTGGCTTCCATTTGTGGGTCAGGCACAGGCTGACTTCCTATAGGTCACTCCCCCAACCCCCGGTTCCCCTAAAACCACCTGATGTCCCTCCCCCATTACCCTTGCAATGAGAGTATGGTCAGCTGGATATGAACTGATCAGCCCCCTTGATTGTCTCCCTCACAGAGACTGGAGTTCTATCCTACAACCATATTCTCAGTTCCTCAGGTAGTATTTTTAAGAACTGTTCCAGAAGAAATAAATATTTTATTTCCTCTACCAAGCAAGCTTTTGCACCCTCTACCTAACATTCTTACCAATTACTTAGCTGCATACACATTTCAACATAGCTACTATATCTCCTGGTGCCTTTCTTAACCCTCTAAATGGCCGGCCTGGTGGCTCTGAGGGTTGAGGTGCTGGACTCCACTCCTCGCGCCACACTGGTGACCCGGGTTCGGGAATGAGCCCGGTCGGCCAGGGGTCGGCAGGGAGGGGAAAGGATTGAGCATCCCCAGGACTGCTCTCCTTCCCGGAGTTGGGGGGATCCACCTGCCAATGCACTGGTGACCTCTAGTGGAGGCTGGAGGCACTACAGTGCTCGGCTGCAAGTTGCTGGGATTGGAGCTGCGGTGAACATCAATCAGGGGTGTGTGGGACCGTGCACCAGCTGGACTGGAAGTCATTGCATGTTCGAGCTCTAGGGACATAGAAGAACAGGAAAACAATGCCACCTTGGATAGGCAACGTCACTGAGTTCCCCATGCCCACTGCCGGGCCATCCCTGACTGACCTTCCAGGTCCTCCACGACCAGTCCTACCCTGCAGCCAGAGTCTGTCTGTAAGAGTGCCCAAGAGGAGTAGGGTGACCCACCCTGGGAGGGTTAGACCAGGGGTACCGGCTGCAGGGAGGAGCAGGAGAGAGGAGGTACAGCTTGGGGGGCCTCTGGCGGGCAGGACATGGACTCAGATGCCTGAGAGAAGTTCAAGACACCTCGACCGGAGGGAAATAAAGTCAGGAAAAAAAACTGTAAATGTTTGCCTATAACCTCAGGGGTTAACTCAAAATGCTTTAGCAAGGCATTTTTTCACTTTGTCATTCTCCATGCAGTCCTCATTGTCCATTCTGGCAAAAGATTATAATGTCTTGCCTGTAAGTAGTGGCAATAGAGTAGGTGAGTCCCCTAAGAAGCCCTGTCCAATTCAAATTGGCCACAAATACTTTGAAATAGCTTGAAAACAAATCAAGATCACCCCCTCCTGATATCTGGGAAACATTTTAGAATCAGTTTTAGCTTCTTGGGTCAAAACCTTCATGCCATTAGTAACACTTTGTAGCGTTGTCCTCTGGTGTAGATTCTCTGTCTCTTTCTCTCTCTTTTTCGTGCTCACGCTCTTTCAGCAGGATCTCATGCTGATGCTGCTTCTCTTGCTCTTTCCTTCACTCTTTTGATTCCAGCTGCATCTTCTGCTGCTCTGCCTGAGCCTTTGTTTCTCTGCCACAGCCTTTCACTTCTCCTTCTGTCGTTCCTGTGCTTTCCAGTTGCATCTTCTACAGCTCTGCCTCAGCCTTTGCCTGCACCAGGGCAAGTTCCAGATTTAACCTCTGTACCTTCAAGCTGCCCCAGTTCCAGCACTGACTCACTTTAATGCTCTCCAGCCTCTATCTTGTGATTGTGGCCAGTGGTGACCACTTTTACAGTGCTTCCTGGTCACTTTCATTGAGAATGTTTATGAATTCAGCCCTTGACTGACTTTCCTCATAACCCACCCTCTTCTTATGCACAGCTTTTGCAGTTTGCAAGTTGTAAAGTGCACTTCTCATGCAGTCCAGACATACTGCCCTCTCTCTAACTACTCTTGCTAAAACAAAATAACAGTAGTGTGCACTGCCATTTCTTATGCAATATCCTGTTGTGTGACTGGATAATTAACTAGGTTATTGACAATCCTTTTCAAATCCACACTGCTGGCACCAATTTGTCACAACCTGTCCACACTCAGGAAACAGTCTGCAAGGCTGCCAATTTTCTAAGCCCCGCACCTGTAAGGGCACCTCAGTAGCTGCCACCATTCAGATGTGATTCTCTTACCTGCAAAATTTCTTGGTCCATATCCCACCAGAGCCACTGCTCACACAGTACAGTGCTCCTTAAGTAAGGCAAATGGCCTTCCATTCCAACTCACCTGAGAAAACACTTCACTTTTAGAATATGGTAACTGTAGCTGACTTCTCCTCTTCAAAGGGAAATGTGGATTTGTCAGTAGCAACAGTTTACTATTCCCCCAAGAGATTCAGTCACAGAGGCATATATATAAAAACTAGAAAAGAATCAATATAATCAAGTAAGTCTCAGCCTGGAGCACTGATAGGAGCTGGAGCCCCAAATAGTGCATACTCAGTGGCTGCCTGTAAAACATACAGTAATTTCATCACCTTCTTTCTCCAGTATTGCAGCTCATATTGCGGTAATAATGACACACTTTGGATTGGGCAATTGAGCCGAGAAGAGTAAGCAAATTTTTCAGTGTTTCTACCCGTGAGCTGACTTTTTTACAATGGACATTTCTCGACAGGCTGTGAACTGAGATAAGTACTGCATTCTATTCAATTTCAGTCTAAAGAGCCATTTCACTCCAAAGCTCATTTAAGAAAATGGTGTATAGATCCTAAGAATAAAACTGTCATTAGACATGAAAGCATTGTACTGTGCTTAATTTTCTTAGGAATGCACAACAATTCTACTGTGTTCACAGTGAATTATAAGTTGATTATTACCCTGGTTGGAGCACCCGGTTCCTTAAGTACCTTATATAGGTGGTTGAGCACTACTAATCTCAAGCCATTGTTTTCCACATAGAAAAGAATGTGTTTATTCTTTGATAGAACAACCACTAGTATCTTCCAACCATTCCCAAAAATAATCTTATATGATATTTTTATCATGCTTGAAACTTCATTTTAAAAGCTGTAACATTTGAACAGTTAATACAGTTCTCCTATGATGCTACATGCCATATACATGTTGATATAATGTGTTAAAAATTACTGGTACTTTAAAAATTCAGAGAATCCATTTTATGTTTTTTTATATAGATACGAAACATTTTGTTTTTTTATATCAATATGTGGTGAGTATGGTGATATAGTAATGATATAACTACTTGGCTAACTCCAAGTTTTCATTAAAAAAAAATTAGGGGTAAGATTCACAAAGCAAAATGGGATTAAGTCCCACTCCACAACTCCAGTTGTGGACTGAAATCTCCATAGCTGCAGAGATTGGTATACACAGCCACTACAGTTGCAGAAGGATGTTATGGCTGGTCCCAGCAGCCATAACTTATTTCGCAGCCTGGGGTTCTATGAAAACACCACCACAAGCTGCCACAAATCATGGAGCTGGTCATTAACCAGCTCCACCTTTGTGAATACCACAGCTGTGGGAAAACTGTGGCTCCACAAGTGGCAGCCCACTTGTGCCGGGTTTTTCCCACAGCTGCCAGAGTTTCAGGGGCTTTGTGAATCCAGCCCAAAGTCTCTAGCCCTAATAATTTCAAAGATATCACATTTTAAAGAAAACATCTTTTGAAAGGTCTAACTCTGGAACTGCTGGGGCTAGAAACGTAATTTTTATTTTAAATGAAAGCTTTGAGTCCAGCCATAAAGAAATGGTGTCAATATTATACCATTATTATGTAACAGTAGTAATTATGTTATTGCTAAAAGAAACAGGCAGTTTTCTCTAGCTATATCAATATCCATATTTACATCAATATAGAAGTGTTTTTTTGTAAAATAAATGTTATCAAGGCACTTTTTCCATAATGATAAAGTAAAATATTTTATTTCAAAAGTTTCAACAGGAAAGGCATACTGAGCTATAATAGCTCGTTTCCAGATGCATCCCGGGGGAGGGAGCATAGGAGTTCAATTTGTATACAATATTCAATACAAAAATAAATCAGAATAAGATAAAGTACTATGATACAAATTTAAGACAAGTAAGTATAGCATAAAAGAAGATAAATAATCATATATTATTATATGCATCCAAAAGACGAAAAGCTAAGTCCAGCTTATTATTTGAAAATGTTCAAGCACTAGAAATAAAATATTGCAGACTCAACATTTGAGGTATGAGGGATCCTTTGATGAGACAGAATAAGTGGGGGAAAAAGGAGAACACAGTGAGGCTGACTGAAGGATGGGGAGAAGGAGGAGGGGTGGGGTAAGGGGGGCAGACCTTCAACTCATCGGGATGCAGACTCTACATGGGTCAGTCTCAGCTGGAAACAACCCGAAGTCAGAGGTAATGATTACCCAGGTCTGCTGGAAGAGAGACTGTGTAGGAGGGAGGAAGGTGAGCCCTTTTTCACCCTCTGGAGTGGAAACTCCACAAGGGTCCAAAACTGCCTGATGTTCACACAGAAAACATTGTGGGGTATCGGCTTCCTGTAGAAAGAAGGTAGAAGGGAGAGAGGTAAGCATTAATACTCTGGAGCTGCACACCACAAGGTTTAAGCACTGCTTGTTGCACACCAGCCAGTACAATGGGATATCGGCTTACCTGGAGAAGGGAATGGAGAGGGGACATAGGGAGGAGTAGATGAGGCACAGCACTGACAGAGAGAGAGAGAGAGAGAGAGAGAAAAGGGGGGTTGGGGCTACTGGGAGCAGGGTCAGGTGCAGTGGTAGGATAGAAACATAGAAACATAGACTTTGACGGCAGATAAGGACCGCTAGGCCCATCTAGTCTGCCCATTTCCTACCTACAGGACCAGGCATAGATCCTAGTTAACCAACAGCCTATTTCTTCCTACCCCACAAGAATTGCCTTATGTCTGTCCCATGCATTCTTGAATTCTCCCACAGTTTTAGACCCCACAACCTCCTCAGGATGGCTGTTCCATGCATCCACTACCCTCTCTGTGAAATAATACTTCCTCACATTGCCCCTGAACCGCCCTCCTTCTATCTTTAAATTGTGTCCCCTTGTTCTTGCAAGTCTCTTTTTCTGAAAGATGCTACCCTCTTGGACTTTGTTGATTCCACTAAGGTACCTAAAAGTTTCTATCATGTCTCCCCTCTCCCTTCTTTCCTCAAGAGTATACATATTAAGCTCCTTTAGTCTCTCCTCATACGGCTTCTCTTGCAGACCCTGCACCATTTTAGTTGAACCATAAAACCAAAAATAGCTGCTCAAACCTTTAAATTACTACACACTGGAATTCACATTTCTTATAAGGGGTGCTGCTAGATGGTGACAAATAACAAACAAAGCAAAGACTACGCACCCCATAGCATAACATTTAAACTTTCAAATGCCAAAAATGGCTATATTTACTTTCAAACTCCATGTGAGGAGAGGGTCCTCTTAGTTTCAGACTGGAATTCAAATTTGAGTGAGCTGGAATCACCAACGTCAAGGTGGGGCCCTTCGATTTAGTCCCTAACCTTCCAATGCCTCAATGGCTACTAGCTAACTGCTTGTATACTGTGCTCCCAGCAGGGATTTTGCACAGGTGATTTAACTTCTCATTTTATACTGTGCTCCCAGAAGGGATATAACACAGGCATTTTAAAGGGAGCATGCTATAGAGGAGCACCATAAACTCCCCAAATTCAAGTAAAACCATAAAACCAAAAATAGCTGCTCAAACCTTTAAATTACTACACACTGGAATTCACATTTCTTATAAGGGGTGCTGCTAGATGGTGACAAATAACCAAACAAAGCAAAAAGACTAGCGCCATTTATTGCCTCCTCTGGACTGCCTCTATCCTGTCTATGTCCTTGAGGAATGGGGATCCAGAACTGGACACAGTACTCAGATGGGGTCTCCACCAACTGTCTGTACAGAGGGATAACAACTTCCTGTTTTCTGCTGATGATGCCTCTCCCTATACATCCCAGTACACCCCCAGCCCTCCCTACTGCCTTCTCACATTGCTTGCTAACCTTAAGGTCATCTGATATGATTACCCCAGGTCCCTTTCCTTTTTTGTTGTTGTTACTACCTCCCACCCTTTGTGTATTCTTCCCCTGGGTTCTTGTTTTCCAGGTGCATTATTTTGCACTTCTTTGCATTGAATCCCAGCTGCCATACTTCTGACCATTCCTCCAACCTTGCCAAGTCCCTTTTCATCCTTTCCACGCCTCCTTGTGTATCAACCCTGTTGCAGATCTTTGTGTCATCTGCAAAAAGGCATACTTTTCCTTCCAGTCCCTCTGCAATGTCACTGATGAAGACATTAAAAAGGACTGGACCAATCTGAACCCTGTGGTACCCACTAGTAACCCCCTTTCTTCAAGTGGACTCCATTTACAATTACCTTCTGTGTCCTGTTGTCCAGCCAATGTTTACCCAGGCTACCACCCTGGGTCCCACTCCCAGGCTGGTTAATTTGACTATTAATCTTTTGTGTGGGACTGTGTCAAATGCCTTGCTAAAGTCTAGGTAGGCCATGTCCACAGCCCCTCCCTGTCTACTACTTTGGTCACCCAGTCAAAGAAATCTATTAGATTTGTCTGACATGACCTTCCGCTGTGAACCCATGCTGCCTTGGGTCCTGTGCTCCACTGGCCTCTAGGTAATCCAACTATTCTTTCCTTCAAGTGACTCCATCACTTTCCCTACCACAGAGGTCAGACTGACAGGTCTGTAGTTTCCTGCCTCTGTCTTGGTCCCACTTTTGTGAAAGGAATTACATCCGCCTTCCTCCAGTCCTCGGGTACCACACCATCCTCCCATGATTTATTAAAAAGAGTAGCCAGTGGTTTCACTAGTTCCTCCCTTAATTCTTTTAGAATTCTGGGGTGAATTCCATCAGGACCCATTGCTTTGTCCACCTTCAGTTTTAGGAGTTCTTGCAGAACCCTTTCTTCTGTGAAAGGACTGGGATCGACCCCCTATCAAGAGTGCTTCTGTTAATTGGATTAGGCACTTCCCCCTCCTCTTTTGTGAATACTGAGCAGAAATATTCATTCAGTATTCCTGCTTTTTCACTGTCCCCCTCTGCCCACCCACTGTTCATTCTATTCAGCCTCACTATCCCTCCCTTTGTCTTTCTACGCTCGCTGATGTACCTATAAAAGGTTTTATCCCCTTCTTAACTGAGTTGGCTATCTTTTCCTCAGTTTGGGCCTTTGCTATTCTGACTTCCTCCCTGCTTCCTTCTGCCTTAACTGGTACATCTCTCTGTCCTGCTCCTTCTGTGTTTCCTTACACTTCAGATACTATCTTTTCTTCCTGACTTTCACAGCCACCTCTTTTGAGAACCATAGTGGCTTTTCTTTCTTTTGATTTGTTTGTTGCTTCACACAAAGGCTTGTTGCCTCTGTGATGGCAGTTTGATAATTCCCCATTGTTGCTCCACACCTCCTTCTAGCCTGTTTGCTAGTGCTTTTCTGAGGCACTCTCCCATCTTGCCAAAGTCAGCCCTCCTAAAGTCCAGTACCCTCACTTTTGTATGGCTTGACTCTGTAGCTGAGTTTAACGTGAACCACACTGTTTGATGGTCACTTGTCCCCAGATGGCAACCCACTCCTAGATCTGAGATCCTCTCGCTGCCCCCGTTTGAGAGTATGATGTAGAAAATAGTGGGTCAAGTGCAGATGCAGGCTGGAGAAATGTAATTGCGAAAGCAGAGACGATAATGAATGAGTGGACTGGGCAGAGTGGATATCTAATGGGAAGGAATTCCAGATTTGGGGGAAGTGGTAAGAGAAGGCAGCCTGACCTGCAGTGGAAGATCAGGCAGGGAGGGCTAGAGTCCAGTGGGCACAGTTATGAAAAGAGTAGGTGGGAGGAGAAGGGGTGAAGAGGAGGGTATTGAGGTGGGGGGGAGCTGAGCCAGTACTTCCCAATTAGTGAGGAACAGTGGATGAGTCACCTAGCCCCAAGAGAGGGGAAGGAGAGGCTGTTATAGAGGTCATAATGGTGCATATGGGGTGAACAGTCAAGAGCAAAATGACAAAAGGAGTTGAAAAGAGTGTCCAGTCTGGTAAGGGTGGACTTAGGGGCAATGCTATAGACTATATCACCAAAGTCAAAGATTGGGAAGATCATTTTCTGGACAATTTCTCAGCGGGCTGATAGGGGGATGCAATCACTGCGTCTGTACATGGCACCTAGTTTGGGATGCAGTTTTTTGTACTTGAAAGAGGTGACATTTACTAATATGGACCCCTCGAGGGTGTGAAAGGTAGGGGTGGCAGGAAGCCTGGCAAGACTTTGCCTTGTGCAAAAGGTCATGGAGACCATCTTCTTGGTGTTGAGGGACAGTTGATTTGAGAGGAAACATAGCTGGTCTTTCTTGAAGTCCAGCTGGAGGCTGGTCACCACATCAGATGGGTGGTGCTGAAGGTATACAGAACAGTATCATCCCTGTACATGTGAATATCTGCAGAGGATCAGGCAGCAGGTAAGTCATTTAGAAGTATCAAGAAGAGTAACAGTCTGAGGACCGACCCTTGAGGACTCTGGTGATGATGGGAGGAGAGGGGAGAGGAGTTGCTTATTCTGACTGATTGGGTCCTGCCCACAAGATAGTAATGGAACCAGCTAGTGGCAGATTCAGAGAGACCAGCTGCTGTAGGTTTATTGAGGAGAAGGGTGTGGGCAACAGTGTCAAAGGTTTTGTCAAGTCAACAAAGATGGCAGAGGTGTCCGGAACAAATAGGATTTGTGGCAGGCAGAACCCCTGCAGACCATCTCCATAAATTGTCGTATCTGGTTCAGTTGGCAAAAACTTCTTCTACCCCTATGGCATTAATCTCTTTAGATGCAGAAAAAGCATTCAACAGGGTAGACTGGAGTTTCTTGTGGGCAATGTTGCAGACAATGGGTTTCCCTAATGACTTTATCAAATGGATTCAAACTTTATATTCCTCCCCTCGGGCTAGAATACACTGCAATAGAGTACTCTCTGACGCTTTCCTTCTCTTCTCTGGTACGCGGCAGGGATGTCCTGTCTCTCCTTTCCTCTTCAACATATATCTTGAACCCCTTATCAGGTGATTGAAGTCTTCTCCCTTAATCACTGGCATACCAATAGGCGATAGAGCCCCTCTGCTTTCGGTCTATGCAGACGATATATTGCTTCATCTGTCAGATCCGGTTTCTTCTCTAACAGAGGCACTGAATATCATTGATGCTTTTGGGAAATTCTCGAATTACAAATTCAATATTAGTAAAACCAAAATCTTCCCCCTTAATCATCTAACATATAATTCGGATTTTAGCAAGTTCGGAATGAAATGGACCCCTCGGTCCATTAAATACTTAGGTATTTACATTACCTCGGACTTATCCTTACTGTGTAAACTTAATCTGGAGGACTTGTGGAATAATATTCAACAGGATTTAGTAAGATGGAAAAAGCTCCCTTTCTCGTTATGAGGCAGAATTAATACCATTAAGATGAATGTCCTACCCAGATTGTTTTACCCGTTAAATATGTTGGATGTATGGTTACCCTTGTCGTTTTTTCAACGTATTCATTCTGATATTAATTCCTTCATTTGGCAGGATAAAGCAATCAGAAGATCCTATCTTAAGCTGTCCTTACCCAAGGAACTAGGCGGCCTGCGTCTCCCTAATTTTTATTCTATTACTGGGCTTGTCATCTGTACAAGTGTGGGAAATGGCTCTCTTTACCTGATCTTCTCACTCACCACAGCTATGTCCCAATCTGGTTATACATCGAATCGGACATGTTGGCTACTCATAAGCTAGCCCCTTCCACACTGTTTTACACATCTATAAAGCACATACCTAAAGCCTTGCAGTCTCTCCCAATTGGCATTTCATTAAGAGTTCTTTCTCAACTGTTCAGATACTGTAAGATATCCCCAGGCTCTGATTTTTCTCAGCAATTCGCCAACGAATCTCAAAATAGGGGTGTTCCTATATCTCGAAGTTGGCTACCACTCTCTCTCTGAACATATCGTTGCCGATTTCTACTCACAGAACTCTATCTTGACCACAGAGGAGATTCTTGCCAAATTCGGTTTAACGTCTTGAGAAGCCTTTAAAATTCTTCAGCTTAAACACATACTAATCAAAGTGTTCGGGAAAGAACCCAAACCCTCCTATATTGATGCTTTTCTTCAGCAAATTAGGATCTCAGCCAGCAAACCGCATGGCATATCTGCTTTGTACAAACTGGTTCTCGCATACGCGCAACTTCCCTCGGTTGCCGGATCAAAGATCTGGCAAGCCTTTTTCCCTGATGTAGATATTAATTGGCAACGATTTGGAAAGGTTTATACATATACCACACTCAAGACTGTTGTAGGGTAGCGCAGTACTGTATCTTAAATAACCTGTATTATACTCCTATTAAACTGGCTCAAATGAAGCACCTTCCCTCTAGCATCTGCTCTAGATGTAACAAGGAGGAAGGTTCGCTCCTCCATATATTCTGGTCATGTGAAAAGACATCTCCCCTGTGGAAGCAAATTGAATCAACATTAGACCCACTGCTGGGGCTACAGGTCCTCTTCTCCCCATCCTATGTATTCTGGGAGATTATTTAAGCATTACAGTGAAGGAGAAAAGATTCCACATGGCCCTAATCTCAATGGCGGTCAAAAAACTGGTGCTTAGATATTGGATGGATCAGGCTGCTATTTCTTACACTGAATAGCTGCATGAAATATCATTTGCACTCTGTGTTGAGCACTTAATTGCGAGCGTACGTCACCATCAATCATCTTTTAATAACAAATGGGGAAGCTAAATGTCCCTTTATTTGTCTTGACAAGATGAGGTAAATGGCTCATGAGCCTCTCTTCCTTCTCTTTTCTCCCTCTTCTTCTGGTGTCTATCTGCTTTGTATGAGATCCTCTAATGTCCTTGTCATGGCTACTTATTGTTCTTTTGTTTTGTTTCTTCTATTAATTGATATCCTTGTTAATCACTTTGGTCCTCACTTAGTACTGTTATACTAGGTTAATGGGAAAGTGCACCAACAGGTGGGGGGGTAGGCAGTTTACCTTGTTTAATGTAGTGTTAGTTATTATTTTCTCCGAATGCCTTACCTTTTTCTTGTTAATAATTCCTATTTCAGTATGCACTACTTGTAGTGATCAGTGTATGCTATGTTCTGCTACTTTTTGTCTTGTTAAAATCAATAAAGGATGTTAAATGAAAAAAAAAGATGACAGAGGTGATGCGGCCCTAATCCATGCCAGTGAGAATGGAATCAGTAAGCTGAAGAAGGGAGGTCATGGTGAAGTGGGCCTTATGAAAGCCAGACTGGTTGGGGGGGGTAAAGAAGGAGGAGGAGGAGTCAAGGAAATGAGAAAGCTGTACCAGTACAATGTGTTCTTGGAGTTTGGCAAGGATTGGGAGTAGGGAAATCGGGCGGTAGTTGCCTGGATTGGAGGGTTCACCACCTTTGGGAAGGGGACAACTGTGGTGAGCTTTCAGACACTGGGGACAGAGGCCAGTGAGAAGGAGAGATTAAGAAGGGTGGTGAGTGGGAGGGCAATGGCGGGGACCACAAGATGAAGGAGCTTGGGTGAAGCCCATCTGTGCTTTTACCCTTCTGAGGGTTAAAGGCTAGGAGAGCCTTCAGGGTATCAGAAAGAGAGACAGATAGGGAGGAGAAGTGGGAGGCAGAAGAAGTGGAAGAGTAGGGTGCTAGTGGTGGAGGAGCTGAGGGGTTTAGGAAGAATAGAAGGGTGGAAGCACAGGTGGTGAAGAAAATGTTGAATTCCATAGCCAAAGGGGGGGGAGTCTGAAATAGTGTTGTCTCCTACCTATAGGACTGGGTTGTGGAGGAGAATAAGGCATGTACTACCTTCCAGAGCTTAAAGGGACAGTTAAGGTTTTCCTGGAAGGTGGATGAGAAATATTATGCTTTGGCAAATCTGATGGCCCTAATGCAGGCGTTATTGAGAGCTCAATATTTAAGCAAATCCACATGGGCCCCTGAGGCCTTTTATGCCTTCCACACTAGGTCATGAACTTGCTGACAGGCCAGCAATTTGACTGACACCCAGGGGAGATGGGAGCCTCTGACCTTGGTTTTTCTGACTGGAGCATGCTGGTCCCAGATATTTAAGAACATGGTCTTAAAATAATTGAGGCAGAATCAACTGAGGTTGGTGGAAATAGGAGACCAGTTGGTTGCAGCTAATTCCTCATGGAGAGGACAAGTCCAAGGACCTGAAGGAGCAGAGTAGGAGGAATGTCTGGGTAATGATGAAGAATATCGACATGGAAAATTTCATGACAGTTTAAAAATAAAATTAAAAAATATTGTATGCACTTTTTCTTAATTTGATATTAGTCCCCATAATTTAATTGGTATCTATATAATGTAATACCCACAAACATTCATCTTATACCTTAAACCAGGTAGCTAACATTTCACTGTCCTCACCAGCGGTACCAATTCTTCCTCACTTTCACAGCCTTTGGCTGTGAAAATCGAAAGATAATTCCTCATAATCTTTACTATTTCATAATATTTACACAATCTACAGGATATCACAACACACAAACACTGTGGGAATTACAGGGTTACTACAGAAATAAAAAAGAAATTGTTTGCACACAGCAGCAGAAACACATAGAAAAACCTTCCTATAATTTCTTAACTCCTAGCAAAATAAAAATATTTCTTACCACACAGGATAACTTTGTGAGCTGTGGCAGACTCCAGCCTTTAATGGTGAAGGTATGAAGCCCCAACACTGACTTGCAAGGGTCTGGCAAGCACTCAGACGCTTTTAGCTGTCAGCCACCCATGCTGTATCATCAAACATGTCTCTTTAACATCATGGATTTGACACTTTCTTTGTGTCCTGGGGTTTCCACCTCCCTGGAAAGCTGGCCTAAGCTGGCACCTTGGACTCTGGAATCAGAAACCCACCTCATTGTTCTGAGCCCTGTCTGCTGCTGTAGGATGTGTTGCATGGCCAGGACAGTTTTCTGATATGAAAGACCTTAGACTCTTTTAAGCTCCCTCATTAACTAAACCCAGGGGTCTGTCATTACATGGTAAAGAGCTTGTAAGTAATTCTCAGGGGCAGCTTGCTTCTGCCTCTGGCAACAGTTTTATTTTCATTTCCCTAGCTTATCGCTGTCCCCTCAGCAGATTGAATTAATAAAAAAAAGAAAAACAGAAAAAAAAAAGTTTAAAATTATTATTACACCATGTAATATAAGTGGATATATTGGCCAGGATATTCAAAGCCACTAAATGGGTTAGTAACTTATTAACACCGCTTAGTGCCCACAAAGCAGGGTAGTGGTGGAAAATGCCATATTTGATAGAATAGTTAATGAGTTGTTAGCTTGTTTGCAAGTAGCCTAAAATATGCTGGTGTGCCTATGCAAAGCAACTGACCGTGCCTGCATATGGGCACAACGTCATATTGGAAGGTTTGGAGACATAGTATTTAGCCATTAGTGCCTCACTAATTACTGCCTCTTCAAACCAGGTCTTAAGACTGCTTCACCACCTTTCCACCACTCTGGACACACCCACCCAATCACCAACCGATACTATAGTACATATAGCCCTGGTGGTGAGTAGTCCCCTGCCCCCAATCGCCAGCCCATATTAACATAATGAGTTCCATGCTGTTCACTCACCACTTTGGCCAGTCACCACAGGAAGGACAGGGTGTAATTGTGCACCTGCTGTAGAAACAGCTGTTTCTACAATATGTGTGTGATCAGTCCTGTTCATTCAGATGGGGCGTGATGAGGAGATGATTAAAGGGGTTGTGCTGATCGCCACTGGGGGGGGGACTACTTGGGCTGGCTGCTACAGTGAGTGGGGAGCAATGGAGTTGAGGTGGAAGGGTCTGACTGGGCAGGATGCAGTGGGTGTCTATAGTTACATGGGGGGACCGTTGGACCACCAAGGTAATAATTACATTAAAATGGGTGGGTCATTGGGGCTGTGGGGAGACCACTAGACTCCAGGGAAATATCTGCTGTACTATGGGGGTGATTGTGGGGGTAAGGGGACCAATGGACACCAGGAAATCTATACTGTACTCTGGGTGAGCGGCGAGGCAGTCAGGGTGACCACTGAACACCAGGGAAGTCTTTTCTGTGCTAAGGGTGGGTAATCAGGGGGCAGGGGGACAACTATACCATCAGAAATGGGTACAGACAGCCCTAACAGGCACTGTGGGTAAGGTGTCACAAACTCTATTTACTCCAGGCTTGTAATGAAGCCCTAATGGGATACAAATGACAGCAGAGTGCCTTGCTAGTGCTATGGGGCCAGTTGCATATCAAGGTACAAATATGGTAGAGTGCTCCAGAGGAACAATCACCCTTTGCAGGCCCTAACAGCCAGATTGCTCCTGCAAGCCCCATAGCACTCTATCGGCCACATACCTCCTGTGGTCAGTAGGAGACTGGGGCTTGTGGGTGAAACTGGAGTAGTGCCTGATTAGTATATTAGAACATGCCATTAGCATTCATAATTGGTTTGTTTCAAGCACTGATTTGCTCGTGGAACAAACATTAAGCAAGCCCAATTCAGGATGTTTGAATATCCTGACCATATTGTATTTACTGAAGACATCACAAGTATACACTATATACATTAGGTGTAGGCATCAGAAGTATATAGTATATACATTCAGTGGCAATGAACAGGGCAGAGACTGAGTTCCTGTCCACCTTCAAGGACTACTTCCTAGAGCAGCATGTCCAACAGAAAACTAGGTTTGAGGCCATCCTTGACTTTGTCCTCAGCACTGGGGAAGAGGACATATTCAGTGTAAATGTCAAGGAACTAGTAGGAGGCAGTGACCACTACCAGTTCACCTTCTTTCAAGTGACAGGGAAAACTAGCTGGACCTCAGCCAACAGGACCAGCTTTTCCCCTCTGAAAGATCTGATGTCAAGGGTATGGAGCAGCTGCATGAGTCTGGTAATGTAGGGAACATGTGGTGTTTATAGAAGAAGGAGCTCAAAGCTGCTGCAGAAGTCTGCATTCCTGTAAGCAATAAGGGAAAAAGGGCAAAAAATTTCCCCCCGGTGAAACAGGGACCTAAGGCAACTGACTGAACAAACACCAAAGTCTACCTCCAGTATATACTGTAAATGGAAAGAGGAAGAAGAAGAAGAAGGGGATCGGGCCCTTGAAAACAGGAGAGGGGGAGGAACCTATGAGAGCCAGAGGCAATTGCTGAGAGGTTTAACAAATACTTTACAGTGCTGTATTGTTCACCAAGGCCCCTGTTGGGGGCTAGTGAAAGTGCCCATAAAATCAAGAGGTAGCCTGGCTAACCATCTTCCCCTCAGAACTTCCTTCCTGGCTCCTCAACCATGTCGCTGCAGACACTGTCTCTATCTGCCACCTATGGGGGGTCTCCCTCCTGCTGGCCCACCTGGACCCCGAGCTCTCCTAATCCTGCCTGATCTGCTCCTCCAGCTGCCCCCCTCCAGCCCCAGACCTACTGCCAAGGCTGGAAAAGGCCTCAAAACTTCCTGTCTCTTGCTTTATATACCTCCCTAAACCTGCTCTCTGCTGCTACCATGAGGCATTCAGCAGGTACTAACCCACAAAAGCACTAATAAATTCTAGCTTGGGGATAGGAGGAAAAGGATACCTAAAATGGAGCATAAGTCCCTTTTTCAAGAGGGCTTACACTCTTCCTCTCCACCAGAAAATCATTCCCTTCTAGGAATGATGGCCAGGGTCCAGTGATGGTATCCTCCCATCAAACTGAGTATGCGCACTCCCCAGCCTTCTGGAAAGAAACTCACCATACATGGCCATAGGCACCACCCAACCTGCCTCACTAAACCCAACACACTCTATAATCTAAAACCTACCTGTGCCAGGAGATAAATACTTAGAAAACCTTCTTTATTTATTTATCAAGAAAACATAAAACCTTAATCATTGTTCTATAATGATTTGACTTCAGTCTTAAACATTCTAACAGTGATGAGGTAGTTTTCTAACAGGTGAGCTATGCCCCATTATACCTCCCACCTTTTAAAACAAGTTACTCTGTGTACAGTCCCCAAGCCATTTCTACTGACAGCCACTCACATTCACCTATCAATCTCCTTCAGCTTTCATTGCAACATGTTTACCATAATTATAAAAATGTTACTAATAGAAACATTAATTTTAAATGTCAAAATTTCCCTTTTCATGAATAAGAACTGTATACAGTCACCATGATTCTGCTCCACAGAGCAATTCTCTTGGTGTAGGTCATAAGTCTGAAATCCAGCGACCTAGGTTGCAGGCCCCTTCCAGGAGGGAAATAATACTCTGGGTCTGGCTTGGTCATCACACCCCCAAAGGAATCCCGGTCCAAAATGTAGTACTTGGTCTGTGTCCAATCCAAGACCTGGACCAGGGCGAAATGTTTGAACAAAGTCAGGCCAGACCAAGTCCCTGTGTGACACACTGACCATGCCTGCTGTAATAACTGCCGAGATGGGGCACCTCCTCCACGAGGGTGATTCTTTAACTGGTCCATTGGTTCCTTAAAGATCCATTCTTTCCTCATCTCCTTGATGATGTCACCTAATCTTTCAGGCACAAAAGGATAGTTCATATGCGGATACTCCACACGCAGCCTTCTACAGATCCATCTCTCTGCCTGACTCCATTCTGGCAGGTCTCTCACACTGGTCCTCCTGGCTTGTCCCACTGGTAGCCATATCCCCCGATGATACTTAAGGTTTAATGGGTCACTAGGATTCAACCCATCCATCTGGGTCCGGAGGGTCTTAGCCCAGACCAGGAGCTGTGGGTGCTGTCTGCCAAGGTGATCACAGGGTGATGGTAAGACCTGTGGATTACCCTAACCACCTGGTAGTCCTGAAACTGAAGGTGCTGCTAATATACTTCTCATTCAACTCTTTCAGCTCCTTAACTCAGCACTCTCCCCTTGCTGCTGCTGCTGGTGCAGGACCAGACTCAGGCCAAACTCGCTGGGCTTGATTCTAAACTTGGCTCCCGAGGTAATCTCTGACTTGGATGACAGGGTCTGTGGGCTACCGTCGGACAGAGTCTGAGACAGAGACCCCCTGGGCCCTGGAGGATCTCCTGTCAGTTGTCTGAGACCCCTTCCCCTCCATTTGTCACTGGGATAGCTGGTAGCCGGCAACGGGGAATGGTGCAGACAGCTGTGCTCCCCATCACCTTCTTCCTTTGCTTTTGCCCCTGCACCTTCCTCTTCTACAGCCTCCACTGTGACATCTGGGGAAGCACTTCTGGTATCTTCCCTCTGGACACAAAGGCTTTCCCCAAGGGAGAGTCTCTCAAAGGCTCTTGAATCCCCACTGGCTGGTGACCACAGTACAAAAGAGCTTGCAGTGGAACTGAGAGGGAACATCCCCAAATTTGGAAATGGCGGCATGCCTGTACAATGCTGGCACACAGGCAATCTGGCAACATCTCCCCGGTACCCACACCTAGCACAACTTTCATTTTCTCGTTCTTTTCCTCCAGCTTTCCATAGCAAGGAAAGCAGTGAGGCAGGAACCTTGGCAAATGGTTCCTCCTGGGGGTCGCCTCTGCTCCACCTTCCTCCCTGCCAGACACGACCCTCCATTAATCCATGGGCTGTCTGCTCAAGTCTCCTCTCTGTACCTCCCAGTATTCACAGCAAAGAATTCATTTACTTGGTTGTTTCTGGGTTTTCCTTTTGTTTTACTTGGCGGCAGAGTCCCTTGCCTGGATGTGCATGTGCAAACTTTTCTCTCTCTAATTTTGTTCTCCGGCTCTCCTTCTCCTTGCCCTCTTGGCTCTACTCTCTCTGATCTTCCTCTCAAGATGGTGCATCTGCTTGCAGCTGCTGGAGCTCCTCTCTGGCCATCACCCAATCAGATTCCACCTAAGGGTCACGTGATCAGTTGGTCCAGCGCACACCACAACAGGCATGCTGAGGCCTACTTCTCATTCAGGCCTACCCACATAGCTAATTTTGTCTGCACCACAGGGCCCAACCAGGCCAGGAGGAGGCCTGACCACACACCAGACCACAAGACTTGTGGTCCAGCACCGTTTTGGGGTTCGCAGGAACATCCTAGATGAGCCCCATATGTAACCCCCTGGCCCCCTTGTCTAGGGGCATAAATTTCATCACAGTTGTTTCTAGAGGGCACATAGAGAGGCTGCATCAAGCGCTAACCTGAGCCAGTGCACACTTATCCAGATAGGAGAAAATGGTGTTCCTACCTTTCAGATGTATCCATACACCAGTGCATCCTCGATCTCACCTACAAATCTGGATTTTGTCCCGAACACTGACCACTGGACCAGGATCTCCAGAAGCAACCTCCTGACTCTTTGCCATGATCCCTTAATCTGGAATGCAGGGTGACAGCATCTCCCTGGAATTAAAACTTATGAGACAAATTAGACACAAGGAGGGGGCTCTATTTCATTCTATTCCCCTTCCAGCAGAAAAGAAGGCAATGTCCTACCAATTTCTTCCCAAACTAGCTTCTTTATTTAGCTCCAACATCCCAAATGATTTCAGGAATGCAAGGGTCACATCCTTCATAAATAAATTAAGCAGCTCCATGGGGCTATTGAAACTTTGTACAATTCATCCTGACTGAACACTCGGAGCAGCACATTGAATACAAGCACTACAGCAGGACTGCTTCACTTTACCCTGTTTGGATGCTTTACCCAAAGAACCTCCCTTCTCAGAACCCCCCAGGCTCCTGACTCACTGGCACTGGTAAGCCAAAACCTTTTCTACTCTTCACTGGGTTACACACAACACTCTGGCACTGGTCACTGCCCCAACTCCTGTGTGGGAAAGCATGCTGCTTTCCCCACCTGCCCCTGGACCTCAGCCCAAATACCAGGATACCAGGATTTTTCCTGCAACCCCTCACATCGCTCTACAAAGAACCTGCTCTATAAGGTGCTCCCACTCTAACAGCACCCAATCCCTCCTTACAGCTCAGCCTTTTTGTCTACATGGCTCCCACTGGTGTGGCAGTCCTTAAACCTGGCCCTGCTCCAGTACCGAGCCCTTGCTTCAGGCTGCCCTGCCAGAGAGAAGCCCTGGGACCTGCCACTGCCCAGGCCTCTCCGAGCAGCCCAAACCCTGTGAGCAGCACCATACTCTCTTCTGCTCCCAGCTGACCATTTTTGGGGGGAACTCCATGCCCAGGCCTACATCCCTCTCACATCACTCCCTGACTTGTGGTAAGCTCCAACTAGTGGCCACTCTCCAAGATCTTTCCTATGACACTGTGACCCACCTGACCCTTTAATGCCAGTGCCCCAGGACCTGCCCTCCAAGCAGGCCCTAATTATGGGTGAAGGGCCCCCTGCTACCAACTGTCCTCAGGCCACCCTGCCACACTGGGTACCGGGGAAAACCACCGCCACTGGCCTTCCCCCTGTGAGGACCCTGCCACTATCCTCACAGCCCTGGCAGCCTGAGCAAACTACCTCATAGGGATCTCTAAGGGCTTCTGCCTATCCTGGCCCCCTGCCTGCCTCTTGCATCTCCCTTACCCCAAATAACGCAGGACCTGGCTAACCATCCTCCCCTCAGAGCTTCCTTCCTGGCTCCTCAGCACCAAGTCTCTGCACAGGCCATCCCTTTCTGCCACCCTATGTGGGGTCACCCCCTGCTGGCCCACCCGGATCCCGAGCTGTCCTAATCCTGCCTGCTCTGCTCCTCCAGCTGCCCCTCCAGCCTCAGGCCTACTGCCCAGGCTGGAAAAGAGCCCTCAAAACTTCCTGTCTCACTGCCTTATATACCTCCCTAAACCTGCTGTCTGCTGCCATCATGAGGGCATCCAGCAGGTACAACCTCAGACACTAATAAATTGCTTAGCTCTGTGGGGAGGGGGAGGGGGTAAGGATGAGGAAAAGGATGTCTAAAATGGGAGCATAAGCCCCTCTTTCATGGGGGGCTTACATACACAAGGTGGGTTGCTAAGTGGCTTGGAGCAGGAAGCAGAAGGTGGTCGTGGAATGGCAGTGGAGAGGAGTATGCAAGCATCCTTAAGGATCAGTGCTGAGGCCACTGCTCTTCAACATCTTTCATCACTGACCTGGAGGCTGGGCTCTCCAGCAGGCTGCTTAAGATAATGGATGCCACACAGCTAGTCATGTTGGAAGGACTCCCTTTGGGATGGGGACAAACTTCAGGAGGATCTTAACAAACTGGGTAATTGGTCTGACTCCTGGAGTCTCAGATTCACAAAATGTCTACCTACAGGACAGGGACAGTCTGCTTGTTGTACACTGCTTTCATACTCTGTCTTCTGACCATTAAGGGGCTTGTTATTTTCCCTATGTAGGTAAGCTTACAAGGACATTTTAGAATTACTGTAGATCACGTGAAGTGGTCTGATAGTTAATAAAATCCCTGATCCTGACTTCTTCATAGCCACTGGCATTTCTCACTTTCTTCATTCTGTGAGTGTTTGAGCAATTTTTGCAATATCCACAAAGGTATTTCCCTTTTATTTCTGATCCAGAAAAGAAATTGGAAGGTAAAGAATGGTCAGGATTTTTAGGTGCAAATTTACTAATATCATTTTTAAATTTCTAGCCTTTTTTGCCAGTATCAGTGGTTTCCTTTTAAATACCTCTCTACCTACGCTGTAGAATTGTAATATATGACAGTGGTGGTGCATGATGGACTCCCTTCATACAAAATGGTCCAAATATTTGCTTGCAAATATTTAATTGTCATCAACCTCTTCTTTTCATGATCCTTTCAGTAGATCATTTCTCAATATGAAACTTAGAAACATAGAATTTGACTGCAGATAAGGACGCTTGGCCCACCTAGTCTGCCCATTTTTCCTACTTAACAGATAAGCTGCAGATCCTAGTTAACCAACAGCTTACTTCTTCCTACCCCACTAAAACTGCCTTATGTCTGTCCCATGCATTCTTGAAATTCACCCACTGTTCTTGACTCCCGACCTCCCTCAGGAGGCTGTTCCATACATCCACAACCCTCTCCGTGAAACAATGCTTCCTCACATTACCTCTGGGCCGTCCCCTCTATCTTCAAATTGCTTCCCCTTGTTCGTACATCTCTTTTTCTGAAAGATGCTACCTTCTTGGACTTTGTTGATTCCCTTGAGGTACTTGAAAGTTTCTATCATGTCCCCTCTCTCCCTTCTTTGCTCAAGGGTATACATATTAAGCTCCTTTAGTCTTTCTTCATTATGTCTTCTGGTGCAGACCCTGCACCATTTTGGTTGCCCTCCTCTGGACAGCCTCCACTCTGTCTATATATCTTTGTGGAGATGGGGTCTCCAGAACTGCACACAGTATTCCAGATGGGGTCTCACCAACTGTCTGTACAGAGGGATAACAACTTCCTGTTTTCTACTATTGATGCCTCTCCCTATGCATGCCAGTATCCCCCCAGCCTTCCTTACTGCCTTCTCACATTGCTTGCCCACATTTAGGTTATCTGATATAATTACCCCCAGGTCCCTTTCCATTTTTACTGTTGTCAGTACCTCACTCCCCATTGTGTACTCTTCCCCTGGGTTTTTGTTCCCCAGGTGCACGATTTGCACAATGTTTTCTTCCGGTCCTTGTATCCTGTTTCATGAAATCCTGTGCCTTTCTCCTTTGTTGCCTTCTTGCAGTCCTCTGTATTTGTACAGCTTCCTTTTAATTCAAAGGCTATGTTGCAGTTCATTGGGCAGGAGCAACCAGCCACACCCCTCCTTCCTGGGTTATTTAAGCCAGCTTCCTCTAGCCTCAATCAGAAGCAGTTTATTTGCTGGAGCCAAAAGCTTTGCTGTGCTTCTGCCCCCCCAAATTAAAAGAGGCCATGTCCATGTTCCCAAACCAGATTCCCAAAATTTTAATGGGTTCTTCTTTTATAGCAATACCCTTTATGTTCTCAAAACCAGTGGGAGCTGTCGTATGCGAATATGTGTTCCCAGACTTTTTCCACATTTAACTTAAAGTCTGACACTTCAGAAAAATTCTCAAAATGGGTTATAGCTCAATGCCTTGAAGCTTTGTCCAATTACAGGAGACAGACATCATCCACATAAATGACTGATTTTTGGGCCATTGCTCCCAGGGCATTTCAATTCCTCTTATACTGATGTCCTGATCTAATGTATGCAAAATGGGGTCTAGAATAAATAAATACAACACAGGGTTTATAGGACATCCCTACCTGGCTCCAGCTCATAGGCACGCTCCTTCCATCTAGATTGATTTACCAGAGAACACTGTTCCAGCATTTTATATAAACCAAACTGAACATACAGATTGAAGCAGAATACCATACTTCTCTAATACAGTGATTAAGTAAGTATGATTAATGTTATCGAAGGCCATCTCCTGGTCAAGGGTCAGGAGGCCTTTCATGCTCCTTTTCTGCCCTACTTTGCTAATACACTGTACAAAAACAGGTTGTTTTGAATCTTTCTCTCTGATATGGCACAGGTCTGAGATGGTGAAATTAAAGAAGATGCTGTGTCTGCCAATCTTTTGCCTAAGACCTTTAACAAAATTTTCAAATCCATATTTAATAATCTAAGTGGCCTCCAGTTCTGGAGTTACCCCATGTAGCATAGAGCACCCAGAAAGCATTCCGATAGTAAAACATTATACACCATCCCTGAAATGCACACAAATCCTCTTTGAATAATTTATACACCTCCTCTGGGATTCCATCACTTCTTGGGGCACTGCTGTTACTCAGTGAACAATGGTTTCTAAGATTTCTGCTTTTTGAATGGGAGATGCTAATTTTGTTTGGATTACACCGGTAAATCAGGCAACTGCAAATCCTGTAGAAAATCATCCCAATCCCTGGAGGTATCAGTTTTACAGCCAAAAACGTTATACACATGGTCATCAATAACCCGCCGTATGCCCTCTTGGGAGTGATGTGTGCCTCCAGAGGTGTTTTTTTTTATTTTCAGGATCACTCTTGAGTCCATTCTGAGCAGTCTTCAAATGGATTGACCTTCTGGCCTTGAGTCCCAAATTTCTTCTCCTGTATTAGGGAGTTTAGCCTCTGATACTGAAATTTGCCCATTTTCTTTTTACCTGCATATTTGTTGAGAACAATTTAATTTATTGTCTTTTGAAAAAAGATTATTCATCTGAAACACATCAAGATGTGTGGACGCTTTGTTTTCTGCACCAGCACTTCAATAAAGAACATTTTGCACTTTGGAATAGTATGAGCGGCTTTCTGTATTATGTGGTGGTGAGTGCGGGACTGGTTTCTTAATGTTGCATTTGCTGAGAATAATTTAATTTATTTTCAGTTGCCAAGGATAACAATCTTTGCAGATGGTGCCTTAGGTTTAAGTATTTAAAGTACTAATTTATTTTCTCCTCCTAGCTATAGTTATGCAGAAACTTTTAAATTCCTCTTAACTCCACGGACTACTACATTTTCATACGTATCAGTGAGGGTCACTTAAGTCCAAATAAAGGTTCCTGTTGTGCACTGCTGTTATCAAGTATGGAACAATTTAACTACCAAGAGGTTGTTTAGATCTGGCAATGAAGTTCGGACCAGTTTGAATATGTACACCAGTATAGTCAGAGCTTTCTACTGGTATGGTTTGAAATTTAGGGATTTCCAGCCATGGGGAAATAAACAAAAAAATCTATTCTGGAAGAAACTCAGCCTTTAAAGAAAGTATTTTCTGTAGGCATACTCGGTAGCACTGCATCATCTACTAGGAGCACAGAGGTAATCATACAGTATAGGAAGTTATAATCACAGTGGGTCTTTTTGTCATCCTGTTTTTCATTATGACAGAAAAACCCAACACAGTTAAAATCACCTCCTGGTATTACCCTCTTTGTAGGGTCTTATGGCTTTAAATACATCTATTCTAGCCAATATTGCCTGAGCACAATATACGTTGATCATGCATTTGTTAAGGCCCATCATATCGGTATCATCCAATATCAAAACCCAACTAGGTATAAGATCTGTTAATTTATGCACCCAAACATCACAGGAGGCAAAGAGGATACTCACCCCAGAGCATTTGTCCTCCATGAATCAGAAGGAGGGACCTCACATCCACACTTTCTTTGCAGCATTCGCCTCATGAATTGTATGGATACAGGTGTCCTAAGACAATGTCTGAAGTTATGCCCTGTAAGATGGAAAATGTGGTGAGTATTTTATGCACTATGTATACTGTTCACTTTTAAAGTGGTAACAAAAAGTCTGACCCTGTTGCTCATTAGAGACAGGAGAAAGAAAACAAGCATAGAGCAAGGCATTATTTTTGTTTTCCACCCCTCTTCCTGCTTCTAAATGACCAAGTGTTCTTCCTTTTTTTTTTAAGTTTTGGGTTCAGGGCCCTGATCCTCAGTGCTGGAAGATGGATTTTGCTGTGAAGGGATAGACTCATCTGATTCATCATCTGTGTCACCCTAAGCCTTGTTAGGAGCCAGCAATTCATACTGATTTTCCAGATCAAGAGACACTCTTCCAGACATTTTCTTTGTGAGGAGGTCCTTTTTTCTTTTGCTGTCTCATAATCATCCTGAAAACCTCTGCTTCAGGCATAGAGGGAGGTGGCATTTCAGTGGATTTCGCAACAGGAGCCTCAGTGGAAGATGACTGACTGATTTCAACAAGTTCTGGAATAACATCTTTGTCCCTAGGTTCTTTCTGCTCTACTGAGATCTCACAAGGGTTTTAGCCTCAGGGATGTTGTTATTTGGGTCATTTTCCACCTCGGAGAATGGTCTCTTTCTCTTTCAGCATTGTGGAGGTAGAGTGGGTCTCACCATCCTGAATTATGGTTTGTCCCAATCTCAAATTTCTTGAGCGCTTGTCTGACTCTCTGGGTTGTTGAATGAATGTATTTACCCAATCACTTGTTCGCTGAGATGTATTTACATAAAAGATTTCTTCTGCTTGGTCCATGGTGTCTCCTCTGTTGTGTGATGCCCATGGGTATGAGCAATGAGTGGCCCTTCACTTCAGATATGTTACAATGCATTTTGTTGGTGCAGTGATTACTTAGGTGGCCCAGTTCAGTGCACGGGCTGCATCACACAGTGTCACAAGTTCCACTCAGATGTGTCTTGGCCTCACACCAGTAGCACATTTTGGGCTGTCCTACATAGAAGGCAATCCACCTCCATTCCTCCCCAAGTAAAAACAGTTCAGAAGATATTACATGACTATCACTTTGCAGCAGTTTTACCCTTATGCACCATCCCCCCAGTCCAGATACTCTCTGAGTACATGATAGGGACAGGTATCCCAATTACTGTGCATTTTTGCTTCAACCGTGTAAAATATCTACACTACTGACACCTTCATTTTTAAAGAGTATCATAACTCTTTTTATCTCATGTTTTGTCAGTAGGATTAGAGTACACGTGGTCCATATTGGGGTGTTCGTTACCTTATGGTACTTGGTCCAGAAATCCTCTAAGCTGCAGCCATCTTAAAACTCACATCAAAGTAGGGGTCACCAGCTGTGTTAATTAATGCATATATTACTGTTGCAATGAATTTCAGACTGTCTTTCAGAAGTCCTTGCTATGTGCAGTCAATCAGGAGCATCTTCCATACCCCCTATGTACCTGATCCGGACTGCGTTCCTCCTCCTAGCAGGTTTGATATTTGGGCAAAACCATAAGAGCATATAAACATACAAAGAAATCAGCAGAAGAATGTCATTTGGTCTATCTAGTCTGCTTGTATTGCAATGTCCACATCTTGAGCTACTGCCCCTGCCCCCTACTCCTCCCATCCTTTCCATCCTCCCCATCCTTCACCCTTGCCTTCTTCCTATGTCTATTCCAGTCTCTCATGAAGCTTCCCACAGTCTTCAACAAGACCACCTCTTCAGGCAATGCATTCCAACTGGCTACCAACCTCTCTGTGAAGAAGTTTCTCCTCACCTCCTTTCTAAACCTCCCCCCCTCCAGCTTAAGACTGTGTCCCCTCATGTGATGGTTACCACGTAGCTTGAAGAGAACATCCTTATCCACCTTATTTATCCTTTTCAAGTACTTTAAGGTCGCAATCATGTCCCTCCCTCCTGTCCTCCAGGGATACATGTTCAATGCCTTCAAACTCTCCTGATATGCCTTACCCTGCTGACCCACAATCATCTTTGTAGCCCTCCTCTCAACTGTCTTCAGCAGTTTAATGTCCTTTTTTAAGTGGGCACCAGTACCAAACACCGTACTCTATAGTGGCCTCATCAGTGACCTGTACAAGGGCAGTATAACCTCTTCTCTCCTAGTGCTGACTCCTCTAGTTATGCATCCCAACATCTTGTTTGTCTTTGCTGTTGCTTTTTGCACTCGTGGAGTCGTCAGATCACTAGTGATCATCACTCCCAGATCCTGCTCCTTCTACATTGGAGATATTCAGACTCCTCCCAGGTAGTACTCTGTCCTATGATTCTTGGCTCCAGTGTGCATAACTTTGCATTTCTTGGCATTGAAGCCAAGCTGCCAGATCCCAAACCACCTACCACCTCTCAAGCTTTTGAGATCATCCTGTAGGTCCTGTATCCCTTCGGCTGTGTCCACCCTCCCACAGAGCTTGCTGTCATCCATGAATAGGCACATTTTCCCTTAATGCCATATCCAAGGTCATTGATGAAGACAATTAGCAACACCAGTCCAAGCACCAAGCCCTGTGGGACCCCACTGATGGCTTCTCTGGTGTTAGATAACTACCACCCTCTGGGTTCTATTCCTCAGCAATTCCCCACCAATCTGGTCATCTTCTCCCCATCCCAAGATCCACCAACTGCCTGATTAGCCTACTTGTGGGGTACGGAGTCAAAGGCTTTGCTGAAATCCAAATAGAGGATGTCTACCACTTGGCTCCTGTCTGCTGTCTTAATGACCCAATCAAAGAAGTCAATCAGATTCATTTGACACTATCTCCCCATATAATCCCATGCTGTCTCACATCCTGGAGACCACGCACCTCTAGATATTCTACCAGCCTTTCCCTAAGTATGGTCTCCATGAGCTTGCACATGATTGAGGTCAGTCTGTAGTTCCCTGGGTCATTCTTGAGGCTGCTGTTGTGAAGGACACTACATGTGCTGTTCTCCAGCCCTACAGCACTATACCTCACTCTAGTGAACTATTGAACAGGCCTGCCAATGGCCTTACAAGCTCATCTGCCAGTTCCTTCAGTACCCTTGGATGTACTCCATCCAGGCTTTGTGATTTGTACACCTCAATGCTAGCAGAACCTCCCTCACACTATCCTCCTCTATCACTACATCCATGATCCCCCACCTCTTCTCCCTCCTGAAGGCACCTGTCCATTCTTCTCCTGGTTAAGACAGAACAGAGGTATTCATTTAGTACCTCTGCTTTTCCCCATCCTCCTCCACCCGCTCTTTACTTTCCTAAGCCTAACAATCTCATCCTTCTTGTCTCTTTTCTCACTTATATGGCAAAAATGCCTTCCCCTTCTTAATTCCCTCAGCTATCTGTAGTTTCCTGTGTGTCTTAGCCCATTGGACTTCCTTACTTGCTACACTAGCCAACCTTAGATAATTCTCCCTATCCACCTCTCTTTGGTCTTCCTGGATTTTCTAAAGGCTAACTGCTTTTCCTTTAATGTCTGCATGGCCCCAAAACTGAATTAGCTGGCTGCTTTGGCACTCGTGTTCTTCCCCCTGAACCTAATGCACTCCTCTGTGGTAACCATTATTCCTTCTTTAATGATAGACCACCATTGGTCCACCCCCATATGTGCCCTGATGCCCACCAGGTGCCTCCTAAGCACATTGCCCATCTTCCTGAAGTACGTCCTCCTAAATTTCAAGATTCTGGTCTTAATCAGAATGCTTTCCCTGCCCATATCCACCCAGACACAATGTGCAATGGTCACACCCACCCAGGTGCTCTCTGACCCTTAGGTCCTGTACACACTCCCAATTCGTGATCACCAGACCAAGGATTGCCTCCTCTCTGGTTGGTTCTGTGATGCCCTGAGTCAGGAATCCACCCTGCAACCCTTCCAGGATCACTTGACTGGAACATGTTGTGAATGGTTCACTCCAGTCTACCTTGGGTTGGTTGAAGTCCCCCACTATTACCACCTCTCCTTTCCCTGCAGCCTTCAGTATTTGGGAGGTCAGTTCCCTGTCCTCTTCTCATCCTGGTTGGGTAGTCTGTAAACCACCCCAACCTCATCTTTTAAACTCTATTGGAGTGTAACTGAACCCACAATGCCTCCACCTTTCTCTCCTCCAACTCTTCTCTTGTGCAAGTTATTCCTTCCCTGATGTAAACTGCCACCCTCCCTTCCCAACTGCTCTGCCCCTCCTGTATAGTTTATATCCAGGGGAAAACAGTCTGCATAGCTGTGCTGTGTGGCTGATCTTGGGGCTGAACCTGTGTTGACACTGATTGCTGGGGGCTCAAGAAATCTTTGTGCACATTCTGGAAGTCTGACAGCAAGCTCGGTCTCCTCTTCCTCTACTACAAGAATATCCTGGGTACCTGCCTGGTGCCCTGGGGTAGCAGGAGTTTGCTTAAGTATATTCACTGGTTGCTTCTCATTAGTAACCACTGTATAAGCTTCCATTGGAACGTGCTCTGGTTGAGACTTAAGTTCATTGTTTTCTGTCACTTGTTGACTGAGTGGGGTAAGTAAGCATGCTTGCCTGTCTCTATAGGTACACCAACGACCATTTGGAGGAACCACATATACAGAGGAGGTCACCAATGTTGTTCTTTTAAACAGTGTAGGCTCCGCCCAGGACTAAACTCAAAACTAGCTGGAATTTCTAGGTCAAAATCCTCGCTGATAGTCTACTGCACCTTTCCTGTCTTTTGCAATTGCGAGTTCACAGGCATGTTTAGTATTCCACCAGAAGCACAAACACTTTTACTCCCTTGTCCAACCTCAGACCCAGAGAAGGACTGACCTGTTGTGATGGGGTACTCCTTTCCTACGTCAGCTGTTTAGGTGGCCTCAACAGGACATTGGCAGAGTCTCTCACCCAGCCTGCCTTCAATAACACTGTTTATGCAGACCATTCCAACTCAGGCTCAACATGTCTTTTCTGCAGGAATAGATTCTTGATATCCATTTCCCTGGCTTGTCTGAACATGTGGATTTTGGACCTGTGTAGCCTGTCAGTGAAAATGATATGCCTTTGATGTTAACAGTAGCAGCAGCGCCCTTTCCCTTTCAGGTGCGTAGCTGTTCACTCTGGCGACTGTCAGAATCTGCCACATTGACAGCAGTCTGTATGGGGTGAGGCAGTGTTTGCAGGGCAGCTGTCTGTTTGGGTGTTACAATAGTCTCTTGTGGGCTTACACTATCACTACTGTGCTGGGAAACTTCAGTAGAAATAGGAGCTTGAACAGTTGCAGGTGCTTTATCTGGCTTGACTCTACCCAAAATGGGTGATGAAGTTGCTTGCATGTCCAGTGTTGCTCAAGATCCCTGTTGCCTTAAATTTCTCCTCTTCTGCCAAGAAGAGCAACAAATGTTCTCACATCTGCTGGTAAATATCCTCTGATGTTTTTTTCAGCATTACTGTTCCCAGCCATGGTAGAGTTGTCAGTACTTGCATTTGCAGAGCTTCTTTGTTTGGCATCCATACCTGGTGTGCTTGTAGGGTTACTACCAGCAGATTGTACAGCATCAGTGTTAAAAACCATCATTACCCCCACTGATGTTAACTGTACAGATGCCTCCTCAGCACTCTGGGTGGGAAGGGAAGCAATCTCTTCTAACCTGGCAGCCATTCCTTCCACCTCTCTGACCTCCAGCCTCTCCTGACAGGAAGCCACTAGTGCCCCTTCAGAAAAGTAAGGTATTTTCCCCTTGTGCTAATGCTCACATTCCCCCTGTCAATAGAACGGATCCATGTAACCCCAACCCCCACCCCCTAGGACGCAGCTGGAAAAAACTATTACAGCTTAGCATGTGTTTCGTTGTCAAAACTACAAATAAATAAAAGTAAAATAAAACATCCTCACAAAGCCCTAGAATGAAATCTTAGTCCCAGTAGGTAAGCCTTTACTCAACTGCACAGTCTTGAAAATAAAAATATGTATTTTATTTATTATTTGGATGAGTAAACAGAACCCTGAAACAGTACTCCAATATCTAATTGCATTATTTGTCCTGTTACTATAAGAGTTAACATTTCTAGCTCTTGTTGCAATCATGTCATTGTTTGTCATGCTGGGACCACTGATATTTTGGCTCCTAAGCTGCTATAATAATGTGAAGCTTTTCACACATCTCAGTGTGTGCATGGTTAGTATTATCAACACTGACATTCAGTCTAAGTCTATTATCCTCCTGATGTACCTGAAATGAACACATGCCTGAAATAGGTAGGGTATCATAAAATCCCGAGTTTTCTAGTTAGTGGAGAAAATTAATCAACATTAGGTTTTTCACACAAATTGAGGAATATGCTATCCCTTTGGCATTCCAACCTGACCTCACAGTGAAGAATAGGACAGGAGAATAACCATGGTCTCTCATCATGCAGATTACAGAGTGTGATTACAGCCCTTCAAACACAACAACTGACAAGTTAAACAAGGACTTTTTTTAGTTAACTGTTTTGTTCATCATATATAATACTGCTCACCACAATATATTTCCATGTTCACCTGTAAGTGACAGCTGCAGTGCATCTAATGACTGTTGTTTAACATCCATATTTCATCTCACTAGTAGCTACTGGGCTAGTACTCAACCAGCTATATGACTGACATGCTTTTAAAATAGTTTGACCTTTCCACACTGCAGTTATTTTTTTTTTTAAGTGAGGGCGAGATATTTGTTTTGTACAGAAGCATGATAGTTTAGATGAGAAGTCAAGGAGGACTGGTAATGTTGTAGAACTAGAAGTCCTTAATGTTTGGATGGAGTGTGTTGCTTTTACAGTCTCTCTCAAATAATATAGCCTCCATCTGAGTTCTGACATTGAGGATTATATTCCTCCAGTTAAAAACAGGGTGGGCCACCTATGACTGCTTCCACCCTATATCACTTGGTCTCAAGTTGAGGAGCTGATCAAGAACTATGGCATTCTGTTAAAAAATATTCTGTAAAGCCTTGTACAATCCTCATGAAGGCAATCTTTGGCAGAGGCTAATATATAACATGGGGTGTCTATTTATTGTGGTCCAGGGGGAGTGTCAGGTGGCCTAAGTGCAGTGACACTCCAGAGTGCTCAGGGACTTCCTAGTGGTCATATGGTTTGTTTGCTTGTTTGTTTGTTTTTACTTGTTAACTGGGTAGAAACACTGGACTGAAGGTCCTTTTTCAGGCTCGGCCCGACAGAACAAAATGGACACAACACCAAACAACAATCAACATCACAGTTACAAAAAACATTTACAAATATCCATAGACTTTAAATAAACTTTAAAATTAGATTTAAGTACACTTAAAATATATGTTTTTACAAAGCCAGCAGGGAAGAGTGTTCCAAAAAAGTGGAGCTGCAATAAAAAAGGAACGGTCACCTGATTTGATTTATGCAAAGGAAGATTTAACATCACACCAGAGGAAGATCTCAAATTTTTCAAACATGGTTTATTAGTAATAATCAAGTTTGAAAGCAGGAAAAAGATTTTGCATGAACTACCTGAAAGATTTGGCATCCAAAAAACAAGCTAATTTATAATTTAATGAAAGCCAATCCAAGTATGAATACAGTAAGCAATGATGTGTACATGATGGTAAATTCAAAACAAAACAACAAATGTTGTTATGTGCAACAACCAGAGATATGACTTTCCTTAACCCCCAAATCATAATAAAGACTACAGTTATATACTCTAAGTGGGGCAACAGGAAGCAATAGCAACAGACCTTCGAGTTGCACCAGGGAAAAATTTCCCAAATTTATAAAGGATACCTAATTTACGGTTGTTAGCTTTACTAACTGCCCTTACTTGGGGATAGAAGGACAAACCAGAATTAAGAAGCACACCTAAGTACTTGAACTCAGTTACCTGTTCAATTTCAGTCCCACCTGTATCAAAGATTAGTAAACCCATATCATCTTTTAGCATATGGGAGTGTCAAAAAGCACAGATTTTTTTAACATTCAAAACCAAGGTGTTAGCCTCAAACCAATCTCAAATTTTGAAAAACTCAGATTGTAAACAAGAAGTTAATTGTGAACTTGATTAGCTTGATGAAAAGTATAAGATCATCTGCATACAACAAAATTTCACAGGAGTTGAACAAAGAGGGAAGTTGGTTGATAAAAAGAGAAAACATCAGTGATCCCAGTATGGACCCCTGTGGAACACCAGACGTCAAGGCACAAATATCTGACTGAAGGGAGTCAACATAAACTATCTGTGAACAGTCAGCTAAGTAGTTTCTAAACCATTCAACTACCTGTAAGGAAAAACCCATTTGCCTCAACTTCACACATAAAAGAGGATAATCAATGAGATCAGAAGCTCTGTTCAGGTCCACGAACACCGCACCAGTCAAATCCCCTAAGCACAGAGTTCATGAACCTAACCAGGGCAGTCCTTGTCCCAGAATTCCTCCGAAACCTATGCTGTTGCTGACACAATAAGTTGTAACTATCCAAATAATATGTGACCTGATCTGCCACCAGTTTCTCCAAAACCTTGCTCAGTGGATTAAGAATAGAGATAGGTCTAAAATCTTCAGGAAGGACAGCTCCAGGTTTCTTTGGAATTGGGACAACCTTTACACTTTTCCAAGTAGTTGGAAACACACCACAAATTGAATAAAGGATAAATATAGAGTAGGGGACCCACAATAAATGGGGATGCCAATTTAACAAAACAACCATCAAGGCCATATCTACAATCAGTAAGCTTTTTAGGAAAGGCACCAATTAATTTCAAAACCTCAGGTCTAGTTACCCGGTGAAAATTGAATGTTTTTTTCCTATTAAATACAATGGTCAAGTGGATCAACATCCGTGCAGGCCCTCCATACAGTAAGCTGATCCTGTCTAGACATGTATCTGTAATCACTCTTGGGCAAATGGTGCACAGATTCTTAATCAATATTTTAAGGTTTTTGTTTATGAAGTTTTCATGTAATACATGAAGTCAAAATCAGTACTGAAAGAAACAACAAGAAATCAACCAATCTACATTCACATGAAATAAATACTTTGCATTCCTGAAGGATAGGAATATAAAAAAGAAACAACCGATAAACCATAGAAACTCTATCTGGTTGTTCATATATTGGCTCCAAAGAACATCCATAATTCGAAGTAATTATGCAACATAAAACATAAGCATAACCAGTTGTAACAAGAAATCATTTTTCCAGAGCTTACTTCAAAATAAGAAGAACCTATTTAAATTTTTTATCCTGACTTAGTCCCCCCCCCAGCAAGCCAGCTGGGGAGGACTTGTACTGTTAAGTCATATTAGTTCCAGACCTAACCTTTCTTTTTCTTTCCCATGTAACCAAAGGCTGGAGCAGACCTTCCACAACAGTAGTGGAGGAACTGGAGGTGTAGATGACTGTGTCATCTGCATACATGTGGATATGCGAGTTGGCACAAGCTGCACAGAGGTTATTAAGTAAGATGGAGAACAGGATGAGCACTAAGATGGAGCCCTGTGGGACCCCACCTGGATGAGAAATGGAGATGACCAGGTGCTACTAACCAGTACTGATTGCAGATGGCCCAAGAGGTAAGAAGAACCAGCTGACAGCAGGAGCTGAGAGGTAAGCAGAACTTGGATTATTCAGGAGGAGTATGTGGGACACCAAGTCAAAGACCATGGCCAGATTGATGAAAATGGCAGCTGTGATATGTCCCTGATCCATTCCTGATAAGATAGAGTCAGTTCATGCAGCAGGGAGGAGACAGTGGAATGATGCTTCTTGAAGCCAGACTGGAATGGGGAGAGGAACTCAGTGGAGGGTAGAAAATTGGAAATTCTAGTGTAGACAAACTTCCCCTGCAGCTTAGCAAGGAAAGGGAGGAGGGAGACTGGCCAGAATTTACCCAGGGAGGAAGGGTCTCCTTTTCTTTGTAGAGTGGAAGAACTTTGGCCAGCTTCTAAGACTGAGGGACAGCACTGAGGGAGAAGGAGAGGTTGAGTAGTTGAGTCAGATGGTATGCTATGGCAGGAGCGAAGATACAGAGCAGTTTAGGATCCAGTCCATCAGGGCTGGATTTGCGCAGGTTGAGGGAGTAGAGGGCAGTCAGGGTTTCCTCACTAGTTTGAACTGGGATCTGTGTTCTGGATGGCTACTGATTATGGTTCCAGATGGTGTTCACTTGTCCGGGCTGGAACTGAAAGGAGAGATGGCTCAGAGTGAGTGGCAGAGAGAGTGACAGCCTAAATAGGGCTCCATTAAAGAGCTTTACATTTTCTGCATGACTGCAAAAAGAAGCTCTGGCTACAAATAGGCACAGCTTTACTTACAAGACTCCCCAGTTTCACCTGTTATTTGTGGTGTCTGGGTGTTGCAGCTGGCCCAGAGGGAGGGAGGAGGAGGGACAAATTTTCTGCCTGGAAGGAGAAGTTATATTCTGCCCTGAGTGGAGAGGAGTTCCTGTGGAACCTGTCCTGCGACTGGGGAATACTTTTGTAACCCTTTGGGGGTTTACCTTGGTTGCCCCCATTTTCTCCCATCTCTCATTTGCCTATGGTGGTCCCTGTGGTATCACTGCCATAGCTGGAGTCCTTTTCTGTGCCCCAGGTACCCTCCAGACACCCCCGTAGTTTTTTTGGCCCTGTTTGGACTTGGATCCTGAGTCGCGAGTAACTGGCAGTTTGCCAGTGCAGCCGGTGATCGCATATACGCTAAAAAAAGCACTTTGATTTTTCCAACTGCATTTTCCATCAATCAGGAGGCTTTCCCATGGTCCTGACCTCCTTGGCAGCCAACTTGGAAGTCAGTGACCAGAATGAGGTTGGTGAGAGGCCTCAGTACAGTGGGGAACCCCAGTTTGAATCGTGGCAGGAAGCGAGGCTCATGAATAGTAATGAGCCCTTCTGAATATTAATGAGGTTGTCACTGCTTCATGGGACAGTGCAAAATGGAGCTAGCGACAGGCTTCTGTGGGTCTGTTCTAAGATGTTTGTGCAGTCACCAATAGTGGGCAAAGGTGACTGCAAGAACCTGGGACAGTTTTCATTTAAACCTAAATATTTTGACTGCAGGAACTGAAGATAGTTGGGGCTCCCTTAGACCATGGGACTGCATGTGAGCAGCCATTTTAATACCACTTTGACACCTGTTAGCAGCCAATCAAGTGTCTGGGTGCCCAAAGACTGCGAGAATGGACTCCTGGGAGAAGGAGTTAACTATTTCAGGTGCCAAGAGTCCCAGCCAATCAGAGGTCTCAAAAAGCCATTAACTTTAATTGATATCAAAGGGCAGTCAATCAGAGGGGAGAACTGTGGAGAGCAATCCCAGGGACCTTGGGGAATTGTTTCAGTCTTGATCAGGCTCCTACTGAGTCAGGAGGGATCTGTGTTTCAGAGGTCTGAACTATCTGAGTCCTTTCTCAGGACTTGAGTGGGAATTGCTGATAAGGAGAGAGTGATTTTCTGAGAGAGAGAGAAAATTAACTAATTTGGGAATGCTTAAGGCAAGTTGGAACTGTGCTGTTTCTTCTGGAAGAGATTTTTCACTGCAGAAACCCTGCACTGTTTGATACTTTGAGAAGCTACTTTGAGAGTCTGAACGTTCTTTGAACTGGGTGCAAGCCAGGCTATGTGGAGACTGTTTGAGGACTGTACAGGTTGCTGAAAGCTGTGTCCAACTGGAGCTGCTTTGGAAGCTAGTCTAATATTCAGAGACTGTGTGAGTAAAGGTGAACAGGTGTTTCCATGATCTAAAATCACCTGCTACTGCTGAGTGTACCAGTGTGGTGAGAGGCTACTGCCTAAAGCCTGCAAGTCAGTGGCCCAAAAGCACTGCAGATCAATGGATAAAAGTTTCCCTGGCTGCCCCAGAAATTGTTACACTGTACAGGGATAGACTGAACTCTACCAGTTTCAGATGCACTCTTCAGAGCCAGGGAAGGAACTTGCTAACCCCTCTCAAGTGGGGCCTGCTGGTTTCAGGAGGTCACCAGCGCTTGCTAGGGTGCTAGGGCACCTGCAACCCATTGTGGAAGCCGGGCTGTGGAGCCACTTCTGGGTCTGCACCTCCTGTGGCTGCATGGGACCTGCATGTGTGCTCTGCAATGGGCCAGAAGAGACTGAAGGTGACAAGCGGCCTGATCGTCAGTCAAGGGGACAAGCTGCTAGACCTTCAATCAAGATCAAGGATTAATAGCAAGTACCAACCTGCAGCCCATGTTGTGCCCTTTGTGAACAGAGCTCCTTGTTCCTGGACCAGTGGAAGCCCTGCATCTTGGAGACTGCAAAGATTCATCAAACCGTGAGTACCCAGGGCTTGCCCTGGAACCCAAGAGGAGTGTTTAGTTAAAACTAACGTTAACTTTCCAACTTCCTAGGGCCCCAACAGCCGGCCAACCCATGGCAACATCAGACCTGCACCTACTGGTACCCAGGAAGACCTTTCAAACATTACACTGGTACCAGTGGGGGTGGGTCTGGGTGAGTTTAGCTTACAGGCCCAGTTGTCATTCTTCTCGATTGCTCTAACAAATTTAACTTCCTCCACAGCTATCCCTTATTCTAAGTATCCTTTCCTAACCCCTGTTTCCCCTAATAAAGCTGTGCGACATTGTTTTGGAAAGCTGGGTGAAGAGTATTTTGTATAAAGTTAAGTGCATGTTGTTCATGGTAAATGTCATTGGAAAATTGTTGGGTATCTGGTGTGCAGGGTGGTTGGTAGGGGAGGTGGGTAGGTGCAGCATCCCGGGGCTGTGCCACGGTCACCTGACCCACTTACTGTTTACTCTGGGTGGAGGCACCACGCTATTTGTCATAACTTTGGGATAGTACCTCGAATGTCACCATAGCAGGACCAGGCCCCTTAATCTGTTTGAAGACCAACAGGCAGGGGTAGCCAATTGGCACATGGCACCTGGGATATGTCTTTGGAGGCACTGCTGGGATCTCCTGTTCACCAGCCATGCCCCTCATGGAGGACCTAGCTGGGACGACTCCTGTGGGGACCCCAGCACCCACATCCACACCCCGCAGGTCGAAAGTTAGGCCTACGAAACAAGATAAGGTTAAATTGATGTAAAATGGAGTAGTGGCAGGCAGATTGATCTCCAGAAGTCCCTTCACTTTTTGGGGTACCTCTGATGCAGGGAGGAGACCATAGAGAAGTATCTGTCCACAATAAAGGGACTTGGTACGGTGAAGGTACAGGGTAAAATGCTTGACTCTGAAGAAGGAACTCTGACTATGTTAATGGAATGTACTAATGCCATAGAGGCTGCATGGATACCTAAGGCTTTGGTGGCTGAGGGATTATCGGAGGCCTGACCCATTGTCACGTCCTTTAGTATAATTGCCTGGAGGAAGGGAGAAAGGGGACTAGGCCCTCACCAATGTCCCCCCGAAATGAGAAACCTCAATCTGTTCATGTACCGGTAGCTTTTGACTCCTACTATAAGTTGATGATGTTCTCAGAAGTCAAGCCAACCACAAACAGGTTGGATGACTTGGAGGCATGGATGGATTGCGCTACCATCTAGTGCAAGATTGGCAGGACTCAGACGTCGAGAAAAGGAAATGCCTGGTGGAAAGCATCCATGGGCCTGCCTTAGAAGTAATTCACTCATTACGGGCCACTGATCCTGATGTCTCAGCCCAGGTGTACCTGACAGCTTTAGAAAGCATCTTCAGTAGTCTAGAGTCTGTGAGGACCTTATGTGGAAGTTTAAGACTACTTGCCAATGGGAGAGACAGCCCCTGTCTGCTTTTCTAACCTGGGTGGGGAGAGCACTGCAAAATGTGTTTAGGAAAGGGAGTGGCAGCTCAGGATTTGAACCATGTGAGATTAGAGCATGGGATGAAAATCGTTATTACTCCAACCTGCTAGTGCTTTCAGTTACATCTGGCAGATAGGAAGAGTAACCCCCCTCCATACTGGATACTGGTGTGGGATGTCAGGGAGGCAGAAGAGGAGCAAGGACAATGGGGAGTACAAAGAGCCTCGATGGCTATTACCCTGGTAGAGAGAGAGAGAGAGAGAGAGAGAGCGAGAGAGAGATGCCCCCTGATGAGATACAAGAGCTGAAAACCCTGTTGAGGGAGTTTAAAGATGTTGTGTCGGCTAAACTGTCTGTGAACCAGCAGCTAGTTGAGCCCCAAGGGGTAGGTAGGATGGTGCCCAGCCTAGGCCCCTAACTTTGGTGCCAGGCCAACCGCACCAGCGCCCTCTACAGAAGCTGGGTTTAGAGCTCAGATGGATGAGCTGGTTAGAAGGGTAACTAAACTGGAGAGGAAGGAATACTGGTCATGGCCCAGACTACGAAAGGGCCCCAAAGTGAAGTCCAGTAGTTCTTAGCACCTTGGTGGAGATCACAGGGCCCTGCCCTGCCATGCCCAGTAGGCAACAGTACAGGGAGGGCATTATTTATCATCATTAAGGGAATGAGGGCCATGTAAGGAAGGGATATAGGATGCCTGTGAACAGCCCCTACCCTGAGATAGGCCATCTGAAAACCAGAATCAGAACCAGGAAACTACCAAGGGCCCGGTAAGTAGCACACTGGGTTCCCTGGGAGGTCCAGCTCCATGGCTCACATAGAGCCTCTGCAGCCAAAACCACCACAACAGCCTCCGTCAACAAGCGCAAGTTGGTGGGGTCATCAACCGAGACTACTGTCACTATCAATGGGATTGCCACCAGTTGTTTTGGATAGCAGTTCCAAGTTACCATCATCTTTAAGTCCTGGTATAACTAACATTTGTCTCACATAGAACTCCAACCGCTAGAAGGACTACACGTGGGGGCTCAGTGAGAAATTCTATCCTTACCTCGGTACATTCCAGTGTGGATGGCTTTTCCAGCTAGGGTGACTGGTGTGGGAGAAGCAGTGGAAACCCTTGCTCTGATTTGCCCTGAGTCTGGCATATACGACAGAGTGCCTGTGTCAGTGGATGCAGAATGTCCACATGTTCGGACGTCTCGCCCAGCTATGTCAGGACCATGAAGCTGAAAGGGAAGGTGAAGAGCGGCCCCTTCACCCAATGGTCAGAGACGCCTACACAAGGAAAAGGATGATCTGGTAGGAATAGTATGGCAGAGAGATGGGAAAGAGATTGTGTTGCTACCCAATGTGGAGTGTAATATCAGTGGAGTGGTGAGACAAAAAAAGGATGTAAAGAATCAGCTGCTGATGTTGGACACCCCTGAGGAACATGGGCTACCAGTGGGGCTGTTAGTGAAGCCCAGTGTCCTGCCTGCATGAGCACATGTGTATGTGAGGAGGGTTACTGTGCAGGTGAGGAATATTATGGACAGATAGGTGGTGGTGAGAAGGGGCCAGACCCTGAAAAGGGTCTATTGTGCAGATATGGCAGTGCAACCCGCTGCAGTGAAAGAAGGTGCCCCCTCCGGAACTGATTCGGGATTATTCGATTTGAGTGACTCTCCCATTCCGGGGGAGTGGAAAGAACAAGTTTGAGAGAAGCTGGCAGCTAGGACAGCGGTATTTTCCCTGCATGAGTGGGACATTGGATGTGACAGGGAGCAGCATCAGATAAGGCTTACTAATAAACGCCATCTCCGAGAACAATCCCGGAGATGTGATCCTGCCAACATAGATGACGTGAGGAGGCATCTCCAGGAGATGATGGCTGCAGGAATCATCCAAGAGTTGAGAAGCCCCAATGAATCACCTATTGTTGTAGTAAGGAAGAAAAGTGGGGCCATTTGAATGTGGTGGATTACCGCACCCTGAATAGATGAATGGTGCCGGATCAATACACAATGCCCAGGATACAGGATGCACTAGACTGTTTAAATGACAGCCAGTGATTCTCGGTCCTAGATTTAAGGAGTGAGTATTACCAGATTCCTATGGCCCCCAGCGATTGAGAGAATACAGCCTTCATATGCTCACTCAGATTTTATGAATTCCTTTAGATGCCACAGGGCATTTCAGGTGCCCCCACCACATTTCAGTGACTGATGGAGAAAGCTGTGCGGGATATGAACACACTGAGGTGCTTAGTATATCTGGATGATATCATTGTGTTCAGAAAAATTTTGGAGGAACACAAAGCTTGGCTGCTAAAGGTTTTGTACCACCTGGAAGAGTTCAGCCTGAAGCTGTCCATTGATAAATGCCAATTCATCCAGGCCTCAGTGAAGTATGTGGGGCAGATAGTCTCTGCAAAAGGTATTCAAACTGACCTCAGTAAAGTCGAAGCTCTTACCACCTGACCCAAGCCCAGAACCTTGAAAGGACTCCAATGGCTGCTTGGTTTCTGCAGGTATTAACAAAGATTTGTGAAGGACTACACAAGGGTAGTCAGACCCCTGTTGAACTTATTACAGAGGTACCCCATGACAAATAAGAGCAAGAAGACCCACATCCCTGGATCCCAGACAGATCAGCCTAAATACTTCCAACCATCAGAAAATTTTGGCTCCCGGTGGACTGAGGAGTGTGACTGGGCATTTGAAGATGTCATCTACTGTTTAACTCATGCCCCTGTACTTGCCTATGCTGATCTGCAGAAGCCTTATGTACTACATACTGATGCCAGCTTGGTGGCCTGGGGCAGTGCTGTACCAGGAATATCCAGAGGGCTTTGCGCCTCTTGGTCTATGCAAGCCAGAGTTTAAACCCATCAGAACAAAGATATCTAGTCCACAAGCTGGAATTTTGGCTTTAAAATGGGCTATTGTGGACCAATTCCATGACTATCTGTAGTAGATGCGAAGATCACTGGGAAGACGGACAACAACCCTTACTTATGTGCAGACCATGGCTAGATTAGACACAGCTGGTCATAGGTGGCTGTCAGCTTTGTCAACCTATGATTACTGTGTGGAGTATTGTCCTGGTCTGAACCATGTGGATGCTAATGCTTTGTTCCGATGCCCCAAGCCCAGTCAGATTGTACTCCAGTTTGTAGGATATCCGAACAAGCGGAGAAGGCCTTGAGCAAAAAATTTGATGGTGAAGAGCCCTCTCCTGTGGACATGCCCCATGCCTGGTAGATTGCCTGGAGCCTCAGAGAGCTGTATCCCCATTGTCTATTGCCACCTAGCTACCCTGGATGTGAGGTCCCTACCGCAGCTGACCACACAGGATTTGAAAAGGGAGCAGAAGCCAGTCCTGTGACAGTGGAGATCATCCAAGTGCTGCAACAAAGGGGAGATCAGTCAAAAGTATATACTGTTTATCCTCCTGCTAAGCTATTGCTGTGAGAGTGGTCCAAGCTACAGTTGAAAAGGGGGCACTCTACTGGGAGATGCAGGACCAACAAGGGGCACCACGGAACAGTTGGTGTTACCAGAACGGTACATTATGACAGTGTTGAAAGCACTGCATGATGACATGGGACACCTAGGAAGCGAACATACCCTGAACTTAGTTAAGAGCAGATTTTACTGGCCAAAGATGGGAACAGAGGTAGAGGCCTATTTTAGAAATTGCTGGTGATGTATTCAGAGGAAGGTCCTTCCCCAAAAGGCTGCCCCACTAGTCAACATACGTACGTGTGCTCCCATGAAACTAGTTTGTATTGACTTTCTTACTTTGGAACCAGGCTCCAGAATTATTTCTAACATTTTGGTGGTCACAGACCATTTCCTTGGGTATGCCCAAGCATATCCCACCAAAGACCAGAAAGCATCTACCATGGCAAAAATATTGGTGGAGAAATTCTTTGTGCATTACGGAGCCCCTCAAAGGATCCATTCAGACCAGAGGCATGACTTTGAGAGCCGACTCATAAAAAGAGCTTTGTCCTGTGGGGTATCAGCAAATCTCGCACTACACCTTACCACCCTAAAGGTGATCCTCAGCCAGAATGCTTCAACAGAACCCTTCTAGACATGTTGGCACCTTGGATCCCGAGCCAAGCAAACCAGGAGTCAGCCAGTAAGCACCCTAGTCCATGCCTATAATTGCATCCAAAATGATGCACACAGGTTCTCCCATATCCTTGTTTGGGAGAAAGCCTGCCTGCGGATCTGTATTTTGGGGTGTTTCCAGATGGCACCTAAGAGATTGACTACTTACAGTATGTGAGGAAATTGAAACAACAGTTAGATGAAGCTCATTGCTTTGCTTCAGCGATGACCACAAGGAGGAACTAAGCTAACAAAGAAAGGTACAACAGGAGAGTGCAGGCCCAAGACCTAAAGCCCGGTGGCAGAGTGCTGCTTCAGAGATTGGGAATACCTGGGAAACCTAAGATCACTGACTGGTGGGGAAATATTCCGTATGTAGTGCTGGAGAAGTTGGAAGAGCTACCTGTGTATAAGATTTGGTCAGAAGGGGAAACTCAAGGGCAGAAAGTGATACACTGGAACCATTTGCTCTCCATCGGAGACAGGGAGGTTGATGCAGAAGCTGATGCAGAAGATCCTATTACACCTCCCACCACTCAAGCTGCTGCATGCAGAAGACAGAGACATTAGAGTAGTGACTCTGTGGGTGCTGGGCATGCTCAGGGAGAGGGGGGCATCTAAGGAGGAAGAGGACATGGATGATGAAATAGAGTGGAATCTAAAGACATGCTCGGTGCTTTTATCCTACACCCAAGTTAGCAAGGCGGTTTCAGGGACTGCCCCTGATGCTGATAGACATGCTTGTGCCTGGGGGACAGATGGAGGATAGAGAGGCTGCTCCTGCTACACCCCTCAAGGGACCACTCCGGACTTGAATACTAGTCCAGTTGAGCCTTTGAGTGATATCTGAGCAGCTTCTCTCAAGAAGCGGAATCAACAGGAGATGATGGCTGCAGGATTCAACCAAGAGTTGAGGGCCCTATGAATCACCTATTGCTGTAAAGGAAGAGCCAGGGACCATTCGAATGTGCGTGACTATTGCACCCTGAATAGATGAACGGTGCCGGATCAGTACACAATGCCCAGGATACAGGATGCAGCAGACTGGACTCCTGGGAGAAGGAGTTAACTATTTCAGGTGCCAAGAGTCCCAGCTATTCAGAGGGCTCAAAAAGCCATTAACTTTGATTGATATTGAAGGGCAGCCAATCAGAGGGGACAACTGTGGAGCACAATCCCAGGGACCTTGGGGAATTGTTTCAGTCTTGGTCAGGCTCCTATTGAGTCAGAAGGGATCTGTGTTTTAGAGGTCTGAACTGTTCAGTCCTTTCTCAGAACTTGAGTGGGAACTGTTGCTAAGGATATAATGATTTTCTGAGAGACCGAGAGACTGAACTGATTTGAGAACTTGAGAACTCTTAAGGCAAGCTGGAACTGTGCTTTTTGTTCCAGAAGAAACTTTTTACTGAAGAAACCCTGCACTGTTTGGAACTTTGAGAAGCTGCTTTGAGAGTTTGAACGTTCTGGGAACTGGATGCAAGACAGGCTGTGCAGAGACTGAGGACTGTACAGGTTACTGAGAGCTGCGTCCAACTGGAGCTGCTTTGGAAGCCAGTTTAACATTCAGAGACTGTGTGAGTAAAGGTGAACAGGTGTTTCCATGATCTGAAATATATAAATATATATAAATAAAATCCCTGCTACTGCTGTGTACCAGTGTGGTGAGAGGCTGTTGCCAAAAGCCTGCAAGTCAGTGGCCAAACAGTACTGCAGATCAACACATAAAAGTTTGCCTGGCTGCCCCAGAAATTGTTGTACTGTGCAGGGATAGAGTGAACTCTACCAGTTTCAGAGGCACTCTTCAGAGCCAGGAAGGGACTTGCTAACCCCTCTCAAGTAGGGCCTGCTGGTTGCAGGAGGTCATTGGTGCTTGCTGGATTGCTAGGCACCTGTGACCCATGGTGGGAGCTGGGCTGTGGAGCCACTCCTGTGTCTGTGCCTCCTGTGGCTGGGTGGGACCTGCATGTGTGTCTGGACTAACAGGCACCTGGGAGTTTTGCTCTGATCTGGTGAGTGTGGACCAGTGCTAGTATATTGACTCCCTGAATTTATTTCGTCTGCTGTGTCTCTTGCTGTAGGCTGGTTGCTATAAGTCACAAACTTTCTCCCTTTGTAGTGGCAGTATGTAGGGAGCCATATATCTGTGATGATCCATACAAGTCATTTTTGCAGTACACTGTAGTGTCAACTGTTTTATTTTTATTTTATTTTTCCCCTTCCCTTTCTTTTACTGTGTTTTTATTTGAAGTGTGAGTCAGGAGTATGAATTTTTAGGGGGTGTGATTTGTATTTATTGAGTGAATCAGGTTTGTTTATTTTTTGGGGTTGTTGGGTTTCTTTGGTTTTTAAAACTCTTTGGGGTTTAGTCTATTTATTAGTGGGATTGGTACTGGTTATTCAGGGTTTTAGTTTAGTGCTGGGTTAATATGTGCAAAGGTGTGGGAGAGATTAGGCACGTCTACACAGGTGACCACCTGCGGCAGCGCCATCCTTTTGGGAAAGCCCCATTAGTCTTCCCTGCAGAGGTAATCAATCACTGCAGGGGACTGGGGGTCCTCCAGAGAAGGGGAAAATCTGCAGTGGAGGTCCTGGGTATGATGCTCGGGGGGTAGGATTGGGGTAGTGAAAACCATGAGTAACCTAGGGAGGAACTGGAAGCAGGATCAGCGTCTGCCCTGCCTGGTTCCCTTCCCCAGAGTCTTGCCAAATATCAACAAACAGGTAGTAGTCTGTCTGGCAGCACTACTCTTCCCCTTCTGGTCATTTTGTGTAATACAAGATCTTCTTCAAGATGATCTCTTGCAGCAGGTCATAACACATGGGATATCAGACGCAGACATCATTTCCTCCAGATGACTTCTCAGCAGTCGACCCTGGGACCTCCCCAATGTTACCACGTGGTATCTGTATGGCATGTATAAAAGGGGAGGTCCCAGCTACTTCTCAGTTCTTTTCAACCGTGACCTGCATGCAACAAGTTCTCCTTCGAGCTCTGCTTACCAGTCATTGCAAAAACAACCAAATGTTCATTCCAAACGGGTTCATCTACTGATGTCTTTGGATCCCTTATTCCAAAAGCATACCTGTGGACACAGAATCGCTACAGAGGACCTCCACGATGTCTGTGTTTAATGCCTTGGTCCTGAACACAAAACCTGGGATTGTATCCTCTGTAAGTGGTTCAACAAGGCCACCAAACATCGAAGGCTTCAGCAGCTTTGTGAGTTCCTTGTGGAGCAAAAGGTTGCCCTTCTGGAGCAGCAGCAATACTCCAAGCCTAGGGAGTCTTCCATATCCTCCTCAGAGTCTCACCATTCTGCGGGTGAGCCCTCCTCATTGATGGGACAGGGTCCTGGTAAGAACATGTGAGCAAAATGAAGCATGTTTCTACTGCACCCTGGTTATCGACGAATAATACCCCGATCACTACTAGAAAGGTAAGTACTGAGAAGGCTGCCACTGCAACATCGTCTTCTGCACCATCGATGATTGTTGGCTCTTCTCTTTCCTAGTTGATGGCTTCACTGTTGACGGTAAATTCTGGGTGAAATTGCAGCTTCCATCCCTGTCTCCCCTCTATGCGGTTTCTAGCCATCGTCCATTGACGATGGCTTCTGGGTCTTCAACGATCCTCTCATTGATGACCAGTCTTACCACAAAGGGCTCTATGTTAGCTCCCTCGTTGATGATCCTGGGGTCCTCATTAATGGCTACTTGCTTGCTTGGTTCCACTGCCTTCTTCAATAATGTCAATGGTCCCTATTCACTCAATCCATTCTACCCCAGCTACTTGCGCTGGGCAGATGGCCATGATTGATGTTTGGGCTCTAGTAAATACTATCCTGAACCTGACACAGACCCCTCACCCCCCTCGTGAAGGGTCCGCTCCTGGTCTCTGCTCCCTCTCGATCGGCCCAGAGGATGGCCAGCTCTTCCCCTGTCTGCCTGGGTTTTCGCCCTCAGGATGTAGGTCTGGGATTTGGCTGACCTGGAGGATGAGGATGGAATGGACCAGGAGGACTCTCCTCAGTCTTCCTTGGCCGCCTCGTCAGTTCATGGTGAACCTACCCCTGAACTCCCGTATTCTCCTCCAGATGATCCCATGTTTTCGGACATTATGATACACCTCCAGAAAATGTTTGTGTTCCAGAGCTCTGAGCAGGATGCTTCAAGAAAAAAGTTGGCACAGTATTTAGGTGTACCAGAATGCTGCACTCTGGTCGTCCCCCTTTGGTGGATGCCTTTGAAGAGGCTATTTGGGCTGCTTCTAAGCAACCTTTCAAAATTCCCTCCAATCCTTGTAAGGTTGATAGAATTTATCAGGCCCTGGTGGACTACCCTTCTTTATGTCTCCACCGCAGGCTGACTCTGTGGTGACCAGTGCCGCTATGATAGGTCCTCTAGATCTCAGCACATGAGCGCTCAATCCACTGATAAGGAATCTAAGAAATTGGATGTAATGGAGAAAAGGGTTTATGCCTCAGCTACTATGTCTCTCTGTATACTTAATTACATGGGACACCTCTTGAAATATCAGGAGGAAATCCTAAAAGTCTCCCAGGGAATGGTCAAGTCTCTCCCTGCGGGTTCTGCCCAGGAGGATCTGATTGTCAAGATGTCTATGGAGGTGGCTGCTTGCCGCCATCTGCTCAGGGCCACCTATGATGCCATTGATACTGCAGCCCATACGTCTTCAGCAGGTGTTTGTCTCAGATGTTACACCTGGCTCAGTGTCAGGATTTTCACAGGATGTGCAGCAATCTATCCTTAATGTTTCCTTTAGGGGGGAGCAGCTGTTTGGTCCATAGACCCAAGAAATGTTGAAGGACTTACAGGACTCAGGTCATACCCTTTAATCGGTCTGCACTCTGTACCATCCAAAAGCAAAACTGGCCTTCAGTGGATCCTCCAGGGGTCGCCCCTACAGGGCATGCCCCAATGCTCAAAAAACACCTACCAATAAGCAAAAGCCTCAATTGAAATTGCCTGGTCCTAGAAATGCTCAGAAAATGTCCTGTTATGTCCCTGCTGCTCCCCAGCAGGGCCTGCCTTCGGCCTGAAAGTCTTCCTCCGGTTGTAGGACTGAGATCCTTCCCACAGCCATTGGGGACAGGTTTTCCATGCACCTACAAGGTGGCAGCCATCTCCTCTGACCTGAGGCTCCTGCAATTGATTGAGTCAGGACACATACTGGAGTTCACAGAGATTCCCTTGCTTGCCACCAAGGGTCTCTCATTACTCCCCAGACCAGGCATTGGTCTTACAGAAAGAAATCAATGTTTTGCTCACAAAATGTGCCATTGAACCAATTCCCTTTCCATAGAAGGGTATGGGATTTTACTCCCAGTTTTCCTGCTTTACAAATGGACGGGGACTTACACCCCATTTTGGATCTAAGGTGTCTCAACCTCTATATCAAATACCAAAAGTTCAGGATGGTGTCTCTCTCTGTCTCTCTCGACACTTCTCCCTTGCTGAACAAGGAAGATTGGCTCTCTTGATATAAAGGATGCGTACCTCCATAACCTGATGCACCCTGCTCACAGACGGTTTCTACATTTTTTGTTTCAGGGTCATCATTATCAGTTCAGGGCCCTCCCATTTGGCCTTTCCTCGACCTTGAGTGTATTGACAAAGGGCCCTATTCACAAAGGCTATGCAGAGCTATGCACCACGCGTAAGCCTCGCACAGAGATGCACGAAACACATGGAAGCCACTGCCGTGTGGTATTCAACAACCGTGCACAGCGCTGTGCGCAGTGTTACTATGTGAACATGTGACCCAAGGTGGATACGCAGCTGTGAAGTTGTGTTCCAGTGGAAGCAGTACACGCGGGACAGTGTACATGCATGCCGAATGCAGGATATGTTGGAAAGGCGTGTCGTGTCCCCGCGTACACCTTATGCATTCTGAAAGCAGCCATAAGCAGCCTATGCAGTGCACACACAGGTGTGAGTGCCCAGTGAAGTGGCCCACAGGGTGCTAGGCACTGGCAGATCGTCACACCCGCCATGCACATACAACACACGTACGCTGACTGTGCTGGCTCACGTGATGTGCACCCACAATGTGCCACTCATCAGACATGCAACCAAAAGGCCCAAATGACTGCCACCAGCACATAGCACATGCCACCCTGCAGGCAGCACATACATGGCCGTGCCAGAAGGCCCTGTAATGGCTATGTGGTGAACAAAGATACACATACACACACACACACACACACACACACACACACACACGTACACACAGCCACCCGTACACACCGTGCCAGGATGAGGAACCAGACACTGAGATGGGGATGAAGCACATTGCCTTTACTGCGACACACAACACATAACAAACAGGTGCAACAACAGCACAAGGTCAACAGTTCTGGGGGGTGGAGGAACATGGATGGGTGCTTCCCTTCAATCGGAGTCCTCCTCTGAGGGCAGGTCTGGGCTGGTGGATAGTGTCAACTCCAGGGGGGGGTGGTGTCCACGAATGCCCTCTCCTCCAGTACCAGCCACCTGATGGGGCAATGAAAATGCTGTAGTGAGAAGAGCAGACAGAGGGAACCAACATCAGTGCCACGGTATCATGCACCAACCCCGCCATGGCATAGTCAGCCACCCACTACCTTAGAGGGGGCTCAGATGGCCCACAGGTCCCCTTCATCATCCCGATGCATGTAGTCCTCCATACTGCTCCACAGATCCAGCCTCCATGGCAAGTCTTGCACTATCCACCACCGCGGGGTCATGAGACAGGCTGGGCCAGGCCCGCCCACCTCCCAGTGCACCAGGACCAGCACCGCCTTCTGACGTCAGGTCCCCTGCACAACATAATGGGGACAGTGATTAGCAGACATGTCCATGGCACAGAGCTCAACCCGCCCACCAACCACACAGATCACCCAGCCACTGGCACCCACCTGTCATTGCTCTGTGACCTCTCAGATCTCACTGGCCAGAATCCCATCCTGATAGGTGGCCTCCACCACTCGGTACAGTCATCATGGCAGGGCAAGCCTGCCACAGACATCCCCCTCCAACATGAGTAGTGCTGCCACCGCCATCATCCTAACAGCACTTATGGTGTTCCATGGTGGGCACTCCCACACCATGTGTGTGTGCAACGCCCATAAGGACACATGCGATATGCCACATGCCATGCATGGCTCACATGTGTGGACGTGCAATGCCACGGAGTGAAGGCAACTAATGGAACATGCAGGTGCAGTGCGATGTGCCCAGAGGCACTACTACATGTGGTCCTCCTCGAGGAGGCAGAGGCAGACCGGCATGCCAGAGCACAGCATTGTCCCTGGGCGTTCAGGCCATGCCTTGTCACCCAGACGCTGCACCCCACAAACATCCTACAGCAGTACTGGGCTGACCATGGCACCCTATGCTACACTTGTGTGCTTCTGGATGATGAGATCAGGCCAGCCACAGGGCACTCATGGCCATGTCAGTGGAGACCATGGTGCTCTGCACCCTGCAGTACTATGCCACAGGCACATTTCGTGGGTGATGGGCGATGTGACAGGGTGAGTCCGCATCCATGTCACGGGCTCTGCACCAGGTGACTGATGCCCTGGTGAGGCACTGGGAGGGAGGCATTCTGTTCCCTATGGATGCTGCAGACCTCAGGGCTGTCAATGAAACATTCTAGAAATTATGACATGCCAAACATGGTGTGTGCATGGCCTGCTGCATGTGCCCATCCTATTCCCACCCATCAACGAGGATGCCTACAGAAACTTTTAAGGATTCCACAGCATCAACTGTCAGGTTGTTCTGACTCAACAGGCATCCTGACCAACATCCTGGCGTGGTACCCGGGTCATGCCATGACTCTATGTGTATGACAACAGTGCCCTGAGGTGCTATATGGAATGGCAGCCAGAGGGCTATGGCTGGCTGTTGGATGAGGCCCCATTACCATGTGTGTATACATCATCCACATGTGTGCTCCAGCAATGCTAACCAGTCCTATCTGCTCTACTTCCACAGGTGACAGCAGCTACTACCTGAAGCACACACTACTGACACTATACCTGGCACCATGGAACTCAGCAGAGGTTGCATACAATGCAAGCCTGCAGGGCATGCAGCATCATGGAACGCACAATAGGGCTGCTGAAGATGCACTTCCGATGCCTGGACCACACGGGTAGCACGATGATGCTTGCACTGGGCATGGTATGCAGAGTGCTCACTGCCTGAGCTATGCTGCATGACATCTGCATGCGCTGCATGGTGCTGTTGCCACAGGATGGACACCCAGAGGAGGGTGGCAAGGAACCACAGCAGCCACCCCATGGACTGGCACTGCCTTAGCATGGCACCAGGGCTCTGCCTATGGACAATTGTGCAGCAGGATGCATGTCTGGTGGGCTGTGCGCCATTGCGTCTGGCGGCACATTTGGCAGGGTAGGCTGGGTGCACACTGGTGATGATGAGTGCATGACTGATCTGGTGGGTGCTTGCCATGGTGTTGCTGCAGCCATAGCATGCCACAGGTGTGCATGCCACACCAGCGGTCCGCCATACCTGACACATCCCATTACCATTCCGTGGGACATGCCAAGGGCACACCGCCGCTAGCATTGCACACCACAGTGTGTGTTCTGCATGGTGGTGTGTGTGTGTGTGTATGCCAGTGCATTGCATGGCATGCCCACCTAGCACCCTCCCAAATGGTGCCGGTCTAAGGGGTGTCATTACGGACCATGGAGTGTGCTGTGGGGGGGGTTGAATGTGGCAGTGCAAGTGGGGTATGGGTGGGGTGCGGTTGTCCATTGCAGTATGTGCATGTCATCTGGGACAGTGTTGCAGGGTTGCAGGCCTCTGCTGTTGTTCACCACATCTGTGCACCTGTCCGCCCACAGCCGTGTGGCATACAGGGTCCGCAGTGTGTGCGACACCTGTGCCACCTGTACATGACGTGATCGCCAGGTTGTAGTGCTCGGCCCCGCCTCCTGGTCAGCAGTGGCCACTGTGGGTTGGGGTGCTGTGTGACACCCTCACATCACTCCCATGGTCCCACGGGTGTGGAGCCTAATGCACTTGCCGGTGCCACAGGTGCAGTACCAGCGGCCATGGTGGCCCATCCCTGTTGGGTGGCAAGGTGGCCAGCAATGGCCAGGAGGGTATCAGACATCTGCTCCTGTGCCCTGGACCCACGGCCACCTCATCAGGCAGGCATTCCTGGGCATGTGCACCTGAGGCCACTGCCTCGGCCACGTGCTCTTGTGCCCTCACGCCCATGGCGACGCCTTCTGCAAGCCTCTCCTGCACATGCACAGTCCCCACCATGACTGCCTAGAGGTGGTGCATGCCTCCATACACTCCCTTGTCACCTGCAGGTGGTCACACTCCAGCCTGTGGAGGTCAGGGTAGTAGGTGGCTAGGAGTAAGCCACCGGTGCCCAATCTGCGGTGCCTTGGGGGTCCTCGGAGGCCCAAGTGTCCTGGTCCTGTGTGTCGGGTGGTGTTGCTGGTGCTGATGTTCATGCAGTAGCAGCACTACTGTCCTCCAGGGGGATGGTGTTGTCCTCACTACTGCGTCTCTAGCCTGGTGATGACTGTTCTGCTGCTGCGCTGTGCCCTCACCTCTCCATGTCGATGACTGCCTCTGTGCCTCCACCCATGCCGGTTCTGCTCTCCTTCTTCCACTGCTGCCACTCTTGGGTCAGTTCCCTGTCCTCACCGTTGTGGTCCATGGGTATTGCGGACTGATGGCTGTCCTCCTTCTGCATGGATGATGTTCCGTGCTGCTGCGACCCTGTGTGTGTGAAGGGGGTGACATTGGTTAGTGCGCCTGTGTGCACAGCATGTGCGGCTGTGTGCTCCATGGTTCTGGCAGTACCCACCTTCACCACCTGCTCTTGGTGGGCCTACACTGCCTCTTCCTCCTCCCATGCTGAATGGTCCCTCTCCAGCACTGTCATCGTCGGGCACTGTGGGGAGGTACATAACAGGTGGTTGATGACTGTTGCCGTTACTTGGTTCTGTGACCGTGCTCTGTGCACCCATACATTTTGCCTACCTAGCATGCTGTCCAGCCCATTGGGCTCCCCATCAGTGAGGACGTCACTGATGGTGTCTGTGACCTGCTGCTCTATGGGCATCAGGGGAAGGTCGGGGGTGGTGGTCCCCCACCTGTGGTGCCCTGCGACTGGCATGCCCTACTCAGCCACCTTTTCACCTGGGACTGGAGGCCACGCACCTAATGCTTGATAGCCATGATCTTCAAAATTTCCCGCTTTTGCACCTCACTAAGTCAAAGATTTTTTGCCTACCGTGCCCCGCTGTGGTTCAACTCCCTACATGCTGACATTTCCTCTGCATCTGCACTGAGCTCCTTTAAACCTCTGCTCAGACAACACCTCGTCACTAATGCCAGATGTGACTGCTTCCATCAATTGCCTACCTAGTGACTGCACTTCCCTTGCCACTTGTCTCCCCCAGCTAGTTTCATCCTTCCTGCTCCCATGCCTCCCCTCCTCACCCCACCCTTCCTGTCCCCAGCCTTGCACCCACCTTTCTCACTTACCTTGTCTAGACCCCTGAGCAGATTCACTGCTCTCACCTCTTGTTGTTCCCATTCACATCTTCCTCCCACACTCATGGTCCTCCTGTTCTCTCCTCCCTCCCTCCATTCCTCCTTCTCTCCCTCCCTCCTGCCCTCTAACTTCTAGCCTTCCTCCTTCCCTCCCTCTAACTTCTAGCCTTCCTGTCTTGACTTGGCCCTCTGGGATGTAACTTCCACCCTCCAGGTGTATTCTCACCTTACACCACTTCTTCACCAAATTCTTATTTTTTGTTTTTCATGCCCATTGGTATTCTCTGCATATAGCCATGTTCATGAGCTCCTACTAGCTCCTAATGAACATACCTTCTGAACATGTTTGAGTTAATTGCCTCAGCACTTCCTTGACTAGGCCTCCTGGGCTGATTCTCTATCTCCCCAGTTGTTGTACCTTCTTCTCCCCCTTCCACCCTCATGCCTGCCTCCTGTCGCTTCTCCCCTTCCCCCCACTATCTCCTGTTTCCCTGTCCTCTTATTTCCACCCTAAGACTTGGCCCTCCAGGCTGCAACTTCCCCTCTTGATGTAATTCTGTCTTGCTCCTCTTCTTTACTCATTTTTTTAAATGACCCTACAGCTCCTCTGACCCCCTCGAGTGAACCTGTATTACTTCATTACTCGCTACCCTACCTCCACCTTTCCCATCCTGATCATAATCACCCTGCCCTGTCCCCCCCCCACTCCTTGATCCTCCCTTGTATTCTAACTACTTTTATTCCTCACGCATACTTGTGTATTGTGTACATGTATTTTTAAATATTTATTGCATTTACACATTACTTGTGGTTTAATCATTTTTGTACACATGGTGTGTGAGCCTTTTACTTTTGCTGCTGATTCTGTTGGTTCACGCACCATTTACACACAGAAGAGTCTTTTGCTCTGGTTTGTCTTTAAAGCCTCCCTGAAAAACAGTTTGTTTTTTATTTATTTTATTTAAACATCTGTTGACCGGGATAGTCACACTGAGCTGAGGCTGGTTTCTAGTTGTGACCCGGGAGGGGGTGTAGGAGTACATACAATGTGGAACATAAGACATTGTATTACAGGTGCTGGCACAACCAAAATCAGTAGAAACTGACAACAGATTATAAGTTTTAGAGACAAAATAGACCTCAGTTACAGTGGTTAGGTCAAAGTTAACAGAGTAAAGTGAAAATTAGATAACATTTCCATGACATGTGACTAGAGACACCGGGAGAAACAGACATTAAAAATATAAGTGCACCAGCGTGGTTGGGACCTGTAAGAGCTGAGGTGTGGCACTGGGTTTATTCAAACAAACATTCCCTTTATCAAATCTGTATTTAGTTATTCCTGCTTACTGATTATATTTTACATCTGATATTGCATTTATTTGGTTTGCACCTTTGATTTATATTTCATGTATAGCACCCCAAGCCCTTGGGAAAGAGGTGTTTATTAATAAAGATTGCCTTGCCTTATCTGTAAGACAGCCTGCCAGGTATTAATGACAAGCTTGTTGGGATAGGCAGCCAAGGCAGTTGAAAGAGCAGTGGGAAGTGCTGAAAGGGGCACTTAATTAATGCATTAGAATGGCTAGAGGCAGTTGTCCTCTCTATGTTTCTAAGATCTGGGGACTGGTATTGCTACACTCAGTGGTTCTGTTATGTACTGAACTTTTATGTCAGTCATTTCTTGCATCTAAATTAAGATGCCTGGGACTTCTGGTGACGTCATGGAGCAGCTAGGAGCCTAGAGCTAAATGCTCCTCACACAGTCTGCCAATTCCACCTCTACAAATCATCAAATCCACCTTAAAATGTCCAGAAATACATGAGGGAAGCAGTTTGAGAGCTACAGAGGCAGAAACAGAGAGAAAGCTAAAGGGAAAAACATGGAATGGCACTCGATTACAGCCCCCAGAAGGTCTGTCTCCCCGGCGAGCTCCCACGCGACTGGCTATGACACAGATGGGGAATCTGAGCAACTTTTCCGAATGAGATTTGAAACTCTACTAAATGAAATACGAGAATCAAGATCAGAGAATAAGCAGAAGTTTAAAGCAGTAAGAAAGCAGTTAACCACCCTCGAATCTTGCATAAGCATGATTAAGGAGTGAGTAACCCAGAGCGAAGAATCTACCACCCAACTTGTTGAAATAGTGCAGGCCCTGGTCCAACAGTCCGAGAGCTGAAATCTAAATGTTTGATTTGAAGGCATTCTCGCAGAGATAATCTCCACCTGTATGGGCTCCCTGAGGGAATGGAAACGACCCCTATGGCTCCCTTTATCGAAAACCTGCTTAAAAATGTGCTTGAGTTACCCAACACATTCTCCTTCCACATGGAAAGCACTCACAGATTGCTGCAAAACAAGCCAACTGACCCAGCGGCTAGACCGCAATCCATAGTGTTCAAATTAAGCTCCTTCAGTGATAAAGAGGAAATTTTGAGACGTGCATGGGCCAAGAAAGAAATTAAATACCTGTCCAACAGACTATTTATGGACCACGATTACCCTCAAGAAGTCCAGCAACAAAGGCTAAAATATTTACCAATTTTGAGATCTTTGAGAGAAAGGAATTGGTTTCATACTCCCACCCATCCAGACTTCGATTTTTGGGAGGATGGAATAAGTTATACACCAGGGTGGAGGAGGCAGAGAGGCCTTGAGGGACAGAAAATCCAGAAAATCGAGAACCGGAACCAAAACATCAGGAAGAGTGACTCCATTTGGCAGAGCACCACAAACAGGAAGAAGATGGGAACCAAAATATGGTTGCACGGTGAGGCAGTTCACAGATTGCAATCCATCATCGAGAAGCATGGAAACAGGACCGAAAAGCCAATCTGATCTAGAAGCAACACATCTGACACTGCGTTGAATGGACTGTGTGCCCTGAAGTAGCTCCTCTGTACCTTGTTGCTGATGGAAATGACTTTGCAGAGATAAGTCCTCAATAACGCTTTGACTCCACGAACTATCGAGGGAGGACTGTGGGAAGGGATGCTGTAAAGAAGTTGGGCAAAGATTGACTTGAACACTGTTATGCTTTTCAACCCCTCCTTTTTATTATTTTAATATATGTAGAAACAACATACAGATCTAGGCATCGACTGCAAATGGGATGATTTTGAAGTCACGATAGGGCCCTGGGTTCATCAATATAGCGTGAAGTAACTAAAAATTAAAAGAAACCCTATACAATTTTTATTTCTTCTCATGCTGACAAGGGTTCATTCCCTGTTTTTATGAGTGCTGTCTCTGCTCCCCATAATATTTGGCAGACTGCACCCAGCCTCAGCACAAGCAAGTTTATGCCTGACTTGAAGTTAATGAAGCTCCCCACTCGGGTAGAATGTTAACGGTAATTAACCAGGCTAGACAGCTTGTTAGGGAGATGAAGATAGGGAAAGACAAGCAACATGGAGGGCTTAATCATCTACCACGCAGCTTAATAACAGCCAGAGGGGAAGGGGGGGGCAGGGGGTCCTCTTTTGACTTTTCCTAGCTTACAGTTTAACCTTTAAAGGTAACACTGCATGACCTTATTATAGGTCTCTTGCTCCTGTAACTTAATTTGTGAGGAAAACATCCTTAAACCTGGATTGGCAGACTGGGTCTGAGCATAACGGGATCGTATAGTGCCCTTTGCCCAAGGACAAACCTACACTACATTCTGCTCCCAGAGAGTGGAGATAACTTAATCTCCTCAAAACTTTAGAGCACAGTAAATATCGAGTGCTCAGTGGGAGGTCTTCCGGTAACGGAAGCACCAGTATTCCTCCGCGTTCTTCTCCTAGGAGAGATAGAACAAAGGGCTAGTTTGGGAAATAGCCCCTACCTTGCAAGCACTTGTTTAGGTTATATAAGTTGTTACATGTTCTGTTAGGCCATGTTGGCTCAGATAAATAACTGTTTATTTGTTGAATATATGAAGCAGACAGGAAGATTCACTAGAGCACAGAGTTGGATGAGGGGCGAAGGGGGGGGGGCCGCGACCTGATGGAGACCAGACCTGAGAATTGGAAAGCAGGAAGGCCACTCAGACGTAATAATGAATAAAGGGAGACCTTATACTATATGCACCTACAATGTGCATGATGTAACCAACCCCATAAAAAGAAGCAAAATTGTCCAAAGCATGGAGAGGGAAGGGGTAAATATTATTCTTCTACAGGAAACACGCCTCTCACAATCAGAACATAAAAAGTTTGAAAGGTTGGGTTTCTCTCATGTCGTGGCCTCTTCTTATAAGGGAGGAAGAAGAAGGGAATGATAATATTGGTGAAGCGTGGGACACAATTTGAAATTAAGGATCAACTAATTGACAAGGAAGGAGATTTGCCATGGTAAAGGGCTTCTTGGATGGCGGGCTAGTAACTTTGCATCCATACACATTCCTCCCGCCTCTGACTATGAGGCATATAGTTCCTTTTTTCCAAACTGGCAGAATGGGCGGAAGGGCAAACAATATGTGGTGTGGGATCTCAATCTAAATATTACAGAAAACTATACCACCCAAGCTACTCAGGGAGAAAGAAAAATCACAAATAAGGTGAAGAAACTACTTCAAGAATTAGGTTATTTAGATACCTGGGGTTACCTGCATGGCTCTACCCCCAGAAACACCTATTATTCCCAGGCCCACGAGGTATACTGCTGTCTGGATTTCCTTCTAGCCCCTAAAGAACAAGTGGGAGACATAACCAAGATCTGGTTGGGGGATTATACACTATCAGATCACACCCTGATATTTTGTCAGTTTCATCCCCAAGCTATTAAGAAAACAACGTTCTGGAGATTAAACCTTTCTCTATTAAGAGATGACCAGGTCTTGAAGACTGTGGAAGAAACAATAACTCAGACATTGGACCTAAATGATAAACCCGATATCTCTGTATCCACTTTATGGGACACGGTTAAGGCAGTTGTAAGAGGCAAATTGATTAGTATATCAGCTAATAAGAAAAAACTCAGGGAAGCACATAGGAAATCCTTGGAAAGTAGGATAAAAATGCTGGAAGATTTACAGGCTATTAAAATGATAAAAACCAGAATCAAGGAACTAGCCTCCTTAAAAAGTGAACTTAACAAAATATTGGATTACTCGATAGAACAGAACCTAATGTACCTCAGGCATAGGTATTATGATGGGGGCCCCGGTTCCCTAAAACTAATAGCACACCAATTAAGAATACAGAAGGCCAAGTTGAACATACTGAGGATCAGACATTCACAAACAGGCAAACTTCATAACACAATCCAGGGAATAGCTGGGGCATTCCTTAACTATTATTCACAGCTATATACATCAAAAGACTCTGTATCTGAGTAGGAAATTAAACATTTTTTAGATGTACTGAACCTCCCCACTCTATCCATAGTGCAGAGTTCCCAACTGATCTCCCCAATCACACCGAAAGAGATTATGGTAACAATAGGTAATTTAAAAACGGGGAAATGCCCGGGGTCCGATGGACTCCCAGGGGAATTCTATAAATCACTGTCTAAATCTTGACCCCTTTACTGGCCAGAGTATATGCTTTTGTTACTCCAAAGAGGGAATGTCCCCATGGAACGGGTTAACTCTGCTATTCCAAAGCCGGCAAGGACCACACCCTATGTGCATCGTATAGACCCATATTCATATTAAATATGGATTACAAAATACTAACAGCAATATTAGCTAGGAGACTTTTATCATTTTCCTCCAGTAAAATTCATATGGATCAATGTGGATTTATCCTGGGGCACCAGGCTCATGATAACGTAAGGCGTTCAGTATACCTATTAGAACATTCTCAATCCCAGAAAATACCAACTCTTCTCCTGGGACTAGACGCTGAAAAAGCATTTGATATGGTATCATGGAGATTTCTAAGGGAGGTCCTTGTCCACTTCGGATTCCCTGACCAGTTCATAGAAACCGTTTTTCATTTTTATAAGAGTCCCATAGGTTATATCCGTTCAAACAGTCATTTAACTGATCGATTTTCCCTTCAAAGGGGAACAAGGTAGGGTTGCCCCCTATCCCCGCTCCTATTTGCATATTACATAGAACCCCTGGCCAAATTCCTCCAGCAGTCCCCAGAAATCCAGGGAATCACCCTCTCTAAGACTGAGCACAAATTAGCGCTCTTTGCAGATGACCTCTTATTGTACTTAACTAATCCGGAAAGCTCCATGCAGTGGTCATCCAGGAGATTCAAACCTTCTCCCAGCTATTGGGTTATACCTTGAATATTAATAAGACAGAAGCATTAAAATAAACTATGAACCCTCACCCTTGCTGAGGGAAAATTCTCATAAATGGGACGGATCCTCGATAAGGCATCTGGGAATTAATATTCCCAGAGATCTATCCCAATTATTCAAACTGAATTATACTCCCTTGGTAGAAACACTACAAGGTGACAGGAGAAGATGGAATCTCCTTCCTACCTCTTTCTATACCCGTACTATTTCTCTTAAGATGAACGCAGTGCCCCGCCTCCTATACCTGTTTCAATGTGTCCCTTGCATAATTCACCCCAAGGAAATATTAGCATGGCAGAAATCCTTTGTAGTCTTTCAATGGAACCACAAGAGGCCTCGACTTAATATTAAGAAGCTCTCTCTCCCTAAGACAATGGGAGGAGTAGCATTCCCCTCTTTATCAGACTATTGGGCTGCGGCCCAGATGCATCTGGCACTGTTGTGGAACACCCACTCATATCAAGCAGCCTGGAAACAAGTAGACCTCACAAGAGAAATGCCCTGACCCTCTAGCTGCAGTACTATTCTCCCCCCCTGCTAAAATGAACCCTAGGCAATATGTCCAGAGCCACATCTACTATCCTGGAGGGTTGGTGGAGAGGAATCAGTAATAAACAAATATTAAATCATTTTGGAAATACCAATGGTTCATACTTAATAAACAAATTGACATTTCGGTGGCTGGTTCTTGATATAATATCCAGTTAAAAAAGGGTTACTAGTCCCATGGCAAATTATGAAAGGGATACGGTTTTAACTTTGAGGAAGCTCAGCAAAAATTTGCCTGGACGGAGAAAGATAGAATATTCTTTTATCAAATGAGGAACTACATCATAACACAACTTAGAGCATGAGAAAATGAACCCCAGGGGTACGAAGACCAACCCCCATTTGTACAGATATGGTCCTCTCCTTCTGGGGAAAAAGCCATTTCAATAATCTACAAGTTTTTAATTGGGTTACATAAGCATAGTATGGACCCAGTCAAAGCAAACTGGGAAAAAGAATTTCAACACGCCATCAACTTTACTGACTGGTCTAAAACATGGAGAGGTACATGGTCAACCACTTCTTCCCCAGTGTGGAGAGAATTCATATGAAAAGTAAGGGCAAGATTCTTTCTTGTGCCCATAACTCTAGCCCGAGAAACCGGGACAGCCTGAAAAATGTTGGCGGCTATGTGGGAAAATAAAGCCACATATAAAAATGTTTTTATGATTGCTTCAGTTAGGTATCTTCTGGACAGAGATTTCAGATCATATTAAAAATATATTTGATTGTCGTACACCCATATCAGAGATTAACCTATTATTAAGCATTCCCTGGAGGGAATGACAGATAAACACACTCTTTACTTATGGGCTATACTACTAGGGGCAGCCTATAAAGCAATCACTAAAAATGGCTCCAGAACAAGTCTCCCACTACAGGAGAATGGAAATCTATAATCCAGAGTATACATCACAATGAACAAATGTCATATGCTCTAAACAATAAGATGGAAATTTTTATTACACGTTGGACTAGATGGGTAGTGTATCAAGAACAGATTTAGAACTTGAACTCGAGGGGTTGCTATTTTCCCAGTTTTTTTCCCTTTCCTTCCTTTTTTTCCTTTTTCTTAAGGTTAGAAATGCAGAGGACATAATGGGGAACCTTTATGTTAACAAAAGCACTGTGGTCCATAGGATTTACCCCTCTGGAAGCCCTTCCTGGTCAAGGTCTGGTTATGAAATATAAGTAAAATTATCAGTATTTTAAAGTAATATTGTACCTCATTCAGTCCTTTTGTGCCTAATGTCTGTCTTCTATTGTTAATTTATTTTTGTTTGTAAAATGTCTAGTTTCTAGATACAGTGTATAAGGTTTGTTTGGTATGCTATGCAACCATGCATAGACATATTTTAATGTGAACATCTGAAATTGCTACACTGTAATAGCACCATATTGTAAACTCTGGGTGCTATGCAACCTGTAACTATGTGTAAATACCTTTGAAATTTACATAAGTGCCTTTGAATATGACTCAAATAAATAAAAGGAAGTATAAAAAATTAAGATGCCTGCCATGAAATATGTAATATTTTGCTAATGTTGACACCTCTGTGTCTCAGCTGAGGTACAGGGCTTCATGGAGGTGTCAAACATTTGGGCAGGAGAGAATGTAACCCCCCAGGAAGCCAGATGGTGTGCTTGCTCTCTTCAGTCCTGTTAGTTCCAGCCCAAACCTTTTTATGTTGGCTTGCCGCGCTTGCGTGGCAGTCAACATATTGGGAGAGTACAGCTTTGGGGGCGCAGCTGCTGTTGGGCAAATGCAGGGCACGCATCAGTAGGTGTGTCCCTCATTCCCCAATAAGCCAGCATGCTAGCACTGACACCAACATTATGTAAAGTGGACAAATCTTCTAAAGAAAGTGCCGCTGCAATCAGAGACAAGCTCGTCATGCAGCGTCACTTTGTTTAGAAGTTATGTCCACTTTACTACATGCCGTGCCCCCCCCCCAGTATAGGGTGCCATGCTGGGAGCCCACCCCAGCATGGCAACTGATGCCATGGCCGTTGGGGGGTGCCCAATCCCGCATCAGCTCCACTGTCCTCCCCCAGGGGTGCCACGCCAGAGTCCACCCCAGCGCAGCAACTGATATGTCGACGGGGTGCCAAACTCTGCCGGCTCCACGCCCAGCTCTTCTGCCATGCTGGGAGCCCACCCCAGCATGGCAAATGTCCCGGCCATCTTTTTTTATAACCTGCAAATTAAAACAGTCCCACAGTGCTTCTCCCTGGCGCCTCCCACAACCTGCACCCACCCACTGCGCACCCTGCCTCCCCACACCCCCCTCACCCCATACTTACCTCCAGAGTCCGGCGCGATGATCTTCAGTGGACCGGGAACACATCTGCACTCTTCAAAGCCGACCGCGAACTGAGGAAATGCCGGTAAGCTGTATAATGGGCTAGATAGGGTTTTTTCAACTTTGTTGCATTTTTTGGAATTTTTGAACCAAATTTTCAACATGGGGTTTTGGGGCCCCTCCTCATGAATTCTGTCACTGTCATGCGTTTATCGGCCTCGAAGGTGATTTCGCCCGGTCACGTGCGAAATCACCTTCGAGACCGATTAATGAAATGACAGTGGCGGTGTTCATGAGGTGCTCCTCCTAAAAGCTTGTGTTCCAAATTTGTTGGAAAAATCCAACAAATGCCTGTTTTATGAGTGTGCATTGCACAGTTGCTACCAGGCTCAGAATTTCTCGCTGCGATTCACAATATTTTACTGCCAGATTTTCAGCATTGTCATTTTTGTACACCTCCTTGTGAATAGTACAGCTGTCATTTTCCACATCCTGCCCGAAATGTGTTTCCGCATTCCAAGCATAATAGCGCAGAAATACCGTGGGAAATCAGTATGTTTGGGCCAGATTATGAAAATGACAGTGGCACAGTTCATGAGCAGTGGACCTAAAATGCCTATGTTGAAAATTTGGTGATGATACTCCATAAAATAACTGTGTTACAAGCATGCGTTGGCAGATTGCACGCACGCTGGTACCGTCGTGCATTTGTGATATTTTCAGTCTGGATTTTCACCATTGCCATTTTTCCACACCTCTTGATGAACAGTACAGCTGTCATTTGACATATCATGCCCAAAATGTGTTTTCGCACTTCCGTCGCAGAATAGCGTGGTCGCTGTGTGAAATCACTTCTTGGGACACTTTGAGGAAATAACAGTGACACTGTACATGAGCAGAGGTGCTAAAATGCCTATGTTGAAAATTTGGCCTAACGCCCATAAAATGGCAGTGTTGCAAGCGTGCATTGCATATTTCCCACACACCCTAGTAGCTTTGCAAATTTGGTATATTTACGTGCCACATTTTCAACACTGGCATTTTTTTACACCTCCTTATGAACTGTGCAGCTGTCATTTCTCACATCCTGCCCGACATGTTTTCCCGCACTGCACTACCAAACACCATAAAGGGACACCCTAATGCTTGTCACTCTCTGCAGGGTGGGGGTGGGTTGGCATCAGTTCAATACTTCACTGCCATTCCTATGATGCATCTGTCTAACTCCTGCACTACCAATGCCAATGCCAGCAAGCCAACATTCGGCATTGACAAATGCTTGTTTTATTTCTGTCCTTTATAACCAATGGGTTAAACTGTACAGCCTTGGTTTTGGAAGTAATTAAGTTGTTTACAACTTCAGTAAGAGCATGTTCCAGGAACTTGCAGGTTTATGGTACTGTACATCCTGCTTGTGTGTTCCTGTTAACAAGAGGTCCCTGGTTATGTGGCTTGCCCTACCATAGGGAGCATAAGTAGGTGACCCTTTTGCCCTGAAGAGAGAAGCTTCTATATGGAGGAAGAAGAGACCTACAGTATGTAAGAACAGGGTTTGTGCATTGTGACTCTGGATGAAACTAGCTAAAGGGGACATGCCAAGCTTGGGACCTGACATTTGGGCCCCAAGTCTAGAGGTCACACTTGTCTCCTCCAGGCTGAGTGTCTGGAGGCCTCACCCATGAGGAATATTGCACCAGAGTAGTGGAAGCCCATTGGTGCTTCCCCCTCAAGAAGTCCTACCTGATGACATCCACTGGGAGATCCCACATTATGCTATGACATGGCCTGAATTTGAAGGTGGCTGGCTTGTGCTACAGAATACCTGGCAGTTTTCAGGATTGCTATTCTGTGACTCCAGGAAAAAGGGGGTGGTATTTCACATAGATATCCACCTCAATTGGTGTATCCAGGCAGGTAACCTCAGTAACATGATCTCTAGTCCTAAGGGTTAGATGTAGAGATTCATTGTGGGTATCTCTGGTGCTTACAGTGCCACAGTCCTAACAGTCCTATGTGCCAAACCTATTTGCATGTGTGTATAATATATTTACTGGTACCCTCTCTCAGCCAAATTGCTGATGCACTTTAGGTATCTGTACCACCCTGCAGCTACAGGTAGACTTATTTTGACCTTACTGATTGTGACTTAACCACTGGACATGACTAAAGTGGCCTTCAGGTACAAAGGTTTGGAAGACTGCATACAGTCATTTTTTATTTCCCTGCATGTGCAAAGCCCCTTCAGAAAAAAAAAATGTTTTTGTTGATTAAAAACAAAGTAGCAATACCCCATTTTCTAAAGTTCATAATTCAGTACAGGACAGAGAAAGTGAGCCACTAGATTGCTAGGACTGATAATTCTAAATGGTAACCAGTATCACAGTAATGTTTGCACCAGTCATCCAGCTCGTTAAAAGTGAACAGCCAGGTTTACCTTAAAAGCCCTGTGGACTTCCCTTGTCATTGCCATTACAGAGGGGCCCCCTATGTCAAGATAGAAATGCACCCTTTGGGTCAGTTACCCCTGAGTGAATGAATGTTCTGGGGCACTCTTGAATTTCCCCAAGTGGAGGCACTATACCATTATTTGTTTTCATGTTCCCCACACTTGTGAGAACCCAGGTCAAGCCCCTTGGTGTAGCATGATGTGTCCCCCAAGGACCCAGTTAAAAGGCCTAGTCCTGGCACTAGGCATCAGCATAACAGACCTTACACTGACATTATCAACAAAGTCATTTCTGGATACATGGTGCAGGCAGACAATAAACTCAATATCAGACAAAGACTGATGTCATCATTCACCACAAAATGCTATCAAACTCAAGACTTATGCACAAGTTCTCCAGATGTTGGACGCCTGCACAATAAAAGTTTTTCCTGCATAAATATCTGACTGAAAAATATCACCTTTACAGAACTTTTTGGTGAGTATGAGACTTTCTTTGTCTACTAGGCCATAAACTTAGTTAAATAATCAAAATGTGCCAAAACAGTAGTAAATTGTTTGTTCCAAATATTCAACCCACAGATATTCATGGGCCAGGGATACAAGGAGCCCAGTTCTCTGTTCCAGTTTTACAGGTTGCAAAATGGGGAGAAAAGTGCACTGCATTGCACTGCCTAATAAAAATACTGTACTGAGACAGAGACACCCCCCCGTGCTAATCATGGAATGCAAATGAGGCATTCCAGCTGTTACTCTACGCAAACAAGGTTTGGGCACCACATATCATCACACAGTACGAGGTCATACGTGTCTGCACATGACATTCTACCATGCATAGACATGCATGAGCTCTGCCAGCACTGAAATATGTAACACCCATCCCCTGACCTTCAACCTTTGGCCCATTTGTGTGCCAGTGTCCATCCATCCACCCCATGTCATCATTTCTGGTAGTCCAGTGGGTCCCCAACAGAAACCCCAACCAGCAGCAGTCTCTGATTGTCCAGTGGATTCCCCCTCCCTATCCCCATTTCTCACACATGTATCCCTCCTGACAGTAGTCACTCACCAAGGTCAGTCCCTTGGCATAATTGTGCATCAAGTGGTGAAATTTAATTCCTCTCTATTGAACAGTACCACCATTGACATTGGTGTACCTCAGGGCTCCATCCTAGACCCCCTCCTATTCTCTCTTTATATAAATAACATTGGAGCTGCTCTAAAATCCTGCTCTGCTATTCTATATGCTGATGATCTTGTCATCTATACAAGTTCTACTAATATAGACACTATCAACACAACCCTTTCCTCTGACTTTAACAATATTCAAAACTGGCTATACGACCACAAACTGGCTGTCAACACTAGCAAAACTAAAGCCATGCTGCTTGGATCGGCCCCAAAGCTCTGGGCTTGCACAACAGCACTGACGGTGCAGGACTTAGAAGATCAATTACTGGAATGTGTGACCTCTTTCAAGTACCTGGGCATCCTGCTAGATCAATCTCTTGATCTTAATCTTCATGTACAGTATGTTTGCAGAGCTGTCAACTCCAAACTGGGTGTTGCATATAAGACTAGTTATATGCTCATGCCATCGGCTAAAATGGCCATTGAGAGGGGGATTCTGCTCCCCACCCTAACCTATGGGGCTCCCTTTTTTGGAGCTGCTCATAAAACTGACCTACTCAGATGGGATATTACGTATAACAACATATGTCACTATGCCTCTTCTGCTCCTGCTTAAACACCACTGTCAGCTTTATAATGATCTTGGTTGGCTCTCTCGTTAACTAGTAGGAAATACTACCTTGGTTGTCTTATTGATTCTATAATTTGAAATCAAATTCCTAGGTGTCTTGCAGCTATGCTTGTTCCTCAGGACACACTCCATGGTCTACGATCAGCTGATAAATCCTTTCTGAATTTGCCGAGGTGCCACACTAGGAAAGGAACTGTTGCATTTGAGCATGTGGCTCCACAGCTATGGAATTCCCTTCTCCTCAACATTAGACTTTCTAGCTCCTACACATGCTTTAAGAGAAAACTGCTCTCGAATCTGCTGATTGCTGATACCTGTTCCTGCTTTCACCCTACCTAATGACTGATGTCTCTGGACATACAATAGTATTTCCTCACCTCTATATAACCCTCTTACTGCCTCAGCCTGTCCCGGCTCCCTTTTCCTGCCCATATACAATCTTGCACTGCAGGCATCTCCCTTACACTTACATACACTCATATAATCTAATTTCATGGCTTGCTCCCCTCTTCCTCACTTACCGACCTTTTCCTTAATGACACCCCCTGCCCTCAATGGTTATTTCTTCCTTTTGTATTACCTGTTTTTGTTTTTGTGTACCTTATTCTGGTCATATGATATGTCACCTGATAATTTGTTGTCCAAGGTCCTCTCTATTCATTGCATAGGTATGCAACTATGAACTTATGAATGGTCTACTCTGTATGTCTCTGATACATTGTATCCACTTTAACTCATTGGCCCAGATATTCAAAAGAGTTGAGCCATGCGCAATAGGGTTGCGCCTGCGCAAGTCCGAAATTGCACCATTCTGTGACATTCAGCAGGAGGCAGTTGCGCCCCCGAAATCATGCTGAGCAACAGCGCAATGATAATGAAGGCATGCGCAGCAAGGGGAGGAACCATTCATAAATGATGCAGTGCGATATTCAACGACTTGCATGCGCAATAGGGAGCAAGCGAAATTGTGCCATAGCGAAATGAGCCAAAATAAAAGGAGCAAGAGAGGCACAAGAACGCTACAGGAAGCCACATGTGTCAGAAGCATAGGCAGACAGACAGGGCAGGAGGCACAAACAGGGCAGGCCAGGAAAGGGCAGTCTGAACAGCCAGGCACAGGAAGGTGTGGGGGGCCACACAGCACAGAGAGGCCAGCACAGGCAGGTGTACCTGGTGCAGGGAGGTGGCAGCCAGGACAGCGGGAATACAGCAACAGCTGCCGGGGGTGAACACAAGCCAGGGAGATGGCAGTGCCACCTTCCCATGGAGGCCGTAATGGGGGGATGAGAAGGTGGGCGGCAGGGGCGTGGCCGTGGAATATGCCCGTGGTAGGTGTCCCCAACAGGCAGTACCGAGCCCGCACCAGCTTTGAGCTGTACACTGATACTGAGATTGTGGGCCAGTACCGCCTGAATAGGGCAATTCTGAGGTGGCTCTGTGAGCTGTGCAGTGATGTGATGCAGGCATCCACACGACGGAGCCATGCCCTGTCAGTGGAGACTAAGGTAACAGCCTGCATGTGCTTGCTCGCCATGGGTACCTTCCAGAGACCAACTGGGGACACCACAGGCATAACCCAGTCGGCCACGTCCCGCCACCTCACCCAATTCCTCAGTGCACTGCTGCCACATGCTGTGGAGTACATCCATTTCCCCAGCACAGCGGTGGAGTGCACAGCAAACATACAGGAGTTCCACAGGGTATCACGTATGCCTGGCATGCTAGGGGCAATAGACTGCACCCATGTGGCCATACGCACACCACCTGGCCCTGAGGGGGCCGCACACATAAATCGCGAGGACTATGCCAGCATCAACTGCCAGGTGGTGTTCGATGCCAGGGGGCGCATCATCAATGTCTGTGCCATGCACCCTGGGGAAGCACACGATTCTTTCATCTGGCACCAGTCGGCACTGTGCCACAGATTTGAGAGTGGGGACATCCCCACTGGACACCTACTGGGTGAGTATGCAAACCACATGGACAATCATAGGGCCTGGGGTGGCATGGCCAGAGGTGGCATGGGTAGTGGCTTACATGGCCTGGGGCAGGGCGATGCTGATCACAAAACTAACCTCCACCCTCTACACACAGGTGACAGTGGATACCCACTCCGTCCCTGGCTGCTAACACCCTACTGGCGGCGCTACCCCATCGCAGCAACGCTACAATGAGGCACACGCCACCACTCGTAATGTCATCGAGCAGGTGTTTGGGATGCTGAAGACATTTCCATTGCCTGGACACCTCTGGCGGTGCCCTACAGTACAGCCCCTCAAAGGCCTGTGGGCTATTCCTGGCCTGTTGCATCCTGCACAACATGGCCAACGACTGTGGGATAGCTGTACAGGTCGAAGAGGGGGACAGTGATGGGGACGATGGGGACACCAGTGACGATGGTGATGGGCAGCCCCCCCTTGGCCGATGGGACCCCCGACTGCTCCGGCTGGCACAGCTGCACTGGGACACCATCACGGAGGAGCACTTCAGCCAACCCAGGTAAGTCATGGGGCCATGCGCAACCACCAGTGGCTAAGGCACAACCCACAAACACGCATGGACACACACCAGGGGTGCATGCCGTCAAGGGACGTGGCAGGGCACAGAAGCACACACACACAACCAGGGATGGGTGAGGATTAACATGCCACACCAAAGGACACACACACATGCTCACACACAATGCAACAAACGTGCACAGAAGGCAGGAGGCACACTGACCCAGAACTCACACCCTAGCAACACACATGTCCACAGGCCACCATGCCCACTGCCTGTCCATGTGCATGTGTCAGATGCTGAGCACCATTGCACATTGGTGTACAGCGCAATGCAGGCATCATCATGCACATGCAACTGCAGACAGCAGCTGGGAGGGTGTGCAGGTGGACTATGTGTCCGCTTGCAGGGCCAGGTACCCACCCGTGCACTGCCCACTGAAACACACGATGCACACAGGGCAGCGCCAGACAGTAGCCATGCTGGGAGACAGGTCAGTCACTGACACAGTGCCACGGCCACCATGGATGCATGGGCAGCTCACGAGACCCGCCAGCACTGGCAGGCTGACCACTGGCCTCGTGGGGTGGCATTGATGGTCCCCAGGGTTCCACTGCATGAACGCCGACCGTGCCTCGCATGGGTCTGCAGCACACAAACATGCCTGCACCAGGAGTGCTCGGGATGCCCACAGATGAACCCGGCATTGACAGGGTGGGAGTCGCATGATGCCGGGAACGGGGGTGGATAGTGCACTGCATGGTGTCCACGATGCATGGGCATCTGACTGTGTGCCCATTGTGGCTATGACAGCAATGAATGCCTGTGCATGCCTGTCAATGGCAGCGGTCACATCCTCCCGCAAATGGTCCATCCCTACCAGGATCAGTGCGGTATCCCTGCTGCGATGCTTCTCTGCCGCTCCAGAGCCACACGCAGTGCATCCACAGATGTCGCAAGCCGCATCTGCTGCTGGACTGATGCTCGCAGTAGGCGGGTGTGCTCATCCAAGAGGTCATCAGCCTCCTCGGCATCCTGTCCCTCAGGGTGTGCAAGGCCCTGATGTTCAGCACCCCTTGAGGGTGGGTGCTGTGCACCAGGACCAGGTCTGGGCATGTCCACAGGTGGTGCACAGATGCCGCCGCTGAACCCTGTACCCCCAAGCCCATTGGGCGACTGCTGATGCTGCCCTCCAGCTGCCACCCCTGGGCTCAGTGATGCTGCCGCAGTGGCGCAACAGTCCCACTGTCCTGAACAGACACCAGTGCTGCCCCACTGGTGCTGACAGGCACAGCCTGGGACTGTGCTGACACGCAGGCCTCCACAGCAGCACCACCCACAGCCATGGGCACGAATTGCCCTGCTGTGTGGCCATCTCCATGGCACACATGTGTCACTGCCCATGACGGTCGTGTCATCATCACTGGTGCCGGACTCTGCCCCGGCCACAGCCACAGCCACAGCATGCTGGCATCCATGGACATCAGCACACTGGGACACAGGCAGGGCTTCCTCCACACCTGTTACAACATCAGTGTGGACAGCCAGGCGGCCCCACTGTCACAATGATCCACATATACCTGTGAAGGTGGATGGTCCCTCCTCCAACTCCAGCCGACTGTCCGCAGTGGACAGGCCTACCACCTCTGACCCATGCAGATGCTCAGGATCTGTAAGGGAAAGCAAAGTTGCGTTAGTGCATGTGACCTACCCTGCTCCCCATAGACAGACCATGACTTACCATGCAGTGATGGGCCACCACCCGTCTGGAAGCCATGACCTGAACACCCTCAATGGCACTGCGCTGCATGCTTCCAGCAAGCCTCCTCCTGTGGGTCAGCTGTACCACCTCTGGCTGTCCCCACCTGTTGCAGCATGTGCTTCCCAGATGGCAGCCACCTTCTCCTTTACCCTTCTCCTGTCCATGCCCATCTTTTTCTTACACTCCTGCATGGAGCGCTGGTGGCTGCCATGCAGGTTCACAGCACATGCCACCTCCTCCCATGCAGCAGCATGGGCTTGAGGTGTTCCCCGCTGTCCACTGAGAAGTGGTTCCTGATCCAGGTAGGCCTCGAACAGGGCCTCGCTTCAGCCTTTGTAAAGTTCTCCTCCTCCTCCCACCACTGTTTTCCTCCTCTTCAACAACCTGCTCGGTCATTATGTAGCCTGTAAGAATGGCAGTTGTTACCTGTGACTCTGCAGTCCCATGCATGTCCCTGAATCCACAGTCCACACCTTAAACAGCATGCAACTCACCAATAAACTGTAGTAACCGACTATGGCCACTGCAGCACATTGTCACACTTTTATAGTGCAATCCATGCAAATGAGGCGAGGAGCAACTTAAGTAGATTCAAATTGCAGTGCTGCACCATTGAATGGCTGATTAGATGATTTGCATATGATGGCTGAATATTGCGCTGTTGCGCTTTGTGCAATTGTGTTGAACATGCTGAGCCAATGGCACAGTTCTGTGACATCACGTAGTACACCTCACTGCACATGCCCGGGTTGCTGATGCAGGCATCTGCCACACTGATGACGTGCTGTGCATGGTAGGCAATACAGGGCACGGCCACCATTGTGCCAGTGGCGCTATAGCGATGGTCACTACATGGCGCTGTGACACTGGGCCATCATAGGCGCAATGGCCCAACTGCTCGGTAGTCCGCTATGGTGCTGGCACACAGGCAGCCAACTGCGCTACACGCATTGTCTTCCAATGGCACTGTGCGTGGCCATGTGCCAGAGACCCTTGACCCTGTGCCTGACCTTTGCCCCCTAGGCACCATCGTCTGGCATGGTGCACCCTCTATCACGCTGTTCGTAACAGTGCGATAGGGAATGGCAGCGCGTACCATGCAGCATCTGCACGTGGGAGCTGCGCTGCAGAGCACCATATTGCCTACAATAGCTGCAAGGATGGCATGCAGATGAGCAGCACAGTTGACAGCCATTGAGCTAGCCAATCTGGTGGCATTGTTGAGCCACACCATGGGCCTCTCTTTGGGGAGGCACCCTGGACAGGGCCAGGACCCAGGTATGGCAGGAGGTGGCCACTGCCCTGGAGGAGGCCACTGGATGGGGAGGAGCATGGAGCAGTGCAGGCACCACTATGGGACCTGCAGAGGAGGGAGCCAGAGCTACTGGCACGACTGTGGTCACGTACAGGAGGGGCACGTGCCACGTCCAGGTAGGGGGTTCCAACACACTTTTATCGTCCATATGGGTCACAGTGTTGTATGTGTCCAGCACATAGAGGAGGGACCATCTGGGGTTGGCTGTGGCAGTGTTCACAGGGTGTGGGGTGGTGGGTCTGGCTGGGTGGGAAGGCACACACCTTGGGGCAGGGGACTTTGCTTCGGGATTGTACTGATGTTCTTCTCTTCTTGTTTTCCCCACAGGCCCAGACGAACGCTGCAGGTTGCGGGAGGAGTGGCGGAGGGAGGAGGACGGTGCAGTCAGGCGGGGCGAGGGACATCACCGCCCACCTGACCGGCCCGATGAGGGTGAGTGCCATACATCCATGATTACTATTGCATGCTGTGTGACAGGGTGGGCAGTGGGGCATGGTCACCATTCATCGACACCACTGCCATGTACACAACTTGTTACAGTCAACACTGTCCAGTGGCAATGCATGTCTGGGAGTGTGTCAATGGTGGTCCATGCATGCACCAGGTGCATGGCTGTGCCACTGCCTTTGCACCACATAGCCATGTCACTATACGGCCACAGTGGTGCTGTGCATGACTTGGCCAGTGGGTGTGTGAAGCATTCCGCATGGCTGTATGCGCCTGGGTAGGCAGGTCCTGTGGACGTGATCACTGCGGGTGGTCACACACCATCACAGTGGTATGTCCCATGGCCGTATGCCATGTACAGTGGGCGGGCTGTATGGGGTTGTGCATTCACACCTATTGACTGTGCTCCCTTGTCCTAGATACCCGCCATCTAAGGGACATCAGGAAGGCTGTGCGGGAAATTCTACTGCTGGCCCGGAAATCCCTGGACATCCTCCGGAGATTGGATACGGGGTACTGAGGAGGCACAGAGGCCGGAGGTCGCACAGCGCAGAACGGCGCTCCCGCTAGGGATCCCTCAGTCCCTAAATTCCCCTACCCCCCTGGACCCCACCCTCTTATCCCATCCCATTTGTCCACCTCTGCCCTACCCACCCCACCTTGTTTGTGGCCCCCCCCAACATTGTATATAGTTTTTGTATTCTTATAAATAGTTGAATATTATAATTTTGCAATACATTTGATTTTGATATGAATACCGTGGTGGTCTCTAATTTGCAGCGGGCTATAGGTGCTCAGCTGCAGTGGTGTGCATGGCGTCGGGGTGGTGCAGTCATGGGTATGTGTGTGTGTGTCCATGTGGAGGTGACTACGGTGTGGGGGTAGCTATCAGTCAGTGTCTGTGGTGTGTGTGTGTTGTGCCCTGTGCACTGGATGACTGTGTGCAATGGTCCATGGCGCATGCTCTGTGTCCATGGCACACCCATCGGCCCATCCATGGCCTGTGCAGCTGACACACATGCATGTCTGTGACCTGCACGGTCTGCTGGCATGTCAGTGGTGGCAGTCCCTGCAGGGGGCCACTGTACTCATCACTTTGCTGGGTTGCCTCTGTCACTGGTGTGGTGCATGCCTGGCTTGGGTGGCACTGTGGGCACCACAGTCATTGTCCCACCTCCATGCTGTGCCTTGTGTGTGTTGCAGGGGATGTGCCCCACTGTCTGTGACTTGTGCTCCAGGCGACTGCTGGTGGTGTATGGGTCCACAGTGCCTGCGCAGGGTGGCTGGCACTCCAGTGCCATGGAGGACTGCGGGTTGTGTGTACACAGCTTACATGGGCCCACAATGGGGCTTGGTTGCCCCACCACTGCGTCCCTGTGTTGGTGTGCCCTTGGGTATGGGTGGGTGTCTGTCCATACACTGTGTGGAATCCGTGTGGTGCATGCTTCCACCACCACTGTGGTGTCTGTGTTGGCTGTTGTGGCCAGTGGTGGGTTGGGGTATGTCACTGGAATACTGTGCAGGTGCTGGCACCACTGGTGGTGGTGTCAAGGTAGCGCCTGTTTCGTGTGGGTACCTCTTGTGCCGATGCACGGTCTCTCCTCAGTAGTACCCTCGGGGATTGTGCATGGTGGCAGTATGTCTGCCATTGTTGCATTGTTGTGTGCTGCCACCACTGATGGGTGCTCGTGGTGGAGCTGGCTTGCATGGTTCTGTGGTGCACAGGGTTGCATTGTCACAGTGGGGGTGGTGGCATGCATGGGGTTTCCTGCAGTGGTGGTCACTGCTCATGAGGGGTGTCTGGGGGTCATGGTGCAGGGGTGCTCTGCACTGGGGAATGGTGTGGCATGGGGTGGTCTGCCCTCCTTGTGTGCCAGTCACAGCTGCCGGTAGGTGTGATGGGGCACCATGGCCCTGCTGTGGGTTGGTTGTTTGTCTCCATGGGCCAGTGGTTATTCCAGCTGTCCCCAGTTGTGCTGTGCTTGGGGTGTGGGGGCGATGTCTGTTCTGCTGTGTGTTCCTGTGCCCATCTGTGGCATGGGTGGTGGTCCCTCTCCCTGGTTGTGCAGTTACATTGCTCTGCTGCTGGGGCTCCTGGTTGCGCTATGGCGCCTCTGGAGTGTTCAGCTGAACATCCCTTGTTGCGCTATGACGCATCAGATCTGCTCAGCTTCCCCTCCCTAGTTGCGCTATGGCGCAGGTGGTGCGATATTCAGTAGTCGGCAGTAGGTGCAATTTGGCCTGCTCTGGTTTTGAATATTGCGTCTCTTGCGCATGGGCACAATAGACTCGCGCTTGCTACTGCTATTGCGCACTTTTTGGGCGCAGTTTGAATATCTGGGCCATTGTATGTAAAGCACTTTACTTTGTATGTTCTGATATATTGTATCCTCTTTAACTCATTTTATGTAAAGCACTTATAATTTGTTATCCTGTTAAGTTTCTGCATGTCTGTACTCTCCCGGGTCGTGCCTGAAAATAGTCATTTTATGGCTAGTGCACTTACTCGGTTAACAAAAGATAAATAAAATAAATAAATTGAGCACAGTGTTCTGATACTCATACAACTTAATTCAAAAAGTTCTTAGACAGGGATGCTGCATAGCTGCTGTGCCTACTGAACCAAAGGTAATTGGCATTGTGAATGGCACAGCTAATCATTTACATGTCAACCCTGGCCACTTCCATGCACCAGTGCATTTTGATGTATGCTGGCATGGAAGGGTTGTCTGACTCTCTTTAAGCATATGGGACGTTTGTGATATGCAAGATGTAATTGAAGATCTGTAAGCCTTCTTTAGAGCAGAGCTTGGAATGGTCACCAGCAAGGGACCGGTGATAAATCATGCTTCGACAATTAATGCCAGTCACTTGTACCTGGGATTTGGGCCCCAAGGTTCTTAGCTGGGGTGATGGGTATGTAGTCTGTTTTTGAACATAAAAACAGTATAGCATAGTGGTTAAGAGCTCTGAGCTGCAAATCTGGACAACTGGGTATGAATCCTATAGCCATCACTTGCATACTGTGTGACCATCAGCAAGTCACTGAACTTCCCAGTGCCCCCAGGACTCACCCGGAAACAAGCCTCAGATTAGTGTGCCTTTCCTGGCCAAAACATTGTAAACAAACAAACAAAATAAATAAGCTGAATCTTCCCCGGTATTTTCTGTTGTTTTAGACTCAGCTGCAGAAGCTGAGTGGGCCTGTATAAATTCCTAAACCACATGTTTGTCAGTAAAAGAATAGGCACTGGGACCAATTCTCAGTCACAAGGGGTTGATGCTAAATCAATCAGCATGATTTAGCCCCTGTTGCCTACTTGCAACCTACCTGGGATATGCTCAAAAGGAGTCAAGACAGCTTTTTCATGCAAAGGGACCTACAAAAGCAAGAGAGATGGTCCAATATTTGGCAGCTGAAATTCAACACCAAAAAGTGTAAGGTGATGCACATAGGGAACAAGAACCCCAGGACAGAGTACTGGATGGGAGGAGTTAAGCAGGGCACTCTTTCAAACTCCAGAGGCTACACATTTTTCTTGCAGGTCCATGGAACATTTCATAGACTGCAAGTGGTCCTGGCCTGTGAGGGAATGGTAAGGGAATCTCTGGTGGTTACTATACACACACCCTGACAGTATCAGGACATGACCCAGTAATATAATCACCCAAATTGTAGACCAAACCACATATCAAAAGAGGTGGAGGGGCAATGTGTCTTTGTTGGGGGATGTAGAGTTTAAACTCTGGTTGAGGGAAGAGACTGAGTGCTATTGGAAGCCAATAAGAAAAGGGAAACAGATTCTGCCTGGATTTGGGAGGGACTCAAAGCATAAGGGTGGGGTAATAGTGTATTGTTCTGCCAGAAAGAGGGCCAGGGCTGCTAATTTGAAGGATCTGCTCAAGTCATTGGGAGAACTAGAGAAGGAACACAAGGAAAGAAAGAGGTCAGAGGAGTTGCTAAAGGAAATTAGATCAGTCAGATACAGTGTGTGTATATATATATATATATATATATTAGAGGCAAAAACTCCATTTAATGCATTAGTTGGGTTGTTCTACAGCGACAAAAGTGAGGAATTCGGTGTTAGGGTTGAAAACCCTTGGACCCCCCCACCCCAATCGGCATTGGGGTGCGATTGGGATTGCCAGCCCTAACTCTCACCCCATGACATGTGTAAAGCAGCAGAAGTATAGGAGAATGTGGTGAGAGTTAGTACCGATGATCCCACACGCACCCCAATGCCGATTGGGTGGTGGGGGTCCAAGGGGGCTTTCAACCCTAGCAATCAATTTCCTCACTTTGTCGCTGTAGAACAACCTAACTAATGCATTAAACTGAGTTTTTGCCTCTAATTTCCTTTATTTTGAGAATGATAACAGAAATAGTGAATGTAATGCAGCGGCGAGGGCCCCGCCCAAATGATGTCTTGTGGCATAGTAACAGGAACAGCAACACAAACAGAAGTGCTACCAGTGGCGCACATAGTAACACAAGCGCGAATGAGAACAGAAAGGGTAACGCACATGGTGGCGTAGACAGGAACGGTCTGCCACGTGATGTGTTGTCACATAGTAACATGGTGCCTGCAAACGGAAATGTCAATGGGCATGGTGACGCAAGTGAAACAGAAAGAGAAACTGTACTGTAGACACAAATGGCAAAAATAACAGAAACGCAAGCCAAATGAAAATGCAAAGGATAACGCATATGGTGGCGAGACGCCAACGGTAAGTGAACGGAATGGAACTCAAGCGGAAAGGGCAACAGTAACAGTAATGTAAGCGCACAGGCTGGTTTTCCCCAAAACCTGCATAGAGAAAGACAGTGAGTACAAATAATGTATGCATAATAATGAGTATCGGAGCAGAAAATGAGAACTTGGAATACTAAATACATTATATCTCAGGAACCATACGAAGTAGAAAAAAAATTTAAAAGTCGTATGATTTACAACTGTCCTGGCTAATTTTGTACTTAGCTCCTGTTGGGGGCTAAGAATTTTTCCGACGAAAAGTCCGTATCTCGCACCGTTTCCGAGATGTGGGCCCTGAAAGGCGCGGCGAACGCCGTAATGTTATCCTATGGGAAAAAAGAGAAGTTCTGAGTGCCATAACTTTACCTCCCTGTAATATTTTTTCACCAAACCACTGAAAGGCACATCTGTGGGCTGTTGGCTGTCTTCACTCCAAATTTCAGGAAAAATGACTAAACGGTTATTGTGCAGCAGGGTGCCAAAGGATTTGTGTAATGTGTTGGGCGCCGTAATGTTATCCTATGGGAAAACTGTCAACTTTGGAGTGCCGTAACTTTGTCGCCGTGTAATATTTTTTCAATACAACACTGAAAGGCACATCTGTGAGATGTCATCTGCATTGCCTCCAAATTTCAGCCCCAAACTCCCAACCGTTCTTTTGCAGCGGGTGCCAAATAATTACTGTCATTTTCGGCAGACTAGAAAAGTATTGTCGACTTCAAAATTTTGCACACTTTCATTTGAATGTGCAGTATTAATTACTTTGGCAAGTACTTTTTCCAGAAATTTGAAAAACATATTTCTGGGGTGTTTTACCCAAAATAAAGACATGGCTAGCATCCTCAGGGCCCGACTAGGTGAATACAAAAAGAATTAGGTTGCTAGAGGGTCTCAATTTTAAATGCCAAGCATTTTTCTGATCACTAACTGAAAACAAGATGGCGATTTGCGACAGTAATAGGCTATTTGCGACAGTAAAGTGCATTTGCGACACTGTCGAACTTTTTGTTAACTTTTCCATTGACTTATAATGGAAATTGTTTTTGAATAACTTTGAACCGTTTAATATTTTCACGAATCTTCAAAGACACATTGGGGACCCTGGCCGCATGCTCCCTGAAGATTTTGAGCTAGTCATACAAACCGCATGCTACCTGTAGGCGCGACCGTAGAATTCCAGAAAAGTGTAAACGCGCACGTAGATCATGCTTAATAACTCACAGCCGTATATCTGACTGGTACGAAACTTGGCAGATCCCAAGGCCTATGGTTCTTGATCATGTATTCCAAATTTCAGGCAAATCCATCAAACGGTTGCAAAGTTATTAAGGTGCAAAATTTTGGGTTTAATATAGAAATGGCTCCTCAACTCCTAATCTGTACACTGCGTTACCATAATATATATATATATATATATATATATATATATATATATATATATATATATATATGTATATGTATTATGGTAGCACGGTAGTGCTGCCATAGTTAGGGTTGCGGGGCCATTTCTATGTTAAACCCCAAAATTTTGCACCTTAATAACTTTGCAACCGTTTGACGGATTTGGCTGAAATTTGGAATACACAATCAAGAACCATAGGCCTTGGGAACTGCCAAGTTTTGTAGTGGTCGAATACATAGCTGTGGAGTTATTAAGCGTGATCTGCACGCACGTTTCCGCTTTTTCTGGAATTCTATGGTCGCGCCTACAGGTCGCACGGTTTGCGCAACCAGCATGAAATCTTCAGGGAATGTGCAGCTGGGGTCCCCAATGTGCCTTTCAAAGATTTGGTGAAAAAATACTAAACGGTTCAAACGTTATTCAAAAAACAATTTCCCATTATAAGTCAATGGGAAAAGTTAACAAAAAGTTTGACAGTGTCGCAAATGCATTTTTACTTTCGCAAATGGGCCTGTTACTTTCGCAAATCTGCCATTTTGTTTTCAGTTGGTGATCAGAAAAATTGTTGGCATTTAAATTTGGGACCCTCTAGCAACCTAATTCTTTTTGTATTCACCTAGTCAGACCCTGAGGATGCTAGCCATGTCTTTATTTTGGGGTAAAACACCCCAGAAATATGTTTTTCAAATTTCTGAAAAGTACTTTTTGTAAATTACTTTCGTGCTCACGAAAGTGTCAAACTTTTTTGTGAAAGCTTTCGCAAATTGCAACAGTAGTTTTCTAGTCTGTGGGAAAGTGACAGCAATTCTTTGGCACTGCGCTGCAAAAGAACGGTTGGGAGTTTTGGGCTGCAATTTGAAGGGAACGCAGCCGACATCTCACAGATGTGCCTTTCAGTGTTTTGGTGAAAAAATATTACACGGTAGCAAAGTTACGGCCTCCAAAGTTGACGGTTTTCCCATAGGATAACATTACGGCGCCCGACGCATTACAGGAATCGTTTGGCACCCTGCTGCAAAATAACGGTTTGGTCTTTTTTCCTGAAATTTGAAGGGAAGACAGCCAACAGCCCACAGATGTGCCTTTCAGTGGTTTGGTGAACAAATATTACAGGGAGGCAAAGTTATGGCAATTCAACTCTCTTTTTCCCATAAAATAACATTACGGGCGTTTCGCGCCTTTCAGGGCCCCTATCTTGGAAACGGTGCGAGATACGGACTTTTCGTTGGAAAAATGCTTAGCCCCCTAATGCCATTAGTCAATATAAATGCTAAAGGTGCATGATCACAGTTGTAGAAAGGTTTTAACACTAGTGAGTATACATTAATTAAGAGAAGTACATACATTAATGGGGGCTAAGTACAAAATTAGCCAGGACAGTTGTAAATCATATGACTTTTAAATTTTTTTTCTACATCGTACAGTTCCTGAGATAGAACCTATTTAGTATTCCAAGTCCTCATTTTCTGTTCTGATACCCATTATTATGCATACATTCTTTGTACTCACTGTCTTTCTCTACGCAGGTTTTGGGTAAAACCAGCCTGTGTGCTTACATTACTGTTACTGTTGCCCTTTCCGCTTGCGGTTCTGTACCCGTTTCACTTGTCGTTGATGTCTGCGCCACCATGTGGCTATCCTTTGCATTTTCATTTGCGCTATGCTTCTGTTATTTTTGCCATTTGTGTCTCAGTACTGTTTCTCTTTCTGTTTCACTTTGCATCACCATGCCCATTGACATTTCCGCTTGCAGGCACCATGTTATATGTGACAACACATCATGTGGCAGACCGCTCCTCGCCCATGCCACCGCAAGCGTAATTCTTTCTGTTCTCATTCACGCTTATGCTACTTCATGTGCCACTGTTAGTGCTTCTGTTTGGCGCTGTTGTTCCTGTTACTATGCCACAAGACATCATGTGTATGGAACGTTGGGCCCCGCTGCTGCATTTACATTCACTATTTCATTATCATTCTCAAAAATAAGGGAAATTAGAGGCAAAAACTCCGTTTAATGCATTACTTAGGGTTGTTCCACAGTGACAAAAGTGAAGAAATTCGCTGTTAGGGTTGAAAACCCTAACTCCAAATTCACCCCCAGCACCACACACACACACACACACACACACACACACACACACAATATGCAAGTATGGGGGAGGACCAAGTCAACACAACCAAAGACATCCAGCAGTAGGTGACAGAAATAACAAACAATTGTCTAAATGTACTACGAGACATCCCCACCCACCTGACCAGGTACTGCATCCTCAGTGGAGATCAACAGCAAAACTGAGGCCATGTACACCAAACGTACACATCCCTGATTGCAGCTGCACACAACGTACCACACTTAGTTGTTGCATGGCCTTACCTAACGATGCCCCACACCACACCACAACTGGTACTGTGCCGTTAGTCAATATAAATGCTAAAGGTGCATGATCACAGTTGTAGAAAGGTTTTAACACTAGTGAGTATACATTAATTAAGAGAAGTACATACATTAACCACAAGACACTAGCATGCTCAAGATAAAAGTAGTGTTATACTTAGTATGTGATTTTCATAGTAGTACATTTACTGCAACTGTTTACTGAAGATAGAGAGGCTGATGTAAACGTATGGAAAAGCATTGCCTGTTCAATGCTGTGAAATTCGTACTGCCAGTATCAGATGCATTCTTACTGATGAAGCTGTACTGCTAATGTACATACATAGACCTTCAGTGTGTTACAATACTAAAGATGCAGTAAGTATTCTTTGTAAGAAACAGTGTAATTGCATGGATCAGGCCAAGTAACTTCTAAATATCATAGGACTACTGAGCCAACAATGACATACCTTTATTGGAGATGTCTATAGGATAGATTTTCCTGCAGGCACTTACTCAGTATGTTGTACCTGATAAAGACAATCTCATTACATCTGTGATGACTAACTTATTCAAATAGTGATACATTTACTATTGTTGCAATGAGTGATCTATGCTACTTATGGACACAGCGTAATTTTTTTAACAGTTGTTTCATAGTTAGGCTGTATACGTAGTGTTTGGGTTTGCCACACTTCTGTCACTGATGCTATCAAAGTGATAACTATGTCAATTGTGGTACAACAGCAATCAAGTAGGTATAGTGTAGATATAAACAGAATGTCTTTTAGTATTGATTTAACTCACAATGGGATAAGTGTACTAGGATGGCAAGGGTTATCCTCTATCACTGACTCAGTCAGTTATAATCCACCAAGGTTTCGATGACTGTAATGATCAAGTTACACTGTTCATCTTCATGAGTTCATATTCACAGCCATTCTCCAGTAAGTAGACAGAGTATGGTGTAACTGGTGTGACACTGTGTTGCAAAACTCATGCAGTGCCTAGCAGAGGAGAGTATCTAGTCATAAAGACAATTAAGCAATAAGGCATGACCAACAGTTATGTTAAAAGGTCTGTTAATGACCATGTAGGGGTTTAATGTTGAATGAGGCGTGGCCGAGTGCCACATGTCACTAGACAGTGATAAACTGACCATTAACATAATACCTGGGAGTGGCTGCTTGCTATCATAATAAAACTGTTTTTTTAAACAACATTAAAGCATCTTCATCATATGGTTAGGCTCTACATGTATGTTAATAAAAACTAAACATAAGGCTGTTACAATGTTTGCAGTCAATTAGAAAGCTGCATTTCTCAAACCCTTGTTATAATCAGAGATATTATAGCTGTACAACTCCTTGGTTTTGCTCAGCTCTGTTGCTCAGGTGGCCCATCACATGTGGTGTCATCTGGTGTGGGGCATCGGTAGGTAAGGCCATGCAACTACTAAGTGTGGTACGTTGTGTGCAGCTGCAATCAGGATGTGTACGTTTGGTGTACATGGCCTCAGTTTTGCTGTTGATCTCCACTGAGCATGCAGTACCTGGTCAGGTGGGTGGGGATGTCTCGTAGTACATTTAGACAATTGTTTGTTATTTCTGTCACCTGCTGCTGGATGTCTGTCATTGGTTGTGTTGACTTGGTCCTCCTCCATACTTGCATGTGTATGTCTGTGTGTGTGGTGCTGGGGGGGAAGTGAATTCGAGTTAGGGTTTTCAACCCTAACAGTGAATTTCCTCACTTTTGTCACTGTGGAACAACCCTAACTAATGCATTAAATGGGGTTTTTTGCCTCTAATATATAGATAGATAGATATATACAGTGAAGCCCACCAGGATGAAGTGCAGTGTCATAGGTTTCCTGCATGACAAAAGGGATTAACTCCCATTGAAATTGTATTGTTCGCTGCAGTAACTCTACTGCAGAATTCTGCAGTGTTGCGCTTCATCCTGGTGGGCTTCCCTGTGTGTGTGTGTGTATATATATATATCTTGAAATATGTATATCTGTATATCTAAATATCTCTCAGCATATATATATATATATATATATATATTCATTGCAAAAACTTCATTAATGCATCAGTTAGGGTTGAAGCAACAAAAGTAGGGAAAGTAAGGTGTTAGGGTTAACACCCTAACACCCCCATGCCTTACCACCCCACCACACCTCACCTCACCCCCCAACCCACCTCCACCCACCACAGACCACCAGGTGATAGGGTGTGCCTTGTGGTCATTGGCCCTAACTCTCACCCGATTCCATGTGTAACACAGCTCACATGATACAGTATAGGAGAATGGGGTGAGAGTTAGGCCTGATGACCCCAAGGCACACTCCGTCACCTGTTTGTCTGTGGTGGGTGGGGATGGGGTGGTTAGGCATGGGGGTGGTGGGGTGTCAACCCTAATGCCTCATTTCCCTACTTTTGTCACTTCAACCCTAATTGATGCATTAATGAAGTTTGTTGCAATGAATTTCCTTACTTTCTGAGAAAGTGTAATGTAACTGGTATGTGTTGGTGGGGCGTGGGCCCTCCGGGCATTGTGCTCCCTTCAAGCTGTCCATTTTACATAACGATATGTGTCTGTGGAAGCATGGGTCCTCTGGGCCCTGCACTCTCACTTACACATAACTACAGAGCCATACAGCAGCTCTATATGGCTCAAAAGGAACCCTGGTAACACTAATTTGCCAATATCCCAGTAACTGTAGCAGCTATGAAAAAAATCCCACTGCAGTTGTAATCATGACTTCAAAACCTCTACACATGCTTAAGCTGCCTGGAGCAAAAAATCAGTATCTCAAATAATTTCTGAGATACGGGCACTGAAAGGTGCTGTGGGCATCACCGTAATGTTCTCCTATGGGAAATATCTTTTTTTTTTTCAATTGTTTAACCAGGTGAGACACACTAAGCTGAAAGCTTGTTTACAGGTGCAACCTGGGAGCACAGGGAAGTTAAGTGACTTGCTCAGGCTCACACAGTATGCAAGTGGGGGCTGTGGGATTCAAACCCAGGTCTCCAGATCTGCAGCTCAGAGCCTTAAACCACTATGCTATACTGCCTCCCAATATCTCAACTTTGTAAAGGCATAGCTATGGAACTGATAAAAAATGTTTTCACCTAAACAGAATACTTCTCATCTCTGGGACACCCCTTTTATACCCTGCAAATTTCAAGCCAAAAGACCAAACTGTTTATTTGCAGTCCACTGGCAAAGTTTTAAAATTCCTAGTTCGTGAGGTGTCAAAATCCCCGTTTGCAAGTATTCCTTGTTCGTCAGATTTTGGCCATCTGGTCTGGAAATCATGATCAAGCTCGCAAAAGGGAACCAGCTCATGAAAGGAGATTTTGACAGCTCACAAAAGGGGATTTTGACAGCTCACGAAAGGGGATTGAAAACAACAATCCCCATTCGTGAGCTGTCAAAATCCCCTTTCGAAAGCTGATCCTCTTTAGTGAGCTGACAAAATCCCTGTTCACGAGCCAATCCTTGTTTGCGAGATAGAGCCATCTGGTCCAGAAATCACAATCAAGGATTTTGTCAGCTTACGAAAGGGGATTCTGTCACCTCGCAAACAAGGATCGGAAGCGAATAACGAACAATGATTTTTAAAATTTAAAATGGCTATTTTTTGACAAAAACAAAGCAAACCAAAACCATGGGTTTGTAGAGGGCATTACCCTGAACAAAAACCAAGCTTCAATTACAAGACAACACATCCATGGGGCATGTTACTACATTTTGTTTGTGGGGAAAAATGAAAAAAGATGGCAGCTCGCGAAAGGGTAATTTTTCCTCATGAATGGGGATTTTATAAATCCCCATTTGTGAGACGACAAAATCCTTGATCACGAGTCCAATCATCTTTCGCAAAACATACATATAAATCTAAAAACTGAACTGGGCATGCTCAGAACTTGACAATTCAAAATTAAATAACTTTGGAACAGATCAATATTTTTTCACCATCCAATGCTAGAGTGTTCCTTGGGAAAACCTCTTTCTACCCTGAAAATTGCAGACCAAAATTCCAAATGGTGTGGCCTCAGAGCGATGGACAGAAATCAGCAAAAATTAGCAAAAAAAAGGCAAAAAATACATTTTTTGTGTTTCGCTGCACAAAAACCGCAAATCTGACTGAAACACAACTTGGCATATCCAGAGAGCTACCATCAAAGACCACACATTCTGAATTTCATGCAAACCCGTTGAACGGTTGCAAAGTTATTAATGTGCAAAATATGGGGTTTAACATGAAACTACCTACTCAACCCTAACTATGGGCGACTGTGCCTATATATATATATATATATATATATATATATATATATATATATATATATATACACACACACACACACACACACTCACACATAACTGTATATACTGTATATCCTCACCTCACAACTGGTGAAGTTTGGGCTGTACAGGACCAGACAGGGAGAGCGGGAGGGAAGGAGGGAGAAAGCTGGCTGGTTGCTGGCCCACAAGTTGAAAAAATGGCTGTGGATGCAAAGATCCTCTGATATTAGTAAAAAGGGGGTTATGGTACCTAGCCAAAAGGTAGCTAATATGGAGTTCCAGAACTACTACAGGGACCTGTACTCCTCTAAAGTTGGGGGGGTATCCATCAAAAGAGGATTCACAAGTATGGTGAACTTGCCCAAACTAGGAGATGATAATAAGGAGCTGTTAGACTGACCTTTACAGGAGGAGGATGGCAGAGCCACCATAGGGGACATGCAAGAGGGTAAAGCCCCCGGCTCAGACAGGTTCCTGGTTGACATCTACAGGGCAATAAGGGACCTGGTCAGCCCACTTCTAAAGGACACATTGCAAGAGGCCTGGGAGAGGGGGTATGCTTCCTCATAAAATGCAGGAAACCACTGTAATGGTATTGCCTAAACTGGGGAAGGATCCCTTCCAGTATTCTAGCTATTGCCCCATCTCCCTTCTGAATGTGGACTACAAAATTCTGGCCAAAGTTTTTGGCAAATCAGCTTAATAAAGTGCTGCCACAACTAGTCCATTCAGACCAAGTCGGGTTTGTGGCGGTTAGAGATGGGGTGGACCATATTAGGCAACTGACCAATCTCATGAGAGCAGCAGAGTCCTTGCTGGACAGTGCTGTATCCATTGCACTGGTTATGGAAAAGGTATTCAACTCTGTTGAATAGTCTTTCTTGCTTACAGTCCTAGAGACATCCAGATTTGGGGAAGGGTTCAAAAATTGAATTAGGATCATCTATTCAGAACCACAGATAGTGGTGTTGGAGTATTCAGAACCACAGGCAGTGGTGTTGGAGTATTCAGAACCACAGGCAGTGGTGTTGGAGTATTCAGAACCATAGGCAGTGGTGTTGGAAGGTGCTCTGCCACCCTTTAAGTTGGAAAGGGGAACAAGACAGGCATGCCCTCTCTCCCCAGTCTTTCTCATGGTTATCAAGCCACTGGTACAGAGATTGAGAGACAATGAAGACATCCAAAGGATAGAAGTGGAAGGGGGGAGGTCTTCAAACCCCTGCTGTTAGCAGGTGACATCCTACTCACAGCAATGAAGGTGGAGACCTCCTTTCCTACCCTGGTGGAGCTCATGACTGATTTTGTGAGCCTGTCTGGCATGCAGAATAATTGTGGTTAGATTGAGCTCCTACCCCTGAACAATCAGTGTTGACTTGTACCCAAATAGGTAAATAACCTAACTTGGGCTAAAGGTAGTTTCAAATATCCAGGGATTCACATTTCTGCTAACTGGAATGAGTTGGTGAAGAACAACATGGGACCCCTGATTGATTCGCTAAAAGAGGAATTTGTCAGGTGGAAAATGTTGAAACTCTCCTTATGGGGAAAGATTCAGACAATGAAAATTACGGTACTCCCAAGAATCCTGTATGTTTTCAGGTATCTTGCACTGAAGGGCCCATCAGTCCTATGGAAGGAAGGGGGGGGGTTGTTAGCCAGTTCTTCTGGGAAGGGGGTAAAGTGAGGTTCTCTGCTATATGAATGGTACCACCCTGGAAAAAAAATGGTTTTAGAGCTCCATTGATTTAGGGGTACGATGTGGTCTGTGGGATATGGCAACTGGAAATCCATCTATGGCAGAAATATGGGATCTCTGTTATGGTACCTTCTTTAGAGGAGCAAATCTGATGGGGGAACACCCAGAAACTATTTTGTGGGCCACCAAGAGGAAGGCAGAACAGTATTCCATCCAAATGTACATCTGGTACACTTGGCAGGAAGCTAAGAGAAGACTTAAGGGTAGGCTGGAGATAGTCATAGGGTGGTGTACCCTATGGAAGAACACTTGATTAAAAATTAGGGACATGCTCTCCAGTGGAGAGAACTGGAAAATGCTGTTTCAGTAACAGTTTATGACCTGTGTGATAAGAATACAAGGTATATGCTTGATCTCAAGCTCTGAGAAATAAATCAGGGGGCAGAATATCTCAGTATAGAATATTTCCAGATGAAGCATCTTCTCCAGGAGCACTTGGGGCAACACCTTAAACTACCAGCAAGGAGCATGTGGGAGGATTTGATGGGGCAGTGGGGGTAGCACAAGCAAAAAGGGAGGGGGAGTTCTCAGGATGGATAACATCTACAGAACACTTCTGAATTAGTGCGCTCCATGGTTGGAAACAGTGCAGGATAGATGAGGAAAGATGCTAGAGTATGGTCTACTGGAGAAGGAATGGAAAACCTGCTGGGCTAATGCCCAGGGAGAACATACACACATACATATACATCTACATATACATCTACATATATACTGTGTATATATATATATATATATATATATATATATATAATTTTGGCCAGGAAATACGCACTAAGCCAAGGCTTGGTTCCAGGTGCATCCTAGGAGCACAAGGAAGTGACTTACTCTGGTCACACACTATGCAAGTGGTGGCCTTTTTATTCAAACACATTCATACAGGTTTGCATTTTTGTGCTGTTAACCACTATGCTATACTGCCTTCCATAATGTATGTATGGAATGTAGTGATGCAGCATGTCGACTGATGGAATTTAAAACCTTACATTTATGGTATAGGATGCCTATGATATTAATGAATATCATTGTTTTTCATGGTATAGGATGCCTATTTACTATATGCTGTGGTCATGCTGACCACATAGTGGAACAACTTTATAGACTGTCATCATAAGTGACTCCTTTAAACAATCTAGTGAATGTAGCAAAGCCTACAGTAAAGCAAACAGGATAGAAGAGCTCATTGGGATGGGTATCGACAGCAGACAGAAGGAGGTATTACTATCTCTCTACAGATCACTAGGGAGGCCACACCTGGAGTATTCTTCCCAGTTGTGGAGTCCTCATTTGGGAAAGATAAGGACAGGCTGGAGACCATGCAACTTAGGGTAACCAAAATGACTTGAAGCCAACAGGGCAGATCTTATGAGGATCAGCTTAAGGCAGTGAACTTGAACTCTCTGGAGGTCAGACAGGAGAGGGGAGATATGATATTAACTTCTTGAAGGTAATGAATAAGGTGAACTGCAATGAACTATTTAGCTGGAAGAGCGGATCAAGAACACAGTAACATGACTGGAAACTGATATGGGGAGGGGAAGTTCCGAAGAGACATGAGAAACCTTTTATTTTACAGAGAGGATTGCTGAGCCAGCTGATGTGGTGGGTGCTGAAATCATCAAACACAGCTGGGACAGAATGAAGGACATAGTAGTTGCTCAGGGCAGTAGCAACATAAGGGGGAGTATGGGGGTGGACAGTGTGGGCTAAAACCCTGTATAGACAAAAGGTCTCAAAGTACAATAGAGTGTTACTCATAGATTGGCTGGATCAATGGTCTTTTTCTGTTGTTATTTTCTATGTTCCTACCTGGCAGTGCTATTTGCTGGGGCTTGTGTTGGGGGCCCATTGGACTACCAGGGATGGCCTGGTGGGATGGCTGGCTGGATCTGAACATCAACTTACAAGTGGACCAAAGTTATGGGTTGGGGGTATATGCTTTACTATGCAGGTACATGCATGTATGTTCATTGCACTGTGACATGATCAGACATGCATGAGTCAGCAATGTGCAGTGATAACTGGAATGCCTTATTTGCATTCCAATATTTGATCCTGGTTGGTCGCCATTCCCTGGTGCAAATCTAATGTTCTCAGTATAGCAAGTTAAAGGGTTGTTGCAATGGGGTTGCAGGTTATGCCCAATCTTGTGGCCCATAAACTGTAATTGAGAACTGAGCCCCAAGTTTTCAGAAATTACCCTTTGTTCAGTTGGACTGAGTAGTGGCACTTGAGCACCTATCTCCAAAAGTGAAAATTTAAAACTAAGCAGTCTCCAACGATGGCACTGTTTTCACAAGCTTAGCCAGGATAACTAATAATAAATTCTTAATTAAAGAATGGCTTTTCATCCCTTGCTGTGTTTAAAGTCCTTATCATCAGTTTTAAGGTTGAGTTTTGCTCAGTGCCCAGCTTTTGGAGAGAAGGTTTCTGCTGTCTGGGTTTACAGGATATAGGAAAAGCTCTCTGAATGGGAATGTCTTTCAAAAACAAGACTCTCCATTATTTAGCCACAGTTTCAACCATTCTGCCCCTACCAAGTTCTACTGATAAGTACAAAACCCAAACATTCTTTTTACTTCTGTCCACCCTCTCAAGTGTATGCACAAGAGCCACATGGTCACTAACAAAATTTTGCTGTGGGGTTTAGTGAATGAATTACACTCCCCATTTCACTCACATTAATTTCCAAAGTGCAGTCTCACTTTTCATTTGCCTCAGCTTTGGCAGTCAGGGCTGTAATAGAAAAAGTGATGAGATCAAATTCATTACTCAGATTGTCAAAAGAGTGTTGACTAAGAATACCCTTTCTGTTATGTCTTTAGAGTTTATGATGAGTTGCAGAATGGCTGCAAATGTAGGTCTTTAATATTCCCCAATGGGAGGCCTTTTCTCCAAACAAGCATGCACCTCTCTATAAGGCAGCCCAACATCCTTGAGACCAAAGTATGAAACAGACCCACCATGAGCCCCACTATAAGCTTTTCCTGAGCTTTCTTGCACCAAATACTCTCTCTATGGAACATTCTTTCTCCAACTTTGATGTATTTGTGTAACCTATATCTATTATGCATCTAGGGTTTATCCAGGGACTTTTACAGAAGGGAGATTAGTCTCACTTATGGGGACTCAAATGTCATATAAGAGATGTTAGGGGTCCAAAGGGGGCACTGAAAAAAGGTAAAGTGTGTCTTTACCTGCTTATGCTACTTTCCTCTGTTGATGTACAGGATTGTGGAGGCAATAGCCTTTATAATGGAAAAACTCCAGGGAAGGTAGGATAAATGACTTGTAAGTTTGGCAGCTGGTTCCTCTTCGGGGCTGAGGGGCTACCTCATCCAGCTTGTCTTCAGTGGGATTCTAAAGAAGGTATGATGCACCGCCAGTTTTAAGAAAATATCAAGCCCTTATTAATCCCATTTTGTACTATGCACAGACTCCACATCCCACAGGTTGATGGCTGAGGTTATGTTGGCTATAACCAAATCTGGGAAGAGTCACTATTAATAACTACCACCCCACACACACACACACACTGTATGGAGTTGCTCCATTGGCACTGTAACTGCACCAGACGTGATCCAGAGGCTCCTTGGTTATCCAGATGTTCACCTGGCAGCAATGGGGGCCACTGTGGCACCCTCTTATACAAATCTGTATTTGGGCTGGTGGGGAAACAGTATTATCAATAATCCAATACATAATCCAATCCATGAATAAATTGTGCACAGGTACAGCTATATAGATGACGTAATCATTTTGAAGGGTTAAAGTGAAAACATACTAACATACTAATTGCCAGAAGATTAGGCCTTATGGTCTATCGAGTCTGCTCAAACCTCAGATCCCTAGTTAGGTGCCAAGGCCCCCCCTTGTGTTCCAGAAACCCCTATCATCCATCCCCACCCCCCGGGGCCAGGCCATCATCTGATGCATTCACTTTCTGTGTCTGTCCCACCCTCTCTTGAAGCCCTCCACTGTGGATCTCTGAACCAGCTCACCAGGCAGTGCATTCCAAGTGTCCACCACCCTCTCAGTGAAAAACCTCCTCCTCTTTTCCTCACCCTTCCACCTTCCAACTTCAAATCATGCCCTCTGGTGATACCTCCCTGCTTTAGTCTAAATATCCCCTCCATGTTTACCCTATTTATTCCCTTGAGGTACTTGAAGACCTCAATCATGTCCCCCCTGTCTCTCCTCTCCTCCAATGAAAACAGGCAGAGCTCATCAAGTCTGTCCTCATATGTCAAATCCCCTAGTCCTCGTATCATCTTAGTTGCCCTCCTCTATACCCAAAGCACTGCCTTCTTTGTTGAAGTCATCAATTGAAACAATATAAACTTAAAAATTACATCAGAAATTCATTTTCTGGATCTCAAGATAGGCAGGGGGAGGTATAGAAAACCAACTACAACCAACAGTATTTTGCATGCTAACAGCACACACCCTTATAAGTTCATTACCAGTATTCCACATGGGCAGTTTCTCCAGCACAAGAGAAACTGCTTTGAGAAGACTAACTTTTATCTTCATGCACAAGAGCTACAAAGATGTCTTTAGAGGTAGGTGTACAAAAAGATTCATTTGATCAAGTTTTACAAAGTCAATAAATATTCAATACAGAGTCTCTTGCATCCCAAAAAGTATTCTGTTGGTAATTCTTTCTTTAACTTTATTTTTTATTCATTATGCACTAAAAAACAATATGAACATTAAACCTTATAGTCATGGCATAGTAACAATGCAGGAATTAACATACATAGTATACTGTACCATATTTCATGACTGCATTATCCATATGTGGGGGTCTGCCTAAAATAAAGTCCATAAGAGTCCAAAATATCCTAGTTGTCAAATGACAATGGATGCAATGTGAAAATAATGTCCAAAATATTGTCCCTGACTTGCACTCAACTAAGCCATCCAGTGGTTGTGAAAGTTCATGAACTCCACATAACAGTACATTTATCCAAAAACTGAGACTTGCACTATATAGTGTCTCCTGACTAAGCCACCTAGCTTAATACCTTGATTAGTGGAAGTGTTCTGAAAAACTTACAATGCTTTATAACATTTTAATTTATAACGTTGAACCAGTAATAGTAAAACCAGTGATATTAGAATTACACTAGATCTTTGCATTTGAGCTACTGAGCTGTGTCTCCATCACGTCACCAAGGAAAAGAAGCAGTCTAAGCCAGATTGATGTTCTATGTGCTTCTAAGCTGCAAAAGTGTGCATATAGCGCAGCCACCTCCCAACCATGTGGTTGGCACCATTTTGATTCCATTGGTCTTCACTAGTGAGATTAAATGGCTTGGAGGAGAGCCCTGTAAATAGAGCCTTATTAGTAAATTATCCCACTGTACATTGCCTCCTGTCTTCAAGCATAGACTGAAAAGGTTACCATCAAACACAATGTACCCAGAGGGAGCAATATTAAAATAAATGATTTCAAGTTTTTAAACCAACTGCCCCTTACAGCACAACATTGAATGCTGAACCTTTAAAATGTATTTACCCCTTTAACAATATTGCAACTGGCAGAAAGATAGTTTAAACTTTCTTCTCAGAGTCAGATTCAGTTGCAGAAGTGGTTACGATCTGCCTTGATTTTATTGAGTTTCTTGTCTGCTTCAGTGGGATTGGTAAAACGGTACATTTTGCTTGCATAAATTACTTTAAGTCTGGCAGACATTTCAAGTCTACAAGTAATCCCCAACTCCTTAAGGCCTACCTGAACTGCATGGAAGGCCTCTTGTCATTGGTGGGTAGAGTAGCTGAGGTCTAGGAAGCAAATGATGTGTGTAGAATCTGGCAATGTCAGCTGTTCTTCTGTCATGCTGCAGCTAAAATGCTGTCTTTCACATGTGATCTCCTTTGATAATGAGCAGAGTCTGGGGTGACTCAAGATTCACAGGTCTGTTCCATGGGTTAATCTGATATATTATTAGAATTTGTTTCCCGAGGTCTAGGCCTAAAACTGCTTTTAATAGCGTTGCAACTAAATGCATGGGGTCTGCACCTTTCATTTCCTCATGCATGCTAAGAAGTTGCACTTGAGAGGGATGGGCACCATGTTCTAAGTTTTTGAGCTGGAGCTGTAAAATGTTATTCTCATGAGCTATGCTGGACACAGCAGTAGCAGCTTTATTGGCAGATGATGTCGCTTGTTGAACCTCCATCACCACCATATTCGGTCTTGTCTCTACCACCATAATACAGGAATTCAAGGTGTCGACCTTCTTGTCAAGGTCTTTCACACAGGGTTCTAAGTTCTTTTACACTTTCAGTACCTCTTCAAGCAAGGGCTTAACATCCCGGCTAATTTCTGCACCTTCAGACAGTTTGGCGTGCTTATCCTTAGCGATATTCATCGACTTCAGATTTTGTGGTTTCTCCTTTAAGAAAAGTAGACCATATTCACACTACACTCAAAACAGATGTTTAACTATAACCCAGCACAGAAAAGAAACACTTCTAATCACTGTAAAGTTGTAAAATAACTATTTTAACAGACGCTTGCCAGGAGCTCTACAAAGGCATGTCTGAAGCAGTCAGCCACTATCCATACCCCTCCTCTTTTGAGAATTCTGAGGCACTTACTTTTGTTTTTCAATATCACAGTCTGGCAACAAACATTCAAAACATTTGTATAAACATAATTGGCACTTACTTGCACACTGCACTATCCCTGTTTATTTTTAGGTCCTACCTAAAATTTCATTTTCTAGGGCTCCAAACCTATGCGATTATTTGGTGCATAGTCATTTCATTCAGAAAAAAAACAGAGCAATTAAATTGGCTTATCGCACCTTCAGGTTTCAATATCTGTAGTAGGTGCTCTGATGTAAATGTGGTAAACCAAGCCAGAAATGTGTATCTATGGTATCAAAAATAATGGTAGAAAAACATAAATTTATGCAATGCACCATACAGTTTGTAGTTTATGCCATTGTTTGTCCATGCTTATATATCTATGTGGAAAGAATTATTTGGGCCTTTCAGGTACACATCCAAGAACACAGAAACATAGAATTTTCTTGCAGAAAAGGACAGCTTGGTCCACTCACTCTGCCCAGATAGTCCTTCCCTAGTCTGTCTGTGGACCCTAACTGGTCTGCGGCGACCCTCCTTCCTCCCTGCCAATTTGATAACATTCCCCTACTGTATGTCAATCCCATGCATGCTTGAAGCCCCTTACTGTTTTCAGCTCTACCACTTCTGCTGGCTGTCTGTTCAAGGCATCCAGTATTCTTTCAGTAAAGTAGTACTTCATCATATCCCTCTTAACCCCACCCCCCATCTTATAGCAGGCCGTCTGGTCCTGGTGCTCTTACTCATGTGAAAGAGACTCCCCTCCAGCAGCCTTTTCACACATGTGAGGTACTTGTACATCTCTATCATGTCCCATTTCACTTTCTTCTCTTTCAGGGTATACATGTTGATATCCCTTCATATCTCTTTGTAGGGCTTTTGATTCAACCCATGCCCCATTTTGGTTGCCCTCCGCTGGACTGCGTCCACCCTGTCCGGCGAGAGGTGCTAGTTCCCAGAGAGTTGGGGCAGTTTATATTTACTGGTAAGTTTCAATTACAACCCCAAAACAAATGTCTTTAATTCTCCCTTACATGCAGGCACACATGAATAACTGAGAACCCCTCTTGCACTCACACATATCTGATTGCTAGCACCTGAGAAGAGTACTGGATGCCTTTGATCAGCAAGGAAAGACAATAATTATGAAAGATAAAATATAGGAAGCAGTTGTTTTTTTTGTTACACACCAACCAGGATATTCAAAGATCCTGGCTTGTGCTTGAAAAAGGTTTGCTCCAGGAGAAAAGTAGTGCTTGGAGCAAACAACAGGCATATCGGAACATGCTTGAAGTACATAGTGAGCATCAAAGGCATATTTCAATATACCAGCCGAATGAGGCAGACACTATCCCATTTGCTCCCACAAACTACAACCACCTACTGGTCACATAAAGTATGTGACCAAGAATGGAGATATTGGTATGACAGGAGCAAAGGAGCTGTTAGGACTCTCAAATAGCAGATTGCTCCTGTGGAGTAATAAGGCCTCATAACAGGCCAGGAGCAAAGTGAGACTGAGCCACCCCACCACATACTGCTTGTTTGAAACCACCGCCCAGGTAGTCTAGTGTCTCCCCCCCCTTCACGATCACCCATGTCTGTTTTTTTGATTAATTCCATGGTAATCTAGTGATCCCCCAAACCCTCCAATCGTCATTCCAAATTGATACACTAGTTCTCTAACATTTGACTGGGCTCCCACCCCATATCACCTATCTGAACTGATACCCTAGTTCCATGGAAGTCTAGTGGTCCCCCACCACATTATCGCCAGTGCCAGCAGTGAAAAAAGAGCTCAATGGAAATCCAGCGGCCTTCCTCCAATTGCAATGCCACACCATCTCCCATACCCCCATGATGCTAGCTGGCACTCTCCCACCATGTGCCGCACAAGGCAATGCACATTTATTTACGTATGAATAGATGCTATTTGTATTCTGATAGCCATAGTATTTATATGTGGTATCTATTATTCCATCCAAATTTCATACAATTACATCTGTACTCCTGTAAATATAACATTGACACGTGTGTGTGTGTGTGTGTGTGTGTGGTGTGTGTGTGTGGTGAAATATGGAATGTTTGCTTTGGCTGGAACAGGCGCAAACTGTGCTATTTTCTCCATTCCGTATTTTACTCTTAGTATGGGGAACAGGTAGGAATGGGGAAAATAGTGCAAACTGCAGCTGTTCTGCCTGGAATGGATGTTTACATTTTTACCAGCTCCAGCAGTAGCTGATGTCACTCATACCCTTCACAGAAAGGCAGAAGTGTGCATACCCCCGGTGGTGCTGAGGGATGAGGCTCTGGATGCAACACCCCATGCAATGCTGTCAACCCAGGTTCAGAATCGAGCCTGGGTCATCAGGGGTCATTGGGGGGAAGGAAAGGGATCTGGATTGAGTAGCTGAATGGCAGCTCTCCTCTCCTCTCCAGTGAAGGGACTTTGTTGCCCCCACAGTTCCATTGTGCCCAGGTGAATGCCTGAGGGTAGTGTAGGCAAGAGGGTGGCAGGGATAGGGAGGGCGCTGCGGAACTGCGGTGTACGCATATCTCCACGTGCATATGCATGGCCATGGCACTGGGGAGAAAACCAGAAAAAACTGAGCTGGCAGGCTTCATGAAGCCCCAGCCATGATCACAGTGATGGGGTCGCGGTTCAGGAACTGATATGAGCCCCCCATGGGGGGCCTGCCAGCTCTAGGGGGCATAAATGCAATAAATAAAAAAGAAGCATGCATACCTCTCAACTCCTGTTCATTTTGCATAGCACAATGTATTTTACACTCAAATTTACCCTTGCTGTGTAAAGAATTACTGATATGCTTCATAATGTTCAAACTATTTCTGGACACACAAACTATTAAAAAATGTAATTAACTTAGCAGAATCATTTAGTTATGGGGCCCATTATTCTTCACAATAAAAGTGTTACAGATTCAAATCATTTGCTATGCAGTTTGAAGACCAGTGCTGTACATTTTAACGCATAGATGTTTAGATACTTCACAAGATAAAGAATGGCAAAATAGACTCCATCTTGGGTGCCCTCTTAGGAAATTTCATAATGGGGATACCATAGGATTGTCCCTATCTTACTCACGGAGTGGGAATCACATTAAAATACTGCTGCAGAAAGAATTCCTTTGGATGTATACCTTGAATTCATTTCAACCAGAGGGGCTTGATTAGATTATTGATTTCTCCCCATTCTTATAATGTCTGTAGGTATCAAATCATTCACTCATATCTCGTAATCTTGATCAAACAGATATTAGATTGGGAATTAACTAATTAATGACATTTTTATGAGTTCTGCTGTTATCTGTCCTTATATTCTTTCACATTTTGTAGCAGACTTTGTCTAATTAAATTATAATATCAAATGAGAAAAAGAAATGAAGTCATTTGATATGGCATAATATAGTGTGTCTTGTACTTTAGATCTTCTAGAATGGCTATACTTTCTATAAAAGATGCAATATTATGTGTTGTGCACTCTAGTTTTCCCATCTCTTTTTTTATTATTTTTCTATGCTTAGTTTACACTTGTCAGCATACTCACTTGTTTGTCTATACAGTATGCACTGGCATTATTTTTGCCTCCTGATGTGTCAATGAACAATTAGTTTGATGATTAATATTAATCTTTTTAATAACTAAATATATTATTTTTTCTTACATTTAGTTTCTGGTGAGATGTTTTGGACAGGGGAACAAATTGATTGAATCAACCAAAAAGAATGAGACACCAGGGGGATTTATAAGGACCATTGAGTGTTAAAAAACCTCAGTAGCATCATTAATTATGATGCATTTAGTATAAGAACTGAGCAATTAACACTAGGAGTTGGATTTTCTAAAGTCATAGAATGGATGTAGTTATGCCAATGTCAGAAACTGCCTTGATGTGTCTACACCATGTTATATCTGAGCTGTTTTTGAAAGTTGGACTAATTTGTAGAAATTGTACAGTAGCTCTAATATGGTATAATACCTTACATTCCATTCTGGATAACACTTGCTAGCCATAGATGTGAATGATAAACCAGGTTACACTCAGTCTACAAACTATGTGCAGGCCAATTTATATCGGAACTATGAGTAACACCCACCACACACAGCAGGGGGAAGGGTTGTTACCAACAATGCCCATCAGAGCACTGGGTGCCCTGGCACCCCTGCTGTGTCCTTAGTGGGAGGGGGAGGAGACTAGGGAGAGGGTTGTATGGAAATTTTGGTAGGAAGGTTAGTGAGTTTCTTTACATGTTCCCAGTTAGGGGTGTCAAAGTCTCAACATTGTCTGGGAAGGGGTGGCTGGTGGGGGGTCTGCCAGGCCCGGGGTGTTGGCAGTATCCTGGGGCTTAGATTGCATGGGAACTCTCCATCTGCCTGTAACATCATAGAGGGGCAGTCAGATCCTTGTTTTTAGGAGCCCATGTGGGTGCTGGCTGAGAAGGACTTGGTGGCCGTGCTTTGAGGGAGGATTGGTTCGGTGCCTGACAGAGAAGAGGCAGTAAGCAGGGCATCCTAATACAGGCATCACTGGCTTAAATGCTTGTTGTCAAGTGAACCAGGAAGTGCCAGGGAGATGGTGCATGAGGTGTCCCATCAGTGGTTAGCTACATGACTCAGGCTAGAGTGGTATGGCTCCCTATTGCATAGATTCTTACTCTTGGTTAGGACTGTCTGGGTTTCCAATAGGCCTAGGAATTGGCAGTTCAGATCACTGGGCAGCTGGGACTATGAGGGAAGATGTGGGACATAGTGGTTTTTTCCAGCTGGGTACCCCCTCATGGAGTGTGCACTAATGGCTTTCAGGCCTGGAGGTATTCCCTGAAGATCAGATATCTGAAGGCAGCACTCATGAGCAAAGGGGCTCCAAAGATTAAGGTAAAGAGCGTGATTGAGGAGTTTATGGTTCCTGTGAAGTTGGCCTGGCTGGCTGCGACATTCTGCTGAGGTGGAGATCCTGAAGGGTGGGTCTGCTGGGCTGGTACTGCTTACTCAGGTCTGACTGTAGTGCTCAACATGGAAGGTGTGTACCCAGGATCTCCAGACCACCAGGCATGATAGAAAAGACCAGCCTGGCACAGAAGCTAAACCATAAGGGTTTGGACATTAGGGCACTTTTCAGGCTTTCAGTTTCTGTTTTGCTAAGTAACTAGCCAAATATTGGCTCATGCCTAAGCCAAATGTGACCAATATGCATTATGCAGGATGATACAGGAGAAGCCTTTTACTGGTTACTAAGCCATGTGTTAGATCAGGAGAGTCCATAAATATGTACTGGTGGTCATGAGGCCCTGAGGAAACTGCATCCACAGACCTCAGTATAACAATGTGAGTGATATGCAACATGATGAAATGCCAGAGATTCTGGGCCCTATGTTCTGCATAATAACTTTGTACATGAATTAACTGCTATGAATAAATTACCCTAGTAAAGGACTACATGTGAACTGCCACTCTATGTATTGATTAGTCATTTACACTGGTGTTTCCCAATCTGTGTATCAGAGGAAGTGTGACAGAAAATAGTAGCTATACCACAACTGTTTGCAAGGGGACTCAAATCAGACTGTAACACCAATATACTGCTAGACATGGGAGTCACCCTAGGCCATTCCCACCCACATCAGGCATACGCAAAATCAGCTGGCTGGTTGAAGGGTTTGTATTTGCAACTGGACATAACTAAGTCTCAGTTTTGAAATTTGGATTTCATTGTATCCTAGCTATGAAAATTAGATGTAGGAATAATTTTTCTTTTTTTCTTTTTCTGAATTTTTATATTTATTAAGGATTTTGTAAGATGACACAACACAGGATAACATCCAACAATGCAACAAAATAGTGGGCATTAATGTATATAAGTTTAAACATTTACACCCCATACTCATTCTACATAATATCTGTTTACAGTGTATGAAAGAGCTAAAACCAATCACAGTAGAAAGTCTGGTCTATGGTTGAGCATATAATGGGTGCAATGAGCCCATATTGTATCAAACCTAGGTACAACATGGTTTAATTTTACAGGCAATTTTTCCAGGTCATATACAGTTCACATAATATCCTGCCAGCTCCTCATGGTAGTTATCTGATCCATAAGACACAGCTTAGTAACAGTTTTATTGCGACTACCAAACAAATGTTTAATAGTTTACAGGCATTTGGTCCCCGGAACCCTCCTGGAAGATCTAGAAATAGTACAGGGCAGTTATTTAATTGAAAATCTGCCCCTATAATATAGGGCTGAAAGAGGAGGCAACTCAATAAAATGTGGCCATGGGTTGCTGTTGTGGTTCCATGTCTCCGTCAGTAGGGTGCTGTCAGCTCAAGTTTAAATTGTGCCACAATTTGGGGTGTGCAAAAAAATAAAAAAAAAGTATACAGGTCTTCCAGGAAAACTCCTTTCAAAAGTAAGAAAAGGTCAACCCAGGCACATTTGCAAGGTATCTATCCCAGTCTGAGGGGATAATCTGCGTCTGCAGATTGACTTCCCATCTGGTTCGAATATGGTCGGTATTACATCCCTCTAGTTGCAGTAAAGCTTGGTACATTTCTGATATAAGTGAGGTCAATATTTCCCCTTTAAGATTCTAATAATGAGCTGGAATAGGAGTGGGATTTCCTGGGCTGGGGGCCACCCCCACAGGGAGTGGTTTAAGTAATGCGTCACTTGACAATTATGATAACGGTCAGCTTGATGCAGGGCGTATTTTGTCTGTAGGTCAGCCAAGAGCAGTATCTCCCTCCCCCTAAAAAATTGGAAAGGGAAGATGAGTCCTATCCTCTCCCAGTTATGTTATCCATGGTCCAGAGTCACTAGGGGGAAGGAGGAGTTACATGCTACTGGGATGACTAACAAGCTCACTTGCTGCAGTTCATGAGAGGAAAGGGTAGCATTCTATGAAAGGAGGGTGTTATAAGTATAAGGATTGTGCATAAGCTGATCTCTTGGAGGATGTGGCTGGGTGAATAGAATGGGTGTAAGAGAGAAGATCTCTTCCATCTGTAGTTCTAGAGTTTTCCAATGGGAAATATATCCTGGCATCAGCCAGTATAAGGAAGTGTGTAGTTGTGTGGCAGCATGATATAAGGAGAGACTGGGCAATGCAAGACCTCCTCAGGTTCTGGGTGGTTGTAAAGTGGCAAATTTAATACAGGGGCAAGCCCCATTCCAGATATACTGGGAGATCAACCTATATCATTTCCAGAACATATGGGTTGGGGTTGAAACTGGGAGGGTCTGTGCAAGGTATAAAGATCTAGGTAGTAAGATTATGTGCACACTGTCAACACACTGTATTAGAGAAAATAAGACGGCCCTCCAAGTATCCAAGTCCTGAATAAACTGTTGGGTTGGGTTAAGGAGTCATAATTTAAGGGCCGTATTTGGGCACTTTGAGCTGGGATCAAAACATCAAGATATTTTAGGGTCTGCATGTTCCACTTGAATCAAAATGTTTGCCTAATATGTGTTCTAGAAGTGTAATGTAGCTGGAGGATCTGCATTTTTGTCATGTTTAGTTATTTATTTCAAACGTTTCACCAGGAAAGACATACTAAGCTGAAAAATAGCTTGTTTCCAGATGCATCCTGGTGGAAGGGGAAGGGGTTTAAGAATGAAATAGAATAACTTATGCAATACAACATCATACAGAGATATAAATTAAACAGTACAAAACAAGGTTCATCAGACAGGTAAAATTATCGGCAAAATGTTTTACAAAGACGGGATGGGAGATCAGTCCCATGGGTACAAGCAAAAGTACATTTCAATGGTAAGGGCACCAGGGGATAGGGCACTGCAGGAAGGAGCACAGATGGGGTGGGGAAAGAGAAAGTGCAGAACACGTTGGGGGGAGAAGAGAAGGAGGGGTTTGGTGAGGGGAGGGGCAAGGAGGAGAAGAAAGAGAGGGAAGAGAGTAAATTGAGAAGCGGGGAATGGCTATGAATCAAAGGCAGACACAGGAGGGAGCAGTGTGGTCATGGAGCACAGAGGAGAGAGAGAGAGCATTTGGAAGAGGCAGAGTGAACGGTTGGGGTAGAGAGTTCCAAAGTTTAGGAAAATGGAAGGAGAGGGCAGTCTGATCAGCAAGGGATTTTTGAGAGGGGAGGTCAAAGGAATGATAGCCAGAGTTATGAAGGGTGTATGAGGAGGGAGGCGGGGGGGAGAGGAGTGAGCTAAGGTAAGTGGGAGGGAGGCCAACCATGATTTACATTGGTTATATCCCAGTTTTATCTGGTTATATCCTGAGTAGTCTCTGAATTTTTGAAGGGTCTACCATGTGGGGGGAGGGGGGAGAGAAACATCTGGGTTCTGAAGATAAATAAGTAGATCACCTGTGCAAAGAGCAACATTTTGCCTCCTACTGGCTATCACTGGGGCCTGAATGGTTGGGTGCTGTCTACTGGCCTGTGCTGGAGGCTCTAAGGAGAGGGCAAATAATAACAGGGATAAGGGGCATCCTTCAGGCGTGCCTCTGTGAAGGAAGAAAAGGGTGGAAAGCCAAACATTCACTTGAACATATGCCTGAGGTGAGGCATACAGGGCCCGTAAGATGTCAGTAAAGGTGTTTGAGAAACTCATGTAATCCATGACTGAAAATGTAAATTCAATCAATCAATCAATTCTTTATTTATGAAACACTATTCCAAAAGATCATAGCGCTGTACAATAATCAACAAACAACATTCGACAAAAATTATGTTTCATAAAACATACACAATGCTAAAAGGCAGGACTTTAAATATCAAACTTTGAACTATCAAAAAACGCTGACTCAAATAGGTTTTTAAATTGCCATGCTACATCTAAGCTTAGTAATAGAAATGGAGATTTTTGACAGGGTGTCATAGTGTAGTATATGTAATGTTCATTTTATGTTGTCTTGGGTTTGTCTGCTCCTAATAAAGCCAGTCTAGTCTCCGCCAATCAGGTTCGGTAGCAGCTTGCCAGGAACTTTGCCAGAATGGATATGAATATCTTGTACAGTAATCAATATTGAGGATGGAAATGGGACAGTAGGAGGGACACTGGGTTTTGTCCTTACTGGGTTTGAGGATCACAGAGACAGTGACATGGCTCCAAGATGAGGGGCCAGGGGAGCCCTCTTGGATTTCCCAGAAAACCTGTGGGGGGAAGGCAGTAGTAATGGTTGAATTAGTTGCAGAATTCAATGGTATAACTATAAGGACCAGGGCTTTTACTGTTTTCCAAACTTATAATCACCTCTGAGAGCTCCCCCATGAAGACTGTGGCAAGCAAGGCCTGAGCCAAGTCCAGGGCAAGTTTAGGGAGTCGTAGAGTTCGAAGGTAAGTGGTATAGTTTAGGGGTGAAGTTGGGCAGTCAGGGGCATAAAGGTCCTGATACTATTGGCAGAAGGCCTGCAGGATCTGTTCAGGGTCAAAAACTAGATGACCTGTCTTAGGTTCCCTAAAGTGGGTAACAGCTCCCTGCAAAACCTGATGGCATAGACTGAATGCCAACACTTTAGAGGCCAGTGCTCTCCTCTCATAGAATCGTTGGCATAGGTATTGAAGTGCCATTTGTGTTTTGGCAGTCAAGAAGTCTTAAAGGTCGTTTTGTAATTTGACAATGAGGGGTCCTTGTGTTGTATGTCCTAATGCATGCTTGCGGTGGCAGTCTGCCAGTTTAGCCAGCAAATCAAATAATTTCTCATCTCTTTATTTTTTGTTTGGAGGGTATAGCTTATAAGCTGTCATCGCAACACACTTTTTAAAGTACCTCACAGCATTGCCTTAGAGATATCTGCCATGGTATTCTCAGAAAGAATTTGTTCAGTTTTGTCTTTAATGAGTTCCTGGCAATCAGGAGAGTTACGGAGATAATTCTTATGGCACCATAACCTGGTGCCTCTTGTAGGGCCCTAGAGCAAAGTAACAACTAATGGGGCATGGTCAGACAGATAAATAGGCTTAATGTCACAAGTGTGCACTAGGCCTAAGTGTTCCATGGATATATGGAACAAATCTATTTGAGTATAAATCTTTTGAGGACCAGAGGGGGAATTTTTCTTATGGACAAAGTTGTACAATAGAAAATTGTTTCTAGACATTGGCTTTGAAAATTCTCCATCTTTAAATCTAATGCGATGTATTGTGTTGAAGATGAAGATGTTGAAGATGCAGCATGTACTGAGGCAGCAGAGTGACTGGGAGCCATGATTGAACTTGTTTAAATAAATTACATGCTGTAGATATATCACTTTGTGTGCTATAATCTTTTCATATTTTTTTGTTCCTTAATTTTGCTTTTCTACGGGAGCACCAGCCATATCCCGAACACACACCACTCTGTGTTGATGTCCATCAGGGTGATGAAGCCCCTGAGGATTAATGACCTCAACTTAGTGTAGTTCAACACAGCCCTAGAGGAACAAAAGACAAAAACAAGGACAATGGTTTTAGATTTCAGCAGGGCAGATTTTAGATGGATGGAGGAACCTGCAGAGCAAAAGAAGGAGGTAAAAGGGATTGAGAGTGTTCAAAAAAGTGGGAACTAATTAAAACATCTATTGGAGGTTACTAGAACCTGTCTGAAGTGCTGTAGGTTGGTCCTCCCCACACCCATCACTGTTTCTTCCATATTGCCCTCAACTGGCCATCATTGGAAGGGGGATGGCATAAGCATGGGGCCACTTTCCTGTGCAAATACTACATCTCTGAACTCTCCTGTTATCTCCTCACCATCCTCATCATAGTTTCTCCATCTATGTATACCCTCAGATGTCAGCCAGACTGATCTTCACTTTTTCTAAGATAGATAGTAGGATCTTCATCAAGAGGATATTTCCTTCATTGGGCCACACCTTTGGAACTGTAAGCTGTCAACATCAGGACCACTTAGAAACTTTTGCTATCTGGTAGCCACTGGCTATGATGTACAATATCAGTGCCTATATAATTGTTGGTGCCCCATTGCTCCTCAGTTCTTTCTCCACTCATCGAGTGCCATGGGACCTGCAGAAAAACAACACCAATGTTTTCTTTAACTTTATTATTTTCTGACCTTTAATTTAACCTCTTTATGTTGTCCTATTATGCCACTGTCAAAAGAACCTTTATTTAGGTTTTGTACCTGCAGTTATAAGAGCTACAAGGACAACACTCACAGTCTGTGTTTGCTGTTTGGGCCTGTCCCAAACAGTTAATGAAACACCAAGGTAAGGGTCTAACTCTACCATATCTACTATGGATGGTATGCTGCCTTTGTGGCTGGATTGTACCCCTTTGATGTTGCTAGATACAGGCCCTTTTTCAGGGTGCCATTGACTCCCAGGTTGCACTGGCATCATTCTCTGAACTGTTTTGCTGACTGTTACTGTCACTCCTGCTGACCATAGCAACTATCCTGTCAACTGTGCCTCCCCCATCTGCATGTTTGCCATCATCAGGATCCAAAGTACACCTATCATTCCTCCACAGCACCCCCTGCCTCTGTCACTGGCTCCGTCTACTGCTCTTATCATCATTCCAGATGAAGAGGTTGAATACTGTCCTGATCTCCTTAATATGGAGGAGGATTTGGAGGAGGATGATGTTGAGGAGCATGATTTCTATGAGAGGGGTTTGCCTTCCAGCTCGACCATTTCCTCATGCAGTGAGGACTTTGTGGTATATACTCCCAGGTCTTTCCCGAAGATGTTGCTTTTCATGCTTTGCTCAAACAAATCCAAAATGTCATAGGATTTGATACTGAGGAGGAAGACTCCTCTAAGAGAAATTTAATGGCTCTTTTAGGAGTTTTCTACTGCATCCTCCATTGTAATACCTCCTGCACATCCTGCTTTAGAGGATGGTACCTTTCTGCTTGGCATAGTCTTACTACCTTGCCTGCACTATCTTGGAAGGCTGATAAGTAGCCCCTGTTTCATCTGCTAAGTCTTTTTATGCTTTTTAGCCTAAAATAGATGCTGTGGTTATCCTGGCTGCTCATGATCTCTCTAGAGTTCCTAGACATGTGAGCACTGTGCCTCCAGATAAAGAATCCAGTAGGCTGGATGTTATGGGCAAAATAACTTATGCTGCTGCATCCTAAGGCCTAAAAACTGCAAACTAACAGGCATATATGCTTAAGCATAAGAATAACCTGTAGAAATCTGCTATGTCTACTGTTCAGGCTCTGCCTGATGGGCCTGCCGAGGCTGACTTCTTAAAGCGGTTTCAGCCAGTGTATGTAATATCAAGCATCTGTCCTGCTCTGCATATGATACTTCTGCAAGGGCTGTTGCTTCTGGCATATGGCCAGTGTTGGGTAGTAACTAGTTACTTGTAACCACTTACTGTAATCTGATTACTTTTCTAGGTGACTAGTAATAGCAATTGATTACTTTTAAAATAGAGTAATGAGTAACTGTAATGACATAACTTTCCCTTAAAAGTAACTAGTTGCTACAATATAAGTAGTAATATAAATAGAAAAACAGATGGGTATCCATCTGTTATGGGTGCTATAATCTATGAAGGGGTTCTTGTGACTTCATGAAGCTCAAGAGGTTTATGATATCATAGAAATCTAGAGATTGTGGAGGTATCTTTTGATATTCAGGTTTCAGTGTAAATAAAGGCTGCTCAACTGACTGCATGTTCGATTTATTACAACATCAGGCTAAAAAAATGTCCTTCTGACAAGCACTGCATGAGTACCCAGCATCTTCACCTTGCACACTGAATGTGAGTTGGCTACCATTTTTTTGCCTTTTTTCACAATAAAAAGTTTAGGCAACATTTCATGGCAGTGAGGTGGCATTTTTTGTAGCCTTGCTGATATTCAGGTTTGAGTAGTCGCAGTTTCTAGGTATTATGAGCTGCCAGACGTATGGGGTGGTGTAAACCTGTGGCACAGCAACTGGAGCAAAGACATGCAGCCTTGTAACATTAAGCCTAGCAATTCTGATCTAATACTGGTTTGCCTTATGAGATCTTTGCTCTAACACAGTGGCTACGACTACAAGGTAGCCTCATTTATCACACCACTACTTTCTACATGGTTACAGTCTCACTGCTTTTGGGTGTCAGGGATGTTTTTGTGAGTTGTCTCATTACAGAAAATATTGTTATGCTGAATGGCTCTGGTGAGGTGTCATTGCGCTGGGTGTCCTTGTACCAATTGTCACATATCTGGTATAAATCACTGGCCCCTCCAGTTTAAATAGTTCTTTCATCTGTAGAAAATGAAAATGAGCGTGCACATGTAGCTTTCACTTTTCAGCCTTTTTTCTAGGTCCTGTTAATTAGTCCCCACTTAAGGATTCCTCAGCCCATTCACTTCTACTCTGCCTTTTCATACTGATCATTACCTTTTCATTTTCCAGATTCTATTCTTACCTTACTTATTATCACTTTATAATAACTGGCTAGCACTTTTTTCCTAAGGGGAACTGGGTTATAATTTCCCGTTATAACCCATGGGTTATAATGATGAACGTACAATGGCTTTTTCTTGGTCAATGCACATTCCAGCCACAGCTCTTCTCTCCCTCTCTGCCGTTCTGTAGCACCACATGCCTGCATACTTCATTGCGATTGGCACTCGGTGGTAAGTTAACTGAAAAAAGAGGAAATAACTAGCCTATGTTTACTATTATGTTTAAGCTGTAAAAAGCAGTATACCCCCTGTACAGCAACACCAACACAGTGACCTACATCACTGTCAATGAAATAGACAGCTCGCCGACAAGTCGCTGTGTTGGTGTGCCTGAGACAAGGGCCCACTGTCTCCCAGTCATGTGCCCCCTCCACGAACCAACTCCGACTCAGAGTTGATTATAAAAAGTACAGAGGGTATGGGAGTAGAGCCTCCCACATGGGGGGGTTCAGGGGTGAAGCCTCCTGATAGCAATAAGGACTGGGAGACATTCTGGAATTATGTCAACCACAACTTGCGGTCAACATAATTCCCATCGCTGTGATGCCAGTTGACAAAAGTGTTGTTGAACCAGCATCGCAGAGCCATAAAAAACTATGAAAACAGGGGGAAAGAAAATGTTTCAACAGCAAAGCTCAGATAGTGGACCATGCTGAAACCCTGGGATAGTGGCTGCATGGGGATGTGGCTTTATTTTATATAATTGCTGTGACAAGAAAATGCTCCCCAGCAATTATATAAAATAAAACATGGGGTGGTGTGTTTAACTCAAGCTTTTACACACACCCTCGATGTTGGATGCCTAAATAAACCACTTGAGCTTTGCTTTCGGAATATATGTGGCATCCAACACCTTGGGTGTGTGTAAGATCTTGTTAAACACACCACCCAATTATTATTCTACATTTCTTCTACAGCCTCCCCTTATTTTCGTTTCTCACAAATATGTCTATTTCCCTTACTGCTTTTTTCCTTTTTTAGATAATTCTTGAAGAAGACCTATAGTTGAAACATTGATTCTAACTCTATTTTCTATTTTCAGCATGCATTTAATACTACCATTTTGTTCTATATCTGTAATATATGCTGTGGAAATACAAGTCAGAAAACATCATTTTATTTGTCAGTTTATTATTAAAATATCTCATTTTGCAACATTTGATATACAAATTATAATACTGGTGCTCCACTACATGGAACAGCTAAGAATCGTTATAGGAATGTATGAAATTTTTTTGAGCGGGCTACAGATTGGCCAGTTGATGTGCAATTTATAGATGGCTTGCTACACCCCTGCATGTCATCAGTTGTGGCCTTCTATGGTTGCCATTGTGAATCCTGAGGGAATCCGGGCCACCACAGCTGTTGTAGGGAAAAGGGCAAGTAGTCTATCTGCAGACAGGGTTCAGGGCCCATTTCCATCAACACCACAAGTGCCAAGCTGCCACAGCAGGTCGCTTGACTGTCCAACCACCCACCTGTGAGGTCTATCACCATCACCAGTCCCATCTCAAAGAAAATCATCATTAAAGGTGTATTTACTAGACTGCAACAAGTGTTTTGTGTTGTGTGATAATTTGATTTTTGTAAGTGACACTGCCTGACTTCAGTTGTGGCATATTGGCAGTAGCATAATAGTCATGGTAGACTTAGTTATAATTATAACTGTGTCTCTGTGGCAGTAGCAAGTCAAGGTTCAGCTGTGGGAAAGAGTTTAAATTTTGTTGGGGTAAGCAGGTGTGTGCTGGTGGAATTCATTGTATGTGATGTGGGGTGGATCTGTGGCTGTCAATGGCAAAATTTGGATTCTGGCTGCTGTGGGGAAATGGGAAAAGTGTGTGAGTGTAGGTGGAGCTATGTGAGGGTGGGATTTTATTATAGAAATTGAAAGGGGTAGTTGTGGCTCTTGCATAGTCAGGAGGAGAACACAGGCTAGATGTGGGAAAGATCATCAATTGCAGAAGATGCAGCAGAGTGTGTGTGTGGCAGTTGGGTAAGGGTGTGATGTAAAGGGGTAGTTGTGGCTGGCATTGTCAGGATATACAGCTGTATGGGAAAGATTACCAAGGGCACTGGCATTAGATGCAGGGAGTGTGTGTACTGGAGAGTGTGTGGGTTTTATGGAAATGAAAAAGGTCAGGGACTGCAGTGGCTAGCAAAGCCAGGATTCAGCTGTTTGGGGAGGGGGGTATTGCGGAGGGCAGCAGTCATACCTCTCAAACGTACCACATTACGAGGAACGTTCCTCATTTTACTTCACAAAAGCTCCCTGTTCCACATTATGAGGACTTGTCCCACATTCAGTGTTAACATTTTAAAGCAAAACTCTATACTAAATGATGCAAAAAATATATTATTCAATTAATAACAGACTTTCTGAACATAAATGTAAACATTTTAACAGTGTTCTGAGCTTCTTAAGTAAAGATTTGATTAAGTGTTCCACATTTTGCTTATTTGTTCCACATTTTGAGAGGCAATGTTCCACATTTGGGGGACAAAAGGTTGAGAGGTATGGCAGCAGTAGATGCAGGGAAATGTAAAGGGACTGTAGTGGCTGGCAATGTCAGAAGGGTACTGTGTTATAAATTAACATATCCATTGTCTTTAGAATCTCTTTTATTTCTTTTATACACTTCTTGGGGTTTCATGAGCACATAGCTATGTTCAATGAGTAAATACAACCATGTTATCAGAAGTAATAGAAAGTAAAGCTGGAATGTACTGCATATATAGCATAATGACTTCTATTGTGTATACCTCTTGTATTACATTTTTTTTTTCTTTGTTGTTCTACATTTTATATCTCCTGTCTATGTAATTGCAAACTGTATGTGTAGGTGCCTCAGGACCTCCTTGTGAATGAGATAGCTCAACGGAGTCTTTCCTGCAATAAACCTGAATTTGAACTTGAATATGAAAAGTAATATGCATTACAGTTACTGTTACTAATTACTTTTTATATAAAAGTAATAAGTAACTGGAACTGATTACATTTATTTGAAAGTAACTTGTAACTGTAACTGATTACTTTTTAAAAGTAACTTACCCAACACTGCATATGGCTTCAGAGGTATTCCTACTATAACTTCATTTGGCTGGATTTGCTACTAATGTACAACAGGCTGTGCTGAATTCCCCATTAAGAGGCTCTAGGCTGTTTGGTGGTGATGTTAAAAATGCTCTACACGAGCTTCAATCCTCTAGAATGACTTCAAGGTTACTCAAATTTCTGACCTTTCAGCCCACCAGAGGGCAAGGTAGGGGTTCATTTCATAAACCTGCTGCCTGTGGTGGCCAGGCCTCTTGTCAGCAACTCCACGCTTGTGCTGGAGAGCCCGCCTGGGTCCCATCCCTCCTAGTGCCCATACAAAGGCACACAAAGTTATTGGTCAAGATGGTGCCCCTGCTGCCCCCAGCACCTTCTGATTCTAAACCTGCTTCCCCTCCACTGCTGTTTCAGGGGTGCAGGTGGGGAGAAGGATCTCCCTTTATTTTTCAAAGTGGAGGGAGATCACAACGGACAAGTGGGTCCTGGAAATAGTGGAAATGAGACATGCTGTGGAGTGAGTTTATTTAGTTATTTATATATTTATTTATTTATTGGATTTTGTTTACCGGGTAGGCCCACTGAGGCAATGTCCCTTTTCCAGGAGTGACCCGGGGTTAATTTACACAGAAGCCAATGTTGAAATACAATCTATACAGAGGCACAAAGATACAATGATTTATATAATACAATATGGAGAGAAACATACAACGCAGTACTGTTTGTCCCTCCAGTACATCCTCTACTTCCTTGCCATTATCCTCTGGGCCACTTGTCCCTTCTGCTAGAGGAGGTTCAGTCACATTTACACAAGTAGTAGTAGTTTTTATTTACTTATGGCGCCCTTCCCCGGAGGCCCAGGGCACCATTACATAAGATTTAGAACAACATTGAAAATCAATAAAAACATCTCACATAACATATCATTCCCTAGACATGCCCAAACTACAAGTAACATTTACAAGTCTCCAAATTCTTGATGAAATAAAAAAGTTTTTAAACCACTTTCAAAAACCTCAACAGAAGGGGCCATCCTCAGAGACCCAGGTAGCGCATTCCAGAGAACTGGAGCAGCCACTTCAAATGCCTGGTTCCCTGAAGATTTTAACCTGACCCTGGGAACTTCCAGGAGACACTCCCCTGCTGAGTCAAGTGAGTATCTTGGGGTGTAAGGGTGAAGGAGCTCCAGCAGGTAGCACAGACCCAGTCTGTGTAGGGTCTTATAGGTCCGCAGCCCTATTTTAAAGGAGATATGCCACTGTACCAGCTGCCAATGCAATTCGTGCAGCACCAGTGAAATATGACAGGATCTTGGAAAACCCATCAAGAACCAGGCTGCAGCCTTCTGCAGCAGCTGTAAGCACTGCAGTGCACCTCCTTTGACCCCAAGGTAGAGCACGTTACAGTAGTTGAACCTCGAAGAAACAAACTCAGGTACCAGTGTGGCTAGGTCATTGGGAGTGACAAAGGACTTAATCCAGGCGATATTGAGAAGGTGAAAAAATCCACTAGGACTACCGCTGACACCTGAGTCTCTAGTGTCAGCTTGTTATCCAGAAGCACAGATAGATTTTTCACCTTGGTGGAAGCCACAAGTTTAGATGGACTGAGCAGAAGCTTGAGAACCCTCCCCAAAGGCCTCCACACTTTCCCTTCAACACAGCTCAACCACCAGCACGTCAGTTTTTTCTGGGTTAAGACTCAACCAGCTTGACGACATCCACATCTGGATCCCAGACAAGCACTCATTAAACACATCGACTGTGTTCATTCTTCCAGCACAAAAGACAGGTAGAGCTGGGTATCATTGGCATAGCAATATAACCCAAGCCCATACCATCCTATGACCTCACCCAGGACCAGCATATACACTGTGACTAACATGGGTGAGGGGATCGAACCTTGGTGCATTCCACAGGCCAGGGCCACTAGGTCTGAGGAATAATTCCCCCATTCCACTCCCTGGGTTCTGCCCTGGAGAAAAGACTCTAACCAGCTGATGACTTTGTCAGAGAATTCTACATATTCCCCCAGTCCATCCAAAAGTAGCCCATGATCCACAGTAACAAATGCTGATGAGAGATCGAGGAAAACAAGAATTGATCCCTCTCCCTAATCCCTCGCCCTGAGCAGGTCATTCAGCACCCATGCTAACACAGCCTCTGTGCTGTATATTGCCCTAAATCCAGACTGGATGGACTCATAGATGTTAAAGGCAGCAATGTGAACCTCAAGCTGCTGTGCAACCACCTTCTCAATAATCTTCCCTAGAAAGGGAAGATTCAAGACAGGTCGGTAATTCGCAAAGACCTCCAGGTGCAACGATGGTTTCTTTAACTGGGGCTTCACCAGAGCCCTTTTAAGTGACTCTGGGAAAACCTCCATCAATAAGGAACACCAGACAATCTCAGCAAAAACCAGTCCCAGAAGCTCAATGCAACTAACAAGTATCGCGTCAGGCCTGAGTCCAGGTTGCAGAACTTCGGTCTCAACTCCGAAATCACCTCGCAAACCTCATCCGTCAATGCCGGTCAAAACTCTCACCAGGTAGACTGATTGTGAATGTCACCATAAGGCCCAACCCTGTTGGACTGTGAAAGTCCACCTGGAGAAACCCCAGCCCTATTGGAGGACACCCAGTCTGAGAAGAACTGAGCATACTCCTCACATTTTTTTGCAGAAAATACCCTTACAGGCTCTAGACAGGCTAGATGTAAAAGTCTGTTCACCCTCTGAAATAGCTGTGCTGGTTGGTTCTTCCCAGCTGGAGTCATCCTAGACATAAAGTTACCTTTTTCTGGGTGATTACATTCTGATACTCATCGTAATGAGATATCAGAACCAATTTGTTCTCCTGGGCCCTGAACTTCCTCCAATGGTGGTCCAACCTCCACTCCTTAGTTTTCAACACTCTCAGCTTGCTGTCAAATCAAGGTGAGCTGAGGCAGGATACCAGTGGGTATACACGAATTGGTGCTAGAAGGTCAAAGGCCTCCATGACAGTCCTGTCATAGGCTGCCATGGCCACCTCCGGCACTTCAGAGCAAACCTCCAGCACAGATGAGGTGTCAAGTGTGACATTCTGCCCATCTACTTGTCATTATATTGTATTTAAGTTTCAGTTTTAGCTTACTTTATCTTTTATATAAACTCTGAATTTGTGTGTTTAAATTGCTTATATATTTTAGTTTCTTTTTATTAATGATGGTCTTATTTATGTATATTTGTAATCTGATTTATACGGTGCCCAGAGCCTCCGGGAATGGGTGTCTTTTAAATAAATATTGCCTTGCCTATTATATTTGTAATATAAATATATGTTTATGTGAACGTCTGCTTAAGGAACTGGCAGCCATCAGTTTTAAAGAGGCCTGACCTTTTGACCCCAAAGACCTGCGAGTGCTGAAACAGCTGGCTGTTGTAAAACTGACCCAGTGGAAACTCTAATTAAAAACTTCCTTCCAAAGGCCAGGTTATAACACCTTGTAAAACCCTTCTACTTTGAAGTGCAGGGACTAAGTATGCATTTTATGACCTCTGAGGAAAAGGAAATTGTTAACTGAGTTCTGTTAGGTTTCACAGCTAGGTAATCACAGCTCCTCAGGAAACTTCTGACAAAATCAAAGGTGAATGCTCTGATCAAAGAGACTGTCATATTTTAATATTGCTATCTTGCAGATTTCCAGCCAGCAGTAAAATGACATCCTTTTGGATATACTTGGTCAGGTTACAAATTAATTACAGGCTAACAGTGATCTCATGAGCTGTGACCTCACAGGATAGGAGGGACATCCTGGATTATTATCACTCTGGCTGAAAGGAGTGGACACTTCATCTCTGGACTCCTAAAGGAGGACACACAGAGTGTGTCTGAACTAGAAAGGCACTTCTGTTAAAAATTGGTAACATCCAACTGGAACTGAGTTAGATAGAAATTTAAGCACCAGGCAATTTGTTTCTATAAATTCCCTTTTATTTCTGACTGTAAGTATTTGTTATATGTTCAGTGTGTTGTATGTATTTACTATTTTTTTTATTCCAGTAAACCTTTTGGTTTCCTTAATCCTGCTTGAGTCTTTTCTTTTGCATGTGGAGGCTGAAACAGTATTGGATAATTCTGACAAAATCTCTTAAGGGCTTAAAAGTGTGTTACTGTCTTGCTAAGTTAAGAAATTGCCTAGGTCTCAAACTGAGTCATAATGGTAGAATTTTGAACCAGGCTGGTGCCCACTGGGTGAAGTATTGTACTGCATCCCTCAAAGAGAGTACATATCTGAGCCTGTTAACTGGGTGTGCTAGCGGAAAAGGTTTATATCTGACCCCAGGATTCGAGGCTAGGAGGTGATTCAGTCCCAAAACTGACAGGAGGGTTACCCTGTTTGTCTCCTGTTCACATATTGCACTTTGAGGTTTGGCACTGTGGGAGCAGAGGGCCTGACCTGCAGAGTGCATTTGTGACATTGAGTACCACCAACAGTCTCTTAGCAGGCTATCTAACCCATTCCTCCCCAATAAAGAAAGAAATATTTCTATTCCAGATACTTCCTGGTTTCTAAGTGAACAGGAGATCTACTGTATGTTCTGTACTGGATCTGGGAGACCTAAACCTGTTCATTGAATACAAAAAGATTCAAATGATGTCTCTTCAGACTGTCATCCCCCTACTGCAAAAGGGGGACAGGCTTTGTGCCCTGGACATGAAGGCTACACACCTTCATATCAAGATTCGCAAATGCCACAGGCAGTACCTCCGCTTCATGCTGGAGTGCAGCCATTATTATTTCTGAGACTTCACCTGTGATTTATCCTTGGCACCACAGGTATTTACCAAATGCTTAGCAGTTGTGGCAGTAGCCCTCCAGAAGGGAGAGCTTTATGTATTCCTGTATCTGGATAGCTGGCTCCTGAAGGCCCTGTCCAGGGAAGCAGTTCCATATACATTGTTTAGAACAAGACAATTGTTCAAGGAACTGATTTAGAAATCCTTTAACCCCTTTCCTCCCATCTGTCATCCCACATAATTTTCCTTATTTACCCATCCCCTGTCCTACCCTTATTTCAATCCTGATGCTCTCATACATTCTTTCCCTCCTACCCCACCACTTCCTCACCACCCCTCCTCCAAAGTTCCTGTCCTAGGGTGTAGTTCTCACACTCTGTTGTGCCACATAACCCATCTGTTACTGCTGGAGGGTGTTGTGGAGCTAAACACTGGTCCACTCTCCTTCCCATCCACCAACCTTCCCAAAATTCTGAGTGTTTTTTCATATTACTATCAGCAGTCTAGACCCCAAGATTGACCAGCTCAGTCTGTGGGCCATACTATACAGTCTTGATGTGCTGATTGTTATTGAAACCTGGCTGGCTGCCCAATTCAGTGATGTAGAGATCAGACTTTCTGGCTTTACAGTTCACAGACAGGAACATGGGAAGCATGGTGGTGGAATTCTTCTATACATACCCTCACAGCCTTAACTATGACATTGTGTATTGTTCTGCTGTCCCCTCTTCGCACAAACTCCTCCTGTGCAGGGTCTCTTTTCCCAACTCACTTCCCATTTTCATTGGTGGCATTTATTCTTCCCTAAAGCCAAGTCTGTCACCTGTCCTGCCACCTTATCATCCATCTCCTTCCTGTCAGTTTCAAGTGATTTTTAGTACTTGGGGATCTAAATATAAATTGTCTCTCCCCCGCAGCAAAAAAAAAACAAACACCAAATTGAGTCCCTCAGTCTCAAACAGCTCATTGCTGAGCCACCCTGTCTGAACCTCAGCTCCTTAAATCATTCCCTCAGTGATTGAGTCCTGTCCTCACACCCCCAGTGCATTATTTCTGCCGGAACCCTTATGATTCTTTCTGTGACCATTGCATGACTTACTGCATCCATAAGATCTGCCACATTAATGCCCACCAAAATTTTCCTGGTCTAGGTTCCTCAAGGCTCTTGACCTGCCATCCCTGCTAGACAATCTTCAGGCCACAGACTGGTCAGCACTCACTTTAACCACTGATAGATGTTTCTCTACCCTCTTTCATGTCCACATTCTCTGCAACATGGGGCAAACATGCCTCTTTCAGGAGATCTTGTGTCTTTGTGTCCCTCCATCCCTGGATCTCTGCAGAGGTTATTGATCTGCTCAAAGTTCTTGATTCTGCCAGGCATCTCCACAAAGCCTCAGGCTTCTTAGAGGATTTTTTGAGATTCAACCAACCAAATAACACCTGTACAAAATCCATCAGGAAAGCCAAATCAGTTTACTTACCTACAACCTGCAGAACAACCATAAATGCCCAGATATGTTCTGGAAGGTTATTCACTCCCAGCTCTATCCCACTAGCTAGTTTACCTCCTCCATCCTAAAACTAGGAAGCTCACCTATCTCTGCCCCAACTCAGGCTGCTAACAATTTATTTATTTATTTTTAACCAGGAGAGATGCAATAAGCTGAAAGCTTGTTTAAAGGTGCAACCTGGGAGCACAAGGAAGTTAAGTGACTTGTTCAGGGTCACACAGTATGCAAGTGGGGACTGTGGGATTCAAACCCAGGTCTCTAGGTTTGCAACTCAGAGCCTTAAACCACTGCACTATACTGCCCTCTTCTTCTTCTTCTTCCTCTCCTCCCTTCTCTCCCTCCTTCCTGCCAAGACTCTCCCTAAATGCCTATCATCTCCTCATCCTCAACCCCAGCATCTCTTTCATTCTCTCCAGTCTCCACAGAAACCACCCTCACTGCCTTACTCTCTATTAATTCTAATAAGGGGCACAACTCTGATGGTCTGGATATTAATCTCTGTTTCTCTGCCCCAGTCATCAGTGCTCTTCTTGCCTTCCTTTTCAAGTTTTCTTTCCAACTTGGATCCATTCCCAGTCCTACAAGCAGGCTTAAGTACCCCCCTCCTCAAAGGTTGTGACCCTTCTTCCCCAGGTAAATATGACATATCTTGCCCTTCCCTTTCATGGCTAAGGTGCAGAAAAACTTGTTCTCTTCCAGTTTTCCACCAACCCTGACTTCTGTTTTTTCCACTCCCCTTTTCAGTCTGGGCTCCATAAAAACCACTGGATCATCTCCTTCCTCCTCCAGTTCACAGACATTTTGCTAAAAGGCATAGACCAGGGCCTCTGCACTGCTGTCATTCTCATGAACCTCTCAAAGGCCTTTGATACAGTAGCCCAGCCCCTTCTCCTGGACAAGATAGATGTTGTGGGTCTATCTGACCTGTCAGTCATGTGTTTCTGCTCCTGTCCGTTAGATCACTCCAGCCAGTCAAAGCTGGTGATGCCCTATACACCCCCTGCCCATCAAATCTGGTGTCTCTCAGGGCTCCATACTTGGTCCAATCTTTTACTCCATCTTCTTAAATGACCTTCACTCCACCTGTATCTCTTCCCACATACACATGTATGCAAATGACACAGTTATATTTGCTTCAGATGTCTCGGTCTCTGAGCTGGAGTCTTAACTCCAGCAGGACTTTGAGAATGTCCAGCTTTGGTTCCATCCAAACCAGCTCTCACTAATTTTCAAAATAACTGTCTCTCTCTCTCTTACATATTGTGACAGGGCTGAATAAGACCCTGTCCCAATGGTTATGCAGAAAGCAAGGATCTTTTCTGTCCTCTCATTTTTTCTTTTGTTTGTCTGATTGCACAATCAAATTTTTGTGTGAAATCAAGGACTTGATCTTTCTGAACATTTCATGTTCCCACCCTGCTATCTTCCAGCCTTTATTTCTTGCTGTCTCTACCTTGCTTATATATGATTATAGAAGTATGTGTGGATCTTTATATGAAACTGAGTTTCCTGGTTGGTAAAAATATATATATAGTTATAATTTTTGAAATGAATGTAGTAAGATTTGAGGTTTCTTGAAGGGAATGGCAAGTTTTAACACAGTTTGATCTTTTTGACCTCAGGCCTTTGCAAACTGTCAGCAGGGGGCCAGCTTGGTTCATAATGTGTTTTTTTGCAGGAAGGAAACTAACAAATTCTGTACAAGCAAGCGACACCTTGGGAGGATTTTCCAAAGATTGTCAATGCTGCAAGCCCTGGGTGCACCATATATGTGGTGCACAAAGCTTGTGACATTCACTCACCGGCAATCAGGATTTTCTATTCTGTGCAGCAGTTGCCATAAACTAGACCAATTCTTTGTGATCTAGCCCACGGAAATCCCAAGGACCTTCCTCATGGAGGTTGCACCAGATATGTGGTACAAGCTGCCGTAAATCCTAGAAGCTGTCGCAACTGCACCCAAGTTTGTCAAATTGGGCGCAGTTGCAGTGAAGGGGATTGGCGCACTACCAAAACCTAAGTGTGGTGGTACAGGGCTTGACTAAAGCCCTGTGCCACCTTTTGGAAATCCAGCCCCTTGTCTCCAACAGGAGGTAGCAATTAACTTGCTTAAAACAAAAATCTTATAAAAGAAGAGAGAGAGATGGTAGTTTAATTTTTATTTAAGGGTTTTGTTTTGAGCTCAGAAAGTGTACTCTGTTTGGACTGCCTATGTTTGAAACTATTCTGTGCATTTTTTTTTCTTGTATTGTTATTGATTGTAATAAAAAGCTACTTACACATTTTACAACTTCTCCTGGTCTACATGTTTCCTGACCTAAGCTTCAATGACAGATGGTGTCAACATGAGATTTATCCATGCATACTGTAAGCCAAGAGTTTTGTGTATGTGTACTAGACCTGGTACCAAGGAAGAACAGCAGAAAGCTATGGATTCTGCAGCAGCAAGCCCAGGCGTGATTACCAGAAGGATGGCAGCCAAACTAGCACAGACAGAGGTCCAAGCTGAGACTGTACACCCAGCACCAGTGATTGAAAATAAAGAACAGGCAGTGACAGAACATGAAAGCGTGACTGCCTTTTTGAAATGGTGAGCTATACAACAATAAAAGACAGAGAAACAGAGAAGAGAAGAGAAGAGAAGAGAAGAGAAGAGAAGAGAAGAGAAGAGAAGAGAAGAGAAGAAGAAGAGAAGAGACAGGATCAGTGAAGCCTTGCAGGCTATGAAAGCTGGAGGATCTAGCACAGGTCCAGCAGAGCAACAAGACACAAGCAACTTAAAAGACAAAAAACGTACAAAGGGTTGTCCCTCGGATAATATTGAAGCATACCTGACAACTTTTGAAAGGGCTGCTGCAACCTGCCAGTGGCCAAAGCAGCAATGAGCAATCAGGCTGGTACCTTACCTAACAGGTAAAATCTAACTTGCCTTCAGCAATATGGATGCTGCACAGTCAGAAAACTGACTTTGTTAAAAGAGAAATCCTAAAAAGATATGACATCTCAGGAGAGACCTACAGGCAAAGATTCCGGTCCCTGAAGTACCTCTCAGTCGACAATCCTCAAGAAGCCTTCAACAGTCTCACAGATCTTTGACACTCTTGCAATGGAGCGGTTCATCAATATCCTGACTACAGACATGCAGCTTTAGGTACAAGAACACTGACCAGAAAGTGGGGAAAAGGAAGTTTCTTTGGCTGAAGACTATCAGATGGCCAGACAGACACCACAGCAGCAAGGTAATAGCCAAGCGCAGTAAGACCATATTTTCCCCAGTTTAACTCCAAGTCTGAGAACAACTCTAGTGAGGGTAACAGATCTGTACCCAAAGACTTTTGTTTGCCATAACAGTAATAAGCCAGGCCATTTTGTAAGAAATGGTCATAGTAAGGAGGGTAACATTGGAGCAGATTTGTCCTTAGCAAACTGGGGCAAGTACTTAACAGATGTCATGGTGGGAGATAAGACTGTGAAGGGACTTATAGATTCAGATAGCAGACAAACCCCGGTGCATATTGAAGTTCTCAAAAAGAATTGTGCCAAAGGATCGGGTACTGGGGTCATCTGCATCCACAGGAACATTTGATACTATCCCACCACCCAAGTGATTGAGCACAATGGGGTGTTGCACCAAATGAAAGTGGTGGTGGTACCACAATTACCTGTGCCTGTGATTATTGACAATGTCTTTCCAGGATTTACTGAGTTAATCACAGAGGGAGTAAATCCTGATGTTTCAGTAGCTGTGATGACAGGAGCACAGGCAAAGAAAATCTCAGACATTACAGACAGTTTTCCTTTTGGTGATTTTTACTCTTACTTGTTTGAGGCCATCTTCAAGATTCAGAAGTCTGGGAAAGAAAGAAGACACCTGAAAAAACAGTGGCAACAAAAGACTGATGGACATAAGGGGTTAATATATGAAAATGCTGAAACTAAACTCATAACTGATTGTGATTTTGTTTCAGAGCAAACTAACGATGCTTCTCTCCAAGAGTTTTTTAAGCAGCTGGGGGTGAAGCAAAAGCAGGGTGAAACAATGTTTAAAAAATGCAATGGGTTACTGTACACAGTTTGGGTTAAACCTCAGACACAGGAACAGATAGAACAATTGGTTATACCAAAAAAGTATAGAACTGAGTTCTTACAGATAGCACATGATAGTCCTATGGCTGGTCACTCGGGGCATCAGAATCTCAGCTTTTCTACCCCATTTGATGCCATGCACAAGAAACTTTCCCCTAATCTTGTTGTGCTTTACCAAAATAAATAACACCTTCCTTTCCCTGTCTGCCATGCAGTCATCCTTAAATGATTTTGCCAGTAGTGCTGCCCAAAAGTTTATGCTTGATGCACACACACACACACACACACACACACACACTCCCAAATAGCAAACTGCACACAGCCATGAACTTACTTGTTTTTGTGTCTTTAGGGGAGCTTAGTGTTTTTAGGACTTTCTTTTTGTTTTGTGTGTGTTTTTCTATCACCCATAACTTTTTTTTCTCTTTTGACATTTATTTTTAACAAATCTGAAGGACTGGTTGCGCACCCTCACCATCATGACCACCCAAATGACACTTTTTAAATTGGTCCAAAATACATTTTCAGGGATAACAAAGTCTGCCTTTTTGGGGGGAAACTGAGTCCCTGTACATGCCCAGTTTCTTTTTTGTGAAGGGCTTAGTTTTTCTTCCTCACCCAGCTCACCACAGCAGAAGATATCAACTGGCCGAGGTAGAGGAAGGGCTATGCCTGTTTTCCATAGTGGGACCATTAATAAATGTATGTGCATGGATGACTGGGGTGGAGTGTGGCATAGATGACAGAAAGCGGGTGAGGTTTGGGGGAGTTTGAATTATTGTATTGGGCTGTGGGTGGGGACATATGCAAAGTAGGTGGGAAAAGAGTTTTATTTATTAAAGTCTGACACTGGGTTTAGGCTCCTGATGTCAGGGAGGGTTTGACATCAGCATTGCATAATTGGTGTCGAAAAGGGGGAAATACAAACATATTTCACAGACTTTAAGTCCTCATTCAAGTGTAGTTAGTGGCTTTTCAGACTTAGTTTTTTGCATTTTGAGAAAGTCTAAGTGCGAAACCACAAACTGTGGATGCCCACCAACTTACACTCCATGAAACATGGTTCATTATAACTTTTTATTGTTTCCTTTTTTCTTCAGCATCTTGGGATTCATCTAGATATGCTCCCCCACCACCACCACTAGCACCCAACTCCCACCTTTTAACTCTGACCCATTTTTTGTTGGTAAGCTTAATGGCCACTTTAACAGATGCACTTGTATTAGATGAACTTGGGGGAAAAAACACATCTGAGAAAGTTTCAAATTGCACCTGTGAAAGAGGCAGTTAGGGTGGCACTAGAATTACCCTTAGCAGAGTAAAAATGGATACAGTTGACATCTTATTTGCTTATCTATAGCAAAAAAAAAGTTTACCAAATTTCACCAAACCCTGCCACATCAGGAAATACCAGGCAGCAGATCATGCTTTAGATGGTTCCCTGAAACTGTTGACAAACAGCCCAGATGTAAGTGCCAGGAAAATTGTAATTTAACATTAAAGTACCTACTCAGTGCTATCACATGCCACTAATAAAAATACAACAAAATAAATAATATACTGCTGCAGATCTGAACACATTGATACTGAGGATCTTTTCTCCTTTCTACCAAGAAATCTCTGTTACCCCACTCCCAGGCTTGTTGAACTGGAAATACTATTCGACTTGAATCCTTTACTGTTCTCAGATCCCTTCATCAATAGAGGTGGCAAAGCTCCTTTAAACTATGCATAACTGAATCGTGAAGAGATTTCTCCATTGATGATTAATAGGGTTGCAGCTATCATTATAGTGATTGCATTGAAATTCAGGCTAAATTATCATTTTCCTCTGTTGCTTTTCAGGAAAGTAAATTACTAGGAGAGTTATGGAGATGTGCCCCTGAGGTGATATATATTTTTTGGATATAATGTAAATGTTGATACCATCGTGGCTTCAGTTGGGCTTGTTTTTCTGGCAAACAGGAGTTTTGAACCCAGTCGTTGTGGGTTTTTGGAAGGTATGCAGTAGCATCACACAATCCATCATTTACTTATACCCCAACTAGGTTGTAACAATTCTTTCAGGAGCCAAAGTAGTGTAGTTGCTGTAGAGATAGAGAACCTGTTATAAGAAGTTATAGTTAGAGAAACCTATTATAAGGGGAGGCAGTATGGCACTGTGATTAAGAGCACTGAGCTGCCAACCTGGAGAACTGGGTTTGAATCCCATAGCCACCACTTGCACATGGTGTGACCGTGAGCAAGTCACTTAACTTCCCTGTGTTCCCTGGATGCATCTGGAAACAAACTTCAACTTAATGTGTTTTCCTGGCTAAAAATTGTAGAACAAAAATAAATAGCTTTATACCAAGTAAAAAGAATATTTGCAAGATACAGTAAGAGGCATCTTTGTACAGTATATAAGTTAACTACATCCTATATGTATAGCCGTGCTGTCTTTCTTTTTTTTAGGATTCACAGTCATGCTAGTTTCCTTAATGTGTGTTATTATGTCTTATTTGCCTGTGTTTTTTTTTTTGTTGTTGTGTTTATTATGATTTCCTGTTAGGGCTGACAATTTTTTATACCATGTATTAACTTTAATCATCAGGTTGTAAGGTGGGGTGTTGTAAATACAATTGAATTGCATCAATATGAATAACAAGATTGAACACTATTAAAACAATTGCAACCTCTAAATACTATCCCTGCAGAATATTTCAATCAGTAAACATATAGGGTTGCTTTACAGCGCAACACCATATTAACATCAATGAGTTCATGATGTTTTTTTGACCCAAACTATGATCAAGGGCTTTATAACCATGAATTACAGATACTGATTGTATTGACATTATCATCATTGTTCATCCACTCTTCCCAAACATCATGGAGCAACTGCTAGAAAATCACCGATGGAAATACAGACATTGAAAACTATCTTGCAATGAAGTGTCAGACTACAGTTTGTTTTTTTTTTCTTCATTTCTTGGAAAACTCAGAGCAAATGTCAGACAGTGCTGCTGATTAGCTGGTCACTTGTACTGCAGGTGGTCTGGGATACAGTGCTGATTTTGTTTTCCCCCACCATCAGATGAATTATTCCATCCTAATCCCTCACCTCAGCATCTACATAATAAGTGACACACATAAGTACAAGAAAATTTACATGAAACAGATTTCGTTTTTTATTATATTTAATTAGGAAGATTAATCAGATGATCAGTTTGCAGAGTGGCCCTCATTTTAGAGAAACAGTATAGCTTAGAGAGTTACAGAACCAAAGTGTGACCTGGCATACCCAGCTAATTTGGGTTTGAAACTCAAAACTGCCACTTGCATATTGTGTGACCTGGAGCAAGTAACTTAACATCCCTGTGCTCCTGGGACGCACCTGGAAATTAACTTTGAAAACTGATTTTTTTTATTAGTTTTATAAGACAAACATACAAACATTGGGCTTGATTCACAAAGAGAGCGAAAAATCCACACATGCATAAAAAAGGCTTGCAAAACTGTAGAAACCCAACTGTGGCATATTCAATCAAAAAATTCCACAGGTGCAGAAAACTGCAAAACAGGTGACTTACGAAATTCTGCAAGAGCAGAAAAAGTACAACATTTTTCTGTAGTTGCAGAAATAATATAAAAGGCCCAGCAGACAGAACAACAGCAGGTGATCTATATTAAGTGGAGTAGGAGACTTTTACAGTCTTGCAAATGTTGCAGCAGAACCAGCGCTCCCAGTGAGGCAAGCAACCAGTCCCACAACTGGGACCACGGTAGCACCACCTACTGTATACCAGCAGGACCTTGCACCCAGTGGTAACATGTATCTGTTGGCTGTGTGTCTCTCTCTCTGAGATGTTTCTGTCTCCAGCATCTATAGCACACACTTTTGGCTGTTACCGCCCTCTGTGGGGCTCCTTTATGGGCTGCACTGGGTCATGTGGTTGTGGTTTGTTGCCTTTCAATGGAAATATGTGCTATTTTTGTTGTAGCAACTGACACTACAATACAGACCACATATTTGCTGCTGCTTGGTGCCTGAATCCCCATTATATTTGTTTCCCAAGTGTTAGTACACTGCCTTTTGCTCAGGGTGAGTTACGCATCACTCTCCTTGGTGTAGCATGTGTGCAACATTTTTTCCTCAACTGCGGGAAAACAGTGGCTGAGAAAGGCCTTTAAGGGGTATGCCATGCTTTTCAATGGCATTTTTTTTGCACAGGAATTTTCCACAGCTGCATTTTTCCCTAGTCTGCAGTGTATTTTTTCTGTATCTGCAGATGTTCTGTTTATATGACGCAGTGCAATTACCCATTTTTCTCCGCAACTGAACACATTTGGGGACTTGCACATTTGTTTCACCTTCAAAGTGTTTTATGAATCCTGCCCATTATCAACAATATGTACATACATGAATTGATCTGCCCCATCATAACCCTAGGAGACTATACACTGTACATTTGCCCAGGGTGAACAAATTTGGGCAACATTTCACAATTATACTTTGAGTTAATATAAAAAAAAAAACACATGCCTGAGATTGCAAAAATGGACTGAACTCCACACAAAATTAGCAGAACTGATAGAGTATCAAATATAGTGGCAACTTACAGAATTTGTTGACAGAAAAGGACCACTTGGCCCATTCAATCTGCCCAGATGTTCCCTGCCTAATATGTCTCAGCAGACACTAAATGGTCTCCAACATACCTCCCGGTCTATTTATTAATATTCTGCTATGCCTATCCCATGCATGCTGGAGCCCCCACTATTTTCACCTACACCACTTCTGCTGACAGTCTGTTACAGACATCTACCACCCTTTCAGTGAAGTAGCACTTCCTCACATTGCTCTTAAACTCCCCCCAGATTCATTGCTTAGCCCCTTGTCCTGGTGCTCTTTTCATTTGAGAGAATCTCCCCTCCTGTACCCTGTTCACTCCAGTGAGGTGCTTCTGGTCTCCTCTCTTCCAGGGTGTACATGTTGAGATCTCTCAGTCTCTCCTCATAGGGCTTCTAGTGCAAAACCTGCACCATTTTAGCTGCCCTTTTCTGGACTGCCTCCACCATGTTTGTGTCCTTTCTGAGGTGTGGCCTCCAAAACTGGACACAGTACTCCAGGTGGTGTTCACCAGCGAGCAATACAGTGGCAACACCACCTCTCTCTTCCTGCAGGAAATACCCTTTCTTATGGACCCTTGAATCCCACAAGCCCTACCTACTATTCAGTTATGATAACTCCAAAGTCTGCTTCCTGCTTAGTGACCATCTGTACTCTCTTCCATTCTATACTCTGCTCCTGGGTTCCTATGCTCTAGGAGCATGATTTTGCATTTTTTTGGCATTGAACCCCAACCGCCATGCTCTTAACTTCTCCTTGGGTTTCCCACAATCCCAGCGCATTCTCTCTACCCCTCCTGAGCATCTACCCTAATGCAGATTTTGGTATCATCTGCAAAAAGCATACCATCTCTTCCAGTTCTTCTGCAATGTCACTTATGAAGACATTGAAGAAGACCTGTCCCAGTACTGAGCCATGAGGAACCCCGCTGGTCACTCTTCCACCATTAGAGTGAGTGCTATTAACCACTATCCTCTGTCACCTATCCGTTGACCAGTTTCTAATTCAGTTCACCATTTTGGATCATATCCCTAGGCTGCTCAATTTCTTTACCAGTCTCTTGTACAGCCTTGCTAAAGTCCAGATAGGGTACATTCACTACCCTCCCTGGTCACCCAGTCAAAGAAATCAACCAGAGTCATCTGGCATGAACCCCCCCTCCTCCACCAAGAATCAATGCTGCCTGTGATCTTGTAGTCCATTGTATTCAAGATACTCCAACAGACTTTCTTTAAGCAGGGTTTCCATTATGCAGCTCAGTGTCTACTTTTGCCTTCCTAACTGCCCATGTTGCTTCCTTATTTCTCAGCTCATAATCTCCTCATTGTTCCTCCCCTGTACCTGACGAAGACCTTATTTTTTGGCCCTTATTGCTTCCCTGTCCCATTCTGAGAACAACTGTGTTCTCTTGTTCCTGTTTCTTTTGGCTAACATTCTCATGCATAACTTAAGTTGCATCTAGTATGTTCCCTTTGATGTCCCCACCTCCTCCATACCTTCAATGCTGTCTAAACCAACTAACTTGTCCCGTACCAACTCCCTCATTCTGTTGAACTACTCCATTCTGGTCCTAACAGCCAGCTTGAACCAAACAGAGCTATGGTCACTGGACCCTAGTGGTTCCCCTATTGGCACACATTTTATCACTTCCGAGTTGGTAAACACCACATTGAGACTAGTGCCTTCCAAGTGGAAATATAGATAGTTTGGAGCCATCTATTGCTGTAAATGGCCTCATTCATCAGGCAACATACAAAATGCAGTCCATCTCACGAACAGTAGCCTGAGCAAATAAAAATGTACAGTATGTGCAGATTCTGTCTCATTAGTTCTTTTCTTGGTGTGATGTGGTATGTTTTATACATCACTGCTGCTGGCTCTAGATGTAAGGTGGTCCCCAGCCACACGCTGGTGAGAAATGAATTGTATCAGAACCCTCCTGAGTCCCAGGTAGTTCAATGGCTCATAAATTAGTAGTTCTGGTTAAATTCTCAAGGGACACTCCAGTCTATGACTAAGGGCCTTAATAACTTTAACTAGTGGCTGCCAGTCCAAAAAGACGAGGACTGAGGAAATGATATATCCTCTCTGAGAAGGTTAAACAGAGCTAGCCCCAGGATTTCTTCATAAATTCTTCTCAGCAAAAGGGAGGGCAGCTAAGACAAACATATACATCAAAGTTCACTGGCTGCACTCTGTTGTGGCATTAATCATCAACATTTCACCACTTAATGCTGGCTTTTTCAAGACTTTGAATACATTGACAAAAAAAATTATAAAGTAAGTAATATCAATAACCAGTATGTTCATACTCCCCGAAAGTCAGGGTGTGTATGTAAAATGAAAAAAATACTTCATAATTCACATCATAAGGCCACTAATCCATACAGGCCTTCTATTTGGTCACAACTGTCATTCTTTTCAAATAATCACAATATTGTGTGGATCTGTAATAAATACATTAACATCAGCATCTTCAAATTCAGTGTGAGCAGTGTGCTATTCACAGTATACAAACATAAACAGAGTTGGCATTCCCCATCCCCTCAATCATCTAGTGCAGGGAAATATGTATACTGTACAAAATAGGACAACTTTGTCTTGAACACCCCATGCCTGTGCACCACTCATGTCTACCTGTCTGCATGTTGAATTTTCAGTCTCAGTTACATGATTCATTCACAATGATACAGCCTAAAAGCACATTAAAGACACATTTAGCAATGTTTCCTTTTTTAAACTGGTTTCCACAAATATGGTTATAATTGTTTAGGAAGATACGAGCTCAAGAGATTAGCCAAGCAAACACAAGTAATAAGGAAACTTACTTTCATCCAGTAAACACTCTTCCTAGCAGTGTGTATTGTCGCAGAGAGCCTAAAAGGGTAACTTCCTCTTATGCTTCCACCAGCCTGATGTTGCTGATGTCACATGAGGACATCGGATGCACTTGCGTGTGTGCACCATCATGCTGGTTATGTGAGGAAGAAGAAGAATCAGCATTTGTATAGCGCTTTCATACATTATGTATCCAAAAGCACTTTACAAGCAATGCTAGACTGGTGGTGAAGTGACTGAATGTGGGTGGCATCAAGCATGCTGGGTTGCTCAGCAATCCATAACAAACTCAGAGGGTGCTGTACACTTGTGGCTCTTGGTGGCAAGCATGTCCATGCACTTAGGGATGTGGCACTGTCAGGAAAACATGTGTTACTAAGACACTATGGTAAGCATAGTAGACAAATAAACAATAGCCCTCTACAATCAATCTTTCTTAGCAAGTCTGTTTTAGAGAGCGCTTACGCTAAAGCTGAGGACTATTCTTACACACAAATATTGTAAGCTATTGTAACCCCTCCCATTGTGGGTGTACTGTTCTGTGCACTTTAGGTTCTCTTTGGGCCAGAAATTAAATGGTTAACTCCTCTGCCACCCTGTCAGGAGCCTCTGCAGGCTGGAAGTCACCATTGGTGCACAGTGGTGTAAGGTGGGGTTTTGGTGCCAAAAAGAGGAGAGCTCGTACAGCAAAAAAGGGTCTGGGAGAGAGAGCTGCAGTAAAGTGAGGCTGATTGCCTACTCTGAGAGGATCCAGAGGCTTTCCATGGGTTGGGTGACCATGTAGTGCGGTGAGTGATGTGGCGGTGGCCGGGTTCATGGGGTGGTCTGTGGTGAGGGTCCTCTGAATTGCCCCCTGGTGGCACACAGAGAGAGATCTGTGGTCAGAGAGAAGGAGGTTATGGAGCAGAGAGAGGGGCCCTGAAAGAATGGTGCAGCCCGTGTGTCACCCTGTAGAGAGAGAGACCAGAGAGGAGTCACCTATGCAGACCAGTGGGCTACAGCCATGCCCAAATGTCTGCAGGGGAGAACCATGGAGCCAAAAAGAAAGAAAGAGGGGCCCAGGGACATCAGGGTGGGTATCCTTAGCCCCAGAATCTTAATATCAACCTGGTTGTGGAAGCCTCTGTGGGGACATTTCCCCGTAGGTTTATGTGAAGTTGCTTGCCAAGGCCCAAGTTCTGCTTCAGGAAGATGTTAAAGAGAGCAAGACAGCCCCAAAGTTCAAGATGCCAACCTGGTAGTGGCAGCTGTGGTGGGGACATTTGCCCTGAAGCCAAGAGTGGAGTTGCCTACCACAGCCTAACGTTTGTGCCACAGTTTGAGAGATGAGTGGTAGCCCATTTTAAAGGGTTTGCCACTGTGAGTCAAAGGCGCCAGACTAGAGAATGGAGCTAAAAGAGAGAAAGTTAAATGATGCCCACTGCCTAAAGTTTTAAAGGCCATTTCGGACCTGATTTAAAGCTGCCTGCACTGTAATGTGGCTACCCAGCCTAAATGAAAGCCACCAAAAGTTAGTGGGGCCATAACAGCCACAATGGACACTAGCAACCTTCATGACCCTTGCAGTCAGGACTGAAAAAAAATCTATTAATTAAGTGTGTTACCTCCATGGAGTGTTTTGTTATAAATTAAATGCTTTTTTACATCTGTGAGGAGGTCAGTCATTTGTTTTGAACTGTTTGTGGCTACTAACCAAAACACATTTGCAACCCAGCACCAGAAGAACATCAGAGATATACTCACAGCCAGCCATTATCAAAATCCAGAAATAATAAAACCTATTTCAGTACATAAAGTTTCTTTTAAATGCAGGTGTTGCAATGTTTGTAAATATGCAGCAACAGGACAGTACTTTATACATCCAAGAACTGCACAAAAATTTAAATTGAAACACTATCTAGACTGCCGCAGTTCTTTTACAGTTTATGCGGCATGGTGTGACTATAAACAACTCTATATTGGTAGAACTGTAAGACCCTTAAAAAATCACATGCAGGAGCAAGTAACAGCAATTGTAAATGTTAAGTTTGAGAATGCTTTAGGGGCTCATTTCTATGAGAAACATCTCAGTAATCCAGAGGGACTGCACTTTCAAGCAACTGACCCCATTCCAGACCTACAGTAGAATGTGGTGGCGGTGGTGATGATGATGATGGTGAGGGGTGACAGAGAGTAAATTTACTTAATCAATGTGAAACAAGATGGATTTCTAATTTAGGAGCCCTGACACCCCTGGGTTTAAACAAACAAATTGATTTTAGACCTTTTTGTGATTTGACCTTTTGCACAGAGTAGTGACCTCTGATGTAATGAGTGTCTTTGACTTAAAATGAGGCAGTTATTAGCGATTATATCATTAAATAAGGCTAAAATAAAGATAAAAAAGTTAAGAAAATATTTTCAACATCAATCTTTTTTTAGTAAATAAAGACTGTAGAGCAGAATTATAAGCAGGTTATTTTAACTTTTAAGCCTAATATAATCTGCATTTGGTGTTATTAAACAGAAATATATATAAAACACATTTGAATATAACAAAAATAAAATGTGGAAATATATATGGGATATGACATGGGTGAGAGTGAGATAGCAGAAATATCTCTACGAGCTGCCATTGAACTCTTGATATTCCATGAGTGGCGAAGCCTCGAGTGGGATACCTAGAGTTCAGTGACAATGAGTGGAGATATTTCTGCTATCTCACTGTCACCCACATCACATTCAATTTATGCAACAATTGTGGGTCTATCTTTTTCAGTTTTAAAGTTATTTACATTTGTTTGTTGCATAAAGTGACAAAAATGGGATTTTGTGCCTTTTTTGCCAATTATCAAAAAACTAAAAGGTATCTGTAAATGAAACACCTCTCAGTTTATAGATATTTTTATGCTGAACAATGTTTGTGCTCACAGTACCATGCTATCATTTTTCATTTTAAAGTTATTCACATTTGTTTGTCAAAACAGTGAAAATAAAATTAATTGTCTGCTGTTTTATTTGTTAATTAAAAAAAACCCTAAAAGGTAGCTATAAATGAAACACCACTGATTTTGCAGATCTTTTTGTGCTGAACAACTTTCATGCTCACAGTACACTACTATCATTTTTTGTTTTAAAGTTATTTGCATTTGAATACAGTTAGTACTGAGGCTGGACATTCTAAATTAGTTCTGTACCTTTTGTGACACACCCAACTGGCCAAGATATCCATTGTGACATACCCAACTGTGAAGATATAAAAGATACTGTATCTCACATGTGGTCAGTGAGATATCTCTTTTATCTTCATTAAAAGAGACCCACACATGTTGTAGAAAAATGTTTATAATAACAACATAAAAAGTTTTTTTGTAAGTGTTCTATGTTCACGATAGAAATTTTGAAATTCACTTTTTCTCCTATTCATTTGCACTGTTTGGAATTAATTGAATAAGATAATTAATATAGTAATTAATTAATTGTGGGGTGTATATAAACAGTATTATGGATGGCTAGCACCACCCCCTGAGGAAGACCCACATGATTGGGTCGATACGTGAGGGTGTTAGCATGGTTTGTCTATAAAAACTGTTTATTATTCTCAGTTTTTTGGTGTGTGCCCAGCCTTATCCATTTTCTTGTACCAACACCAGAAGAAGCCTGTGCTCCTGTAAAGAAGCACTTCAATCAACACAGCCATCCCAGTAAGGAATTTATGTGGTTTCTGCTGTGAGTGCTCCCTCCCTACAAACTTTACCACCTGGCATATTCCTAGACACAGGGGAGGGAGGATGACAATGTGGGATCTCATCCAGAATATTGTTTTCGGGGTGCTGGGACATTCAGAGTGGACTGTAATGAATGCTGGGCATAAGTGGACACTGTGGACTTTGTTTCTGGCCTGGACTGGAACTGTAAAATGTGAAGCAGTAGTAAGGAATTAAGTGCCTTTGGAAGCAGAGCTCATGGTGTCAGTGGGTCTGGACTGTGGTGCAAGAACTAGGAACATGGGAGAGTTATGCTATGCCCTGTGTCTGGCTATTGATTGGACAGGGCAGATTTGTGGGAGCAGCGTGTTACCATCTCTGCACAAGTTTAGATGGGTGAGAGGAGAGAGCTTGAGAAACTGTTGGGACAGAGAGCAGTTTGAATGATCATTGGTGGAGAAAAGGGGGGGATGGTGTCAGCCATGGCTAAAGACCCAGCGACTGCAGAAGTGACAGTCCCTTCTGCTATGCTAAGATGGATGTGGGAAGTAGTCAAAGAATCTACAGCTAACAAGTGTGCTCTGTGCAAGTTTACAGGGGCCTGGAGTGATTTCGATACAAGTCTGAAGGGAGTGTCAGTGAAAAGCCCCTGCAGATATTGCCTGCCTGTTTTTCCCACAGCCAAATGGATCAGTTACATCTGTGGAGTTAGCCCTTTACAGCTGGGAGGAGATGGGTACCTTGCTCAGTGTGGCTGCAGCTCCAAAAATTGTAGAGGCCAGTCCAATGGAACCTCCAGTCCCCTGTGGAGCAGCCCAGCCTTCAATACCAGTAGCCCGAGGATGAGGCCGGGGTTGTGGAGTGCAAACAAAGATGTTGACCCCCAGAGAGCCAGTTTATCCGGCCATGAGTGTGTCCCTGGAGTCAGTGAGCACTGCTGTACCAGTGTCACCAAAGTCATCCAGGGATCCAGTGCTCAATCATTTCCAGCAAGGAGAGTCAGAGGGTGACTTGGGAGGAACTGGAGCAGCTGCCCCGAATGTGGAAGAAGTGGCAGAGATCAGTGATGATGACCTTGAGAGGGATATCCCATCCAGCTATGAATCATTATATCTGACCCCCTGGAAAGTATGCTCTAGCCTATCAGCCCAAAGTCATAAAAGAAGGAAGATATACAAGGGTGTTCACAATGGTGACCCCATGTACGATGTTACAGAGAGGGTGTGTGGCTCAGAGATGGTCAGGCCCCAAGGTCCTGAGTGGAATCAGGCTGAAAGAATTATAAGGCACAAGATGTGGCAGGATTACCCACAATGTGTATACCCTTACCTGCCAGAAAGACTTTGGGACATCATAGAAGAGAACTGCACAGCTTGGGTGTAATGGAGCACTTTGGACAAACTCTACAAGAAGCACAAGTTGAGTCCAGAAAGCTCCTCCATGGTTCTACAGGAGATGCAGCAAGTTTCCAAGGGAATCTGTGCTTGCCACACCTATGAGGGACTGACACTCTTTAATACTTTTGTCCTGGTGCAGGATCTAAATGGGAGACGTACCAAGCACTATGTGAAGGGCCTTAAGTGGCATGGCCAGGAGACCACCAGACCGAATCCGCTGTTACTACTTCTCCCAGCGGCGAAGTGTCTGCTGGTGGCCTGTGGACTGTTTCAGTTTTGTTGACACTAGTTAACCTGTTTCCTCCTTCAGAGGTGATGCCCACTGTTAAAAGAGACTGTAGACTAGTACAAGCGACAGCAGACTCGGGTGAGATCAACCCTTTCTTTCTTTGTTAAAGTGTACCTGCAAGTTTTTTTGGGACTTCAGACATTTGGGACATTTTGCTTGAACTAAATAGTTGCACCACGGTGCATGGGGGAGTGGGGTAAAGTGTATATCCACAGGCCTTAAATGTGTGTTGGGCTACTGTTTTCTGTGTTTCCTTCTAGTACTGTATAATTACAATATGGTTATACTGGGTTATGGGTTAAAGTGCTATTTCAATTTCAATGTTAAAAAATTGGCTATTGCACTGTTTTGCTGATTGTTGTAACCATTAATGGGTAAGGCTTTGGCAGAATGGCAGCATTTGGGTAGGTAGGCAGCAGTCTGGGTATAGTTAGATCTTCAGGGATATCTCAGTCATCAGATAACAGTGTAGGAACTTTCGCTGTCAGTGAATGGGAATCCACACAGAAGATTTTTAGCAGTACAACTGGGGCTGCCCATGCCGTCAACATCAGCAACCCTATATAGGCGTAGGCAGCCCCGTTCCCTCCTCAGTTCTTTCCCTCCATCAACTTACTTACACAGTCTCTGTGGAAGCATCATCACAGTGTTCGCCCTCTTTTTCAGCCAATGGACGCCTTTTCCTTAACCCTTACCAAAATCTGTTTTTAGAAATGTTTTCTTTTTTATGCCGAGAGTTAATTCTTGCTCTCTTTTCCATCGCTGCTGCTACTGTGAAAAGAAGATTGCCTTTACTGATGAACACTCTGTGTCTGCTGTCTTGGGCCTGACGATGATGTCTCCAGCTGTGAGCTCTATCAGACGTTTAATCAAACAACCCATAGGTGACGCAAGAAGGCTCTGAAAAAATTAATGGAACAACAGGTCTCCAACTCTGGGCAGGGGTCTTCCGGGGCCCCTGCTGCCCAATCACCCACTGGTTCTTCAAGCTCCCTTGCCTCCAAGGCCTGAGACAAATCCTCAGGGAAAAGTCATAAAAAAGACTGGGCTCATGACCACTCCCTCCGGTGGCGATCCCACTCCCCATTGGCCTCTCCTTCTTTTGGGGGCTCTATATTGGCAGCAACTGCTCCAATGAAGAGACGAGCTGTCCAGGTCTCTATTCCTTACAGACCCATATCAACAGCTCTTCTATCTGGTGGTTGTCTCCTCTTCCATCAACAATGGGCACGTCATTGACGACTGCACCATCAAGGCCTGCCCCTTCTCCTTTCAGGGCTACAGGCTCATCGGGCTCCCATGATGGAGGGTCATCAGTTCCTGTGCCATCAAACCCTCCTCTTTTGACATCCACTATGGACCTGAATGAAGTACTGGTCAAATTCACAAATGTACTCATTCAGCAGCTGGGTGCCTTTTATAGGCCCTCTTCAATGGTGCCAATGGCAGCTTCATCATCAACACCTGTTTGTTGACCCCGGGAAACTCCCCACGGGCCGCCACCAGCGAATCCAATACCAGACCGAGATGAGGAGGTCGACATCGAGGAGTATTATCCTGATCTCATCCTCACTGATGATATAGAGGATGAAGAGGAAAAGGAAGAAATCCTCATCTCAAAGAAGTCCACTGCCTCCTCAGTCAGTGAAGACTGTCAAACATACTCCAAGGTCTCCTGAGGCTGCCACATTTTTCAATGTGATGAAGCAGTTGTCTGCTACAATATGCTTCTAGACTGAGGAACAGGATGTCACCAGGAAACACCTGGTGGACTTCTTGGAGATTCCCTAATCTCCCCCTAAGATCATTCCTCCAATGCTTCCGGCACTGAAGAATGCCACTACAGCAGCCTGACACAGGCCAGACATGGTGCCAGTTATGCCATGCAGGGCAGACAAACTTTATAATGCCCCGCAGGGCCTTCCTTATTTTGCTGCCCAGGCTGAGACTGACTCTGTGGTCATCAAGGCAACCCATGACAGATCTAAGGCACCTAAGCACCTTAGTTCCCTTCCCCCAGACAAGAAGTCCTGCAAGATTGACCTCTGGGGCAAAAGGGTTTATGCCTCCTCTACTTTGGGTCTGAGGATTGCAAATAAATGGTCACACATGGTTAAATACCGGAATGCCATCTGGAGAAAGGGCAAACAGAGAAACATAGAAACATAGAATTTGATGGCAGATAAGGACCTCTTGGCCCACCTAGTCTGCCCATTTCCCTACCTAATGGATAAAATGCAATTCCTAGTTAACCAACAGCCTACTTCCTCTTATCCCCCACTAGAATTGCCTTATGTCCATCCCAAGCATTCTTGAATTTCCTCACTGTTTCTGACTCTACTACTTCCTCAGGAAGACCGTTCCATGCATCCACAACCCTCTCTGTGAAAAAATATTTTCTCACATTACCGCTGAGCCATCCCCCCTCTATCTTCAGATTGTGCCCCCTTGCTCTTGTACATCTGTTTTTCTGAAATATGCTACCCTCTTGGACTTTGTTGATTCCCTTGAGGTACTTGAAAGTTTCTATCATGTCCCCCCTCTCCCTCCTTTCCTCAAAGATATACATATTAAGCTCCTTTAGTCTCTCTTCATATGGCTTCTGGTGTAGACCCTGCACCATTGTAGTTGCCCTCCTAGGGACAGCCTCCATCCTGTCTATGTCCTTGCAGAGATGGGGGTTCCAGAACTGCATGCAGTACTCCATATGGGGTCTCACCAACTGTCTGTACAGAGGAAAACAAACTTCCCATTTTCTACTGGTGATGCCTCTCCCTATGCATCCCAGTATCCCCCTAGCCCTCCTTACTGCCTTCTCACATTGCTTGCCCACCTTTAGGTCATCTGATATGACTATCCCCAGGTCCCTTTCCATTTTTGTTGTTAGTATCTCACCCCCATTGTGTACTCTTCCCCTGGGTTTTTGTTTCCCAGGTGCATTACTTTGCACTTCTTTGCGTTGAATGTTAGCTGCCATATAATTTGACCATTCCTCCAACCTCGCCAAGTCCCTTCTCATCCTTTCCACCCCACCTTGTGTATCAACCCTGTTGTAGATCTCTGTGTCGTCTGCAAAGAGGCATACTTTTCCTTCCAGTCCATCTGCAATGTTACTTATAAAGACATTAAAGAGGACCAGTCCCAGTACTGAACCCTGCGGTACCCTACTAGTAACCCCCTTTCTTCAGAATGGACTCTGTTTACTATTACCCTCTGTGTCCTGTTGTCCAGCCAATGTTTTACCCAGGCTATCACCTTGAAACCCACTCCAAGGCTGGCTAACTTGCTTATTAATCTTTTGTGTGGGACTATGTCAAATGCCTTGCTAAAGTCTAGGTAGACCATGTCCACAGCCCCTCCCTGGTCTACTACTTTGGTCACACAGACAAAGAAATCTATTAGATTCATCTGACATGACCTTCCTGCTGTGAATCCATGCTACCTTGGGTCCTGTGCCCCGCTGGCCTCTGGGTACTCAACAATTCTTTCCTTCAGAAGTGATTCCATCATTTTGCCTACCACTGAGGTCAGACTAACAGGTCTGTAGTTTCCTGCCTCTGTCTTGCTCCTAGTTTGTGAAATGGAATCACATCTGCCCTCCTCCAGTCCTCAGATACCACCCCATCCTCCCATAATTTGTTAAAGAGGGTAGTCAGTGCTGTCACTAGTTCTCCCTTTAGTTCTTTTAGAATTCTGTGGTGAATCCCATCAGGCCCCATTGCTTTGTCCACCTTCAGTTTTAAGAGTTCTTTAACAGCCCTTTCTTCTGTGAATGGAATGGTATCAAGTCCCCATCCAGAGTGTTTCTATTGTTTGGTTTAGGTACCTCCTCCTCCTCATCATCTTTTGTGAATACTGTGCAGAAGTATTCGTTCAGTATCCCTGCCTTTTCACTGTCACCCTCTGCCCACATTCCATCCCCTTTATTAAGCCTCAGTATCCCTCCTTGGTCTTTCTTTGCTCCCTAATGTACCTATAAAAGGTTTCGTCCCCCTTCTTAACAGAGTTGGCTATCTTTTCCTCAGTATGGGCCTTTGCTATTCTGACTGCCTTCCCTGCCTCCTTCTGCTTTAACTGATATAGTTCTCTGTCCTGCTCCTTCTGTGTTTCCTTATATTTCCTTAATGCTGTCCTTTTCTCCTTAACCTTCCCTGCCACCTCTTTTGAGAACCATAGTAGTTTTTGCCTTCATTTTGTTTTGTTGATTTGTTTTGCACAAAGGCTTGTTGCCTCTGTGATGGCAGTTTTGATTATTCCCCATTGTTCTTCTACCCCTCCTTCTTGCCTGTTTGCTAGTGCTTTTCTGAGGCACGCTCCCATTTTGGTAAAGTCAGCCCTCCTAAAGACCAACACTCTTGCTTTTGTATGGCTTGACTCTACAGCTGTGTTTATTGTGAACCACACTATTTGGTGGTTGCTTGTTCCCAGATGGCTACCCACTTCTAAATCTGAGATCCTTTCTCCATCCCTGTTTGAGAGTACCAGGTCTAAGATTGCTCCCTCCCAAGTGGGTTCCAGCACTTGCTGTCCAAAGCATGCCCCATGGGGCATTGAGAATGATCCTGCTCTTGGATGTGGCAGCAGTAAAGGTGCTCCAGTTAATATATGTTACATTCAGGTCCCCCATAAACAATATCTCTTCTTTTTCTGACATTCTAAGGATTCTGTCTATTATTTTCTTGTCCTTTGCCTCCTCCTGAGACAGGGATCTGTAAACAACCCTGTGCAGATTGTGGTGCCATTTGCTGTTGCCAGGGTGACCCACAGTGTCTCCTCACCTCCCTATTTACCTTTCAGTTCTGTTGCTTTGATTTCTTTCCTTATGAAGAGAGCTACTGCTCCTCCTCTTTTACCCTCCCCATCCCTCCTTAGATTGTGTACCTTGGTATGTTACAGCCCAATCATGGTTCTTTGTGTACCATGTTTCTGTGACTGCCACAGTATCCAGGCATCCCTCGGCCATCAAGGCCACTAGTTCAGGGAGCTTGTTACACAGACTATGGGCATTGATACTCATTGCCCTCCAGTTTTTGATGGCCTTACCCCTTTTAGGCCTGCCCCTGTCATTACTGCCTTTGCCTTTTTCTGGATTTACTCCTGTGCTGCTCCCTATCGACTTCTCTACCTTTGTGTCTACTTCCCTAACTACCCTGTTTTGTAGTGGGAGGGAGTTCCCTGATTCTCTTCAGTGCCTCCCCCTTGGCTAGTTTAAATGCTTGCCAATGAAGCATTTAAACCTGTCACTTAGGATCCTGGTTCCCCTCCTGGACAGATGCAGACCATCACGCTGGTATAGGCCTGCATCCCTCCAGGTTGGCCCCCAGTCCCCAATGAAACCAAATCCCTGAGCATCACACCAGTTTTTCAATCAGTCATTGAATCTCATGGTGTGGAATACCCTAGCCTCACCCATACCATGGTGTGGAGTGCCCTAGCCTCACCCATGCCATAGGCAGGCAGCACTTCCAAGAAAGTTACCATGCATGCTATTTATCTAAGGCCCATCCCCAACTCCACAAACTCCTGCTGCACTGCTCTGATCCCATTCCCGGCCAGGTAATTTGTTCCTAGGTGGACAATGACATCCAGCTCCCTCCCCTGTGCAGCTGCTCCCATGATCTTGAGGATTCACTTCCTGTCCCTCCAAGCCATGGCACCAGGCAGGCATCTTACCTCCTTCTCCCCTCCCTCCCCAGTTATACCACTTTAATGACTGAGTCCCCCACAGGAGTTGTTTCCTTCCCCTGTGGGGTCCTGTGCCACCCTCCTATGGGTCTCCTTTGTGGAGGTTCCCAGCATACTCCTCAGTTTCCACTGTGGGTGCCTCCATAGAGGAATCACACTCTGCCAGAATGGCAAATGAAGTGTGGAGAGGCACAAGTGGAGGGATGCAACTCTGTTCCACCACCCTCATTCCCCCTGAGCCCACCATGGTCCAACCGCTTCTCTTTCTTGGCAAACTCTGCAGCAGTGGTGGTGGTCTGGCTGGTCCCTGGGTGGGAGAAGAGGTTTCCCGAATCCTCGCCAGGTCAGCATGGAGATGGACAACCTCCTCCCTCAGACCAGAGAGGTGCCTGCAAATAGGGCAGCAACACAGCCTCCAGAATGTCTCCTGGAAGATTGCTTCTTCACAGTCAGTGCATTGCACCACTCCACACATGTCTGCCTCCCTGTTTAAGAATTGTATTTGTTGTGTTTTTGTTTTTAGTGCATGTGAGTGTGTTTACCCCCTATTCGGTGTGCTGTGCTGTTAAGGATATGAACAGGTGTATGTTCTTTGCACTTTGGGGAAGTGATGTCAGAACCCTGATATAAAGGAAATTATGTGCTTGGGTGGGTGGGATGAGGGTAGGTGGGTGGGACTAAGCCCATGCCCTCAGAAACAATCAACTACAACTCTGACCCACCACCCCAGTAACTGCCTTCCTTCCTTTCAGACACCTATTTCACAGAGTTTAAGTAATAGGTCTAGTCACAAATGACTGCAAATATTCTCCCAGCTAAATTTCCTCCCTGGCAAATAAAAGCTACACTAAGTAAAGTCAACCCCAAAAACAGAGAACCAAAACACTGACTTCTACTTACTTACACAGGCCACAACATTAAGAATTCAATTCAGTGTACTCTGTTAAATCATCTCCTTGCTTTAAAGAAGCTGGTGGCTGCTCTCTGCTCAGCTAAAGCAGCTGCCACTCAGGCCCTTCCTTATGGCTCCCAGAAGCAAGAACTGCTTCAGTGTTTCCAAACTGCTGAGGATGTTAGCAAACACCTCGTCAGGGCTCTGTATGATATGGCCAATACAGTGGCCAGAGCAGCTGCTACTGGCATATGCCTTTGAAGGCCCTCCTGGCTTTGAGTCTCTGGATTTGTGGCTGATGTGCAGAACAAGGTGCTTAACACCCCTTTTAATGGCACCAAGATCTTCAGCCCTGATATCCAGGACCTCATAAATGATTTGCATGCCTTGGGTACAGCCATTACATCTGTCCACTCTCTCTATCATACTCAGCCATGAGGCAGAGGACAGTCTACCTTTCTTAGACAGGTCACTATGCCAGGATCAGCTCCCTAGGCCCAGGGTAAACATGCAGTCCAGGCTCCCTTGCCCACCCCTCCAATGCTGGAATGGTGGCCAAACATCCCCAAAATGATGGACCAGCCTCTGCAGCTGATTCTACTTCAGGTTGACTCCTTGCCAGACTCCCTTCTCTGGTTCAGACCCAGGAGGTGGAGGTCAGAGGTCAGTTATCCCCTCCATCTGAATCAATGGAGAACCATAACTTCAGATGCATGAATCCTGTAGATCATAGAGAAGGGTCACACCCTAGAGCTTATCCAGCAGCCTCCAGGCACCCCTCCCCCACCCTCCAATTATCCCCCGGCCACTTGTCTGTTCTCCATGAGGAAGTACAGTCTCTTCTGCACAAGCAGGCAATCAAATTAGTGCCAAGGCAATAGAGAAATCAGGGGTTTTATTCCAGATTTTTTCTAGTCCCCAAAAAGACTGAAGATCTGAGGTCCATCCTCTATCTAAAGGAACTCAATCTCTTTGTCCAGCACAAAAAGTTCTGCATGGTAACTTTGCCAGGCCTCATGCCCCTCCTCAAGACTGGGGACTGACTCTGTTCACTGGACATGCAAGAGACTTACCTGCACATTTCAGTCATTCCTCCTCACAGGTGGGTTCTTCCTTTTGCCTTTCAGTGCGAGCATTACTAGTTAAAAGTGTTGCCCTTTGGTTATCCTCTGTGCCATGTATCTTTATCAAGTGCTTAGCAGCAGTCCCAACAACTTTCAGAAGAGAGGGACTCTATGTCTTCCCTTTCCTGGATGATTGACTTCTCAAGACCCCATTCAGGGAACAGCTTTTGCTGACTGGAGCTCACTCTCCAGCTCTTCCACTCTCTGTGCATTACTGCCAACCAGCCCAAGTCAGTTCTAATACCATCCCAAAGACTGCAGTATATAGGGGTGGCTCTAGATTCTGAGCAGAGAGGCCTTCCTACCCCAAAGCAGGGTGGAGTGCCTCATGACCCAAGCTGAGTAAGTCGCTCAGAGTTGGTACATTCCTGCCAGGCTGTACCTCAGGTACTTGGGCCTAATGGCAGCTGCCATTCCCACTGTTCCACAGGCCAGACTTCACATGCACACCCTTCAGTGGACCCTCAGAGTGCAATGGGACAAGTCCATGGATGAGCTGGACCATAAAGTCCTGGTCTCTTCCCCAGTACACAAGGTACTGCAGTGTTGGATGGATCCCTTGAATCTTCTTCAAGGGGCTCCCATCCAGATTTCTTCCCCGCATCTGATTCTAACCATGGATGCTTCAGATCTAGGCTGGGGAGCACACCTGGGTCCCTTCCAGACCCAGGGCTCCTGATCCCAGTTGGAAGCCACCCTGCATATCAATTTCCTGGTGATGAGAGTGATGTTCTATGCCATGCAGGCATTTCAGGAGCATCTTGCTCCAGGCCAACTGCTGGTGCAGTCGGCCAATCTGAGTGTCATCTGCTACATCAACAAGCAGGGTGGGACTCACTTGTACCCCCTTTGCAGGAATGCCATGAGAGTGTGGTACTGGGTACTGGAGCACAGTCTAACACTCTCTGTGGTCCATGTGCCAGGCATCCTAAACACCCTGGTGGAAAGTCTCAACAGAACTCAGTCCAGCATGCACAAATGGGAGCTTCTCTCATCTGTAGCACAAGATCTGCTTGACAGATGGGGTCATTCAGAATTGGACCTTTTAGCATCCCCACTCAATGCAAAACTGCTCAATTTCTGCTTGCTAGATCCAGGACCTGGAGTTTTCTGGCAAGATGCGTTGTCCCTTTCTTGGAGCGGGAGGTTTCTGTATGCAGTCCCTCCATTTCCTCTAATACAGAGGGTACTGATCAAGCTGCAAATGGAAGGGTCAGTATGGTTCTAGTGGCTCCATTCTGGCCTCACCAGATATGGTTCCCTCAGCTTCAGCAGCTGGCAGAGGAACTGCTGGCCCTTCTTCCCTTTTGCACGAATCTGCTGAGCCAGGATCAGGGGACCGTGGTCCATCCCAACCTCAGGTGCCTTCATCTGTATGTCTGGCTCCTGAGAATGTAGCCACTGCCAGGTTTGGAGTCTCTAACAGGGTGGCAGATGTTCTGGTGGCCACTCACAAGCCTTCCTCCCTTGCCACATATGCCATGAATTGGAAGCGGTTTGCCATCTGGGCTGGCAAACATTCCCTAGACCCTTTCACCTGTTCAGTGAATCATGTCCTGGACTACCCAATTTCCTTATCTAACTCAGGCCTCCAGTATTCCTCACTCAAGGTCCACCTTTTGGCTATTTCTCTCATGGGTAGAGCCTCAAGGGCCCCATCAAACCTTATAGTTACCACCTCCGGTACATTGCAAGACCCAAAGGAAATCGCTGATGCTTTTAATGTTGCATTCACGGACCTCAGCAATGTGTTGCTACCTGAATACCTGAATCACACCCTTGCAGGCCAGCAGCACAACCTCAACACTCCATCACCACAGGATAATGTTACCCCACCATTCTACTTCAGGCAAATCTCCACAGGTGAGACCGTCAAATATATCAAACGGGTCCTTGGTAAGACCAGGATGGGAAGTGACATGATCGATATGAAGATGGTAGCACTCACATTAAACGAACTTGTGGCACCACTCACCAAGGTATTCAATGCTTCTCTAAGATCTGGCATCTTCCCTTACAGGTGGAAAGAAGCTGTAGTCACACCTGTTTTTAAATCAGGAGACAGAGCTAATTTAGCAAACTTCCGGCCCATCTCGATTTTACCCCCCCCTCTCCAAAGCACTTGAAAGGGTGGTCTCAGAACAACTAACTGAGTACCTAGAAAAGCATAGCCTTCTCTGCTTGCAACAACATGGATTCCGACAAAACCACTCCACTGTCACCGCGCTAGTAGAGTACACCACTCAGCTTTATGGGGCCCTGGATAAAGGGATGGCTGTGGGGTCTATCTTCATACACCTCACCAAGGCCTTTGACACAGTCAATCACCAACTGCTTCTGAAATGTCTTCTCTCTACAGGATTGTCAATGGAATCTGTGGTCTGGTTCCATAGTTACCTAACCCATAGATCACAACAGGTCAGGATTGGCAATATGATCTCTGAGCCAAGGGAAGTAAACCTAGGGGTCCCACAAGGTTCTATCCTTGGTCCTCTCTTATTCAGTCTCTTCATAAATGACATGCCTTCTACCTGTCCTGCACACTCCGTACTCTATGCAGACGATGCTGTTATCTCCATCCCAGGGAAAGACTTGGGATCAATTAGCTCTGAACTTCAGCACAATTTTCGTGCATTTGAATCCTGGTTCACCCAAAATAAACTGCTACTCAACTACAAAAAGACAAAGAGCATGCTCTTCAGTGCCCCACAGAGCAAGATTCAAGGGTCCTCACTGCATATACTTAGTAGCGAAGGAGAAGTACTAGACCAAGTCAATACATTCAAGTACTTAGGGATTCACCTTGATGACACCCTCACCTTCACTGCCAATGCTGAGCAACTGGTAAAGTCCACCAACATGAAGCTTGGCATCCTGTACAGACAACGCACCTCAATGACACCGGCTGCCCTGAAACTTGTTACGTGCAGTTCAGTTCTCTCATCTGTGGATTATGGTCTTGTCATATATGGGGCAGGCACAGACAGAGCGCTTAAAAGGGTCAAAACCATCTTCGACAAGGCCTGCCACCTGGTCCTGGGAGTACACAAAATGAATCACTCTTGTGACCTATACAAGGAAACTGGCTGGCTCCCACTCCACCACAGACTCCAATACCAGGCCTGCCTCCTTGCGAAAAAGTCCCTGATGGGGTCCATGCCTAGGGCTACTTCAGCCCTCTTTGAGCCTGCACAACCATCTGAATGCACAAGGAGTGCCTCCAGGACTGTTCTAACTGTTCCCTTCAAACAAACCACCCTTGGCCAAGGATCCCTCTCCTACTGTGGACCTAAATGGTTCAATGATCTGCCTGCAGACCTTGCCAACTCCCCCAGACTTGGCTACTTTAAAAATGGGCTTCGATCTCTTCTTGCCAGCAAATCTGACTGCCAGTGTTTCTGTTAACCCATGGCCCCTGACAGTGGTTCTCACACCCGTCAAATGCTACCCTCTCTCACTCCCACCCTCCTGTTCCACAACTGCCCACTTCCCTCCCACCTTCCAGCACCTACTACCTCCCTTGACAAAGCCTCACCTTGGCTGCTAAAACATGCATTGCTGCAGACTAGGAGCACCCGTCTGAACTGTAACATGATTGTTAAACACTGTACTGCACTTAATTAGTGCTGCATTATTACGTTTCTCTGGAAGTGTGGTCCTGTTTCTCCTTACTTCTTGTACCCTGCTTAATGTTGTAACTGCACACTATTACCATTTGTTAGTTGATGTCTTTCTGTTCTGCAATGTTTCATCACCTGTAAATGTCTTGTATTCCTTGTTGACTTGGAGCCTTTGTAAACGAGCCCCCGGCTCAAAGGTATTAATCTGAATTTGAAATAAATAAAAAAAAAATGTCTGCCTTTCACGAGCCGTGGGTGACCGCATCGATTGCTCAGCTGGATGTCTCCCATACTTTCCTCAGAGGCATCCTGCACCTGAATCCCCCAATCCATTCCCCTGTCCCGGCTTAGGATTTGAATCTTATTTTAGAAAAGTTGACCCTGTCCCCTTTTGAACCAATCGCGACTTGCGATTTGTGCTTTTTCACTTGGAAAACACTGTTTTTAGTTGCAGTTACTTCTACTCAGAGAATTTCAGAGCTTCCGGCCCTCTCATGCGAGGAGCCTTATTTGATTTTTCAAAAAGACAGGGTGTCTTTGTGCACAAATCCAAAGTTTCTGCCGAAGGTGGTTTCTGAGTTCACACTAAATCAGTCTATCCATCTTCCTGTTTATTTTCCTGAGCATGCCAATCCAGGGGAAGCACTGCTCCATATGTTAGATGTGTGCAGAACTTTGAGGTATTATCTGATTCGTACTAATGAGCCCGGAGGAAGTCTAAGCAGTTGTTTGTTTCTTTCACCCCGGGCTGAGAGGGTGCTTCAGTATCTAAGCAATGTTTATCCAAATGGTTGGAAAATGACATTGTGTTCTGCTACAATAAGCATGGCAAAGAATTGCCTGGTGCTGTCAAAGCTCATTCCACCAGAGGCATGGCTACCTTGGTGGCTTGTTTCAAAGGGGTCTCAGCTGTTGACATTTGTGCAGCTGCCACCTGGAGTACAGTCCACACTTTCACCAAGCATTAAAGTCTGGACAGGTTTTGCCAGGGCAGTGTTACAAGGACTACTTTCTTAAGTTTATGGAAATCCAGCCTCCCAGAGTGTCTAATTACACTAGTCACTGTTTGGTACTCATTCCTATGGTGTTACCTGATGACTGAGATACCCCCAAAGCAGATAGAACAGTTACGTAAGAACTTACTGTAACAGTAGATCTTTGAGGGGATCTAATTCGGTTCCATGTAAAAATTGCGAAAATATAATAGCGATTGATTTAATAGTAAGCACTATATGGCAAATTCACATATAGAGCCTGCACAAAATCACCCGTGTGAAAATAGCAATCCTGTGAAAATGGGACACCAGGCTAAACAACACTTTGGATTGTCTGCACCCCAGCTGTACTGAGCCCATGTAACATGCCCACCCGCCTCACTGTATATGTGAAAACAGTATCGGAGACAATGTTTTAAAAGCTGATGACCCTGTAAAATACAAGGCTCACTGACTGGCTTACTATTGGCTAGGAATCTCTTAATCTCCAATTTATGTTACTGCTCTGCTTTACCATTCTGGCCTGCTGGTTTTTTTTTAGTAAGAGAAGTGTATATAGCAAATAGGTAAGTAGATAACCAATGGAGAAAGAGGCTCCTAGACAGGTTTTTTTAAATAAAGGGTTCTCCATGGGTTACTTCGCATTGGTATTAGCTGTCTTTCTTTTTTTTCTTCTTTTTTTTTTTTAACAAATTGCTATCGCCAGTGTGAAAATTGCAGTCATATAATCATGCAGGCTTTTTGGTTTTTGCAGCCTAATACATGGGTAGCTTGTTTAAGTTAGCCAGTAGAAACCCTGGTCAGAGGTGCGAGAGGGCAGTTTGAAGGAGGAAGGGAGGACAGACAGGTGCACGCCTGCAGCATAATGCCCAAGCATTTGAACTATTTGTAATAAGAAATACTTGCTGTTTTGTCAGAAATCCAAAACGTTTTGATTTAGTAGAACATTAATGTAATGTAGCAGTTCTGACATTCACTGTTTTTGGACAGCACAAGTCACTGTTTTGTACTCCCGCTATTATGTGACGTCACCTTTTTTTATTTCGCCGTATATGACTTGCTATTATTAACTCACTGTCTTTGACTCACTATTATTACTGGATATCTCTCATTCATCAGGTATGATTTCCCTCCCACTATCCCCCTTCTAGAGGCTCCTGTCTAGGACCTGTCTGTGTGCTGTTTCCAATCTTTTTACTTAGAGCTGAGTCCCTCTTTCTCTCCTTGATTTTCCAGGGCATGAGCCTTGCTCCCTTCATTTCTGGAGGTAAAGAACTGAGGAGGGAGTGGGGCCACCTAAGCCTATATAGGGTTGCTGACATCAGCTGACATTGATGGTGTGAGCTGCATCAGTTGTACTGCTGAAAATCTTTCTTGTGGATTCCCCTTCACCAATGGTGAAGGTTCCTACAGTGTTACCTGATGACTGAGATGCCCTTAAAGATCTACTGTTGTGGGTAGTTCTTACATAACTGTTCTTTATGGTTAGGACTGGGCACCACCCTGGTTTAGCTAGGCAATCCATCCAGGGTGGTACAAGTGCTTGGGTCACCAGGGTGTACCATTAGCAGTAAGTAGTTACAGGCTTTGGGATTCAAATATTAGTTGGAAGTATCACACACGATTGCAGCAGTGTGCTGGCCTAGCCTGACTGTGCAAAGATTGGGGAATAAGTGCACATACCTTCCTGGTCGATATGGAGGGTAGCTGGTGTAAATACTCACCAAGGGTGGTGAGTGTTTAACTCAGGGGATGAATGTAACCCCTCCCATTGGGAGTGTACCATTTTGTGCACTTCAGGTTCTTTTTGGGCCAGGAATTAAATGGTTAACCCCTCTGCCACCCAGGTGGGAGCCCCTGTGGCTCGGAGGTCACCGTTGGTATGTGGGGGGCATAAGGTGGGGTTTTGGCACTAGAAAAGGGAGAGCCCACACAGTAAAAAAGCATCTGGGAGAGAGCTGCAGTAGAGCAGGGCTGATTGCCCATGCTGAGTGGATCCAGAGGCTTTCCATGGGTTGGCGACTATGTAGTGTGGTGAGTTTATTTATTTATTTATTTAGTTAGTTTTTGTTGACCGGGTAAGTGCACTAGACAAATCCTGCCTATTTTCGGCACGACCCAGGGAGGGGGATACAGATGAATGCCAACTGACCTTGAACCAGATTAAGCTGTTGGTGGTATTGTTAGTGAGTGAGGAAATATGACCAGGACACCAGGGAAATTCCCCTACTCTTTTCGATAAGTGCCATGGGATCTTTAACATCCACCTGAACTACCACCAATCCAGGCAGAAGGGACCTCGGTTTAACATCTCATCTGAAAGACGGGAGTGATGTGGAGGTGGTTGTTTGTCAGGTCCGTAGAGTAGTTCACGGCAGAAGTCCTCCGAAATCTCCCCAGCAGTACAGACAGAGATCCGTGGCCAGAGAAAAGGAGGTTATGGGGCAGAGAGTTGAGCCCTGAAAGAATGGTACAGCCCATGTTTTGCCCTGTAGAGAGAGAGAGAGAGACCAGAGGGGAGTTACCTATGTTGACCAGTGGGCTATAGCCATGCCTGAATGTCCACAGGGGAGAACCATGGAGCCAGAAAGAAAGAGGGGCCCAGAGACTCTGTGGTGGGTATCCATAGCCCCAGAGTCTTAATGTCAATCCAGTTGTTGCAGCCTTGGTGGGGACTTTTGCCTGTGAGTTTGGGTGAAGTTGCTCGCCAGGGCCCAAGATCTGTTTGAGGAGGATGTTAGAGAGAGAGAGAGACCCAAAGTTCAAGATGCCAACATGGCTGTGGCAGCTGGGGTGGGTGACGTTCACTCTGATGCCAAGGGTGGAGTCGCCCACTGCAGCCTAACATTTGTGACTAATTTTGAGAGAGGAGTGGTAGGCCATGTTAAACGGTTTGCTGCTATGAGTCAAAGGTGCCAGAATAGAGAATGGAGCTAAAAGAAAGACAGAATGCCCACTGCCTAAAGTTTTAAAGGCTATCTCTTCCCCAATTTAAAGCTGCCTTTACTGTAACATGGCTACCCAGCCTAAATGAAAGCTGCCAGAAGTTAGTGGGGCCATAACTGCCACAATGGAAACTAGCAACCTTAATGTGACCCCCATGGTCAGGACTGAAAAAATCAATTGTTCAAGCGTGTTACTTCCATGGAGTGCTTTGTTATAAATTAAATAGGAGCCTCTGTTTTACTTCTGCATAGATGTCAGTCATTTTTTATACTTCTTTTATTGAAAATCAATATGGTTGGACAGACCCAAGATAGATTCAAAGATTCTGTTAATCATCCACTTTAGCTCAAGCACAGCACAGTCATTTTGTTGATCAAGTCCTTTAAAGACGTTGTACCACATTCAGTGGGTTTGCAACAAACACTTGTGAGAAAAAAGAAACTTCAATTACTAAACAAACTTAATTATTAAGAAAACATAAACACAAACATAAATTAATAGGCCGTTGTCCCCCAACCCATCTAAATCACAGTTATCCTGTTTCTCAATTGAACTAAACCTAAGTAGACATCACCCACACAGTCCAACAAAGAGCAATAGATCTATGGTTTATTCTTAACATATTTAATTCTTGGTCAGGGAAAGAAGAACAAATACATCCCTCCACATACCCAACAGTTGTCTATTGCTGAAATATAAATTATTTATATGGAAAAGTAGAGAGATAAAGAAATAAATATATAAAGAAGTGGTCGGGGGGGCACTGTGGAGCCCGACAAAGATGGCCACTTTACCTTAGAGCTCCGTATATTGAGAGATATTTAATTCTTTATTTTTAAGAATTTGAGAGCCAGAAAGCCAACCTCATGGAAGGAATTTGTTGGTCTAGACTCAGGTTCAATATGGGCAAAATTCAGGGAAATCAACCCGGAGGGACCAGAGGGAAAGAGTCAAGTACCTTTGGTCCCAAACAAGTTGGAGGTAAGGCCGACCATGTGACTGCACCACAGCAGGAGGAGGAAATATTACAAACTTTGGGCACCAAAATGCACCAGCTCCTGCAATCGGTTGCTATTATTAATACAAAGTTAGACATCTTGGCTGGTAGCATGAACACTGTGGAAACAGTGGTCTCTAATCTTCAGACCAAATTGCAAGTTGTTCACCACCTTGCTGAAAGTGCAACAAGTTACAACAGCCACAACTGAGAGACCCAGTACCATCTCTCCCACCTTGAAAACCAAGTCTGGAGCTCCAATGTCCATTTACTGGGGACACCAGAGGAGGCAAAGGGAGACATTCTCCTTCTATTTTTATTGGAATGGCTACCAGAAGTCCTTGGGCTAGGGGTGGAATCTAAACTTCTGCTCCTACAAAAAGCCTATAGAGTTTCACCATGAGGCCAGTATCCAGAGTTAGACACACCATGCGCCATCCTGCTTGTCACGGCAGGCATCGGAGAGTGAGACCAGATCCTGGCCTTGAGCAAACAAAGAGGCCAGTGCTACTGGACGGTAAACCTTTCTCCTTTATTTTCCAGACATCAGCTATACCACCAGACAAGACAAAAAAAGTTTGAATCAGTCTGTGCAGCACTTCGGATGGGGGCTGATTACTATAATATTCCCTGCTAAGTTATGAATTATCCATCAAGGGAAAATTTGCTTGTTCACAGACCCTAATAATGCCAGGCGCTGGGCTCACAAATTTCTGAAGGTGCAAGGAAATCAAATGGAGTCAGTAGAAGACTAGGGAGATTCTAAGACTTGACTCTGGATTTCTTATTACATTGGTATTAGAGGTGGGTGGGAGGGTTGATACTCCCAGTTCTATGCATTGTATTTAAAGGGTATATATGCCTCAAATACAGTAGGCTGTTTAGGCAATGTTTGCTGTTCCATTTATATTTCTACTGTATATGCAGTTCTAAAATTATCATAATTTTTTCTGTAAATGTGAAACCCACGTTCTGGGACAGATGTTATATTTTCTTATTAGCAATTTCTGGACATTTCTTGAGGGAACCTCATTGTTTGTGACCTAGAAGGGACATTGGGCCAATCCATTTAATGTGGGCTTATGTTTCTGGACTGACATGACTCTAAGTCCTTACTGGGTTGAGGACAGGGCTTTTAGTTTGCTATGAGGGATTATTACAATTTTGGTAACTGTCATGTGACTTGGGCTGGTCACCCACAGCTTCATGGGATATTTTTTTTTTAAATCTTCATTAACTGTTTCCCCTCATATAACATATCACATTATGAGGGATATTAAGAACTCTTATCATATAATACCATGTACAACCTATGTCTATGTTCCTTGTAAGGAAGTTACTTTCTGTAATGTCTTTTATCACAAAAGAATAAACAAAGTTAAAAAAAATAAAGTGGTCTCATATTTATGAAAGAAAAAACAAATTAGGACCATCAAGAAAACCTACCAGCTACATATAATTTCCATCATGTCCACCTATTAATGTATGCATTTTGCTTGCATTGCAGAGAATAAGTTATATGTTCCATTTCTTGTATTTGTGTCACTTTAGCAATCCAATCTTTCTCTTCAGGTGGTATGGGCTGCAACCAGCATCTGGTAACCGCCTTCAGGGAGGCAGCTATTAAAATATTTCACAAATATTTACCTTCTTTTCCCTTTGTGGAAGGGTTGTGGGATAACAGATGGACCAGACACAAAACTTCAGCAGCGGCACATCCCTTCTTCAATACATCAGTGTGTATCAACAGTCTATGCATGTCCTTCCTCTGCACTTGATCAGCACATACTTACCCACTGATCTATCTCTTTAGTGAAAATTATTTCATTCCCTATGTTGGTCTTGTGTGTTTGGGTGAAGGGGAGCTCAAAAAAGAAAAGCACAAAGCTAAAGACAAAGAACCTCAGTGCAGAAGCACTGAAGAAAGGATTACCCCAAAGGGTATTGGCAATGAAGCCAAATTTCAAAGAAACACAACATCACACATTTACCCATAATGCAAAGCATCATGGGATGTATTTGCAAACCACCATGAAATTTTAGGCTGGCTCAGCTTCAAGCAGGAATGCATGGTGCCAAAGGGCCTCTCAAACAATCAGTAATGTACATGCATTTTTAAATAACACAATGGGGGTTTTCTGATATCTTTACCCCAGTAACTTAATTTTTATAATACAGTCCCCCTAGTAACTTTTTACCTTTATCAAAAACACCTAGTACCATAGTATTTTCAACATTTACAGGTTTTATACACATAAGGCATATACACCAAGCTATTTTATGACATAGTGCTATTGCATAGTAAATCCAACATGAGGAACACCGCCTGTTGTTTTAGATCAGCTTGGAGGTCACCCAATAACCTCCCTGTATGAGGACCTGAGAGGGAAAAGGAAAATTAAAAGGACACTATAGCATAGTCAAGAAAGGGGAGGGGGCGCCCATTGGTGGCCAACCTTATGGACTAGAAATTGTAAAGGATTGATTAGGCTAAGAAATAGAACTGCTGCAACAGATTTAAGAAAAGGTCAGGCCTCAAGAGTGGCAGGATCTCCCTGTCACATATCCACCATCTTAAGATGGAAGCAGTTATTTCAGACTGCTTATCACCTTCCTGTCCCAGGGAGGGATGGAGCTGCCACCTATCCATCTTCAGAAGCTCCATCTCAGGGTCCCTATTAATGATAAACATTCCATCATAAACATAGTGGATATCATCATTCTTTATCCTGAAGCATTAACACATTTCTCAACAGAGACCACTGGTACCTTCCCTGCACTATCTCCTTTTAGGAAAAGTCCATCATATTTCATTGACATCAATTCCTGCACCATATCTAGGCATGAAATCAGCATTTGCATGTTTTGTCCCTGCACTGTGGGACACAGTAAATCCATAAGGCTGAAGAGTTAAGTACCACCACATTATACAGGAATTTTTTTCTCTCATTTGGTGCAACCAGCAAAGGTGGGTATGATCAGTTAGAACCTTAAATCCAGCCCCCCACAAGTAATATTTCAGAGACTAAATAGCCCACTTCAGAGATAAGCATTCTTTCTCTATGGTAGCATATCTTCCCTCCCTCTCACATAGCTTTCTGCTGATATACATGATCAGATGTTCTTCCCCATCTATTTTCTGAGACAAGACTGCCCCAATACCATTCTCTGATGCAGCAGTTTGAACCTCAAACACTTTGTTGAAGTCAATAATTTTCAATACAGGAGCTGTACATGGAATGGCCTTGATATTCCTAAAAGCCTCATCACAAATAGGTGTCCACTGAACCTTATTAGCCACCTCTTTTTAGTGAGATCAGTCAAAGGACTGGCAATGACTGAGAAATTAGGAATAAATTTCTGGTAATGACCAGTCAGGGCTAGGAAAGATCTCACATGCTTTTTTGGTATAGGTATTGGGCTGTTTGCTACTACTGTAACCTTCTCTACCTTGGGTTACACTTGTCCGTTGCCTAAAATGAACCCTAGGTATCTTGTCTCAGTCTTTGCTAGGGCACACTTAGCAGGGTAAATGGTCACTCCTGACTCCTTTATTGCTTGCAATACCTGGGATAAGTGTCTAACATAGGATTCCCAGTCAGGGCTGAATATGACCACATCACCCAAATAAGCCACACAGTACTCAGTGTGTGGTCTTAGTATGTGGTCCATAAAATGTTGAAAAGTGGCTTGGGCCCCATGTAGTCTGAATGGTATTGAGACAAACTGTTATAAACCGATTGGGGTGCTAAATGCAGTTTTATCTTGTGAATCAGATGACAAGGGGGATTTGCCAATATCCCTTAGTAAGGTCAAGGGTGGCGATATACTGTGCATTGCCTAGCCTGTCAATGATGTTATCTATTTAGGCCATTGGATAGCCATCAAATAGTGATGCATTGTTAAGCTTCCTAAAATCCAGGCATAGATGTATCCCACCCTCTTTCTTGTCCACTATGACCATGGGTGAAGACCATGCACTCTGAAGGCACAATTATGCCTAACTGCTCCATTTTTTTGACTTCCTGAATCACCTTGTCCCTCATCTTTTTGGTCAATCTGTAGGGTTTTTGGTGTATGGGCTTGTCTTGCATGGCAGTTATGGTATGCACAATTCCTTTTGCCCTCCCATGATGTTTGTGAATATGGGCTCACATTCTTGTAATACTCCCTGCAAAACTTTCTGTTGCTGAGGCTCCAATTCAGGGTTTATCTGGATCTCCCCAATGGTCCTGACTGCTCTAGCCTTTTATAGGCCACCTCTAGCTCTGACTCCCTAAATTCAGGCTGGATATAAAGGGAGGGGTTAGGCTTCTCATGCAATTTCCTAAGGAGGTCCACACTGTAAATGTTCTGGGGGGGCGTCTCTTTCCTGGCATTCTAAGCTCATAATTCACTGCTCCTGTTTGCCTCAAATTGGTGAAGGGGCTCTGCCATTTCATGAGTAGTTTGCTCTCTGTGGAGGGAAGAAGTAACAATACTTTTTCCCCTGACTGAAATGTTTTAGTCTTCAAACCCTTGTCATATCTTTCTTTCTGCAAGTCTTGCTTCTGTTCTAAGCTATAGTGTGCCAAGTTGATATATCTCACCAGGCATTTACGTAACTGAGTCATGTACTCTATGACATTAAGATGTCCCACCTCCTTCTCTTCTTCCCAGTGTTCTTTAACCACATCCAGTGGCTCCCTCTGGTTCCTCCCCTACAATAATAAAAAAGGAGAGAAACAAGTGGAGCTTAAGGGATTTCTTTGTAAGTGAAAAGTAAATAGGGGCAGTACCTGTCCCAATCTCTACCCTCTTCTTTTACATACTTCCTCAACATTCTCTTTAATGTCTGAATAAACTTCTCTATGAGGTCATCAATCTGTGGGTGGTATGGGGAAGTATGCACTGCTACTACACCCAGCAGGCAGTACAATTCTTTTAGCAGGTGTGCATTAAAATTACTCCCCTGATCAGTAAGTATTTTCTGGGGTATTTCCATGTGGTTAAACACCTTTGCTATCTCCTCTGCTGTCCTTGGGGTGGTTACAGTTCTCATGGAGATAGCTTCTGGGTAGTGGGTAGCATAATCACATATGACCAGTACAAATCTGTTACCCTTGGAGCTCTTTTCAAGGGGGCCCACTACATCCATGGCTATCCTGTTGAAGGGGGTTAGTCACAATGGGGATGGGTTGTAGTGGCACTCTATCCCTTTTTCCTGCCTGAGCTACCTCCTGACAGTGCACGCTTTACAATACTCAGCTATGTTCTCTAGGATAGATGGCAATAAAACCTGGGTAATCTTATTCAGGGTGCTATCTCTGCCTGCATGATCTGCTAAAGGAATGTAATGTGCCAGATACATGATTTGGGATTGGAATTTTTCTGGAACCATTAGTTGGTCTGCTACCTCTCCAGTTCTGGGGTTAGGGTATTCTCTGTACAGTATTCCCTGTTTTACAACAAACTGAGGGGCAACTTTTTCCACTCCCTTCCCCACCTGTGGAAAAAAAAGGTTAAGTGAAGGGTCTGTTTTTTGCTTATGCTGCTTATCACATTAAAAAGTGTGTCCCAAGTCTGTCTGTACACCAGCATGAGTATCAATCCAGTCCTTCGTTAGTTTCCTCTTCTCTGCCTTAGTTTAACAGTCCTTGCCAGGATCCTCAAAAAAATAATCATCAAATGGGAACACAGATGGTAAATGTCCCTGCTTCACTTGAGCTCTGGTGATTATGGCAACTACAGCAGAGTCCTGGGTGGCCTGACATTGTATAAATGAAGCAAAGTCTGGGTGGTCATGCCTGATAACAACCAGCACAGGTAGGCAAGGTACCAACCCCACTTCTACCTCATGTGTCTTTTCTTGAACAGTCATTAGTATGGTGGCTGTAGGGTAGCAATGGATATCTCCACGCACACAGATGACTGCTGTATCCAGCCCTTTATTATTCCCAGTCACCAGATCTGCTCACACAAAAGTCTGGAAGCTCCTTGAATCAATCAGTCCCATCATCTGCTGTGATCCAGTCTGTACAGTAGCCATAAAGTGACCCCAGTTCACTAAGGCTATGTGAACTGTCTCTTTCTTTATATTAGGACAGTTTCTTACATAATGACCCTTCTTTTTGCACCCATGACATACTATCTCTGCTACTGGAATTCATCCCCTGTCTTTGCTCTCCAGTCTTGTTTCACTGGAGCTGGATTTGACAGTTTATAAGGAAAAGGGTTCCTTACCAGATTGCTGTTGGTTGCAGCTGCTGATATCCCTTTGAACCCTCTGGGTCTGGATGGTCGGGCTGCCAGGAAGTCTTCTGCCAACGTGATGGTTTTATCAATGGAATCAGGCTTATGCTCCTGAACCCAAAGTTGTACATCCTGGGGTAAAACTTTAATAAACTGTTCAATAATTACCGCACCCAGAAGTTGGTCCTTGCTCTTGTTATCTGGCTGCAACCATTTGTAGCAGAGTTCTTTGAGACATGCATAAGTCTCTCAGGGGGTATCCAGTGACTGCATTTTAAGAAACCTAAACCTCTGGTGATAGGTTTCAGTGTTTATGCCATAGTGCCTGGGGAACTCCTGCTTTACACGGTCATAGTCCTCTGCTTCTCAGGAGTCCATGTAGCTATAAACCAACTGGGCACTGCATGTCAGGTGCGGTGCCAGTTGAACAACCCACTGTTCTCTTGGCCATGCTCATGTTCAAGCAATCCTCTCAAAAGTTGTGAGGTACACTTCAGTGTTATCAGTGATAGTTTGGACAGTTTAATACCTTTTGGGCTACTGGTTCTTTCAGTTTGTCTTGCATCAATGGCATGAAAGTCCCTCATAGTATCCGCCCATTTGGCATCTTGCCTTCTCCACTCAGTGTCTCTATCTCTCCACTCAATATCTCTCTCTCTTTCCATCTGCACCTGTTTTATGCAGAGCCATTTCAACAACTCCCCTATCTCCTCAGGTGGAGTGTCTTCAAGAGGAGGCAGTTCCTTCAGTTCTTCATCCTCTCCTTGGATCTCTTCATCATCTTCAGGCTTGGCCTTCCTCTGAGCTCCCAGGTTCAGTTCAAGCAGCAGCTTCTCTCCAAGTCTGTTGGCCATGGTTCTGGTCAGAACTCCACAGACTTTCTTCTCCAGGTTCTCCTCTGGCAACTACTGGTGCATAGGTCCACCTGGGATATCTTGGCCATATCCACCAGAAAACATCCCTCTAGCCCAGTCCAGACATTTCCAGCAAGTTATCCCACTGTTAACACCAAGTCTGTGGAGAGGTTGTGGGATAACAGATGGACCAGACACAGAACTTCAGGTTCAACACACAATCTCTGTGTGATGTTTATTTAAAACACAGGGGATAAGCTTAAGCAATGGCATATCCCTTCTTCAATACATCAGTTTGCATCAACAGACTATGCATGTCCTTCCTCTGCACTTGGTCAGCAACAACTTACCCAATGATCTACTGATCTATCTCTTTAGTGAAAATTATTTCATTCCCTATGTTGGTCTTGTGTGTTTGGGTGATGGGAAGCTCAAATAAGAAAAAACACAAAAACAAGCTAAAGACAAAGAACCTCAGTGCAGAAGCACTGAAGCAAGGGTTACACCAAAGGACCCATGAGAGAAAAGGAAAATTAAAGAGGATACTATAGCATAGTCAAGATAGGGGAGGGGGTGCCCATAGGTAGCCAACCTTATGGACTAGAAAATGTAAAGATAGATTAGGCTAAGAAATAGAAGAACTGTTGCAGCAAATTTAAGAAAAGGTTGGTCCTCAAGAGTAGCAGGATCTCCCTGTCACACCCTTTAATGCAGCAGGCATAACTCCTAAAACTATATTTTCTGGGACTACCATCCCCTCCACCACAAAAAGTGTTTTAATATGATCCACCACTACTGCCCAATATGCAGCGAGCAAAGGGCATAACCAAAAAAATATGAGCGTGAGTAGCAAGGACCTACCCACACTGTCTCCAGCAGCAAGAGGATTTAGATGAGTCAAATTTGGATTGCAGCACAGGAACAAGGAAATAATCTAACTTGCACCCTCCATAAAAACTCTCACCAATCAGGGGAAGAGGAGGTTGTCCACACAGCACTCCAAATCCTCTCCCAATACCTTTGTGCCAGCTGAATCCCTAGCTCCCCATCCCATTTTGACTTGATATGTGTTGTTGTGATGCCTTGGTCAGTTATAAAATTGGCATATAGCAAGGTAATGGCATGTTTGGCTCTAGGAGTCACCCATATTGCCTCAAAGGGGACAGCGATGCATCCATTTCCTGTATGATGGTGGGGCTTTTAAGGTGTATGTTAACATAGTTTCTAAGTTGGTAAAAATGAAATCTGTCTGCCAGTGTGAGATTGTACCTAGGGGCCTCTATGTCAAAAGACAGCAGTGTATTGCCCTGCATGAGCTGCAGGGGAGTGGAAACCCAAATGCACCTGGTGCTTAAACCATGGGTCCGAATTAGCAGGAAGGGACTGTTCATTCCAAGCCCACCACTTCTATCTCCACAAGGAGCGAGATATTCACTGTGTTTTGGTACCCAATCTCCAACCTTCTAAGGCTGTCACAACCCCAGTAAGCTGCTCCCTCGTCTTCTGAGATGCTGACCTAAGTGAAAAGTAGGGCTTGAAGGGGAGGATCCTGGGTCACAGCCAACTCTATAATTTTCCAATGTGAGGTGTACCGAGGGTTCTGCCATGGAAGCAATATCTTCATTTGAGGGGCGACCCAGTGTCCAGGCAAGCAAGGCAAAGCAAGGTCTACCTGTTTTTTGGATAAATATAAGACTTGCTGCCTTACCCACAGCCTTTTAGAACTCCACAGGAAGGACAATAATTGTCTCTGCCAGTTTAACAGTTTTGCTGTGGAAAAACACAATGGGCATTCTGAAAAAGATATAAAAACCTCATTAGAATGTTAATTTTTGGCCATTTGTGCCCTAGCATGCAATGGTAATGGGAGGAGGGTCCAGGGCTTATAGTCATTTTAAATAATATCTAGTAGGGTGGGGTAATTGTCCTGGAACAGGGTAGAGGTAGACTGACTTAGATAAATTCCTAAATTTTTCATTTTAGTAAGATCCCACTGCATAGGATACTCAGTTTTTAGTTGAGGTTTGACCAGAAAAGAAAAAGTTAAACCTCCGTTTTGGTGGCATTTAGGAGGTAACCTGAAAACCCATAGAATCTCTGAATTTGACAGAACAACTCCAGCAGGGAAGTATCAGGATCTCCCAAGAAAAGCAGGACATAATCAGCATACAACCTCAACTTGTGTTCCGTCATCCCCAACCATATACCCCGACTGTTAGGATTTAAGCAAATAGATTGAGATAAGGGCTCAATATAAAGGGCAAAAAGAAGGAGGGAGAAGGGGCAGCCCTGCCTTATCTCCCTCTCCAACAAAAAGGGGGTGTCAATATGACCATTTAATCGTACACAGCCCACCTGGGACATATATAACCTAGAAATGAGTTGGTAAAATTTGTTGCGGAACCCAAAGCCTACCAGAGCTGCCTGGAGGTAGGGCCACAGGACCCTATCAAAGGCCTTTTCAGCATCAAGGCTCATTAACAGGGCTGACTGTTTAGTTCTAGAAAGATGGTCTATGATATGAACAGCTCAGTAGATGTTATCCTGAGCTTGGCATCCAGGAACAAAGCCTGTTTGGACAATATGAATGAGTTTTGGTATGATCTTTTCCAGGCACCAAGTAATTATGCCCATCAATATTTTACAGTATGTATTTAAGATTGAAATTGATAATAAAATGTACAATTTGTAGGGTTCCTGGCCAGCTTGGGTAACACTGCAATAATCTCCTGTGCCCAGGAAGGTACTATCTTACCATCTGGGTTTAAGACAGCATTATTTGGCCTGCTCAATAATGGGTTCAAGGGGTCCCAAAAGAGTTCACAGAACTCCCTAGGGAACCTGTCAGCCCCCGGGCTCTTTTCTGTTTTTCAACCGGGCTATTTCTGCATTAATTTCAGAGGTGAGAATAGGGGATATTAACATCTGCGCATTCTAGGGTATTCAAAAATTCCACCATAGTATTACAATTTGGGGAGGCATCCACAGTATATAAGGTCTGATGACATTCTGTAAATGTGGCTGCTATAGCTAAAGTAGTAGAATGGGGATTCCTGGTACAGGGATGAAAAATGTTTGTAATGGTGGCCCTGGCCTTCCATTGGCGAAGCCTATTGGCCAGTAACCTGAGGGCTTGTGGGCCACCCTCATAGTAGTAGTGTTTTAGGTAAATTAAGTTCTGCTCCACCTGGTAATCTAATGGTGTATTTAGTTCTTTCTTGAGGCTAAACAGCTCTTTTTCTCTTTGTGGATCTTATTTACTTTTTTGCATGTTCTCCAGGGTAGAAATCTGGGTTTGCAAAAGAAACCTTCGTACTTCCCTTTGTTTTTTACGCTGAGCTGAAATAGCTACAAGTTTACCTCCTCACAATTGCTTTAATAGTATCCCACAGAATTGTGGGAGAAACCCCTAGGGTAGCATTATTCTCTGTCTTTATAGTATCTTTTATGGAGGTTTGAGTCTCCTCGGTTTGTAGGAGAGCTAAATTAAGATGCCAGAAGGTGTTTTTTTTTTTTGATTGTCCCAAAGTCAACTTTAAAAAAACATCGGCATGGTCAGATAACAATGTATACCCAATTGCTGCATCCTTAAGCTGGGTAACATTTTCTTTAGATATAAAAAAAAAAGCTAACCTAGTATAGACTTTATACACTGCAGAATAAGAAGTAAAGTCCTTACGCAGCCCATGTATATATCTCCACGAGTCTATATAACCCAGTTCTACCAATAACTTACTAACCTTATGAGCCACCCAATTGTCCTCGCATCTAACCATGGATGTAGTGTCTAGATGTACATTTAGAACCAAATGTAAGTTACCTCCAATTATTAAAGTCCCTTACATCAGTTCTGTAATTCTCATAAATAGTCCCCTATAAAAGGCATAGTCTGAACCCAGAGGAGCATAGATTGATGCTACCATTATCAGCTTCCCACAGAATATCCCCTTTAAGAGGGCATAGCACCTCTCCGGGTCGACCAATCTCAAATGGAACCCACCTAGGGATTAATATCACACTTCCCTGGTGACGGCCCTTCTTATAAGTAGAAGCAATAACATGGTGTTATGCGAGGTCCCTGCACTCTAATTGACATCCTACTGTACATCTTGGACAACTCTTATGTTACACATATTATGCACATATTATACTAACACATAAGGCACAGGCATCTACCATACAAGAGTAGATGTCAGGATATGTAATAATTGTAATTCACTTTACTTTCTCTAATGCATGGAAACTGCATGTAGTAAGCGGAGACATTTATGTCTTTGTCATCTTCTGATCTTTTAGTCAGCATTGACACCTTTTGCATTTATGTATGATCACACCACATCCTGTATTCTTCTTGTATCACCTGTACCTTCTTTGTTCCAAGAAATGATCCTAGCGAAATTGCATAATGTTATCTGCAACTGTGGAGCCACCTTACTTTTAGCCAATAGGGCTCATCGCCTGTAACTAGAAATGTTTCTATGTCTTCGTAACCATAGTAATTATCATAGTATATAATGTAATGTATTACATTTTCCCTCAGAAACCTTCTTCACTCCTTGGGGCATAGGGGTACGCTAAGCTCTGGCTCCTAGTTCCTTAAGGTAAGAACTGCTTACGAGCAACTGTGATAACCTTTTGTAGTAATAAACAAGTTTATTACTGATATGCAACTTGTCTGTGACTTCTTTGCAACTCTAATTATCTCCAAGTACCTGATCAGGGTTAGACACCCTAACAAATTGGCGACCATGTGCAGGTGATTCAGATATTGCAACGTTTCATTTGTTGCTTTAGAAAATTTCCCTTCCTATGGGGACAGTAGGTGTGCACTTCTGCATCACCTCTCCCATTATTTCTCCCTCTGTAGCAACTTGTAAAGTCTGGCTGCTCACTGGGCATGGTCAATGTTGACTCACCATGCTTAATGGCAGTTTTGAATTACAAGACTACAAGAGTACAGCAGCCCACCCGTCTGCTGGTTTTGCCTGTCGTGGATCGATACATGACACGGCTACCTCTCACAGGTTCTGATTTTGAGCTTGTCCATTGATTTTACCAGTATTCCGATGGCCACGTCAAATATATGCACAGACCTGAGACTTGACATCTCTAACTTCCTTGCCTCCCATGGAGGGTGGATTGACTTCGTGCTGGACACAAGTCAGTCGGACAACCCCATGCTGGGGGCTTTCAACCCAGTACTCAGAGATGAGATAAACAGACAAAAAGTGTGAGGCTAAAGGGCTGTTGGTCACGGCTCTCTATGCTGCTTTAGAAGCCTCTGAATCAAGGTTTCACTCTCTTGAACTGCAACTCTCATCCCTTAAGAGAAAGATGAGATTGCAGGCTACTGAAAGTTTGAGAAAAGAACAGGAACTGGAAACTGAACTTCAGTCCGGCAAAATGAGAGAGATACTTTTTTGCACTGTTCTGTTGAAGGTAATCAGCAAGAAATATGTATATTGAGAGATAAATGTGAAAGTTTGAGACAGGATAAGAGACAGGTGTTACAAATGAATGATTTAAGTAAAACTAACAGTCAAGTTCAAGAGGACTTGGATGGACTCCAAGACGATTTGAACCAGGTATGTGATGAGTTGGATATGGAACATGGGGACAACTGTGAACTGAGTGCCGCATATAGAGTGACTCAGAAGCAGGTTACAAAAGGCATAGAACAGAATATTGCAAAAGTTAGTCATGAGCAATGTGAAAACAAGATGGCAAAACTGCATCATCCGCTGGAGGTTCTGACTGGCCACATTAAAGTGATGGTGGCTACACCCCAGCGACATCATGTCATCCAGGGATGATGAGTCTGATGATGATGACATCTCCTAGTATAATGCCTAGTCATGCCCCTACTATGGTCCAGTGACCCTACCCTGCCACTCACAAGATGGTGGGTCCCCTCGCTACGACAGCACATCCCCGCATCATCAACGCAATGACAAGTATTATGCGAGACACCAATATGGTGACCATCATGATGGTGGGGAGGCTTGGGCCTACCATCGCACTCTCAAGGCCTACCAGCAGCACCTCCAGTTGACATAACTTCTGTGGATGACTGGGAGGAGATTGAGAAAGTGACTTGAAAATGCATTGCATGATATTGATGTACCTGAGAAAAGTAAATGAACCCTCCATATGCAGATAAAACAAATGCTGTGGGAGAGTGCTACTCAGGCTACCATGATCCATACTGTGTCCGACGCTGCAGTGGAAACCGCTCTTTGGGGCACCTGAGATACTCTTCCTCTGACCATTCATCCCATTAATCCCCTACAGATGGCCCACTCTGTTCAGCAGATTGCTGACAGCATAGGCTAGATGAGTCCCACTGACAATCTCAGTTGTCATTTGGAAAAAGTATGCTTCAAATGTGAAATGATCAGCATAGCGGTGGATTACCAAGCACAAATCCTCTGACAGACTATTGATGCCAGCCTATGGGCGAAACTCCCTGAAGTGGTCCACCAGGATAACCGAGCAACTTTTGACCAAATTGCAGCTGAATGCATAGCTGCACACAGTCCAGGTGTGGTTGGGGTGATGCTAGCCTACCCCATAAAACAGAACACAAAGGAAAGTCCCATGACTTTCCATCAGAGGCTATGGATGGCCTACTGTGCAGGCAAAAAACTTGCAGGAGAGGCCGTGGATGCCAACCTCATAGAGTACAAAAATCTGTTCCTTCAGAACATGATCCCAGCCATCCGAGAGAAGGTGGAACAAACAATGTTCCCCACTACACACAATTTTACTGATATCCTTTGGAAAACAGAGCAGGTTTACCAGCTCCACACCTGAGACTTTAATTCCAGTTTGAAAAAGGTGCCTATGCTACAATCTACTGAGGACCCCTTGACTCACTACACTGTAGAAGGGAAGGCCCATGAAAAGAAACAAGCACCCTCGGACAACCGACAGCATCACCAGTCTGGAGGTGGGAGCCAGAACGAAAACAAATGCAACTGGAATTCTGATTCCAATTGGGGTGATCAAAACAATCGAACATGCCCCCTCATATAGAGAGCTCACCGAGGAGAAAAAAATCTCCGAAACCTCCTCGGACATGTCCACTCTGTAGCAGATGTGGCCCCAGTGTGGGCCTTGCAGCGACAGGCCCAGGACAGCAAGCTGCAACAGGCCACAGGGACCCCATAACCACAGGGCATCAGGCCACAGTAGGCCTGAACCCCAAAGCCACTCCTTGCATATGAGCAATCCAGCACGGGGTGAGGTCCAATGAGACCAGGCCCAACCACTCTTTCAGGAGCACCCTGAAGCTGGCACTACAGATTGACAACTACAGGCCCCAGTTTGTATTGTGAACAAACTGGCATTGGTCTAAATGGAAGGCCTTGCACTGAGGCCATGGTTGGGGCTGCCGCTCAATGTTATTGGATACAGGCGTGGTCATGTCTTTATTACATAATGATGATCCAGCAAACTCTCCTTGGTCTACCTGATGGTGGACCAACACTTCTGGTGTGGATAACACAAAACTGTCCATGTATCGCTCTGTGGTCCTATCAGTGACTATAGGCAACCTGAAGGTCTACCATACCTTCCAGCTATGGTACTAAAGGACCACCCCAGCATCATGAGAATTGACTTTCTTGCACCATACGGCTGTGTGGTGGACCTAGCTAACATGCTATTGATCCAAATCAGAGGACAATACCATACTGTCATGATTTTGGATTCACACGTGGTTGTAGCCATAACCACCAATGACAAGGAATATGATGTCATAGCACTATTCTGAAACCATGAGTTTTTCAAGACACTCCTCCCCATCCTGCAGAAACATCTGGATGCCTTTGCCACAAACAAGTATGACTGTGATAGGATGCACACTGTCATCAAGATTCCAGACCTAGCCCATAAAAGGCAAAGGCAGTACCCTTTTCCTGCTAAGGCCTTACCATCACTCAGAGAAACTATCCAGTCACTCCTAAAACAAGGTGTGATCAGGACTTGTGTATCTACTGCCAATTCACCTATCTGGTCTGTGAAAAAAACATAGGAACTTGGAGACTCACAATTGACTATAGGAAACTTAACCAAGTTACTCCTAGCTGCTCACCTAAAGTAGCCTCAGCACCTGACATGCTCAAATTGCTGACCACTGATCACAAGTGGTTCAGCCTCCAACATCTTCAACAGTTTCTGGTCTCTGCCACTGACACTAAGAGCCAATACAAATTTGCCTTCACCTTGAAGGTAGGCAGTACACATGGACCTGTTTGCCCCAGGGATTTCACAGTAGCCCTCCCTTTTCCATCTACACATGATGGGCGCCCTGGAAAGTTTCTCTGCCACACAATTTATCTTGCAGTATGTGGATGACCTCTTGCTGGCAACTGCCACCCAAGTGCAACACTTTGACCTCTTGGATGAACTACTGATCCTCCTAAAGAAGACAATCCTTTAATTGAAACCTGCAAAGGCACAACTTTGCCAAACAGAAGTCATCTTCCTTGGCCTACACATAACTGGCAAGGGCAGAAGCCCAGCCTGGAAAAAGACCCAAGGCCTACAAGATTTGCCATTCCCAACCAGTGTGGCAACACTCAGACATTTCCTGGGAATGGTCAACTATTCCAGGGACTTTATTTGTGACTTTGCACAAAAGGCTTCCCCTCTGTATGAGCTTCTGAAAAAGGACATCCCATGGACTTGGGGCCCCATACACACTCAGGCTGTGACATCACTGAAACAGACCTTGGCCTCTGCTCCAGCCTTAGTGAACCCCAATCCAGCACTGCCCTTCCATCTGGAATCAGCCACCTCAGACATTGCTATGTCTGCTTTCCTTGCTTAGAAAGTCAGTGGTACTCCGAGATCTGTTGCATACACATCCCAAATGTTGTCACCAGTGGAACAGAAGTACAGCCTTTGTAAAAGGAACCTTCTGTCCACCTACTGGGCTGTCAAACATTTCCCGTATATCATCGGGTACTCACCTATCATTACCAACACTAATCACACCCCCACAACAATCTTGCTATCAGATAGAATGAAGGATGGCTCAGTATCCAACACCAGACTGACTCACTGGTCACTTCTTCTCCAGGACCATGACATCCAGGTCCACCCTGCCAAAATGCCTTCCATTCTAGCTCATGGACTCCTACACCAAGGAGAACCACATGACTGCACACTAAAACCACCTGATCTGCCTGATCCAGGCCCATTCCTTCCTGCTACTCCCAAGCTCCTCAAGGACACTTCACTGTGTCATGTCTTTCCAGTGGCTCAGTCTCATACTACCAAGGAGAACAGGTAGCTGGACTCGGAGTGCTCACTGTATAGCCCAATGGCAACACTGTTGGGAAATCAAATCTTTGCTGTGTAGCATCATTGCAATATGCAGAAATAGCAGCTGTGGCCTGTGCCCTCAAGTTCATACAATATGGTACCGAGGACACCATCATTTTTGCAGACTCTAATTGGGTCTGATGCTCCCTCACCGAATTTCTACCATTCTGGCAGAAGAACTCCTTTGCATCTTCTGATGATTTACATTCATGAACTGGCCCAGACCTTTCCAAACAAAATTTTCATCCACAAGATTAAAGCCCATTCCAAATCAGATCCCTACCACTCCTTCAATGACAAAGCTGATACCCTTGTCAATGAAGGTGCTCGGAGAGCACCTAGATGATGGACCATCCAGATGCCCTAGCAGCCATCCACATGCAGCTAGCGGGAAAAAACCTGAATCCTTTTCTCCATTGGACCTATCCACTGCACAACATGCAGACTCTGAACTCAAAGAAGTGTTCAGGTTCTTTGACAAAGGAACTAAACAAGACTTACCTATCCATAGGCCATACAAGAGACATACAGTAGGTTACATTTGTCACCAGATGACAAACTGATCTGGTATCAACCAGAAGACTCACCCACAAATTGTGGGTAGTCCCCAAGCACTAAGATCTGAATTTCTCCACCAGGTACATGACACCCCTACTGGTGGACATCAGGAGTTGAGAACATACTCAAAGACTCAAGACTGTTGGTTGGTGGCCTGCATCACCAAAGATGTCAGCCACTACATTGACAATTGCCTGATTTGTGCTCAGAACAACCCAATACCAACCAAACATAATGCCAAGTTATTGCCACAAAGATATTCTTGCCCTTGGCATGCCATACAGATTGATTTTATTGGTCCCTTGACCAATACAAGCAGGAACAACAAGCATGCACTTGTGGTTACTGATCTTTTCTCCAAGTGGGTTTAAGTTTTCCCCACTAAGACTTGGACTGCAAAAGCTACTACTAAAACCCTGTTGGAATAGATTTTCTGCAGGTGGGGTCTATCTCTGAAGGTAGACTCTGGCAAAGGAACCAGCTGTACAAGTGAGTTGATGAAAGAATCCCTTGAACTTCTAAGGGTACACCAGAAGTTCCACATACCTTACCATCCCCAATCTTCAGGTCAAGTAGAAAGTGTCAACAGACTGATTAAGCAAATGCTTTCCAAATTCATTGAAGACAATCCCAAGGATTGGGATTCCCTGCTGCCTTTACTCCTTATGGCAATCAGGGGTACTCCTTCAACCACCACCCAGTTGACACCCTTTGAGGTAATGACTGGTAGAGTTTGAGATTACCTGAACATCTGTTGTTTGACCTGAACACCCCACTACAGAGAGTGTCTGTAGATAAGTATGTATCCAAACGGAAAGAAGATCTGGTTAAGACCCATTCGTATGCAGCTCACTGCATGGGCAAGGCCCGGCAACAGTCCAAAATCCAGTTCAACAAACATACACAAGAAGTGGACTGGCAAGTTGGACACCAGGTAATGGTACTCAGAATTCCTCACCCTACACATGCCTTCTCCAATAAATGGGAAGGACCCTACCCTATTGTCAACAAACTCAGTCCCGCAGTCTATCAAGTTAGGCTTCTGCAAAACAAGAAACTTACTGACAAATGGTTGCATGCAAACCAATTAAAGCTTTATAAAGGAGTATAATTACTTTTCCTAACCCCATTGGGCAGAATTGTATCAACAGACTACTGATTTTTCAATTTTCCTTACAGGTATTCTGGCAAGATGGCTATCTTGCATTTGATTCTCCTCATTTTAGGAGCTCTCCACTACATCCAAGGCACGGTAGATTGCATCCTTCCACATCTAGACCATCCTCCTACTACAACCCAGGAACGAGTTTCAATTATAGTCCCAAACAAATTGATCACTGTACAGGAAGGTAAAGACGCCTACCTCACTGCCTCAGTTGTAGCCCCTGATAAATCTACCCTACAAATTGAATGACAAACAAATTTTCATGGACAAGCTCTCCCTGTTGCCTGCCTATCCAAAGGAACTTTCTATGGTTGGCCAAATGCCAGGATTTCCCCAAATGGTACTTTATTTCTTCAGCAACTCAGTCAGAGACATTCAGGTTTATATAATCTTATATAATATAGTTTATTGCTCTAATTGACCCTGCCTATTGTGGAGAGGTTCTCCAAAGACTCCACAAAGCAATACTGTGCACTCAATTCTATGGCCTCAGCTGCCATTTATTTATCTTTTTTAAAGATTTTGTTATCATACAAGTATTTTTAATTTCCTGTTTGATAATTATGCTCTGCTGCCTAAGGCGTACTCTCAAACAACATCGACAGCAGCTTGAATTCCTTTAGAAGGCTCATGCATCAGGTCTGTAAATGACAGTTGTTCTACACTTTCCCATAGTGTTGTTACCATTTCAGTAAGGCAACAGGGGGTTGTTATGCGAGGTCCCTGCACCCTAAGTGACATCCTACTGTACATCTTGGACAACTCTTATGTTACACATATTATGCACATATTATACTAACACATAGGGCACAGGCATCTACCATATAAGAGTAGATGTCAGGATATGTAATAATTGTAATTCACTTTACTTTCTCTAATGCATGGAAACTGCATGTAGTAATCGGAGACATTTATGTCTTTGTCATCTTCTGATCTTTTAGTCAGCATTGACACCTTTTGCATTTATGTATAATCACTCCACATCCTGTATTTTTAATGTAACATCTGTATCTTCTTTGTTCTAAGAAATGATGATCTTAGCAAAATTGTATAATGTTATCTGCAGCTGTGGAGCCACCTTATTTTTAGCCAAAAAGGCTCATCGCCTGTAACTGGAAATGTTTCTATCTCTTCATAACCATAGTAATTATCATAGTATATAATGTAATGCATTACGTTTTCCCTCGGAGGCCTTCTTCACTCCTTGGGGTATAGGGAAATGTAAGCTCTGACTCCAGATTCCTTATGGTAAGAACTGCTTAGGAAACTGTGATATCCTTTTGTAGTGATATGCAACTTGTCTATGACTTCTTTGCATCTCTAATTATTGCCAAGAACCTGATCAAGGTTAAACAGCCTAACAATGGGCAAAACCAAATTTTGACAACTTATCATGCTCACTCTTAGAAAGATGAGTTTCTTGAAAGAGAATAAAATTGGACCCCAATTTTTAAAGAGTGGAAAGAATCTTGCTTCTTTTAACTGGATTAGTGAGACCATGAACATTATATGACAAAATGGAAGAATTAACTTGAGCCATAGTTTAATAAGAAAAACATCTTAATAGTTCTCCAAATTCCCATGACCCTCACCAGAATGCTGTAGAGTAACTCATAATAAACCCAGACTAGGGGGGAAACAACAGCAACCATTCCATTGTAAACAGTAACAACTGTAAATGCCCAAACAACTAATAACAAACAAACTATATTACAGATCCAAGTGAGATAGATAGATAGATAGATAGATAGATAGATAGATAGATAGATAGATAGATAGATAGATAGATAGATAGATAAAATGTTTTATTTTTATACAGGATAAATACATGCCATAAGGGAATACACCCTGGCCCAGATATTCAAAAGGGTTGCGCATGGCACAACAGTGTTGTGCCATGTGCAACCCACTAATGTGCCCTGGCATGATATTCAAAAGGAAAAAGTGCACGGCACAAATCCTGATGCGCCAGAGCGCATCAGTAATGTATGCATGCACAGGTAGGGGGGGCGTGACCATGCATAACCTGCACAGCCCGATATTCAGCCTGGGATGTGCAGAGTCATGCATGCACACCCCTACCTGTGCCAGACACAAAGTTACACCCCCAAAAGAACAGCTGATGGCCACCCACAGGTGAGCTGCACGCGTGCAGGGCACAACACAGCAGCTGCCACCTGTGGGTGGCCACCCGAGTTCTGGCTGCACCTGGCAGCACCCCCCATGCCCGATCACAGGCATCTGTATAAAAAAAATCCATCGTCCAATATCTCTGGTGGTCCAGTGGACTGCTTTCTGCCTGATCGCAGGCATTTGTAAAGAAAATCCATCGTCCAATATCCCTGGTGGTCCAGTGGACCACTTTCTGCCCGATCACGGGCATTTGTCAAGAAAAATAAGCCAATGTCCTGGTGGTCTGGTGGAACCCCTCCCACCCACCCTGGCCACCGCCCTCCCCGGTCAGCGGCGGGTGGCAACACCTCACCCGCCTGCCTCCCGCCACCCACCAACTGACACCTCAGTAGGACTGCCACGCCCAGTGGGTTCTGGCGTGAGCCAATGGGTGTCCCAACCCTCTAAATACTACACATTCCAGATATGTGGGCATAGATCATTCACACATATCTGGAATAATGTAATGCAATAAACTGCGCCAGTTGGCTCATGTTGATCGGACTCAATAAGCGTCTGTCTGAATATCAGTTGGTGAAATATTGAAATAACCAGGAGGGTGAAAGATACTACTACCCTATTCAACTGACTGGGCAAAACAGTGGGGCTCAGACAGTGGTGGGGAGGACTCACCTGGGCTCTCCAGGTAATGAAGCAGCCCTGACATCTCCCAATCGAATGGCAGTCCACTGGACCACCAGGGTATTGAATGATGGATTTCTTTAAGCCCTGTGATGAACAATAATCACTGGACCACCAGGGATATTGTACATGGATTTTCTTTACAAATGCCTGTGATCGGGCAGAAAGCGTCCACTAGACCACCAGGGATATGGACATGTTCTTTTTTATACAGATGCCCGCGATCGGGCTGCAGAGGGAGCTGTCCTCGGACGGCTGCTGCTCACAAGGCGCCAGGTGCAAGTCATCGGGACGTGCACCTGCATGCAAATGGTGCCATAATGACATGAAAATGGCCCCATGTGCACCTACATACATCATGGCCCCATTTGTCAGGTTTGAATATACGCCAGTTGCTGTGCATGGCGCGAAATGGAACTTATGCTAGATCTCCATGCTCCCTCTGGCCATTGCACTGGCACATTGCCACTGTACCATGCACACTAGAGGTGGCCAGGGTGCGATATTCAAAGCTGCTGAGCCATGGTGCAGCTCATTGAATATCACCCAGTCCACACCCCTGCGCAGCCAAGTTGAGTTGCCCCCAAGCTTGTGCTACAGCCTGGCACAGTTTGAATATCTTGGCCCCTGTTTACAAGACCGCCCTGTATCTGATGTTTCAGTATATAAGAAATGTATAAATTACATTTTGAGTTACAATAACAAACAATACAAGTCATAAAACATCTCATTCATTGCAAGTACAGAAGTACTTGTCAAGACATAAAAGATCAACAATTACACACCATAGGAAACATGAACTTTAGTTCAATATTAAACTTTATATGTGATGTTGTCGTTCTTATTAAATGATGAAGCATATGCCAGTATTTAGCAGCTTGATAATTTAGTTTTTTTTCTCCTTGCTTAGTTCTACAAACATTCAGTTATCTTGTTTTCATGCACATATCTTATTAAAGTTCAGGTTGACACTTCCTTCCTTGCCTTACTAGTTACTGTAATATAATGTGCAGGGTATTTTATAAAAAAACGTATGCAATAATTGTAACCACCTCACACTGTTTCTGGATTCCATGGTTTGCCAGCCTAATTCTTTCAACATGATACAATGGTATGTATTAAAATTACAACCTAATATAAATTGAGCAAGTCTAAACTGGACTTTATCTATCTTGTCCAGCATACATTTTAGTGCAACCCTGTAAATAGCAGCTTCCATTTTCTATAGCGGGTAGGACTATCTGTTCATTATTGTTTTCCTAGTTTTTCTATCTAGGCACCTCATGGCACATCTCAGTGCTCCTATTTTCATGCCTACACCACTAAGAATCTGAATGATATGTTTGACAAAATTTAACTCTGCATCAAATATCAATCCTAGGTAGTGATATTCAGTCACCTGTTCAATGACTGTGTTATTAGGAGAAAATAAGTTTAACATAGGTTTTTTTCTTTGATCCAAAAGGACTTTAGTTTTCTTTATGTTCATAACACGCCTCGACCTGGTGAACCACTCCCCAACACTAGTAAAGTCCTTCTGTTATCTAGTTTCTAGGTCCAAGGTGTCCACTCCAATAGTAACCAGTGCCATATCATCATCATAAAGTCTTATGTTTGAAAATTTGACTACTTGGGGTAGATCATTATTGAACATTAGAAACAACAGGGGCCTCAGTATGGACCTTGTGGGACCCCTCGACTAATCTGATTACTACCAGAGACTGGGATACGATACCCTCTGTGATCATCCAGTCAAATAAGATTTGATCCAATCCCAGGGCCTTCAGTAATACCCATCACCATAATTGGTAGTAGTGTAGGAACAAAACCCTTGATGGAAAAATTATTTTATTTTTATTATCCCTGATTTTTAATTATTATTTTAAGTGATTTTAGATGGGATTAATTATGGGAAGTTTTACTATAATGTCTGGTTAAGATTACTGTTTGCATGAATTCCTAAAAGCACAAAAAGTGGTAATTAAATCTTAAAAACAGTTTTGTCTTTATGCTTAAAGAAGAAAATCTCTCTCTCTGCCATCACTTTGCCCATATATGGCAGATGAGTTTCTTGCCTAAAACTAAGAGAAACTTTAGTTTGTTTTTAAACCATGATATTAGTTAGCACTTTTCTAAGTTGAGCCAGAGCTTCAATCAGATAAAGTCATGTAGTGTGATGTTTTCTGAGAGGCCCTCAAATTCCAAAAATTCCTAGGCTTCCAATGGTGGGTGTCCTGGGCTACAATCAGATATGAGATGATTCACCTGGAGACAGAAAAGGGAGGTGTGTTCAGGAAAGTGGTTCTGTTTATCTTCTGTTTTAACTGTGATATTTGAATAGTTTGTGCTTTAAATTAGTACTGTGAGTTACAACTGTTTAAATTAGTACTGTGAGTTACAACTGTTACTTGGGATGTGATATTGTAACTGTTGGTGGCTTGTGTGCTGGTTGTGGGAACAGTTGTTGGCAGTGGTAAAGCCCTCCCATACACCCTGTGTTGCAGGCTTTCTTAAATACTGAAAAACACTGGTGGTTGGGCCTGAAGGCAGTGAGGGAGGAGCTTTTGGAGATACAAACTGCCCATACGAACTACTTCTTAAAGCTAATAGTCAGGTGGTAAAAGTTCAGACACAGGGGTGTAGGTGGGTGGAGATAAAAAGGTTTACAAAGCCCACAGGGTCTGTTGCAATGATTGTTATGATATGAAAGCTAACCTTGTTATGTTATGTCATATTTGGATTTAATATATACTAAGGTGGGAATGTATTACTAAGCTACAAATCTAGCACACTCAGGGCTGTGATAAGTATTTAGGGTTCATAAGAGCTGTAATACACTGAGGGGATTGTACTGATATGTTACTGTAGTAAAGTAGTACACTGAAGGGATTGTATTAATGTGTTACTAAGTAAATGCCATCAAATGTGGACCAAGGGGTTAAAGGACTGATATTGGACTAGTAATGGAGCATATAAGTACAAGAGTAAGGACTGGGGGACAGTTGTGGGGATACACTTGAGCAAAATGCAAATAATGGGGCATAGATGCAAAGAGCTGCATGTGAGGGGTAGTGGAAGCAGACAGATATGGATAAGAGTGGGTGGAGACTGCAGAAAAGAGGGTGGAATGATGGGCACCATGGAGGGAGAGCAACAGGCACAGGGAGGATAGTGAGTTGCAATGGATGTGGGGTGGCTGTTTGAATGAATTTATTATGGAAACTGGGAGGCTGTCCAATTTGCTACAGGCTAAGGAAATTGGAGGATGAAGTAATGGGGTTATGGAGGGAACTAAGGAGAGGGAGGTAGGGAGGGAGGAGCTGAGGCAGGAGTGACCCCACTAAGGAGGGCAGGAGATGCAGAGAGGGAACTGCAGAGCTAAAGATGGGGACATAAGGAAGAATGGGGAATGTGGGTGGAGGTGCAGTAGGAGGAGGGAGGGATCAGGGAAGGAGGCGATGGGCACCATTGTGGGGTTATCAAACAATATGTTTGCAGTGTTGGCAGAGGAAGGGAGGTATCAGAGCTGCAAGAGGGAGAGGAGAGGGAATGTCCAAGAGGCAGGATTTACAATGGGAAACAGAGATGGGAGGAAGGGCAGGGTAGAGAGGAGAGCAGTAACAGGAGGGAGGCAGAGGGAATGATGCAAAGAGCACAAAGGTGCAGATGAGGGATGTAAGGAGGGAGGCAGCGAGGTTCTGGGGAGTGGACAGGGATCACAGTGGAAGGTGGAGTCAGGATCAGAATGATGGGGTGTTGGTGCTGGGGACTCCATATTGAAGGGATAAGATGGGGATAAAGGGGAAAGCAAGTTAATCTGGGTCGAGGCAATTCTGGGGTTGACCGCAGACAGGGCAGGGCAGGCACTTCTCAAATGCAAAAGCAGAGGTAGGATGAAACCACACATGGTGGTGCATGTGGGAACAAATGACTTGGCTGGGGAAACAGTGGCGGTGGCAAAGGGGAGGTTCGAGGAATTGGGTAGGCAGTGTAAGGAGGTGGGAGTATCGGTGGCATTCTCTGAGGTGCTACTGGTACCACATGCAAGTACAGGGAGAAAAAAAGGATAGAGGAGTTCAATGGGTGGCTGAGGGACTGGTGCTGAACCAGGAAATATGGACTGGTGTCAGACTGGGGTAGGACCTGGGACAACAGCGACCTATATGCAGGGGACAGGTTACGTTTGAGCAAAGAGGGGAAGAGTGTACTCAAACAGGGATTGAAGGGGTATATTTCAACAAGGGTGTATTTAAACTAGGAAGGGGGTGATGAGGGGACTATTGTTAGAAACAATGCCCGGAAAGGGGAGCATAGGGTGCTCACTCTCCCTAGTTAGAGGTGAAAGCAGTGAGGAGGGGGCACAGAGAGGACTAAAGAGGGGGAAGAGGAATGATAAGTTTGGGGAGGCAACAGGCTGGAAGGTGGTCTCACTGAACACATGAAGCCTAAGGTACAGAACTGCAGAGTTACAGGCTCTCTTAGTGGTGGAATTGGTGGACACAGCAGCCATCACAGAAACATGGGCCACCTAGTACCAGAAATGGGATATGTGATCCCAGGGTACAGGCTATTCAAAAGGATAGAGACCAAGGGAAATAGGGAAGGGGTGGTGATCTATGTGAGGAGGATTAAGTGCATAAGGAGGAAGGGAGAAGGGAGCACAGAAGCTCTGTGGATGCAGTTCCATGTGAGAAATAGGACACTGAGGACAGGGTAGTGTACAGGCCACTATCACAGGGTTCTAACCTGGACTGGGAACTGGCAGATCAAATTTGAAGTGCAAGCAGGAAGGAAGTACAGTGGTGGGGTTTCAACCTACTGGGGGTGGATTGGAGCACACCTGCCACCATGAGTGCAAGAGAGGGGATCCTGTTGGAAGCTTTTTAGGACAGCTTCTTGACACAACTGGTACAGGGCCCAACACAGCCGTAAAGAACTTTGGACCTTGTACTGGATAATGGGGAAGCTGTAAGGAACCTAGAAGTGGGAGAACTGCTTTCTGGGAGTGACCACTACTCAGTGTGGTTCATGCTAAACATGGGGAGGGAGACAGAGGGCATGGGTACAAGGGTGGTTGAGTTTAGGGGGTAGATTTTAGGATGATGGGGGAAATTCTGAGCAAGCACCCAACAACACATGGATGCAGATCAGAAATGGAATATAATAAGGGGAGGGCTGGCGGAGGCAACAGAGACCTATACCAGGAAAAAAAAAACAAGAAGTGCAGGGCAAAGATACCCAGTTGGCTGTCACCGGAGGTCAGTGAAAGGGTGAGGGCCAAGAGGGTGGCATTTCGGAAGTACAGGAAAATGGGAAGGGGAGAAGATAAAGCCTACCAGGTCAATATGTCATATGCTTAATGGTATACCATCACGCAGCAACTCTGACACCACAAAGACCATCACAGAGAGAGAATCAGGCATAACCCGCGGGTCACTGTGATGGTCTGTGCAGTGACTGAGACTGCCTCACTGGGTGGCTCGCCCCCCCAGTCCAACTCTGACTCAGAGTTGGAATCCTAGAGACTGGGGGGTGTGGGGGTTTGGGGGCACAGCCCTCCGATGGAGACACGGAGGCATCCTCAACACCGCAATGCCGACAGTCGGCACTGCGGCTGTCACTGTCGGGGATGTCTCCATGATACTTGTCTCTGTGGCATGGTAAAACCATGCTTAATAGTGTACAACATTAGCGCTAACCTGGAATAGTGCTGTAGAAATGAGTGAGAGGTGCAAAAATGTGAATACTGCTGTATGCGGAATTGCACCCTCTCACTATCCCAGGCAGAGGATAAGACCTCTGCTGGGATGAGGTTCCACTGAGCAGCTGCCATGGCTTGATGGAGTAAGCCACTGGCAGCAAGGAACCCAAGCACTGTGTTTGGGTCCAGATTTGATTTTCGGTCCCAGACGCAAGGGAATTTTTATTTTTCACACTTTTGTGTGATTTCAGAGTTAACCCCCAGAGTTGAAAATCTTTATTGGTGGGTTGAGGGCACAGCCCTGCAATGGGATGCAGGGCAGAAACCCCTGCAAAAAAAAATTATTATACCACATGTATGGAATCACGCTGTATTGGCCTAACAATTTTTGCATGTGACGCAATGTCTTGCGTATTAGTGACCATGCCAATATAAAAGATGTATACAGGAAAAGTATAGAGGTCACCAGACTGGTCAGGGGCCAAAGCATCTAGGAGTTGAGACTGGCACAGGGGATCAAAAGAAGAGAAAAAGACTTCTTCCATTACATATAGGCAAGAAAAGCAGAAGCAAAGACCAACTTGTGAGGATCAAGAAAATGGGGCTGGTGGAGAAGGGGCACAGCAGGCAGAGGCACTGAACAAGTACTTCTGCTCTGTGTTCACATAGGAGGGCAAATACCTCAGGCAAGTGGAGGGTGGGTAAGGGGGGAGAGGACAACAGAGGTAGGGATTACAGAGGGCAGGGTGCTGGAGGGGTTGAGGGCATTAAGAGTGGACGAAGCACCTGGGCCAGATGGTATTCACTCAAGAGTACTGAGGGAGCTGGCAGAGGTCCTTGTGGAGCCACTGGCAGACCTGTTCAATACCTGCCCTGGACACAGAATGTGTGCCACAGGACTGGAGGATGGCCCATATGGTGCCCATCCATAAAGGTGGGCCAAAGGATGAACCAGGGAACTACAGGCCAGTGAGCCTCTCCTCGATCGTGAACAAACTCATGGAGACCATCCTAAAGGAGAAGCTTGTGAGCTTCTTGGAGGCAAACAGTATCCAGGATGACCAGCAGCATGGGTTTGTCGTGGGCAGATCCTGCCAGACAAACCTGGTAGAGTTCTATGACTGGGTGACCTGGGAACTGGACAAGGGCCATGCTGTGGACATCCTGTACTTGGACTTCAGTAAGGCCTTTGATTCAGTGCTGCATAGGAGATTGGGGGGATGCTGGAATATGGGGGGGGGACAGGACCAAAAATGGTGACCTGGATCAGAAACTGGCTGAGGGGAGACAGCAAAGGGTGGTGGTGGGGGAGAGCTCTCTTCACTGAGAGTGGTGATGAGTAGGGTGCCACAGGGATCTGTGCTGGGACCAGTACTGTTCGGATTTTCATTGTAGATATCTTGAATGGGATCCGGAGCAAAATCAGTCTGTTCACAGACGATACAAAAGTGGAGCTGTGGTAGATGACACAGAGGGGGGAAGGGGTTACAGGAGGATCTGAATAAGCTGCAGGAGTGGGCAGATAAATGGCAGCTGGAGTTCAATGCCAAGAAGTGCAAGGTTTTGCACTTTGGAGCCCAGAACCAGGGGAAGGATTATCACTTAAATGGGGTTCAGTTGGATTGCTCCACAGAAGAGAAGGACCTAGGGGTGATCATAACAGGGAGCATGAACAACTCTGTTCAATGTAGAAGGCCGATGGCAAAAACCAACAAAATGATGGGGTGTATAGCTAGAGGGATCTAGAAGTAGAGAAGTTATCCTGCCCTTGTATAGGTCACTAGTCAGGCCCCACCTGGAGTACTGCATGCAGTACTGGCACTCGTTCCTGAAGAAGAACATCAATTTGTTGGAGGGGGTACAGCGTAGAGCTACAAAGATGATCCAGGGATTGGAGGGTAAGCCATACGAGGAAAGGCTGGGGGAGTTGAATATGTACTCTCTTGAAGAGAGGAGGGACAGGGGAGATATGATTCAGACCTTTAAGTACCTGAAGAGAATAAACAAGACTAATACAGAGAAGATTTTCCAGAGGAGAAAGGGAAGGGACACAAGAGGACACCAACTGAGATTGGAGGGGGGTAGATTCAGAAGAGCGATGCAGAGACATTTTTTTCACAGAAAGAGTGGTGGACAAGTGGAACTCCTTGCCAGGTGAGGTAGAGTTCTGCAAGATGGTAGACAACTTCAAGTGGGATGGGATAGGGGAAGGGGTAATAGGATGGGGAAGGGAGGGTCAGCAGCATTATAAGGTGCTAGCTGCGCACATGAGCAAACCCGATAGACCGTGAGGCCTGTTTCTGCTGGTATTTTCATATGTTCGTATGTGACTGGTACAGTCTTATGTGAGCTTAAGAAAAAAAAAAGCTGTGGTTTAGGAAATCCAGTTTAAAATCTCCATAGAGTTTGTATCAGAATAACAAGTTTTATTTATATCTTAACAATGCAGTGTACTGCTGCTATGAAAATGTGACAGTTAATAGACACTAGTATGAGTAATAAAAAAAATGAATATCATAAGTGCAGGATCAAGGGTTATGTATAAGAATTTTTATAATAACCTTCTTTTATTGATAAATAGACAAATCTAGTCTCTCGTGATAACTGACATCCTAAGGAGTCTGAAAATATAACTAAATGCGTATATAGCTTGTTGCTGTGCAGTAAAAGGTCATCTAAAAGTCTGGTAAAAACAGTTAAGATTTATTGCTTCTAGACAAGGCAAAGAACTTCCAGTAGCATAGCAAATTCCCAGAGGGCCTTGGTGCAAGGGTATGTTATAGGGCCCCCCTGGTTTTGAATAGACATCAAAATTATGATTTGGGCCCCTCAAACCTCATGGGTCTGGGTGTGGCTGCACTCCCTGCACCTTTGTAGCTACACCCCTGAGAACTTCATGTGTTTCTACAAAGAACTACTACTTAAAAGCTTTGATAATGGATTTTCTTATAAATCTTATATTATTCTGTAGCTTAGAATATTTAGAGATAAACTATCACCTTATTTTATGAAGTTTTATTAGAATTATGAAGTTACTGGATTTACTGGATTATATGGGACAAAAGAAGACCCAAGGACCATCGATTGTCCCCTCACTAGTGGATCATTTTGTTTTGTGTGAATTTATCCATATGTCAAGCTTTGATTTAAAGGTGTCAAAATTTGTTAGGTTAATTACTTCTTGTGGTAATGAATTCCATTGCTTGGATGCTCTTATACAGAAATAATTGTCGCACTTGTTGGTGTTTGCCAATTCAACTAAAAGCTGTTTATTATAAAGTCTACCTACCTAAGTTATAACCTTTAATAGTCAAACTTGAAAAATATTAGTCCTATGAATGTGGAAGACATATTAAAATGGTCCATTTGATGAGAGAAGTTCAGCTATGTAAGTTTAAAAGTTATACTATTTTGCATTACGAAGTCATGTGAGAAAAATAGTTTTGAGAATAAAATGAGTTTGGAGACAATGGGCAGTCCTTGAAGAGGCATGGTCATTGTCACCATTTGTCATCTGCAGGGAGTCACAAACCCTGCCCCCTTGGTGACTCAGACCAATCAAAATCTGGTGATGACATCACCCGGAGCAGATTCATATTAGTGAATTCTGCTAGCCCCACCTCAGTCTTGGCCGAAACACTATGCAGTAAAGAGCTCAGGTAGTCAATTGAAAACCTTGAAGGGAACTGTCATCATCAGTGTTTCTTAATGTCTCAAAGTCCATACAAAGCTAATTTGAGTGAGCCATTGTATTTGTGTGTGAGACTTTGCAGTCCAGAGTTATTCATATGTAAATCAACCTGTAATTAAGGGCTGGGGCAGCCATGTGTTTTAAGCTCCTGACAGGAAATGATGTCATCGAGGAACTTGGCCTCCATTTACTGTAGGTTAACAGGAAATCATCTGTTTTAAGGTGTTATTACAACACTTTCTACATTTATAATAATTGTTTTGTATGTGCATTGAAACTAGTGAGTTATCACCTTTACATTTCCAACTGTTAGTAAAATAATCCATCTTTAGCATTGCTTTAACCTGTAGGCTATACTGCCAGCTGATCATTAAAAACTACACATCTCAAGGCTGACTCTGTGGTGTCAACAGGTATTGGGGCACCATACTGTATCAGGATGTCTAAACCCTCGTTATGTTCATCTCAGTACATATTTCTGGGGCTGCCATAGCACCGACTTCTGTCTTATTCTATTCTCTCTCTTACAATTTCAGATGTGAGCTCAGGCCTACAAGATGCAAATGTGGCTACATACCTACTGGCCTGGCATCATGGGGCCAGCCTTGAAATGTGTCGTTTTTCATTAACAGCTGGAAGCATAGCCTAGAGGTTAAAGCAGAGAGCTATGAACAAGCTTTTTTCATCCAGCAGAATGGGGTTTGATTCCAACATGCTCTACTTGTATATTGTGTGACCAGAACAAGTCACGTATTCTCCATGTGGTCCCAAAACACACCCAGAAACAAACTGTACTGTAGTTGTGTGCCTTTCCCAGACAAAGACAGTGAAAACAATCTGAGCATGTTGACTTGAAAAGAAAAATATTAGGACACCATTAATTGTTTATTAATTGCAAAAATACATAGATGGACAACTTTGTTAAAACATGCATAACCTGAAATGCATTATTAAAAGAGTATTTTACTTTTCTTGATGAAGTTAAAATTATAACAGTTTCTTACTGAAATTCTTTGGATGGAATGGGATTTTCTACCATAAAGGAAACAAATGAATCTGGTTGATCCTGCCACTTACGCCCTTCAATTGTATCTTACACGCTGCAGCTCTGCCAATGGACTGTAACTTTCCAGAATGCCATTCCCATTGTAATGTAAAAAAAGAAAGAAAAAAAGGGTGTGTGTGTGAAGTGTGTGTGTGTGTGTGTGTGTGTGTCTATCTCTGAGAGAAGTGCTGCACTAACTGTACTGTGCTGAAAAGAAAAAAAAATATCACCATTAATTAAATAAAATAATATGTGGGTGGGTGTAAAAAACAGAATTTGGCACACACCCTTGGTGTGGGATGTTTTTATAAACCCCTTGGACTGTGCCCTTGGGGTTAATGTAACATCCCATACTCTGTGTGTGTGTGTGTGTGTGTGTGTGTGTGTGTGTGTGTGTGTGTGTATAAATTCTGGTTTCACACACCCACCCATATATTATTCTGTACTTTAATAATGCAGTTCTGATTATGCATGTTTTAACAATGTTGTCCATCTATGTGTGTGTGTGTGTGTGTGTGCGTGTGTGTATGTGTATAAAATTCTGGTTTCACACACCCACCCATATATTATTCTTGTACTTAATAATGCAGTTCTGATTATGCATGTTTTAACAATGTTGTCCATCTATGTGTTTTGCAATTAATAAACTATTAATGGTGTCCCTTTTTTCTTTTCAAGTCAAATCTGGATAGAAAGAGCATAATATTTTCAGAATCATAACACGTTCAGATAGTTTTTACTGTCTCTGTCAAGGAAAGGGACACAACTACAGTTTATTTCTGGGTGTGTTTTGGACCACAGGGAGGTTAAGTGACTTGTTCTGGTCACACAATATACAAGAAGAGCATGTTGGAATAAAAACCCAATCTGCTGGATAAAAGAAGCTTGTTCACAACTCTTAGTTTTAACCTCAAGGCTGTACTGCCAGTTGTAAATCAAAAACTACTCTTTTCAAGGCTGGCCCCAGGATGCCAGGCCAGTAGGTAAGTAGCAACATTTGCATCTTGTAGACCTAAGTTCACACCCAAAATTGTAAGAGAAAAAGCTTTAAGAGTGGGAATGGAATAAGACAGAAGTCGGTGCTGTGGCAGCCCCAGAAATCTGTACTGACATGAACACAGCCAAGGTTTAGAAATCCTGATATGGGGCCCAAATACCTGTTTGACACCACAGAGCCAGCCTTGAGATATGTAGTTTTAATGATCAGCTGGCAGTATAGCCTAGAGGTTAAAGCAGTCCTAAAGATATATTATTACTACTAACAGTCTGAAATATAAAGGTGATAACTTACTTGTTTCAATGCACATACAAAATAATTATAATTGTAGAAAGTGTTGTTATAACACCTTAAAACACACTTAATAAAACAGATGATTTCCTATTTAACCTACAGTAAATGGAGGGCCAAGTTCCTCAACAACATCATTTCCTGTCAGGAGCTTAAAACACATGGCTGCCCCAGCCCTTAATTACAGGCTGATTTACATATAAATAACTCTGGAATGCAAAGTTCACACATAAATACAATGGCTCACTCAAATTAGCTTTGTATGGAGTTTCAGACATTAAGAAACACTGTTGATGACAGTTCCCCTTTAATGGTTTCATAACATGCTAGGCCTAAAAGCCTTAGACCATGCCTGAATTTGGAATACTGGTACCAGCCTTGGTTGATCATTGCTGTATCCAGACGGAGGATGCTAGGTAGAAGCTCGAAAGCTATGCAGTGTTGCCACAAGGACCAGGTGCAAAATGTTTTGTTACAAGGACATTCTCACTGGGGTATGAAGCAAGGTCTGTGTTTTATTTATTGAGCATCTGGACTAAAGTGATGTTGCCTGCTAAAGCCTAGAGTCTTAACTTTAAGATTCACAGCCAGAAGCAAGCTGCAGTGTGAAAAGAAGAAGTCTAGCATAGAAGATTTTGGTGCAGATGAATTAAACATGAAGAAGTCAAAATCAAGTTATTAAGACAACTTTGCTATCCACAAGAAAGTTCTTTGGAACAAGTGTTGCAATGGACTGCTAAAATCCGGTAGTCTAATGATTCCTGTTGAATCCTACAAACTGACTTTTGATGAGTGACATCCAAAACTAATGCACAAAGAATCTGAAGTTCAGTTCCTGGGTCCAGGAAAAAGACAAGCTTGACAGAAAGAGACTTTCTTACTCAGAGCCAGATTCAACCAAGATTTCTAAGTTAAGAAAACACTTCTACAACCAGAAATTTAAGTATAATTTTAACTACTTTTACTAATGTTTGACTTGATAATTTTAGTAATTTAAATTGGCTTATCTGGAAATCAACAAGGAACTTACTTTTAATTAGGAACTTAGGGGTATATAGTTTAAAAGGTTTAAATTGAGAAATATTTTGCATGATCTAAAAGTTAAAACTGAGTTTATGAAAGTATAATGCAAAACAGTGGCGTAATGAGTTGTTGCAAATTCTCATGAAAAGAAATAGGTTATGCTAAATACTAGGGTGGGATATTCAAAGCAGTTGCACAATGCACAACAGGGTTGCACCAGTGCAATTGTGACAATGTACCGGAGAGCGACATTCAGTGGCAGCAACTGCGCAGTGCAAATCCCCATGCGCCAAAGCACAATGGTAATGCATGCATGCGCAAGTGCAGGGGACGAAGCCATGAATAAGTGGCACAGTATGATATTCAACAGCAGGCAAATGGTGCAAGCACGGAGCAAAAGGGACTTGCGCGGAGCAAACTTGAGCACATAAAAAGAGGGAGCAAGCAAGGGAAGGAGGCTTGTGCCAGAGGAGAGCTATAGAGAGGGAGAGTGAGTGGGCAGGCTGGACAGCAGAAGGGGTGCAAGACAGAGACAGAGGCAAGCAATGAGTGTCACAGAGTGTGGAACTGGGTGTGTGACAGTGAGTGTGTCTGAGCGAATGTATGTGTGTGCATATGAGGCAGGTGCAGAGGCAACAACCTGAGCGTGTGCCTGAGAAACCCAGCACAGGAGGGGCAGCACAGGTGCCCAGACAGGTGGGAGGCAGAGCTGCAGCCCACAGACCGCCAGCCGGGAACCCCGAACACAGGTATGCACCCAGCGCAGAGCACACTCAGCAGCACACAGCTGGGGTGCCTGAGAGACAACCTCCCGGAGCAGGGCAACACAGGCCATGGCCATTGCCATCTTCAGATGGAGGCAGTAATGAGGGAGTGAGGAGGCAGGAGGCAGAGTAAGCGCGGCCATGGAAGGGCTCATCAGCGGTATACCCGGAACAGGTGGTACTCTGCGCCGCACCACCTTCAAACAGTACAGTGATACAGAGACTGTGGGCTGGTACCGCCTGAACCGGCAATTCTGAGGCAGCTCTGTGAGCTATGCAGTGAGGAGATGCAGGCACCACAAGATGGAGCCACGATCTGTCGGTGCAGATGAAAGTCACAGCTGTCATGTGCCTGCTCACCATGGGTACCTTCCAGAGACCAACAGGGGACACCACAGGCATAACCCAGTTGGCCGCATCATGGCTCCTCACACAATTCCTCAATGCACTGCCGCCACATGCTGTGCAATACATCCATTTCCCCAGCACACAGGCACAGCATACAGCGAACATGCAGGAGTTCCACAGGGTGGCACGTATGCCTGGTGTGCTAGGGGCCATTGACTGCACCCATATTGGCATCCACACACACCACCTGGCCCAGAGGGGGTAGCATAGATCAACAGGAAGGGCTACCCCAGTGTCAACTGCCAGGAGGTGTGTGATGCTAGGGGGTGCATAATTAATGTCTGTGCCACACGCCCCAGTGGAGCACACAATGTCTACATCTGGCACCAGTCGGCACTGTGCCACAGGTTTGAGAGTGGGGACATCCCACAGGCCACCTAGTAGGTGAGTATGCTGTGGAAATGGGCAGCCTGGCACAACAGGGCAGTCAGTGGGGGAAGCTAGGGTAGGTGCACCAGAGGGTGAGGCTGGGAAGGGTGGAGGGATGCAGCAACACAGCCCACCATGCTAACCACACATCTCTACACACAGATGACAGTGGCTACCCACTCCAGCCCTGGCTGCTCACCCCATACCAGTGCCCATCGACCCCAGCACAGGAGCTATACAATGAGGCACACACCAACACACAGAACATCATTGAGCATATGTTGGGGCTGCTGAAGGCACAGTTCCATTGCCTGGACAGGTCTGGTGGTGCCCTACAGTACAGCCTTTCAAAGGCCTGCGGCCTGTTCCTGGCCTGCTGTATACTACACAACATGGCCACTGACATTGGGATAGCTGTCAAGGTCAAAGAGGAGAACAGCAGTGGGGACAACATGGCCACCGGGCCAGATGGTGGTGGGCAGCCCCACCCCCGGGTGAAGGGAACCCTGGCTGAGCAGGATGGCCCAGCAGCACTGGGACACAATCACAGAGGAGCACTATGGAGCACGCTGGTAGGTAAACATGTTCACATGCATGTCCCAGGGACTATGGCACAGCATACAGGCATGCATGGGCCAGCCCTGTGACAGTAATGGCTGGAGGTGGCATGGACAGGCATGGGACTGGATACCATGAGTACACAGCACAGCGCTGCACACCCACCACACCCCCACAAACACACGCACATGCAGACAGGAACCATCATGCCCATGCCCAGAGGCAGGCACCAGGTGTGTCAGACACTGAGCACTGGTGCACAGTTGCAGTCAGTGCTTTGCAGGCATCATCATGCACATGACTCAGTAGCCAGCAGCCGGGCAGGTGTGCACAAGGCCTGTGTGCAGTGTGAACCATGGATGCCACGTCCCTGGAACACACATGTACACGCCACACTAATGTGCACACAGGGCAGCAGAAAGACAGCAGACAGGGAGGTGGGCGGTTCAGGACCGCGCATCGTGCACAGCCACTGCGGACATGTGGACAGCCCCGTCAGGACTGCCCAGCAGACACAGGCTGTGCGATGGCCACAGGGGGTGTCTGTGATGGTCTCCCAGGGGTGTTACTGCAGGAACGTGACTGGGTCCTCGCAGGTGTCTGCAGACTCCCGAACATGCCCACTCCAGGTGTGCCCAGAATGCCCACAGCGGATCCTGGCATTGACATAGTGTGGGTCACTTGACGCCATGACTGAGGGGTGGAGAATGCACTCCTTGGGGTCTGCGGTGGATGGCCATGCACCACAGTGTCCAGTGGTGCTAGGCTGGCCGTGACCACAGCGGTAAGCTGATCCAGGGCTGCGGTTGTGTTCTCCCACATATTAGTGTTCTCGGTTGGGAGCTGTTCAAAGTCCCTGTCATGCTGCACTGTGGCCTGGTGCAGCTCTGTGTGGAGTGCACACACCCCTGCCGTGACCATCACCTGCTGCTCAACGGAGGCCCATAGCAGATGGGTGTGCTCGGCCAAGGAGTCAGTGCCCTAAGGTGCATGGGCATTGTGCGGACTCACATGTGTTGCTTGACCCCGCAGCCCCCGCGCGCAGGTGGGTGCTGCACAGCGGGGCCTTCTTAGGGCTGTTCGTTCAGTGGTGCTCCATCAGCGGGCGCTGCACCCAGCCCTTCTTCAACACCATCCAACTGCTGCTGCTGCCCCTCTGGCCACTGTGCACCGAGCAGCGCCAGTGCAGCTGCACTACCACCGCCACCACCATCAGCCGGCGCCGCGCCGGTGGCACCCATGGTGATGCCGGGGGCCAGTGGGTGGACAACCGCCTCCAAGGCACTGTCTGTGCTGCTGTGGTGGGTGTGTGGTACAGGTGCCTGCCCCACAATGGCAACATCGCTATCCGTAATGATGATCTCGTCAACTTCGGTCCCTGAAACCCGCCCCGATCTGTGTCTTGGAATGCTGGATGCCATGCCTGACATCATGCTGAAACACAGCCAGGGCCTCGACCACGCCACAGGCATCCAGATGGTCAGTGGTGTTGGGTTGCATGTGGTCTAGCCCCCAGACACTGGTGGAGGTGGAAGGATGATCATCCAAGTCCAGGACTGCCTCCAAGGTGGACACCCCCACCTCTGCCGCTGCATGCAGGTGCTCAGGAGCTGAAAGGGAAGACAGTCACATTAGTGCCGCTGGAGTACTCCCCTGCCCCCCTTTCCTGGGTGCTGCCATACCTACCATGCAGTGATGTGCTGCCACCTGTCTGGAAGCTGCCGCCGGGCCCCCTCTTGATGGCGCTGTGCAGCATGGTATCCACCACCAACTCCTCCTGTGGCATCAGCTGTGGCATGTCAGGCTGTCCACTGCCCATGGCAGCACATGCGGCCCCAATTGCTGCCACCTTCTCCTTTATCCACCTCTGGTCTGTGCCGACTTTTTTCTTACACTCCTGCACAGACCTTTGATGGCTGCCCTGCTGATTTATGGCTTGGGCCACACTTTCCCATGCTGTTGCCCGGGCCTGTGGAGTGCCTGTTGAGCCACTCAGTAGAGGCTCCTGGTCCAGGTAAGTCTTGAATAGGGCATCTGTCTCTGCCTTCGTGAAGTTGGGCCTACACCTCAGTGCAGGTCCATGCTCCTCAATCTCCTCTTGTTCCATCATGTTGTGTCCTGTGGGAATAGACATGTGGTCATTAATGGCTATTACCCACACCACCTTCCCAATCCACTGTCCCGAGAGCCCCACAGCATCGCATCTTACATCTGAAGGATGTCCATATCCTGTGCGGTCCCGCGGCATCTTTATAGCTCATTGCATGCAAATGAGGGGTTGCTCAACTGTAATAGGACGCAATTGCCTCCAATGCGCCATAGATATGCTGATTAGCTAATCTGCATATGCCAGCTGAATATCGCGATTTTGTCATTGGGCAATGGATTTGTGCATACTCAAGTCATGGTGCAACATTGTATCATGTGCAGTAGGCTGGCAGTATGCATGCACGTGCTGCCAGGACGTATGCCACTGGCGCACCTACGCACACTGTGCAATATGCGTTACAGTGCTCGGCTGCTATTGGGCATGTGGTGCTCATGTGCTGTATGGCCTATGGCACCCGGGTGCTGGCACCATGTGGCAGATGGCACTCCTGCGCTATGGGTGCCATGGCACCAGAGTGCTATTGGGCCATGTACCATGGTGCAGACATGCCCCTATTGCACCCCATGCGTAGGGGGCCCAATAGCGCAGTCATGCACAGTGCGTGTGCTGATCCTTGACCCCATGGTTACCCTTGGCCCCTCTGGGAGCCCTGCAGTATGTGCCAGTGCTGCATTGGCCATATCGCGCATCTCCATGGCTGTGCAATTGGTGATGGCAGCGCATCTCCGTGCGAGCCGCGCATCCCCAGCACGTGTGGCTCATGTGCTACTGGGCACCATTTTGGATCTATGATTGTGAAATAGCCATGCCATGCTGCAGCAGTGCCAGGGCACCTAACTGGTCCCAAGTGGAACTGGTAAACCTTGTGGCCCTTGTGGAACCACATGCAGGCTGTTTGTTTGGCCAGGTGCCCCTGACTAGGCCACGGACAGAGGTGTGGCAGGAGGTCACTGGTGGGTAGAGATGGGCGAAATGGCCCCAATTCACTCCACAAAGTGATCTGCAGAGTGAAGGTGAATTTGTGGAGTGCTCCGCAATGTGAAGCAGAGTACTTTGCATTATAATGGGTAACGTGAAGTCCATTGAAAACAATGACTTTGCATTACTCCTCCTTCCCAAACCACTACTCCACCAATTCTTAAGGCCTTGTTTTTAAGCTCCAAAGGTGAATTTTGCATTGATTCATGGGATTTCAGGTCACAGGCTCTAGATAGTTGCAGCCTCAGTTTGGGGTAGTGTGTGTAGGAAGCTGTAGGAGACAATCTGCTCCGAGTCTCTGCAATTCAAGCCTACTAAAGCTGTTAAATAAGCCTTTTGAGTCATTTTGTTTGCTGAAACTTTAGTTCATCGATTATAGGAAACCCTCCTGTGCTCATATTATTGAGTGTTTATTGTTTGTGTGGATTTTGAATGTTAATGTACAACATTCAGTCTGTGTACTGAGAGACAGTGGAAGTGTGCTTTGGGGAGTATTTGTGGTGTGATAGATTAACTTGGAGAAAATACAGTGCTTTCTGTTTTGGTGATATTTTTCTTGTATAACTATTAATATACACATAGTAATATTCTCAATAATTCTTGCCATTTTTTGCTGATTGTTGTGGTGCAGCAGTGCATAATTTTAGTTTGTTTAAAATATGTGGCTATATTACTGAAGTTTTCAATTTGCTCGCATTGCTTAGTGTGTGTGTATGTGTGTGACCGTGTCATCAAATCAAACACCTTTATTGTGCCACATAATAATTTCAGCAATGTGAACCTGCTATCCACTGCACCTGTGTGATTTTTGTACTTCTTTGTGGTATCTTTACTAGTACTAATACTAGTGACTGTTACTGCAGCAGTGCAGTACACTGCCCCCCCCCCCGTGGCCTGCCCCAACCGGCAAAGGTATACATTTCCAGATTTGAATTTCTGATGGTGAGCACTGGTTAGGTGTTGTGCCTTTGCATCTGCATCTCTTCAGTGCACAGCGCAATCTTAATCTGTCTGTGCATTTGCATCTCTTTAGGGCCCAATCTCCATCTGTAATTTAAATCACAGTTATTTCTTTGGTTTCCCTTCTGAGTACTGGACAGGTGTGGTGCATAATTCTGCACGAACATTGTACTCATTAAAATGCATTTTTAAGTCAGGGCTATCATCACGAGTCGCTCGTGATAAACATTACGTTCTTCATCATCACGGTCACAAATGCACTCACAAATCACAATTCACGATCACGTCATGAATCACAACACTAATGTTTTGACTAGTTACTTAGAAGTATTGTAAGCATGTTTTGTAGTATGTCTCCAGGCTTCACCACCCTGCCATTGTACTCATTAATGAAGTTTTTTAAGTCGGGGAGTTTGTGCTACAGCTCATCCAGGAAGTACAGCCGTGAGGCATTAGCATTCTCAATACAGTTCCATTTTGGTTATCTCCACACCGTCGACACGAATCACGTTCTTCATCATCACAGTCACAAATCACGATTCACTATCACGTCACTAATCACAACATTCATTTTTTTACTAGTTACTTGGATGGATTGTAAGCATGTTTTGTAGCATCTCTCCAGGCTTCACCATTCCACCATTATACTCATTAATAAGTGTTTTTAAGTTGGGGAGTTTTGTGCTACCGCTCATCGGGGAAGTACAGCCATAGGCATTCGCATTCCTTCCCATACAGCTTGTGAGTTACAGTACTGCAAGAAGTGGTTGGTGAAGTGGCCCCAATTTGCTCCACGAAGTGATTCACTGAGTAACGTGGAATCCATGAAGAACTCCACAATGTGAGGCGGAGTACTTTGCTTCATAATGAGGAATGCGAAGTCCATTGAAACCAATGACTTTGCATTATTCCGCCTTCCCCAAACCACTTTTCTACCAATTTTAAGGAGAAGTACATTGAAATCAATGTAATTCACCTCACTTCACCATGTAATTGAGCTCCAAATGAAATTCTGCAGTTATTCATGGGATTGCAGGTCACATGGGCTCTAGATTGTTCGGCACAGCCTCAGTTCTGGCCTGGGTAGTGTGTGTGCAGTGGTAGCTGGAGACAGTTTGCTCTCAGAGCTCTGTGATTCAAAACCTCTAAAAGCTGTTTAAAATGCCTTTTTGAGTAATATTTTTAGCCCAAAATTTAGTACATCGATTGTAGGAAACCCTTCTGTGCTCATAACATTGAGTGTTTATTGGTGTGTGTGGATTCTGAATGTTAATTTAGAACAGTCAGTCTGTGTACTGTGAAGTGTGCCTTGGGGGAGGGGTGTATTTGTGGTGTAGGTAGATTAACTGGGAGAAAAAGGCAGTCTTTCTGTTTTGGTTATATTTTTTCTTGTATAACTGTTAATGTACACACAATAATATTTTCAGTAATTCTTTACATTTTTTGCTGACTGTTGTGGTGCAGCAGTGTACAATTTGTCTGTTTAAAACATTTGGTTATATTACTAAAGCTTTTCGATTTGCTATCGTTACTTGAGTGTGCATGTGAGTGTGTGTGCGATGCATGCCATTAAATCAGGACACCTTTTATTGTGTTACAGATTAATTGCAGCAGTGTGAACCTGCAGTCCACTGCACCTGCATGAATTTTTTATACTGCTTTGTAGTATCTTTACTGGTAGTGGATTGCTACTGCGTGCACTAATCCCACAACTGGCAAAATATATTCCTATCCAGATTTGGATTTGTGACTTGTGAGCACTGGTAAGGTGTTGTTGTGCCTTTTCATATGCATCCCTTGAGTGTTCAATGTAATCTTAATCTGTCTGTGCATTTGCATGGTACCATTATTTCTGGGAGACTACATTTCTTGTTACGCTCTCATTTCACTTCATCAACACTGGGGAGTTTTCTGGACACAAGACAGTAGCACTTTGGGGATGCACATTCATTCTGGTGACTGTGTGGGTGGGATGCTGCCAATATTATTGTCACTCCATCTTACTTCGCGTTTAAGGTGGAATGAGAACGCAAAGTAATAATAACAAGGTGAAGTGAGCCTTTCCTATGGGGCACTCCACATAGCGAAGCGCCAACACGAAGTGGCCACTTCCCGTTCACTTCGCTGGCGGATTTTAAATTCACTGCATCTTTACTGATGGGCTAGAGGAGGCTACTGGTTCACAGTGCAGTGGGGAGCAATGCCGCCACCACTATGGGGACCTGCAGTGGCGGGACCCTGAGAGGCTACAGTCACTACTGACACATTTACGGAGGGGTGCCATGCCATGGCCAGGTAAGTGCGCTACGCTCATGTCCGTCCCCAACCAGTGTTCTGTGGGGCAAGCAGGGTGGTACACCATGCTGCTGGGGGGGGCTGGGGCTACGTGTCCTGATTGCCGGAGCAGCACACCATGGATGCTGTGCCACCATGCTACTGCTGTGCTGGGCCAGGGAGCACACTGTGCTGGGGAGCATGTAGTGTTGCCAGGTACTGATGTGTCTTTCTCCATGTTTCCTTCCTGAGGCCCTGAGGATAGGAGGAGGGCCCAAATGGCTGGGCGCGTGGTGACCAGGGCAGACCACCACAGGGGCCCATGTGCAGGCTGCAGGTTGCATGGGTGGTACTGCTAGACAGGTGCAAGGTGCACAGCAGCATGCAGGTAGGCACTGTTTTATGCTACAATGTTGTTCAGGGTGGGCAGCAGGGGTGGGGTGGGCCATGGCCCCCAGTGCGCATGGCCTTTCCAACTGTGCACTGCCCAAGGTGACTGTTGCACCATGCTGTGGCTATTTCACATCTGTGTGGCCGCTGCAGGTGGGCTGTGGGTGCACCCAGATTCAAGCTGTGCCACTGCCATCCTGCTGCTTAGCCATGTCGCCTGCCAACAATGGTGGTGGTGTGTGGCACATGGGTGTTGTTGGTGTGCAGTGTTCTGCATGGCTGTGGATTGCTGGGTAGGCAGCATGTGTGGGCGCACACACTGTGGGTGGCTGGATGCCATCCCGGGGGCCCATGTCACCACTGTCCGCTGCGCACGGTGGGTGGGCTGCAGTCTTCCGGACATGCACTCATACCATGTTCCCTCATTTATCCTAGGTGTCCGTCACACTGATGTAAACACCAGGCTCCTGTGGCAGATTCTGAGGGTCTCCGCAGCCACGCTCCAGGTGGCACAGCTGCTACAACTTATGATGCACAGGCAGTAGTGCAGACGTCGGCATCAGGCACTGGTGGGGCATGGACGGCCGTAGGGCCCATTGGCCTGTTACTGTTACCCTTCCCTGTCCCCCCCTCTCTTGCTCCCTTGTATAGCCATGACCCCTTTCCCCCGCCTCCCTTCCCCAGCCTCCCAATTTGTATGTGGCCTCCCCACTCCTTGTTCCCTGTCCCCTGTTATCTGTGAATATGTATATAGTTATTTTTTTTTAGTTTTTGTTAATTTAATGCCATTGTAATACACTTTTATATAGTTAGCCATCTGTGACCATGTCTGCTTTGTGGCTAGCATGAGGAGCCATGCTGCAGTGATGTGCATGGCGGCAGTGTGGTAAGACTGGGGTGGCCAGGTGGTTGTGCCTGGTGGAGTACACCCATTGGATGGTGGCTGTGCCCTGGGGCAGCTGTGGGCTCTCTGTTTGGGTTGTATGGTGTGTGCATTGTGTGCTGTTTGCCTGTGTGTTGCCAGCTGTGGTCCAGGTGGCATGTCTTGTGCCTTTCTGTGGGGGGTTGCAGGTGGCTGTTTACCAGTGGCCATTGGTGCCACCCTGCCTCCATGCGCCACTGTGGTATGCACAGTCTTGGGCCTGCTGCTTCCCCATGCACACTGGGCAGTGTTCCATCATGTGTCTGCCATGCCTCACTCCTGGTACCCTCTGCACCCTGGTGGCGGGACATCCCACCCCAGTGGCTTGCTCCTTGCTGTACCTTTTGCAGTTCCATCTGTGTCCTGATGCATGCACCTCTGCCCCTTGTGCAGTCCTGGTTGTGCTATTTTGCATGTTGGCTTGCTCCTTGGTGCAGCCCTGGTTGTGCTATGGCACATCTCTGCAATATTCAGCCGTGTTGCATTGGCGCATGCTGTCACGCGCAACCTTTGAATATCGCGTTTGGTGTGCCATGGCGCAGTGGATTTGTGCTGTGCCGCTCTTGCACCTGCCTCTGGTGCATTTCTGAATATCCCACCCTAAGTATACCAAAAGCATGATATATAGCTAATGGAAGTTATAATGCTGACTATTGCTTATTCATTTGCAATGTTTATTTGCTGACATTTGCTTATTTGTTTTATAGGGTTGTTTGATTTTCTGAAACAATGTTGTCAATGTTTACAGTTATTATGCTTTATATTTATGAGGAATATTTAGAATTATTGTATAGGTGTCAAAATACATATATATGTTTCATATTTATAAGCGTGGAAAAGTGGTATTACCATTTTTGGAATCTGGAGAACAAGGATAATATTATATGTAATTTTATAATTATTTTTGGCAATTTATGAAATATTTTCATGTAAGGCCCAAGGTAAATCCAAGTGCATCATTGTAAAAAGTGATATTATAGCCTTTGTTCTGCTATCTTTGGGGGCTCATCTGGGATAATTGTTAGTAAATAACAATTCACACTTAGAGTGTGTGAGAAATAAATGTTGTTATTATTGTTAGTATTTGCCAGATTTCTAAATTGCAGAAATAATACTTTTCTGTTTTATTTTTCTGAGTCTGAAGCTACCTTAAACAAAAGAGAAGGGAGCTAAAGCCTAGACTTGAACAGAACAGAATCTCTGAATAACAGTAAAGTGGCAATAAAAAAAAGAATAATTAAAGCCTCAAGAAAAAAAGGTTTTGTTTGTTTAAATTGTTGTGTAAAAGGTTAATGCTATTTTAACTGTTGTTCAAAAGAATACTTAATTGTTGTTGTTAAAGTTGATAATCACTATTGCATAGCCATGACATCTTTAGCTGTAACTGCAGATATGCTTAGCACTGAGACAGTAATTTATACCCCAGCACAGCTGATTTTTTATTAAAAGTAAAAATGAAAAAATACAGCAGATAGAAAAACGTTGGAAGATAAATGTTTTTTTGAGTGTGGTAGGTTTTCAGGTTAGGTAGACATTTAATGCTGTTTTGCAACGTGAGTTACAACAATGGCAAAAACAGTGTTTGAATTTAAAAAGAGAAAAAGTTGAACTAGCAGATTCTTTTGTACAGGTTAACAAAGATTTGGTTAATTTAAGAGAAAAGTATGCACATTTACAGAGTAAAAGTCAGGTTAAAAAATGAAAACATTCAAAAGGTTAGATTGTTTGACTGATTCCGGTATATCATTGAATGGATCATCTGTCTCAGAAAATGAATTACAGAGCCAAAACTAAATCCCTAGACTTAACAGTGATTCAGATTCTGATTTAAAATGTGAAACATTCAAGACACACAAGAAAAAGCACAAGATTAGGCAAAAAGGGGGTTCCTCTGTGTCACAAATGCATTCAACAGGTCAGGCCCTCTGCTCCCACAGTGCCAACCTCTGAGTGTAATATTGTGAACAGGTGACAGACAAAGTAACCCCCCTGTCTGCTGTGGGTCTGAATCACCTTTAGTCTCAAGTTCTGGGGATTCAAACTGTGAACCTTATGCTAGCATACCCAAATGTACAGGATGAGATAATCTGCTCTTCGGGGGGATGCCAGATATCTTTCACCTAAGGGCACCTAACCAGGTATCCTGAATTAACCCTTAAAACTCTATAAAAGACCTTAGGCATATTCTTACCTTTTCCCAGTTTGATAACACCATCAAGCTCTGAACAGTTTTTGTCAGTCTTAACCCTCTATACGTCACATGCAAAAAGAACTTCAAAGACACACCCAGACAGTCTTTCAAATGAAAGGTTTACTTAAAAATAGATAAAAATATGTAAAATGTAAACACAGAACACTGTATCACGAAGCATACAATCACTTAAAAGAAAAGCAAATAAAACTACAGACAAACTCCTACCACAATACATTTAGATCTTTTCTATCTAATGTATTACCTCTAAGTGCCTAAGTTAGAGATCTTGTTTCTTAAGAGTCCAAAAAGAAATGTCTCAAAGATCAGGCACACATCTTAGATTAAACTGTGTCTCTCCCACCCCTTTTGTGTGTCATCTAGCTCCTCCTTGTTGAATATACAAAAAATACAAACAATGATCTTACTGTCAGGAGATATTTTAAACACTGTGACTTCAGCAAAAACTAATTTCCCAAATGATGACAGTCTTTAATCAATGCCCTTTCCTTTGAACTGGAGGCTGGCTTCCTATTTTCCCAATGACAAATTGTTTTTACAACTCTGCAGTTTCTTGCCTAGATGCAAATATAGCCAACAGAAATCAGCTTATCTGAAGTCATAAAATGTATATTTTAGTTTCCCAGCTTCAGAGGCAGGAGGTCATAAACAAGCTATAAAATGCAACTTCTCAAGGAAGTTAGTTACATTACAGAGCACTCCTGGTCATTTTAATACATCGTGTTAGCTTCACTGAAACCTGGGGGTATTCATGGCACACAGGATGTCTCTTGTGAGACAATCATACATTCTATATTACAAAAATCATGGAACAATCATAACCAGCTGGCCAAGCATCACACTCTGTACTTCAAGCTAAGGTGTTAAAGGCCACCACCTCTAATAATCTGCCTAAGGGGGAGAAATTACTTATGTCTAACAAGAAAACAATGGAAACCCATGCTTGGTCCAAGTGTGATTTGGCAACCTTATCAAGACTCAGACCAATGCCAACACTAGAGTCCCTCTCAAGAGGGGGGAGACCCAGGCATACGGCATGACAGAGGGCATGGTGACAAAACTGACCACTGGGGGAACCACTATTCTAACTATGATAAGCAGAATGGTAGTGCAACTCAAAACAGGCCTAAGCATAGTCCTCCAATCTAAAAATAATTAGGCACAGTTTCACAAGGAAATAGAAAAGGTTTTAGGAATTGGAGGAAAATGTAGTGAAGATAAGAGCTTGTGCTCAAAGTTTATTCTGAGTTGCTCAATCATCTCCTGATATTCTCTTTCCTGTGCAAAATCCCTCCTCAACTGTACCCAGTACAGATGGGACTAGTAGTACTGTGTGACTTGTAGATAATGTTCACTCCATTGCTGGCATGGCTACAGAAATGGTTATTGTTAAAAAGGATAACGAGATTGGAATGAGATTTAGAAATGAGATGCCAAGTAGAAAATGATATCTCTGTGCCTGGACTTTCTCAAAAGGTTTCCAGAGCTAGTATTAACCACAGTGTAAAATGATTCTGGGGCTGAAGTACTGTAACTCTCATGTCTAAAAGTCTCTATGATAAATTGACTAATGCTTTAGGTGACACAAAGAAGCTGAAACCCCTTTCTAACAGCTTGCAAATTGTAGATTATGGAGAGGAAGCTCAAACGACCTCGGGTAAAACTTGGATGAAATTGAGATTGGGTAAAATGGTAATTAAACATCCAGTGTATGTTACAAACAAAGCAGATAATAATTTCTTAATTGGAAATGACCTTCTAAAGAGGTTTAAACCTGTTCTAGACTATGGCCAGAAAAATCTTATGGTGACAAGTGGCCTTTCCATTTAGAAAGAGTTGTAAAGTTTCTAAACAATGAAAGTCATGCTACTGTAAAAAAATGATGTAATGATTAAACTGAATTTTGTAGGTTCTAATGTAAGTGAGAAATTTAGTTTTGGTAATTCTAAAAATTGATTAAATGGAGAAGTAAAGCTTAAGCGTTTTTTTGTGTCAAAACAAGGTATGAGAAATCTGTAATTAAAATAGATGCTTAACTTTCTTCAAAGAAAGTAAGTCCTGTGTTTCCCAGTGCCATCCTGTTTTGACAGAAGCATTAAACTTTAAGTACAAGGCCTGCTGAGGATTGTAAAAAAGAGATGCCACTCAATAAAACTAAGGGTAAAGCCAAGGTGCCAGACAAAACCAAGACTTGTAAAGTTCTGTAATGTCCAAGCAGTGCACAGGTTTGCCCAGGGTTAAGATAAAGGGTTAGAAATGTTTCAAACCACAAATAAAGTTTGAAAAGTATAGGCACTTGCCTTGAACCTCCAGATAGAGAAACTATACAACATCCTATATGGCTTGCAAGGTTTCAACTCTGCCTAGGGATAGATGTACTTGTACAACTGAGTGTGTATATAAGCTTAGCCAATACAATTATGTGGTCACAACTCTGGGGAAACCCTTACCCACTAAAGTGACATCACCAGCCTTGAGGTCTGGATAAACTATCCTTCAAGTGTGCCAAATGGTGAGTGTGCTCATTACAACAGTTTCAGATAAAAGTAAAGGAACTGTCTGTTAAGGTTAATGGAAAGGTGTTTTATAAAACTGCAATGTTTGTGCCTAACCTAAAGTAGTAGTATAGATTTGAATATCCATTGCACACTGTGCCTAGGTATGTGCATAAAGTAATGCATGTTTTTTCCTAGTACATAAATCCAAAAACAGGGCCTGTCATTTTAAAACTAACTGCGTGTTAGCAAAAAGTGAAAGGAAAGTCCTTTACATTTCCAAAGTTTGTTGTTCCAGTTATTGAAGGAGACTAACAGAAGGTATTACCTAGAAAGAGAGATAAAACAAAAAGAGTTTAAAATGGCAAGAGAAGCCACAGGGAGAGACTAAAGGAGCTTAATATGTATACCTTTCAGGAAAGGAAGGGGGGGCATGTTAGAAACTTCTAAGTACCTCAGTGGAATCAACAAAGTCCAAGAGGGTAGCATCTTTTAGAAAAAGAGTTGTGCAAGAACAAGGGGACACAATTTGAAGATAGAGGGGGGACAGCTCAGGGGCAATGTCAGGAAGTATTTTTTCACAGAGAGGGTGGTGAACACATGGAACAGCTTTCCTGAGGAGGCTATGGGGTATAAAACTGTGTGAGAATTCAATAATGCATAGGAAAGACATAAGGAAACTGTTGTGGGGGAAGGAAGAAATAGGCTGTTGGTTAAATATGATCTGCAGCTTATCCTGTAGGTAGAAAAATGGGCAGACTAGGTGGGCCAAGTGGTTCTTATCTGCCATCAAAGTCTATGTGTCTATATGTTTCTATGTTAAAGAAGCATATGTAGTTGATGTAAAATTAAAGTGGAAAACAATAAGAGGAATACAATGTTGAAAAATAAGGTAAAGTCAGGTAAAAACATTTTCTGATTTTAATTTTGATTTTGATTCAATGAAATGTACAAAAAATAGTGTAAGTTTTGATGTTGATTTAGTAGAAGTATAATGAGGTAACCAAATGGTAGAAAACTTTTGTAATTTGAGTAAGTACTCCCAGTGTAACTATGATTGCTAAAAAGGTAAACTACAAATAGACCTTAAACTTAAATCCAAGTAATACCAAACAGGTAACTTCCAATCAAGGAATGGTATATTAGTAAACACTGGTAAAAAAAAAGTTACAAGAGCATAGAAACATAGAAACATAGAAACATAACTTTAATGGCAGATAAGGGACAGCTAGAGCCCATCTAGTCTGCCCATTTCCCTACCTACAGGATAGGCCGCAGATCCTAGTTAACCAACAGCCTTTTTCTTCCTGCCCCCCACAAGAATTGCCTTATGTCAAGTCCCATGCATTCTTGAATTCTCCCACAGTTTTAGACCCCATAACTTCCTCTCAGAAGGCTGTTCCATGCATCCACTACCCTCTCTGCGAAATAATACTTCCTCACATTGCCCCTGAACGCCCTCCTTCTATCTTTAAATTGTGTCCCCTTGTTCTTGCAAGTCTCTTTTCTGAAAGATGCTACCTCTCTGGACTTTGTTGATTCCCTTGAGGTACTTGAAAGTTTCTATCATGTCCCCCTCTCTCCTTCTTTCCTCAAGGGTATACATATTAAGCTCCTTTAGTCTCTCCTCATAAGGCTTCTCTTGCAAGTTTAATAGTACCTTCAGCACATGGGTGGAGGGGACAGAACTTATGAAATATAACAAACTATTAGCCGTATATGTACTGTGATGCTAAAGATTTAAAAATGTACAAGAATCTGAAAAGAGTGGAATAATAAACAAGAATTAAACTAAAATGTTAATTGTAAGACAGATCTTTAAAGTTGATGAACAAAGAGAATTTGTTGTATTTGTAAAATGTCTAAAACAATGTAAAAGACTGTTACATTATTTTAAAAGTGTACATAGTTGTAAGCATGTTTAATCATGTTTATTCATGTAGTACTGTACATATTTCTATGCCAAAAGGTACATCTCCAATGAGGTAATCTAGTGATGTCACATCCGATGATGTCATGCACTGATGATGTTATAAGTTACCACATGACAATGCAACTTTATGTTTTATGTTTCATTTTCCCCACAATGCTTAAAACGATATACCCATATATAGTAGGATCATAGTTTTGAATAACAAAAAGCATTTTTGGGGTGCATTTTTAATTCAAAAGGGGGGAAATATGTAGGAACAAACACCTTGATGGAAAAATTATTTTATTTTTAGTATCCTGCACTGATTTTTAAATATTACTTTAAGTGATTTTATATGAGATTAATTATGGGAAATTTTACTAATATTTCTGGTTAAGATTACTGTTTGCATGAATTCTTAAAAACAGATTTGTCTTTATGCTTAAAGAAGAAAATCTCTCTCTCTCTCTTTCTCTCTCTCTCTCCCTCCCTGTGTCTCTCTCTCTCTGTCTCTGTCTCTCTGTTTCCTGGCCATCTCTTTGCCCATATATTGCAGATGAGTTTCTTGCCTAAAACTAAGAGAAAACTTCAGTTTCATTTTTAAGCCATGATATCAGTGAGCACTCTTCCAAGTTGAGCCAGAGCTTCAATCAGATAAAGTAATGTAATGTAATATTTTCAGAGGCCCTCAAATTGCTAAAACTCTAAACTTACAAAGCTAAGTATCCTGGACTACAATCAAATAGGAGATCATGGACTAATACTAGCTTATGTGAGCTTAAGAAAAAAATGTGTCTTAGAAAATGCAGTTTAAAATCTCCATAGAGTTTGCATTAGAATAAAAGTTTTATTTATATCTTAACAATGCAATATACTGCCACTACAACAATGTGACAGTTAATAGACACTAGTGTGAGTAATAAAAAATTAATCTCATAAGTGCAGGATCAAGGGCTGGCCCAGTGGTGCTGAGGGTTGAGGCACTGAATGCCACAACTCATGCCATGCTAGTGACCTGGTTCAGGAATCAGCCTGGGCTGCCAGGGACTGGCAGGAGAGAGAGAGAGAGGATTGAACATCCAGAAGACTGCTCTCCTCTCTTGGGGGGATCAAGGGCTAGCCCAGCACCACAGAGGCCCCACGTAGAGACTGGAGGTACTGCAATGCTCAGGGCATAGTAGTGGTACGCAAAGACACGACGGATGTACCTGGTGTCATTGCACGCTTGGGCTCTGCAGGCATGGAGGGAGGGGGAAAGGGCATAACCACACAAGTGAAAAAAACCTCTGCCTCCTGATAGGGAAGGAGGGACTGGGGTGTCAGCAAACCATGCCCAATCTTGGGCTTCTTCTCTCATCTCCTCTGCTCTCCTCCATTCCTGGTCCCCTATCTAGATTCTAGATAGAGCACCAGGAGGAGTAATCTGGTCATCCCAACTTGAGGGACTCAGAGCTGGGGGGTTGGGTGGCTGGGCAATGGATGGAGAGCAGGGCTCCAGGAGGAGCATGACAGAGCTTCAGGTAGGTGGAATAATGGCAGGCTCTGAGAGACCTCTCCAGAGAGAGAGTTCAGGAGGTAAGAGAGAGAGAGAGATAAAGTTGAAAAAAAAAATAAGTGCAGGATCAAGGGTTCAAGAGTATGAGTTTTTTTAATAACCTTCATTTATTGATAAATAGAAAAATCTAGTCTCTTATAATAGCCGACATCCCAAGGAGTCTGAAAATATAACTCTTAAGTATGTAGCTTGTTGTTATACAGAAAAAGGTTGTCAAAAGTTTGGTAAAACAGTTAAGATTTACTGCTTCTAGACAAGACAAAGAATCTCATGTGTTTCTGCAAAGAACTAGTATTTAATAGCTTTAATAATGGATATTTCTTATAAATCTTATATTGCTCTGTAGCTTAGACTATTTAGAGATAAATTATCACTATTTTATGAACTTTTATTAGAATTATGAAGTTATAACCTTTAGTAGTCTAACTTGAAAAATATTAGTTCTACGAATATGGAAAACACACCAAAATCCTCCATTCCATGAGGGAAGTTCAGATATGTGAGTTTAAAAGTTATACTATTTTGCATTACAAAGTTATGAGAAAAATAGTTTTGAGAATAAAATGAGTTTGGAGTCAGTGGGCAGTACTTGAAGAGGCATGGTCACTGTCACCATTCGTCATCTGCAGGGAGCCACAAACCTGGCCCCCTTAGTGACTCAGACCAATCAAAATCTGGTGATGACATCACCCGGAGCAGATTCATATTAATGAATTCTGCTAGCCCCTTCTCAGTCTTGACCAAAACACTGTGCAATAAAGAGCTCAGCCAGTTGAAAATCTTAATGGTTTCTTAACTTGCTAGGCCTAAAAAGCCTTAGACCATGCCTGAATTTGGAATACTAGGACCAGCCTTGGTTGACCATTGATGTATCCAGAAATACTATGTAGAAGCTTGAAAGCTTGTGCAGTGTTATCACATGGACCAGGTGCAAAACGTTTTGTTACAAGGACATTCTCACTATGGTACGAAGCAAGGTCTGTGTTTTATTTATTGAGCATCTTGACTAAAGTGATGTTGCCTGCTAAAGCCTAGAGTCTTAACTTTAAAATTCACCACCAGAAGCAAGCTGCAGTGTAAATAGAAGAAGTCTAGTGTCTAAGGTTTTGGGTGCAGATAAATTAAACACAAAGAAGTCAAAATCCAGTTATTAAGACAACTTTGCTATCCACAAGAAAGTTCTTTGGAACAAATGTTGCTATATGACTGTTTAAATCCGGTAGTCTAATGGTTCCTGTTGAATCCTACAAACTGACTTTTGATGAGTGACATCGAAAACTAATGCACAAAGAATCTGAAGTTACAGTGCCAGGGTCCAGGAAGAAGGCAAGCATGACTGAAAGAGATGTTTTTACTCAGAGCCATACTCAACCAAGATTTCTAACTTAAGAGAGAAGAAAAAACACTTCTACAACCAGAAATTTAAGTATAATTTTAATTATTTACTAATTACGTTTTTGATTGATAGTTTTAGTAATTTAAATTGGCTTATCTGGAAAGTAACAAATGAACTTACTTTTAACTACAGAACTTGGGTATATAGTTTAAAAGGTTTAAACTGAGAAATATTTTGCATGATCTAAAAAGTTAAAACTGAGTTTTATGAAAGTATAATGCAAAACATTGATGTAACGAGTTGTTGCAAATTCTCATGAAAATAATTAGGTTATGCTAAATACTAAATATACCAAAAGCATGATATATAGCTAATTGAAGTTATTATGCTGAACATTGCTTATTCATTTGCATTATTGCTGAAATTTGCTTATTTGTTTTATAGGGTTGTTAAATTTTTCTGAAACAATGTTGTTGTTGTTTACAGTTATTATGCTTCATATTTATGCTAATGAGGAACATTTAGAATTATTGTATAGGTGTCACTAAATACATATATTTTTCATATTTATAAGTATAGAAAAGTGTTATTACCTTTATCTGGAATCTGGAGAACAAGGATAATATCATATGAATTTTATAATTATTCTTGGTAATTTATTAAATATGTTTGGGTAAGGCCTGAGGTAAATCCAAGTGCATCATTGTAAAAAGTGATATTATAGGCTTTGTTCCGTGAGTGGTGGTCCACTAGGTCAGAGGGCTTGATTGTTGTAACGAATCACAGATGCCTGTCATTGCTCACCACTGAATCAGTTTAGCTTAACGACTTGGTGGCATCCTCCTAGATGCAGGTCTAGATACTGCTGTCCTTTTGTGAACTTGTCAAAGTCTTCAACCTGGTGGACCACTCCCAAGTTGCGCCTCCAAGGTTGGAAGCCTATAGGTACAGACCCCTATAGTCAGCCCCATCAGCAAAAAGGTGTAACCCTGCTGATAGGGAAGATGCATAAGAAGTTTGTATGCCCCTAATTGAGGTACCTTTTGCAGAGCCCCTAGTTGAAAAGATGGGCTCATCGGCAAAAAGAATAAGACATCTGGACCTAACTCAGTGCACATTAAGGGTGGGAGAACACAATCCTAAATGCCAGTGGGTCAAAAAGCAGTTAAAGCAACACATCTCCCTCTCCACACTCTGCATCTAACTGTTATTCCTATTACCACACCTTCTTCAGTGAAGACATTTATAAAATGAAAATAAGGGAAATTGACCTTAAAGGGGTCCAGTGATATATCCTATGTCAGCCAATTAAAAATATGGGGGTGCTGCATCCAGGTAAAGAAGGAGGATGATGGAGAAAAACTAATGTCATGCTTTGAAATTTTAGCATATGTATTACAAAAAAATAGAGATATCAGTCTCCTCCCCCTGGATAAATCAGTGCTTAAACTCAAACCATCATAATAAAAACAGCACCCCCCCCCCATATCAAAGTTATCGCTCTTTACATCAAGTTGACTATAATGTGCTGGTGTTCTGTTTTTTTAAAGAGGCTTGATAATAGAACATGGCTAAGACATATTGTAAGTAACAGAAGTCAAAACCCCTTTGTGTCCTTAATTAAATTAAATGTATTTATTTAAAAGTTGATAACTGGGAAAGGCATTAATGAAACAAAGCTCATTTCCAGATGCGACCCGGGGGAGGGGGCACAGAAAGACAGAATTACAAACAATGGTGATGCAATGAACAGAGAAGTGCAACAACATGAGCAAATATGCCAATGGTAGTACAGTAATCAGAGAAAGTGCAAATAAAAACAAAATAATTGGACAGCCTGGTGGCACTGAGGGTTGAGGCGCTGGATGCCATACCTCAGGCCATGCCAGTGACCTGGGTTTGGGAACAATCCGGAGGCCACTGGGGGTCATGGGGGGGAAGAGATTAAGCATCCAGAGGACTGCTCTCTCTTCCCAGGGAAGGGGGAGGGATGTGCTCGCTCATGAAGTGACCTCTGGCGGTGGCTGGAGGATCGCCAACTGAGAGAGTACGGCATATGCCATGGGTGGACGGAGCTATGACAATATGTCACCTTGCTCGCCAGGCTCCACGGGGAAGGGGGAATGAAAATAAGAGAAAAACCCAATCCTGGGGATAGATGAAGGCACCTTGACCTTCCATAGCCCACACTCCCAACTCCGGGCTATCTCCTCTCCACTGCCAGACTCGTGTGCTGGGCACTTTGCCCTAGAAAGATAGAGCACCCTGGGTGGAGAGGGTGGCCCTACCTCTGGAGGGTTCAGACCCGAGGTGGTGCTTGGTGACATGAGGGAAAGGAGGGTCACGGAGGGAGATAGAGGCTGGGAGCCCCGAGGTTGCTGGAAGGAGTTCTCCAGAGTTGAAAATAAATAAAAGTTAAAAAAAAAAACACATTTACAATGTTACAAGAAAAGGCTGAAACAAACTACATAACAGATATTTACACTTCTGTACAGTAGATCACAAAAATGTTGGGCATTTACATTTATACACAGCAGTAAGGGGCATATACATACTGTAGAATGTGAGGACTAGGAATGGGGCAGATGCAGGCGGTTAGAGGAGAGGGTTTGAGCAAGTGTTTAAGAGCAGGGAAGGAGGAAGAGAGGTGAAGAGGGGAGGGGAAGCTGTTCCAAAGGGAAGGGAATCTGTAGGAGAAGGAGAGTTTGCCAGCTGCGGTATGAATGCAAGACAGTGAAAAGGTGCATATGCAGTTAGATCTCGAGTTATAGGGCAAGGGAGAGGCAGAAGTGAGGAGAGGCAAGGTAGGAAGGAAGAGAGCCAAACCAGAAATTGGTAGAGCAATCCTAGTTTAGGCCACAGTTTGGTGTGTAGTACATTAAAATGGACAGAGAAATCGAAGGAGAGGTCGAGCCAAAAGCTGAGGTACTTATAAGAAGGGACATTGTCTAGAGGTGAGTTGGAAGCTGAGTAGAAGACCAGTTGGGAGGGAAGCTTGGCGAGTTTTTGTTTGTAGCCAAAAGTCATGGATACCATTTTCTTTGTGTTTAGTTTTAGTAAGTTTGCATCAAACCAGGCAGTCACTGCAGCGAAGTCAGTTTGGAGGGGGGTTTGGACTGCAAGGGTGGAAGGACCTGACAGGAACAGGACAGTGTCGTCCGCGTACATGTGTATACTGGTGTGAGAGCAGACTGAGGGCAGATCATTAATAAAGACAGAAAGAGAATGGGCCCAAGGATAGAGCCTGGGGCACACAAGTAGATGGGGAGGGAGGAGGATTTTAGAAGTTGCATATTGACACTGACTGAGAGTGACCAGTAAGGTAGGAGCTGAACTAGAACACTGAGGCAGAAGAAAGATCAATGGAGTTGAGTTTATGTAGGAGGAGAGGTAATGCAGTAAATACATTGAGAGTAAATGCATGAGAGTAAATGCAGTACCAGTACCAGTAAATACAATACCAAATAAGACAGTTAAGTGTCTTTGAGAGTTTCCATCTATGTGTGCAAACCTAACCCACATAGAGTACAGAACTCTTTTGTAGCAAATCACCTTCTAAATTAATGCATACCTCATCTTGCCAATGTTGAAAACATTCTATAAAGGGGTATGATGTCACTAATACTCCCTCCAATTGGACCCACTGAAAATATAATGCTGAATCACCTTGGATAGGAAAGAAAACATTTAACCGTGTTTACAGTGTCCCTTAGTCTGTGAGCCATCCTCAGCCTGAATGTTCCAACAAGCTTAAAAAGAAAGAGGTCACCAATCAAATAGCAAGTCCGGGAGAAAATAGGAAATGAGAAGTATCTACTCCTTTCGCCACAATACCAGTTGCTCCAAGAAGCAATTGAGCCAGGTAGCATACCAGCAGCATCCCAGAGAATTATAGAGCCAAGCAGCATTAATTGCCCACTCAGAGCTTCAGTCATGCTCTTCCCAGCGTTCCTTGTCTGGTGCCCCCGGGAGTCTCTTCATTAGGTCCTCAATGAACTTCAAGGAAGCAGAAGTCAAGTGTGGTCCTGCAGATCCAGCTCTTTTGTTTGGTCACCTCCTGCCATTTGCTTAATGGTTCCTTTCTCTTTTGAGGGGTTAGTTTGCCACCTGCTGAAACATTGATGCCCTTTCTGGCTACAGCATCTCAGGCTTCTTGTGGGGACACATATAACTTTCCACCCTCCTGCCAGAAAACTCAGTTTTGTGGGGAATGGCGTTTGTATCTAGATTTGCTTAGCTCTGAGAGCTTTGATTATTTCACCATATGCAAGGTGCTCCTGCTGAATATCTGTAGGATAGTCTTAATAAAAATAAATGACTGTCCAGGTATTTAACATCTTTCTTTAGCCATGCCCTCCTAAGAATATCCTCCTTTGTTCTGTAACTATTAAGCTTTTAGGACTATCGATCTTGGTCTTGCCTGTGGGTCCTTTGGCCTGGGTTGTAGTGCCCTGTGTGCACACTCAATGCACAACAACCTATAGCCTGTAGTCCAAATGTCTTTTCATCATATCCAAAACAAAGTCTACCTTTAAGCCATAGATCCTCAGATTATCATGTAGTGGCTGTACTCTCCAGGTCCAGGCATTTGTTTCTATATCGCAGCATGTCTACAGAGAGCCCAAACAACTTCATCCAGATGCAGGTATTGTCCTTGGTTGTGGAAAGATGGTCCTCCACCTCCTGGACTCACGCATTCAAGTCGCACTAATTTATGATTTAGCTGCTTAAACTCTGCTTTGTTTTCAGCTCGCATCTCCCTAATCTCTTTTAGGATCAATACAAAGTGTTGCTGAGATAAATGTTCTGCTTCATCCTTGGTATCAAAATTAGACCCCACATCACACGGTTGAGATGGGCAGTGGCTGTGGGCAGACAAGTCCAACATAGATCCCTTGCCATCCATTTCCATTTCTTGAGGTGTAGCTTTAGATCTGGTGCATTGATCCCATTGGGAACCTCCCCAGACATCCAGATGGGTTTTAATTAGATATAATACAAATTAAAGGAGGTTCTTTTATAGAGTGTGAATGGAGTTCAAGGTCTAGGCAAGGCAAGGCAAGTTTTATTAATTTATTTAGTTTTTGTTAACCGGGTAGGTGCACTAGCCATGAAATGACTATTTTCAGGCATGACCTGGGAGAGTACAACAATCAAAGACAGGTACATAGTACGAGTACAATGAAATTACAATAGCATAGGTCAAAACAGTCGGTAGCAATGAATATGTGCAGCCAGAACATTAACAATCAATGAAATTCACATAGAATATTTAGTCATAAAAACCTACACAGTCTAGGAGGAGACATAGCAGCAAAGAAATATTGATCAAATTAGTCACAACAATGAAGATTCAAATAGGCAGCGAAACAAGGCAAGGGCAAATTCCTGATTGGGCATGAGATAGTAAGGATAAGAAGCGCTATGAGGTAGGGAGGTTAAAGTTAGGCCATGCAGCATCTGGCGGGTGAGTGGATTAAGGAGGATTAAAACAAGTGCAGTGATCAGCAAGGGATAGATGTAGGCACAGCTCCTTTATGAAGCTGCCATGGAATCCGGATATTCAAAGTGCTTGGGGGAGAGAGTTCCAAAGCTTAGGAGCAGAGTGATTGAAGGCAACAGAGCCTTTTGATGTTTTACATCTAGGTACATTCAGTAGGGATGTATCTACCGATCGCAGTCTATAGGAGGAGGTTTGAGGTACCATCAATTTTGCCAGTGCTGAAGGGGTCTGGTTTCTGAGTACAGAGTCAATCAGGGAGCCAAGAGAGTATTGATGGCAAGCTGAGGGAGATAACCAGCTCAGGTCCCTGTACAGTTGGCAGTGATACTTAAGCCATGGTGATGAGTGGGTGACAGATATTATTATAAGTGATATCCCCTTATGAAGGATGGTTTTGTGTGTGGCAGCAAAGGTCACAAGTGTCAGGGTGTCCAATCCTGGAGGCTCTGGGTGCCTCACAGAAATATACACTAAATCAATGTAAAATTTCATTAATGCAATTTAAAATAACCAAGATGTAAACCAATTTAAGACTAATAAAATATAAACAGGGTTCCAAGCTACATGTTGAAATTCAGTATTCATTAAAAGCCAGGCCAAAGAGGTGTGTCTTCAACCTCTGCTTAAACACCTCTACCGAGGGGGCCTCCTGGACTGCAGATGGAAGTGCGTTCCACAGGGATGGCCCAGAAATGCTAAAAGCATGATCTCCAGAAATCTTGAGCTGAACCCTGGGAACATCCAGGAGGCCCCTCAAAGAGGTGCAGAGGGAGCGAGTAGCGGTCACCAGTGTCAGGAGCTCTCTGATAGATAGCTAGGGCCTTGTGTCCATTTAGGGGCCCCCAGGTGAGAAGCCCCATCTCTGAAAAGGACCCTCCACCTGACTGGCAGCCAGTGCAGGGCATGCAGAACAGGGGTCACATGACTGGACCCTAGACAGACCAGCCAGTAACTGAGCTGCTGTGTTTCTGCACTAGCTGCAGTCTGCGGATGGTCCCTCCCATGACCCTGAAGTAAACAGCATTGCAGTAGTCGAGCCTGTAGGAAACTAAGGCATGCACTAGCATCTGCAGGTCCTTGGGCAGAACAAGGGGCTTAATCTGGGCAATGTTCTATAGATGGTAGAAACCACTACTGACTACAGATGACACCTGGTCTTTGAAAGTCAGTCTGCTGTCAAGGAATACACCCAGATTTTGCACCCTCGAGAGGCTGTCAACAGGTAGAACCCAGTACAAGACCAGAATCAGCCACGGGCAGCAACCCATCATGCCTGTGACCAGGCTCAATCACCAGCAACTCTGTCTTGGCCGGATTGAGTCTCAGCCAGCTGGAAGCCATCCAGTCATTGATTTTAGCCAGATGGTTGTTAAGCACATCCACAGCTCCTGATGTTCCAGGTCAAGCTGCCTAACCAGTCCATGACATCACTGAAGTCCCGTCAGTCATTTGTTTTGAACTGTTTGTGGCTACCAATCAAAACTTGTTTGCAGCCCAGCACCAGAAGAACATAACAGAAACTACACGTGCTTTAAGAATGAGGGAGAGTGCAGTAATACTTGTTTGAGCACAGAGGTTCTAGGCTCACCAGGGCTCAGTGAATAAAATCTTATATTGCGCAAGTTTGTTTCACTTTGACTTTTTTGCTTTTGAACTTCCAGCTACAGAGAGCAGTTGTTCAGTGTGGTTTCAGCACCAGAAGAAGCATGCACCCCTGCAAATAAGAACTCTGATCTACACAATCACCCCCATAATGAATTTCTGATTGTGCTGGGAGTACTCCTCCACATGGACTTTACCAGCTGACATACCCCTAGACACTGGGAGGGGGTCTGACACTGTATACAACCATGCTGTAAGAATCAGCTCATTATTACTATTACTATTCTGTAGAGTACAACTGGAGATAAATATAAAACTTAGGGCTTGAGTTCAAAAGATCGGCGAAGCCAGCACTAACGGCAGCTTGCACCACTCTCAGTGTGCCAGGGATCCTGCAAGCAATACACAAATGGTTGGGGTCCCAGCACCAAAGTCCTACAGCTTGAGCAAATGTTGCCATGTGGCAAAGGCAAGGAACATGGGAGAGGTTGGCCACAAGCTGTGGGGTGGTCCGGCAGCATCAGTGCCCAGTAATTGGGATCAGCCTGGAGGCTGGCAGTGTCTGACAGCATAGGATGGGACAGGGGTTGGGGAGGGCAAGTAGGGAATGGATGGGTGGCAGGGGGATAGCAATTGGTTCCTGAAGAGGATACAGCCATGTCTCTGCCATCTGGGGGGGCAACTGCCACATGCCTGGCACCTTGGGAGGGAACCTTCGGGTGCTGCACCATTGGGCATGAGTGTTCCGGGTGCTGTGGGGGGCACAGGTACCTCAAGTGGGCAGTGTCACAGGTACCCTCCCACCCTGCCAAGACTCCAGGGGTTGTACAAGGGCCATTAGATGACTTGTTGGATAGTCTAAGTCCTTGTGGGTCCTGCTGGCTGTCAGAATCCCATGTAAGGGGATGTTGCAACCAACGTCAGCCACAAGCCCCCTGGCACACCCCTGACCTTGGCATAAGCCTGGCACACAGCCGGTCTGGCACAGGGTGTCCCATTTGGGCCACAGCTGCCATTTCTAAATCACAAACTCCACAAGTTGTGATGCAAGGTGCTCCTTGCATCATTTCTGTTTGATGTAGGCACCTTGCTTAACAATCAGAGTTTCAAGAATCAAGCCCATAGAAATTTTTGGCAGAAAAGCGGTGGTAGGCACATCTACTCTGCCCTATTTTCCCTGCCTATTGCTACACCCTGGACCCTATTTGGTCACAGGTGTCCCTCCCTCCTCTCTTCCTTCCATCTATTATGCCCATGTGCCTATCCCATGTATGCTTGAAGTTCCCCACTGTCTTTGCCTCCACCACCTCTTTTGGCAAGCTGTTCCAGGCATCCACCACCCTTTCTGTGAAGAAGTATTTAAAGAGGGACTCCCTCCAACAGTGCTGCATTGCAGAATTAGAATAAGAATCCTCTAACTAAATCTTATACCAAAATTTAGGTTTCTACATTACTTCGTTTTAAGGTTATGAGCTATTTTGTAACCTCGATTTCACTACCTATTCAAAAGCCAGTTTCAGTGAAGAGCCACTGATGAAGTCATCTCCTGAACTCACACTGTAGTCCTGCCTGTCAGCAACCTTATAGGACCTGCTTCTCAAAATTTATGAAACTGTAGCTACAGCATAGTAGTAATCCTTAAAAAAAATGACAGAGTTGGCTGCAATGCCTGCATTTCAGACTGTTTAGATGCATGGCACTGTACTTTTAGAGCATGTCAGAAGGTGTTTTGTTACACCTGAACCAAGGCATAGAATGTCAAGGTGGTGTACAATTTTAAATGTTAGGTGGCATGCAATCTCAGAATGTGATAGGGATGTGCCATCTCAAAATGTAGTGGGACACTCAGTCGCAAAATGCGACAAGGGACACACATTGAGTAATTTGTGGGGACTGGCAATTTCAGAACATAGTGGGGATGCATGCTGTCAGAATGTGACAGGACACACCATTTATTCTGAAATTGCTTGTCTCTATCTCAGAATTGAATGCACCCACCATATTTTAAAATTGTGCATCCATTCCCACCACATTCAACATTACGCATCCCAGCCAATGCTTCTGAAATTATGTCAAGTACATTCTGAAATTGCACATCCCTCTCTATCCCCAAATTGTGCATCCCTCATATGTTCGAAATGGCAGATCCCTGCCAAATTACATAATTGCACATCCCAGCTGTTATGTTTCAATGCAGCATTCCAAAATTGTCACTGCCATATTCCCAACTTGTACATCATGCCACATTCCGAAATTATGAGTCACCACCACATTCTGAAATTGAGCATCACCACCACATTCTGAAATTATGCGTCACCGCCACATTCAAAAACTATGCGGCACCACTACACTCTGAAACTGTGCATCACCACCACATTCTGAAATTGTATGTCACTGCTACATTCCAAAATTGTACATCACCACCACATTCCAAAATTGTGCATCACTGCCACATTTCAAAATTGTGCATCACCAACACAGTCTGAAACTGTGCGTCACTGCCACATTATAAAATTGTGAGTCACTGCTGCATTCTGAACCTGTGCATCACTGTAGCATTTTGAAATTATGTGTCATTGCCACATTTTGAAACTGTGTGTCACTGTTGCATTCCAAAATTATGCATCACTGCTGCATTCTGAACCGGTGCATCACTGCTGCATTTTGAAATTATGCATCAATTTTTACATTACAAAACTGTGTGTCACCACCACATTCCAAAATTGTGTGTCACTGCTGCATTCTGAACCTGTGCGTCATCGCCACATTCTGAAATGATGCATCACCACCACATTCAGAAACTGAGCATTGTCACAAATGCACTCAGCAGCTCAGGCCCTCTGCTCCCACAGTGCCAACCTCCGAGCGCAATAGTGTGAACAGGTAACAGACAGGGTAACCCTCCTGTCTGCTTTTGGGTCCAAATCAACTTTAGTCTCAAATTCTGGGAGGAATTCAAACTGTGAACCTTATGCTAGCGTACCCAATGTTCAAGCTCAGATGCGTACCCTCTTCAGGGATTGCGGTACAAACTTACACCAGGGGCACCCAGCCAGGCTTCCAAAATGAACCCTAAATACTCTATGAGAGACCTTAGGTATATTCCTACCTTTCCCAGTTTAGTAACACCATCAAGCTCTTCAGAACAGCTGTCAAACTTAACCACATATACATCACATGCAAAAAGAACTTGAAAGACACACCCAGACTGTATCTTGAAAAAAAGATTTTACTAAAAGATGATTAAAATATAAGAAAAATGGAAACACAGAACACTATATCAAAGAGCATCACAATCACATAAAAGAAAAACAAAGAAAACTACAGAACAAACTCCTACCAACATACAGTTAGATCTTTTCTATCTAATGTATTATCTCTGTAAGTGCAGTAAGTTTCTCTCGGAGTCCCAAAATAATATGACATATTCCCCAGTTACAAGGATAAATGTCAACCCCATCTCCCCACTCCCTTGGTGAGTCATCAAGCTCCTCCTTTTAGAAAAGAAAAAAATACAAACATGATATCCTATCAGGAAGTATATTAAATAAGGTGACATCAGCAAAAACTCATTTCCCAGATTATAAGTCTTTGATCCACCAGTTCCCTTGAGGTTTACAACCCTGCAATCCCTCACCTAGGTGTGAGATAACCATGTGCTGTCCTGTGATAAAATGTATATTTTAGTTTCCCAACTTCAAAGCATGAGGTCATAAAAAGGCCATAAAATGCCATTTCTCAAGGAAGTTAATTACATTACAGAGATCTCCTGGTCAGTTTAATATATCCTGTAGCTTCACTGAAACCTGGGGAGGAGGCACCCATGGAAGCACAAGATGTATTTTGTGAGACAATCACATACTACATTTTTATATCACAAATATCATACAATAATCATAACCAGCTAGCCAAGCGTCACAAGCATCACTGCCACATTTTGAAATTGAGTGTCACCACTGCATTCCAAACCTGTATATCAGTGCTACATTTTGAACCTGTGCGTCACTGCTAGAGCTAGAGGAATGGTCAGAGAGGTGGTAGCTGGGGTTCAATGCAAAGAAGTGTAAGGTTATGCACTTTGGGGTGAAGAACCCAAGTAGAGAATACTGGCTGGGGGAGGGTTAAGCTGGGGATCACTGAGGAGGAGACGGACCTTGGGGTAATGATAACAGGGACCATGAACAACAGTGCCCAGCACAGGAGAGCAGCTACAAAAGTGAACAAAATGCTGGGGTGCATAGCGAGGGGTTTTTCATCCAGGCAAAGTGAGGTGATCTTGCCCCTCTACAAGTCGCTGGTAAGGCCGCACTTAGAGTATTCTGTGCAGTTTTGGAGGCCATACCTAAACCGTGATATCAGGCTGCTGGAGGGGGTGCAGAAGAGGGCAATAAAGATGATATGTGTAATGGAGGGGAGAGACTATGACAGCAGGCTGGGAGACCTAAATATGTACACCCTGGAGGATAGAAGGGACAGGGGGGACATGATAGAGACATTCAAGTATCTGAGAGGAATCAATAAGGATGAGGTTGATGGGGTCTTTAAATTAAGGAGGGGGAGGGTCATCAGGGGGCATGGGCTAAGAATGGGGGGGAGATTTAGGAAGGAAATGAAGAGACATTATTTCACAGAGAGGGTGGTAGCAAAATGGAATGCCCTACCAGAATGGGTGATATCATGTAAATCTGTGAACAGCTTCAAAAGGGCATGGGACAGGGAACAGTGGAGGGTGAGGGAGGGGGTGGCAGTGGGATGACAAAAGGGAGGGGGGTTGGGGCAGCTGCAGACTAGGGGTGTTGGCTGCACACTCTAGCAGACCTAGATAGACCTAGTGGTCTGTTTCTGCCGGCACATTCGTATGTTCATATGCTACATTCCAAGCCTGTGCATCACTGCTACAGTACATTCTGAAATTGTGCATCACTGTCACGTTCCAAAATTCTGCGTCACTGCTGCATTCTGAACGTGTACATCACCGCTGCATTCTGAAATTGTGCGTCACCGCTGCATTTCAAACCTACACAACACTGCCGCATTCCAAACCTGTACATCACCACTACATTCCAAACCTGTACATCACCGCCACATTCTGAAATTGTGCATCACCACTGCATTCAAAATTACTCATTACCACCACATTCTGAAATTGTGCCACTACCGCATTCTAAATTGTGCATCACTGCCACATTCTGAAATTGTGCATCACTGCACATTCTGAAATTATGTATTCCAGCTACTTTCTGAGACTGTGTCATTGCTGCATTCCACAATTGCAACTTCAGACATTTTGAAATCTCATACCTGCAGTATTTTAAAAATTGTACACAACTTTGTCATTCTAAAGCAATGTTTGCCACCGCATTTCATCCCCCTGTCACATTCTGAAGTACCTCTACACATTATGGAAGTGCATGTGCTGACCCCCCCAGTGTCAGTTTTCCATTTTCAGACATTTACTACACCTGCAGTTTTAAGTAATATAGGAGAAATAAGTCATATAAGGTAGCTTGCAGGGAAGACTAGGTTGTGCGTTCAGGAGATGACATCATTAGCAGCTCTTCACTAAAACTGGCTTTTTTGAACAGGTAGTGAATTAAGGGTTACAAAACGACTTGTAACTTGTAAACAAAGTAACTTACAGATCTGATTTTTAGCATAAGGCTGAGTGAGGATATGCTGAACCAAATTCTGACTTTATTAATGCCAGAGATTTTGGCCTCAATTCCTCTGTAAGCAATAACAAGTAAGAAGCCAGTCATTTCTGAGGAATTAATGACACTGAGGGCCACCTCCCTCAAGTGGGTCATTAATTCAAGGAAAGTATTAGCTTCGAGGTTGATATTGTGATTATAAGTCTAATTGCAATAATAATTTTCTTTTTTACCATTTCTTTACATTTTTGTAGATTTAAACAGAGCAGGGCGAGCCTTCAGTTGAGCATCTCTGCCATGCGGGCATTTCTAAGAGATTTCAGATTAGCTGGCAGCCAACCAATGAGCTACTTTGGCTCATGAATACTTAATTAGACTTCTAATTCCATGGATGCCTCTTAAACTCCCTCCAAGGTTCACTGGATGCTCACATGTTCTGGTACTCCTTCTCTTCTGGAAGAGACTACCCTCTGCACCTTGGTCACCCCCATGAGGAACATAAAGGTTTAATCATGTCTCCTGTCCTCTCCACTCCACTCCAGAGTACCTGTTGAGCTCCTGCAGCCTCTCCTCATATGGTTTCCTGTGCAACCCCCACACCATTTTCGTGGCCCTCTTCTAGAAATGCTTCCACCCTGTCAATATTTTTTTGTGGCGGTGTGGCCTCCAGAACTGGACACATGCTCTTGGTGAGATCTCACTAGTGAGCCAAATAGTGGCACCAGCACCTCCCTTCTCCTACTAGTAATTCTACTCTATAACTCCCAACATCCAGCTAGCCTTGCTTACTGCCTTGTTGCACTGCCCTGTCACTTGAGATCATCATATATGATTACTCCAAGGCCTCTCTTATGCTTGATGACTGTAAGTACATCCCCACCATCTTATACACAACCCTGTTTTCTCCTCCTCAGGTGCCTGACTTTGTAATTTTCAACATTAGAGCAAGGGCTCTGCAGGGGCCAAATAGTATTTCCCAAATACCATGAATAGTATTCAGGAGCCCTTCTCAAATAAGGGACTATTCATATTCTGGAAAGAGCATTTGGGCACCTGCAAAATAAAAAATAAAAATAAAAATAAGAAACAGCCCACCACCTACAGTTCAAATATTCAGATCCAGATATGTGTGCTATACCTGGTTAAACAACTAAATAAAAAAAAAAAAAAAAGATATGACAATTCCTGATGACTGTAGTTCACTGTAAATTTGAGATTAACTCCATATTCAGTCAGACAGTGGTGGAACTCTGCTAACTGTGTCTCATCACCCCAACACATTACAAGTAGGTCATCAGTGAAACACTTACAACATTGGGTTTCACAGTGGAATGGGTTGTTTACTGGTGGCAGAATGCGTTTTTGCTGAATATCATACATGTATGGATTTGCTTATGATGGAGCCATGGTGGAAAAGAACAGGAAGCACTAAAGACAAAAACAGAAGAGACAGACTTCAAGTAATATCCTCAAACAAATTACAAAGCAACTACAGGAGTCTGAAGAAAATATCAAACAAAAATTAGGAAAGTTTCAGAGGGATACAAATGATTACACAGAGAACAGGGAGTAATACATGGTTTGTCTTTTTTCCCCACAGAAACAGTGCCATTTTGAAAGATTGTAATACCACTGTTCTGATGTCAGGAAGTCACAATAATGTTGATCTGATGTCAGATCAATGGTATTACAACTTCGAATCTTTGTTTCTGTTGCACTTTTACTTATCCAGATTGGCACTCGCAGATTAAAGCTGCGGCATCGTTTCCATGAAGATGATTTTTGATGGCAAGGAAGAGTGGCAACACTTCAAGGACACGCTTCTATGTCTCAAAAAAAAAAAGCTAATTCACTTAGTTTCTCTGGTACCCAATGTTTTTGCCCCTTGCTTGGTGCTTGGAGTGGTTGCTGAGGCTACAACAAACAAGCATTTGTCAATAATGAATATTTGCTTGCTGGCATTGGCATTGGTAGTGTAGAAGTTACAGAGCTGCATAATAGGATGGCAGTGAAGTATTGAACTGAAGCCAACCCCACCACCACCCTGCAGAGAGTGACAGGCATTGGGGTGTGCCTTTGGGTCGTCAGGCATAACGGCCAAGCCATTTCACCACACCCTGCACTGCAGACACCGACAGGTGTCACGGTGTGCCTTGGGGTCTTTGGCTCTTATGCGCACCCCATTCCATCAGGAAATATAGTGAGATGGGTGCGGTATAGGAGAATGGGGTGGACTTTGGGGCCGAAGAGTCCAAGGCATACCTCGATGCCTCTCACTGGCTGCAGGGTGTGGAATGGTATGAGCATTACAGGCAAGAATCCCAAGTCACACCCCTGATGCCTGTCATTCTCTACAGGGTGGGGCATTATGGTTGGAAACCCTAACACCTCAGGCATTCGTTGGTATTTTCACTCCAAATTTTCAACATGTATTTTTTGTGACCCCCACCTCATGAACAGTGGCAATATCAGTTTGTTAGCTGAAAGCTGCTTATGCACAGCGACTATGGCATTTAGCACCACAGGTACAAAAACACATTCTGAACAGGATGTGAAAAATGACAGCTGTACTGTTCATGGGGAGGTGTAAAAAATGGCAATGTTGCAAATCTGCAGTAAAAATATAAAAAACTGGTGAAGTCACGAGCATGTGTAGAAACTGTGCAACGCACACCAGTAATGTAATTAGTTTGGGGATTTTTACAGCAGATTGTCAACACAGGCATTTTGGGACCTCCGATCATGAACAGTGTCACTGTGATTTTCTTTATCTGTCCCGAACAATGATTTCCCACAGCGACCACGCATCTCTGCGCTGAAAGTGTGAAAACACATTTCGCCATGTTGTAAAAATGACAGCTGTACTGTTCATAAGGAAGTGTGGAAAAATGCCACTGGTGAAAATCTGGACTGAAAATATTACAAAGTCATGAACTTACGAAGTGCGTGGAAACTCGCAATGCTCCTCATAACACAGTCATTTATGGACTTTTGTCACCAAATTTTCAACATAGCCATTTTAAGACCTCTGCTCATGAACAGTGTAACTGTGATTTTCTTAATCGGTACCAAACATTGCTTTTGCACACTGACTGCACCATTGTGCACTACATGTGCGGAAACACATTTTGGGTGACGTGAAAAATGGCAGCTGTACTGTTCATAAGGAAGTGTAATAAAATGGTAATGTTGAAAATCTGGAGTGAAAATATTGAAAATTGGCAAACTTATGAGCATGCGTAAGAACTGCGCAACACACGCTCGTAAAACAGTCATTCTTAGGAATTTTTCACCAAATTTTCAACATAGCTATTTTTAGACTCTCTGCTTATGAACAGTGTCACTGTGATTTTCTTAATGTGTCCAATACATTGATTTTCAAGACACCAACTGCGCCAATTATGCGCTACATGGGCGAAACATGTTTAAGGCAAGATGTGAAAAATGACAGCTGTACTGCTCATAAGGAGGTGTGGTAAAATGGCAATGTTGAAAATCTGGAGTGAAAATATTGAAAATTCATGAACTTACAAGCGTGCGTAGGAACTGCGCAACGCACGCTCATAAAACAGTCATTTTTAGGAATTTTTTCACCAAATTTTCAACATAGGCTTTTTGAGAGCCCACCTTATGAACAGTGGCAGTGTTGTTCGTTACTCAGTCCCAAAAGGTGATTTCGGCTCAGTGACTGTGAAATCACCCTTCGACCCGATTAATGCCATGACAGTGAGAGCATTCATGAGAAGGGGTCCTAAAACCCCATGTTGAAAATTTGGTGCAAAAATTCCAAAAATGCCTGAGATATGCAGCAAAGTTGAAAAACCCTATCTATCCCATTATACAGCTTACCGGCATTTCCTCAGTTAGCGGTCGGCTTTGAAAGAGTGCAGGCGTGTTCCCAGTCCACCGAAGATCGTGCAGTGCTGGAATCCGGAGGTAAGTAGCTGGGGTGAGAGGGGTGTGGGGAGCAAGGCACATGGTGGTGGGCGCTGGTGGGGCAGAGACAGCGGGGACCTGCTTTGTGTTTCAGGGTTTTTTTTTTTGTTTAAAAAGGACGATGACATCGGACGCTTGCCATGCCAGTGGCCTCAGCGGTACGCGGATGGCTGTTTGGGGGTGGAGCCGACGGGGATTGGGCACCCTGTCGGTGATAGTATCTGCTGCCACGCTGGGGTGGGCTCCCAGCTTGGCACCTTGTACTCTCTGGGGAACAGTGGAGACGAGGGGGATTGGGCACCCCATCTGCTGTAGTCGATGTGTAGCCATGCTGGGGTAGGCACCCAGTGTGGCATGTGGAACTCTGTTTGGGGAGCGCAGCACAGCTGGGGGGATTAGGCACCCCGCTGGCTATACAGTGTGTGCGTGGGGCGAGCATGCAGTATGCGTGCATGTGTGTGTGTGTGTAGGGGATGCTGCATGAGCAGGCGATATCTTATCGCTGCTCACTGAAGTGTAGCTCCCCCTTTCAACTGTACTCCACTGCATTTTCGACTGCTGTCATAGACAGCTCCAGCAGCCACTGGAGAACTGCGGCCGCGCCTGCAAACACACTGACTGAATTGGAAGTGGGCTGCCACACCTCTGAAAACTTGAATGATGGCACTATGTTTCTTGCACATGCGTGCAAGCAAACATAAAAATGATGGCTGCATCACTTCTGCAGTCGGGAGGCTGGCCAGGCAGGCAGTGAGTAAGATGTGTGTGTGGGGGGGTTGGGGGGTGCCTGGGCCATGAGTCTGAAACAGTGGCAGTTACAGGGGGCCATGTATTTCAAAAACAACAAATGGCTCCCTCTCTGTTACAGAGCGCATAACTCCGTCTCTGGATTCCAACAAGATCATAAAGCTTTCAAGTTTTGCTCTCGTGATTTATGATGTCATTTAAATCCTGCAATAGAGTTACAGCTCCATTACAGATAGAGAGCCATCTGGTATTCTATTTATAAACAGTGGAAACCATTGCCACGATGAAGGATATCGAAAGTTAACATACACTGTAGTGCACTATCAGGCTGTCAATGAGATGTCTGATATTGGAGCAACAAATAGTGGCTTTGGTAAATCTTCTGTCTGTAACTAGGTAGTCGGTGATCCATTATTCTCTTTGGCATGCTTGCTGATCTGCTGGCAATATGCAATACACATTTACAAGCAACACCTAATACACGTTTGTCTGATAGCATGAAGTTTGATATTTTCTGTAAGACCACTCTTGCAACTCCCTCCCCCATTTAGCAAATTCACCAAACAGAAAACTGATCACCAGCAACTTTCTTATTATCCCATCCCACACTCCCCATCACACATTCAGTACCATACCTCTGTACCACAGAATCACATTCTACAGTGGATTCTACTTAAGAACAATTTGCTTAAATGCAGTTTCCTGGTAAGTGCATACTTTTTCAATATCTCTATTTATTTATTAATTTATTTATATTAGAACAGTTAAAATTCTGTTTTAAAGCACATTGGTTAAGAGCAAATGTACACAAGCAGTATGCCTTTAAATCTGTCAACTGCATTCCTAATAAGTGCACAATGAAAGGGTAATAACAGGTACCATTGTTACCTGTACATAACTGGCAGTTATCAGCTCACCAAGAGGAGGCAGAAACAATGGGAGAAAAGAAAGTCACACTCAACCAGAGCCAGAACATTGAGCTGCTGCTGCTGCTGCCTATTGAAATGCCTCATGTTAAAGGGTCTGACTATATACATAAACTCACTGTAGATAACAATAAACAAAGTAAAATGACTATTTCCAGCCATAATTTAATAAAAAAGTTATTTTTTAAATAAAAATGCTCTCCAATATGAAATAATGTTTTTGAAATACTGACAAAAGTAAAGTATGAACAGTATGAGCAGTCTGTGTCTGTGTCTTCTTACTCAGAACTCTCAATACTTTCAGTGTAAATCTGGATTAATGCAAATTCTGCTTATGTACATTTGCCTTGACAAAATGGGTGAGCATACAAGCAGAATCCACTGTATTAAGAAGTACTGATTTATTTAAAACTCCCAATTTTTAAGTCATGGTACTGATGACACTTATGTAACCTCCTGTATTTTGTTCTGAACCACTGTATGTTGACAAAAATAATAGAGAGAGAAGTCAAAGTCACTGGACAACTTTTATTTTCCAACATAACAATGTGCCACAACATACTGCATAGTATTGTACAAAACAAAATCTACAGCATATGGGACAAAAACATAAACACACATAAATATTGCACTATTTAAAAAAAAAAAGTCTGAAAAGTAAAAATAAAATATTCCAATGACACTAATATAACAGAAAATACAAATACAGTACATATACAAATATCGGACACAAAAATACAAATATAGAAAATCAGCACTAGTATTGCATCATATAATTCATATGATTCAATAAACTTTAAACATACTGGGCAGGATTCACAAACAGCTTGTGCTTGGCACATCTCGGATGCCCCAGCGCACATGAGATGCATTGAGTGGCAAAAGTGGTATTCACAGAAGATGCACCGGGACACGCTCCCAGTGCATCCCCTCTGTGAATGGCACTGTTGTACCCAGCCCTGGATGTGACTGTGCAACCCCCCGGTTGGGCTGGGTACACAATGGGGCAGCGCATCTCCTGGTGGACTGCACCAAAAACTGCCATTCAAGGCCACAAACATGCAAATGAAGCAATTAGGCATGCAAGGTGCAATGGGGCCATTTACATGTCATTATTGCCCCATTTGCATGTGCCTAGTAGGGCTGTGCCTGGTGGAATGCACTGGATGCCCTGCATTGGATATGGGCAACACACAGCCCCAGGGAGGTGGAGTGCATCCTGTCACCCATCCCCAGCCCATTCGCCAGCCATGGGAACACTCACACTATTGCCCCAGTGGTCCAGTGGTCCCCCTCCCTGCTCAACCCCCATTCTGACTATCGCACCTTGCAGTGGTATACCCATGTGTGCTGAATCTCCCTCCTTGATAATGCCACTTTCAGTGGCATATATAGTGACAACAAACCCCCTCCCCACCTGCATCCCGTTCATCTTCTGCTATCTGTGGCGATATTGTATGATAGGAGAACCCACCCTCCCACCCCAACCTGACCCTACCCGGCAATCCATACACCTCCAGTCCAGCAGTCACATGAATGACAGAGTACAGTACCCACTGCAAGTCCATTGGTCAACAGGGTCCTCCAATGGCTGTCAGTAGTACAGCTGTCAGTCATGGACAGCTCTGTCAGTGGGCAGCCATGGAAGTATGTGGGTGGATTGTGCTGCCTGCCAATGGAGGGACTCAGCTGGGATGGGGAGCTGGGTGGGTTGGGAGTGCCTAAGTGGGTGGGGAGGAGGTCTGCTGTGTTACGGCTGTATGGATTGCAGGTTGGATCAGGGTGGGAGGGTGGGTTCTCCTATCATACAATATTGCCACAGAGAGTGGCAGGTGAACAGGGATGCGGGCAGGGAGGGGAGGGTTTGCTGTCACCATATCTACCACCGAGAGCGGCATTAGCACGGGGATGCGGGCAGGAAGGGGGGTTCCGTTCATCATATCTGCCACTGACAGTGACATTATCACAGGCTGTGGGCAGGAAGGGGGGTTTCGACAGACATGGGTATACCAGCGCAGGATGTGGCAATCTGAACAGGTGCTGGGGAGGAAGGGGGCACACTGGACTGTCATGGTGGGCAGGCTGCTGTTCAGATGTCTGCAGTATGGCAGCCTGCCTGTGGGTGGCCACCCACCTAAGTCTACTTGAAGTAGACTTATCTTTGGGAGGTGCATCTCTGGACTTACCCGGGGATGCACCTCCAGGATGGGGTGTGAATGGGGCTGCGCACCATATGCATGGGCACGCCCCCTTCACAGTCCCTCCAGATGTGCCGCATATCATTATGGGTGGTATGCGGCACATCTGTGTTGCACTGGTGCATTGGGGATGCACTGGTGCATTGGCCCCGTGCACAAATCAGAGATGTGCCAGTGCATCTCGGATGCACTGGGCTCATCCCTTTTGTGAATCCTGCCCACTTTATGCATGTTTATATAACTGGGTGTGATTCACCTTTCCACACCAGTCATAGCTGGTCTCTTATGTCCCTTTTATTTTGCCAGAACAGGTGGTGTCAAGTCAAAGTGCTGCCCGACAAGGGTTAGGATTACCTTTATGAGATTCCTAGGCAACCCTTTTGTGCCCCTTGTGCCATCATAGTTCACATTGTTTGACCATTGTATGTATCAATCAAATGGCACAAGGGCACAAAAAAACAGAGCTGCAAAGCATTCTGGTTTGTCAGAGCACCAGCATCCTAGATCACCTTCTCTTTTGCTTGTCAGAGGAACCATGTCTGTGTCTGGGAGAATGTTCATGCAATTTGTGGTGTGCCCAAGGCCTGCTTGCACTGGGCCATGCACTGTAGGCCATGGAATCTGTGCCTGAAGTGACACAAGTATCCCTTCTGCTGCCATTACTTCCAGCACTGTGTTCCCGACCTGCACTGGGCCAACTCCAGGTACATATGCAGGTGCTGGCATTCTCTCCATCTCTGTTATGCTGCCCTCAAAAAAGACTGGCTGCTGTGTGTCCCTCCATTGGTGTGGCTATTGAGGGCTTTGGCACTGGCAGCCTTGTCTCTCTCAATTCCCTTCTCCACTCTTGCATTATGGACTTTAGCTGGAGTTTCCTGGTCCTTACCTGTGTCCCTCATCTGTTAGTGTTCTAGCTGAGCTTGTTTTATGCTGTTCCTTACAAAATGCTTGAATTTCATGGTCTGTCCCTTTTCTTTGGTATCTTTGCTGGTTTTGCAATTGCCACATCCCCTGCTGCAATGGAGCTGCCCTTTTCTCTGCCTGCTGCCTTTCCATAGAAAGTGCCTCTGCCTGTTGCACAGGTGCTGCCAGTTCTTTGGGATATGCCTGCTGTTCTGGTGCTGCTGACTCCTCGGGATGTGCCTGCCATTCAGGTGCTTTCCTGCCCTCTGCCGGCACCACCACTTGTTGCCACGGTGCTGAAATGAGCTGTTCTTCCTGCCCTTTAAAAAGTAAGGGTTCATTGTCACTGGTGATGATATCACACTGTTTGGAAGACAGAAATACTTGCTGAGCAACTCAAGCTTGATGCAGGGAACACAGTCAAGACCAATATTATTTGCAATTTATTAATGACATTTATATTTTAATAACCTACATGTGAAAGAGCTGGACGGGGGGTAATGGTAAATTTGGACAAAAATGGAAGGGTGCACTTACACAACATGTATACTTATACACATAATGATTATTTATAATTTATCGTTTACACTAATATTTAACAATTTTTTCTTACCATGTATTTTTTGGTGTCCTTTTGGAATTTTATGGTGCATTTTGCAGGTGGAACAGCATATTTCCTCACTTTCTTTCTGCTTACTGGTGTGCTGTTTTGCACTTGTAGCACCAATGCTCCATTCATGCCCAGTCTTGTTGTCTTTGGTGTTCCATAAACCTTCCCTGTGGCAAATCTGGAAGTCATTTTTAATCCAACATACAGCACAGCAGTAGTGTCTTGCCTTGCAGTCTGATATCTGTAAGCAATCCACACAAAGGGCCCCATAAATACTGTCTCTCAAGTTTAAGACATCCAGTTCACAGCCGTTGATTGGGTCACATGTTTTACATGTCATAACCAGATCATACCCACATGCTCCCCAACATCTGATTGCCTCACTCCTGAAATACCCAACTTGTGATTGGTCTCATTTCATTGACACACCTGCAGGTCCCTCTGCAAATATTGTACAATTCAGTGGCATTTCATTAAATCTTTTCATTTGAAGAACAAAGCATCACCACCTTCACACTCACCCAACTCAGACAAACACACTCTTTTTTGGTTTTTTGTTTGTTTTTACGCTAAATTAAAGTTCCCAGTAGTAGAGTTCTAGTTCTTTAGCCCAGTAGAGTAGTACAGTTCTAACAGCAGCTCATTTCTCTTGCTGTTCTCTCCAGACACCTCTCTGGGCTGAGGGAGAAGGTTGCTGATCTCCAGGCTGAGTTGGCCAGGATTCGGGAGACCTCCTTTCCCACCCAGGGACCACCAGGGCCACCGATGGGACAACACTGCATCCTCCAAAATATCTCCCGGAAGACTGCTGCTCCACAGCCATTGCACTGCACCACTCCCATCATGTCTTATTTGTGGCCCCTTAACTGTTGTTTAGTATATTTACTCTTTCCTCTCTATTTTATTTTTTTTTATATAATTTTTTTTCTCCCTACTTTCCTGCTGCCTCTGTGCCCTTAAAGCTCCTGATCTTCCTGTTCTGAGACAAGAAGTTCCTATATTTCTCAGTAGCCTCCTTACTTGCTCAGAGTCAGACTTCCAGCAGCTGGGGGGGGGATGGAGAGCTACTCTTTTCCTTCTAGGATGGTGACTCTTTTGTGGCTCTGTGATCACTCATTTCCTGCTCCCAAACAGGAAGTTCCTGTTGTCAGTCAAATCCTGTGCCTATAAAAGTAGAACTGGCTAAGGATGGAGGGTGGAGGGGAGGGTTGGAGGGCAATACAGTCCCATTAAAGTTCTAACAGCAGCTCCTTCCTCTTGTTGTTCTCTGCTACAAACTATCTAGGTCAGTTTTTAAATGCAAACACCTGACTTCCTTCTCTCTAAGCCACTCCCCCTAATTTACAGTTTCTTTCTTCACCTAGCTAACTGCACAGATAACAATTTCTTCACCCAACTCAAACACACTCTTTTTTAAGTTCGCTTGCGTGCATGCGCAAGGAACGTCTTGCAACAGTACGACTTTTGGAGGTGTGTGACCCTCCTTCTGAATCCAGTGCTCAGTGTAGCAGGCATGACTCTACCAGACCAATACATGCTGAGCTGTGTATGACAGCCGTTCGGCTGTGTTGATCTTCACTTCATAAGAAAAGGTCCGCTGCAATCAGTGGTGGTAGCATGTATGCAGTTAGCATACACATCAGCTGAACTGCTGTCATACACATCTTGGCATTAAAAAATCCTCCCGCTCCCTCAGTATGCTAATGTCCTCCCCTTCCCTCATTAGTGTGCTCCCCATCCCGATGTTATATGCCAAGGGGGGTGCCCAATCCCCCTCAGCTCATGCGCCCCCCCAGCACACTGTGTGGCTGATGGGGGTTCCCAATCCCCCATTGGCTGCAGTCTTCCCCCAAACAAACACCCAGTTGGCACACTGGGAGCCCACCCCAACATGCTCATGCCTCCCACCCATGCACACTGTATGGCCGGTGGGGGTGCCCAATCCCTACTGGCTCCAGTCCCCTCAGCAAACAGGTAGGTGGCATGCTGGAGGCCACCCAGCATGCCAAAAGTGTCCTTTTTTTAAATCCTGTGAAGAAAGCGGTCCCTCAGTAAGTCCCTGCCCCTCCCACAGAACCCATGCCCACCCTCTGTGCACCTACTTCCCCCACCCCCACCCCATATTTGCCTCTGGAGCCTGGTGCGGCGATCTTGATGGACTGGGAACACGTCTGCACTCTTCAAAGCCGACCGTGAACTGAGGAAATGCCGGTAAGCTGTATAATGGCATAAAAAGGGGTTTTCCAACTTAGGTAGATATCTCAGCCATTTTTCTGACTTTTGACACCAAATTTTCAACATGGGGTTCTTGACACCCCTTCTCATGAATTCAGTCACTGTCATGGCATTATTTGGTCCTGAAAAGTGATTTTGCGGTCACTGAGCGGAATCACCTTACAGGACCAAGTAATGAAATGACAGTGTTGGTGTTCATGAGCTGGGCTCTCAAAAAGTCTATGTTCAAATTTGGTGAAAAAATTCCATAAAATGACTGTTTTACGAGTGTGCATTGCGCAGTTTCCACGCGCACTCGTAAGTTCGCGAATTTGTAAAATTTTCACTCCAGATTTTCAACATAGGCATATTTCCACACCTCCTTATGAACAGTGCAGCTGTCAGTTTTCACATCCTGGCTGAAATGTGTTTTCGCACTTCTGGTGCAAAATAGCGCGGTCGCTGCTGGAATCATTGTTTGCTACAGAGTAAGACAATCACAGTGATGCTATTCATGAGCAGAGGTCCTAAAATGCCTATGTTGGAAATTTGGTGGCAAAAGTCCATAAAATGGCTGTTTTATGTGTGTGCATTGCGCAGTTCCCACGCGCACTCGTAACTACGTGAATTTGTCATATTTTCAATCCACATTTTCAACATTTGCATTTTCCCACACCTCCATATGAACAGTACAGCTGTCATTTTTCACATCCTGGCCAAAATCTGTTTTCACACTTCTGTCGCAGAATAGCGTGGTCGCTGTGGGAAATCTGGGTTTGGTACACAGTAAGAAAATTATAGTGGCACTGTTTATGACCAGAGATGACAAAATGCCTACGTTGAAAATTTGGTGAAATAATTCCACTGAATTACTGTGTTACAAGTGTCAGTTGCGCAGTTTACACACAGGCTTGCACCCTTGAGCACAGCCAGGGCATTAGGGTTCCTAAGACAGACAGTTAAGAAGTATGAGGGTGAAATGTTACTCAGATGCAAGAGGAATTGCAGAGAGGTACTCTGTTGTGATATGGATGCTGAAGGGACATGGATACAACTGGGGGGGCCTGCACAAATGCCAAACACCAATGCAAATTCCAGCAAGCAAACCTTCAGCATTGACAAATGCCTGTTTGTTTTGTGTTTGTTTTTATCCTAAATTGAAGTTCCCAGTAGTGGAGTTCTAGTTCTTTAGTCCAGTAGAGTAGTAAAGTTCTAACAGCAGCTCCTTCCTCTTCTTGTTCTCTGACACAAGCTATCTAGGTTAGTTTTTAAATGCAAACACCTGGCTTCCTTCTCTCTAAGCCACTCCCCCAAATTCACAGTTTCTTTCTTCACCTAGCTAACTGCACAGATAACAATTTCTTCACCCAACTCAGGCAAACACACTCTTTTTTTGTTTTTTGTTTGTTTTTACCCTAAATTGAAGTTCCCAGTAGTAGAGTTCAAGTTCTTTAGTCCAGTAGAGTAGTAAAGTTCTAACAGCAGCTCCTTCCTTTGCTGTTCTCTCCAGGCACCTCTCTGGGCTGAGGGAGGAGGTTGCTCATCTCCAGGCTAAGTTGGCCAGGTTTCGGGGGACCTCCTTTACTACCCAGGGACCACCAGGGCCACTGCTGCTGCCTCAAAGGTTGCCAAGAAAGAGGAGCAGTTGGACCACAGAGGGCTCAGGGAGGGTGAGGGTGGTGGAACAGAGGTGCATCCCCCCAGTTGTACCTCTCCACAATTTATATGCTATTCTGGCAGAATGTGGTTTCTTTATGGAGGCACCCACAGTGAAGACCAAGGAGGATGCTGTGAACCTCCACAAAGGAGACCCATAGGAGGGTGGCTTGGGACCCCAAAGGGGGATGAAACAACTCCTGGTGGGGGACTTCCTTGTTAGGAGGGTAGAACTGGGGAGGGATGGGAGAGGGAGGTAAGGTGCCTGCCTGGCACCATGGCTTGGAGGGACAGAAAGCAAATCCTCAGGATCGTGGGAGCAGCTGCACAGGGGAGGGAGCTGGATGTCATTGTCCACCTAGGGACAAATGAACTGGCTGGGAAAGGCATCAGAGCAGTGCAGGAGGAGTTTGTGGAGTTGGGGAGGTGCCTTAGACAAGTAGCACACATGGTAACCTTCTCAGTGGTGCTGCCTGTCTATGGTATGGGTGAGGCTAGGGTGCTCTGCACCATGGGATTCAATCAGTGGTTGAAAAACTGGTGCAGAGCTCAGGGCTTTGGCTTCATTGGGGACTGGGGTACCACCTGGAGGGATGCAGGCCTATACTGGTGCAATGGTCTGCATCTGTACAGAAGGGGAACCAGGATCCTAGGTGATAGGTTTAAATGCTTTATTGGCAAGCATTTAAACCAGCCAAGGAGGGAGGGAGGCACTGAAAAGGAGAAGGGAAATCCTAGCCCCCACCCCAAAATAATCAGGGTAGTTAGTGAGGTAAACAACAAGATGGAGAAATCAATAGGGAGAAGGGCAGGGGTAAATGGAGAAAAAGACAAAGGCAGTAAGGACAGGGATCGGGCAAAAAGGGATAAGGCCATCAAAAAATGGAGGGTAATGAGTACCAATGCCCGTAGTCTAGGTAACAAGCTCCCTGAACTGGTGGCTTTGATGGAAGAGGGATGCCTAGATATTGTGGCAGTTACAGAAACATGATACACAGAGAACCATGAATGGGATGTCAACATACCACAGTACAGAATCTACAGGAGGGACAGGGAGGGTAGAAGAGGAGAAGGAGGAGTAGCTCTCTATGTAAGAGAAGGGATCAAAGCAACAGAACTAAAGGGTAAACAGGGAAGAGAGGAGGCACTGTGGGTCACCCTGGAGACTGGAAATGGCACTACAATGCACACAGGGGTTGTATACAGCCCCCCATCTTTGGGAGGAAATGGAAAAGGAAATGATAGAAGGCATCCTTAAGATGGCAGAGAAAGGGGGAGATATTGCTGATGGGGGACCTGAATATGCCAGATGTTAACTGGAGCAACTTTGCTGCAGCCACGTCCAAGAGCAGGGCCATTCTCGATGCCCCACAGGGGGCATGCCTCAGACAGCTAGTGTTGGAACCCACTCAGGAGGGAGCAATCTTAGACCTGGTACTCTCAAATGTGGACAGAGAGAGGATCTCAGATCTAGAAGTGGGTAGCCATCTGGGAACAAGTGACCACCAAACAGTGTGGTTCACAATAAACTCATCTGTAGAGTCAAGCCATACAAAAGTGATGGCACTGGACTTCAGGAGGGCTGATTTTGTCAAATTTGGAGAGGGCCTCAGAAAAGCACTAGCAAACAGGCAAGAAGAAGGGGTGGAGCAACAATGAGGAAACATCAAAACTGCCATCACAGATGCAACAAGCCTTTGTGTGAAGCAAATAAATAAAAACAAAGTAAAAAAAACACTATGGTTCTCAAAAGAGGTGACAGGGAAGGTTAGGGAGAAAAAGATAGCATTCAGGAAACATAAATAAACACAGAAGGAGCAGGACAGAGAACTATACCAGTTAAAGCAGAAGGAAGTGGGGAAGGCAGTCAGAATAGCAAAGGCCCAAACTGAGGAAAAGATAGCCAACTCGGTTAAGAAGGGGGATAAAACCTTTTATAGGTACATTAGGGAGTGAAGAAAGACAAAGGGAGGGATACGGAGGCTGAATAAAAAGGAGGGTGGGTGAGCAGAGAGGGACAGTGAAAAAGAAGGGATACTGAATGAATACTTCTGCTCAGTATTCACAAAGGAAAAGGAAGGGAAGGTACCTATTCCAGTCAATAGAAGCACTCTGGATAGGGGTTCGATGTCAGTCCTTTCACAGAAGAAAGGGTTTTGAAAGAACTCCTAAAACTGAAGGTGGACAAAGCAATGGGGCCTGATGTGATTCGCCCCAGAATTCTAAAAGAACTAAGGGGAGAACTAGTAACACCACTGACTACCACATTTTAACAAATCATGGGAGGATAGTGTGGTACCTGAGGACTGGAGGAGGGCAGATGTGAGTCCCCTTCACAAAAGTGGGAGCAAGACAGAGGCAGGAAACTACAGACCTGTCAGTTTGACCTCAGTGGTAGGGAAAATGATGGAATCACTTCTGAAGGAAAGAATTGTTGAGTACCTAGAGGCCAGTGGCGCACAGGACCCAAGGCAGTATGGATTCACAGTGGGAAGGTCATGTCAGACGAATCTAATCAATTTAACTGACTGGGTGACCAAAGTAGTAGATCAGGGAGGGGCTGTGGACATGGCCTACCTAGACTTTAGCAAGGCATTTGACACAGTCCCACACAAAAGATTAATAAACAAATTATCCAGCCTGGGAGTGGGTCCCAGAATGGTAGCCTTGGGGTGATGCTTGAACCTCAGCTCGACCTTGGTCATCACATCCGCAATGTGTGTCAAGCTGTTAACTGGAAATTGGGTTTGGCTTACAGGGTGATGAATAATCTTACTCCTGCTGCTCACCTAGCTTTGGCCAGAGGTGTGTTTCTACCATCTCTCTGTTATGGGCTCCTGTTTGCCCATACTTCCAAGGTTGATCTATCAAGGTGGACCGTAGCCTACAATAATATCTGCCGTTTTGCTCTTATAGCCCCTCGTCTCACTCACCATTGTGATCTGTATAGTAAGTTTAACTGGCTCTCCCCACCCAACTACATGAATTTTGTCTTGGGTTGCTTCACAGGTAAGATTCTGGTTACGGACACCTCCCCCCTCGGGATTGGCAGAGCTCCTTGCGCCTGCTGTCCACACTACCTACTCCCTAAGGTCACTGGGTCCTGCTGTCCTTAAGGTTCCTGCTACACATACCCATATGGGGGACAGGGACTTCTCATCATGTGCCCCTAGACTATGGAACTCCTTTCCTGTCCAGGTCCGGTCCTCCCTTTCCCTGGTGAGCCTACGCACCTTCATGTGGCAACACTTGATGCGCTCCTCAGTATGCAACTGTCTTAAACCCACCCTAACTACACTGCTCTCCGGCACTGTATTTTGAGCATATCTCCTCCTGTACCTTGCTTACATCATGTGTGGTTTTGCCTGCCCCTCGAGGTGTGGCCCTGTGTATAATGTGTAAATTCTGTATATATCTGTATATATTCCTTGGATCATTGCATTAGTGACTCTGTACTTTATTACATTTGACTGTGTCCACTGCTGTAACTTTATTTATCTTACAATGTATTCTCTGTTTCCCCTGACTCCAGTGTATCTGCCTTGCCTCTATTTGTACTCTGTACGTTCTTTTGATTTCCTGTACTCTCCCAGGTCATACCTGAAAATAGGCATATGTTTTGTCTAGTGTAATTACCTAGTAAACAAAAGCTAAATAAATAAATAAATAAAATATTGGCTGGACAACATGATGCAGAGGGTAATAGTAAATGGAGTACACAGTGAAATAAGGGGGTTATTAGTGGGGTACCGCAGGGTTCAGTACTCAGACTGGTCCTTTTTAATGTCTTTATAAGTGGCATGGCAGAGGGACTGGAAGGAAAAGTATGTCTCTTTGCAGACAACACAAAGACAGGGTTGATACACAAGGTGGGGTGGAAAGGATGAGAAGGGACTTGGGAAGGTTGGAGGAATGGTCAAATGTATGGCAGCTTAGATTCAGTGCAAAAAAGTGCAAAGTAATGCACCTGGGAAACAAAAACCCAGGGGAAGAGTACACAATGGGGGTGAAATACTGACAACAACAAAAATGGAAAGGGATCTGGAGGTAGTTAGATGACCTAAATGTGGGCAAGCAATGCGAGAAGGCAGTAAGGAGGGCTGGGGTGATACTGGGAAGCATAGGGAGTGGCATCACCAGTAGAAAACAGGAAGTTGTTATCCCTCTGCACAGACAGATGATGAGACCCCATCTGGAGTACTGCATGCAGTTCTGGAGACCCCATCTCTGCAAAGACAGAGACAGGGTAGAGGCTGTCCAGAGGAGAGAAACCAAAAATGGTGCAATGTCTGCACTAGAAGACATACGAAGAGAGACTAAAAGAGCTTAATATGTATACCCTTGAGGAAAGGAGGGAGAAGGAGGACATGATAGAAACTTTCAAGTACCTCAAGGGAATCATTGGAGAAGGTATGTGCAGATTCATAAAGTAAAGGATAGTGTTCACAGGAGGTGGGGTGGCTGCATGGTGCACATTGGCTGCAGTAGTGTCTGTGGAACCATGAGAATTATTTGGAAGAGCAAGTGTCTGAGACATAGCACTGGGGACTGTGTAGCAGAACACTTAACATTTTTTATTTGGTGTGTGTGTGTGTGTGTGTGTGTGTGTGTATAGGAGAATCTTTTTGTACCCTATCTCTCTTTTAAAAAAGAAAAGCAGAAGAAGAAAATACATAAAAAAAACCCTCATTCTCTCAAACCCCCTTTCTACTCTGTCTCACAGGCTATTAGCATAACTTTCTGGGAAGCAGGAGGACCAGCTTCTGACCCAGGGGATTCAAGGGACACACCTGAATGTGGCCATCTCTCTGAACTAATAGCACTACACTGGTTAGAAAACAAAGCCTGAAATCTTGTGAAAGGGACATTTAAAATAACTTTTAATTGCACTAGTGAGTTCATGTAATCAGAAGTCCCAAGGAGTGGCACTTCTGATTTCACAGACTTAAAAGCCAGATGCCCAGGCAGTGAGCATCAGAGACATAGCACTAGAGACTGCATTGCAGAACTCCGTCAAATATGAGTGTGCGTGTGTGTGTGTGTAAGTAAGAGAGGAGAGCCTATTTTTGCTCCATTTCTTTTTCAAATAAGAAAACCAGCAGAAAAGAAAAACAAAAACTACAAAATAAATATCCCATACCCCCCATCTAGTCTAACGATCTCACAGGCTATTAGTAGTAGTAGTTTAAAGTTTTTATTTATAAAAATCATTAACAGGGATAAAAATACTCCAATGCACATAGTTAATTTCCAAGGTCCCTTACCACACATACCATTTTTCGATAAAAAAAATGAAATCATCATTCATCCAATGCAAACAAAGAAAACAAACAGTAAAAAAACCTTAGAATACAATATACCCATATAAATTAAAGTAAGAAAGTTACATAGAAAACAAATGTGTAAATAAATAAACATTTAACACTAGCATCGCCTAATAACATTTTATGCTAACAGTCTGAATACTCTTCACCTATTACATTTCTCATTTATACTAATAACCCTCTCATAAGCAAGGTATAGAAACATTTATAACAGTAGTCAGCAGATATCATCTATCAAATTACTACCCAACCCTCTAACTCCCATATTAAGTGATCTCTTCTGAGCAACAGGATAAGGGGACAGTCAACCATTCCAACATCCAATTTTTTAAGTGGCAAGATTTATTTAAATATTCTTGGTGCCGCAATACTGCAGGGATAGAATTCCAGAGTGCTACCCCTCTATATAAAAGTGAGGCCCTGACAATTTCCGAGTTAAATATTTGGACAAGATATTCCAAGCCCAATGCAGATCTAAGGCCTCGCCTATGAGCTCTTATCTGGAACAGTTCTATTATATATCCTGGGAATTTCCCCTTCCAGACTTTGATCATGAACTGCAGAAGGTTAAGATTTCTTATGTTCCATGGATGCAGCCAGTTCAATTTAGTATGTACTGTAGCTCACAACGATGTGTCTTTCTGGGTGAATCAAGGACATAGCGAGCCAGCCTATCATATATAGTAACCAGACTGTCAAGCTACATCTCTGAGGCTCCAGTGTACAGTAAATCACCATAATCCATTGCCGGAACTATCATTGTAATCCATAATTGTACATCTGTTGACATACTTTGTTTCAAATTATATGTAACCCCTAGGTGGCGCTACTTCTAGGATTACTACCCCTGCCTGTCTTCCTAACAGCAGGTTGAGGGGCCTGGGTTCCAAAATGGCCAGTACTGGGGCATCTCTACCCTCAGTAAACACAATAGTTTGGTGCCTCCACCCAGAGTACAGTTTGCGTGGGTATCTATCTATACTGGTACAGCCCTCTGGGAAGCTATCACCACCCACAATCCCACCAAGTGGCCAATAACCTAGGAATTGACAATGACCATTAGCGGTGTTCAACAGACAATTTGCAATAAACATCAATAATATGCTCACAGTTGTCCCACTTACCAATTGGGTCTCTGGTCCTGGTGTACACCCTGCAACCCCCTGTAAAGACAATTTTATAATGCAACATGCACTTTCAACACATTCAGAGAAGAGCCTATCATTTTAAGCCAAGTAATAATATGCTCACCAGCTAGATTCAAAGTGACACAGTAAATCAGATTTATTAAAGGGGCATGAACAAGAAGGGGGAAGAAGATCTAGGCAAATGATTACTGTTCTGGAAAAACCAGGTTAATTAATATACAGTTAATTTAGTCCCATTTCTATACAGTCCTGCATCTACTGGGTACCCAGTTTATACTGCTGGCTGACCAGAATCAGTGCCCGGGGTTACAGCTGTTGTTGGGGCCCTTGATGGAAGAAAGTAATCAATATTAACAGTGCAAAGCAAATAAATTATTTATATCCACGGCTGGCTGGCCTAGTCCATTGAAATCCTTGAAATTAAGCCAAAAACAATTGGACAGTACCACATGATAATCAAGATGCTTGTTGCAGGGAGATACCCTGAGTTTACTCACTGTACCAGAAGATTGTAGACAACCTTGCGAAATGAAGACCTGATACTGGAAGCTGCTGCACACGGGAAACTGGGCAGCCACGACTCACCTCCACTTCATGGCCTTACCCTGTAGGTGGCCACAACCTGCGATGCCTTGCTGCACAGGGGCTGGATCTCCAAGCTGGTCTCTCGCCCAGGAAATGGTAGCTAGCACAGGAGCAGTAGGCATGGGCCAAGATGGACAAGGTCCTAAGTTTAGCAGAGTGTCTATGGCAAAGTTCAGTTTATCTGCTGGTGATCCCTCCAACTGGTAGGCAGTTTGATCACTGGTAAAGGTGGGCTGCTCTCTGGCAATCAGGAGTCCCTGGACAGTAGGCCTTGACCCACGATAAGCATTCAGCACATTTATTTTAAGGAACATCCAAACTCTCCAGTTCCTCTTTCGGCTTCTGGCCTGTTCGCAATGTCAGCTGCTTTGCTGAGCAAACCTCAATCTGCAGTCAGGCAGTTCCTTTTGATCAATCCCCTAGTTGGGAACAGCAGGATGAGCACCAGAGAAAACTAGGCCTCTCTTAGGCCGGATTGCCTCAGGGCCTACAAGCTCCTTGCTCCACAGAGTCTCGGGATGACCTGCCATACCAGAAGCTCCTCTCAGTTCAAGAGCTCGAGCTGTACTCCTCTTATTTTTAAAACAGTTCTTGGACCGATCTGTTTCTTTTGCAATCTCATTGGCTGAAAGAGCAGTCAGTCACTGCCTCGTGCTCTCATTGGTTTCTTTAGGTGCTATAAAACTCTAGAGTTCACAGTTTCTCCCACAAGGCACCTGAGCTAAGGACCCCTTGAGGTCCCCTGTGTCCTAATTGATCCAAACAGGAAGTCCCGGTCCAAACATGGCAGCTTCCACTGGAAAATACAGGCTGCAATAAAGGCAGGTTAAACAACAATCTATATTTTAAAGACAGCTATGAATTAGAAGTAAACATTTACAGTAGTATGTTGGGCTTTTTCCACTCTGTTAGCGACAGCAGAGTGGGGTAGATCAGGGTGGTGCCAGGCTGGTCGTGAGCTCTGGAATACTCAGATTCAGTGTAGCCCATTTTTAGCATACACACTGGCTGTGGCACTTAAAGGGACAGGCGCAGAGAAAACATCATGGCACTCTCACGCAGATTTACAGAAGGACAGCATAGATTCACCATCTCAGCAGAATGTCTGCTTGGCAGTGGGCATTACTGGAGCCCAGGGACATTTATTTATTTATTTAAGATTCAGATTAATAAATTTGAGCCAAATAGGCTCATTTACAAAGATTCCAAGTCAGGATGCAAAGAACAAAACATTTGATACAGATAGTTTCGTACATGGCAGCATATACAAATCAGGTTACACAGAGGGTGGAGTTACACAGGCTACAGATGGATACAAGGATGCTATACAACTAAAATAGACAAAGATATACAGAAGAGTTCAGTCCCATAAGAGCTATGGTGACAATGACATCAGCACTCAGAGGTGCGGCACAGTGTTAAGTAGTTTCATGATACAACTAGAGGCAAGCAAATTTCTAGGTAGCATCGGTGCAAGTATTAGCTACCAAAGGAGGCTTTGTCTAAGGTTTAGCAGGGAGATAGGTAAAAGGGGGGGAATCAGGAAAAAGAAGCATTAGGTGGGTGCAATCCTAGAGGAGGAGGAGGAGCTGAGAAAAGGGAAATAAACAGTCAGAGGTGAGAGAAGAGATGGGTGAGGTGCAGCCCGAGTGGGGAGATGGTACGGGGGAGATGCAGCCAGGCTGGGCTATATCATGGAGGCAGAAGGTGATGGGGGTGGGCTGGGGGGAACAGGGAAGGAAGGGGTAGGAGGGGAAGCAGAGGAGGGGGAAGGAGCTATGATGGAAGGGGAGAGAGGGGTAGAGTAGGGGCGTGGGTGAGGCTTAGATGGTGGGAGGGGGAGGACTTTAGGATGTCAAGAAGAGAATAGGGCAGAGACTACTCCAGGCCATGTGTTAAGCAAAGTATCCACAGACCATATTACGCGCTAGGTGGGAGCGTAGCCCTTGTTTGTAATGGCTGAGCTTGGTACATTCGATGAGGATGATGGGTAGCTTGTTGAACCACCTGGATCCTTGGAAGAACAGGGATTTCTGAGCCAGTTTAGTACACTTAAATGGCACCAGGAGACCCCCTTTAGTCGCACTTCTAGTGTTTTTTGTAGGTTGTGCAGCTTTGAAGAGGCTGCTGGTAGACTCAGGCATGAGCCCTAACACTGATCTTTTTACCGGCAAGCAGGTCTGGTATTGTGCCCTGAGGTGAAGAGGGAGCCACCCAGTCTCATTGTATAGGGTGCATGTATAGGACAAATTATCAGCCCCTAGGGTTAATTGTCAGGCCTTATTAAGGAGTGTTTTTACTCTTTTTAGGGTGGTGTCTGATCCGGCCCCATAGATTGGCAGATCATAGTCGATGGTAGCTAGGACCGAGCTCCTCGTGGCAAGCTTCAGTGTGGCAGCTGAAATAGAGTGTCTGTGTGGATAGAGGACACCCAGTTTTATATTAGCAGTTTTAACAACATGATCAATATGAGTGCTTGTGAAAGGGAGAAACTCCCCCCCCCTTCTTTTTTTGTTCGTGTATATTTATCTGTCTGTCTCGTGGAATGAATGCGGTCTGCGTCTTTATGTTTGTCTGTAAATGTTTGCTTTTTCTCCCTTGGTATCTGAGTAAATAGTGAGTAATAGCCTGGCCATCTATTACACACTATTTAATTTGAATGGTAACACTGCATTTGACTTGTGTGCCATTTGTATCGCGTTATGGTGACTCTTTGAGCAAACGTTTAATTTTTGGTCTTTTGCTACAAAGCCCCCCTCCCATAAGTAGAACGTTACCGCTTTATGTACTCCTGTCCCCTTTATTTGTAGCTTTTGCATAAAATAAAAGTAAATAAAGAAAGCGTAGCTTTGAGTCAAATTAGTCCCGAGAAATAGGGACTCTTAGAAATACTGCTATTTTCTTCCCGTTTTAACTCCGTACCCAGAGACTATCTATTTACCTCTTCGGATGTTTTCCTTGGGGTTTCAGTGTCTCTCAAGTATGGGTCAGTTGAGTGTTTCTTCTCCTTCCTAAGCGAAAGTCTAGTTATGTTTAAAAGAAGTTCCTCGCTTTTAATAAGATGGCAGAAATATTATAACTTACTCCCCGAAGTGTCTTTGCATCTTTGAGCTCTATCTCGAAAGTGCGCACATTCGTGCCTCCGCACCTTCCGTTTTGGGAACTTTACAAAAATAAAGGTTTAACAGAAAGAGGATGAATAGATTAATTTATTGCCCCCCTTTTCAGTACAATTAGTGAATTTACGTACCTTAAAGGGTTTTAGCTGGGCATTTTTATATTATTTCCTTCTTGTTTGAAGCAAAGTTAATTCCTAATTCACGGTTTTAAAACTCCAGAGTCTTGCCCTGCTCTCCTGTTTACTAAGAGCCGGCCGGCCCTCTCCTTCCCATTTTTATGACGGAAAGCATGGGTGAGATCTCTTAGCGTTCCAAAGAATCTGCTAAATTAAAATAAACTTTCTCAAGAGACAAATATTATGTTGAGAAATAACGATTATTAATTTAATAGAACGTATAGGATGTTATAATATGTTCAAAATAGCAAGATTAGTTTGAAATGTTTAAACAATATATGATTGACTGTTGAAGGAACCAATTCTATTGTTTTGCACCCTTTATATGCCAGGCTTCTTCTTGTTCAGTTTCAGATGGGATTTGGGTGCTGTGTTAGAAGCATCTCGGAGACGATAGTAAGGGGATGTTCTACCCTATACTAAACCTGTATAATGGAACTCCTGCATGTTTGCTGTATAAAACTATAGAAGACCTGCATTTTGTTTTTTTGTTTTATCATGCAGTTCGTTATAATTTCATTGTGTCCTGAGTGCACTGATGGTTCTAGCCAATAAATGATCTGCCAAAGATATCATCTCTTCTGTCAAGTATCCATTTGTTACCCTAGCCTACCACAGTGCTGAAATTGAGTGTATCATAGTTGAATGTGGAGACTTGTTCCATGGCATCACCCTGGTAGTTTTGTATCAGCAGCAGGCCATATTTCTTCTTGCACTGCGGTACAGTAAAGAGCATGCTTTCGGTCTTTTTGTAGTTGAGTAGAAGTCTGTTCTGAGAGAACCACAATTCAAGTTTAAGGAAGCTGTCTTGCAGCTCAGTGGTAATTGTGGATAGTTCTTTACCAGAGGTAGAGATGACAGCATCATCAGCATAAAGTACGATGTGTGCTGGGCAGATAGAAGGGAGGGAATTTATGAAGAGGCTGAAGAGGAGTGGTCCTAGAATGGACCCTTGGGGGACTTTGATATTCACCTCCCTGGGTTCCGAGCGAGTGTCACTGATTTTAACACATTGTGTTCTGTGGGCAAGATAACTATTAAACCAGGCAACAGTGTCTGTGGACAGGCCTACAGACAGCAGGCAGTTTAGGAGATACTGATGGTTGATGGTATTGAATGCCTTGGAGAGGTCTATGAAGATAGACCCCACTGCCATCCCTTTATCCAAGGAATCATAGAGGTGGGAGGTATACTCGACCAAGGGGATAAGGGTGGAGTGATTTTTATGGAATCCATGTTGCTGGGTGCAGAGTAGGCTGTACTTCTCCAGGTACTCTGTAAGTTGTTTGCTGACCACCCATTCCAGGGCCTTGGAAAGGGGAGGTAGAATGGAGATGGGCCTGTAGGTGTTAGTTCTATCACCAGCTTTAAAACCGGGGGTGACAATTGCTTCCTTCCATCTGTCAGGAAACACACCTGATCTTTTGTTAGTGGATCGTCTAGTTCATTTAAGGTGAGTGCTACTGGCTTTATGTCAACTAGGTCACTCCCCATTCTAGTCTTTCCAAGGACCCGCTTGATGTGTTTAATAGTCTCAGACCTAGTAACTTGTTTGAAATAGAATGATGGTATACCATTGTTACTGGGCAGAGGAGTATTTAGGCTGGGAGGCTAACCTGGTGGAGGGGGTGTGAGATATTCACATGGTAGCACAGCGGTTAGGTCAGTGAATGCTGTATTAAAAAGCATCAGTGATGTCACTGGATTCCTGGAGTTTCTCGGATGCGGTTATAATCAGGTCAGGAGGGGCTCTTGAGGCCCTTCCAGGGAGTGATTTCATAGAGTTCCAGAACTCCCTGCCTTATCCCCAGTTTTTGTTTAAGAGATTAGTATAGTAGGAGGCTTTTGCTGACTGTATGAGTTTGGTACATTTGTTTCTGGCTGCCCTATAAGTGGAGAGGTCAGCCTGCATCCAAGTAGTCTTTGCCTTGTGCCACAGATTGTCCCTATGATGCATGAGCTCATTTAGGGGGCCTGAGAGCCATGGAGTAGCAGCCCCTCTCACTTTTTTGGTCTGATACAGGGTGAAAATGTTACATGCCAAAGTAAAGATCCTGAGGAAGTATTCCAGGGCTTAGTTCCCAACTTTTGTCCAGCAGGGACCTTAGAGAACTACTTCTAGAGACCTGGGGTGGAGGCACTTAGTGAACTTATTCGTCCAGGTACATATTGCTGGAGAATGGTCACTGATGGAGTCAGGTAAGGCAGAGACCTCAGTGATGTGGTCTGGGCAGGAGGAGAGGAGCCCATCCTATAATTTTGTCTAGTGGATTGCATTACCATCTGTGTGAGGTAGAGCTCAGATATTTGGTCTCTGACCGATGCTCCATCTGGGATTGTCAGTTAATGTTGAAGTGACCAACAATTACACGTTCCAAATTATGCCCCAGCTGCTGTTGGTTGATAAACTGTTCCAGACCAGTGTTTAGCTTACCAGGGGGTATGTAAACTATGTAGAGCAGTAGTACTTTGTTTTACTGACCTATGGTGAGCTTTAAATTTAGGATTTGGGCTTCCTTGGGGTGCAGATGTTTGGGCAGATTATGACCTTTAATGTCGCTCCTGCGGTAGATCATACAACCCCCGTTTGGACAATTGGTCCTGGTGGAAAGAGGTGTAGCCATCCAGAGAAACAGCTGAATCAGCAATTGTAGCAGAGAGTCAGGTCTCTGTGAGAGCAATTATGTCAGGTTTGAGCATCATCACCCAGGCCTGGAATAGCGAGAACGTGGACAGTAGGCTCCCTATGTTTAGTGAGACAATCATGAGTTGTCCCAACTCAAGTTGTGTCTTACGTGAGGGGACCTGGGTTTGGATGCACATTACTGGATATTAAGCATAATGGCAGGATTTGCTTCCTAAGGAAGTCTGATCAGAGTACCCAGGATGAGTGATTGGACATAGTCTTTGAGGGTATGGGGTCACAGGTGGTATTTGAAGGGGAGCGGTAGAATAGTAAGGGAGCTATAGGGATCTTAGGGAGCTGGCCTGAGGTCCGAGGATCTGTGGTGATAATTGGGAAGCTCGAGGCAGGAAGAGATCAGCAAGTATCCTGCCCATGATGCACATTACAGCCAAGGGTATGTCAGGTGTAGAAGGGTCTAAGGTGGGTCCAGCCTTCTCCCTGCATAATTCTACTCCACGGTAGATGATAGTAGCTTGTAAAAGTGATAGCTTATGGTGTCCAGAGATTTGGGGGGGAGGTTTACATATATAATACACCTAACTTCTTATTTGTATTTTTTATTACTGAATCAATATGAAAATCCCATTTTAACAAACCATCTAACCAAATACCCAGATATTTGTAACTAATAACTTGTGTTCTATTGGTTCCATCTAAATTTTTAATTTCCAGGAAAGCATCTTTCTCCGATTTTGGTTATTTACCAAAGAATAAAGATTGTGTCTTTTTGTTGTTTAATTTCAGCATATGGCTTTTAAAGTAGTCCCGAATTTGCATAAATGCCAACTGAAGTTTTTTGTTTATAAACTCTACTGAATTCCCCTCCACAAATAACACAGTATCATCTGCGTATAGATGATAATTTATATCTGGGTCTGAAAAACTGAGTTTAATTTAAATATTAAGCAATAGTGGCTCCACAGCATTCTGGGAAGTAGGAAGACCAGTGTCCGACCCAGTGGATTCATGGGACAACCCTGAATATAGCCATCTCTCTGAACTAATAGTACTGCACTATGTAGTAAATGAAGCATGAAATCCTGTAAAAGGGATATTTAAAATAACTTTTATCTGCACTAATGAGTTTGTGTAACCAGAAGTCCCAATGAGCAGCACTTCTGGTTTTGTTGACTTAAAAGCCAGACTCCCAGTGAGTATCGGCAAGCATGGGAGGAGGCCACGCGCAACTAAGGCATGTGCACCTTCCAGTGTCAGCTAGAGCAGCTGGATAGGAGGACAGGTTCTTTCTTGGATGTATCATGTCTTTCCTTTTGCCACACTACTATACAGGTAGAGATTGGAAATATGGACCCTACTGGGGAATATTTTGAACCATCTGTGCATTGAAGGGTCTATGATACAATGCCAAAAATGCCTTATGTATACTGAAGAAACTGCAACTGATAATAACGAATACTTTACATGTAATAAATACAATACATACCATGAACTACAATTTGAAATTAGACAAATACAAAAAGAATTGCAGAATGCATCTGAGATCATCTGATTATGTGTAGGAGAGGGGAGAGGACGAGGGCCTGCGAACAGGGGAGGATGGATGGGGGGGCACCGTATTGGGGTAGTTGGATCCAGAAGGCACCCTGGGGTGAAATGGAACCCAGACCATGGTTCACCATGCCTGGTGCCCATACTCAAGGGCACTACCGAATATGGGAGGCAGATGGTCTGGCCAGCCTCTGAGATTCGTCCAACTTGGGCGGTGTTGTGCAATGCCAGGTCCATCAGGAATAAGACGGCTATTATTGCTGATCTTGTTGGTTCGGTGGACCTGGCCTACATCACTGAGACCTGGCTGGATGAAAATCCAGGCCCCACATTGGAGGCTATGACTCCGGCTGGGTACTCAGTGATACACCGCCTGAGATTGGATCGGGGGGGGGTTGCGGTCTGTTTTAAGACTGAACTAGGCCTCACGAGTGTACTAGTTGAGGATGTTGAGTCCTTTGAGTGTACTGTGGTAGCAGGTGTAGGCGTTCAAATCGGTCTCATCTACCGTCCATCTGGGGATGAGAAGCGATTCCTTCAGGAAGTGATGGACTTCGTCGTCGACATGGCATTTGAATCGCCCAGCTTGATGGTTCTGGGCAATTTCAACACCTGGGTCGACGAAGAACTCTCACAATTTGTCCAGCACTTCCTCCAGTTAATGACATCTCTGGGCCTTACACAGGTGGTTTCCACTGCCACACATAAATTTGGACACTCTTTGGACTTAATCTTCTTGCTAGGGGTCAAAACCTCTGACGTGGGGGTAGAACCAGTCACATGGTCAGATCACTACACCATGAGGTTTAGTTTTTGCACCCCCTCTAGAAGGCCTACCCCTGTGAAGATGGTTAGGTACTGCCCATTATGGGATATAAATTCCCAAGGCCCTGCAGCAGTGCTTGACCTATCATCCCTTGCGTTGGCGAGCAGTGATCCAGAGACCCTCATGTCAGCCTATGACACGGCTGTTATGGTGGCTCTGGATTCTATTGCTCCTGTCCGTGTGTGCCCCTCCCCCTTCACCCCAAGTCCCCTTGGTTTGATGGGACATTGAGGGAGATGCGGAGACAGGGGCAAAGGTCAGAACATTGCTGGTGTAAGTCCACCCTTGATGTTGACCACCTTAGATTGACAGACCATTATTTGGTCTATCAATCTGCAAACACCTGTAAGAAGACAGAATTCCTGTCCAGGGAGATTGTGGTTGCTCGGAATCGACCAGCTCAGCTATTTCGAACTGTAGACAGACTGTGCAACCCAGCCTGTCTGCAAGTTCAGAACGCTTTTTCACAATTAGAGTGCGAGGAGCTTGTTTGATTTTTTGCAAATAAGGTGGCCGACATCAGGGTGGATTTGTAGCCAGCACTCTCTAGGGGCACTGTTGGTGGACAGTGTGAGCTCACTGTACCTCAGTTTTCTTGGAGTTCCTTCAGTCGACTGGACTTCATGGATGTCATGAGGATTATCCAGAGTGTGCACCCTACATGCTGTAGTTTGGACCCTGGACTGACTTCCCTAATTTTGGGTTGTAGTGATATCATTGGTCCAGTCCTTGTGCGAATAGTCTGGTGCTCCTTGGAGTCAGGTGAGTTTCCCAGCTCCCTGAAAGAGGCGGTGGTGACACCACTCTTGAGGAAAGCTACCTTGGTCCCAGACTGTTTCACAAACTACAGACCTATCTCTAACCTTCTCCTTGTTGGGAAGGTGATTGAGAAAGTAGTGGCAGCTCAACTGGAGGACTATTTAATCACCCATGACATCTATGAGCCCCTCCAGTCTGGTTTTCGTAAAAGACATAGCATCGAGACAGTGCTGGTTCGGCTGCTCAATGATCTCTTGAGAGCGAGAGATCAGAAGAGAAGCTCCATCTTGGTTCTCTTGGATCTTTCTTCAGCTTTTGACACCATGGATCACATGGCGTTGATATTACGCCTGAGGCATATATGTGGAATATCGGGAACCGTCCTTGGATGGTTCACCTCATTCCTCATGGGGAGACCACAAAGAGTTGTGTCCAGGTTTTTTTCCTTGGGCCCAATGGCCTTGTTGTGTGGGGTGCCTCAGGACTCAGTACTGTCACCCATGTTATTTGTGGTGTATATGCCACCCCTCAGAGACATTGTAAGAAGGTATGGGCTGAGGTTTCACTGTTATGCAGATGATACCCAGCTATACCTGTCTTTTGCACCTGACCAGGATGGAGCTCTCTTGGTCTTTAACAACTGTCTGAAAGAAATCCAGGAATGGATAGATTCTAGCTGGCTGAAGTTGAACTCAGAAAAGACAGAGGTATTGGTTGTGGACCCGGGTCAACGGATAGAGGGGTCAGATGTTGGTGCACCTTCAGGAATTTTTCTTGGCGGCATTTCTCTCCTGACCTCTGAACGGTTGTGTAACCTGGGGGTGGTCTTTGATGATAGACTGACACTGCAGTCACAGGTGTCAGCTGTCATCAAGACCTCCTTTTACCATCTTAGGAACATCACCAGAGTTAGGCATCTGGTTCCCTCTGATGACCTTCCAATGTCCATGCTTTTGTGTCCTCGCACTTGGACTACTGCAACTCCCTTTACATTGGGCTTTCAGGGGTTGAAATTTGCCACCTGCAGCTGGTGCAGAACGCAGCAGCTTGGGTTTTGACGGGCTCTAGGAGATCTTGTCATATCTCTCCAGTGCTGCACAAACTGCACTGGCTGCCTATACGGCGGCGGATCACCTTTAAAGTCAGTTTACTGACTTTCAAAGCCCTTCACAGTCAGGGTCCAGCCTATCTGAAAGAACTTCTGGATCTCTACTGCCCTGGTTGATCACTCCACTCGGCCAACGAGGGGTTGCTAGAGATTTCAAGGGTGATCCTGAAGTCATCTGGTTCTAGAGCTTTTTCTTATGCTGTGCCCACCCTTTGGAATTCTCTACCCCATCGGTTATGGGAGTGCACCTCCGTGGAAGAATTTAAGAGAGGATTGAAAACTTTCCTTTGGCAAAAGGCCTTTGTGGAAAATGTAATTGTATTTTGATTATGTTTCTTTATTCATGTTTTAAGATTTTGGATTTTAATGGTTGTTTTAAATTGTTTTAAGTTGTAAGGCACCTTGGAAATGGAAAGGTGCTGTACAAATAAAATTATTATTATTATCAATAAACTGGAATCTTTTGTTAAGGAGCTAGAAAATGAAAATGCTCTGATGAGCAATACCTGGTGAAAAGAGAAAAAAATGAGACAGGGAAGACCTTGATATGTCTGGTAGTGATGACTGGTGGTGTATAATTAAGCAGAAAATCAAGCAAAAAAGGGTAGAAGGGACAGAATTTTGGCAGCAAGAATGGCATCCAACTTAGTTACAGACATGAGCCTTTCGAACACACAGAAGACACAACAGAGAGAATATCTCAACAAAATAAAACTGATATTAAAGGGAAACATCCACAACCCTATGCCCCACACCTCAGTGTAGGCACCCCCTCCCCAAGTAACAATTTTGCCCAGTGTTTACATTTTTCACTTACTTTAATTTTGTGGCATTTATATTTTATCTGGTTGATGGTGCCATCCCTTCCACTGGCATTTTAATTAAAGCACCTCTAGAGGGGCGTCCCACAATCTCCCCAGCTGTCCGGCAGCTGATGACACAGCTAGGGAGCAGCCATGGGAGCATGTATAGTGTAGTCCCGTGGAAAGAGTTATTAATAGCTCTGGTCTATGAGTTAGAGATCTCGGTGCTATACCCAGACCAAGTATAGACTTGCAGTCGACTGCCAATAGAACTACACTATACATGCTCTCATCGATGCTCCTCAGCTCACATCAGCCATCGGGGATTATGGGATGTGCCACTAGAGGCACTTCAGTTAAAATGCTGGTGGAAGGCACAGCAGGATCCACCAGATAAAATATTAATGCCAAAAAAGGAAAATAATTGAAAATTGGGAATACTGTGCAAAATTGTTAAACAGGGGGGTGCCCTACAATGAGGTGTGGGGCATAGGGATGTGAACATTTCCCCATGAGAAAAGACTAATTGTAGTTCTGGGTGACTCAATAAATTAAACAATGTGATTCAATAAGGTGTGCCCTGATAAGGATAAAAGGATGTTGTATCCCTGGAGCAAAAATAAGAGAAATTAAAAAATGTATCCAAGAAATGTTAAATAACTGTGGTCAAAATCCAGTTGCTGCTATTCATGTTGGTACAAACAATATAGAGATGTCCATGAGAAAGATATTTGCCATTAATTAATTGAATTGTGAAAGGACATAGAGAACATGGGTGGAACTATACTAGTATTAGAATTATTACCAGTACCCCGTGGACATGAAGAAAGAAGAAAACGGTTTTCAGAATTAATGCATCATTATAAAACTGGAGTGAAAAAAGAGAAGTTTACATTCATAGATTCATGGGACTTATTTAAAACTCAAAACAACTTGTTCTGTAAAGATGGACTATGCTGTTCCTAAACGCTTCTGGAGCAACAGTACATGGGAGCCTAATTAAAAAGGAATTAGAAAGATTATTTCCTGTTCTACTCCCACACATTGGCATTTGGCTGGTGCCTCCTATAATTGGTCTTGGTTGGAACCAAAGTAATTCAAGCATGTTTTATGTACTCTATGGTCTAATCATAGTTTTTGTTTAGGTAAACTAATGGAACCTGATATGGTTGTTATAACGTTTACAAAAAAAAAAGAAGGAGGAAGGGGTGTGAGTAATACTAATATCCAAAATAAAAATACCAGGAGAGTTCAACAGAACTCAAGAGAAGCAGCTCAGACATTAAAATGTGTTCCTGTTTAATGCAAGAAGTCATAATAACATGATAAATGAGCTAGAGGCACTAATATCTACCAAAGGGAATCCAGACGTAGGGCTCAATTTTCAAAGAGCCCTTAGATCACCCCAATTTGTGGTGATCTAGGGCTGCAGTGAATTCTGGGTGCATCAAGGACTCTGTGCCCAATTTTGTAAAAACAGAGGTCCCTGTGTCAAAACCCAGGAGTTTCCACACCCACAGGCAAGTGCTAAACACATGGTGCACTCATCGGAATTGCCACAGGGATCTGGCCCCCTCCCCACCCGGTGCAACCCTAGAGAGGCAGGGATGGGTAAGGTGGTGGTGTTGACTGTACTGGACAGGAGGAGGCTGGGGGCAGAAAGGGCACAAGAGGAGGCAGAGCGTGAGCCAGAGAGACAGCTGTGCATTAAAGGGAGTGCTGTGGCATCCGGTAGGGTGTGTTTGCACTTGTATGTATTTACATATTGTCCATTAATACAGTACCTATTAGAGTACGGCAAAGTACTGTACCTATGAATTATACTGTATGGGGGGTGTTCCAGGGACAGAACGTGACATGACACCAGGTGAGCTCAGCCCAGGCAGCTGCACATTCTGTCCCTGGACCCACACCGTACAGTATAATTCATAGGTACAGTACATTACAGTATTCTAATGGGTATTGATAGACAATACGAAAATACATACAGTAGCAAACACACTCCACTGGGTGCCACAGCACTCCCCAACTCCCTCTCTGCCATCTCCCATACCAGTTATGCCCCCAACAGCCCAGCGTCAGCCCCTGACACTGGCACATGACACTTAGACCACCTCCTGGCTAGTCTAAGTGGTGCCCTTTGCTGTGTCTATGGTGGGGCTTGCAAAATCTCAGAAAAGGGGATGTTGCAGCCTCACCATTGTGCAAGCCCCCTTGTGACCTGGCGCTCCCTGATCAGGGTTGCAAGGCTGGCACAGTGCCACTTTGGCACAACAGCTCCCCTCTTGGATGCAGGTCACATTTGAAAATAGGGGATGCTGCATCTTATGATGCAAGGTACCACTTGCATCATTTATGTTTGATGCAAGCACCTTGCATCATTTTTTGGGCTTTGAAAATAGAGCCCATAATATTCATTAAAGACCTGGTGGACCTCTGGTGAAAGATGGGGTAAAAATATCAAAGGATATCAACTATTGTGACTGGATAAGGATAAGAGAAGAGGTGGGGGAATTGCAATTTACATTTCACATACTATCTTATTGCCCAAAATCACACAAAAAAATTAAAATAAGAATGCTAGTACAGAAACAGTGTGGCTTAGAATAAAAACAAAAATAGGTGATACAAAAATTATCGAGCTCTGCTACAGTCCACCAGATTCAAATAATGAAAATAATAGTGAAATAATACAAGAACCTAAAAATGCATACAGCACAGGAGACTTAATTTTTCTAGGTAGTGTAAACTACGGTAATATTGATTGGACAACTGAAAGGGTATATACAAAATCAAGTAAAGAGTTTTTACTGACTTGTAAGAAACTGAATGTAAAACAACATTTCAAAATAGGAACTCGGGGGATAACATATTAGATACAGTATTATGCACAGAAAATATAAATATAACAAATTGCCATATTGTTACTCCCTTGGGAGGCAGTGACCACTCTAGTATATACATCAGTATGAACTTTAAAAGAGAGATCATCCAGGGAATACTAGAAATTTACTTATTTAAGTCAGCAAACCTCACCAAATTGACAAAGACAATCAATTCCATAGACTGGCAAAACAGTTTAAAAATAAGTCAGTAGAAGAAAGTTGGGTTTTTATCAAACTACGATAATCACAACCTATGACAAATGCATTAAGAAAATTCATAAATATGACAAACTAGGTGTAAAACCAAGATGGTTAACCAAGGACATAATATAACTTATTAAGAAAAAGAACAAATGGTATGCAAACTATATCGAGAATAAAACAGAGGAGACCTGGTCTAAATTTAGACATACACAAAGAAAATGCAAGAATAATATAAAAACAGCCAAAAGAAAAATGGAACTGTAACTAGCCACCAACACCATCAAACAAAATAATAAATAGTTCTATAGTTACATCAATTCATTAAAAAAATTAGACATAAAACTAAACTTAATAACAAATAACTAAACCACAACAACAAATCCAAAAATGATAGCAAGCACATTTAATAGGAGTTTCCGTATGGTGTTTTCAGAAAATAAATTTCCAATTATCCATAATAAAAACAACTCTGAAATTGAAATTATTATGAGAAAAAGACACCTTAGGAAAAAACAAACAATGTTCCACGCCTTGACAAAATATCGGCACAAAACCTCAAGATAATGGGGGACACTATAGACAGACCATGTTAAATTTTAATTGACAAAACATTCATAGAAGAAACAGTTCCACTAGACAGGAAAACATAATCAACAGTGACAATCTATAAAAAAGGAAATAAACAGGAAGTTAGAGACTACTGCCCACGAAGTCTAACCTCTGTGCCATGTAAAATTCTTCAATCTATTACTAAGGGCAATTATACAACACATGAATGATACAGAAAATAGGAACATAGAACAACATGGTTTCTCAGAAGGGAGATCCTGTATAGCAAACCTACTGTGTTTTACAATAAAGTAAGCAATGACCTAGATTAAAAAACTGACATAAAAAAGCTTGTGTTTTTTGGAGACAACATAGATGGGGTAAGTTGTGGTGAAACTTGTTTGAAGTAGTGCATTTATTATTGAGTGAAGGGTACATTTGAGACCAACCAGAGTAGCCCACATTTGGGGGCCATATTATAAGAACTGTGTCTGGCCTGTAGTTTGGGGGGCTGGTGCTAATTGTCTGGACTGGAGCCTCAGTTACTTGATTACTGACCTCCCACAACCAATAGAACACCAGCAGGAAGGGAGCAGGTTCTGCATAAAATCAGCCACTGCCAATGTGTCCCACACATTCTTGTCCAGCAAGTGAGTAGAACAGCAAAGGAGTTGAACAGGTGGCTAGCATTGTATGCATTGCCAGGCATCAGCAGACAGAAGCAGAGCAGCGGGGAGCTCTGCTGGACAACTAAGGCAAGGCATCTGTTCATTACTGTGTAAGTCACTGCTGACTAGGGCAGAAGGTCAAAGGAAGGCCAAAATTGGGAATAGGAGCAACATCAATTGAGGGTATGTGTATAAAAAGATTTAAACAAGGCACAGGGGAACACAACTAGAAATAAACATAAAAGGGGAAAACTAGTAACACCCTATCAGGGTAAGGATACAAAAGTATTTACAGATAATAGAGGGGGAACAGAGAGTGATAATGCTGTGAGTGGTGCATTGCAGTGGCTGTTGGGTGGCAGTATTTAGAGAGAGACATTCTGGAAACTACGGTGCTGCACCATCTACACACAGCTCTCTGGGTTGAGGGAGAAGGTTGCTAGACTCCAGACCGAGTTAGCTAGGACTCGGGGGACCTCTCCCCCCACCCAGGGACCATCAAGTCAGCCACTGTTACCTCAGAGGATGCCAGGGAGGAGGAACATCTGGACTATGGTGGGTTGTGGATGGGTGGGGGTGGTGGAACAGAGGCATATTCCTCAACTGGTACCATTATGTAATTCCTACATTTCTTTGGCAGGGTGGGACAGCCGGGAAGAGATACCCACAGTAGTGACCAAGGGGGATGTGGGAGCCCCTCTGTAGTGGAGACCCCAAGGAGGGTGGTAGAGGAACCTAGAGAAGGAAGAGTCAAATTCTGGTGGGGGACTGAATTGTGAGAGGGATAGATTTGGGAATAGGGATGGTCTGGAGAGGCAGGATAGGTGCCTACCTGGTGTCATGGCCATGAGGGATAGGAAGCGGATCCTGAGGAATGCTAGGGCAGCAGGATGGGAACGAGAGTGGGACATAATTCTCCACCTGGGGCTAATGACCTGGCTAGGGATGGGGCTGGGATAGTGCAGGGGGAGTTTAGGGAGCTGGGGAGGGACCTTAGATAGGTAGCACACTCAGTGACTTTGGCTTAGGTGCTGCCTGTCTATGACAGGGGACAAGAGAGGAATCTCCACGCCAGGAGCTTCAACTCATGGCTGAAGGAATGGTGCAGAGAGGAAGGGCTTGGCTACATTGGGGACTGGGAATTTACCGGGGAGGATAAGGGCCTACATGGGGTAATGGCCTGCATCCATCTGGGAGGGGAACCACAGTCCTCAGTGGACTGTTTAAATGTTACTTCAATAAACATTTAAACTAGCCAAAGGGGGAGGCAGAAGGAATTAGGGAGTCAGAAACTGCCACCCCTTCCCACAGGCTGAGGTAGAAAGAAAAGAGAATACGAGGGGACAAGAATCCCCCAGGGTGCAAATTTATAAAGGAAGCAGGGTGGTACAGATAAAGGGGGAAAGGAACAGGAACAATAAAAAGAAAGGCAGGAAGGAGGGAGGGCAAAAAGAAAAAAAGGAGGCAACAAGCAGAGTGGAATCAAAATCTGGAAGGCCATGTGTCCGAATGCTAGAAGTCTAGGAAATAAGATTCCAGACACCGAGGCCATCATGGCAGAGGCTGACATGGATACTGTGGCCTTTATCAAGTCATGGTACACTGAGAACCATGACTGGGACATGGCCATACCAGGATATACTCTACTCAGGAAGGACCAGGTGAGAAGGAATGGAGGGGGTGTGGTGCTTAATGTGAGGGAGAACATAAAAGTGACGGAGATACAGGGAATACAGGGGGAGGCAGAGGTACTGCGGGTCACCCTGAAGTCAGAGAATGGAGCCACTATTCAAACTAGAGTGATCCACAGACCTCCAGCACAGGGGGAGGAATTAGATAAGGTACTGGTCGAAGCCATTGGCAAGATGACAGAAAAGGTGGAGGTGCTGCTGGTGAACTTCAACCTGCCAGATGTAGATTGGAGCCTCCCAGCAGTGGCTTCAGCTAGATGCATGGACATCCTGGATTGTCTGCAGTAGATGTTACTCAGGCAACTAGTCAGTGAACCCACTTGTGATGGGGAAATACTGGACTTGGTACTCACTGATACTGGCAGTGTTGCAGATGTCAAGGTGGGAGGCCACTTGTGGACCAGTGATCACTGTACAGTGTGGTTCAATATAAGGACAGCTGTGGAACTGAACCACACAAGAGCAGCAATCCAGGACTTCAGGAGGGCAGACTTTAAAAACATGTGTAGCCCCCATACAAATGGGGGTTCCCGAAAAGTCTTCCTCCAGCTTGCCTAAATGCTCACTGCCAGGCTGGTGTCCTGTGTTTTAGCAGTTTAAATGTGATTGCCAGAGAATGCCTGTATAGCCTCTGTGCACTGTCTCTTTAAGAGCTGCCTGGATTGCTGTCATAAGTAATCTGAGAGGGAGCTCTGTTGAAAGATGTAACTATTTGCTGAAAATCATTCAGAGTCATAATGATAATGTAGTTTGTCTAATCTGCCTTCTTTGCAGCAAGGACTGTTTTGTTTATCTCCACTATCTTGGTCCTGGACTGCGAATTGGACCAATCAGTTCTGGTAGGACCTAAAATGGAGCCGGACTACAGGAGTTGTCTGGAGTCAAAATCTGTAGGAATTGTAGTTTTGGGCTTTTTGCCCCTTTTTGCACCTGAAGGGGTGCCTTTGTTGTGACTGACAGGAGGATCAGCCAACCAAACCTTTTGGATCTTGGGGAATTTCCCAGGCTGCTGCAGCTAGTTTCAGTTTTGTGCTGAGAAGTGAAGAAGTAACAGCTCAAGTGATTTTTGAGCAGCAGTTCTGTGTAGTTTTGCATGGGAGAACTGTGAAAGGGCTGAGTTTTGGCCTACCTGTCTGCCTGCTGTCCCTGAGAGGGAAAATAGAGTTTATTCGGACTGAATCCGAGTTGTGTGGACTATTTAAGCCACTGGACTGTGACCAGGCTTTAATCTGAAGAAGACCGAAGATTTGCTGAATGCGATTGGCCTGTCAGGATTTCCAGCTGCTTTTGAATTCCCAGTTTGTGCAGAGACTTTGCAATCATGACCGGAGAGCGCTTTGCCTGGTGCAGTAGAATCTTCTTACATGTAAATGTGCTGTGTATTGAAAGTGGGTCATGATTTGGTTCCCCACTGTGTGAACTGTATTCTGCTTGCTGGAAGCTTTATCCAGCCTAATTGGACTGAATCCGCATACATCTCCATTCGGCCTGGGCCATGCCTCACTGGCCCTGCCAGACTACCCCACTGCACAGAGAAAGCCAACGACGAGAGACCTGCCTGGGGATCAGCTCCCTGCTCCATGCTTGAACAGGAACAACGCCTCGGTAAATCACGTGGGCCTTGCATCTCCTGGCACTCCAGATTAACCACCTACTGCCTCGATTTGTGTCCAGCCTATGACCAGTCTTGGGTATCGTGAGTAATCATCAGGGTAGCTCCCTGCAACAACAGCCTAATCTAAAAGTGTGTCATCTGATTGTCTTGTTGTTTTCTTTTCAGCAACTGAGCCCTCCGGCTCCGAATTACAAATAGTGTGTGTTGTGCATGTTGTTTTCTTCCATCCCAGGGTCCCAACCAGCTGCAACATTCCCTGCTAGCCCACCATTCTCCATCTGGGTACCCAGAGTGTGTGACTGTTTATGAACCCTGAAGTGCATGCATAACTGTTTGATTGATAGAGCCTTCAAGCAAATTAACCTGATTATGCCCCTCTCTTGTTCGAGCCCCTTAAATAAATCAGATCAAACTCTTTTTTGCATTTACTCTGACTGTGGTTCCAGTTTGTGCAAGAGTACTGTACTGCTGTTATTTGCTGTGTATAATCTTGTTTTACACAGGATCCCCAGAGCTGGGCCAGAGGAAAGCCATGGTGGTAAGTGCAAACAGTGTGGGTAATTGTGTGGCGTATCAGGGGTATTGAGAAAGTGATTATTGTGTATTGTTCCAGCCACTAGTAAGGAAAGAAGGGGATTACAGTGTCCTGGAGGGCTGTGCCCAGGTTAGCTTGACCGCTACCAACCCTGACCTCTGGGTGGAGGCACCCATTTCAGAACTCAGGCCCCTTAACCTGCTACTAGCCAAGCAAGCAGGGGTAGTAGCCCTTGGGATAGTGCCACCTAGGGGTTACACATGAGTGAATGCCTCAGGGATGACCTGGTGGGGGGTGACCTGGGTGAGGTGGTGGAACAGTGTGCGAAGGTCAAAAGGAATATAGTAAAGGCAACAAACCTCTGTGTCAAACAAGTGAGTGAAAGCAAGAGCAGAAAGAGACTGCTATGGTTCTCAAAAGCAGTGGCTGAAAAGGTAAATGCTAAAAGGTTAGCAATTAGAAGGTATAAGGAGATGCAGAGGGAGGGAGGGTGATAGGGAGGTGTATCAGGGGAAACAGAGGGAAGCAGGGAAAGCAGTAAGGAGCACAAAGGCAAAAACTGAAGAGAGAATAGTCCAGGTGATAATGAAAAGGGACAAGACATTTTTTAGGTATGTAGGTGAAAAGAGGAAGAGCAGCGGTGGGATTGTAAGGTTAAAGATAGAAAGGGGGACTGTGCAGAGGGGGATCAGGAAAAGGCAGACATCCTGAACAAATACTTTTGTTCAGCATTTACAGAGGAAGAGGAAGGAGAAGAGAAGTGGTCACAAAAAAGTAACAAAAGCTTTGGTGGGAGGGAGGTGGACACTAGTCCTTTTTTGGTGGTGAGAGTCCTGAAGGGACTTGCTAATCTGAAGGTGGACAAAGCATTGGGGCCAGATGGGGTGCATCCAAGGGTGTTGAGGCTGCTCAGAGAAATATTAGCTGCACCTCCTCTGACAGTTCTATTTAATTGCTAACTGGAAACAGGAGTAGTTCTGGAGGCCAGGAGGAGGATGGATGTAGTCCCACTACACAAAAGTGGTAGCAGGAAGGAGGCTACAAGACCCCGAGGCAGCATGATTTCACAGGAGGGATCTCATGTCAAATGAATCTGACAGATTTCTTTGATTGGGTGACAAAGGAACTAGATCAGGGGTGGAGTTGTGGACGTAGCCTACCTAGATTTCAGTAAGGCATTTGACATTGTTCTATGTAGGAGACTAGTAAGCAAGCTGGCTATCTTAGGAGTGGGTTCAAAAGTGGTAAACTGGATAAAAAAAACTGGTTAGGGGGATAGGTGACAGAGGATAGTGGTAAATGGAGTTCACTGCAAGGAAGGGAGGGTGACCAGCAGGGATCAGTGCTAGGACCAGTCCTCTTTAATGTCTTTATGCCTGATATTGCAGAGGAGCTGGAAGAAAAGGTCTACCTCTTTGCAGAGGACAACAAAATCTGCAATAGGGCTGACACTCTGGGAGGGGTGGAAAGGATGAGCGGAAACCTAAGAAAACTAGAGAAGTGGTCAAAGGTATGGCAGGTGGGTTTCAACATGAAAAAGTGCAAAATAATGCACATAGGACACAGAAACCCAGGGCCAGAGTACAAAATGGGTGTAGTGGTATTGACAACCACCAGGCAGGAAAGAGGTCTGAGGGTAATCATATTAGATGACCTAAAGGTGACCAGGCAGTGCAACAAGGCAGTAGGGAGGGTGAGTGGGAAGCTGGGGTGCATAGGGAAGGGTATCACCAGCAGAAAGAGGGAGGTGGTGTTGCCTCTGTATAGAGCATTGAGACTGCAACTCTGGAAAGACATAGAGTAGAGGCAATCCAGAGGAGGGCAACTAAAATGGTACAGAGTCTGCATCAAAAGCCTTATGAGGAGAGACTAAAGGACTTCAATATGTACACCCTAGAAAAGAGGAAGGAGGGGGGATATGGTAAAGACCTTTAAATGCTTCACAGGGGTATATAAGGTATGGGGGGAGTATTTTTCAGAAGAAATTGTGCTCAACAACAAGGGGACATGCTATGAAACTGGAGGAGGTAGGTTCAGAAGAGATATGACGAAGTACTTCTTCACAGAAAGAGTGATGGATTCCTGGAACAGCTTTCCAGCAGAGATTGTGGAGGTGAAAATAGTGGTGGGGTTTAAGATTGCATGGGATAAGCACAAGAGAATCATAGTAGAAAGGAAGAAGGAGACAGGGAGCTGTAGCTTGAGCATGGTCTGTGATAATAGCATAAATAGGGAAAAATGAGCAGATTGGATGGGTCAAGCAGTCCTTATCTGCTGTAAAATTCTGTTTCTATGTTTCTATATTGTCTTTTTGCATTTTTGCAAAATCTTTGACATCATACCATACTGGACATTAATTGAAAAACGATCCCTTCCGCAAATCAATAATAACACTGCTGAACTGGTCATTAACTGGTTACATAATAGAACACAAGGAGTAGAAAATAAATGGCTGTCTTTCAGAACTGGGTGAAGTTACAAGTGGAATACCCCAGGATTCAGTGCTGGGACTAATTATTTTTCAGATTTTCTGACAGGAAATCATCAGTAGTAGGCTGGAGTACAAAATATACTGACGATCCTAAGTTAGGAGGTCCAAGCTGTAGCACAGGTGATGTCAAAACAAAGTATGAAGGCTGACACTGTAGATCATATCATTTTCTAGGCTTAAAAGTGGGGTATGAAGTGTAATTTGGAGAACAGTTGTGTGATGCACACGAGGAAAACAATAAAAAACATTAATACAGATTATGTAGTACTATTTTAAAAGAAGTAGGACAGGAAAGGGATTTATGGGTCATTATAACAAATGAATTTGATCATGAGTAACACTGCTTTAAGGCCATATCAAATGCAACCAGGGTATTAGGAGTGATAAAGAAAACATAAGCAGCAGTAAAGCTGAAGTAATAATGCAGCTACGCCACTCAGATGTAAGACCATTACTGGATTATGGAAGTCAAATGTGGTGCTCACACTTAAAACAGGATATTCAAATAGTAGAGAGAGTGCAAAAAAGGGTCATGAAGATGGTAGAAGAAATCAGGCACCGCATATGAACATTGGATTAAAAGAACTAAATCTGTTTTCACTAGAGACTAGGAGAATAACAGGGGATTTACTCTTATTAAAAACTATAGTGAAAGATGACTATCTGATAAGGGAATTAAATATATAATATAAAGAAGGAAATACTATGACTAAGTGTTACCCTTTACAGATAAAAACAGAAAGATTCCATACAAACAGAAGGAAATATTTCTATACACCAAGGGTGGTAAATCCATGGAATAGACTTCTCAAAGCAGTCTAACTGATACCTCTAGCACTGAATTTAAACATAAGTTAGATATGTTGCTACTTAGTAGGTCAGATATAAGCTACTACTTGTAACATACAGGAGCTAAATATGGACTCAGTACTGATTACTCAATCATGTTACTGTACTTAATCAAGTTTAATTTTTTTAAAGACTGTTGACTTACAAAGGTTACATATTGGAATAAATTGGAGTAAATATTAATAATGTCCAGAAATACAAGAAAGTATAAACTAAGACATTAAAAGATTGTATGGAAAAGCAGAAAGACAATTGAAACATGACGGCAAGTAAAATGTGAACAAACAAGGAAAATGTAAACAAAGTATAATTAATGGTTTGTGTTTTTTCCCATAGGAAAAGGTGTGTGTAAATTGCCGTTATAAAGGAGCGTTTATAACGGCAATCAAGCACCACCTTCCTATGAGAAAGAACCACGAGCCAGAGTAGTCTCTTGCGCTGCTGTAACTGTCTTTTCCCTCGTTCCACGCACTGTCACAAGCGGTTGCAGTACCTCATGAACATCAAGATTGAAACTGTGCCGGTAACCACGTCTGACTCTTCACTCAGAAGTGCCCAATAAACTAAAAAAAAGGAAAGAAAAATAAAATCTCAGCGAACAGAACATTCTCTTTTTTTCTCATCCACCTTCCCCCTCCAGGTCACCTGATGCACTCACCACGGCAACCAGAACCAGTCCTAGACAATGAGCATAGCAACGGCTCCCGGGTTTCAAGTTCAACTTTTGCTTTTTAAAATGTTAACATTAAAGAAAGTCTTACAGTTCAGCTGTTTTTGCTTATTAGTAAAACTTCACCCACTTTCCAAAAGGTAAGGCTATCTTATACTCATATTTATGACAGGAACACAAAACTGCACATATTTTATATAATTGTTGAGGAGAAAAAACACAAACCAACAATTATATAAAATAAAAATATGGGTCAGTGTGTGTAAAATACTGTGAATAGCATATTGCACACACTGAAACTGAAACTGAACGAGCTGTCCCCCCATGACAGCAGGGATGGTTATAGAGGTAGGCTTCAGGGGAAGGACAGCGGGAGCAGCAAACAAAAGACCAGAGCTTACATAAACTTTAACATGTACTACAGGCCATTGAATCACCCACTGCTACAGTCCTTCCCTGATGTCAGCTGTAGGGGATGCTGGGATTTGTAGTTACAGATGATGCCAGCCTAGATGTAAACAAAATTAGACTGATACAATCTACTATACTACAGTAAACAATAAGTAAAACTAAATGTTTTTGCACACAAAGTGCACATTGGGACCAGACCCTCACTTGAGTGTGGGGCCCTATGTGCTGACTGTTCCCATACAGCACATGTTTTTCTGATAGAGCCACATCCCTAAGTGGAGGCACATGCTTGCCACAGAGAAGCACAAGCTTGCAGCACCCAGTGGACTTATTGTGGGTTGCTACGTAGCCCAGCATGCATGGTGCCACCTGCATCACCAGCATGATGGTGCATGCATGCATGTGAAACTGACATCATCGCGTGACATCAAAAACTTCAGGTTGGTGGCGAGCATAGGAGGAAGTGACCTTTTTAGGCTGTCTGCTACATGTTGCTAGGAAGAGTATTTACTGACTGAAAGTAAATTTCCCTGTTACTTGAGTTTGTTTATCTAAGCTCTTAAACCTGTATCTTCGGAAAAAATGTGAACCACATTTGTGGAAACTAGATTCAACAAGGAAAGAGTACTAAATTTGCCCTCAGTGTGCTTTTATGCTGTGTCAGTCTGAATACATCATGTGACTGAGACTGAAAATTCAGCATGTAGACAGGTAGACATGAGTGGTGCACAGGCACGGGGTGCAGAGAGTTCTCCTATTTTGTATATGTTTTTCACTGTACTAGGTGATTTGGGTGATGGGGTATGCCAACCCTGTTTTTGTTTATATACTGTGAATAGCATATTGCACACACTGAAACTGAAACTGAACGAGCTGCCCCCCATGACAGCAGGGATGGTTATAGAGGTAGGCCTCAGGGGAAGGGTCAGGAGGAGGTGGTGCAGAATAGGGGAAGGGAGGGGACTGGGCGGAGGGTGGTCTCTCTGAATGCCAAGAGCCTGGGGAATAAAATAGATGATTTGCAGGCTCTCTTGACTGTTGGGATGGTGGGCATTGCAGCTATCACAGGACATGGGCCACCCAGCATCAGGACTGAGAACTGGCAATCCCAGGTTACAAGATATATAGGAAAGACAGAGGGGAAGGATATACTATGATAGACCGAAATTCGGTATCCCAACACTTAAGATATTGAGTTTATGGTCCCGAAATTAGAAATCCCGCATGACTCAGATGCCCGACAATTCAATGTCAGGCATCCCTCTACCTCAAACACACTTCAATATAGGGGGCTTTGCCCTCCATGCCCCCCACACCCCCGTAACTCATATAACAAACTCCAAGGGGGAGCGGTCTTCAGAGTAAAAATATATTAGTTACGGTGGCAAAATTCCTAAAGGTCCGTAGCCCAGACCAGAACCTGAGCCTCCCATGGTATGCTGGCTGAGCTGCCAGTGAATTAGCCATCTACACCACCGGGGCAGCTTGGCCAGCTTTCAGATCTGACGCTTCTTTCTGCAGCATCACCAGGGGTAAGGTAGCAACCCGTAACATCCGCTACCTTACCCCCTCCCAAAACACCGTCGGGCATGAAGCTACCGGGATTAATAGTGTGGGGATACTACACCTGTAGGACAATACTGCCTGGGCAGGTGAGTGTCAGGACAGTGAGCGTTGGGATGTTATAAGGGTACAGAGGGGGATGGGAAAGGGCAGTAGCAATGTACGTAAGAGATGGAATTAGATGTATGAGGGATGAGGGGGAGGAGTGTAGGACAGAGGCAATGTGGTTGCAATTCCTGGACTCAAAGGTTAGGACTCTGAGATTGGGGGAGGTGTTTAGGCTGCCTGCTCAGACCGCGGAACTGGACAGGGAATTGGCAGAGCAGATTTGGCGGGTGACTACAACTGGGTGACAAGGGAGCTAGATCAGGGCCATGCAGTGGATGTCCTGTATCTGGACTTCAGCAAGGCCTTCGATTCAGTGCCTCATGGGAAGCTGGCGGGGGGGGAATTGGAGTATGTGGGAGTAGGGACAAAGATGGCAAGGTGGATAGTGAACTGGCTGAAGGGGAGACAACAAAGGGTAGTGGTGGTGGTGAGATCATCCCCTAGGGCGGTGACGAGCGGGGTGCCACAGGGCTCTGTGCTGGGTCCAGTGTTGTTTGGGTTGTTCATATTGGATATCTCACACAGAGTTAGGAGCAGGATTAGTCTGTTTGCAGATGATACTAAGATGGGGGCAGTGGTGGATGACAGAGAAGGGTGGCAGGGGCTACAGGAGGACCTGACTAAGCTGGAAGAGTGGTCAGTGAAGTGGCAATTGGGATTCAATGCGAAGAAGTGCAAAGTTATGCACTTCGGAGAAAAGAACCCAAGGAGGGAGTACTAGCTGGAAGGGGTTAGGTCAGGGGCCACCGAAGAAGAACGTAGGGGTGATCATAACAGGGAACATGAACAACTTCGCTCTGTGCAGGATGGCAGCAGCTAAGGCTAATAGGATGCTGGGTTGTGTATCACAGGGTATCTCATCTAGGCATAGGGATGTACTCATGGCACTGTACAGGTCATTAGTCAGGCTGCACCTGGAGTATTGTGTGCAGCACTGGCCCCCATATCTGAAAAAGGATATCAGGCTGCTGGAGAGGGTGCAGCACAGGGAGACGAGTATGGTCCAGGGACTGGAGAGCATGACCTACAAGGATAGACTGAATGTGTTGGGACTGTACACTCTGGAGGAGAGGAGGGATCAGGGGGATATGACTGAGACTTTCAAATACTTGAAGGGGATCAACAGGATGGGCAAAGAAGGGTTGTTGACAGTGAAGAAGGGACGGGAAATGAGAGGGCATGAGCTCAAGTTGGAGGGCGGCAGATTTAGGAGAGACATGAGGAAGCATTATTTCACAGAGAAGGTGGTGGCAAAATGGAACACACTGCCAGAGGAGGTGGTCTGTTGCAGGACAGTGAACAGCTTCAAAAAGGCATGGGACAGGGTGCGTGGGGGGGTCAAGGTGCAGGGGGAAGGAGGACGGGGCAGCTGCAGTTTAGGAGTCCTAGTTGCACAATCAAGCAGATTAGATAGACCTAGTGGCCTGTTTCAGCTGACAGATTCATATATTTATATGTTTGTAAGCTCAGTATGGCCAACCCGGTGGCGTTGAGGGCTGAGGCGCTGGATGCTTTACCTCGCACCACACCGGTGACCAGGGTTCGGGAGCTAACTTGGGTCATTAGGGGTCAGCAGAGGAAGAGGAGAGGACTGAGCATCCAGAGGACTGCTCTCCTCTCCTGGGGAGGGGAGGCTGTGGATTCCTAACACACTGTGACTCCCAGTAGATACCAGAGGCACTGCAGTCAGGATCCTTTGGCAAGGGTTGAGGTGGTGGCAGATGTCCTGCAGGTGGGAACGTGCCTGTAATGCACTGGACGTTATTGCACATCCACACCTCTGGGGTACTCAAGTAGAAAACCCCTTCGGTGCTGCACAATAATGCCCCCTGATGGACTCCCGCTCCTTCTGGTCCCAAACAAAGCCCAGTCTGTGGGGCCGGGGCTCAGAGTGATCTCGGTTTCCACCCTCGTGTTCCTCATGGGAGGCCCCTCCATGGGGGTAAGCCACGGTCCTCCCCATCCCCGCAGCTGTGGCAGAGGCCGGGCCGGTAAGAGAATGTTGAGGGTCTGCGAACAGGGACTGACAAGGGGACCTGTCGCATTCTCCACAGTATCCAAAGGAGAATAGAGTTGAAAAAAAAAATGAAGCTCAGTATGTTGCTCAGGAGCATGGGACCAAGGGCCCAGCACTACCTCAGGTGGAAAGATGCCATAAACTGCCTATATGCAGGTCTGACATGCAGTGCATAATAGTGTGCAGGACATACAATAGGGACTGTAACAGGCATTAACAGGGTTGCAATGGACTTCCACCGCGGAAGACCTGCAGCTCCACAGATGGCCACAAATGTTGTTTTTTTAACTCACTTTATTAAACAGTTAACATGAAACAGTAAACAAGCAACCATGAAAAACAAGGAGCACAAGGAAAAGGGGAAAGAAAAAATAAGTGTAATAATCCCCTGTACATCACACCTTGGTCAAGTTTTACATTATATAAGTACACAAGTCAATAAATGTGTAAACACAATAATTGAACTCCCTTATGATGATAGTAGCGACTTAAGAAAAGAAAAGCAAGAAAGAGGGGAGCTCTCCAGTAAGGCTAGGTATGAAGAAAAGGCCAGACCATCGTTGAGGAGGGTAAGGACCTCCATAATAATGTAAGATACATAGAAACCATTCCAAAATGAAAAATATATTGTAAAGGGAGTTCAAAGGAGCCTGAATATAAACTCATAGAGAGGTCAGGGGGCAGGCAATATAACCAATAAATATCAGTTCAGGAAAAGATGTAAGAGGGCATCTAACTTCTCCCATCTAAGTTTATATGATGGCAAAATATGGCATAAACTAGCTAATGTTTTCTCCATCTGAAGTACAGTAAGCATTTCAGCATGCCATTCCTTGAAAGTTGGTTGTATGTTGTCTACCCAGTGCCTCAATATTACCAATTTAGCTGCAGCAGTGCTCAGTGCCATGTAGTGTCTGAGCACTTACCAATTGGTGTATGCCGATTCCCAGAAGGCAAAATTCAGGGGAGAATTGGTTCTGTACACCCAAAAGGGGTCCCATACGGATTGAATAGCTTTCCCAAAATTTTGTACATGGGGACAATCCCATAAAAGATGTTTGAAAGTGCCCTCTGACACCAAACACCTGCCACAGAGTGAGGAGTCTGCTTTCCCCGAGAAAATGTAACCATGTAGGGGTGTAGTAGACATTATGAAAAATTTGAAATTGCATTAGCCTAATTTTATTTAATCTCGTAATGCAGCAAACGACAGAAACCTGAACTATGGCAACGTCATTGGACAAAACACACCATATGATCAAAGCTGGAGTGGTGATTCATTCCCCAGTAAAGCCCGCTCCAGCTACTAATCACGGGGTCACTGGGTCAGGCTCTAGCACCACTACCTGTCACAGCAGCAAACAGCACATACATCATGGCGAAAACGCAGGATCTAACGGCGCCGACACAAAGCTGAACAGTAAAAACAGAAACAACAACAATGCAAGTATTCCCATGTTACAAACGCATTAATGCCCACCAGAGTCGGCTTCTACTGGGGAATTAATGCACAGTTGGGTGGTTGTAGGCACTCAGCCAAGGCCTCGTGCCACAACCCCCCCCAACCATGCATTAATTCCCCAGTAGAAGCCTCCTTCGTCAGGCATTAATGCTTACTAATATATCTATGAATAAATTCCCAAGGGGCGGCAGACTCCAGATATAGCACATGGTCTGGAAATTCCTTTGACCAATACCTACATTTCACTGGTGTTGTATCACCCATCTTATCCCTAAGCATCTTATACAACAGAGATATTGCATGAGGTTGAACTGAGTTCTCCGCAAGCAAGTGATAACTCTGAACATCTGAAAAGTGCCAAGGCCGGGGCCCTAAAAAAATCTTGAACAGCATGTTTAAGCTGAAAGGAAAAATTGCTGAGCAGGGAATATAAAAATTAGTACTGGCTTCCTCAAAAAAAAAATTGATTTCCTGCTAAAAGATCAGAAATCATATTAAAAGTAGCATGCGGTAAAAAGGTAATAAAGATGGGTATATTGGCAATTTTAATATGCAGATTTTGTTTAATTCGCTGTAAGGGGTCATGCTGGGCTGCATAATTAAGGAGGCGACACAACTGGGAGTTAGTCTGGGCTGACCAACCGATAGGGGTGTACTTCAGAAACACAGGTAATTTGGCCCATGGACTATATGGCACAGCTTGAGGAGAGATGCCATGAGTTCTACAATAATAAAGTTCTATTTCCTGCCATGGTAAACAAGCATGGATGTCTCTCGCTCCCATCCCCGGGAGGCACCACTTCAAGAATTTACTAGCCTGAGCTACCAAGTAATATCAATAACAATTAGGAAGTTGTAGGCCTCCATGACATTTCTTGAAAGACAGTTTGGGTGAACCAAGATTGAGGTTGAGGGATCCCAATCATATTTATTGAATATAGCACTCTTGGAAGAATAGTCATCCGAATAACTGCTATTCTACCCCATAAGGAAAGCGGAAGTGATTGCCAGTGAGCGAAATCAGTCGATATGGCACTTAATAGCGGACATAGATTTTAGTCAGCTAGTTTTTTAATACCCTGTACTAAATGCACCCTCAAGTATGTGAGTCCCTCCACAATTGGTACTGTGTAGTCAGACCAGACAGTGCAGGACAGCCATGAAAACAGCACCCACACATACATACCTGTGACCTGGAAGGGACATGGGAACCGGCCTCCCTCCCTGGACACAGGTGGACATGCCACTCCTGGTACTGTACAGGCACAGCATGCACATGACAGGCCTCACATTCCCTCCCACCTGCCGCATAACAGTATCTGCCCGACTGTCACCCAGAACTATAGTCACTGTAGTTGTGGGTAGCAGCATACACCCGCTGATCAGAATAATGACACAGAGTTGGGATACACGTCATAAATAAATGTTTAATAATGTCACAGCCAATTACTACAACACATCAAACAACTCATCACCCAACAGGACACAGGTACACACTATTTAAAAAAGTAAACATTAGTAGCCACAGGAGGAACATTGGTGGCCATTGTTAGTCCAGGTGCACAGACAGACATATAACTGCTATCCTCCTGCTGCTGGGAGTCCTCACTTGACCCTATGGGCATTGTCATAGTGTAGCCACTTTTGAACAGCACCAGGCAGCACAGTGGACCTCAATAACCCTGGAATGAGAGGGACATAGGGGATAGTCATAAGTGGGATGCACATGCATTGTGATCACTACACTAAGTGGGCACACAGACCCCTACCGGTTCCCCATCCCCACACTGCATGTACCTTGGATTGTTTGGCCAGATCTCAGAAATCTTCTATGTCATCTTTTTAGCAGGCATCCTGAGTGCCCACCTGCCAGAACAGCCTGTAAGGGACATGCAGGTCCCACTAAGAGTAGTGGGCCACCACCTGAACCATTGTGCCATCAGGCTGAACAAGGCACTCCAGGCCTTGCAGTTCAGCCTCCCACAGAAGTTCTGTGGAAACAGAAGAAATGGAACTTGGCCAGTTACACAGTAAAGAGCATACATGGCATGCATGCCACCAGGCCACTCACCAGTTGCATATGTACCCCCCGCTCCTTCACCTTCCATATTGGCCTCCCTTTCAATGTCTCCAGGTATCAGAGTTTTGATATGCTCCTGAGCTTCAGTGGGTACTCACCCACTCTCACAACAGACCCTACTGTCGCTGACATCTCTACCATGACAGTAGCTGTCTAGGCATGGCCCAGCGACACTTGTGAATGGCACATCACCCAACAGATGTGCTGGGTACATGTCCCTTTTAAGGTTAGTAAGTCAGAAGGGAATGGCCATGAGGAAACCCTGTGCAGGGAAGGCACCCTTACTCAGCATCCGCACATCTTTTTTGTGGAGTGCGCATGGTTCTTATGTTTTGTGATGCTAGTAATTAGGGTGGGTTGATGGATAAGAATGCTGCGGGCATTCCTTTATTGAGAATCGGAGCCATGAGATTGCTTCAAAATTTCAGTTCACACTTATGCCAGGGCAAAATGCTCTCTGTTGTGGTATCAGCTTTGATGTCTCAAGGAGGTTTTCAGTATGGTTACCAACCGTGTACTACTAAGAGGGTGCTACACGTGCTAAGCAGGGTTCTAATGAGAGTTATGAGTCTCTATTGGGAATTGATGAAAAAATGAAAAAAGATGTCAGTAATTAAAGTCAGAGAAGGAATCCTTAAAGCACCCCTAATTGAGGGTTGGTGCCACATGATCCCTTTCAAAGTGCAGGCCTCCCCGGTGCCAGGGCTTATGCTCACTACTGTGCAGGGGATGAGAGTTCCCAGGAAGGCACACCAGAGTGATAAATGCCTGTCCGAGTGCCACAGAAAGTGTGTTCTTTTGGCTGAAGATGAATAAAAGCTAAAATAAATTTTCTGATGTTTCCTCCATATCCCATCAAAACTAAATTATTGATGTGCTGTAGCTGCCATGCTCCTAGGAAAAAACAGTAGTGCTATGCTATCAGCTTGAGTAAGCCAAAAGCTGATTGCACTGAATGTTGGTTGTGGACAATGTGTAATGTTAGAGAGAAACCATTTGCATGGTGCCCCACCGAATAAGATAAAACCCTGGCCATGCCCGCCATACACACACACACACACACACACACACACACACACACACACACACACACACTTACACACTTGAGGGTCCCATAACACCTACAGCCTGGTGGCTTGTTAGCACTGTTAAATTTGAATTGTGGGTTATGACTTTCCCTGTTGGAAAGCCAGTGTCTTTCTTGTATGCAGCTGTCCAGGTTGAGTCTGCCAAAGATCTATGGTTCTTCTGATCTACCATACACTGGACAGTGGTTGGGTTTTCCTGGAGGAATTATCTGAGTTGCTGTCTTTGGTTTGAAATCCTGAGACTTTTCATTCACAGGGAATTCAAAGCCTGGGTTGATGATGACTCTGACTTATTTGCCGTGAGGCTGTTCCAGATGATGGAGTCTGTGGGGTGTTAGCAACAGGCATCATTGGCAACACATTTTGGTGGTATTATGTCTGATCTTGTCTCCTTTTCAGGGATTGCAACAGAACAACTCCAGATTGAAAATCTGGCTTGGCCAACTCGATCTGCCATATCCTTTAACTTCTTTGTCCCCCACAGTTTTTCCGGTTGACTCCTCCAGCGCGACACCCCAACAGCGAAAGCTGAAAACAGATCATTACAGTGGCAGTCACTGTAATGGTCTGTTTTCAGGTGATGCTTTTCTCCTGGTGTTCTGCCCCCTTCCCGGAACAAATCCAACCTGGAGTTGATTATATAGAAATCTGGAGAGGGAGTGCGGGGGCAGAGCCCCTCCACAAAAAAACACTTCATTTTTGGACAGCACAATATTGGTGTTGATATTGTGCCATCGTTGTGTGGGAGGTCGGAAAATTCAGTGTCAACCTCCAGTGGTGCTTCCCAATTTTTCTATGTTGACGGAGGTGGTCCACTGTACAGCCTGGCAAAGAATGAACCCAGAGTCATTCTGGTCACTAGTAGACAACCAAAGAACTGTGGTGGCCACAGCTGGTGGACGTAGGGTGGACACGGCAGTAGCAGCCTAAAATCAGGTAGTCTAGCCCATTATTGGTACCCTAGTGACTGTCCATTCATGCTCAATGCATTCACAATCACCATGATTTAATGATGATTATTACTTGAACGTACTGGTTTGGCATTTAGAATATAGAATGAGGAAATCTAGGCTCATATATAACAGACTTGTGCTGCTATATCATTACAGAAGATATTTGGAGACATTGACTCTGGTAAGGTAAAATTAATCTTGCATATCATTGCAATGGAGAGAAATAAGTGGTTGATCTCTCCCAGGGGGTTGATGATATCCTCAACATGGATTGTTTGACCGGGAAGTGAGTTGTGTCCTCCATGCGGAGGTGCAATGCCTTTGATGGTTATGTCTTTGCCATGATAGCAAACATTAGGTCAGTGATATGCTTCTTTGGTGCTGGACAAAATTGTGGTAATCTTGACATTGTGGTGATGTTGAGCCTAGGATGTCAGAACCTCCATTGTCCTGGTCTAGTTTTTGTTTCACTGAGTGTTCAGAGAACCAACAGGGGGTCTCAGAATTGTATCCTACCACTTGTATTTTTGATCCAGTGCCCTTTTACCTGGCAAAGGTTGGGTGTAAGACACTGGCTCCATTATTTGTCAAGACTCTTAATATTTCTTTCCTGTAGGGGTCTCTGCTACCTTCTTTGAAGTAGGCAATGGTAACACCTCTACTGAGGAAGCCACCATTAGATCCTGATAATCTCATGAATTATTAGTTGGTCTCTAACCAGCCTTTTTTAGGCAAGGTTATTGAGAAGGGGGTTTAAGATGACAACAGGAGCATCTTGAGAAGAACAACTGCTATAAGGCCTTCTGATCTGATTTTCAGCTGGACATTGCACCCAGATTGCCTTGGTGAGGGTACAGAATGATTTCCTCCTCACAAAATAACATGGAGAACTATCTTCGGTACAGTAGTTCCTCTGACTGAATTACTGAGGAGGTGTGGTGGCTGTTGGGACTCATTCTTAGTTGGTTCTGGTCTTTCCTCACAGAGCACTGACAGTGGGCAGTTTTGTGGAATTATAGATCTTCCTCTTAGGACATCTACTGTACTTAGGCTTAACTCTGGCACCATTGTTGTTGGCAGTGTTCTCGCTCCCACTTGGAGTTCCTATCAGAAAGCATGGTTTGAAGTTTCACTACTGTGCAGATGATGTACAACTGTACCTTCATTTGTTCCCAGACAGGATGATCTAGTACCTATGCTGGGGAAAGGGCTAGCTGAGATCGGAGCTTTGATGTCCTTCAGTAGGTTAATGCTTAACATAAAAAAAACAGAGCTGTTGCTTGTGGAGCCAGCCCACCCTTGGTCAACCTTTTTGAATCGCTTCAGCCTGCACACATTTGATGGCATTCAGCTATAGGCTAAGCAGGGGGTACACAACCTGGAAGTCACTGTGGGTGATCAGTTGGCCCCAGACCATCAGGTGTCAGCTGTTGTCCAGAATGGCTTCTGTCACTTGAAAAACATAACCAGGTTTTGTCCCTATCTTGACCAGGGTGATCTGACCATTTTAGTATGCTTTTGTCACCTCCTGACAAGACTACTTGAATGCGCTGTACCTGGGCCTACCTGTAAGTCAGACCCACTGTCTTAATTTGGTGCAAAATGAGTCTGCTCATCTGTTAACTTCTACTAGTAAGACTGAACATGTAGTCCCAACCTTAAATGTATTGCCCTGGCTAGATTCCAGTAAGGTGGTGAATTGATTTTAGGGTGTTATTGTTAACCTATAAGGCCCTGGACAGGGCCCTCCTTACCTTAAAGATCTCTTAAAGCCTACTCAGATGGTTGGGAACATTAGCAGTTTATGGTTCACATGGCAGCAGCTATTGCTGGGTCCAAAATCATGACTGGTATCTGATGGTAACTATTCATTTTCAGTTGCTTCCTCTAGGCTATTATGCATGCTCTCTGGGGATATATATTCTGCCCCTACTGTCTTTTCCTTTAATTCTAATGTTAAAACATGGTTTTTCTAACTTCTTTTTCTTATGTGACGTCAATGTTAATGCCTCCTTATGAAGCACTAGAGCAAGGCGAAGCATCGGGGCTTGTGGCATCTGCTGCAATGTGTGTTTATTTAATAAATAGTTTGCCTGCTTACAGCTATCTGGTTTGTGCACGCTCCTCTTCCTGTTGTCTCCTTGCCAGTTTCTCCATAGTGAGCTGCACTAGCATGGTTAAATTCCTCTTGCTGTATGTTTAAGCAATAATCTACAACAGGGTGCATGCTGTCAGAGCTTCCTCTGCCTCCTGTGCTCTGTCACACGGCGGAAGGCCACAAGACATTTACCACATGAGAAGTGGATAAATCTCACAACTGTTCTTGTCTTGGAGTGCATTACTGCAGTTATAAAATGGGCCCTTAGGAAAACAAAAGATGAAAAACCGATCATAATTAGATACAAATTATTTTTTCATATAGTTTTTATTTAGCAGGTGGGTGCACTGGAGAAACAGTTGCCTGTTTTCATGTATGACCTGGGAGATCACAACGAGGGGAAGAAGTACAATAAGTGAGAGTAATACACAATAGTTATTTACAAAACTCCAAGATACAAAGTAAAATGCAAAGTGGAATATTAGTAAGGATAAATGAAGTTATGCTACATAACTAGTTACAACAAGCTCTAGCCAGAGCTGACAGGGCTGTGAAGAGCTACCAAATGACCAAAGTCATTTTCTTGTTGGTGCCATATAGTGCTGCTTATTCACAATCATCACAGTGTTCCCAGATCCAAATAATCATTTTCCTGTAACAAGCCCTAATTTTTCCTATATTTTCCCTGTAGAGGCAGCATCAAATCCCTGTATAAATCCCTGTAGATGTTTCCATAAGCCACTAGTTCCTTATTTGCAACTTTGTTGTTTATTTAAATTGAATATGTTGGCAGCCTTTTATCAGGAAAAGGGCTCTGATTTGCTGTTAGGTATTAAAATTATATGTCAAGATGGCCTTGGAATGATTTGGATTTATATGGAATCCATAAGGCATAATGGGGGAATTTATTTATTTGTTGAATTGTGTTGACCGGGTAAGCCCACTAAGACTAGAAGTCCCTTTCTCAGGGGTGATGGGGGGGGGTACAGATGGTAACCAATTGAAATTGTAACATGGCATAAATCCTTACTTGAACCAGATTAAGCTGTTAGTGGTATTTTTAGTGAATGGGGCCAGGACATCATGGAAATTCCCCTACTCTTTTTGAGAAGTGCCATAGGATCTTTAACATCCACCTGAACAGGTAGACAGAAAAGACTCAGGAGTGCAGCACCCCCCATGCTGCACTACAGTGTCAGTATTGGGATTTAAGAGCTACTGGAGCCAAACCAGGAAGACAGGAAAATAATATAAATTTTAAGTAGTCAGTTATAAAATTTTATTTCTGAAGTACCTTTCTTTTTCCTTTTGCCCATCAGAGAGTCTTCTATGTCATAATGTTGTGGTGGATGTGAGGAACAGCTCTTAGCATAGCAGCTGACATACAGTATCTAGCTCTACTGCCCCCCACTACATCATCAGCACTGTGATTTCGCTGACAGTGAAATCACAGGTGAATGACCTGGCAGTCACTGAATTGATGTTCCTAAGTAGCAGTGATGTCACAGTCAGTAAGGTCACAATGCTGGTGATGTAGTGGGGGCAGTATAGCTAGCTATGTCAGCTGCCACAAAGAGTGCTGTTCCACTCATCACACATATTAACATCAGGTAAACACTCTTCTAATTAAACAAAGGGAAAAGATAAAGTACCTTAAATATAAGAGGTAATGGCTGACTGCTTTTAAAATCTAATAGTTTTAGGCAGTACACTAGCTCTTTAACCCACATGCCTAGTGTGGGGACAGAACCCACAGCCTTCTGATCTTCCAGTCTCAGAGGCCAGAGTGCATGCTATTGTTGCATCTTTTATTTGTTAGTTTTTACACAAATTGTCTCAGACTTTTCTCTGACCACCTGATGGAATCTTGAATGAGTTACATAAATGTTATTATTTTCTTCAAGGCTCTGACCCTGCAACTAAATACACACTCAGTACATCATATTATAAAATGAGAAAAAAGTCTTCTTTTCCAGTGCTTGCCTACAACCTGTCCTGCTCAAGGAATGATAGCTAACAGACTGCAATTCCACCATCTGTAATCTGACACTGAGTCTGACTTTCACTTTCACAAAATAACCAAGAGAAAATGAATTAACCCCTAGGTTGCTGAAAGAAATAGAACAAACATGTTAGACTGAGCTGGACAGATGATAGAAACAGCAGTTTAAAAAGTTTTTTTGTTAATATCCTGAGAAGTTATGAGGTACAATACAGTAGCATCCCCTTCCCCCCTTCAGATGACTTTAACATAGAGCAGCAAATAGCAAAATTCAGAGGGGAAGTGCACTACTTTGCAGCTGTGGAGGAATACATGAATGTTTAAAAAGGTAGTTCCACGAAAGCTGTTTTTAGAGCTGTAGTTTGATCTATGACAGAAGGGCTGTAGGCTCCACTCACAGCCCTAAAAACTAAACAAGTATGAAAAGCTCACATGGATATGTTGAGGATTAATACATACACTGGCTACAATAGTCCCCGGTTTCCCTTATTTTTGCTGTCACAGTTCTTCCCCTCCCCACCCCCGTTATCATTATCACCACTCTCCTCAATGTGGTTTCCACTATCTCACTTCCTACTACCAGTGTGTTGGCTCCCACTGCATTGTGTCACCCCCTCATTTCTGTTTTTATAATTCTTTCAGGCTGAGTGGAAAGAACAGAAACTGAATTTGTTTCTATGGCAGTTTTGAAATTGATTGCATGCCGCATCACTTTACAGCATCCCTACCCATTGCCAACTGGATAATGCCCACCTATTAGGCTAAAAATGCACATACAACATGATCTTTTGTAATATGATCAATCTAGGCTCCCTTTATCTTTGCAGACTCTTTTAGTTCTCTCATGTGCATCACCTAGGCTACATGCGCAGACACCTGGCTCCCACATCTTTGGTCAACAGTTATGTTAGAATTATTCTTATATCTCTCTATAATCATGTACTGCATAGCTTCGTTTGCTGGCCTCCAAGCATGTACAATACTTTTGTTCAGGGATGTAATGCTATAAGAATTTCAGGGTGAGGGCAATTCAAAATTAATCTAAGATAACACTACATTGCACTTTTACAGGCTTCTTCATCTCATTTACAAGACCTGTTGGTCCCATGCTGTAAAACAAAAAGATCAATGCTCTTTTTTAGTTATTTTGCACCTATACATTGGAACAAACTCCTATTTGAATTTAGGTTATCAACTACAAAACCTCCATCAGTTTCCATTTTGAAACATTGTTTACTATCTACTCAGAATTCTTGTACTTGTTGATTGTGTGTATGTGTTGCCAATTGTATATATGTATTTTTTATATTTTCTTATACAATTTGTATTTATTGATTTGTACTTGTAAAGGTCACCATTGTAAATGAGCTTCTGCTCAATGGTTATAACCTTAAATAGAACAAAAAAACAAAAGGCACTACTTTGATGTGAATTTGGGTGGCCATATTCAGAGGCCCTCAGAGTGCTGACCAAACACAGCTACATGATCTTGCTAACCATACTATTGTGCTTACACAAATGTGAGAGCTGCTCATGCATAACTGCACAACAGTATATTAAAATGGTTTCAGCAGTGCTAAACAGCCCCCAGAGTGGCACTACTTGCCATCACCATAAAGCTAACTTACTGCAATGCTACCGCCATACCACGAAAGCAGGGTGACTGTACTGCAGCCATCTGCCTCTGTGTCCAGCAAACCTATCTGCACTTAAAGCCCCTGTATTACATGATTTATAGATGCCTGGTAGTCTAGTGGACTGTCTTCCTCTGACTGCCCCTGTATTACATGATTTATAGATCCCTGGTAGTCTAGTGGACCCTCTTCCCCTGACTGCCCCTGTATTACATGATTTATAGATGTCTGGTATTCTACTGGGGCCTGTTCCCTTGACCTTCCATGTATTACATGATTTATAGATGCTTGGTAGTCTAGTGGACCTCCTTCCCAGATTGCCACTGTATTACATGATTTATAGCTCCCTGGTAGTCTAGTGGACACCCCTCCCTTCGATCATCACAGGTCCCCCATATAACTAAAATCTCTGGTGGGTTAGCACCCCATCACACTGAGTGCCAAAGCTCCCACCCATGCGTGTGCCACACCACACCCACCACCCATCCTCTGAAGACCCCCGCACTCCACTTTTCATGGCAATCACCACTCACTAGCATAGCATAACAGACTGGTGGCTGGCAAAGCCCTCTGCTCACTTCCATGGCCAGCCACCATCTGACAGTTACAGGGTGTGATTGTGAGTACTGTACTTACTTGCACTCTATGGGATGCCAACCTACTTTCACAACATGGGTGCTATGGGGCTGCTGCATGGCATGCAAATAAGCCAATAATGGGCATACAAATGACCATTTAGCACCTTGCATACTCTGGCCCAGATATTTAAACTGCACCCAAAAAGTGCACAACAGCAGGAGCAAGCGTAAGTCCACTGTGCCCATGTGCAAGAAGCGCGATATTCAAAAACTGCACAGGCCAAGATGCGCCTATGGCCAACGACTGAATGTCGCACCACCTGCACCATAGCGCAACTAGGGAGGTGAAGCTGAGCATATCTGATGCACCATAGCGCAACAAGGGATGTTCAGCTGAGCAGTCCAGATGTACCATAGCGCAACCAGGGACGCCCCTTGCAGCAGGGCAGCAATGCAACAGCACAACCAGGGATGTAGGGGCCCAGCACCCATGCCACAGATGGGCAGAGGAACACACAGCAGAACAGACATTGTCCCCCACACCCATGCACTGAACAATCGGGGGAGAGCTGGAATAACCACTGGCCCATGGATACCAGCAACCAACCCACAGCCGGGCCATGGTGCCCCAGCACACCTGCTGGCAAGCTGTGACTGGCACACAAGGAGGGCCGACCACCCCATACCACACCATCCCACCAATGCAGAGCACACCCTGCACCATGATCCCCATACACCCTGCCCAGGAGTAGTGCCCAACAGTGCAGAACACCCCATGCATACCACCACCCCCACTGTGACAATGCAACCCTGTGCACCATGGAGCCAAGCAAGGCAGCCCCACCATGAGCACCCTGCAGCAGGCAGCAGCAGACAGCGATCCAACAGATGCATACACAGTGCCACCCTGCACATCCCCCCGAGGTACAGCTAAGAGACCGACCATGCGTCAGCACACGAGATACCCCACATGCGACAGGGCATTCCTTGGACCCCACCTCCAGTGGTACATCACCCTGCACACCCTCCCAAGGACACATCCCATCCCAGCACTGGCCACAACAGCCAACACAGACACGTACAGTGTAGCATAGAGGCATGCACCACACAGGATGCAACACAGTGCATGAACAAACACCCACCCATACCCAAGGGCACACCAATACAGGGACACACTAGCAGGTCAACCAAGCCACTGGTGTGTGGCCATGGCTGATGTGTACACACGGCCAGCACTCCTACATTGCACAGGTGTGCCAGCCACCCTGTGCAGGCACCATGAAGTTGTATGCCACCAGCATGCTGCCAGAGCACAAGTGACAGACACTGGAGCACATCCCCTGCAACAGACACAAGTGACAGCATGGATGGGGACAACAACAGTGGAGGCCACAGTGCCACCAGAGGCAGATGTGCAACATACTGGTGATGGCAGGCAACCTGGCATTGTGCCGGGTACAGTTGTTATCCAGCATGGACAGCCACCACTGACACACCAGCAGACCGTGCCTATCACAGACATGCAAGGGTGTCAGCTGCACAGGCCATGGACAGTCTGACAGGGGTGCCATGCACACAGTGCAGGCCCCGTGGACCACTGCACACAGGCATCCAGTGCACAGAGTACAACACACAAACCACAGACAGTGACTGATCCCTCTGGCCCACCATAGGTGGTTCACCTACACACACACACACACACACACAAACACACACACGCCCATGCGTGCACCACCCCTGACACCATGCACACCACTGCAGCTGAGCACCTGTAGCCCGCTGAAAATCAGAGACCACCACAGTTGTTATAACAAAATGTATATATTGAAAAGATGTCAAGTAAAACTATTTACAATTATATACAAGGGGGGGAAGGGCCACATAACAGGTGGGGGCAGTTAAGGGGCAGGGGTGAACATATGGGAGAGGGAAGAAGGGGTGTGAGGGTGGGTCAAAGGGGGGAAGTTGGTAGTCAGGGCATGGGGACATCAATGGCCGCCCCAGTCCTCTTCTTTCTGGTGCCGATGTGAGCTCCTCCTCCTCCTCCTGACCCCGTGACGGTGTATGCGCTGCAGGAGCTGCAATGTCTCCCTTGCCACCTGCAGCAGCTCTTGAATATCCTGCTGTATCTGCAGGAGTCACTGGCCACCTAGGATGAGGAAGCAGAGTCAATAGGTGTGACTGTCCATCCCCCTGCAGCCCACCCATTGTGCATGGCATACAGCCATGTGACATGCCCCTGTGATGGTGTGCGACCACCCACAGTGACCATGTCCACAAGACCTGCCCACCCAGGCAGCCACAGCCATGTGGACCACTGCACACACCCACCGCCCATGTCCTGCACAGCACCACCATGGCCGTACAGTGACTTGACTATGCGGTGTGAAGGCAGTGCCACAGCCATGTGCCCGGTGCATGCATGGACCACCATTGATGCACTCCAAGACATACAGTGCCACTGGACAGTGCTGACTATAGAAAGTTGCGTGCATGGCAGTGGTGTCAATGGATGGTGGCCATGCCCCACTGCCTGCCCAGTTATACAGCATGCAATAGTAATCATGGATGTAAGGCACTCACCATCAGCAGGCTGGTCCATGCGCTGTGGACCACCATCACCCATCCTGTCCCTCTGCTCCACCATGTGGCGCCTCCTCTCCCTGTTGTGCCGCTGTTCTTCTGGCCCTAAGGTGCAAACATGGAGAGAGGAACATTAGTACAATCCGCTAGCACGGTCCCCCTGCCCCCATGTGTGTGCAATCCCACACAGCCATACCCATCCACCCCATACCCCGATACCACCACCATGGCCAACACCGGATGGCCCCCCATGTGCTGGACACATGCAACCGTGATACCCGTATGGACGATAAAAGTGTATGGATGTTGCACCTACCTGGTCATGGCACTGTGCACCTCCTGGCACATGCCCGCAGGCAGGCAAGCAGGTCTGGGTCCCTGTGCCTCAGGTCCCTATAACAGTGGCGGCACTGCTTCACTGTTTGCCCCATACCGGTGGCCTCCTCCAGGGCATCGGCCACCTCCTGCCAGACCGCACTCCTGGCCCTATCCAGGGATGCATCTCCAAACAAAGCCTCAGCATGGGGCTCAACTATTGCCACCAGGTTGGCGAGCTCTATCTGGCTTCAAGCCACAGCACACCTCCGCCCCATCTCTGCTGCCTGGTGCAAGCAAAATGGCATTCTGCAGCACGGTCCTGCCATGTGCAGATGCTGCGCAGTACAGCGATGCCATTCCCTATTGCGCTGTCACTGAACAGCGTGATAGTGGTGCACCCATGCCTGATGCATGGTGCCTAGGGGGCAAAGGTCGGGCACAGGGTCAAGGGTCTCTGGCACACGGACAGCCACAGCACGATTGGAACCCAATGCGTAGTGCAGTGGTGCCTGTATGCCACCTCCTGTAGTGGCCTCAGTGCTGTTGCCTTAGTGTGCCCTACTACCCACAGCACCATGGCAGGTGAACAGTGCTGTAGCGCCACTGGCACAATGGCGCCGTGCCCTGCATTGCCTCCAGCGCACAGCATGTCAGCAGCGTGGCAGGCACCTGCATCATCAACCCGGGCATGCGCAGTTAGGTGCGTACTGTGCTTGTCACAGAACTGCGCCCTTGGCTCAGCATGTTCAACACAACTGCGCAAAGCGCAACAGCACGATATTCAGCCAGCATATGCAAATCATCTAATCAGCCATTCAATGGTGCAGTCACTGCATTTGCATCCACTTAAAAATGCGCCTCGCCTCATTTGCATGGGTTGCGCTATAAAAATGCGACATTGGGCTGCACTGGCCATAGTCAGTTACTGCAGTCTATTGCGGTGAGTTGCATGCTGTTTGGGAGTGTGGACTGTGGTGTTTGGGACATGCATGGGACTGCACAGTCACAGCTAACACCTGTCATTCTCACAGGATGAATCATGACCAAGCGTGTGGTGGAGGAAAAGGAACAGAGTCGTGGGAGGAAGAGGAGGCCAAATTTTACAAAGGCAGAGACAGATGCCCTGTTTGAGGCCTACCTCGACCAGGAGCCGCTTCTCAGCGGACGCAAGGGAACATCACAGGCCAGTGCTGTTGCATGGGAGGAGGTGGCACGTGCTGTAAACTTGCATGGCAGCCACCAGAGCTCCATGCAGGAGTGCAAAAAGAAGATGGGCATGGATAGGCGGAGGATTAAAGAGAAGGTGGCTGCCATCAGGGCAGCACAGTCTGCGACCGGTGGGGAACAGCTGGAGGTGCAATGCCTGACCCCACAGGAAGAGCGGGTTGCTGGCAGCATGCAGCGTTGTGTCATTGAGGGTGTTCCTAGTGGTGGATTCCAGATGGGTGGTAGCCCATCACTGCATGGTAGGTCATGGTCTGTCTATTGGGGGGGGGACAGGGTAGGTCACATGCAGTAATGTTACTTTTTTTCCCTTACAGCTCCTGAGCATCTGCATGGGTCAGCGGTGGTGGGCTTTTCCATTGAGGCCAGTAACATGGAGATGGAGGAGGGCCCGTCCACCTCCACAGGAATATGGGGGTCAGGGTGACAGTGGGCCCACCTGGATGTCCGGACTGATGTTGGTGGACCAGGTGCGGAGGAGGCCCTGCCTGTGTCCCAGCGTGCCAGCGTCCATGGATGCCAGCATGCTGAGACTCGGGCTGGTACCGGATCCGTCACTGATGATGATGGAGCTAACATCATGGGCAGTGACACGTGTGTGCCACAGGATGGCCACACAGCAGGTGACATTGTGGCCATGGCTGTGGGTGATGCTGCCATGGAGGTCTGCGTGTCATCACAATCCCAGCCTGTGCCTGTCTGCACCAGTGGGGCAGCACTGGTGTGTGTCCATGACAGTGGGACTGTTGCGGCCACTGTGGTGGCACCATTGAGCCCTGGAGAGCGGCAGCTGGAGGGGCAGCATCAGCAGTCAGCCAAACGCCATGGGGGTACAGTGTCAGGGGGCGGCATCGGTGCACCACCTGTGGACATGCCCAGTTTTGGCCCTGGTGTGCTGCGCCCACCCTCAAGGGGTGATGAGCATCAGGGCTGTGAACACCTTGAGGGAAAGCATGCCGATCAGGCAGATGACCTGTTAGATGAGCACACCCGCATACTGCAAGCATCAGTCAATCAGCAGATGCGGCTTGTGATGGCGGTGGATGCACTGAATGTGGCTCTGCGCCAGGCAGAGGAGCGATGCAGCAGAGACACCGCTCTACTCCTGGCAGGGATGGACCAGTTGCGGGAGGATGTGACCGCTGCCATTGACAGGCAGACACAGGCATTCACAGCTGTCATGGCCACAATGGGCACACAGTTATTTGCCCATGCATTGCAGACGCCACGCAGTGCAATGTCCACCCCCCATTCCTGGCATCGTGCAACACCATCCTTGTTGACACCGCTTCAGCTGTGGGCATCCGAGCACGCCTGGGCGCGGGCATGTTCGGTGTGCTGCGAGACCCCTGCGTGAGCAAGGTCGATTCACACAGTAGAACCCTGGGGACTGTCGGTGCCACCCATGAGGCCTGTGGTCAGCCTGTCACTGCTGGCGGGTCTCAGCGGGGCTGCCGCAGCATCCATGGTGGCGTGGCACTGTACGTGACTGACCTGTCTCCAACATGGCTACTGTCTGATGCTGCCCTGTGTGCATTGTGTCGTTCAGCGGGCAATGCACGGGTGGGGTACCTGGCCTTGCATGCACACACACATTCCATCTGCACACCCTCCCGGTTGCTGTCCGCTGTTGCGTGTGCATGATGATGCCTGCGTTGCGCTGTACACCAGTGTGCAATGGTGCCCAGCGTCTGACACATGCACAATGACAGGCAGTGGGCATGGTGGTCTGTGGAGATGTGTGTGGCTAGGGGTGGCGGTCTGGGTTGGAGTGCCTCCGACCCTTTGTGCATGTCTTGTGAGGTATGTATGTGTGTATGGCCATGTTAGACTTCGCCCATCCCTGGTGGTGTGTGCTGTTCCATGTTCAGCAACTTCCCTTGATGGCATGCACCCCTGGTGTGTGTCCATGTGTGTTTGTGGGTTGTGCCTTTGCCACTGGTGGTTGCACATGGCCCCATGACTTACCTGGGTTGGCTGAAGTGCTCCTCTGTGATGGTGTCCCGGTGCAGCTGTGCCAGCCGGATCAGTTGGGGGTCCCATCACCCAAGAGGGGGCTGCCCATCACCATCATCACTGGCGTCCTCATCGTCCCCATCGCTATCCCCCTCTTCAACCTGTACGGCTATCCCACAGTCATTGGCCATGTTGTGCAGGATGCAACAGGCCAGGAATAGCCCACAGGCCTTTGAGGGGCTGTACTGTAGGGCACCGCCAGAGGTGGCCAGGCAATGGAAACGTGCCTTCAGCATCCCGAACACCTGCTCAATGATATTGCATGTGGTGGCATGTGCCTCATTGTAGCGTTTCTGCGATGAGGTCACGGGCCGCCGGTATGGTGTGAGCAGCCTGGGATGGAGTGGGTATCCACTGTCACCTGTGTGTAGAGGGTGGAGGTTAGTTTGGTGATCAGCATCGCCCTGCCTTGGGCCATGTAGACCACTACCCATGTCACCTCTGACCATGCCCCTCCCAAGCTCTATGTTTGTCCATGTGGTTTGCATACTCACCCACTAAGTGGCCAGTGGGAATGTCCCCACTCTCGAATCTGTGGCACAGTGCTGACTGGTGCCAGATGAAAGCATCATGTGCTCCCCCAGGGTGTGTGGCGCAGACATTGATTATGCACCCCCTGGCATCGCACACCACCTGGCAGTTGATGCTAGCATAGCCCTTCCAATTGATATATGCAGCCCCCTCGGGGCCAGGTAGTGTGTGGGTGGCCACATGGGTGCAGTCTATTGCCCCTAGCATGCCAGGCATACGTGCTACCCTGTGGAACTCCTGTATGTTTGCTATGCACTCCACCGGGGTGCTGGGGAAATGGATGTACTCTGTAGCATGTGGCAGCAGTGCACTGAGGAATTGGGTGAGGTGGCATGACGCGGCTGACTTGGTTATGCCTGTGGTGTCCCCTGTTGGTCTCTGGAAGGTACCCATGGCATGCAAGCACATGCAAGCTGTCACTTTAGTCTCCACTGACTGAGCATGGCTCCGTCGTGTGGGTGCCTGCATCACATCACTGCACAGCTCACAGAGCCGCCTCAGGATTGCCTGATTCAGGTGGTACCGGCCCACGATCTCAGTATTACTGTACAGCTCAAAGCTGGTGCGGGCTCGGTACTGCCTGTTGGGAGCATACCACCGATGGGCCCTTCCACGCCGTGCCCCTGCCTGCCTTCTCACCCCTAAATTACTGCCTCCATCTGGATGGTGGCACTGGCCATGTCCCTGGCTTGTGTCCCCCCCGGCAGCTGTTTCTGTGTTCCCCCTGCTGTCCTGGCTGCTACTTCCCCTGCACCGGGAACACCTTCCTGTGGTGGCCTCAGTGCTGTGTGGCACTTCCCCCTTCTGCACTGGCTGTGGCTCCCCACACCTTCCCTGTGTCTGTGTGTTCAGGGTGCCCTTTTCCTGCCCTGCCCTGTGTGTCCCTCCTGCCCAGTTTGTCTGGCTAGAGTTCAGCCTCATGCGCCTTCCCTGTAGCGTTCTTGTGCCTCTCCCTTGTTCCTTTTAATTTTGGCTCATTTCCGCTATCGCGCAACTTCCGCTTGCTCCCCTATTGCGCATGGCGCATGTTGTTGAATATCGCACTGCGCCATTTATGCATGGTTCCTCCCCCTTCAGTTGCACATACATTCATTATCATTGTGCTCTTGCTCAGCGTGATTTGGGGGTGCGCATCTGCCTCCAGCTGAATATCGCAGAATGGCACATTTTCGGACTTGCGCTGGAGCAACTCTATTGCGCATGGCGCAACCCTTTTGAATATCTGGGCCTCAATGTTCTCATTTGTGTGCTAGGCTGAATATGGCTCACAGGTGCCCTGGCACTATCTCATTTCGAGCAACTCTATATCCTATGGGCTATATGTAGCTTTGGTTTGTGTTGGTGCAGTGCATATCCACTTAGCATTGCACCAGCATTGCCCAATATTCAGCCAGTTGACATACTCCATCAGTGCACACTAACTACCGGAATATTGCTCTGAACCAGTAGTGCACTATTTTGGTGCAGTGCAATAGGCTGTGTTGCACTTCTGGTGAACTCTGAATATGGGCCTCATGATCTTTCATAGTTACTTGTCTTTGTCTTCTGACACATGTGCCTTTGTTTATATATATATATATATATATATATTTTTTATCACGACTGTTTGTGATCCATGCCAGTCAGCCCCCATCCGACTGACACCCCCAAGCCCCATCACCCAGAATTACCGGTGCTTACCTTGCCCAGCCCAGAAGTGGCACCTGCAGGGGGTCGGTCTTCATCCTGCTGACCAGCGTATTTTTCTCCTCCTGATTTTCTCCCAGGAGCCCCAGGAGTATGCACACATGCACATGGTGGCGCGCATGCACCATACGACCCTAGTTACAGCTCCTTTCCCCCACTCCATGGCCTAGTGCCTGTGGCCCCCCTCTGAGTCAGTGCTACCCCCAGCCTCCACTGGCATTGCCATCAGCCGAGGGGTGCTGCACTTCCTCCCTGGAGAGGAGAGAAGAGCTTGCCTGCCGACAGCTTCATCCAGCTCTGCCCTTCCTCCGTGCCAACCTCTGATGCCCCGGGCTTGTTCCCGAACCCGGGTCGCTGGCGTGCGTTGAGATAAGGTGCCAGCGCCTCAACCCTCTACCCCACTGGGCTGGCTCTTTCTATATATAGTTTTTAAAAATATGCCTTGTAACACTTTGCAAAACAGGCCTTTACTTGTAAATACAGCCTTGCTCTAATGTAAATGTTCCTATATAAAAAAAACTTTCTAATTATCATCATTCAATAACTCATTTCTGCTTTTTACAGCAGTAATAAGTAATCCGGGGAGTCTATGTGGGTGTTCTCTTGTGGCTTCTCCCAAGCAGCCCCAATAGAGAGATACAAGAGAGAATACAATATTCTTTTACAAAATGTATGCCACTGCCCACTGAGACCCTTTTCGTCTTCATTATGGGTGTGTACTGTATGGTAGCCCACCCACCCCCTTATGAGCAGAGCCATCCTCTGCAAACAGAAAAGCTTAGACAATTATTCATGGCAAGTACCAATCTAGGTACAAAATTTGCATAAATATCCAATTTGCCCATTTATGGCATCACTGTCATTTGGTTTCCTGCAAGTACTGCTGCCCCTCAGCATTCATTCCAGTAAACCCCCATGACTGCCATTTTGGTGCCACTCTCCCTGTGTGCAGAGCCGGTTGCCATGTCATTCTTAATCCACATCACAAAATGCCACTATTGCCACTCTCTTTTGTTCTTGTGCAGGCCCATGACTGAGGAGAGTACAAACCAGTTATGACAACTCTGCTGCATGCATGTGCAACGTTGATGATGTTGAACCCATGATCACGTCAGCACAGCCATCATGTGTTGGAGCATGCATGGCCACTGCATCATTATGGACGCTAATCCCAAATGCCCTTGTGCTCCTAATGACACCAACGTGGTCTACCATAGCATGGCCACCATATCTGTGATGCTTGAGTGGCCCTCATTTTGTACAAGCACGTCTTGTGGCTGCCAATATGAGGGTGGTGGCAGCATCACTGTTCTAGCAAAGAGAGAAAAGTACAAACAATCACTAGCTCTCTTTCAAAGGAAACATTTCCTGGAGCTGGTCCAAGTGTCAATTGGTGGACAAAAAAAGATAGATAGATAGATAGATAGATAGATAGATAGATAGATAGATAGATAGATAGATAGACAGACAGACAGACAGACAGACAGACAGATAACTACTTTCAATAAGCATAATGCTAATACAATGCCATAATATTTGCAGGAGGCAGGTCCCATGTCAGTGGCACCTCACCTCCATGGGGTGGCAGTGAAACAGCCAACTAGAGGCTAACTAATTGTCCAGAAGATGATACTCCCCATCTTTGACTACTGTGACGTAGTCTATGGTGCTGTTCCCAAATCTTCCCTGACCAAGCTGGACACTCTCTTTAACTCCTTCTGCCGCTTTGCTATTGACTCCCATTCCCGCATCCACCACTGTGAACTCTATCACTCTCTAACCTTCCTTCCACTATCTCACAGATGCATCTCTCACTGTGCCAAACTAACCTCCAAATTCTGGTTCGGGGGGCTCCCCTCCTATCTCTCATCCTCTCTCTCCACTCTACCTCGCCCCATCCACTCTCTCAGATCAAATTATACCCACACCTTGACGGTCCTTCGCCACTCCACCCTCATCGGTCAGACTGGTTTCACCCATCATTTTCCTAAAATCTGGAATTCCCTCCCCACTGAAATACAACACTCCTCCTCTAACTACTCCCTTACCTCTGCCCTACGCAATTACCTTTCCCTCAGCTGTTCCTGCTTTAACCCACCTTAATACTTATCCCCAGTTTCTGCCTTCCTACCATGACCCCCCCCTGGCAGGGTTCTCAGCATCCTGAAGGAGGAAATCAGGAAATGGCTACCCCTTCTCCTCATATTCAGTTCTTGCCTCTCCCCCTCTCTTCTCCACCTGCCCTTCTGGGTCACCAGTGAGCACAACTAACCCCATCCTTTTTACTCCAACAGCACTTGCGTACTACCTCGAGCCTGCTCCTGGTACACTCATGCACTATAAATGGTTATATCACATTATTACTGTTTTGTACATTTATATGTTCTTTTGTATGATTTTGGATATGTATTGTAATTTACCCAATGTTCCACTACTGTTTATTGTACAATGCCTTGTGTTCCAACTGTTGCACAATCTCACAATGTTGTATTGTTTGCACTACCCACATACTATTGTAACTGATCATCCTTCACAACCCTATATAACCTCTCTCCCAGGCTGCACCATGAGATGAGCAACTTGTTGTTCAGTGTGCCCTCCTGGTGAAACATTTCAATAAATAAATAAATAAAATAGAGGCATGTCAGGCTAGCCACGTCCACAGCCGCAGCTTATTGCCATTCTCAAGGAAGGAAGATCATGCTGACATATCATTCATGCTGTAATTCCCTATTCCCTGAACATTAAAACTTGCTATACACATCACGATGAGGACTCATGTGACCATAATGCACTCCACACCTCATGCAGGGTATGTCATGAAGTTCAACATATTACTTGCTGCGCAGGCAACAACATTACAGGACCATACACTAAGTAGCATCCTTTACCTTTTTGTGGTCACCAGTCATGGGTAAGGCAAAGAAATGCATGTCATGCAACATTGCACTGTTCAGTTCACAGAAAGGACCACTATGCCCATTATGCTCCAAGTGGTTCCAGTCAACCGAAGTGCTAAATGATAAAGGCTTGGACACACTGGATGTCACAGACCCTAAGAACATGTCAGTAGAGAATTTGAATGCTAACACAGCAGCATTTATAGAAATATAGCAGGCATCATGCTACACACGTAAGATCACATGGAGGCCATGTCTAAAGCCACACAGCAACCCTCCTCATCATTTCCCTACATCTTGACACAAGAAGCGAGAAAGGCCAACTCAAATCCCCAGCATGATGACTGCAGCAGCATGGAATGCTCAACCAACGATACGGGTAAATCTAAAAAATCAACAGAGGAGCAGAAGGATGAAGATTCTGAGGATGAAGAGCAGGAAGGAGCAAAGGAATAGCTGATACTGACCAGAAGTCTGTTTACGATGGATTTCATGCCAGAACTAAGAAGATCGGTGGAAGACTCAATTGGGTTTGAGATCCCTCAACCACAGGAACAAGCTAAGCTCAGCTCTACCCTACTTTCCAAACAAAAGAGTCTAGATTTTTTTATCTGGGATTCCATTAAAAAGCTAATTGTGAAAGAGTGGGAATCAACCGACCCAGCAAGGATATCAGATAGAAGAAGAAGAAGAATCAGCATTTATACAGCGCTTTTCATACACAGAATCCCAAAGCACTTTATAAGCAATGCTAGACTGGTAGTGAAGTGACTGAATGTGTGGTGGTGGCCATATCGCACATCATCACCCACACACAGCCTGGATAATTGCATGAACCGGTTTATGGGAAGGGGAATGTTGGCCAGGACACCAGGAATGTTCCTTGCTCTTTGGAAAAGTGCCCTGGGTTCTTTTACTTCCACCTGGACACCCACCAGGACAACACCAGGATGGGAAGAAGGGACCTCGGTTTAATGTCTCATCCGAAGGACGGCACACCCCAGCAGTACAGTACCCCCCAATACTGCAATCGGGTGCCAGTGATTTTTAGGTGCAAGTCCAATCCCGGTGAGGGACAAGAACCCACAACCTTCTGGTCCAGAGGCAGATGTGTTACCAACTGAGCCACACTGACACCAAGATATTTCTGCTGCCACAGTCATCATGCTGGGGATTTGAGTTGGCCTTTCACGTTTCTTGTGTCAAGATACCAAGAAGAAGCTATTCAACAAATTCTACCTTATCCAATAGGACAGGAACAAAGCGTGATGCTCTGCACCTATTGTAGAACCACAAATAGTGCCCTAAGCCATAAGACAGCATTGCTAATGGAAGACACAGTGCTCCTAAAGGATCCAGTAGTTAAGAAGATGGAGAAAATGTTAAAGAAAAATGTTGAGATGTTGGGTCTCGTGACAGCCGTTTTCACACCGAGAGCTCTACTCACATGGCTAGAGGAGTTAGGTGAATTGCTGGAGCCAAAATCTAAATAGGCAAACCTTGCCAATTATGCTACTCAAGTGGCCAAATACCTAGCTAGTACTTCAGTGGATGCTCTAAAGCTAAATTCCAGAATGGCAGCAGTCTCCAACAGGGCTAGATCAACTCTATGATTTAAGTTCTGGCCTGCTGATACCGACTCTGTCACTTGTCAACAAGCTTCACTTCAAGGGTAACTGTCTTTTTGGGGAAGACCTCAAGAACTTTATTAAGCAGAAAGAAGAAGGTAAGAACCCATCCAAAGGAAAGACAGGGCACACATCCTTTCTGCCATCCTTTTGGAGCAGAGCCAAAATGGACTGGCGACAGAATAACTATTCATACTCCAAAGATCATTCATTCAACTTTAATCCCTCCTTCTCACAAAACAACTGAGGCAGAAGCAGAGGCAGAGAAAGATCACAGACAGGAAAGTCTTTCACTGACTTCTGGGGCAGACAGAATCATGCATGAGTCCCTTGTCGAATGCCAGGGGAATTCCATAATATGGAAAAGACTGCTCCAATTTCAAAACCAATGGGAGAAAACTACATTGAACATGAGGGTCCTAGAAGTTATATCCTCTGGAATTCACCAAGAAACCCAGAACAAGCAGACTCTCTGCAGTACAGAGATGGTTACCCAAAATACAAGTAAATTAAGAAACTTTCAGGAACCTTATGGCCAACAAAGCGATAACACCAGTACCAGCAGACCAGATGGATCAGAGAATATAATCCATCTTTTTTATGGTAGCCAAGAAAACAGGGAACTACAATCAGCACTCAACCTAAAACACATCAACCAATTCATCAAACACAGAAAGTTCAAGATGGACACTCTCATGTAATTGATATGCTCTATAAAAAATTACCTTATGTTGCTTGACATGAAAGATGCATACTTACTATACATATACCGATACACCCTGCTCACTTCCTCAGGTTCAAGATATTGGGTTAGCGCTATCAGTATCATGCATTGCCCTTTGGCCTAGCCTCTGATCCCAGGGATTTTACAAAAGTTGCTGTAATGATTGCAGCCTTCCTCAGACAACAAGGCTTCCTCATAGTCTCTTACCTTGTTGACTGGCTAATCAGGGCCAGAACTCAGTCACAATCAAACCAACACACAAAAACGGTCATGGAAACACTTATGGCCCATGGTTGGATAATTAACATCAACAAGAGCAGCCTAATCCCCAGCCAGCAACTAGAACACTTTGAAGCCATCATATATGCCATCTCAGGCACAGTCAAACCATCACCCTAGAGGATGACTAAAGTGATGGAACAAGCAAAAGGGCTCAGACAATAGCAGACTCTGAGGTAGGGAAGCATACTGCAAATGTTTAGATCAATTACGTTGTGCACAGACATTTTATCATAGGTACTCTGGAACATGCATCTCCTTCAGACACTGGCCATACAGGCAACGGAGGCATTGGAACAGGATCTCTCAAAAATGTTATTCATATGAAAATTAATCAGGTACTCACTCCTGTGGTAGATAGAGCCACTGAACATCCTCAGGGGCACCTCCATTCAACTGATCCACAACATGACCATAGACACAGATTCAAGTGTACAAGGATGGGGGGGGTGGCATGCAAAACCAAATGGGGCACAAGGCAAGTGGTCAGAAGTGGAGTCTAAAAAGCAGATCAGCATACTAGAAATGAGGGGGTTGCACTATGCTCTAATACAATTCAACAAAGAGATAAGAAATAAAGGTGTGTTGATCAGATCAGACAAAAAAGGCCACAATGCCATACATCTCTTGGAAGGGAAGAACAAATACTAACATACTAAAAATGCCAGCAGAGTAGGTCTCATGGTCTTTCGAGTCTGCTCAATAGTCAGCACCCATAATGGGCACCATTTCTGCTGTCCCCCCCTTGGATCCCCCCTACCCCCTGTCCTAGTTATCCCCCCTGCGCTGAACTTAGTCAGCTTCACCCTCTCCCATACCTGTCCCAGCCCCTCTTGAACCCCTCCACAGAATCCACCTCTACCAGTCCCTCAGGCAGTGCATTCCATGGTTACACCACCCTCTCAGTGAAGTAATGCCTCCTCCTGTCTCCCCCTGAGTCCCCCCCAGCTTCCACCCATGTCCCCTGGTTGTCCCACCTCTTTCTGTTGGAACACCCCATCTAAGCCTACCTTATTTATCCCCTTCATATACTTGAAAATCTCTATCATGTCCCCCCTATCCCTCCTCTCCTCTAGAGAGTAAATGTTGAGCTCCAAGCCTCTCCTTGTAGGTCCTCTCCCCCATACCCCTAATCATCTTGGTTGCCCTCCTCTGGACCCTCTCCAGGAGTACAATGTCCCTTTTTAAGTGTGGCCACCAGAACTGAATGCAGTATTCAAGGTGCAGCCTAACCAGGCAGTTATACAGAGGGAGAATCACTTCTCTTCTTCTTGAGGTTATCCCCCTAGGGATGCACCCCAGCATCCTATTGGCCTTGGCCACTGCCCTCCTACAGTTCTCAGAGTTGTTCATTTTGACATCCACCACCACCACTAGGTCCCTCTCCCTATTCGAGACTTGTAGTGTATTTCCTCCAAGGGTATACACGTGGCCTGGGTTTCTAGCCCCCAGGTGAAGAACCCTGCACTTCCCTGCATTAAATTTCAGTTTCCAGGTATGTGACCACTTCTCTAGAGCCTCCAGGTCCTCCTGCAAGGCGACTCTCCCCTCCTTCCCATCCACCACCACCCCCAGATTCAAGTCATCTGCAAAGAGACTCATTTCACTCCTAATACCTTTCCTGATGTCAGAGATGTAGGTGTTAAACAGGAGTGGCCCCAGAACCGATCCCTGGGGGACCCCACTAATGATTCTCCTAGGAGATGAGACTTTCCCCCCTAACCACTACCCTCTGAGTATACCCCGATAGTCAATTTCCTATCCATCTGATCATCTGCTTTCCCACCCCCATTTCCCCCAGCTTAGCCAGTAGCCCACTGTTAGGTACCAAATCAAATGCCTTGCTAAAGTCTAGAAAGAGGACATCCACCGGCCTGCCCTGGTCAGGTGCCCTCGTCACCCAATCATAGAACTCCACAAGGTTTGTCTAACACAATCTTCCCGGGTTGAAGCCATGCTTTCTACCATCCAGGTAACTCATTTCCTCCAGTACCCCCCAAGCCTTTCCTTGATGATAACCTCCATCACTGTTCCCACCACCAACGTCAGGCTAACAGGCCTTTAACTCTCCTGCTCCTCCCTTGAGCCACCCTTGTGGATAGGTATGATGTGGGCCACCCTCCAGTTGTGGGGCATCCAGTCCGTCTGAAGGGAGATGTTGAAAAGCTCCACCAGAGGGGCCACCAGGACATCAGCCAATTCCCTCAGCACCCTGGGATGAATTTCATTTGGCCCCAGAGCGTGCTCCATTCTTAGGAACTTGAGGGTTTCCCTCACTCTACCAACTGAGATTTCAACTTCCCTGGCCCCTGCCTCCTCCTCCTGTCCTGCCTGCCCCCCATGGATAGTGCCAGCCCACTACCCCACTCAGTCCCAGCAGGGATACCGGCATCTATGAGTCCCGCTACGTCTGCAGTTCCTCCACAACTCCCCCCCCATACGGTGCAGCCCCCCCATCCTCCCTGGTGAAAACCAATGCAAAGTACTCATTTAGTACCTCAGTCTGCTCCCTGCATCCTCTGTCCACCCTTCCCCTGTCCTAATCCTGGTAATCTGCCCTCTCACTTTCCTTTTTTCCCCAATATATCTAAAGAACCCTTTTCCCCTCTCTTGATTCCCCTAGCCATCTTCTGTTCTGTCCTTACCGTAGCCAATCTCACCACCATGGTGACCTTCCTGGTCATCAATTCATACTCGCCCTTATCCCTCTCTTCCCGTGAACGCTTATACCGCCTATAAGCAACCTTCTTTTCCCTCACCTCCTCCTGAACCTCCCAAGTCCGCCAGCATGGTTTTCTGGTCCTACTGAACTTGCGTCTCACCTTTGTGCTGGAATTGGTAGCCTCCTGTACCCCCTCGTAATAATCTCCCACCTGCTGTCAGCATCCATGCCCAGCCTTATCCCATCCAAATAACTCTTAAGGATCCTTCCCATACCCTTGAAATCCACACCCCTAAAGTCAATTACCACCATCTTTGTGCGATTTTCATCTCTCCCTAGGTCCAAGAAAAACCAGACTGTGGCATGATCACTCCCTGACAGTGGGTCCCTCACCTCCAGGTCCCTAATCCGGTCACCATCTGCCAGGACCACATCCAGTATCCGGGCCTCCCTTGTCAGCTCCCCCACCTGCTGGCTTAGGAATGTGTCCTGGAAGATGTCCAGTAATCTCTGCTCCTTGACCACTGGGGATGTCATAGTTTCCCAGTCAGTCCCTGGCACGTTTAGGTCCCCCAACACCACTATCCTGCCCCCCAAATAGCTAAAGAATGTTTCGGGAATCCAGCAAGGAGTTAAGATAGGCTCAGATCAATTTAAAAAAAAAAATCACAACCATACATCTAGCTGGGACACTCTCAATGTACAAGGGGACAGGCTGAGCAGACAGTCCATAGCCCTGGGAGAATGGTCACACACACACACATCCTCAAATATTCAGCCAATTTAACATGAGATGGGATCCTTTTCAGATCTACCTAATGGCCTCCAGAAAGAACACATAACTACCAGTCTTTTCATGCTTCAAAGAACCAAGGTCCATTGGGGTGAACACACTATCACAGCAATGGCGCTTTCACAGAGTGTATGTCATTCCACTATTTCCACTGACTCAACACACCCTCAACAGGATTCAATAGACACAGTCCACAGTGGTGCTTATAGCCCTTTCAGGCCCAGAAGACCATGGTTCATCATGGTAGTGGCAATGGCAATAGTAAACCCTGGAAACTGCCACACAGGCTGGGCATACTATCTCAAGGTCCCATCAAGTACACCAATCCTTAAGGTCTACAGCTCAAAGTCTGACTCCGACAGGCAAAGACTGCTAAACAAGGGGTTCAGCAGCAAAGTAGCAGACACAAAGCTATAGTCTAGATGTCAATCTACTACATTCACATACAGCAGACATGGAACAGTTTTCTGAAAATGATGCTCAGAAAAGAACATTCTGGATACTCAGATAACCATCAACCACATTTCTCATTTCTGCAACAAGGAATGAATAAACTATTGTAGGTATAGGCAAAATGACACCTGGCTCAGATCCCAACATCATGTGACTTCTAAAGGCAGCCAACAAAATATGACCAAGAACCAAACAATTAGTGGCACCATGGGACTTCAACACAGTTCTCAGTGCACTAACAACACTGCCATTTGAACCTCTTAACTCCATAGATATACAGTGAGCTTCCTTCAGATCAACATTCCTGGTGGTAATATGTTCAGCAAGATGACTCAGTGAGCTAAGCACACTATCTTGAAAGGAGCCATTCCTCATAATACAGAATAATGGAGTTTCATTGAGAACAGTTCCATCATATAGACCCAAAGTCTCTTCCATCTTTCACAGCTCCCAGTCATTTGGAGCTATCATTGTTCTATAACCTTTTTTTTAATACTTAATTTTTATTAAAGGAAATTATTGTGCAAAAGATGGAGATTAGTGCCCAAGAGGTGGATAAGCAAAAAATGGGCAAAATTCAGCAGAAGGGCAGACAGCAAGGAGAACCAGGGATAAATGACAACCAAGGAAGAGGCTGGAGTAGAACAGTGAAACAGTCTAGGGAGGTCAAATCATGGAAAGCCATGTGTGCAAATGCCAGGAGCCTTAGCAACAAGATGGAAAATCTGGAGGCTGTCATGGTACAGTCAGACCTGGACATTGTGGCCATCACTGAAACCTGGTGTAATGATAACCACGACTGGGAGATGGCCATACCTGGCTACAACATATTCAGAAGAGACAGAGCAGGCAGGAAGGGAGGAGGAGTGGCACTGTATGTGAAAAATGACATAAGGGCCACAGAGATCCAGGAGGAATAAAATGGGGAGAGATACTGTGGGTTAAGCTGGAAAGGAAAATGGGGACAGCCATCCGCGACAGTGTGGTCTATAGACCACCAGCCCAGGAGGAAGAAACAGATAGGAGTTGATGCTAGCCATCCAAAGGATGGCAGACAAGGGTGAGGTAGTACTGGTTGGAGACTTCAATATTCCAGATGATGTGGACTGGAGCATCCCAGCAGCAGCATCAACGAGAAGCAGGTTTATCCTGGACTCCCTTCAGGGTGCCTTCCTCAAGCAACTGGTCATGGAACCAACTCGGCAGAAGGCAATACTGGACCTTGTGCTCGCAAACAGGGACAGTGTGATGGGGGTAACAGTGGGGGAGCACCTGGGAAACAGTGCCCACCAGTCATTGTGGTTTGAAATCACAGAAAGAGTAGACCCAAACCACACAAAACACGTATCCTGGATTTTAGGGGCAGACTTTGGGAAAATGGATACTTGAAAGAGGCATTAAGGGAATGGAAGGAATCAGGGGTTGAGGAACAGTGGGCAGTATTTAAAATGGGGATTACAAGAACAATATAATTATGCATTAAGCAGGTTAGCAAGAGGAAAAGGAAGAGGAGACCATTATGGTTTTCCAAAGAGGTAGCAAAAGTGAAAGCTAAAAAGATTGCATTCAGGCAATACAAAAGACACAGGTAGAAGGGGATAGGAGAAGTACCAGGAGAAGAAAAGGAGGCAGGAGGTCAGTAAGGGAAGCAAAGCTCAGACAGAAGAACACATTGCAAAAATCAGTGGGTAGAGGGACAAAACCTTTTACAGGTACATAAGTGAAAAAGAAAGACAAAGGAGGGATAGTGAGACTGAAGGGGAGGATGGGGCCACGTGGAGGATGACAACAGTAAAGCTGACATATTGAATAGGTATTTCTGCTCAGTCTTTACTGAGGAAGAGGAGGGTAATGGGTCTGAAGAGAGTACAAGGTGTGAGAATGGTGCAGAAATGGACACAAGTCCCTTTACACAAGAAAGGGTCCTGAAGGAACTGGAAGTAATAAGAGTTGACAAAGCAATGGGGCAGATGGGTGCACCCAGGGTCCTTAAAGAACTAAGAGAGGTGGTGGCTGAACTCTGGCTATCCTGTTTAGCCGATCACTGGAAACAGGGAGGTACCCAAAGACTGGAGGACAGCAGATGTAGTCCCCTTTATACAAAAGTGGGAACAAAGAGGAAGCAGGGAACTACAGACTAGCTGGGCCTCACCGGTAGTGGGGAAGATCATGGAAGCACTACTAGAGGAGAGATTGGTGGAACATCTGGTTGTCAATGGACTACAGGACCCAAGGCAGCATGGTTTCACCAGGGGAGGTCATGTCAGACCAACCTCGTTGAATTTTTGACTGGGTGACTAGGGAGGTGGATCGGGAGGGCAGTGGACATGGCCTATCTGGACTTCAGCAAGGCCTTTGACACTGTGCCAGATAGAAGACTATTACACAAACTGGGGAATATGGGTGTGGGCAGGACAGTAGTGTGGTGGGTAGGTAACTGGCTGGGTGGCAGGACACAGAGGGTGGTGGTAAATGGCTGTCACTCCACAGAGGGAAGAGTGACCAGTGGAGTACCACAGGGATCAGTGCTGGGACCGGTCCTATTCAACATCTTCATCAGTGACATTGCGCAGGACCTAGAAGGCAGAATTTCACTGTTCGCTGATGACACAAAGCTCTGTGACAGAGTAGACACACCAGAGGGTGTAGACAGAATGAGAAGCGACCTGCAGAAACTTGAAGAATGGTCAGGGGTTTGGCAGTTGAAATTCAATGCAAAGAAGTGCAAGATAATGCATATGGGGCACAAAACCCTGGCACAATATATGAGTTGGGGGTGAGGATATAGCATGCACCAAGCAGGAAAGGGATCTTGGGGTTGTCATCTCTGATGACCTCAAGTGAGGAAACAGTGTGACAAGGCAGCAGGTAAAGCAAATAGGATGCTGGGATGTATAGGCAGGGCATCACCAGCAGGAAAAGGGAGGTCATAATTCCGCTATACAAGACACTAGTGAGGCCCCACCTGGAGTACAGTGTACAGTTCTGGAGACCATACCTACGTAAGGACATAGACAGGGTAGAAGGTTCAGAGGAGGGCAACAAAGATGGTGCATAGATTGCATCACAAGTCCTATGAAGACAGGTTGAAGGAACTGAACATGTACTCCTGGAGGAGAGGAGGAGAGAGGGATATGAGAGAGACATACAAGTATCTTACAGGAGGAACAGGGTGCAGGAAAACACTATTTTAAGTGAAAAGATGTTCCAGGACTAGAGGGCATGGGATGAAGTTGGAGGAGGACGACTTCAGAGGAAACATGAGAAAGAATTTCTTCACAGAACGGGTGGTGGACAAGTGAACACCCTGCCAGAGGAAGTGGTGGGGCTGAAACAATCACGGATTTAAGAATGCATGGGAAAGGAATTCTGGAGGTCAGGGGTAAGGGGCAACAGACTTCTAGGAAAACAAACTGAACTTACAAGCTCAAATGGGCAGACTGGGTGGGCCATAGGCCCTTATCTGCCAACACTGTCTATGTATCTATGTATCTATGTTATTGCAGGATTTCAGATCATCAGACAAGGTGGAAGATTACATACATTGAAGCTTATCAGAAAATATAATTACACATTATCATTTACATTGCAGGTAAAAATAACAGATTTACCCAAATGTACCCCTCTTTACCCACAGACCTATTGAATTCTGGTACAGGTACTGGGGCAAAGATTCTAGCCAAATTCACATCCCTAACCCCTCCCCCAATTTGTGCTCTCTCCACCCTCTCTGTGAGCAAAGTATGACCTGATGGAGGCCATGTGAAGTAGCCATGGGCTCCATCTATTTCAAATGATTTCTTCTGTCTTTTGAAGATGGGATGTAATGGTTTCCATTTTATATATCTCCCATATCTTGTCTTGTCACTGCGTAAGGTTAGGAGGTTAGGTTTGAGCCATAAGCGTGTAATAGAGGTTTTTTTTTTTTGCTGCAGCAAAAAATACCAAGAAGATAGCTATGAGCCCTATTTTTTTTTTACACTCCTCTAGCCATCTCTCTGCACTCCATTAGTCTTCCACACATCCTGCCGGGTATCCTGCTGCCATCCATCTCGACCAGGCCACTGGCACCGTGTACTCCTGTGGCTTGTTCCCCCACAGTACAGCAGCAGGGAGCCCCCTATCTCCCCACCCTTCCAGAGCCAACTCAGGTGCCAGCGCCTGACGAACACTCACAGACGGCCATCAAGCCACGTGAGAAGTGACACTTTTTCTCCAGTACACAGTCCTCTGAGTCAGTGGGCATGCACTGACACCAGTGGCCAGGAGCGTACATGTCTCCACACACGCCCCTGCCCTGGAGTCTGCCTCTGACTCCTCCCCAGTGTGTGGCATGCGTCCCTGACCCCCAGCCTCTGCCAGGAGGTAGTCGAGTGCTGACCGCTGTGAACCCCCCCTCCCTGGAGAGGGAGAACAGTCCATCGGATGCTCGATCCATCTCCACCCCTGCCAGCCCCCGGTGACCTGTGCTTGCTCCCGAACCCGGGTAGCCAGGGTGGCGTGAGGTGTGGTGACCGGCACCTCTGCCCTCAGCACCACCGGACCAGCGATGAGCCTTATTTTTAATAGAGCATGGGTATAGCAGTAAGAGATAGGCTTGGGGAATGAGGTCTCCAAAGCCCATTATAAAAGATGTTATCTCTCTTTCAACTCCTTGACAAAAGGGGCCCAGCATAGGGCATGGCCAGAATACTGTATGTGGGTGGGTGTCACCATCTCACACCCACAGCTTTGCCAGCAGGTGGAGTCATGCGTTGTTGCATACTTAACTGTGATTTGTGGTGTTCAAAAGAATCATATCACTGTTTTCCAGCTAAATTCTTGCCATTTATAACACTTAGTGATTTTGTGCTGTCTGGTCCACATTAACATCTAGTCTGTGGGGGGAGGGGTGTTAAGTTAAGTGATAGTTCTGCCTCCCAGTTTATTTGTGTATTCTGCACATCTGTGTCTGGAGGGTGCAGTAAGGCTTGATAGTTCAGGGAAAGAAAATGATCCAGTCACATGCCAGCCAATATTAACTGGATAAAATTAACCAATGCGGTGATCCGGGTAAAATCAACCTCCAGGCCCAGCTGCACAGTCAGATAGTGTCTCATTTAGAGGAAACAATAATGATCTCACTGGTCCAGTATGAACTCTCCTTGTAAACTGCTGAAAAAATTTCAGCAGGCCCTCCTGATAAGACGTAGAGGCACGGCTAAGCCATGGTGAGCCTAATATTGAAATTTATTGTCTAGCTTAGTGGGGAGAAATTGTGATTGATTGTGGGGATAAATAACTATCTGGAACAATACGTGTACTCTTTTAGGGCAAAGGCAATGCCATTTTCAGAGAACTTCTTGCGGGGAGCTGGGCAGCTATAGGTACCCATCCTGTGGAGTTTGGGATCCAAAACCCAATTTCTTGCAACCTTGCTGCATAGTATATAACTCAACGTGTACCCCGTGGGAAGGGGCTTCAACTGTGAACCAAGATAGAATATGGTGAATTGTAGCTGCTTGGAGTATAATTTCAAATCTGGGAGGCCAAGCCCCCCCCCCCGTCTTTAAGGAGCAACAGCTTCTGGTATGCTACCCGCAGGTGATCCCCATTCCACAAGCATCTTGATAGCCATCTGATCCACTTGTTCTACAACCTTTTATTGGACATCCAAGGTAGAGTCATTCACATGCTAGATCTTAAGAGAGCTATCTCCATCTACTTGGATTGCACTAAGGAATTTAGAAGGTCAGAGAGATTCTTCATCCTAAAGAAAAGGCCAAAGAGGGACCACACAGCCACAAAATCCACATTAACTGGATAAAAAAAGTCTGTTACGAGACATACTGTACAAATCTAAGAATCTTTACCCTTCAAATCAACTGAAGGCCCATTCCATCAGTGCAACTGCCACCTCTTGGGCTGAGAGAAATGAAGTATCAGTCAAAGAGATATGCGCTGCCACTACTTGGGCTACAAACCACACCTTTATCAGAGACTATAGATTGGACACAGACAATAACTAAAAATCTGTATTCACCAGAAAAGTATTGAACACTGTGGTGGCAAAGTAGACCACCTGTTATTTGTATCTTTTTCCCCACCCTATATTGGGCACACTGCTTCTTGTTGCCCAGTTGATAATTGGCAGGGATGCTGTACAGTGATGTAACATGCAATGGTGGTTTACTCACCTGGTAAAGGTGATTGCATGAGGATCACTTTACAGCATCCCTCGTCCCACCCTAATGGGAAGGTAAATTACAACGTGCCTACACTTACACTTCAAAGTCTTACACCAGCATACTGTATGGGCTGGTCTCTCATTAGTAGGTAACCTTATAGGGTAAGAAGGTTGTTAGTTCATATGTCATTGTACAATAACTTTATTTAGCTGCCATGCCACAACACTTTCCTCGAAGTTTACACTCTAGGTACACAGCAGCAGGACAATACCACTTCAGAAGATCTGAACTGAGAGCCTGCAGAGAAAGGGGGGAACCTAGGTGGATTGTATCACAAAAGATCTGGTCACATGTGCATTATCTGCCTATCAGGTGGGCATAACCCAGCTGGTAATGAGCAGGGATACTGTAAAGTGATGCTCATGCAATCACCTTTACCAGGTGAGTAAACTACAATGTCATCACTGAGGGCAAGAAAGCTCACTTCCTGTGAACAAGTGCAGCCTTCCTTTTGAGAAGAGCACAGACTTAGACAAGAGATGGGATGGGACAGGAAAGAGGGGAGATATCCACGTTGGTAACTTTGAAGTGGACTCTGGTGGTTTCAACCACTGAGTGATTGTACAAGGTGTGGTATAAGATACTACTACAGGTGCAGTTCAAGAATAGGAGCACTAGGAGGCACAGCACATGACCACAGCTCTGTAGTTTTAGGTATGTGACTCAGTACATGGTTTACTGTCATCAGGCAGTAACAGTACACTTGTTTGCCATTTCTTTTCATGCCTGAAAATGGTGACTGGTACAAACACAACATTCTGTCTCATAATATACATGCATGGAACAAGCATTGTCAGATTTACACATGGATAAAGCCCCAGATGGTCGATCAGGCAAAAGTGTTTTTCAGTCCATTTTATTATGATTTAGCTTTTGGCTTCAAAGCTGAGCAGTGAATTGTGTGACAGGAGCCTTTTGTTTTGGATTATCTTTGGGACCTGGAGAGCCCAATTCCTGTTCCTGCCATAAGCACCACTGCAGAACTTACCCAGGCTGTAATCATGTATTTACTACACCTGATCAAGGCATTTGAGTTATGTACTTCTAATTACCTTCTCCAGCTGGGGCCTCACATTGAACAGTCAGCTGGTTTTACAGGAAGTTTTTTTTGGCCCCTGCACTGGTATATTCCACTACAATTTTCCAGAGCACAATTAGTGACATGAACATGAAAGAAAAGATATAAAGTGGAGCTGGCCAGTGCATAGCACTTTAGTTACTGCAAGACAAAGAGGTTTAACTTCCATGAAATTTCCTTGTTTACTGCATTAACTCTACTGCAGTATACTGCTGCATTTTGTTGTATCCTGGCAGGCTGCACTGTACATCAATTGAGGAGTAAACATATTTGTAGCTTGGATAATTCAGACAACATCACAAAGCTGAGACAAACTGTGAGTAAACATTTCTTACTGCTCCAATAGTGCTAGAGAAGCAGAGGATTTAAACAGCATATTTATACAATTAGAAAGGCTCAGATTTCAGGAATTAAACTGTGGTATGATAAATGGACCTTTAACAATTACAAAGACAAAGGCTGGGCTCATAAAGGGATAATGATATATAAGAAGCCATCTGCTGACCTGGACAATTTTTAAGGATGAATAGGATAAAGCACTGCGAGAATACTCCCCAAAAATTGTGTCAAGCCTAATTAAAGACACTATAAATTATGAAAGAATATCAGAAGAAATTAAGGAAACAAAAAAAAATCACAACAATATGAACAATTAACCAATTTAAAAAAAAATTGAAAATGTCATCATATTAAAAACTGGTGAAATGTGAGCTGTTAGTGAGAAAACACAATAAACTAAAAAGAGACAAGTAGGTTGCATTAGGACAAATTAATGCATGGGAATGTGAATCACAATCCACAAGCAAAAGCAGGGGCTGAGCAACTCATAGAAATTGATCTCAGTCTAGAAGAAGTAAAAAATACAAAAGTGACCTGCAGTCTTGAAATGAGGAGTTACCAGATGGTTCACTTTGACGATACGTATCCTTCCACACAGAAATGTCAACAACTATTTTTTTTAGAAAAAAGCACAATCACAAAAAAAAATGCAAACACTGGAAAGAAGGGAAGAATTGTCAAAATAAACATAGAATAAGATGTGAGAAGTGAGATGGAAGAAAGGGCAAGTGGTAGGACATAGGACTGCACTCTGAGACCCAAGACAACAGAAATAATCAACATCTCTGATTACTCATTCACTGAAAGCTACATTAAACACCTCAAGCAAGGTTCCTCTTTGGCCCCCACCTCAACCATAAATCACTTTGAAGCAGAAGTGAAATTATTCAGATTGTTCAGGAAAATAAATCTGAAAATGTTTACTTTCAAACAAACAACAGTCTGGGATGATGGGTGGCCAAAATGTACGAATTTCCACACAGGGGGAATGACAAACAGCGGGGATCTCTCTTTCATTCTGGACATCATAAATGAGGAGGCAGCACCAGAGGTTACAGGTGAGAAAACCACACATTTCTCACCTAGAGCCAAGCAAGTGAGCTGGCTTGAATCTGTGAGCCAAAGCGTGAGCTGAACCATGGCTGATGTGTCTAATGTAGAGAACAGCCTCCAGCATCGCTGCAGGTTGTCCCCTACATTAGACAGTGTCCCTCATAAGCTGCATCCCTGAGGCTAACAAAAATGCTTACTGTGACCATAACTTGATTGGCTTGACCTTGGCTCTCAGTTGTTTATAGAGGCTGAGCTGAGCTAAGCAAAGCGCTAGGCTTGAGCCAGGATCGAGTCTGCTCTGGGTTGCCCACCTCTACCAGAAAGCAACAAATTCAACACTCTGGACCAGAAGAATGTCGAATTCCTCTTTCATCTGTATTAAAATCATCCTAGGATATTGGAAACCAGAATAGCCAGATTGGACCACACTTTACACACCAGCAGGACTGCTTCATGATCTCCTTTTTGTAGGACTGGAATTTGTAAAACCAATAGACAGAGGTGGTGATAGACTACAGGTTTTAGAACAAAAGAAGCAAGATGGATTTTCACTGTGAATAACCTCAGACCAAATAGACTTAATTTTGTGATGTTAACTGTCAACCTCACCCCATCCCCTCTCCACTCCCACCCCTTTAAACAAATGCTAACATTTGTACTGAGTGTATAGTTGTTAGATTTATACATATAATTTTAAATGATTTTCCTTGCACCGATTAATAGGTGGAGCTTGAAGTATTTCTCAATTGCTTCTTTTCCTCTTCTTGCACCATCATCATTCTTTCAGGAGGGAGCCACCTCCCAGTGTATGCCCCTCATCCTGCCCTCCCTCCTCTATATTACCTGTTGTCTTTGTACTCTACATTAACTCCCCTTCCATCTTTTCACTTTGTCTAGCTGACCTAACCTCCTCTTTTGTCTATTTCTTTCTGACCACTTCATTTCACCCACTTTTTTTGATGCACCATGTTTGCTCTAACAGGCTGTGCTATGTATTTTATATGTTCCATGAGCAATAAACAAACAGACACGTGTCGGGCATAAGCATTTCAAACCTCTCTTGGTTAGCGTGTGAACGTTTATATGAAAGTTGTGCCTGTATGTCTATGAAATGTGGATAAATGGGAGGCTAATTCTCCATATCAACACCCCTTGACAGAGCCCCAGTGTTGGGTGAAGTGCTGAGGCTGTTGGCATCTGCTGTGATGCATTTACTGTCTTTAATAATTGGTTTACCTGCTCACAGCCATCTCGTTTGTGTGTGCTCCTTTTCATGCTGTGTCTATATTTTTATTTCCTATGTGATGAGCTGCCTGTTTTCCTGAGCTTTACTTAAACTACAATTATTTATTAACAGCATATCCAACAGATGTGTATTTTAAAATTGCGGTCTTAAAATTTACTCGGTTTAGTCGGTTTTATGGACAAAGAAGGCCTCAGCCCATCAACATTGTCCTCCACACTTGTGGAACATTTAAGCATATATATTTCTTTCTTTTCCTTATTTTTTAATTCACTTTTTATTTTTATGTTATATTTTTGTAATTACTATGGGATGTTTCATGGTTTATTATTTATTGTAAGCACTTAGAAATTATTTTGGAAATGTATCACATTCCTTATCTATCTAGTATATTTTCATAGATTTATCACCACATGATGTATACATATTTTTATTATTTTATGTATTTATAGAGCACTCTTCAACAAGTACTGTATCAGTGTGCTGTACAAGAAAACATAAGAAAATAAATTAAAACCATTACTATCATTTTAAAATACATAACCTAAAAAATGTAGCATGATAATATAAGAAGTATCACATCAAATTGATATACAGTATCATTTTTAAATTGAGATGAATTTACATCATTTTATGTGATGATGCATCAATGTATCTTCAACTTGCTACTGCAGTGATACATTATCTTCATCAGAAACAGAGAAGATGCCTCCAGAGCGTGGTGACTTGGAAGGAATCTAGCAGGAATTGAACCCATGAGTGGACAGTAAGTAGGAATAGGGTGCTATTGAAGGAGGCAGCTGCTGACATGGTTGCTTGCACCCAGTAGTGCTCTAATAGTCCAGTATTTAAATCCAGAGGTCCACGTGAACCCTCATGTGAGCTACCCCAGAGCATGAGGACTGCAGGGTAGGAGGAGGGCATCTTTGGAGGATCTGCAGGGGACTCTGCTAATTTTTGTCTGCAGCAAGGTAATAGTCAACTTAATTAAGTCCACTAGGGGCATGTCTCAACCTGCACAGAACATTTTCACATGTACCAAAGTAAAGTGAAATTATGCAAATGAAGCAGTACATCTATAACTTAAGAATACTGTGGCACATACTGATACATAATATTGTAACAGAAACTATTTAGGGTCCCCTAAACCTTGCATTTGTTATTTGTGGCACGGCTGTAGGTGAGTAGTGGCAAAACCCTATCTGGGGTACCCATAATGTTTGTGATTCTGCATAGGGTATACTGATGAATGATGGTAGTAGCAAAACCCTGACTAGATGAATGAAAAATTGTGCCTATCATTTAAGCAATGAGGCATGACAGGGTGTGCTTTGTACTGGTATATTGGAACCCTTCGGGTGGGTTGAAGTACGATGCTGAAAGGCGGAGTGTTTCCACCACTTGAGAAGTGATGTTATCCCTGCATAAAGCACACCCCGGAGTGCATTATTATGATTATGAAATGAGTCCAATGAAGTATTAGTAGGTCAATTATTTTTTCAATTAATTTTTAAATTATTTTAAAAAAGTTTAAAAAGTGACAGAAGAAAAAAGGTAGTTCTATTCTGTTTCTATAGTGGATGTGTTCTGCCAGAAGGTGATGCAACAATAGTACAGGTAACTGATGTGTTTTATATGGGCAAAAGTAACTTTTTGAAAGATGCAGCTACTGTATGCACTTTTGTGTTTTTTGGGGTGGGGGGCGAGCTGTGTCGGGGAATGAGTGACTGTCTGAAGCCATGAAATTATTGTGGTTTATAGGCAGGTGGCAAACTGGAAGTAGACAAGATTGCAAGAGCACAGCAGGCGCTAATGCCACTGTTCAGATGTGAAACAAAATTAGGTTTGTTAATTTGTTTTTCCTAATCCCATAGTCAGTGGTACTTACACATATGAAAGTTAAGTGTACCGCTGAAATGGCACATGCCAATGCCACAGAGTGACATGGCTTTTTGAAACTGCAGCTCCAACCTGCCTGATTTCTATCCTGAGGAAATAAGAGTCACTGCCAAATAAGTAAATAAGATCCAAAGTGACCCAGCACAAACAGGTAGAATTCATTAGAGGGAATATTCTATAACAAAAGTTGAAAACCCCATCTGTCTATCTGCGACTGTTGGGACAGAATCATCGACCGAAGCTGTGCAGTCTAGCCAGGCACTCAACCTGAGAGAAGATGACAGTGACAGCTCCAACAATGGGCCCCACTGATGGGAGAAGATGGCACCATGATTAAAGGGATGCTCCAGCAAGTTGTAAACAAAATCACCTTCTTCAAATCATTAGTGGCCTGCCTACAAGAAAACGTTACATCCTTCCAGCACAAGCAGAGAGATACCGAAACCTTTCTCTCATATATGGACAAGAAAGCCACCAGGCACGGGGCTACTCTAGCATCAGACTAAGGATAACAAAAACAAGAATAGAAGGAATAACACCCAAATCCTAGGATTTCCAGAAGGGTCTGAGTTCTTATATACAATGACGTTTCTTTGGAGAGACTGCCTAACTACTGAACCACTCTTGGAAAACCCCTCTACAAACAGAAAGAGTATATAATATTGAGCTCCAATAATCCTTGATTGACGGGTGTGTAGAGTTTTGTTTTCTGTCATTATCTCTGGATATAATATGTAGTCTGGTATAATGGTGTTACTTCAGTACCGTAGATCTTGTATACTGTCACGAATCGTTAATTAATAAAATACATTAAATAAAAAAAATTAAAAAAAGAGTATATAGGTCATTGGAACCCTCTACTAAGGTGGGCATCCACCCCAGACCCATATTGGCCAAGGTTGCTCTAGTTCCCAGTAAAAGAAAGATCCATGCATTCATAAGAGGACATGGCCTGCAGGCCAGGGAAGGTAATTGTATTCTGATTTTCAATGATTACTCTGAAGTGCTTACAGCTAGGCAGAAAGAGTACACCCCAGCAAGATGTGCTGCTTGAGGGCTGGATATTCAATATCAGCTTCAATACCCAGCCAAACTACAAATTGTTCAAAATGGGCAGACTAGGTGGGCCAAGCGGTCCTTATCTGCCATCAGATTCTATGTTTCTATGACGAAGTAAGCTGTTGGTTAACTAGGATCTGCAGCTTATCTCTTAGGTAGGAAAATGGGCAGACTAGGTGGGCCAAGTGGTCCTTATCTGCCATCGAATTCTATGTTTCTATGTTTCTATGGGGTAGCTAACACATTTAATTCCCTGGAAGAGGCAGAAGGGTACCTTCAGAGACACTGGGCAGAAAAAAAAAAGGAGATGGGAGCAAGAACAGGTGTGGGCAGTCCCAAGACCCAGGGCTATGCTAAACCCCTGCCTCAGAGACACCTTCCTGACCAGCCAGAGATGGAGTGGCAGACCACAAGGACAAAAAAAACAGAGGCAGAGATAAGAAAAGGAATGCTGGATCATTGACATGCAGCCCCAAAGACGGAAGCAGAGACTTGGGCTCCTCACCTCATGGACTAGATTCAGTTGGCGAACTGTACCAAAGAACCGGGACAGTACAAAGGAACAACTCAACCCCCTGAGGTGCCTAGATCAACTAATAAGTATGCAGTGCTGCAAGACAAAAGCCTGGGATCTGACCTTCCATTTTAACTAACTCCCTACTCCCCATGACTGACCCACACCAGGACTTGAACCCTGAAATGCCTGAGTTGGCAGCAACTACCTCAACATTGGCAGGGAGCACCTGATTGGCTTTATTGGCAACCCAGGTTGGAGACCCTCAACTAAACTTATGCTACGCCCATACTGAAGGGTGGTATCCTTTTACCAATGATTTTCCCCTCTCTCTCCTTCTCCTAAAGGATCTCAATATATACCCTGGAACACAGGAAGGAGAGGGATATGACAGAGACCTTTAAATACCTCACAGAGGTAAATAAGGTACAGGAGGGAAGTATTTTTCAGAAGAAAATGTGATCAAGAACAAGGGGACATGCTATGAAGCTGGACGGGATAACTTCAGGAGAGATGTGAGGAAGTACTTCTTCACAGACAGAGTGGGGGATTCTTGGAGCAGCCTTTCAGCAAAGGTGGCAGGGGCAACAACAGTGGTGGGGTTCAAGAACATATGGGATAAGCACAAGGGATTCATAGTGGAAAGAAAAGAGGAGGGAGAAGAGCTGTAGATCAGGCACAGTCTGTGGTAATAGTGTAGGTAGGGAGAAATGGACAGACTGGATGGGCCAAGCAGTTCTTTTCCGCCGTCAAATTGTATGTTTCTATGTTTCCTTACCTACCCGCCCTCCCTTCTTCCTCAAAATGCTTCATTAATGTAATGTCGTTCAGGTACACACAGGCCCTCATTCCCCAAGGTTAAAGTAATTGCCATGGTAATGCTTCGATGATGTAGCTGAACATTATAGGTAACCTCCCAGGGATAAGGCTCCTTGGCAAGCCCTAAGCACAATACACATCTGTCTGAGATTCTCCGACCTCTACAACTGAAGTCATAATATGCTAACAGATACTTTAAAAATAGAGATTTGGGTTGGTAGAACAGGATCTGTCTGCACCAAATAACCAGATTTACTTGTCACTACAAGGCAGACAATTTCTTAGTCAGACCATGTCTGGGATGTCAACATACCAGGATACACTATCTACAGGAGGGACAGGGAGGGTAAAAGAGGAGGAGGAGTAGCTCTTTACATAACGGAAGGAATCAAAGCAACAGAACAAAAGGGTAAACAGGGAGGAGAAGAAGCACTGTGGGTAAATTTGGAGACCGGCAATGGCACCACAATACGCACAGGGGTTGTATACAGACCCCCTTCTCAGGGGGAGGAAATGGACAAGGAAATGATAGAAAGTATACTTAGAATGGCAGAAAAAGGGGAGATATTGCTGATGGGTGATCTGAATATGCCAGATGTTAACTGGAGTGCAATTGCAGCAGCCACTTCTAAGGGTGGGGTTATTCTAGATGCCCTACAGGGGCATGCCTTAGACAACTAGCATTGGAGCCCACTCGAGAGGAGCAATCTTAGACCTGGTTCTCTCAAATGGAGATGAAGAGGATCACAGATGTAAGTGGGTAGCCATCTGGGAACTAGCGACCATCGAACAGTATGGTTCACAATAAACACAACAATAGCGTCCAAGCCATACAAAGACAAAGGTACTGGATTTTTAGGAGGCTGACTTTGTCAAAATGGGTGAGTGCCTAAGGAATGCACTAGCAAATGGGCAGGAAGGAGGGTGGAAGAACAATGGGGAATAATAAAACTGCCATCACAGAGGTATCAAGCCTTTGTGTAAAGCAAATAAACAAAGGAAGCGAGGTAAGAAACCACTATGGTTCTCAAAGGAAGTGGCAGTGAAGGTTCAAGAGAAGAAGAAAGCATTCAGGAAGTACAAGGAATCACAGAAGGAACAGGACAGAGAACTGTATCAGTTAAAGCAAAGGAAGCTGGGAAGGCAGTCAGAACAGCAAAGGCCCAAACCGAGGAAAAGATAGCCAACTCAGTTAAGAAGGGGATAAAACCTTTTATAGGTACATCAGGGAGTGAAGGAAGATCAAGGGAGGATAGTGAGGCTTAATAAAGGGAGGAGGGTGGGCAGAGGGTGACTGTGAAAAGCAGAGATACTAAACAAATATTTTGCTCAGTATTTACAAAGGAAGAGGAGGTACCTAAAACAAGCAGTAGAAACACTCTGGATACAGGAGTTGATACCAGCCCATTTACAGAAGAAAGGGTTCTGAAAGAACTCTTAAAACTGAAGGTGGACAAAGCAATGGGGCCTGATGGATTCATCCCAGAATTCTAAAGAACTAAGGGTAGAACTAGTGACACCACTGACTACCCTGTTTAACAAATCATGGGAGGATGGGGTGGTACCCGAGGACTGGAGGAGGGCAGATGTGATTCCCTTCACAAAAGTGGGAGCAAGGCAGAAGCAGGAAACTACAGACCTGTTAGTTTAACCTCAGTGGTAGGGAAAATGATGGAATCACTTCTGAAGGAAAGAATTGTTAAATATCTAGAGGCCAGAGGGGCACAGGACCCAAGGCAGCATGGATTCACAGCGGGAAGGTCATGCCAGACAAATCTGATAGATTTCTTTGACTGGGTGACCAAAGCAGTTGATCAGGGAGGGGCTGTGGACATGGCCTACCTAGACTTTAGCAAGGCATTTGACACAGTCCCACACAAAAGATTAATATACAAGTTAGCCAGCCTGGGAGTGGGTCCCAAGATGACAGCCTGGGTAAAGAATTGGCTGGAGAATAGGACACAGAGAGTAATAGTAAATGGAGTCCACTCTGAAAAAAGGGGGGTTAGTAGTGGGGTACCGCAGGGTTCAGTATTAGGACCAGTCCTCTTCAATGTCTTTATAAGTGACATTGCAGAGGGACTGGAAGGAAAAGTATGTCTCTTTGCAGATGACACAAAGATCTGCAACAGAGTTGATGCACAAGGTGGAGTGGAAAGGATGAGAAGGGACTTGGCAAGGTTAGAGGAATGGTCAAATGTATGGCAGCTTAGATTCAATGCTAAGAAGTGCAAGGTAATGCACCTGGGAAACAAAAACCAGGGAAGAGTACACAATGGGGGTGAGATACTAACAACAACAAAATGGAAAGGGACCTGGGGTAGTCATATCAGATGACCTAAAGGTGGGCAAGCAATGTGAGAGGGCAGCAAGGAGGGCTGGGGGGATACTGGGATGCATAGGGAGAGGCATCACCAGTAGAAATCAGGAAGTTATTATCCCTCTGTACAGACAGCTAGTGAGACCCCATCTGGAGTACTGCGTGCAGTTCTGGAGACCCAATATCCGCAAAGACATAGACAGGATGGAAGCTGTCCAGAGGAGGGCAACTAAAATGGTGCAGGGTCTGCACCGGAAGACATATGAAGAGAGACTTAAGGAGCTTAATATGTATAGCCTCGAGGAAAGGAGGGAGAGGGGGGACATGATAGAAACTTTCAAGTACCTCAAGAATCAACAAAGTCCAAGAGGGTAGCATCTTTCAAAAAGAGGTGTGCAAGAACAAGGGGCACAATTTGAAGATAGAAGGGGTGGCTCAGAGGTAATTTAAGGAAGTATTTTTCACAGACAGGGTGGTGGATGTATGGGCAACCTTCCAGAGGAGGTTGTGGAGTCACAAACAGTGGTGGAATTTAAGCATGCATGGGACAGTCATAAGGCAATTCTAGGGGGTGGGGGTAGGAAGAAGTAGGCTGCTGGTTAACTAGGATCTGCAGCTTATCCATCAGGTAGGGAAATGGGCAGACTGGGTGGGCCAAGCGGTCCTTATCTGCCGTCAAATTCTATGTTTCTATGAGGTGGGGGGGGTACTGAACTGAGGACTGCTCTGGCGTTCAACTATGCACAGCCTGGGCAAAAAGCTGGTGAAGATCAGGAACCATTACTTTTTGCTCGGTAAGGACATCATAGTGAGAGTAGTGGATTCATAGGCCATTTGACTGTCTGATGAGAAGGCACTGTGCTGGCATTTTGGCGTCATCCATTCAGAACTGTCAAGCAAGCAAGCATGCCTGGGGATTGGCTGCTGGATCTCACACTCACCACCCCCCCCACTAGATACAGAACTTCATGAAGGTGCAGTGGTGTGATCTTGTGCACTGTTATGGAGCCCATCCAGCTGCCACTTTCCTGTTGAATCTCCTATCCACTCCGTGAATAACAACCAGCCTGCCAAGCTACCCCTATGGTCATAACTTTGGGGCAACAGAATCCCCTCCCTGGTTCCTTCCTCAGTAAGATTCAATATTGTTATGCCTGTCTAGTGTAGACAGGCCCTCACTCACTCCCTCAGATAGCAGCTTTTGTCAGGATAATGATCTGATGAGGTAGCTGCGAATAATGGCTGGCGGCACTCCAAGGGGTAATGACCAGCATATATGACCCTGCAACAGGATGTACTGTGCCTGGGATCCCCCAATGCTGGGAGGGAGGACATTGTGTGCCTAGTGGTGCTATATGCAATGGATCCACCTAAAATTTAGGTTTCTCCACATGGGGCATTGGGTGGAAAAGGGGCCAGTCTGCACCATGAAAATTAATCTTCACAGGGTTATTCATCACCTCAATATATGATGAGGAGGGATGAGCACTAATGACAGGCCTGCTTTGGTGTTCACCTGGGCACACATTGGGCATATTTCTGATAGAGGCCTCAAACTTTTGCTGGTTGCTGGGATGGAATATCGGGAAGCGGGGTGGTGGCAGTGAATCCATAGGGCAGTCAGCTGTCAGAGGAGAGGGCATGGCAGTGTCACTTTGGTGCCATCCCACTTGGAGCTGTCATGCAGATTAGCTTGGGGATTGGTTGCTGGGTCCTGCCCCGGCCATACCCCCTACCATAGTCAGAGCTTCACAAAAGTGTGATGATGTGACCTTGCACACCATAGCGGATTCCATCCAGCTAATACTTTCTTGCTTAAAATTTCCCATCACCCCGTAGTACAAGAGCCAGCCTGCAACCTGCCCTGCTGCCCATCTAGCTAGAACTCAGAAGCAACAGACCCTTCCCCCACCTTCATCAGGAAAGTGCAAACCCAGGTGTGACTTCCACCAGCACCACAGGAATAGAGCACTTAATGCGACTGGATGAAAATTGTGGTCCAATGACACCTCTTCCGAATTCTGGGGCACATAAGGTGAGACACTGTGGACCCCACATTTCCTTGAACAGAAAAATTCTGGCACATGCCCCTCCTTCCGTGACTTCACTCCAGAAGGCCAAGAGATGCAGACCCCTGGTCTCACTCTCTGGTGAGAACAGATAAGTGATTTCCCTTCCCCCTTAGCTCACCAAAAACTCGGCATACACCAGTAGGTGGGCTGGCACAAATTCCACCTGAGTCACTGGGTTCTGCACAGGGGCAGGGGCAGGAAGCCCTCCACTGTCTCCTATAGAAAGGTGGTAATCAGTAAAAATCTCTCTTCCCTGCAGACACTGGGAGTTATACATCCAGTAGAGAACTGAACCGGGACATGGGGTTGGAGGAGTAAGAGGACAGCTGCCTGATAGGACGAAGGTACAGATCTGAGAATATCTCAGGTCCCAATGGAGTTGCTGTCTGACATGCCCCACCACCCCTAGATCCCCTTACAGTACACAGCTATGACTGTGACATTGCAATGAGGCAATTATGGTTCGTCTTTACACCCCTTTCCCCAGGCAATGCATGGCTCAGCCAGAGAACCAAAGGAGGACTGGCCTCCATGTCAATATAGCACTACAAATCACGGTACTAAAGTAAAGTATGATGAACTACTCACAGGGTCCATATCACACAGCCTAGGTGTAAACCAAGCCCAGGGGTGTAGCTAGGAACATAAAGTTTGCACACCATTTTGGACACTGTGACCTTCTTTGTTGCCCCTACCCTCTTTGTTGACTCAGTTGTACCGGTTTTGTTTCCCCTACCCTGTTTGTTGCCCCAGTTGCACACAGTATGTTGCCCCTAGATGTAACCTGTTTGATGATCTACAGTTGTATATCCCAATTCTTTATTAAGCATGGGAGGAAAAATAAAGCAGCACGCAGTTGTATACATTTGCAGTGACTTGCTAACACAGAGCAACAACAATCATATTATAACATCAGAAGATGGGACAAATATTGCTCTTACGGTCAGGGAAAATGTTGCCCCTCAAAAATAAATGTGTACACCATGTCTTATATGGTGTATGTACTGCCTAAACCCTCAAGCCTAGGCCCTGTGAACGGCTGTGGGGCAACAGATAGACACATGCACCGATGTAGAGCAAATAAATTTCTTATTTTATTATATACAGAACAAAAAATGAAAATGGACTTGTAACAAAAGAAATTAAAGAAGAAAATGAAATAACAGCTTAACTTCAGCAGTAAATCAAAATACTATACAGCACTAGCAGTTACTAGTACAAATGGGTGTTTCTTCTTCAACACCCTGCTCTCATCTGATCTGACTTACTCTCTGTTCAGAATATAAAGGGAGCTGGACCCTAGGATTGGTATGCCCAAACTGTCAATCATTCACAATCACAATATACCTTTTAATACCCTTCATTGGCTCTTTTTCTGTAAATGAATTAATCAATACATGTCATAAGCTTTATACAAAAGTATGTATTACAATGCTGTAACCCTTTATGACCTGGATCCAGTTATTGTTTGAGAGATCTTTCTGTAAGCCCCTCCTCCAGCTGATCCCTGATAAAAATACTAGGAACGAGGCTGGCTGGCTCTTAGAGAAAATTGCTGAGGCAAGGGTACAGAAGGATTCTAATTCCCTTTTCCTACAGTAAGCACTGACTTTCTTGCACAGAAGCAGCATTCATAATTGTGAACCCTTCTTTTTGCATCTTACAAGCGGTGCACAGCAAACGTTACCGCTCACCTACAACAGCAGTTTGCAAGTGCAACAACCTTGCCCAAGTGAGAGAAGGTAAAGAAACGCTGCACCTCCGAGTGGTAAACAGCAAACACCCTCTTGGAATAACTCTGCGGCGGTTTCTACTCCTATCGCACAATGGGCCAAACAAAAGTGTTTTAATTAATTCTTATTTTGCCCTCTATGGCTAGAAAACAAGAGTTTCCAAGGAGTAAATAACATTTTAATCTCTCTTTCTCACTCACCTCACTTTACTTCTATTTTAACCCCTTCTAACCACTTAAGTACAACGTGAGGTAGTGTGCATTTCCCTGTACCATTTATCAGTGCAGCGTCTTGTTATGCTGGACAGCGGAGGCACTACGGACGCAAACGTTCAACTGGGAAACTGTTTCATTTTGCCTTAGCAACGCAGCATAAAAACAAAGTTTGGCTATGTATAATTGTTATTCTCTGTGTGAAGGAAATAACTGCGGGCAGGTAATTCTCCAGTTTATTGTTTATAACACCAGCACTACGTGTTATCTCCTAAACCCTGACAACAAGCAGGATACTGCTGGGGGGGGGGGAGACAAACCCAAAACAAATTGCACAACTAAACATATACGTGGGTGGCCAGTCCCTGTAAGACACACAAACACAGAAATGATTAACATTATCATACATAACATAAAAGGATACCCTCCAGGCAGACCTGTTTGTTGACTGAACAGGCCCTTCCACATACTCCTCCCTGCCTAAGATAAAACCAACCTGGTTTTGTCAATAGTTCTGTTTGCTATCTTTTCTGACAAAATACACCTATTATCAGAACTCTCTAGAAGAGAGATGGAGCCACAGCCCACCCATCTCCTAAGGCTTCACCTCGGGGTCCCTGATAAATATAATCATTACTAACTAGATTGGGAAAGAGGTTATTTCTTTCCCAGTTCTGTCTTCTATACCCCGAGGTCTGATGATAGGTGTTTCATTTCCTTTATCTAATCCATAACGAGATAGGAAATCTGCATTACTGTGAGCAGTACCCCTACGGTGCTTAATGGAAAACCTGTAGGGCTGTGATGACAGGTACCAACGCATAATGTGAGGGTTATGATCCTTCATTACATGCAGCCAGCATAGGGGGGTTGTGATCAGTCCACAACTCGAATTCAGCTCCCCAAAGATAGAACTGAAGTGCCTCAATAGCCCACCATACTGCTAGGTACTTCTTTTATATTGTGGAGTAGTGTGTGTCTCTCTCATGAAACATTCTGCTTACATAAATAATAGGGTGCTCCTCCCCATCAATAATCTGAGTTAACACTGCCTCTATACCACAGTTAGATTCATCAGTTGGTAGTATAAAAGGTAATGCAAAATCTGGTATATGTAGCACAGGTGAGGAACATAATTTACCTTTAATGGAACAAAATGCTTCATCACATGCAGGGGTCCAAATTATTTTCTCTGGTCTATTCTTCTTCTTTGTTAACTCCGTTAGGGGACCTAGGTGATCTAAGATATCATCACTCCGAGGCATTGAATAACTGTCAAACTTTGACACAGCATTCAGTTGTCGAAAGTCAAGACAGAGTCTCACTTCCTATTCCTTCTTCCTTCCACACTACCACCAAGGGAAGCTCCATTCACTGTGAGAGGGCTCGATGATACCTAGTTCCTGCATCTTCTTTAACTTCTGAATCACATTACCTCTCACCCTTTCTGGAAGCCTGTAGGCTTTTTGTCTTATGGGTACCTCCTCTGTAAGAGTGATGTGATGGGTCACCTCCTTAGCTTTTCCTGGGGTTCCTGTAAATGTTGTCTCATATGCCTGTAGGAGGTTCTGTACCTCTGCTATCTGTTGAGGAGTCAGTTCTAAGTTAACATGGATATCTGTAAGTTCCCCTACATTCTCGAATCATTGGTAAGCCATAGTCAATTCACTATCGGAAGACGCAGGAGGTATATAGCCACATAAGGGAGGAGGTCTATCTACCCAAGCTTTAAGCAGATTAGCATGATATACACACTTTTTCTGTTTTTATCATGTAGTGTCACCTCATAGGTTACAGGACCCATCCTTTTTACTATGGTGTAAGAACCTTGCCATTTCATAAGCAACTTGTTGTCAGGATGGTAATAATAATAAGACTTTTTCTCCCTCTATAAACTCTTTGTGTCCCATTCTTTTATCATACTGGGTTTTTCTGAATGGTTTGTTGTTTTTGATTAGCATCATGGGCTTTTTGTATATATTTTACCAGCTTCTGTCTAAGCTGCCACATATATTCAGAGGGCATCATACCTTTGAGGGTTTTCTCTTCCTCCCATTCTTCCTTAACTACATCCAAGGGTTCACTAGGGTTCCTCCCATAGAGTAGTTTGAATGGGAAAAACCCTGTGGATGCTTGGGGCACCTCTCTGTATGCAAGGAGTAAGTATGGTAGATACAGATCCCACTTTTTCCTTCTTCCTGAACATATTTTTGTATCACTTTTTTCAGGGTTTGGTTGAAGCGCTCAACCAGACCATCCATTTATGGATGATAGGGTGTTGTATGAATGGCTTCAATGCCTAAGGTCTGCTGGAGTCACTTCAACATCATCGAACAAAAGTTGCTATGCCTATCCATTAATATTTCCCAAGGAATACCAACCCGACTAAAGATTTTGCCCAACTCATCAGCAACTCTTGGTGCAATGATGCCGCACAGGGGAACAGCTTCAGGGTATTTAGCAGTATAGTCACTTACTACAAGGATGTACCTATTACCCTTGGAACTTCTAGGTAAGGACCCCGCAATATCCATTGCAATTCTTTCAACTAGGGTAGTAACCAAGGGTATCGGCATCATAGGGACTTTGTCCTTCTTACCAAGTTTTGCAACTTTCTGGCATTCACAACAACTTTTACAATAAGATGACACTTGCTCATGAATACCAGGCCAGACAAAATGGTGCAGAAGTCAACTAAGGGTACAGTCTTTTCCCAGATGCCCAGCCAATGGTATATCATGGACCAGTTCCAACAATTGCTGTCTATAGACTTGGGGAACTAACAGTTGTTCAACCCTCCCCCCCCGTCCTAGGGTTGGTACAAATATGATACAACAAACCCTCATGTATTCTATATTTGTCCTGTTGTGGACCAGCAACACCCCTAGCCAGTCAAAAAAAAAAAAGGTTGCAAGGTTATATCATTTTGCTGTACATTTTGAAATTCATTTTTCCTAACCATGTATTTTCTGCTCAGTTTCAACTATATCAACATTATGTTTACTCTGAGCCCATAAATATTTGCCACATTTCTTCTGGCACCTTGGTTTCCTGCTTTTTCTCAAGGGCCCATACACCTCTTCCTCAAAGGGAAATAACTGTCGCAATGTGTCCTTGCCTTGGGCAAGGGATCTGGTCATAGCAGCACAAACATTAGAGCTAAGCAAGGTCTGGAAATTAGGATAATCATGCCCCAGTAGTACCGGGACTGGAAAAGTTGGCACAATCACCACATTTACATGCTGACTATAACTCTGTACAGTTCAGTTGGTTTCCTACAAGGCATAGTGATGGATGTCCCCGTGGATACACGTCACCTCAGTAGTGGGCCCTTCAGCTACTGGGAGCTGGTTCAGTACACTGGCTTGGACTAAAGTCTGTTTGCTTCCTGAGTCTAGTAACCCTCGTACGATTTTTTCCATCAATTTGAACAGGTACCGTGTATTGTCCCCAATTGGCCAATGCCAAATGTGCTGGTTCAGACTTTTTCTTGGGGCAGAACCTGGCTATATGGCCTTTTCCATTACAGTCCTGGCAGATTATATTTGGGCTGTACCCCTTCCAGGTTTATAGTTTTCCATATTCCAGTGCTGTTGGTGTTACTACTGGATGCAGTGATAACAGAATTAGACCTTACCATAGCTTGATGTGTGCTGGTGGTCACTGTACCATTTTGTCGGTGAGGTCATGCTGCCAGATAGTCCTCTGCCAGACGGATAGCAAAATCGGTTGCCTCGGAACAGTGCTCCTTCACCCAGAGTTGCACATCTTGAGGAAGGATGTGAATAAACTGCTCCAACATGATGACTTCTAGAATCTGTTCCAGGGTTCTAGTGGCAGGTTGTAGCCATTTAATGCATAGATCTTTCAATTGGGTGTAGGCATCCCGAGGGCTATCAGCAGCATAAAATCTATATGCTCAAAACCTCTGTCTGTAGGTTTCTATATTAATGTCAAACCTTTTTAGTATGGCTGACTTCACCTGGTCGTAATCATTAGTATGGGCTAAGTCCACATGGCTGTAGGCCAACTGGACTTTCCCCATCAGATAAGGGGCAGCCTAATGACCCATTGGTCTCTTGGTCAAGAACAAGCAGTGGCCACCCTCTCAAAAGTCATCATGTATGCTTCAATGTCATCTGTTTCAGACAACTTTACCAACTTAATATCTTTTTGTCCTTGACCGGGGGGGGGCAGGAGATCTATTGGCACTTAATGCCTGGATGGCACAAAGCGTATCTGTCCAGCATGCCTCACTTTCCTTACGATCCCTCTCCCTCTGTCGTTCCAGTTCTACTTGTCAGATACATAACCACCTAAGCAGTTCCTGAGATTCCTGAGGGGATGCTTCTTCCTCCGGCCATTCCCCACTCGCTTGAGCTCCCAGCTCAGTTTTATCTTCCTTAACTACCATCTCGGGCTCACCTGCTGGTTGTTTTCTCTTCTTCCTTCTAACTACTGGATCCAATCCTGATAGCAATGGAAGTTGAAACTTCGCTGCCATAGTTCTTGTACCTACTCCAGGAAGTCATGTTCTGTCCACTTCATCCTGTAACATCAGCTGTCCACCAAGGTCTCAGTCCAGACCCTCCAGTCGGAAGAAAGCGCCAATTGATCCCACCACTGCCACCACGTGTGAAAGGCTGTGGGGCAACAGATGGACACATGCATCAATGTAGAACAAATAAATTTCTTATTTTATTATATACAGAACAAAAAACGAAAATGGACTTGTAACAACAAAAGAAATTAAAGAAGAAAATGAAATAACAGCTTAACTTCAGCAGTAAATCAAAATACTATCCAGCACTAGCAGTTACTAGTACAAATGGGTGTTTCTTCTTCAACACCCTGCTCTCATCTGATCTGACTTACTCTCTGTTCAGAATATAAAGGGGGCTGGACCCTAGGATTGGTCCGCCCAAACTGTCAATCATTCACAATCACAATATACCTTTTAATACCTTTCATTGGCTCTTTTTCTCTTAATGAATTAATCAATAAATTTCATAAGCTTTATACAAAAGTATGTATTACAATAATGTAACCTTTTATGACCTGGATCCAGTTATTGTTTGAGAGATTTTTCTGTAAGCCCCTCCTCCAGCTGATCCCTGATGAAAATACTAGGAACAAGGCCAGCCGGCTCTTAGAGAAGATTGTTGAGGCAAGGGTACAGAAGGATCCTAATTCCCTTTTCCTACAGTAAGCATTGATTTTCTTGCACAGAAGCAACATTCAAAATTGTGAACCCTTCTTTTTGCATCTTACAAGCGGTGCACAGCAAAAGTTACTGCTCGCCTACAACAGCAGTTTGCAAGTGCAGCAACCTTGCCCAAGTGCGAGAAGGTAAAGAAACGCCGCACCTCTGAGTGGTAAACAGCAAACACCCCCTCAGAATAACTCTGTGGCAGTTTCTACTCCTGTCGCACAATGGGCCAACCAAAAGTGTTTTAATTAATTCTTATTTCACCCTCTATGGCTAGAAAACAAGAGTTACCAAGGAGTAAATAGCTTTTTAATCTCTCTTACCTCGCTTCACTCCTATTTTAACGACTTCTAACCACCTAAGTGCAACGTGAGGTAGTGTGCATTTCCCTGTACCATTTATCAGTACAGCGTCTTGTTATGCTGGACAGCGGAGGCACTATGAAGCCAAACTTTCAACCGGGAAACTGTTTCATTGTGCCTTAGCAACGTAGCATAAAGACAAGGTTTGGCTACATATAATTGGTCTTCTCTGTGTGAAGGAAATAACTGCGGGCAGGTGACTCTCCACTTTATTGTTTATAACATCAGTACTACTTGTTATCTCCTAAACCCTGACAACAAGCAGGATACTGCCGGGGGAGGGGGCAAAACAAGTTGCACAACTAAACATATGCATGGGTGGCCAGTCTATGTAAGACACACAAACACAGAAATGATTAACATTATCATACATAACAAAAAAGGATACCCTCCAGGCAGACCTGTTTGTTGACTGAACAGGCCTTTCCACAGGCCCCTTTAACTTTGAGTGTTCCATCTGACAGCTTTATGTTCCATACTACAGAAGTGAGCAGCAAACCATGACCTTATCATGCATCCTATATCACCTGTCTTCCAAAATGTTTAGTCCATGTCTGGAATGCTGAAGGACCCAAAAGGGTCAGAACTAGATAGGGATAGGATTTACTAAATTACTTCTCATCAGGCTAGAACTCACTACCTATTCTATTCCTCTATTAAATTCATAACTAGTTGGATCAAGCAGCTCTGATCTACATAGGATTGCCATCTGTCAGTTTTTTTACCTGGTAATCTGGTTTTCATGGTCCCTATCAGGAAATCCGGTTTTGCTCTATGCTGGTCAGGTTTTTGAGCCATTTTGAGTGCTCACATACTTTTGAAACAAATTCTGTCATATCATTCATTGTTTCAGCTGCATGTCCAAGTTATAAACAAGTTCTATTGTCAATATAGCACTCTGTTTGTGAAAACAGTCAACCTGGGAGGTGTAAAGTATGGCCTTTAACACCGTTAGCAGTTACTTAACCTAATTTTTTCCACTCTGCATCTTAAAGTGGCATAGCAGCAAAGCTGGGCAAAAAGCCTGCCCTATCTCCTGTAACAGTAAAAGATCCAATTGTCTTCAACTTTCATTTGCTGGTAAACTTTTCATCTCTAACAGTTTGGGCATTTTTAAATGTTTTAAATTATTTTCGTTTCCTCAAGAAAAAAATATGGTCACTTATTTGGCTTTGAAATAGCAATGTGGACATGAAGAGGACATGGCACCAGAAAAAGATATAAAGTGCACATAATAGGAAACAAACAATTTCTTTATTATATATCATTATATACCATGTATACTACTGTATGCTAGTTACAGTATTTCCCTTGTCTCCCCGATAATATCTGTAAATGAGATTTCTTTTATCTAGTAAGTAGGTAAGTAAGTCTTTATTAATATAGCGCCTTTCAATATCAAGGCGCTGTACAGAATATAAATACATAAATATGCAGGAAGACAACAATATAAATTTAATCTAAAATCAGTCTGGGAAGGCCAATGAAAATAAATACGTTTTTAACAGAGATTTAAAACTACTGATTGTCAGGCATTCTCTTAACTGATGAGGTAGATAAATCCACAGGGTTGGTGCTACAAATGAAAAGGCACAGGCTCCAGATGTTTTAAGATGAACCCTGGGAATCTCTAGCAATCCCTCTTCTGCGGATCGGAGAGGGCGATTGAGGGAGTAGGGAGTCAGGAGATCTTTCATGTAGTCGGGTCCCTGTTCTTGTAGGGCTTTAAAGATAAGCAAGCCTACCTTATAGGTGATCCACCACAGAACTGGCAGCCAGTGCAGTCCACGCAGCACAGGCATTATGTGACCGGACCTACAGATACCAGTCAGCAGCCTGGCCGCAGCATTCTGCACCAGTTGTAAGCAGCGGATATCAACCCCAGATGGCCCTAGGTAGAGGACATTGCAGTAGTCAAGACAGGTAGTAATGAAGGCATGGACCAAGGTTGAAAGGTCACCTGGCGGAACCAGGTGTTTTACCTGGGCGATATTCCTCAGATGGTAAAATGAGGATTCAACCACAGCTGACACCTGAGATTACATGGTCAAGCCATCGTGAAAGATAATGCCCAGGTTCTGCACCCAATCTGAGGTAGTGAGCTGGACACCATCAAGCCACAGACCCGACATCTGTCCAGCCCCAAAACCCACCCCCGGGCGACCCGGGCCCACAACCAACACCTCAGTCTTATCCGGATTCAGTCTTTGATTTTGGAGAGGCAATTATTTAGCACAGACAGCTCATCAACCTGTATGGGCACAAATGACATGTACAGCTTAGTGTCATCTGCATAGCAGTGAAAACTCAAGCCATATCTCTGTATGTTTATCTGGTAAACCAATGTCAATAAATAAATAACTAGGAAGAACCTAGAAAAGTTACTTTAGCAGGTACAGTATGTTAGCATTCTTGTTGAACTGCTGCTCAAAGTGTTGTACTGACAGAACATAAGGCTCTGGAGGAAGAGCAATGCACAATAAGTCATGAAAAGGGGTGGGCCAGGGGTGGAGTTTAGGATCTGTTTTTTGTCTCATTCAAAGGTGGCAACCCTAGATCCACATGAGTGGGTAGCACACATCTGTCTACCGGCTGACTCATGCGTGTGCATGGCCCATGGTCAGGACAGTATGGGCCACTCATACCTTGCTGAGATTAAACACCATGGGTCCACAGATGTTGAAGACTTGCAGTTAGTTTGTTCAAATTATATGGTTATTTAGATTGTTAATCTATTTTGAATGCTTTTTAAACCTGGAAATCATTAGGAACTTGTTCATGTTTCTACTTCCTCACTGACGGTCCCTCTGCTACAAAGAGACAGTGGACAAGCAGAACAAATCTTGCACAATGAAAACATGGTGTTACTGAAAAGAATCAACCACTGCTGTTATACACCCAGAACACCATGAACTACAGAAAATCCAGGATTCAATGGGTTGCGGGGGGACTTTGATTTAAAAGTCCCATAAAGAGAGGCATTCTGAATATTCACCTTGGGAGCAGATGAGTGGCTGGGATTGAACTATGGGTTCTACTTGGCACTTTTCCTGAAGCATCAATAATTGCTTGATACATTTTAACACTGCACATTAACGTTACTCTTTCCTTTTTCCAGAGCAATGTCCAAGATGACTTTTTGCATGAGAGCCATTCTTCAGTACCCCATAAAGACACCAAAAAATGATACAGCAGAACCCTCTCTAAAGCTAGTCTTGTTTCTCTTTGCACAGTGTTTACATGTAGTTAGTTACAGTTGGGACAATAGTGAAAATGAGCACTACCTAATATATAAAGTAGATTTATTTAACACAATTGAATTAAAGGGATTTAATTCTCTTTTAACACATTTCCACTCCTTTGTATAGTCTTATTGTATTTATATGTATTTCTTTATTGTCCACTCTGTATTTATGTATTTAAGTTATTACAGCTTTAAGCGAGCAGTACTCAATGAGATCATAGCTTGTGAGCTGCACCTTTGATAAAGCACTACAAAAGTATGAAATGCATTAGGCAGCTCACATTCCTGTGCAGCTCACTTTTTAAATTTGTAACTGAGACACTGTTGGTGCAGTAAAGGTTCTGCATTCAGCTCCTGCCTTCCTGGATTTTCCCTGGTTCACAGATGTTTTGGTTGTATGACAGCAGCTTGAAAGAGAAGGTGCACTTTACCCAGGCAAGGTGAAACTGGGATCAGCCCACAGCTGCTATTAGTTGCACCAGGAACACACCAGAACTGTATTTCTTGACATACACTCACAAGAAAAATCACTTACACTGAAATACCACAGACCATACCTAACTCTGCAACCTTACTATAACAATGGCTAACAAACCCAGTAAGGTTACAACCTGGAACATTAAGGGCATCAACTACCCCATTAAGGGGAGGAAAATACTACACTATTTATGTAGGTTGGAAACAGGGATCATATTCTTACAAGAAATACACCTGCTATAGCCTGAAGCAGATACATTGAAGAAGGGATGGGTCTCTCAAGTTTTCAACTATGCTTTTAATGTAAAGAGCAGAGGGATCACCATTTTAACTCTTCAAGATATAAACGTTGGGCCTATCAACACATACAATGATTCAGAAAGAAGATACTTAATAGTGACGGGCACTTTATAGGACAGGGACATCTTACTCTGTTGTGTCTGTGGCTGTAGAAAGGAAGCATCTGTCCGGTTGGGCCCAGAGGCTTTGTTAAGACCCTGTTCCATTTGTTATGCAGAAAGAGTTAAATGCAACATTCAGTTTTGTCCTGTCCTATTCTGCCACTTGTCTATCTCTTGTCTGTCTAGGTGCAATCAAATTTTCTTCTGGCACCTAGGAATTGTCCACTCAGATGATCCCACAATTTCCCCATTATCTTCCTTCCTTCACTAGCTGTTTCTGGTCTTTCTTTCTCCCTCCCCTTGCTTCTCTGTGGTAAAAAAAAAATATATGCAAATCTTTATATGAAACTAGGATCCCTTGCTTTGCAAATGTATATAATTATATTGCAGAAATCTATTTGGGTTTATTAGAAAATGTATCAATCTGTAACACGGGGGAGGGGGGTTGACTTTGAGATACATTTTGACTTCCACATGCTTGTGTACAGAACTGTCAACTGGAGACCAGCTCTCTGACAGAATGCTCCATTTTGTTGCTTTTCTTTAGACTAGATGTGTTCTTCAGGCTGCCCTGAGGAAAGAAACTGACAAAGTTGTGATACATTCTGTGAAAGGCAGGAGATGAAACTTACAAGAACAGGATACAGAGTTTATACTGCCAGGAAAAGACGTCTTATAAAAAGAGAGCAATGCTGTGTTTAGAGAAACACAGATTGAGATTTCAATTGAGAGACTCAGATGAAAGATTTTTGGTTGCTTAGCCTTTAGGAAGAGTTAACCTGTACAATTTCATCTTTTTTTTTGTTTTACTGTTATTGATGATAATAAAACACTACTTGCAAATTGTATAACTTACTGTCCCTCCCACTCGCTCTGATCCTCTGGCAAGGGATTGCTAGAGATTCCCAGGGTATCCCTTAAAACATCAGGAGGAAGATCTTTTGCCTTTATGGCTCCTACCCTATGGAATTCTCCACCTCACCAGATATGAGAAATCCAGACCGTAGAAGGTTTTAAAAATCTTCTAAAGACATATCTATTTAACCAGGCTTTCTCAGGAATGTATTGAATTTTGAATTGATATGGATGTGTTTTAATATGTGTTTTATGATATGTGCTGAGTTTTTAATGTTATAATGTAAAAGTGCCCTGAGCATTGGAAGGGCGCCTTATATAAATAAAAGATTACATAGATACATAGACAGTGTCGGCAGATAAGGGCCTATGGCCCACCCAGTCTGCCCATTTGAGCTTGTAAGTTCAGTTTATGTTTTCCTAGAAGTCTGTTGCCCCTTACCCTTGACCTCCAGAATTCCTTTATGTCTACCCCATGCATTCTTAAATCCTGTGATTGTTTCAGCCCCCACCACTTCCTCTGGCAGGGTGTTCCACTTGTCCACCACCCATTCTGTGAAGAAATTCTTCCTCATGTTTCCTCTGAATCGTCCTCCCTCCAACTTCATCCCATGCCCTCTAGTCCTGGAACATCTTTTTCACTTAAAAATAGTGTATTCCTGCACCCTGTTCCTCCCTGTAAGATACTTGTATGTCTCTATCATATCCCCTCTCTCCCTCCTCTCCTCCAGGAGTACATGTTCAGTTCCTTCAACCTGTCTTCATAGGACTTGTGATGCAATCCATGCACCATCTTTGTTGCCCTCCTCTGAACCTTCTCTACCCTGTCTATGTCCTTATGTAGGTATGGTCTCCAGAACTGTACACTGTACTCCAGGTGGGGCCTCACTAGTGTCTTGTATAGCGGAATTATGACCTCCCTTTTCCTGCTGGTGATGCCCCTGCCTATACATCCCAGCATCCTATTTGCTTTACCTGCTGCCTTGTCACACTGTTTCCCTACCTTGAGGTCATCAGAGATGATAACCCCAAGATCCCTTTCCTGCTTGGTGCATGCTATATCCTCACCCCCCAACTGATATATTGTGCCAGGGTTTTTGTGCCCCATATGCATTATCTTGCACTTCCTTGCATTGAATTTCAACTGCCAAACTCCTGACCATTCTTCAAGTTTCTGCAGGTCCCTTCTCATTCTGTCTACACCCTCTGGTGTGTCTACTCTGTTACAGAGCTTTGTGTCATCAGCGAACAGTGAAATTTTGCCTTCTAGGTCCTGTGCAATGTCACTGATGAAGATGTTGAATAGGGCTGGCCCAGCACTGATCCCTGTGGTACCCCACTGATCACTCTTCCCTCTGTGGAGTGACAGCCATTTACCACCACCCTCTGTGTCCTGCCACCCAGCCAGTTACCTACCCACCACACTACTGTCCTTCCCACACCATATTCCTCATTTTGTGTAATAGTCTTCTATGTGGCACAGTGTCAAAGCCTTGCTGAAGTCCAGATAGGCCATGTCCACTGCCCTCCCGATCCACCTCCCTAGTCACCCAGTCAAAAATTCAATGAGGTTGGTCTGACATGACCTCCCCTGGTGAAACCATGCTGCCTTGGATCCTGTAGTCCATTGACAACCAGATGTTCCACCAATCTCTCCTTCAGTAGTGCTTCCATGATCTTCCCCACTACTGAGGTGAGGCTGATCAGTCTGTAGTTCCCTGCTTCCTCTTTGTTCCTGCTTTTGTATAAGGGGACTACATCTGCTGTCCTCCAGTCTTTGGGTACCTCCCTGTTTCAGTGATCGGCTAAACAGGATAGCCAGAGGTTCAGCCACCACTCTCTTAGTTCTTTAAGGACCCTGGTGCACCCATCTGGCCCCATTGCTTTATCAACTCTTATTACTTCCAGTTCCTTCAGGACCCTTTCTCGTGTAAAGGGACTTGTGTCCATTTCTGCACCATTCTCACCCCTTGTACTCCCTTCAGACCCATTACCCTCCTCTTCCTCAGTAAAGACTGAGCAGAAATACCTGTTCAATATGTCAGCTTTACTGTTGTCATCCTCCATGCGGACCCCATCCTTCCCCTTCAGTCCCACTATCCCTCCCTTTGTCTTTCTTTTTTCACTTATGTACCTGTAAAAGGTTTTGTCCCCTCTACCCACTGATTTTGCAATGTGTTCTTCTGTCTGAGCTTTGGCTTCCCTTACTGACCTCCCTGCCTCCCTTTGCTTCTGCTGGTACTTCTCCCTATCCCCTTCTGCCTGTGTCTTTTTGTATTGCCTGAATGCAATCTTTTTGGCTTTCACTTTCTTTGCTACCTCTTTGGAAAACCATAATGGTCTCCTCTTCCTTTTCCTCTTGCTAACCTGCTTAATGCATAATTCTGTTGTTCTTGTAATCCCCATTTTAAATACGCCCACTGTTCCTCAACCCTGATTCCTGTCCCATTCCTTAATGCCTCTTTCAAGTATCTCCCATTTTCCCAAAGTCTACCCCTAAAATCCAGGATACGTGTTTTTGTGTGGTTTGGTTCTGCTCTTTCTGTGATTTCAAACCACAATGACTGGTGGCCACTGTTCCCCAGGTGCTCCCCCACTGTTACACCCATCACACAGTCCCTGTTTGTGAGCACAAGGTCCAGTATTGCCTTCTGCCGAGTTGGTTCCATGACCAATTGCTTGAGGAAGGCACCCTGAAGGGAGTCCAGGATAAATCTGCTCCTAGTTGATGCTGCTGCTGCTGGGATGCTCCAGTCCACATGTGGAATATTGAAGTCTCCAACCAGTACTACCTCACCCTTGTCTGCCATCCTTTGGATTGACTGATTGAGATTGATTAAACTTCTCCTGGTCTGCCTAGACTTTCTGACCTATGTCTCTATGACAGCTGGTGACAGATAAAGTGGGATTTATGTTGTGTATACTGTACATCAGGAGTTTTATGTGTGGGTACTTGACCTGGTATCAGAGAAGCATAGAAGAAATATATGGATCCTGCAACAGCAAGCCCAGGAGTGATTACCATAAGAATGGTAGCCAAACTAGAAGCAGAAACAAAAAGCCAAACTGAGACTGTAAAGTCAGCACCAGTGACGAAAGAAGAAGAACAGTGAGGGACAGAACCTGAAAGTTTGCCTTCTTCAAATGGTACACTATACAATAAAGAGAAACTGAGAAACAGAGAAAAAGAGGTTCAACATCTACAGGCACAGAGAAGAGGAGAGAAGAGAAGCAGTGACAGGAGCAGTGATGGCTGGATGCCTTGCAAGCTATCAAAGCTGAAGGTTCTAGTACAGGTCCAGCAAATCAACACAAACAACTTAAAATACATTAAACTTACAAAGCTGTGTCCCTTGGATGATACTGAAACACATCTGACAGCTTTTGAAAGGGTTACCAGAGCCTGCCAATTGCCAAAACAGTAATGGGCAATCAGGCTGGTACCTTCTCTGACAGGTAAAGCCCAACTTGCCTACAATAAAATGGACACTGTACAGTCAGAAAATTATGACCTTGTGAAAAGAGAAAGCCTTATAAGATATGACATCTCAGGAGAGACCTACAGGCAAACATTCCAGTACCTGAAGTACTACTCATTCAACAATCTTCAGGAAGCTTTCACCCAACTCAGGGAACTCCTTATTAAGTGACTCCAGCCAGAAGGCAAAAAAGTCCCACATATTTATTTATTTTATTTATTTAAAAGTTTTACCAGGAGGGCACACTGAGCAGAGTACTGTTCGATTCCAGGTGCATCCTGGGGGAGGAGGAACAAAAAGAGAAAGACGTATGATACATTTCAATATATCAACACAAAATACAGAGGTGAGTACAAACATATCTGAGCAAAATACAATTAGTACAGCAATTTATAGCAGCTCTTGAGAATACGATATTTATGGAAGACAAAGTAAGCAACAGGATTAATGTCAACACTTCAATAATCTGTACCGAGGCTGGAGTAAATTAACTGTTATGGGCACTCCTTGCACATATCATTGACATATTTGCAATGGAGCAATTCATCACCATCCTTCCTACAGATGTGCAGCTTTGGGTAAAAGAACATCAACCAGAAAGTGGGGAAAAGGTAGTTTCTTCAGCTGAGGACTGACAGATTGCTAGACAGACACTGCAGCAGTGAAGTAACAGCCAAGGAATGGTAAGATCCCCCTTTTCCTGATTTAACTCCTGATCAGATAAGAACTCTGATGGAGATAACAAACCACAAATCTGGACCCAAAGACTTTATTTGCTACAAGTGTAATAAACCAAGCCATATTGCAAGAAACTGACAAAAAATGGAGGGCAACAATAGAGCAAATCTGACTTTACTAAATTGGGGCAAGTATTTAACAGATTTCAAGGTGAGAGTTAAGACTGTGAAGGGACCTATAGATTTTGGAAGCAGACCAACCCTGGTGCGTGCTGAAGTTCTCAGAAAAGACTGTGCAAAAGGATCAGATACTGGGGTCTTCTGCATCCATAAGGACACTCAAAACCATCCTACCACCCAAGTGACTCTGAACATTATTGGGGTGTCACACCAAATGAAAGTGGGGATAGTACCAAAGTTATCTGTACCTGTGATTATTGGAAATGACTTTCCAGGATTTGCTATGTTAATCACAGAGGGAGTAAACCCTGTTGTTTCAGCAGCTGTGATAACAAGAGCACAGGCAAACAAAATCTCAGATGCTGGGGACTCTTTTCCTTTTGGTGACTTTGACTCATACTTGTCTGAGCCCAGTTCCAAGATCCAGAGAATCAGGAAAGAAAGAAGATGCCTGAAAAAACAGTGGCAACAGAAGACTAATGGCCATAAGGGACTGACATATGAAAAAGCTGAAACTTAACTGATAACTGATTGTGATTTTGTTTCTGAGTAAACTAACAATATTTCTCTCCAAGGTTATTTTCAGCAGCTGGGGGTGAAATAAACACAGGGTGAATCAATATTTGAAAATGATAATGGGCTACTGTACAGCATTTGGATTAATTCTCAGATGCAGGAACAGATAGAACAAGTGGTCATATCAAAGATGTATAGAACTGAGTTGTTACAGCTAGCACATGATAGGGTACCAGGTGAATATAGTGCGGACAAAACCGCGCATGCAATACTGTACTGTAAGAAGTGCGTATGGTTCTACAGTGACAGGGTCCTTTCAGCATGTGGTAAGAACCGCTACCCCTGTCACTGTAGGTTAATGTTGTGGAAAGTGAAGGACACCGCCAGAGTGGTGCATGGCTGAGCTGCTCCCTTGGTGGATTGGCTAGAGCACCTGCCGCCGGTGGTGGTGGGGACCTGGGCTGCAGTTTGGTTCTCCCCAGGTCCCACTATGATGTGGCTTTTTTTTCTTTTGGCATAAACAAAAAAAATTCCTGCTTAGATTTTTTTGTTTCAGCTAAGTCCACGCCCCTCCGGAGATGATTATATTTAGTCCTGGTGTGTGTGAGTGGGGGGGGGGAACAAAGATAGTACTCCGGTGTGCACAATATTTGTGCTGGTTGGCGTGTTGTGCCAACGTTATTATGCCGCACACTGATTTGCGTGTGGCATTCTTGATGTGTGCAGTTTTAACCACAACATTATGACCCCATGTCTATGATAGTGCTATGGTTGGTCACTTGGGGAGGGACCACACCCTAGCCAGATTGTTGTAGAGATTTTAGTGGCCTAGGATTCATGAGGATGTTACTGGCTGTTGCTGTTCTTGTGCTGAATACCAGAAAGTAGCTTCAATGACTAAAAAAGACAAGGTGACCCTGGTGTCCCTACCCTTGATAGATGTGTCTTTTGAGAGAACTGCAATGGATGTAGTTAGACCTTTAGACAAAAGTAAAAAGGGTAATCTATTCATTTTGATGTTATGTGACTATGTTACTTGATACCCAGGTGCAGTTCAAGTGCGTACTTTCTGAAATTTAATATGCTTTATTAAAACTATATAACCACAGTAGCATACATAAAGCTGCAAATAGAGCTTGCATACACAGACTTTGAGCCTTAAGGTTACATCAGCTTTTTGAATTTATCCAGTATACTATATCCCATCTACTTTTCCTTCCCTCCTCCCCTTTATAACAAAACCTGCTTCCCAATAAAGCCCCCTCCCACCCTCTCCCCCACTGACATAGGATCTACTGGCACTGTTCAAAATTAGGGCACTTGATTTGGCAAAGGAGGTTATTCAGACCCAGTTCAGGGACCGTAGTTAGATTTCTCCTGAGGCATGCTGTTGGGCTCAATGTTGTACTGCTTATGCAGGCATCTGAGGATACTAAGGATAGGGTCTAAATATGGAAAGAGTAGCAAGTATTAATTAGAGGTAGGGTATAGCATGTAAAGTTTACCCCACTTTTTATTGAAACTGGAAGGAGTGTGCCACAAGGATGCTATCATCTTCTCCACTCGAAGGTTGGATAGCAATTGATTTAGCCATTCAGAGCAGGAGATAATAGTGGAGTCCTTTCAGTGTTTCAACACCAGTCTTTTAACTGAATGTGAAATAAGGGACATGCTATATCTTCTTTCTCTGACTGAAGTTCCAGTGGATACTGTCACAGCCCCAAAAGTGACAGCAGAGACTGACAATATTTTCAGCAGGGGGGCTTATCTAAAGAGATTATTGCTGATCATGGTAGTAATTTGGATGCAGCATTGCTGAAGGAATTGTACCAACTACTAGGTATGTAAGCAATAAGACACAATGGGGTGTGCATGGTACAGATATTACTACACGTCTAGAGGTGTAGTAAGACATGAGGCCACAGGCTGAGTGCCTTCAACCCCTGGAAGTGTGATAAAATCTGTACCATACACCCCCCTGGAGTGTCTTATTGCACTTATAAAATGGGTCCCTTATTTTAAAATATTTTTCTCACACTGAAAAACTATGTTTACGTGTCTTAAAATAGGAATCATTATGTTAAATTGATGTAAAATAGTCCTTCCACCTAGTGTCATTGTATTTTTTTCTATAGGACATTTGTCTTACTATGGCATCCATAGTACTGATACAAAGTTCAACCCCCCCAACACACACACACACTGCATCTGCAAGTAGAAGAAATACTGCTGCTAGGTGGGAGACTTAATTATTATTTATTTGGTTGTGTGCCACCCACCAAAAGGAAGAACATGGCTCCAAAGCCCTCCCACGATTGAGACAGCAAGGGAGTAGAGCTGTCAAAAAGGTAGTGTTTGGTTTGGCTGTGGGAGTGCCAGACCAGCAGGAGACTGACAGAAAGTCAAACAAAGCAGGGACAGAATGTTTTGGAAGTACTTCTGCGTGTAAATGTAACAGCTGGGAGTGGGCGGGAAGTCAAAGAAGTGGCAGTGCAGTGTGTAAATTACACAGCCCCATCAACACTGGTCAGGAGCGCTACTGATAAGGGAGTCAGCAAGCTGCTAGTGGATCATTCACACACACACACACACACACACACACACACACACACACACACAGTCTTTCTTCCAGCGAGAAGAGGCATTATCTTTTTTTTGCTTATTTGTTGGAGGGAAATCCACTGTCTATAGTCGATTATTCCCTCTCCCCCCACCTCACTCACAGATGGAGTGAGTGAAATGGCCGTACATACTTCCTTACACTGTCCCCCCCCACACACTCACAAATAGAATGAGTGAAATGGCCATACTTCCTTACACCATCCCCACAACAGTTTAGGTAGGCAGAGCTTCATTAAATAACTATTGTTAAAAAAAAAAAAGGACACAGCCAGTTTCTTCATTTAAACTGTGGGAGTGGCATCATGATGTAAACAATGGGACCAAACATGAATGCAGGAGTCTTACAACAAAGAGATTTGTTGACAGAGAGTGGCCGTTTATAGAGGTTGGGTCCAGTAAGCAAAGACAAAATTGACACAGTAGTGCTGGCTTACACACTTCTTTTTTTCTCCCCGGCTGGATGGGAGAAAAGTGAACAGCGACCTGCACCATAGTTTATTTGATCAGCCACAAGTCCAGGATGAGCCACGTTACTGAGGAATGAAAAATGGCGGTATTTGTAAAATGAACGTTCTAACGGCTCACTGATCTCTTATTTTCAGATGCAGCCCTGCTTACCTGAACTGGTTTATACCTGTGCATTGAACAGATTTGATGCACAGGTAACAACCAATCAGAAAGTAGAATGTTCAGTCCCCATTTTATAACACTGCAATAAGAACCTCCCCTTATCACCCTCAGACAGACAGTCTTGTTTAGCATTTTAATCAGTTCCTAAAATGTATGCTAAAAAGGTTTTTGAAAGGTGTGGGGAAAGATTGGGACCAGTACTTACCTTACCTGGTTTTCACTTACAGAGAAGTGTCACAAGCATGAACAGTGTACTACTGCCTGCTTTAACTGGAAACTGAATGCTTCTCTAGAGAGAGGAAGGTACATTCAAATAAATCCTTTGGTGAGTGTGACTGCATTCTGGTGGTATACTTTGTCCCTCTGGTGAGAGGGTAAGGTGTTGTCTGTATCCAGGCAACCAGGGTGACTCTGAGGTGGGAGCCAGTCTCTGAAAGCACAAGCTGTGCACCGTTGGATTGTGGAGGACTGTCTATCTCCACACCATGTAAACTCCTTCAAGAAGTAGTGAAGTTGTGACTGGGATTGCGATTCCACCATTACAGGTGGCACTGCTCTTAAATCCACCTGTCAGGTGGTAAATTTAGTTGTTGTTAGTTCCTTTTGACTGTTTAGTGTGGTTCGTTAAACCAGAAGTCAGGACCTGCCCTACTTCTGGTTTTTAGCTTCATAAGGATCATCCTCAGTGAGTGAGGCGAGCATGCGAATATGCACGCTGAGACAAGTGCATCTGCGTGTGTCTGCAGGGGCTAGGGCAGAAAGCAATCTTACTCAGGTCTGTTCAGGTACCTATTTGCACATTATGTAGTTGAATCTGTCCACCTACATAGTAGTACCCTTGCAGCAGAAAAAAGCTTTTTATTTTTAGTTTATTTTTACCTGTCTCTAGTTGGGGCATCAGGAAAGAAAGAAAGAAAGAAAGAAAGAAAAATTATTTGTCATTGGTATCCATTCATTTTACATCTTACTATGGGAGATACAATCATTACCCTTGATGGTGATGTCGGATTTAAATGTGTAAACTGTCTAATGTACCTACAGTATCAATTAAAAATGAAGTCATTAAGGGGGAATTTATTTGTGAAAAATGTTTAACAGATAGCAAACTACTATAGGAGTTAAGCAACATGTGCACTAGTCTTGATATACTTGAGTCCTCATAGAATGCAATGGAGTCCCAGTTGAAAGAAAGACAAACAAAGGAACCAATGACTGTGGGAGGCGGGTTGGGTGAAGACATAGAAGGCGAGATAAGTTCTTTTAAAATGTCCCATAGGGCAGTGCACTTTATTACAGAAGGACTTCACACACTTCACAATAAACAGTTCAAACAGTGCAAATCTGAAACTTCTGTGTTGCTCATACTGCTTGACTAGTCAGGATGATCTTGGGCAACTGTAAAAACTTGGCTTAAAGGGCTGTCGGTTCCTACTCAGCCAGCAGGCTCACAAGGACAAAACCAGTACCTGAGGGTGGTCCTACCTGCACCTGCAGCTCTGCAGCCCATACTTTAGGTAGACCAATTACCCCTCCAGCTGCTCAACTCAGCTCTGGTCCAAAACATCCCAGCCTTGGCTAGCACTGCCACTGGTCAGTCTTTCTGAGACTGCTTCCAGCACCGACTACTCCTCTCTTGATCAGCCAGTTTTCATTCCTGCAGAGGACTGCTCCCTCCACAGCTCAGGTCTCAACTTATTTCATCTCCTTATCTGCCAGACTGTGCTCAGCCAGCTCCTTTTATAGGGCTGGAGATCATGTGACCTGTCAATCCTTTCAGAAATCTGCCATTGATCAGACGACTGCTGCACCATGGCCTGGCTCTTCTCCTGGCTGGCCGTGCTACCTTCTCAGCCCACCCACCCACCCAACCAGACTCAGAAATCTGCCCTTGATTAGCGACTGCTGCACCATGGCCCAGCTCTGCTCCTGGCTGGCTGAGCTAACTTCTCAGCCCGACCACCCGCCCAGACTCAAGTATGGAACCTCCGCTCAACTCCCTGGGAAGCCCTGGTACCTAGGCAAGCCACCGGATTGGTGTCCTTGAACCCGAAGAGGCTCCTCATTGGCCATAGCCACTCTTCTGCTCGCCTGCTATTGGACCGTCCTTGATCCATTGCTTTTTTGGCACTTTGGCACTCAGTTTAAGCTTAACTTGCTACGGCTTTATGTTTTTTTAACTAGATTTTGGCTTAACACAATTCTTTATACTGCTCTTACTGTTTGTATCTAGCAAATGCTAGCGCTACCTAGAGTGAAACTGATTAATACCAAATAGAGTTTACTACTTAGAGTGTTAGTTTTCACTTTCCAATGCATTATTTTGTGCTCTGCTCCTCTCTGTCTTATTTCCCAACTCTGCTCTGTCTCCTTTCTGTTGCCCACCCACCGACACCTTTTCTGCCTCCTCCCTTAGCTGCTTTTCTTGCACCAAGATCTCCTTAGCTACTCCCCTACCTTCTAACTGCTGCTTCCTGCCCATTTCCCCTCTTCCCTCTACACCGAATGTCTTATTTAGACTACCTCTTTTGTTTTCTTCCTCTGTGCCTTGGCGCCATAACTTTAGTGCCCTCAACTGCAATTTCTTAGTCCCACTTCCCCCCTCACCCTCCTCCTTTTTGCACTCACTCCTGTCTGCTGTTGTCTTACCCTCAGACCCACCCCCTGATTAAGCTCCTAGCGTGACTGGATTTTATTATTTCTGAATCCAGCTCTCTTGTTTCTGTCTTTCAGAAATCTGCCCTTGATTGGGCAACTGCTGCCCTGCGGCTCTACTCCTGGTGGGCCACGTTATCTTCTCAGCCTGTCCACCCACTCAGACTCAGTTATGTAATCTCCTCTCAACACCCCAGGAAGCCCCGTTACTTAGGCAAGCCACCGGATTGGTGGCCTTGAACCCAAAGAGGCTCCTCATTGGCCAAATCCACTGTTCTACTCACCTGCTATTGGGCCGGCCTCAATCCATTGCTTTTTTGGTGCCTTGGCACTCAGTTTAAGCTTAGATTGCCACGGCTTAATGTTTTTCTAACTAGATTTTCGTCCCACCTGCCCTCCCCGGCCCGACCTCTAATAAATACATTTTGGCCACACAGAGATACGCCCGCTAGCTCCTCTCTCTTACACTGTGCTCATCATCCACAACTTCCCTTAAAGTGACACTCCACCAATTCTCAGTGTAATATACACAGCCGCTGCCTGCACTGCCTACCCGGCCCCCGACATACATGCAGTCAGGCCATTTCTAACTAATTATTCCCTCCACTTCATTCCTTCTCTTCCTACTGTTGTGGTTCCCCCGCCCTTCTCTTTGGTACCATATCACAATTAACTCCCCTACCACCACTTAATATGAAACACCTCCACCTAACTCTGCACCTTCCTATTCTCATCTTTCTGCCACATAGCTGCACCAACAGCACTCCTGCCTTGCTGCAGACTAATGCTACCTTGTTCAGAAGCACACCCTCAAGCACATTACCCTTAATTGCTTCCCAGGTATGGACAATCACTCTCGCCGGCCCTACTAAGAGCGTAACTGTCCCCTGCCCCCTCCCAGAATACCCACACCTATTATTGTTACACACCTCAGTTAGCAATACATCTCAGATTAGAACCTCCAATAGGAGACAACGTAAGATGTCAAAGCTTCTTGCCCTTTACGTATCACAGATTACCCTTCTCCTACTACTGTCTGGTAATATTCACCCTAATCCTGATCCCCTAACAACAATCAACCCAAAAAACTTCAATCCCTTACCTTAGTTTCCATCAATATTTGAAGCCTACTGCCCAAAACTGATGAGCTGCAAGTATGGATATCGCAACATAATCCTGATATACAAACCTTCAATGAGACCTGGGTTTCCCCAAAGGTCCCTGATAATGTGATATCTATCCCTGGATATGTACTTTTGCATCTGGACTGAGTCAGAAAACAGGGCAGAGGCTGTGCCATTTACCTGAAAGACTCCATAAAGGGCCAGATCCTTCCACTACCACCCCATAGCAACAGCTCTCAAATGCTAGTCATCAAAATATTCCTTGGTCAGCATGAGAAATCTCTCACCATCATATCCGTTTACATCCCCCTGTGCGATCAAGTCTCTGGCTTTCAATTGATAACAGACTATCTAAATAGCCTTCCAAACTGAACTGAGGCTGTGGTTATGGGGGACTTTAATGTGAACTGGCTTGCCCCCGAAGTTGAACCGTACAAAGATGCTCTTTCTGCAATTGACATCACCCAAATGGTACCCTCCCCTACACGTATCAACTATAGAACTGGCTGTAGCTCCCTGCTGGACTTGACACCCACCCTTCCAGAATCATGAACACCAATGTCCTACCAGACTCTTTGAGTGATTACTCTCCAGTCATCTGCCAGTGGACCAATAGAGCACCCAGATCTAAACCTAAACTCTCCTACTAATGAATCCTAAAAAATTGAAAGCTCCCACAATTCCAGGCCTCACTGGCGCAGATTGATTGGTTTCCCCTTGACTCAATTAGCTGCATAGATCTTGCCCTTAACTACTTCATTAAGCATTTTAATGAAGTTTGTGATAAGTTTGCCCCCTATAAGAAAAGAAGCCAAAGGGGATCCTCAAACCCCTGGATCATCCCTACCCTAATTTCCTTGGTGAAGGAAAGGGACAGCCTCTGGCACCGTGCACAGGTATCAGGTCACCATACTGATCTGCAATGGTATAAAGCTGCCCAAAACCAATGCACCCAAGCGGTTCATAAAGGTAAGCAACTTTACTACAGACGCAAACTCACAAATTCCTGGGGAAATAGTAAAATCTTCTGGGAAAACATCAAAAACCTCATGAGGAAACCAAATAAATCTTCCCCTTCAATGCTCACAGTTAATGGTATTGTTATTCAGGACCCTAAGTTAATCACTGACACCTTCAATGTCTCTTTCACAAATCTCAGTGGTGTTCTTCCCTTCTGACTTCTTCGTTGATTCTACCCTGTCTGACAACTTTGTAAAATCTGCTCCCCCAATGAACCCTCCTCCCTTCCATTTCAGGAGAGTGTCCATTGCCAAATTCAGAAATACCTCCTAAAGGTGTTAGGTAAATCACGATATAGCAGTGACACCCTGGATCACAAACGTCTTTCCCTTTCACCAGATGCTGTCTTATTCCCACTCACCAAACTCCTAAACCTCTCGCCCTCCCTCAGACAGTTCCCCAACTATGGGAATCTGCTGTTTGACACCTGTTCATAAAAGTGGTGAAAGGTCTCTTCACAACAACTACTGCCCCATCTCAATTCTCCCTCCGCTCTCTAAAGTGCTCGAACGCATTGTGGCAGACCAACTATCAGACTACCTAGTCAAATACAAAATCCAGTGTCCTCAGCAGCATGGCTTTAGAAAAACCCACAGTGCTACCACTGCCCTGCTTGAATTTTCCAGTCACATCCAGAAGGCCTTGGACTTGGGACATTTTCCAGGTGCAGTGTATGTAAACTTGATCAAGGCCTTTGACACCATTAATCACCAGCTCCTGTTGAACTCCCTCCCCATCCTAGGCCTCTCCCTTGAGGTCACCAACTGCTTTGTGAGTTACCTGACAGGTAGGTGCCAACAAGTTAAGATCGGTGAGTCTCTCTCCGACAGCCTCCCAGTGCGATCTTGGGTTCCCCAAGGATCCATCCTTGGGCCATTGCTCTTTAGCCTTTCATCAACACCCTCCCATCATCCTGCCACAGCGATATGATATTCTATACAGATGATGCAGTCCTTTTTTCTACGCGCACTGATCCACTCCTTCTATCCCAAGATCTTCAGACTAACTTTAGCCATGTCGAAACCTAGTTTGAACAACACAAGCTGCTGATGAACTACAACAAAAACAAGGCCATGTTGTTCTATAACTCTCACAGCAAACATAAAACAGCCAGCCTTGCCATCCTGAACAAGCATCACATCCCACTGGATTTAGTCCATGAGTTCAAATACCTTGGGATTACACTTGATAGTACACTCACCTTTAACTCCCACTTCAGAAATATCTCAAAAACTATAAATTCAAGAATCGGGATCCTCTACCACCACTGCCACTGCCTTACTCCTGAGGATATGTGCAATGCCATAACCAGCTCAGTCCTATCAATTATTGATTATGGCCTCATTTTCTATGGGTTGGCCACTGATACTAGCTTAAAAGGAATTAAAACTGCACTTAATAAGTGTTGCCGTCTTGTCACAGGGGCTAGGAAAAGAACCCATACTTGTGATCTTTATAAACTATCTAATTGGCTCCACCTCCAAGGGAGAATAGCCTTCCAGACCTGCCTCCAAGCCAAGAAAATTTGCCTCGGCCTTACCCCACCAGCAACACTTGCCTACATGTTGCCCAACTTTCACACCCCTCACACCCACAGTTCCAATAAATCCTCCTTTCTGATCCCCTTCTCCTGAACCTCTCAAGCCCAACACTCCTTCTATGTCAGGGCCCCTCCCTGTTGAAATGAACTCCCTCTAGAAGTCACGGCTGAGAATAAGCTTGTCCCCTACAAATGCAAACTGCTTCACCACCTCACCAATCGTAGCAGCTGTGACTGTACCAGCTAGGCTCTCCTGCCTTCCCCCTCTCACTCCTCCCCCCTCATCTCCTGGCTCTCTCCTCCCCCTGTTCACAGTCTTCTTTCACTTGCTGACCTCCCCCACCCCCTCCCTCTCCCTCTATCTCTGCTCATTATCCTCCACACACCTTTCACCCCTACCACTCCTTTCCAAGCCTACTCTTTTTCCCCACATGCTTCCCCTCCTCTCTCCCCACCACTCTGCTCCCTGCTCCTGTCCCTCTCTCAGTCTCCACCCCTCCACTCCCCACTGACCATCCCTTTCCCCATGCTGCAGCCCCACCCTTCTCTCTGTCCCCTCCTTACCACTACCCCAGAAGTGCTCTTCCTTCCCTTACTCCTTGCTCCCTCTCCCTATTTCTGCCCATCAGCCTCAGCCCTCCTTCCCGACCACCCTTCTCCCACCTTTCCCCTGTCCCATTTCCTCCCCATCCCTTGCTTCCTTGTTCCCACACCCTATATCCCTACTTCTCCTCTATTTTCTCTCCCCTGCTCCCCTTTTCCTGGTACGCCCAGGCCCTTCCCTGCACTTACTGTAACCACTTGCAGTCACATGACAACGTCACCTCAGTGACTGACTCCTCTCCTCACCTTTACCTCTCCCTGGTCTATTCTTATCCCTTCCTGATTTTTGTACCATGACACTATTATTCACTTTATTTTGATAATGTTTTCTGATTTCTGTACCATGACACTATTATTCATTTATTATTTGATTATGTTTGTTTCTGTTCCTCTACCATTGTTTGTTCTACTGACTGTATTTTGATGTGGAACCTTTGTAAATGAACCATTGGTTCAAAGGTATTTTGTAATCCTAGTATGCAATAAATAAATTAATCATAGCTTAAATTTTAGTTAAATGTTTGCAACAATTTTAAATATGACTGTATCATACAAAACAAAGTAAGCAAAACATGAAGAAACAACATTTTAACACATATTAGCCTTTAAACAATCAGAAAATAAAGAAGGGAACTTCCAGGCAGGAAGTCCATCTTTTTGTTCCCAGACTCCCTCAAGCTAGAGCTCTATAAGACCCACAGATTTCTGCCAGTTTGAGCCCTTAGTAATCCACAAAATGGACACCAGCAAACTAAAAGCACATGGAGACAGGCATTCCCCAAACAGGTAAATTTTCCTTAACATATAGCAATGTGTGCAGTTTTGGCTTAAAGAAACATTTCATCTAGTATCAGAAAAATACAAATAAAACCAGCAATATAAAACAAAAGGCATTGCTAATGCATTGTTTGTAGCAGTTTGTAAAACATGTGTTTGGTACATTTCATCCAACAGTAAGAACTTTGGGATTCCTGATACCTTCATTACCTTCCATATAAAACTAAAGGTGGTTTATAGTAGTTTTCCTGTTTTATAGGGCCAAAATCACAGATTCATTTTATGTACTTTCTTCCCAGGTACAATATTTTGCAAATGGAAACTTTTAACAGGGGAATACAGTACCAAAGTACACAACATTTCTTTCACCCTGCCTGTGTTAGGACAGCTCCTGTATACTTAATGCTAGCTGTGTGTGTGTGTGTGTGTGTGTGTGTGTGTGTGTGTGTGTGTGTGTGTGTGTGTGTGTGTGTGTGGTGCTGGGTGATCAGTCCAGCGAAGACAATGTAGAATATTAGCATAGAAGAAAGGCTGCAGCCAAAAGGATAGGAAAGAAACATTAATTTGACATTCTGTAAGACCATTTCTACACTGAATGTTTTAGGTCTCAGCAGGCTTTCATTTTATTTGGTACCTTAAAGCAGCCTTACTGTGGCTGTAAGGCTTTCTTGTAGCCCCTTAGGAACTCATTCTCTTTATTTATTTATTTGTTTTTTGTTGACCGGGTAAGTGCACTAGACAAATCCTGCCTATTTTCAGGCATGACCCGGGGGAGAGGGATACAGATAAATGCCAACTGACCTTGAACCAGATTAAGCTGTTGGTGGTATTTTCATTAATCAAAAATACAATAGGAGGGTTTCACCCTGCTACATACCTCCCGCCTTAAGAGGGAACCAGCTCTGAACAGCAGCTGGTTTCCCATACCAGCATCTATTATCCCAGTATCATATTCACAACTTCCTAGGCTGAATATGAAAAGGAGCTCCCATCCCTCCCTTTTCAGGAACCCTACACTAAAGAAACCCTTTGCAAATGAGTAGATGGAATGCACCATCTCCTGTAACAGTCCTCTCAGGGTCTCATGTCCAACTTACTTTTGGGATCATATACATGCATCTTTCCTCACGGTGGCTTCTTAGTACCAGTCCCCACCTTTGTACAAAGGAAAATACACTTCCTGGTGCACAGACCAATCCAGACTTGCACCAAACTAGCAAAGGTAGCCAATCATTGCATTTCACAACCTGCATACTAGCAGTTTTTCCTGCGTCCATATTTAGGGATCCTTTTCTTCACTTTTAAGGAGATTCTGCACACAGACTGTCTCCTCATCCCTAAGCATTAAACCCTTACATTCTCTTACCACAGACCACCAACAGGCTATGCAGGTTTTGCAGTCCCCAAATCTTCTGCAAACACCTTGCCTCATCTAAAGGGGTCCAGTGGCAAATAACCAGACTACATAGGTCTTAAAAAGGGACCCATCTCCTTCTTTTGCTCGCTCAGCCCAAAGGCTCCGTGATGTTTCCCTAATTTTCCCAAATCCCTTAAACTTTCATCTTTGTATTTTACTTGCTATGTCTCACCTAGGCAGAGCAACAGCAGGTTCCTCCACAGACAGGCTCAAATTTATTTCTATAACCACACATTTATTCTTCAGCTTCCCTTTATTCTAGGCCAGATTCCCCATCTATGTCTTTTTAAACATGCTGTCCACCAAATCCAGGGAGGAGTTTACTGCACAAGGCAGTAGCCACCTTCACCATTTTAGGCATATTTTTACCATCCTCTGGCTCACCAGACAGGTCCCAGAACAGGTACTCCCACTGCTCAACACTCCAGGGATATCCTCAGTACCCTTATTACTTCTCTCAAAAGGGTGACCCTTCACCTCTCACCTAAAAAGGACAGAGTTTACCTTTTTTTTAAACAGAGAGCTCCATATCAAACGAACATATGAAAATACCAGCAGAAGCAGGCCTTTCAGTCTATCAAGTCTGCTGGATTGTGCAGCTAGCCCCTCAACTTGCTGCTGCTGCCACCCTCCCACCCCTCTTCATCACAATTCCCCTTCACCCTGTCCCAACCCCTCTTAAAGCCACTCACCATTTTACAGGATACCGTCTCCTCGGGCAGAGCATTCCACCCTTCCACCAATCATTCAGTGAAAAAATGTCTCCTGATTTCCCTCTTGAATCTTCCCCCCTCCAATCTCTGCTGATGCCCTCTCATATCCCTCCCTCTTTTAAGCTGGAAAATCCATACTGTATTATCCTTATTAATCCCCTTAAGGTATTTAAAGGTTTCAATCATATCCCCCCATCCCTCCTCTCCTCCAGGGAGTACATATTCAGCTCACCCAGTCTTTCCCCGTAGGACTATTCCCTCTAATCCTGGGATCATCTTGGTCACCCTACATTGTACCCCTTCCAACAACTTGATGTCCTTCTTCAGGAATGGGTGCCAGTACTGCACGCAGTACTCCAGGTGCAGCCTGACCAGAGATCTGTACAAAGGAAGGATCACTTCCTTATTTCTGGAAGAGATTTCCCTCACTATACACCCCAGCATCCTGTTAGCTTTTGCTGCCGCCTTCCTGCACTGAGCTGAGTTGTTCATGCTGCCTGTTATAAGCACCCCCAGATCCTTTTCCTCCTCAGTGCTTTCCAGCTGCACCCCTCCCAACTGATAGCTCTTCCCCTGGTTCCTAGCTCTGAAATGCAGTAACTTGTACTTCTTGGCATTGAACCCCAGCTGCCATGTTTCTGACCACTCCTGTAGTTTGGTCAGGTCCTCCTGCAGCCCCTTTCACCCTTCAATGTCATCTACCACAGCTCCCATATTTGAATCATCAGTGAACAGACTGATCCTGCTCCAGATTCCATGTGAGATATCTGCTATGTATATTCCAAACAGCACTGGTCCCAGTACCGATCGCTGTGGCACCCCACTCATCACTTCCCTTGGTGATGAATTCCCCCCCCACTACCCTTTGCTGCTTTCCATTCAGCCAGTTGGCGATCCATCTGACCATCTTCTTTCCCACCCCTATGTATTCCAGCTCCCCCCCAGCCTCCCAGCATGGAATCAAAGGCCTTGCCGAAGTCCAAATACAGGACATCCACCGCATGGCCCGTGTCCAGCTTCCTGGTCACCCAGTCATAATACTCAGTTAAGATTTGTCTGGCAGGATCTGCCCAAGACAAACCCATGTTGTTGGCTGTCCTGGAGACCATTGTCCTCTAAAAAGGTCACTAGCTTCTCTTTTAGGATTATCTCCATGAGCTTCACCTTCATGAGAAACATTCCCACCCCTCTCTGCTTCCACTTCAGGTAATAGCCCCACACCTTTATCTGTAAACTAGAAAGGCTAGTCACCAACACACAGTGGAATCATCCTAGGTCTAGACTGAAGCAATAAGTCTCACTTTCCTTATACAGTACGTCTGTGATCACTGAATGCATCCGGCAGTAAGCCTGTTGTTATGATGCAGTGGAGGTGGGAGGCTAGTACCCAATCCAAGAGGGGAGTGATAGGTAGAGTGAGGGTTGAGTAGGGTAGGTTCAGAAATTAATTGGGTGAGGTTTAGGGTCTCAGTCTATTGAAGAGTGAGTTTGAGGTACAGGAAAGCCAGTTTAGGTTGAAATCACCCAAAAGGATGAGCTCACTGGAGGCAACAAGGGAGACAAGGGATGACAGGGTATTGCAAGTGGAGGAGGGGGAGAGCTTAGGGGAGGCATAAGGAACATCAACATATATAGGGGAGGGAGGGGAGGGATAGTTTAACAAGTAGGAGTTCATGAGAGGATGGGACTGATTCTTTGAGGATGATTGTACAGGATAGGTTTTAGCGTACATGCATCACTACTTCACCACCATGTTTGCTGCAGTCCTGTCAGAAAAATTGGAAGTCTGAGAGAGCCAAGTGTGAGTCTAGTACCCTTGAGAAGAGCCAAGACTCTGATTTGCACAGGAGGCTGGGAGAGTACTATAATATGCGGGGGCCACAGTTACATAAAAATATCGAAGCATAGAAATTAATGGCAGATAATGACCACTTGGCCCATCTAGTCTGCCCATTTTTCCTACCTACTGTAACACTGTAGACCCTACTTTATCTCTGACTCCTCCCTCCCTCCTTTCCTTACCACTAAGGTTCCCTTATGCCTATCCCATACTTCTTTGAATCCTGCTACAGTTTTTGCCCCCGCCACCTCTGCTGGGAGGCTGATCCAGGCATTTACCACTCTTTCTGTGAAGAAGTACTTCCTTATATCTCCCCTGATCCTACCCCCTCCAACCTCATAGCATGACCCCTTGTTCTTCAGCATCTTTTCCTCTGAAAAATATTTCCCTCTTGAACCTTACACCCTTGAAGTATTTGGAAGTCTATAATTTCCCCCCATCCCTTCTTTCCTCCAGGGTGTACATATTGAGGTCTTTCAGTCTCTCCTCATAGGCTTGTGATACAGACCCTGGACCATTTTAGTTGCCCTCCTCTACTCTGCCTATGTCCTTCCAGTAATGTGGTCTCCAGAACTGGACACAGTACTCAAGGTGTGGTCTCACCAGTGATTTATACAGGGGTATCACCACTTCTCTCTTCCTGCTGGTGATACCCCACCCTATGCATACTAACAGCATCACACTGGATCTCAGCAATGCCTTGTCACACTGTTTGCCCACCTTTATGTCATCAAATATGATTATCCCCAGGTCCCTTTCCTGTTTGGTGAATGCCAGTACCATTCCCTACATTTTGTACTCTGCCCTGGGTTTCTGTGGCACGAGTGCATGATCTTGCACTTCTTCCCATTGAGACTTATTTGCCACACTTTTGACCACTCCTCAAGCTTTCCCAGATCCCTATTCATTTTTTACACACACACACACACACACACACACACACACGTACGTGTCTACCCTATTGCAGATCTTTGTGTCATCTGTAGAAAGGCACACTTTCCCCTCTAGGACCTCTGCAATGTTGCTAATAAAGACATTAAAGAGAACCAGTCCTAGTACTGATCCTTGTGGCACCCCACTGGTCACACTCCCTTCCTCAGAGTGAACTCCATTTACCACCACCCTCTGTCGCCTATCCCCTAACTAATTTTATACTCAGTTTACCACCTTGAGAACCACTCCCAGGCTGCCCAGATTGTTCATGAGTTTCCTATGTGGAACAGTGTCAAAGGCCTTACTGAAATCTAGGTAGGCCACATCCACTGCTCCACCATGATCTAATTCCCTGGTCACCCAGTTAAATAAATCTATCACATTCCTTTGACATGGCCTCCCACCAGTGAATCCATGCTGCCTCAGGTTTTGTAAGCCACTGGATTCAAGATATTCTACTATCCTTTCCTTCATTAGTGATTCCATTAATTTCCCCACCATTAAAGTCAGGCTGACTGGCCTGTAATTGCCAACCTCCTCCCTCCCTACTCCCACTTTTGTGAAGTGGGACTCAATCCACTCTCCTCCAGTTCTCTGGGACCACTCCCATCTCCAGTGATAGTTGAATAGGACTCCTTTCCCACCTCCTATCCCCTCTTCCCCTCCCCTCCCTAACCACTGCAGCACCCCTCCTGGAGAGGAAGGAGTTGAATAGGACTGTCAGAGGTGCATCCAACACCTCTTTGAGTTTCCTCAATATCCTTGGGGGTGTCCCGTTAGGTTCAACATCATCAGCCAGGAGGAGAAGAAAAAAAAGAGGGAGGAGGAGGAAGGAGTGGTACTCCACCCCCTAAAGTGAGAAGAGGTGGGAGGAAAGGGAGAGATATAGGAGGAGAGAAGGATGCAGTGTAGAAGTTCCAGGTTGAGATAGGGAGAGTGAAGAAGACCAGGGTGGAAGGCTGTGGTAGAGTGTGGGGGAGAAGGGAGGGGTGCTGCAGGGGTTAGGGAGGGGAGGGGTAGGAGATGGTAGAGAAGTTGGGGGAGTTTGAGAAGAGGCCTGGAGGGGATGGAGGGGAGGAAAGGGTAGGATGAGAAGATGGAGACTGGGGTGGGAGGAGTAGGAGGAAGATACAGAAGGCGAGGGTTAGGAGTATAGTGACTTGATGATTAGAGGCAGGAGGTCCTATATGTAGCCCCCCCCCTTCCTCCTCTGTCTAGGGGCATGTATAGGTTGCAGATGTACCATGGGAAAATGGAAGGGACCACAACAATGCGAAACAACTCTGAGCTAGTGTACCCAAACCAAGATAGGAAATCATATGCCCTACCTTTTGATGGCTTCAGCATGCAGTGCACTCTTGATCTCTACCTCTGTATTCTGGTTCAGCCCCAAATACCTCGCCGCCGGATCCAGGACCTCCAATCCATCTGCAGCCTTCAGTTGCCCCTGGGCTCCTGAACCCTGCAATCCTGGTGCAAAACTGATGGTCATCTTCTGAAATTACAGCTTATGGAATAAAATAAATAAAAAGGGCCTCTCATTTCATTCACCCCCTTTTAACTTAAATAAAGGAGAATCATTACTGAATTTCTTCACAAACAACTCTTTATTTATTTTGCTGGCACTCCAAATGGCTTCAGGGGTACATGGGTCCATCTTACTCAGAGAAAAAATAAAGCAGCTCCATGGGACTATTAAAACTTTATACAAGCTCACCCATGCTGGAACGCTTGAGCAGACACGATAGAATGCAGGTAGTACAGGCAGGTTGTTTTCATTTCTGGAAGCTCGGCTGTTTTACCCAAGCAGATCCTTCATACATGAAGAATCAGCAGGCTCCTGTCTCACTGTCACTGGTAAGCCAAACTCTTTTAATTTTCTTTGGTTACCATTTCCTGATCTCCCTTTCTGGCACTGGTTGGCTGCCCTATTTCTGGTGTGGAGAAGTGAGCTGCTTCCCCCACCTGGCCTCTGGACCTTGGCCTGTAACCCAAGGGGTTCCAGGATTTTCCCTTTCTGACCCAGGCCCTGCAACCCTTATCTTCTCCCTTCTACTTCAAGCCTGAACCCACTGGTGTACCATATATACCACACCGGTGGTATCACTTCTGCCATCCTCAATTTCCTGCTTCCACTGGTGCTGAGGCCTTTACCAGAGCCCAGTCCAATGCCCAAACAGCAGCTCTGCGCTGCCCTGCCACAAGAGGAACCTGAGCCCTGCCACCACCCAGGCCCTCTGAGCAACTCACATACCTCTTCTGAACACATGACATCCTCCTCTTCTAAGGTGCCCCTAGGTGACCATCCCGAGATGGCCCCAGCCTCCTCTCTGCATCCCTGCTTTCACATCCTGGGCTTGTACTAAGCTCCAGTGGGGAACTGCCCTCCAAGGCCTGTCCTAAAGACCTGTGACCCACCCAGCCCTGAAATGTCAGCACCCCAGGATCTGCCCCTCCATGCAGGCCCTTTTTCATGGGTGAAAGGCACTCCCAGGCTCCCTCCACACCTGGGCTGCCCTGCCATCCGGGTACAAGAGGGGACCTCTGCCACCAGCCCCTCTCCTGTAGGAACCTTGCCACAATCCCCATAGCCCTGACAGCCCAAGCCACTCTTACCTGGGATCCAAACAGGACTCCTGCCTACTCTGCCATTCTCCTACTACCTAGGCCTCCCCCATCCCAATGATACAGTTACACTGGCTGACCATCCTCCCTGAGGAGCTCCCTTCCCTACTCCTCGACATCACATCACTGTAGAGGCCATCCCTATCTACTTACTTTGGGGAGGGTCCCCACAGGCCTAACCTGGACCATCAAACTCCCTCTTTGCCTGCCTCTCCTCCTCTTTCCAGCCACCCCTCCAGCCTCAGGTCTACTGCCAAGACTGGAAAAGCCCAGAACTTCCTGTTTCCTTGCCTTATATACCCTTCCTAACCTGCCCTCTGCTGCCACCTTTTGGCATCCATGAGGGATTAACCCCCAGAGCACTAATAAATTCTGAAGCTCGGGGGGTAGGAGGTGAATGAGGTCCCTAGTGGGAGCATAAGACCCTCCAAAGAGAGGGGGCTTACATATGAAAGTTGGGAAAAGCAGATAAAGCCTGTTTTGTGAGGATGAGGGTGCAGAACACAGAAAATAAATAGCAACAATAGCCATTGATGGAATAAGCTAGAAAAAGCAGGTAGCCACACAAAGAGCCTCGGCAAAAAGTCAAGTGCAACAGCTCAGCAACTTTGGATAAGACAGGCAGCAGTAGGCAAGCAATAACTAACAGGCAGGATGACTATTATAATTAGCTATAAACACCTAACTGTCATGATTACAATACGCATTAAGTGATAGGGCAAGTAGGACATTTCTACCGATCAAACGTTTAGGTGCAGGATGCTACTATGAATAGTTAGCCAGAGCTATACGCGATCATCCAGTAAACAGGCAGAGGGTGAACTTTAAAGTTGGTGGCAGGTACAGCAAACAACATTAAATTACTACAGCTGGGTAATCTAAGACCAGGAACTGCACTGTAAACCAGTAAATAGTAATAATAGTTGTAGCAAATTGGCAGTGCTAGATAAGTCAAGCAGAGCTATGGGCATGTCCCTTATACTGCAGACACTTGAAATGCTACCAGTTGTAGATAAAACACAGTGCAGCAGGTAAGTGAAATTGTGACCAGGGACACAAGACAAGGAACTAGGCAGTAGGTGCGAATATGGCTGATTGAGCACTCTCAAGAGAGCCAGCATGAGAAGAGGAGTCTGGTCAAGAACACAGAGGGTGAGCTGAAAGGGGCAGCATGACTGGCCAATGACCAACTCCCACCAATAACACCCAGAGTGTGACACTCTTTGTGCTGTGGCCCTTAGCATTCCAGACTGCTAGCATGGAGGACTGCTAGGCAGGTGTCTGTTTTATTGTCCATGTATAGCACTGGAAACATGTGGCAAGGAAGCCCAATTGGCTCAATGTGTGGCAATAGGTCTCCTGATTGGCTGGCAGTGGAGAGGGTGTTCCAGTGGTCCATACACAGTGGGTCCTGGCAGGAGCTGCAGACAGGTGGAGGGGAGGGGGAGCCAAGAGCAGATGCCGCCCTCACAACCCCTTGCAGGGAGAAAGTCCAGCATCCAGTGCAGAGGCAGTCCCAGGAAACAGTGATCTTTCCAAGATTTGTGGTGAGAGATTTCTGACTAAATTTAGTTTGGTTAGAAGTAAAGAAATATACATAGGGGCTTCTATAATCCCCCCTCCCCAATATAATTGTGCAGGGATTAACCAGTTTTTTTGGATCTGTTGAACCCTTGTCTAAAGGCCATGACTTGGTGATATTGGGTGATGTTAATCTGAACTGGTTTCAGGAAAGAAAGCATAACATAGGGCCACTTTTACAGTCAACACAAAAGGCAAAAACGGCAGCAGTTAGAAACAACAAGTGGAAACAGTCTGAGGAATACAGAGGTCTATGCAGGAAAACTGACAGAGACTAACTGAGTGGTGAGGAAAGCTATGGCACAGGCAGAGCTATGAATAGCAGAGGGGGCAGGGAAAGGGACAAAGTCTTCTTTGGATACATACAGTAAGTAAAAAAGGAAAACAATGGAAGGAATAGTCAAATTGAGAAGAAGATGTATGTGGAGAAGGAAGAGGGTAGAAAGCAGGTAGATATCCTAAACATATATTTTTGTTCAGTCTTCACTGTAGAGGAGGAAGGATCGCTCTCATAATGTGGGATACAGGGCAAAGGGGAGAAGGTGAAAGGTCTGGACATGAGGCTGGTCACAGTAGAGGGTGCTTAAGGGATTTGGGTTCCTAAAAGTGGGCAAGTCACTATGCCCTGGTAGTTTGAACCCGAGCATGTTCACGGAGGTTGGACAGTCCCTAGCGGTGCCACTGACTGACCTCTTTAACCTCTCTATGGAAATGGGGGTGGCTGTAATGGACTGGAAGATGGCCACTGTGGTGCCACTCATCAAGAGTGGGGATAGGGATGACCTGGAAAATTACAGACTGGTCATCCTGATCTCAAACACTGGGAAATTACTGGAGATAGTATAAAAGAAAGTATAGTGGAATTCCTGAAGGCCAACAGGCTTCAGGATAGGAGGCAACATGGGTCTGTGACGGGCAGACATGCCAGATAAATCTGATTGACTTTGATGGGATTTCAAGGTTGTGTTCATGGGTTGAGCAGTAGATATATTACATCTAGACTTCAGTAGAGTATTTCATTCTGTACTGCCTGAAAACTTGTAAAAGGCAACTATAGGGATAGGAAAAAGAAGGTAAGCTGCAGATCATTTAGGATATGGAACTGATGTAGGTACGGAAATGGTGAGATTAGGTGGTCCAGGCTGTCCTCATCTGCCATCAAATTCTGTGTTTCTATCTGAGAGACTTGGTGATATTGATAAACTGACCAGGTAAAAATTCCAAGAGAGAAAAGATGCATGTGTGCTCTGTGTAAATAGTACAGAAAATGCTCACTCCGGATCTGGCTATAACCTCAGTCAATCTTGCAAAGATCCCAAAAACCACTGAATCAGTGATATGAGTGAGCATTGGGGAAATAGGTGCACGAATCTACAGCTGCAGCTATAGACACATTCAAATATTTCCAGATATTTTGCAGTATGTTTAAAGACATTCTTTCTGGTGGCCCACAGTAGCACTGCAGGCAGGCAAAGATGTCTCTAGACATATCACAGAAATGTCAGGAATTATCTGGCCATGTCATTGGCTACAACAGCACCAAATCATGGAGCCCTGATGAAGCTCTAAGGGTGAAGCATTAGGGTGCTTGTGTCTGATCAGCATTCTGGAGAGTAAGAGAGTAGTGGGATTTTATCATTTTTTGTTGCACATATTTATTTTTGCACTCATATGAGCCACAGACTCCATTAGCTCATTCAGCCTTCTCTCTATGCACAGACTATTTTTGCACAGTCAGATTATTTCTGTCACATTGTTGGCAATAAATGCTTTATATGTGCTTTACTTGTGCTTTTTCTTGAGTGCAGTAAAAATGATGTCTGATTTGATGATTAGATTCCCACACCTCTTTCCTAAGTGCTTACTTGCACTGCTGATTTAGTGTTTTTGGGATCCTTGCCAAACTGATGAGATGGATAGGACATTCCGGGGAGTGGGGACTCCGAGATTGGTAATGAGCAGAACATATTCAGGAGTCAGAAAATAACACATGGATTGGTTGTAGGATCGATGCTATTTAACATATTCATATGTGACATTAAGGTAGAGATCAAGACAAGAGTGTTCTCTTTGCAGTCACAATAAGATCTGTCACAGAATGGCTACTGATGAGGAAATATGGGACATGAAAAAGGGCCTGGAATGGTTAGAGAGGTAGTCTAAACTATAACAACCTAAATTTACTGTAATGCCAAAAAGTGCAAAGTTATGTGCATTGGCAATAAACTCCCCAGAACAGAATATCAGATGGGAGGGATCAGGATGGAACAGACCTCTGAGGAAAGAGAACTCGGAGTCAGACAGAGACAGAGACAGCCACAAATATACTGCCCAAAGCAAGAAAGCAACTGGAAAAGCTAACAGGATGCAGGGGTACATAAGAAGGAGGTTTTCTAGTTGGAGGGAGGTGATACTGCCTCTGTACAGATTCCTGCCGAGGTGGCACCTGGAGTACTGTGCACAATTGTGGAATCATCACTTAAAAGACAGAGACCACCTGGAATATTTATAAAGGATGACACATTAGCAGCAGAGGAAATCTTAAGAGAGGCTGATAGGCCTCAGTATGTACACACTGGCAGCCAGAAGGGAAAGGGAACATGTTAGAGATGTATAAGTATTTGCAAGGAATCAACAGGATGAATTGCAGTGAACTGTTAATGATGAATAAGGGCACTGTGGTGAGAGGTTCTGTGTGGAAATTATTAGGGGAAGCATTACTAAGGGGAAGGTTAAAGAAAGACATAACCAAGTTCTTTATGGAAAGGGTGATGGATGAGTGGAATAGACTGCCCAATGAGGTGGTCCATGACTGCATTCAAATATGGGTGGGACAGACACAAGAGAATTGTACAAAGTATGGGAGAAGGAGACAGGGGTATCTCTAGGGAAGAGGGTATCAAAAAATCACTTGAGCGATTGGCTAATGCCTCTGACCAGGTATATGCTGGACAGGGCTTCTGGTAGGCAGCCTAAATAGGCAACTGGGTATTTTTCTGCCATCACATTCTGTGTATGTATGTATGTATGCATGTATGTATGTATGTATGTATCTAGTGTTATTGGCTCAGCAGGTAGAACACTCCCCACTGGGGCTGGAAGATCAAATGGTCATGGTTGCTAACGGCACACCAGGTTCTTGCCATAATACATGTAACAGACACTGAAGTGCGGTATGAGGGAGGTGCAGCATTGTTGAGGTGCCATCCTTTAGGTGAGACACTAAACTGAAGTCCTTTCTGCCCATCTCTGATCATTCTCCAAGTGGAAATTAAAGATCCCATGGCACTCATCAAGGAATAGTAGGGGCATGTTATTGCAAAGAAAAAATCATACAGAACACCACCTGATAAACATTATCACATGCTGAGTGTGCACATGGTGGATCATACAATATTAGTTACAATCATACACAGGGGAAAACATATAAGAGAAGACAAGAAGAAGCAGAAAGTAAGAAAACAGTCATATTTCTAAATAACAATACATACGTATGCTTGTTACCATCTAGTATTCACCTCTGCAATCCTGCCATTCTCGAAGTTATCTAGAAGCAGTTTGCCCAGAGTTTCCAGAACCTACCCCAAGGAAGATGTTTCCATTCTGAATAACATACGATGTAAAGACTCTGAGTAATCATAGTAACAATTTCTGCATAAGAGCATAGTTTCTGTTGCAGGGTATATGTGCCGTGTGCTTGCCATAGGCAATACTTGCATGCAGCAAAAATAACATGCAATGTGCTTGCATGGAATATGTTCCATACCATTGGATAGGTTCCCAACACAATTTCTCTGTAAGTTCCTCTCTGAAATAAATGGTTGTTCCATGTATCTGCCAGATACAGCCAGAAATTTGGAGAGAAATCACAATAAAGCAAAAAATACTCTTGCATTTCCAAAATAGTTGAACAGGACAGCTTTGGCGAATACCTCTCCTCTATAGTTTTATGCTTCATAGATTTCTTCACCCTTACCTTCCCATGGCAACACATCCCATGGCAGAACAGCCACATGATCTCCAAACCACTGGAGTAATAAAATTTACCTAAGTGTATTGTGAAAGCATTATCTGGGTAGTGTGCTGATTTGTTGGGATAGCATCTTCCATTGCTGGAGTTTTAAAAGTGCACTCAATATATTCTGCCAAATAAAGGGCTGTGTCAGAGGCCGGTAGCCTGAGGCAACCTCTGCTCCAAGCTGGAAGTATGGGACAATGCTAGTCATTCATCTGTACTGACTGTGTATCGGCTGTCTCTCCCAGTGGGTGAGAAAAATTAGCACAGACCAAAGGGCCATTTGCATGGCTGCTTTTGCACCAGAGCAACCCAAGCACTCAGGTTGCTGGAGTGCAAAATCGGATGTGTGGACACTTACATTATCTGTGGTAAGTCTTTCCCTGATCCTCTGCTTGAGCCACACAAATTCTGAGAATGCGCTGTGGAGTGAGCAGCATAAGCAGCCATGTGGAGAGGCTGCACCGCTTGTTCTAACAAAGCAGATACCTTCCCAGCATGCCCTAGTGCCTATCAACATCCTCCTCTGCCTGAGAGTTTAACCCCCACCTGAAGTCAGTGCGTGTTCCTTTTAGCCCTCTTCCTCTACTACTGCCAATTTCTTTCTCACAGGCTATGTCACCAATCTGCCCACCTGCATGTCACACTGCTTGTTACTGCTGAGGCAGCTGACTAGCGACTACCCACAGACTCACAGTTCCATTCCAGAATGTTTTGCTTTGGCACTGAGAAGGGCCATGAGAACACACAGGGCCATTGTCTCAGGAGGTTGGGGCAGAAGCAAGCCAACTGGATTTACTCCTTAAAAGCCTTGTATCCAAGAGGGCTCAATAATATCATTGCCATTATACCATTTCTGTGAATCCCTGAATTTTGTAGCTTTTGCTGCTACTGTCTGCAATTATTGGTTATCTGTTACTGAATGACAAGCAAATTACTAGGTACTAGAAATTAAAAACTGTAGTTTCTTACTCAAACTTAAACTCATATTGATATGTGCCTGGACAACCATTAAGGAATGTTCTTGTAACAAATAGACTGCATATGTATTTTTTAAATTATGACGTGTAAGCATGGTTTATTTTTTTGTATGTCCTTGTAATAATCAGTTTTTAATAAAAACGATTGAAATAGTTAAGTGGTCAAATGTCAAGTTTGGTTATGTATATATGAGCTTGTTATATGCATAACTTTTTTATTTCTTACACCTTAATCTCTTTCATTAACCCCTCCCTTCACTTTTTTTTTTTGTTTACCCTTTTCCCTGCCTTTCCTTTCCTCCATTTTCTTCTCTACCCCTGTCCCCACCCCATTTTCATTTTCATTTTCATGTATGTTGTGGACTGATATCTATTGGGCATGCAGGGTCGGACTGGCCCACCTGGATACCTGGAAATTTCCAGGTGGGCCCCACTCAGTTGGGTAAGTGGTTATCTTCTGTACTCTGAAAACTTTCGCATTTGTCTTCTTTTTTCTAATTAAATGGGGTATCTGGGACACTGCTGATAAATGTAAGATGCAAACACAGAGCTAGTGGAATATTGATACGAGTGTATCAACCTGGGCCCTCCTTTATTAATTTTCCAGGTGGGCCCTTGTATCTTCTTTCCAGGTGGGCCCTCTGTACCCCAGTCCGACCCTGTGGGCATGACTGATTATGGTTGTTCCCCAGTTTATCAGTTTTGTGTATCTATTATGTAATTTTTTTGTAAATTAGCTCTGCCTTGCCTACACTGTACCTCTACTTGTATTTTGCACATTGTTTCCCACTGGGTGTGACTAATTATGACAGTTCTTTGGCTTTGCACAACTATTGTGTCTTTTCAAATTACCTCTGCCTTGTCTAAACTGCACCTCTTTCCAGGTTTCCTTTGACTTAATAGCTGTTGGACATAGTCCAGGAATAATACAATCTCAGTGCTTTACTGTATGTCTGGTGCTTCACCATATTTCATGAAGTCTGGTACAGTATATTACCGTTTTGCCCCAAATATTTAAGCACCTACTTTTCCTCTTTGACTTTATCTTATCAGACCAACAGATTACTTCTACTCACTTAAAAGCCCTATCTCTTTTGATCACCCTGAGCTTATCAAAATTAACTTGGAACTTCTCCCTGCTTAATAGTTTAGATCTGCTACTGCTCCTCTGTCCCTCCCTGCAACCTTTAAGGTTTACCTCATATCTTTTCCCTCCTCCTCTCTCATTGGATCTCCCTCAGTGAGTCTTGAACTCTGAATGTGATGAACTGTTCTCTCTTGAGTCTGCAACACCATCCTCCAGGCCAAACAGTCCTCCTGATTTCTCCCTCTCTAAGGATGCCTTTTTTCCTCACCTACTGGGATGGTGCCCAAGATGACTCCCCTGCCTACCCCAGCTTGGAGCACTACAAAAAACCTGTATATTGCATGAACATCCAGGTTCTTAGACCCAAGAACCCCAGGCTTGAAGCCTGGATATGCCATTATAACCCCAATGTACTTGCTATTTCAGAGACCAGGCTGAAACCAGGCATCCTACCCAATGAGGACTCTATGCCTGGCTAGTCCACCTTTCAGAAAGATTGACCATCTAAGCATGGATGTGGCATGCTCATTTACACACAAGCCACCCTGTCTGTTTCTGAGCTTGTGCCCCCCCATGATACCTCTCCAGCTGAATCTACCTTCATTACTATAGTACTTGGGCAAGAGAAGAAACTGCTTGTTGGCTATATCTAGCTCCCTCCCAGTGCTCCCGCTACATCCATTATCTCCCTCATCTCATCCTGGGCTGGCCTCCTGACTGCAAACTTGGTGCTCTTTGGAGACTTCAGTAACAATTGGTTAGGTCCAGGGTTGGGGTCGGTTCACAATGCATTGGCTGACATACGCCTTTCGCAGCTCATCAGTAAACCCACCAGACACAATCATAAAATTGGTCACCACACCCTTCTAGACAGGGTTCTTACTAATGCCCCCCTTCACATCAGATTTTCTGGCATTCTTCCTGATGCATTAAGTGACCACTCCCCTATCTTCTGCATGTGGAGGAACAATTTGCCTAACCCACCCCCAAAATCATGTCAACCAGGTATATGACTTCCTTCTGTCCCTTGGCCTTTCAAGCTCACCTATCCCTGGCTGACTGGTCCCTCATTAACCTACTACTGGATGTAGATTCCGCTTTGGAATACTTCACCAACACCTTTAACTCTGTAGTCAACCTCCACGCCCCTTTGGTTAAACAGAGAGCTAAGGGGGCTCATGCCCCATGGCTCTCTAAGGAGCTCAGAGGCCTCATGGCTTCCCAGGATGCCACCTGGAACCTTTATAAAACCTCCGGCCTACCTGCTGATAGGCAGGCTTTTAGGCAATTGCACAACCAATGTAAGAGTAAGCTGCATTCTGCCAAACACTTATTCCACTGCTTCCTCCAAACTAGTACTCTCTCCAACCCAAAAAAATTCTGGGGACGAATAAACTCACTTCTGAAGGGTAAATCCTCGTCCTTACCCAATACCATGCATTGTAATAACTCTGAGTTCACCGAACCCACAGCTATTGCCTCTGAGTTTGACTAGGCTTCACAGACCTCTACAAACCTAAGGTCTTCCTTCCGGCCCCTGCACCTTCTCCCCCCTACCCCTCTTCCACTTTTACTAGCCTCGTCATCTTAAATTGGCCACTCGGAAAGAGGTACTGTGTCACCTTAGGAGCGTCAAGGAAACCTCCTCACCTGGATTTGACTCCCTTGAACCCTGCTTCCTAAAATTCAGGGCTCCTGTACGTGACCTAATTAATAAATCTTTCTGTTCTAGCACTGTGCCTAGCAAGTGGAAGGCCGCCATAGTTGTCCCTATTCATAAGAGTGGCCCAAATTCTGCATTTGAGAATTACCAGACTTTCTCCATACTTTGCCCCCTTGCCAAAATACGAGAACAAATCCTTCATGCGCAACTTCAATCCTACCTGGAGATTAACGGTTCGCTTTCCATGAACCAGCATGGATTCCATAAATCCCACAGTACCCACACTGCCCTCATTAAGGTTACATCCAACATCCTGTCCTCTATGGACAAGGGCCTTGTCACTGGTGCTATATTTGTTGACCTTACCAAGGCCTTTGATCTTGGCAATGATAATCTCCTGCTACACACACTCCTCTCCCTCAGTCTAGATGCCCTGTCACTAAACTGGTTCTCTAGCTATCTCACCAGCCAAACACAATGTGTGAAATGGGCTGGTCACACTTCCTCATTTAGTGCCATAAAGGATGGGGTCCTCAGGGATCTATCCTTGGCCCACTTCTATTCTCCTTATTTATAAATGAACTCCCACTGCACTGTGGAGGTGCATCAGTCCAGCTGTATGTGGATGATGCCATTCTATACAAATCCTCCTCTGAACTGACCTTGCTGAACTGTGACTTACAGCAGGACTTCCTTAACCTGAGTCATGGTTTTCCATTAATCTCCTGGTGCTGAACACCAAGAAGATGAAATCGATGCTCTTCTATCATTGTACCCCTAAACTAACCTCCCACCCCCATTGGTGACAGACTCCTCCCACAGTAACCCCTTAGATCAGGTGCAGTCCTTCAAATACCTGGGTGTCACACTGGACTCCCACCTCACGTTTGACATGCATGTTTCCACTGTGGTTAAGGCTATTCACCTAAAGCTAGGGTTGCTCTACCGCCTCTTGCCCTACCTTACACACACCTCCCAACTGGCCATAGCCTTCTCCTCCTCATTGCTCCCAATAATCTCCTATGGAGCCCCCATACTCCACTCCACTCAGGTCACCCCCTTGATAAACTCAAGCAAACCTACCACAGGGTCGCACGCTTTGCCCTCAGTGCTAACACTAGGATGCACCACTGTTCAGCCTCAGCCTCCCTAGGCTGGCCTTCCTTTGAAGCCAGACTACAATACCCCACACTCTGCCTTACCTACAACTTTGTAAATTCACTTCTCTCTGCTTCACAGACATTGTCCAATGTAAACCCACGATGAGATCCCTAAGGTCATCCAACCTTCCTCTTCTCTCCATTCCAAAACTCCATCTGGCCATGGGTTGACATGCATTCACCTTTTCTGGGCCCTCCCTTTTGAACTCCCTACCAGCTGCAGCTCTGATATGCCTCTCCATCCACTCCTTCAAGAGTTCTCTTAAGTCCCACCTTGTCTCCCCTCAGCCTTGCTCCTATGCCTAAGTTATCCCACCTTGGCTTCCAGCTTATTCCCTTGTCCCTTCCTGTCTCTCTCTTGCTCTGCCCTATTGTGCCATTCCTGCTCTGCTGTGTTCCGACTCTGAGCTGTTTCACTCCCACTTCAGCTATGATCCAGTGTTATTGAATTATCTGCCTCTGTACCAGCATCCACTGTTTTATCTGTAAAATCGACTGTATGAACTACAAAAATCTCTGTCATTGCACCTTCATTATTTATTGTAAATCGTTACCTCTGAACTTGCTTATTCTGTATAATTTTGTAAATACTGTAACTGCATCCTGTATTTTGTATATTTATTGTGTTCTACAGACTATTGTAAAAGTGCTATTGTGCCTTTATCTGTTACTGTTATGTACTGTTTCTCTGTACCTCCCCTTTTACCTTCCCCCGGGTCACCCCTGAAAAAGGGACATTCTGCCTCAGTGTGCGTACCCAGTTATCAAAATTAAAATAAATAAATAAATTATTGTGACAATCTGCTATGTATACCTGTTACTGTATTTTGGAAAAAAAAAATCAGTTCTTTCTGAATGGGTATCAGTTAGAATTTAACAGCTGAAAGGACAAAGTTGATATTCCTGGGGCAAGACTGTTTCAGGGACAGACCAACTGGCTCTGAGGGCAATTACTATCTCTGCTGTCATGTATCATGGCAGGACCCCTGTACAATTAATGGGAGAGCTTCAAATGGGAAAGGGGAAAAGTATCTATGCATGCAAGGAAGTTGCTAGCTAATCAAATATCCTTGTTAGGACTAGACAGGACTTGGGACAAAAAGAACATGTATTTGTATATACAAAGTCCAGATCTGACCAGTTTCCCAAGAGGACCCAAAAGAATTGGCATGGGTGTGATGTCATAGGACATGTGTGCGGGAAGGGGCTGGGTTTTGGGAAACCTTTGTTAACCTGAGTTTTCTGAGAGCAAGTCAGTCAGGTTTTGTATGCTGAACAGCTGACAGCTAAGGTTCTAGTCTGCTTTAATTCACCAAAGTGTCCAGTGTGGGTAAGCCATTTTACTAAGAGAAACATTAGGAAGTGCAGTGAGATTTTTCTCTGTTTTGTTTCTGCTGTGTGCAAACATATTCTTTTCATTTCTGTAGATTACTGTTCCCCATAGTTTTTGTGTAGTGTCCTACATTATATGTGTAAATATCCTAAAGCATTAAAATATTATTTTTATATTCTTTGCAAAAAAACTTCATTAATGGACCAGTTAGGGTAGCTCAATGCTACAAAAGTAGGGAAATGTGATGTCAGGGTTTCCAATCCAAACACCCCACTGCCCATCCCCACCCCCCAAGCAGCAAAAGGAAAGTAGAGTTTGTGTCTCCAGAGTCTTGGCAAATCAGTGGGGGGGTCTTCCTTGGGGTTGTCAACCCTAATTCTCATCCCTCCCCCACAGTCTGTAGCCTCCAATCTGAAACACAAGGTACAGCTTCAAGAGCCACTGTCTCATGATGATACACTCTTCAAAGGTAGAGAAGTATGTCTCTCCACACGTTGCCAACACAATTTGTTGTACCTTTCTTCACACAGGGCCCTGTGAGCTCTGTGTGATGAAAGGAGATCATGTGTGACATTGTCTGCTCATGGAATGGGGTGGGCATTAGGACTGACAACCCCCAACGAAGACCCTACCACTGATTCATAGAAATAAGCAGCAGCACACACAGCACAATAACAACACTGCTGTTGTGCTGTGTGTGTGCTGCTGCTTATTTCTATGGAATTTATGAGTACAAGAAACTGAAAAAAGAATTTATGTATTTGTCTCCTGGTGTCCAGCATCCTTGCTTGCTAGTTCATTTGTCTCCTGGAGCACAGGATTCACTGTGGAACGTTCACCCTGCTTGTACCTACCACTGATTCACCAAGACTCTGGAGACTAAAAACTCTAATAGTTGAAGCAGGGCTTACAGGTTATTGAATTGTACCAAAGTCAAATCTCGGCAACCGTGGGTGTTATTCTTTATATACCAGACATAAGTTAAGTTTTTGTGCGCTTGAAACTGTACCTAGATTTTTCTGAATGTATACAATTTATTCAACCTATCTAATTTCACAAATTGGTTTTCACAATTTGAATTTGAATCAGTCAATGACAACATAGGATTATCCTGTGTTTCACTTGGATGTAATCATGCATGTATAAAAAGGCAGGGTCTATAAGTTTGATGCTCAGTTCACCAGGAAGAGTCTGCAAGGTACATCATGTTTTTTGCCCACAGTACCAAAGATTGCCTAGGCTTTATTTTGTATTCTCAGAAAACATAAAGATGCCCTTGTTTTCTTTTTTTTTGTTGTGCCCACAACAATAGAGATGGATAACCAAAGAAACTGAAAAATCACGGCATAGCTGAGCATTGGTTAAACATAGCCTCGGTAGATAGCACCACTGGAAAAAAATAACCACCTATAGCTTTTTCTTTAAGTTTTGATATCCTGGCCTGGCTATTCAGACTGCACCAGGCTGTGGTGCAAGCCTGGGTGCAGCACAACATGGCTGCGCAGGGGCGTTGACTGGGCGATATTCAACGGAGCTGTGCCATGGCACAGCATCATTGAATATCACACTCTGGCCACCTGCAGTGTGCATGGTGCAGTGGCACTGCGCCAGTGCAAGTGGCCAGAATGGAGCAGGGGGATGCGCTAGCACAAGTTCCCTTGTGATATGTCCAACAACCGCGATATTCAAAAGTGCACAAGCAAATGGGGCCATAATGTATGCAAGGTGCAAATGGGGCCATTTGCATGTCATTATGGCCCCATTTGCATGCAGGTGCGCTGATCTCCATTGACTTGTGCCTGGCGCCGTGCAAAGCAGCAGCTGTCAGGGACCGATGCCCCCTGCACAGTGCGACAATGCACCCCTCTGCCCGATCACGGGCATATGTACAGTTAAATAATGTCCCATATCCCTGGTGGTCCAGTGGACCGCTGTCAGCCTGATCGCTGGCTTAAGTATAAAAATATTCACGTCCCACTGTAGAGTTCCAATAACCCTGGTGGTCCAGCGGTACTCCCCCCACCCACCACTGAGCCCCACCACGCTCCCCCAGTCAGTGGCAGGCGGCAGCACCCCACCTGCCCATGGGCATATGTACAGTTAAATAATGTCCCATATCCCTGGTAGTCCAGTGGACCACTGTCAGCCCAATCGCGAGCTTAGGTATATATATATTCATGTCCTATGTCCCTGGTGGTCCAGTGGACCGCTCGTAGCCCAATCGTGGACATTTGTATGAAAATAGTTAAGCCCAATCTCTCTGGTGGTCTAGTGGACCACTCGCAGCCCAATCACGGGCATTTGTATGAAATAGTTAAGTCCAATCTCCCTGGTGGTCCAGTGGACCGCTCGCAGCCTGATTGCAGGCATTTGTATTAAAATAATAAAATCCAATATCCCTGGTGGTCCAGTGGTACCCCCCTCCCCACCTGCCCACTGAGCCCCACCACCCCATTCCCCCAGTCAGCGGTGGGTGGCAGCACCCCACCTGCCTGCCACCCCACCGCCTGCCGACTGATACCATAGGTAGGGCTGTACGGCAATTGGTCCACAGCATGAACCAATGAGCGTGCAGCCCATACCATTCTACATTCAGATATGTGAATGGATCCATTCCACATATCTGGAATATGTACACATATGGAGCTGCATGCCCATTGGCTCACGCTGTGGACCAATAAGATACAGCCCTTCGTGTCAGTCAGTGGGCGCAGGGGCGGCGGCAGGTGGGGTGCTGCCGCCTGCCACTGACCGGGGGGAGCGGGGTGGTGGGGCTCAGTGGGCGGGTGGGGGGAGTACCGCTGGACCACCAGGGTTATTGGAACTCTACATTTTATGACATATGTCCGTGATTGAGCTGCAAGTGGTCCACTGAACCACCAGGGATATTGGAATCCTATTATTTAAACATATGCCTGTGATCGGGCTGAGAGCAGCCCACTGGACCACATTGGAATGCTATTATTTAAACATGTGCCCGCGATCGGGCTGAGAGCAGTCCACTGGACCACCAGGGATTTAGGAGGGTCATTTTACTATGCATGCCCGTGATCGGGCTTGGGGGGTGCCGCCACCAGGTGCAGCTGGAGCTCGGGTGGCCAACCACAGGTGGCAGCTGCCGTGTTACGCCCTGCAATACGGCAGCTCACCTGTGGGTGGCTAGCCATTGTTCCTTTTTTTTTTTGGCTCACCTGTGTGCAGCACAGGTAGGGGTTGTGCATGCATGGGCTCAGCACATCCCGGGCTGAATATCGGGATGTGCAGAGCATGTATGGGCACGCCCCCCCTACCTGCGCCGCATACATTACTGATGCGCTCCGGTGCATTGGGATCTGTGCCAGGCACAATCCCCGTTTGAATATCGCGCTGGGGCATATTAGTGGGTTGCGCATGGTGCAACACTGTTGTGCCATGTGCAACCCTTTTGAATATCCGGGCCACAGATTAAAACATTTTTTTTAGCCAAGTTGGGTAGAGGTGGTTTGCAACCAAAAAAGAATTCTTGATAGTTCGTGATTTCTGGTGTCTCTATGGAATCTCTAGCATTGAGAGTAGCTGCGGTAGCATTGAAGTCACTATGAAGCTGCTAATTCCTTGCTCTCAGTTCTTTACACACCAGTGAATGTTGTGTGCTGTTTATTTCTGGTGTGTTAGTCCAGCTGTATATCTAATCTTAATATAACTTTTTCTAAGTCACTACTGAAATGTAATAGTTAGTTGACTTGATAGCATATATATTTTTAAGGTGCCCTGTTATTAGAATCTAAATTATTTTGGATTTACTGAGGGGTTGCTGTGATATTGGATTTTATTGCACAGTTACTTTAATTTCCCTTGCTTTTCCTTATTCTTAGTGGCCAATAACAAGATTTCCAGCATCCTGCCTCACAGCAAGAGGAAAAGATATTTTTAAGAACCTAGAAAACTGGACGGCAAAGCTTTTTGGAAGTACAGAGGATCCAGTAGCATACAGTATTTATAGAACTGTATTAGACGTTAAGTAATGTGAGAACGACTAAATATTGGGCTTGGTTGAGAAAACTTTCTAGTTAACAAGCTAAAAATTTTATGAAATCAAGCCAAAAACACTTGGCACTTTTTAGATGATGTTTTTCTGCCATTCTTCAGCAAAACATGATTTAAAAGAGACATTTTTCCAGAAAAAATGTCTCAACGATTATATTTTTAATCTAATAATTATTTCTGCCTTGTTATTGTGTTATACTGTGGTCTTATATATATATATATATATATATATATATATATATATATATATATTGTTACAGCATTGCTATATTTGTATGCCTGTAAGGAAAAGCAAGATGCCTGGGGGAAAAATAACAATAATACAAATCTGGTGTTCACAAACAATAAATCAGATTACAACATAAGAAAGGTAAGCAAGAAACAGTGGGGAAAGATACAAAAGGATGAATTACTTTGTTACACCTGACAATCAGATTGAATTACTTGTTTGGTGATAAGTGTGTTACAATTAAGGGAGCACTGCTACCTAATTGTTCATCCTCTTCAGTTAAACCAGGGAGATCATTACCTACCAATTTTGGCAATCCAATATTAGTAGAAGTCAGAGAGATGCAAATTGATGGAGTCAGTGTTATCGAGGAAGGGATTATCCAGCAAGATGGTTTAAAATTTGCAATTAGGGACTGGAGAAATAATAAGCTGTGCTTAGATGAAGAGGTGGAGAAATAACTAATACTACAGGAAGAAGGGGATTGATTTACAACAAGACCCGGGGCAGGGAGGAGGAATCATTGAAAGGGATAAAATAATCATTTTTCACAGTTTTGACCACTTTATATCACTTTATGTGGCTAGTCCCCACTTGGAACAGACATCTTGAGACCTTCCACATACCCCATATTTGTCATAACTGGGAGGAGGAGGAGGAGGAGGAGATAAACACAAAAGAGACAGTGCATAGTAATGATGAGCCCACCAGAAAATCTTACAGCCATGATGTATATCATAAATGGATGTTTTTTATCTTAAAATATATGAAATACAAATAGAATTGAGGCAGAATAATAATTTACTTGATCAAATGGTTTCAGTACTGACTCTGGTGGCAGAAGAAATCCAAATACAAGTAGAAAATGCAAAATTAAAAGAACAGAAGTAAAAAGAGACACAGTAGGGAAAAACAAAATGAATAATAGCCAGATGTGGAAAATTACTAAACAAATAGCAAAACAAGAAGAAGGTGAAATTACAAAATTGGTAGAACAAATCAGAAGAAAAGAATCCCATAATAGGCAGAAAAAAGGAAGTTACATGTGATCAGTGCGGTTGCAAAGAGGAGACAACTAGAAAGATGTAAAAAGAGAGGGAAATCAAACTTAATAATCAAGAAAAACTAAAGAAGTTTTTAAACAAATAAAAAAAATACTAGACAAAAATGATAGGGTAGGAAGAAAAAATACAAAACAACAAGAAAAAGATGCTGTTGCTTCAGTAGAAGAAGACAGTAGAAAAAAAGAAATTAATGAGGGAACCAGATTAGCCGCACTGTTTTTAAATGGAGTCCCAAAGGTTTGAAATGAGACGTAGGAAGCCTTGAAAATTATGAACCACAATTTGTGTAAAGGAGTCTTGGGAGCGAAATTTAGATGTCAAGACACTGTGACATTATATAAGTATAAAAACAGAGTCTGCTGGAATAATCTGTATAACATTACATAATCCAAATATAAAGAGAGACTTGCTTAAAGCAAGTCATGAGTTTGCACCACTGGGTACAAAACTGGACAATGCCATTAATCTAGAAAACAGTATCTAAACTATGATTATGGATGCCAAGGGGGCAAATACAAGAGGGCTGTATCAAAAAGAAACAAATGAGGGGCAGACAGTTTACATAAAAAGTATAACATACGAACATGCGAAACTGGCAGCAGATATAGGGCACACGGTCTATCAAATCTGCTCGAGTGTGCAGCTAGCCATCCACTTACACTGCAGCTGCCCCTCCCTTCCCTCCCCACATAACAGTGACCCTCGCCTCACTTTGTCCCACCCACTCGTAAAACTGCCCACTGACTTACAGGAAACCATCTCTTCAGGCAGCATGTTCCACATGGACTCCACCCTTTCTGTGAAAAAGTGCCTCCTCATTTCTCTCCCAAACCTTCCACCCTCCAGCCTTAGCCCATGCCCCCTCATGTCCCTCCCTCCCTTTAACTTAAACCCCCCCTCTGTATCAGTCTTGTTTATACCCTTCATATAATTAAAGGTCTCTATCATGTCCCCCCATCCATCCTCTCTTCCAGGGAATACATGTTCAATTCCTTCAGCTTCTCCTTGTAGTGTTTGTCTTCCATTCCCTGGACCATCCTTGTTGCTCTGTGCTGTACCCCCTCCAGTAAATCCTTCTTCAAGTATGGGTGCCAGTACTGCAGGCAATACTCCAGGTGTGGCCTCACCAATTACTTGTACAGTGGCAGATCACCTCCTCTCTCCTGGAGGTGATACCTCTAGCAATACACCCCAGCATCTTATTGGCTTTAGCTGCTGCTTTCCTGCTCTGTGCTGAGTGGTTCATGTGTCCTGTTATTATCACCCCTAGATCTTTCTCCTCCCCTGTAGTGATTAGCTGTACCCCTCCCAACTGATACCTCCTTGGGTTCTTTGCTCCCAAGTGCATGACTTTGCACTTCTTCGCACTGAACCCCAGTTGCCATGTGTTGACCAGTCCTCTAGTTTAGCCAGATCATCCTGTCACCCCTGCCACCCTACTGTGACATCCATCACTGCCCCAATCTTCATGTCATCCACAAAAAGGCTAGTCTTGTTCTTAATGCCATGTGAGATGTCGGCTAGGAAAACGCCAACAACACCGGGTCTAGTACCGAGCTCTGCAGCACTCCACTTGCCACAGCCCTCAGAGACAAGAGTTACCCTCCCACCACTATCCTCTGCTGCCTCCCCTGCAGCCAGTTCTTGATCTAATTCACCATCTTTGTCCCTGCTCCCTGGTATTCCACCTTGTTAATCAGCCTCCCATGTGGCACCAAATCGAAGGCCTTGCTGAAATCCAGATATAGGACATCCACCACATGCCCCTTGTCAAGTGCCCTAGTCACCCAGTCACAATAGTCAACGGGTTAGTCTGGCAGGATCTTCCAGAGACAAACCCATGTTGCTTATCATCATGGAGACCATTATATTCCAAAAAGGTTACCAACTTCTCCTTAAGGATCATCTCCATTAACTTCCCCACGATGGATGTAAGGCTTACTGGTCTATTGTTGCCTGGCTCATCCTTCAGCCTGATTTTGTGGAGAGGCACTACATGAGCCATCCTCCCATCCTGGGATATGCACCCCGTTCCCAGAGAGGTAGTGAACAAGTCTGCTAGGATCTCTGCCAACTCCTTTAATACCTGGGGGTGTATGCCATCGGGGCCATGTGCCTTATCCACCTTCAGTGCCCTTAGACATTTCAGTACCCTGCTCACTGAGATTCTCCCATCTGTCATCCCCCTTGCCTACCCTTCCTAATCCCTGAGGCAGTGACCCCCCCTTTTCCTTAGTAAATACAGAACAGAAGTACTTGTTGAGTGCTTCTGCCTGATCTGCCCCCTCCTCTGCCTACTCCCATCTGTCCTAATCCTTACAATTTGATCCTTGCAATTCCTTCTTTTCCTTATGAACCCAAAGAAGTCCTTTTCCCGTTCCTTGATGCCTTGTGCCAGTCTAAGATCTCTTGAAGCCTTTGCTGCTCTGACTGCTCTGGTCACCTCTCTTGCTTTCTTCAAGTACTCCTCTCTGTTTTCCCCCAATTGGATCTCTTGAATCTTTTGAAAGTTGCCCCTTTTTGCCCTCACCTTATCCAGCACCTCCTCACTTAACCAACTTGTTTTTTTGGACCTAGCTTTTTTACTTTGTGTCCTAGTACAAGAGCTAGTGGCCTCTACAAGCCGAAGCTTGATAACTTCCCATTTCTGATTAGCATCCATGTGTGGATGGATGCTGGCTAGGTGCCCTGCCACTATTTCCCCCATCCTACCAAAGTCAGCTTGCCTGACGTCCAACACCCTGGTCTCTGTTCTTGCAGCCTCCCTGCCCATGTTAAGTGTGAACCATGCTGTGTGGTGATCACTCCTTGTCAGAGGATCCTCCACCCTCAGCTCTCTGACAAGTTCCCAATTGGTCAGTATGAGGTCCAGAATGTTGCCCAACCTGGTTGCCTTGTTTACCATCTGTACCAGGAAGCTGTCCTGGAAAGGCTCCAGGAGGATCTACTCCCTTATTCTGGAGGTGGCTGATGTGCTCCGATCTACCCCAGGCAGATTGAAGTCCCCCATGATCATGGTATTACCCTTCCTGCTCACCCTTTTTATCTGCTCCACTAATTCTCTAAGTCCTCCATCTGAGAGGGTAACCTATACACCACCCCCATCCTGAGTATCCTGTTCCTCGAGTCCTGGAATTGTAACCACAATGCCTCAGTTCTACCCTCCTCCCTGCACACCTTATCCCCTCTCTTACATAAATAGCTACCCCACCTCCTCTCACTTTTTCCCTATTCCTGCAGTATAGCCTGTACCCCGGGATCACCAGATCCCAGTCCTTGTATTGTGTGGCTCAGGTTTCAGTGACAGCAGCTATGTCCACCTCCCCCTCCACCATCAGAGACTGCAACTTGGCTGCTTTGTTTCCCCAGGCTACTTGCATTCAAAGAGACTACCCTCCAATATGTGCCTTTACCTTCCTTCCCCTTCTGAACACTATTCTTAGCAACTCTTTATGATCACTCCACTGCTCCTTTCCTACTGGTATGGAGGTAGTGGGGTAAGCCCATTCAGCTCCCCAATCTGGAGACCTTGTTTGATTCCCCATTTGTCTCCCCCACCATACCTAGTTTAAATCCACCCTGGTTGTTATGTATCCCATCAGTCTCTGTTTTAAGACCTCAGAGCCCTCCCTGCTCAAGTGTAACCTTTCCTGGGCATACAGGGAGTTACTATCCCATGTTCTATCCCATTCCCCCCACCTGCCTGTACTCTTTGGTCTGACATCAGGCCCCCAGACAGGTGTTAAACTCCTCTATTCTCAGCTTCTTTGCAGCACTTGCTCTGGGTACTGGGAGAACTTCTGAGAAAGCCACCAAACTCCCTGCCTCCTCACACACCTTCCCAAGCTCCAAGAATCTCTCCTGTACCTCCCTGACTGTATTACCCTCCAAATTATTCATGCCGAAGTGCACCATGAGATGAAGTTTCTCCCTCCCCCTTTTTGCATATTTAAGAATAAATTGACCCACCCTTCCTGCTGTCATTCCTGGCATGCACTCCACCCAGATGTGACTTTGTCTTTCACCCTTACTCCACCATCTCACCCCTTTTAGTATTGAGTCTCCCAGAACTAGAACCACACCCCCCTCTCCCCTGATTCAGCCCCGACTCTTCCCATTATCCTGGCCCTCATTCTGAACCTTTACCCCACCTTATATATCCCTGATGCCTCCTCTGCCACCAGTCTCCTCCTGTGCCCCTAACCTCATCCTTTGTCTGGCCTCTCCCTGTCTGATAGCTGACCCAACCTCCACTCCTCCTGATGCACTCCCTGTAACAGCACCATCACTACCCCCAACAATGCAATCTTGCTCCCCCTCCTTTCCCTTAGCTTCCGTCCCCCTGCCCAGTCCCCTAGTCGCCTGCCCCTTACCCATTGAAGCCCTGTTTCCTCCAGCTGCCCTCTACTGCCCTCTGGGTTGCTAGTTGTCTCTTTTTCAGCCCTGTCTAAGAGCTCATCCCCGTCCATACCCACCAGTGTAGCCAGCACTGGGAACCTATTGCTTGACATCTCTACCCTGCTCTGAGCTCCCCCTGGCACACTGTTGAAAGACCGCCATTGGCTACCTAATCTTGGGCCATTTCTGCTCCTGTTCCTTATCCTAATCTGCTCCCCTGTCTCTGGACTTATAGGTTCCTGAGGTGGCAATTTTGGCCCATTTACCCCTCCCCCATCTCCCCCTTTGGTCTGGACTGCCTACCATCTTCTGGGGCACTCCTATGTGCCCTAGGTCCTGGGTTGTTTTAAAAATCTGCCCCAACCCTCTCCTTATCTCTGTCCTTAACGAGCTAATCTCTTCCCTAAACTGCTCAAGTTGTCTGCACACCAGGCACCCTCACGCTCTCCATGTGATCCCTAAAAAGATAGCTGCCCCACAGTTTTTGAAGCCTACTACCCACCCCATGCCCCTCCCTGAATCCCAACCAGACACCCAGCTTGCCCCCACGGCACCCACTGCATACTGCCTGCCCCATCCACTGGGACCTTCCCACCTTCTAGGGCTATCCATGCTGTCCTCTTTCCCTATGATATCAGCAATGTATTTATGTTCCCTTTTTTGTTTTGTTTAAATTATCTTGTCCTCCCCCTGAGAAGGTCAGATATGATCAAGACAATCTCGAGACTGCACTAGATTGTGCAATCCTCCAACCTCGACCCAGCTCCTCCCTATAAAGATGGAAGAGCCCAGGATAGGAGGGATGGGAGGAGGTGGGCTGGGCCTAATCTGACTCGAGAGAGAGAGTCAATAACCCCCCGTATTGAGCACACTGTAGAATCCAGCTCTCACTGTGTTCCTACTGATTCTTACTGAGAATAGAAATTTTAAAGTCACACAGTGGAAACCCCTCACACAAAATAACTCCAAATTCCCTGCCCACCCTCACAGTGAAGTCCAAACAAGTATTGAGCAATATTTGAACAAATTAGGCAATCACTTCCCTGCCCTGGTGAATTTGACTTCCTCCGGGTTCTGCGCTACCTCCCTAGGTAGCCCCGTTACCTGTGTAAGTCCCCCAGAACAGAACTGCATTCTCAGTAACAGCTCAAATCCCAAACAGCACTGATTAAATTCCCCAGCACATACTACCCTCTCAGTACAGTACAAGCTATTTAAAACATCAAAATCAAACAGCAGAAACAAACACTTCCCTGGAACTAATCCTCCCTTGGTCTCCTACTCCATAAAATCAACACATAAACAGAATTCATGAAGCCCATAGAGATATCACATATGTTAGGGAAAGATAATGAATATGCAAGACAAGAATAAAAGTAAAAAAGAGGAAGGAAACAGAACGGTCTCCATATAAATAACAGCCAGGTACTATCAGAAATGGAATCAGAAACAGAGAGTGAAGACTCATGGACAGTTAGTTATTTAGTTAGTTAGTAGGGACGATCCTGAAATGTAGCATGAGAAGACCATGGAAACTATACATAAAGATTGACAGAAAAGCAACATAAAGAAAAAAACTTACAATTATAAGTAAACAATAACCCACAACAGGGTGCGGGGTTACTGGGGATTAGTCAACCCCCCAGGTGCATTGGGAGAGGACTCATGCCCTCATAGCACCCAGGGTGTTGATTAATCCCCAATAACCCCATACCCTATAGTGGATTATTGTGCTTATAACATGGGTGACATTATAAACAGGATAAACTGTGCAGAAAGGTGTTTGTTGCTGTTTCAAGAGGGAATATGTGACTGTGTCCTGCCGAATGACAGGAGTCCCAAGAGCTCATGCACATGTTCTTTATTTCATGAACATACACGTGCTACAAATACAGTCCTGAAATGATTGTGACATTTGTATGTTGATAAAATAAATAACATTTCTATCAGTCACTGCCTTCTAAAATCCCAGTGTGGTGAGCTGCTCGCTGTCTCTCTCTGTCTCTCTCTCTCTCTCTCGCTCTCTCTCTCTTGCACTGGTGCGCTGCTCACTGTGTGTCTCCATACAGAACATAAAGACAGGAGAAACTGCCTGCCACTGACTATACTGTCTCAAGTAAATAGATGTTACCTTTGTAACAAGATATGACATATGTGAGGAGAAAAACACGATACCTCTGCACTGTTAAACTGTTCCCCAGTTGCACTATAACATTTGTTTTCACTTACAGCAACTGCTGCTCTACACTGTGAATGCAGCCTCGGGAATGTGACTGAGAAAATAGAGTACTGTTGTGTCTGATGACTTTGGCTGCAGCACGCTTTTGGTCTTGCTTTCTCTCTGCAGCACTGTTACCTGCTCCCTTTTTGTCTCTCTCTCGCTTTCTCTCTCTTTCTCCCGTGCGCCCGATACATTTACACTGTGTCCTGATTAATTGCTTTCACTGACTTGACTGTAATGATAGAGAGGCTCCTTCTATATGTAGGGTTCAGGAAGAGGGCTTCTCATTAACCGTTTATGGAGTGCAAACGTAAGCAGCTTTACAACTACTGTGTGTCTACAATGTCACCGTCTTCTTTAGCACAGATCTTTTCATGACACCTATAATTTGGAGTGCCACTAGACACCAGGGATATGTATCCTTACATGAAACAGGTGCTGAGGTGGTGGCGGGTGCCACTAGACACCAGGGATATGATCCTTGCATGGAACAGGTGTTTGAGGGGTGGCAGGTGCCACTGGACACCAAGAATATCTCGTTCACTCACAGAACAGGTGCTTGGAGGGTGGGAGTACCACTAGACACCAGGGATATGCATCCTTACATGGAATGGGTGTTCAGGGGATGGGAGGTGCCACAAACACCAGGGGTATATCTCACTATCAATGGAATGGGTGCTTGTGGGTGGGCCTTCAGCGAGGTGGGGGTGCACCACTAAGAGGTGCTTTTTGTTGATGATAAATAACACTGCTTTGGGGGCAGTTTGCTGTTGCCGCAAACCTTTGAAGATACTGCTGTGCTTATATGCATGGGAGACCCCCTCATTTACATAGATGTAGCAGCATTATAATGCTTTGGCTCTGCAGGATTGCGCTGGCACTCCCGGGGATTCCGAATATGGTCCGGCCGAGAGCACCAGCACAATTCTGGATTAGCGCACCCGCAATTCCTATTTGCATATACTAATCTTTGAATCTCAAGCCTAAAGACTGTAAGACCTTTGGGGAGCAAGTTGCAGTTGGGACTGATAGGAACACCAGGAGCTTGATTTTTGAAAGCCCTGGTTCTGATGCAAGGTTCCTGTGTCAAACAGAATTGACGCAAAAGGCACTTTGCATCAAAACTTGCGGCATTCTTGGTTTTTGAATGCAGGCTATGTAGAAATCAGGTGTCTTTGTGCTGAACTGGTCCAGCACCAGCTCTGTGCCTGACATGGGGATGTGGCATGGCAGAAGGGGGGTTGCACCATGGTGGTGCTGCAGTATCCCTGTGTGAGAGATTTTGAAAGAGAAGCAATGATGGTGGGCTCACCAGGATTTAGACCATCCCAGAGCTGCTCTAACTGCTGGTATGCCACTCCAGGAGATGGTGGTGGGTGGGAGATGCTCCACCTGTGCCACATGGCACTAAAGCATTGTCTGCAGAACACAGCAACTGCCACAAAGAGCAGACAGTAGTATTTTACCATGGCATATTTGTACCCTTGGAGATCTACCCCCAACACAACCGCCCCTCCCACTCAGCCCTGGCACTGTCACTGCAGCATCGCAGTCCCCCTCCCCATCATGGATCTGTCGCTACCGCTCCCGTGACCCAACCTGTCCTCCTCTATCCCTGCTAGCTACCTGGCACAATGTTGTCTTTGTTAGTTGCAGAACTGATGAGACAACAGCAGTATAAGCCCTTCAGTTGTCACCAAGCTACTGTGTTATTCATAGCATTGCAGACATCACAAACATAGCCATACCAATGTTATGTAAACAAGAATCCCAAAGTGGTCTACCAGGCAGTATCCCTGTCATTGAAACATCACTATGCAGCTCACCAGGGAGATACAATGCTACCTCCTCTCTAGTGTGTACACCCCCTGGCATGGTACTCTGTTGTGGTAATATTCCATCTGTAAATCCATACACATAACAGCAGATGCCAGCATCAGTCTTCAGTGATATGCAGGTGCAGAGGTGATGGCATTTCATACAGTTCTGACTTTCAGAGCTTTATAACTTCAATTAGTCATGCCATCTGTAAGGCCTGGATGTGAAGGGGGTTACATGGGAGAAAGAGGGAAAGAGTCAGAATATCTTGGGATGTGGGAATGCCAGCACCCTGTCACTGGTCTATTGCAGGAAGAGCTTAGGGAACATCAGCACTTTGACTCCAATTTCAGGTTAGTATGAACAACTTTAGCTGTGGTAGAATAAAGGGATGTCATTTGTGGGCAACACAAAACTATATTCTATTCTGCCCCCTATCAGAATTCCTGGTGGCATTTCTGGAGGGTATGTGGGAATACAACACACATGGCATAGCTTTCCATGACATTTGATCCCCCCCCCACACAGCTCCACCCATGGCTTGTCTGCAACATGAGGTTCATGTGCCCTTACTGGAATGTATACTTCATGTTGGATCTTGGGGTAGACTGTTGATGGGCAGGGGATGACGGTAGCCTCTGTCAAACCCCTCCCATGCTCCACCTGTTTAGTGAACCACTCTGCTTGCAGCAACCAATGGGGACTTCAGCACCAGGAAGGACCCATAATGTACAAAAATCTGGCAGAGGGCCCATGGTGCACCAAGCTTTGCTCCAAGCAGGGATTCAGTGCACCGTATGGTGATCTATGGGGTGTTTAAAAATCAAGCCTCATGTCTGTTATAAGTAGTGCAACATGGAAATAATTTTTTGATGAGAAATATATGTTGTGCAATGGTGTGGAAATAGAAAATCAAGAGGATTGCATGAATAATTAGCAGAGACATACAAATGAGATGGACACAAATAGGGGGTGACCAAGAGATAAATGAAATGTATGTTGTATCAGCTATTAAAGCACAGAAAACAAATAAGGCTCCAGGCTATGATAACATTATGAAGGACATTTTTTATTTGCACCTGAATTGTGAGCAAACATTCTCACTCGTCTTTTTAATGAAACTTTAGACACCTTATTATTGCCACCAGATTGGAATAGCAGAATAATTATTCCACTACACCAAAAAGGAGATGTACTCTCAAAATTACAGACCCATAATGTTTCAATGTATTGATTTAAAGATCCTATCCAGAACAATCCTTTCTGAACTCAAAAACTGGGCTACCCTACATGACATTTGTTTCTGAATTTAAAACAGCTTTTAGGAAAAATAAAGGTACAGTCGATGATATATTTACTCTAAACCATGTAGCAAATAAATATATTGATATCAAAAAAGGCTTGTTTTTTTTGGAGACATCCTAGGTGGGGTAAGTTGTGGTGAAACTTGTTTGAATTGGTGCATTTATTATTGAGTGAAGGGTATATCTGAGACTAGAGTAGCCCAAATTTAGGGACCATATTATAAGAACTGTGTCTAGCCATGTAGTTTGGGGAAGGGATGCTAATTGTCTTGGTTGGTGCCTCAGCTGGTTGATAATTGACCTCCCAGAGCCAATAGCGCACCACCAGAAAGGAAGCAGGTTCCACATAAAAGCAGCCACTGCCAACGTGTCCCATACTCGCATCCAGTGAGTGAGTGGAACAGCGAAGCAGTGGAACAGGTGACTGGCCTCATATGTATTGGAAGGCATTGGTAGAAGGAAGCAGAGAATTGGGGGAACTCTGTTGGTTGACTAAGGCAAGGCACCTGTTCACTACTGTGTAACAGTTACTGCTGGGAAGGGGAGAAGGTTAAAGGTGGGCCAAGACTGGGAATAGCAGCGACACCAGTTGAGGGTACGTGTATCAAAATATTTAAACAAGGCACAGGAGACCACAAATAGAAACATAAAAAACAGGGTAAAACTAGAAACACCCCATCAGGAATAAGGGCACAAAAGCATTACAAGTACCACAGGGAGAATAGAAGTTGAGAATGTTAGGAGTTGTGCAGTGTAGTGGCTGTGGGGTGGCAGTTTTCAGAGCGATATTCTGGAGTCTGCGGTGCTGCCCCCATCTACACACACCTCTCTTGGTTGAAGGAGGAGGAGGTTGTTAGACTCCAGGCCAAGTTGGCTAGGATTTGGGAACCTCATCCCCCATTCAGGGGCCACCAAGTCTTGCACCATTACCTCAGAGGATGCCAGGGAGGAGAAATGGCTAGAATATAGTGGACTCTGGAAGAGTGGGGGGCTGTTGGATAGAGACTCATTCCACAATTGGTACCACTACATAATTCCAACACCGCTCTGGCAGGGCAGGGCTGCTGAGAGGAGGCAGCTGTGGTAGTGACCATGGAGGATATGGAGGCCCTCCAGAGTGAAGACCCTGAAGAGGGTGATAGAGGACCCCACAGGGAGAGGAAGTGACTTTCTGTGTAGGACTCAATTGTGAAGAGCAGAGATTTGGGAATAGGAAAGGGAGATGAAAGGCAGATTAGGTGCCTACCCAGCGCCATGGCCCAGAGGGATGAAAAGTGGATCCTGAGGATAACTAGGGCAACAGGACAGGAGAGCGAGCTGGATGTCATTGTCCACCTGGGGACTAATGACCTGGCTAGGAATGGAGCTGCGTAGGGGTCTTAGATAGGTAGGTCACTCAGTGGCTATCACCGAGATGCTGCCTCTCTACCACAGGGGCTAGGAGAAGGATCTCCACACCAGCAACTTCAACTCGTGGCTGAAGAAATGGTGCAGAGTGGAACTGTTCAGCTAACAGTGTCAGTGGCTCAGCAGGCAGCGCACTCACCTCTGAGGCCGGAAGATTGAAAGGTGATGGGTTCTAGCCCCACACCAGGAAAATGGGAAAAATCCCAGTACTGACACTGTAGTGCATCGCGGGGGGGGGGGCTGCACTCCTAAGGTGCCATCTTTCAGATGAGATGTTAAACCAAAGTCCCATCTGCATGTTCTGGTGGTTGTTCCAGTGGATGTTAAAGATCCCATGGCACTTCTCAATAAGATTAGGGTTTTTTATTTGGGGAAAGAAAATCAAACATGTACAATCATTAAAAGTATTTGAGATATAACAGAAACAAACTTGGTGTAATATCTTCAATGAAACTGTAAAGGAAAGTAAAAGTAAAAATCCAAAAAAGAATAGAAAAAAAGTTTTGAACAGAAAGGAAAATGTTTCACATCAGCAATGAATCGTTACATACAGGAAATCAAAACTGTCAAGCATATACAAAAAAACAAAACCCGAGAGTCACTGAACATCTTTCACAGTGGCCCGGATATACAAACAGCGCCCAAAAAGTGCGCAACAGCAGGAAAAAGCGCAAGTCCACTGTGCCCATGCGCAAGAAGTGTGATATTCAAAAACTGCACAGGCCAAGATGCACCTGCAGCACACGACTGAATATCGCACCACTTGCACCATAGTGCAACCAGGGATGTGCAGTTGCGCATTTCAGATGCGCCATAGCGCAACCAAGGATGCTCAGTGGAGCAATCCAGATGCACCATAGCGCAACCAGGGATGCCCGTGGAGCAGGGCAGCAGTGCAACAGCACAACCAGGGATGCACAGGGACAGGATGCAGGGGCCCACCACCCATGCCACAGATGGGCAGAGGAGCACACAGCAGAACAGACATTGCCCCCCACACCCCATGCACTGCACAATTGGTGGACAGCTGGAATAACCACAGGCCCATGGATACCAGCAACCAACCCACAGCTGGGGCATGGTGCCCCAGCACACCCACTGGCAAGCTGTGACCGGCACACAAGGAGGGCCGACCACCCCATGCCACACCATCCCACCAATGCAGAGCACACCCTGCACCATGATCCCCATACACCCTGCCCAGGAGTAGCGCCCAACAGTGCAGGACACCCCATGCATGCCACCACCCCCACTGTGACAATGTAACCCTGTGCACCACGGAGCCATGCAAGGCAGCCCCACAATGTGCACCGTGCAGCGGGTGGCGGCAGACAGCAATGCAACAACTGCATACACAGTGCCACCCTGCACGTCCCCCCCGAGGTACAGCTGAGAGACCGACCATGCGTCGGCACACAAGGCACCCCACACGCGACAGGGCATGCCCCGGACCCCACCACCAGTGGTACAGCACCCTGCACACCCTCCCAAGGACACATCCCGTCCCAGCACTGGCCACAACAGCCAGCACAGACACACACAGTGTTGCATGGAAGCATGCGCCACACAGGATGCAACACAGTGCATGGACAAACAGCCACCCATACCCAAGGGCACACCAACACAGGGACACAGTAGCGGGTCAACCAAGCCACTGGTGTGTGGCCACGGCAGCAGTGTACACACGGCCAGCACCCCTACATGGCACAGGTGTGCCAGCCACCCTGCGCAGGCACCAAGAAGCTGTATGCCACCAGCATGCGGCCAGAGCACAAGTGACAAAAAGTGGAGCACATCCCCTGCAACAGACACAAGTGACAGCATGGAGAGGGGACAACAACAACGGAGGCCACAGTGCCACCGGAGGCAGACGTGCACCATACTGGTGACGGGAGGCAACCTGGCATTGTGCCGGGTACAGTGGTTGTCCAGCATGGACAGTCACCACTGACATGCCAGCAGACCATGCATATCACAGACATGCAAGGGTGTCAGCTGCACAGGCCATGGACGGTCTGACAGGGGTACCATGCATACAGTGCATGCACTGTGGACCACTGCACACAGGCATCCACTGCACAGAGAACAACACACAAACCACAAACAGTGACCGATCCCTCCACACACACTATAGGCGGTTCCCTTCCAGACACACACACGCCCATGCTTGCACCACCCCTGACGCCATGCACACCACTGCAGCTGAGCACCTGTAGCCCGCTGCAAATCAGAGACCACCACAGTTGTCATAACAAAATGTATGTATTAAAAAATAAAAACACTCAAACATATGTACAAATATATACAAGGGTGGGGGAAGGGCCATAAACCAGGTGGGGATGGGCATGGGGCAGGGGTGTACAAATGGGAGAGGGAAGAAGGGGTGTGAGGGTGGGTCCAGGGGGGTTATGTGTGTCAGGGGGTCATGGAGGGCCTATTCTCTGCCCTGCTCTCCACTCCTGTGGTGCTTCTGGGTGCTTCTCTTCCGGACCCCGTGCCTCTCCATCCGCTCTAACAGTGCCAGAGACGCCCATGCCAGCTGCAGAAGCTCCTGTATGCCCGGTTCCAGGGCCATCCAGCATTGTCCACCTAGGACAAGGGAGCAGAGTCAATAAGTGTGACTGTCCAGCCCCCTGCAGCCCACCCATTGTGCATGGCATACAGCCATGTGCCACGCCCCTGTGATGGTGTGCGACCACCCACAGTGACTGCATCCACAAGACCTGCCTACCCAGGCACCCACAGCCATGTGGACCACTGCATACACCCACCGCCCATGTCCCGCACAGCACCACTGTGGCCGTACAGTGACATGGCTATGCGATGCAAAGGCAGTGGCACAGCCATGTACCCGGTACACGCATGGACCACCACTGACACACTCCCAGACATGCAGTGTCACTGGACAGTGCTGACTGTAACAAGTTGCGTGCATGGCAGTGGTGTCAATGGATGGTGGCATGTCCCGCTGCCCGCCCTGTTACACAGCATGTAATAGTAATCATGGATGTAAGGCACTCACCATCATCAGGCTGGTCCCTGCGCCTCTGTGGTCCTGCATCCCTCCCAGCCTGCTGGTCCTGTTGGCGGCGTCTCCTCTCCCTCACCCGCCGGCGCTCCTTTGGGCCTAAGGTGCAAACATGGAGAGAGGAACATCAGTACAATCCGGTAGCAAAGTCCCCCCGCCCCGTGTGTGTGCAATCCCACACAGCCATACCCATCCACCCCCCACCCCGATACCACCACCACGGCCAACACTGGATGGCCCCCCACATGTGCTGGACACATGCAACCGTGATACCCGTATGGACGTTAACAGTGTATGGATGGGGCACCTACCTGGCTGTGGCACCATGCCCCTCCTGGCACGTCCCCGCAGGCAGGCAGGCAAGCCTGTCCGGGTCCCTGTGCCTTAGGTCCCCGTACCAGTGGCGACACTGCTCAGCCGTGCACCCGATTCCCGTAGCCTCCTCCAGCGCCACCGCCACCTCCTCCCATACTGCACCCCTGGCCCTGTTCAGGGGTGCATCACCATAAAGTGCCCCAGCATGGGGCTCTACAATGGCCACCAAATTGGCCAGCTCAACCTGGCTCCACACAGTAGCCCTCCTCCGTGCCATCTCTACAGCTAGTTGGAGTCAAAATGGCGCTCGGTAGCGCGGTCCGCCACGTGCAGATGCTGCACGGTACAGCCATTCCCTATCATGCTGTCACTGAACAGTGCGATAGTGGTGCACCCATGTGGACGCATGGTGCCTAGGAGGCAAAGGTCAGGCACAGGGTCAAGGGTCTCTCGCGCATGGACCGCCACAGTGCGATTGGAACTCAATGCATGTAGCACGATTGGGTGCCCGTGTGCCACCTCCTGTAACGGCCTACCGTGCTGTGACCCTGGGGCCACAGCACCATATATGTGAACAGCGCAGTAGCGCCACTGGCACAATGGTGGCCATGCCCTGCATTGCCTCCCATGCACAGCACATCAGCAGCGCAGAAGGCGTCTGCGTCATCACCCCGGGCATGCGCAGTTTGGTGTGTACTGCGCATGTCACAGAAATGCGCCCTTGCCTGAGCACGTTCAACATAATTGCGCAAAGTGCAACAGCAAGATATTCAGCCAGCATATGCAAATCAGCTAATCGGCCATTCAATGGCACAGAGACTGCATTTGCATCCACTTAAAATTGTGCCTCGCCTCATTTGCATGCATTGCGCTATAAAAATGTGACATTGGGCTGCACTGGCCATAGTCGGTTACTGAAGTCTATTGTGGTGAGTTGCATGCTGTTTGGGAGTGTGGACTGTGGTGTGTGGGACATGCATGGGACTGCACAGTCACAGGTAACACCTGTCATTCTCACAGGATGGATAATGAGCGATCGTGAGGTGGAGGAAGAGGAACAGAGAAGTGGGAGGAAGAGGAGGCCTAACTTCACAAAGGCAGAAACAGGTGCCCTGTTTGAGGCCTACCTTGACCAGAAGCCACTGCTCAGCGGATGGCGGGGAACACTACAGGCCCGTGCTGCTGCATGGGAAGAGGTGGCGCGTGCCGCAAACCTGCATGGCAGCCTCCAGCGGTCCGTGCAGGAGTGCAAAAAGAAGATGGGCACGGACAGGCGGAGGATTAAGGACAAGGTGGCTGCCTTCAGGGCAGCACGGTCTGCGACCGGTGAGGGACAGACGGATGTGCAACGCCTGACCCCACAAGAAGAGCGGGTTGCTGGCAGCATGCAGCGTTGTGCCATCAGGGGTGTTCCCGGTGGTGGATTCCAGATGGGTGGTAGCCCGTCACTGCATGGTAGGTCCCTGGTCTGTCAATTGTGGGGGCAGGGTAGGGCAGATACATTAATGCTACTGTGTTCCCTTACAGCTCCTGAGCATCTACATGGGTCAGCGGTGGTGGGCTTGTCCACTGAGGGCGGTACCATGGACATAGAGGAGGGCCCGTCCACCTCCACAGGCATATGAGAGTCAGGGCGACAGTGGGCCCACCTGGACGTCCAGACTGATGTTGGTGGAGCAGGTGCAGAGGAGGCCCTTCCCGTGTCCCAGCATGCCAGCGTCCATGGATGCCAGCATGCTGAGACTCGGGCTGATGCCGGATCCGTCACTGATGATGATGGAGCTCACTTCATGGACAGTGATACATGTGTGCTGCAGGATGGCCACACAGCAGGTGACATCACGGGCATGGCCATCAGTGGTGCCACTGTGGAGGCCTGCATGACATCACAGTCCCAGCCTGTGCCTGTCTGCACCAATGGGGAAGCACTGGTGTGTGTCCAGGACAGTAGGGCTGTTGCGGCCACTGCAGCAGCACCGTTGAGCCCTGGAGAGCGGCAGCTGGAGGAGCAGTGTCAGCAGTCGGCCAATGGCCATGGGGGTACAGTGTCAGGGGGCGGCGTCAGTGCACCACCTGTGGACATGCCCAGGCCTGGCCCTGCTGTGCAGTGCCCACCCTCAAGGGGTGCTGCCCATCAGGACTGCGAACACCATGAGGGACAGCATGCCAATCAGGCAGATGACCTCTTAGAAAAGCACACCCACATACTCCAAGAATCAGTCGATCAGCAGGTGTGGCTTGTGATGGAGGTGAATGCACTCAGTGCGGCTCTGCACCAGGCAGAGGAGCGATGCAGCAGAGACACCGCTCTGCTCCTGGCAGGGATGGACCGGATGTGGGAGGATGTGACCGCTGCCTTTGACAGGCAGACACAGGCAATCACAGCTGTCATGGCCACAATGGGCACACAGTTATTTGCCCACACATCGCAGACACCATGCAGTGCAATGTCTACCCCCTGTTCCTGGCGTCGTGTGACACCCTCCTTATCAACACTAGGTTCAGCTGTGGGCATCCCGAGCACGACTGGCGCAGGCATGTTCGGTGCGCTGCAGACCCCTGCACGAGCACAGTCGCGTTCACACAGTGGAACCCTTGGGGGATGGTCGGTGCCACCCCATGAGGCCATTGGTCAGTCTGTCACTGCTGGCAGGTCTCGTTGGGGCCGCCCACGCATCCGTGGCAGCCGTGGCACTGTGGCACGTGACTGACCTGTCTCCCACCATGGCTACTGTCTGATGCTGCCCTGTGTGCATTGTGCTATTCAACATGTAACGCACGGGTGGGGTACCGGGCCCTGCACGCACACACATGTTCCATCTGCACACCCTCCCAGCTGCTGTCCACTGTGGCATGTGCATGATGATGCCTGCTTTGCACTGTCCGACACTGTACAATGGTGCCCAGTGTCTGACACATGCATAATGACAGGCACTGGGCGTGGTGGTCTGTGGACGTGTGTGTGGCTAGGGGTGGCGGTTGGGGTCGGTGTGCCTCCTACCCTTTGTGCATGTCTTGTGAGGTATGTGTGTGTGTGACTGTGTGCCGTGTTAGACCTTGCCCATCCCTGACGGTGTGTGCGGTTCCATGCTCGGCCAATTCCCTTAACGACATGCACCCCTGGGGTTTGTCCATGCGTGTTTGTGGGTTGTGCCTTTGCCACTGGTGGTTGCAGATGGCCCCATGACTTACCTGGGTTGGTTGAAGTGCTCCTCTGTGATGGTGTCCCAGTGCAGCTGTGCCATCCGGATCAGTCAGGGGTCCCTTCGACCAAGGGGGGGCTGCCCATCACCATCTTCACCAGCGTCTTCATTGTCCCCATTGCTGTCCCCCTCTTCAACCTGTACGGCTATCCCACAGTCGTTGGCCATGTTGTGCAGGATGCTACAGGCCAGGAATAACCCGCAGGCCTTTGAGGGGCTGTACTGTAGGGCACCACCAGACGTGTCCAGGCAACAGAAATGTGCCTTCAGCATCCCGAACACCCGCTCGATGACACTGCGTGTGGTGGCATGTGCCTCATTGTAGCGTTGCTGTGATGGGGTCACGGGCCCGGTATGGTGTGAGCAGCCAGGGATGGAGTGGATATCCACTGTCACCTGTGTGTAGAGGGTGGACATTAGTTTGGTGATCAGCGTCGCCCTGCCTTGGGCCATCTAGGCCAATACCCATGTCACCTTTGACTATGCCCCTCCCCAAGCTCCATGTCTTTCTGCATGCTTTGCATACTCACCCACTAGGTGGCCAGTGGGGATGTCCCCACTCTCAAACATGTGGCACAGTGTGGACTGGTGCCAGATGAAGGCATCATGTGCTCCCCCAGGGTGCATGGCACAGACATTGATTATGCACCCCCTGGCATTGCACACCACCTGGCAGTTGATGCTTGCATACCCCTTCTGATTCATGTATGCGGCCCCCTTCAGGGCCAGGTGGTGTGCAGATGGCCACATGGGTGCAGTCTATTGCCCTGAGCATGCCAGGCATACGTGCTACCCTGTGGAAATCCTGTATGTTTGCTGTGCACTCCGCTGGTGTGCTGGGGAAATGGATGTACTCCGCAGCATGTGGCAGCAGTGCGCTGAGGAATTGGGTGAGGAGGTGTGGCGCTGCCGACTGGGTTATGCCTGTCGTGTCCCCAGTTGGTCTCTGGAAGGTACCCGTGGTGAGCAGGCACATAAAGCTGTCACTTTGGGCTCCACTGACAGAGCATGGCTCCATCGTGTGGGTGCCTGCATCACATCACTGCACAGCTCACAGAGCCACCTCAGGATCATCCGGTTCAGGCGGTACTGGCCCACGATCTCAGTATCAGTGTACAGCTCGAAGCTGGTGTGGGCTTGGTACTGCCTGTTGGGGGCTTACCGCTGATGGGCCCTTCCACGGCCGTGCCCCCCTGCTGCTTGCCTTCTCACCTCCCTCATAACTGCCTCCATCTGGATGGTGGCACTGGCCATGTCCCTGGCTTGTGTTACCCCCCCGGCAGCTGTTTCTGTGTTCCCCCCACTGTCCTTGCTGCTACTCCCTCTGCACCGGGAACACCTCCCTGTAGTGGCCTCAGTGCTGTGTGGCATTTCCCCGCTTTTGACCTGCACTGTGGCAGAGGCTCCCCACACCTTCCCTGTTCCTGGAGGTTCCAGGTGCTCTGTCTCTCTCCTGCCCTGTCCTGCTCCCTGTTTTTGTGTGCCTGTGTGGCTGCCTGCAGTTCAGCAACATGTGCCTTCCCTGTAGCGTTCTTGCACCTCTCTCTCTTGTTCCTTTTTATTTTGGCTCATTTCTGCTATCGAGCAACTTCCGTTTGCTCCCTTATTGTGCATGGTGCATGTTGTTGAATATCGCACTGCGCCATTTATGCATGGTTCCTCCCCCTTCAGTTGCGCATGCATTCATTATCATTACGCTCTTGTGCATTGTGATTTGGGGGGCACATCTGCCTCCCACTGAATATCACAGAATGGTGCATTTTTGGATTTGCGCTGGCACAACCCTTTTGAATACCTGGGCCAGTGTGCACTAAAGAGGCATCGCATGTCACAGGAACATCAGAATCCATAACCCATGGCATATTTCACCTTGCAGCCATCAAAGCTTTATTCAACATGTGCTTAGTCTCTAATTGATAAATTTGCCTTATCTCTGTTGTAATTTTCTTTATTAATTCACAATGCGAGATCTGTTTTTGTTGTAAGCTGAATAGACTCCTTGTATTCCAGATGAACCATTGGATACATACCATGATTATGTGTAATGAACTTTTGTTCCCATTTATGTGTGTTTCCATGACAATGGCCATACAGTACATTAGATCCTCAAAAGTAACTAAAGAAAACCATGGTTCTTGGCAGGTATTGGCAATCTCCCCCCAGAACCCTATTATGTAAGAGCAGGCAAAAAATAAATTATCCAGAGTTTCCAACTGTTGTACACAAAGGGGTCTATTGCAAATTATTTTCTCAAGTGCCTTATATTTCTGATTTTCTTTAACATTAATCTTTAAAAGGCAGCTAAGCCAATGAATATCCCACATTTTAGTTGGAATCCTTTGTTCTTTCAATAAATGCTGGAGATCCAGTAAAAACTGAAGAGGACATTTTGGAAAAGTTACAATTTCTACATAATTATTTTCCAGAATTCAGCCATACACTGTAACCATTTCCTGTGCTTTATTAAAACAAGCAGGCTAGTCACTTTCCAGCTCTAAAGTTTGACAAAAGTTTCCCTAATGTATATGGGAATCTGTATATGTCGGCTAAGAGGGCCTCATCTACCCCTTTCCCATTGTTGATACCATATATGACAAGAGAAATACAAAACTGGTGTCCAGCTGTGCCCAGTATGTTGCAACAAAGATTGTAAATTAGAATAAATAAATATACAGTAAAAGAACACAATGAGGTTCATCGTCCCCAACCCCCCTCTTGAAATAGATAAATAAGTAATATTTATCTTTATTGGATTCAGTCTACTTCCCCAGACTGCTTGAAAAAAATACTAAGAAGGGTTGTTTCCAGACTCTTTGGCGGTGGGAAAACGTAGCTAAGACAGAGAAAGAGAGACAACAGGTAAGTCTTAATCAAGTACACCCTCTTCTTTTCTCCAAAATGCTATTCACTCCACTGTCCCACTAAGCTTTTCCTTGTTGAATTTTAAGGTTCCAGTTTTCAATGTCAACTTGTGGGGTCCGAAAAGTGATGCCTCGCAGTTTTATCTTATCTTTACATAGAGTAATTCCTGCCACAGTTGTGGAAGGTAATGGGGGATGTCCTAACTCATTCCCAGAACATTTCTGAATGCTTGAAAGAAGCACCTGAAATAGAGCTGTACTGTCTACATAGCCACATAACTTCTATGACTGACTGAGTGTCCAGTAGTATAGAGCAGAAGTCATCTGCATATGCAATAGTAATGTGAGGAACTATATAATCTGGTGTAGAAACTGGGCATATAATAGCAGAGTCATTAAGTTCCCATAGTAAAAGGTCTATGCAAAATGCATATAGCAATGGGCTTAAGGGGAAACCCTGATGGGTTTAGCTATGCCGAATGTCGAAGTTCGGCATGGCAAGATCCCCAATGTCAACAGGTGAAATTTCGCCTGTCTGACATTGGTGTGTTTCTCTAGGAGGGCTGCACCCCCAAACCCCCCTTCTTAAAATAACTAACTCCGAGTCAGAGTTGATTTGAAGTGGGGTGAAAGATGGCAAAAGGACAAAATTTCACTCTCGGGTACCTCACAGCGACAATCTCGACTCACAGCGATAATCTCGAAACCAGTCAAGATTGTTGCTGTGATGGATTTTGCTGATGCACCCCATGTAAGACTGAGATCATAGGACCTGTCCAGCCATTAATCACTGGGGTTACTGTAGCATATCTATAAAGTCCTCTAAGCCACTGAATAAAATGTTGAGATATCCCATACTGCCCCAACATTGCCCATAAATATGTATGACTGATGGAATCAAATGCTCTCTGCTGATCCAGGGATAGCAGAAAGCCCATCAGGTTGTTTCTGTGACTTTGTTCAAAGATCTCCCTTAACAAGATTAAATGTTCTGTGATAAACCTACCTGGCAAAGCACAAGTTTGTGCTTTTGAAATTAACCACTTCGCCACCTTCAGCAATCTCTGATTCAAAAATTTGGGCAATATCTTAAAATCCGTATTAAGGAGGCTAATTGGCCTCCAATTTGTAATGTCCTGCCTGTCTCCTTTCTTAGAAATAAAAATCAGTCTGCCATTCACCATTCTCAACATAGGGGATTGGTGCTCTAATATGAAGGAAAAAACTTCTGCCAATTCCTGAGCTAACTTTTTACCTATGCACTTATACATTTCTCCAGTAAGACCATCTCCCCCTAGAGCTTTGTGATTAGCTAGAGAGGAAATTGCATATACAACCTCATCAGGCAAAATATTTTTATCCAGTTGAGCATTAATGCCATCTGATAAAATGGGTACTAAAAAAACAGCCGGGTCTGGTAAGTCTAAAGTGTCTGGTTGAAAAAGATTCCTTGAATATTGTGTGATTATTTGTAGTATACCCTGTGTCGTTGTATGCAAAGTATTATCTAGGCCTACTAGGCCATCCATATGTTTATTTTTTTGTTATTATTAGATCATCAGTTTACAGACCTTTGAGTCATAGACTCATTTACAAAGGCACCTCGTCAAGAGAGCAATACATCACAGCAAACAAAACAGTACAGTACCTAACGCTTAGATTAAAAAAGCAACCAGTGTTACAGGCATTCACTGGTGGTACATGCTTGGTAATAGGTAGGTACATTTTATTCTGTCCTGGCAGTGTTCAAAGGGGCAGATTTTCCCACAGTTACCATGTGTCCTATTTTTCTGCTGATATTGCAAACCCTGTGCCTGTAATAAATGACACTGCGTTATATCCTTTTTCACTTGCTGTATCTGATAGATGATAAATGTTGTAACAATTTCCTATTCCTTAGGTATAATAAATATGTTGTGTTCCTTTGATCCTTGTTATATTTCTTTAGTGTTGAGACCAAATCAGTAATCGTGTCTTCCCACCAAAGAGAGGGAGCCGTATACATTATAAAAACTGATTTTCTTGTCTGAATAAAATACTATAAATTAGTTATTAGGGCTACATGAAGCAGGAGAGAGGAATTAAATTCCCAATCTCCAGGTTCATTTCCCAGGCATTGACCTTTACCTAAAGTTATATAAATCATATTATGATAGGAAAATTCTGCCGGAAGAAGTCTAGCAGTATGTACCAATAAAGATGAGGTAACAAAGAAATAGCCAATTCTAGTGGCCAAGGGTCCCTTCCGAAATGTTGGGTCCAACCTTCCTGTTGCAGTGAGGTAAGCATCTTTTAAATTAGCAGTCTGGATCTTTTTTTTTTTTGAAGACACGTCACAGAAAATCTGATTTGTTATAGTGTTTCTCCCTCTATCTGATAAACTCATCTCACAATTAAAGTCACCTCCCAAAATCACAATCTGCGATGAGTGCAAATAAGGTTGAATGGCTTAAAAAAGTTCAATTCTTTCAGTTTTGGATTGAGCAGTATATACATTCACCAATCTGTACAAGGTCCTATCAATCTTAACACCCAAAATTAATACTCTCCCTGGTATTAAATCAATCAATTTTATCAGGTCAAAAGGCAAGCTGTGAAAGAGAATCACCACCCCCAAACAGGGATCAGTTCCTGGTGACCAATATGATGGTCCAACATGTCACTGATTGATGGTTGCACACAAACATGGAGGTAAAGCAAGCTTAGTGTCCTGAATAAAGAAAATTCCAGGCAGAAGGGACTTCAAGTGCAAGAGAACTATCAGTTTCTTCTTGTAATTCTTAATACTATTTGTATTAATAGCATACAAAGAAAAGGTGGAATTCATGTGCAATTTGTGAAGGGGAAGGATACTGATCTAAAGGTATAGAACCAGGAAGTCATAATCCCTCATTGTGGCTTTTTATTTTGAGTCCTAGCAGTTTTAATGCACTTCTGTTTCCCCTTCCCTTTTGTACCTGGCTCCTCTCCAATAGCTACTTTATCTGATGGAGGAAGACTCTCCATGTTGAGCTCCGGGTCCTGTAAGGACAACCATAGCAAGGAATTATCTGACTCATTCCCAGAGGTGGGCACTACCTCTGTAAGAATGTCAAATCTGTTTGAAGTGATTACTTCTGAGGTTTTGGGAACTTAGGGGGTAGGTACCTCCCAAGCTTGCCTCCTCCTAGTGACCATTTTACACTTCAACTGCTCCTTCTGGGGGTGAGATGGGAGGAAGAATATCTGGAGCACTAGGAAGTGGAGCTGCATCCATTGCTACTTCAACATTCTGACCCTCTGTTGTATCTGTAACCTCTGAAGGTTGCCCCTCTCCACTATCTGCTATGCTGATGGGCAGTCCTCTGGGGTGGGTGGGATGAGGGATCATTCTCCATGTGATCATTATCTGCAGGGGAAGGGGGAGCTGTGGATGAGGGTTGCCTGGGTTAGTTCAGTCTGGCACTTTCCCTCTGAGCCAGTGCTATCAGGAGGCACTGCTCCTCGCTGTCTGATTGGTCCAGCTGGTTATGAGCAGCCATGGGACGTGTATGACACACAGCCTCACAGAAGTTGCAACATTGTTCATTTTTATGGAACCCACTTGTGTTCCCCATCTCATTGCAAATAGTACATTTTAACTTGTCACACAAGCTACTTAAATGCCCTGTGGACCCACAGCAATAACATGCATTGGGCTGGCATGCATAAAACAAGACGCCCATCTCATCCCAAGTAAAAGCAGTTTGACAGATGTTCCAGTCCAGCATCTTTACTATTCAACACCACCCTTACCTGCCAGCACCCCCCCATCCAAATCTGTTCATCATCAAATATGGCCTCTGGATTACCCAAGACCGTACAACGTTGTCTCAACCAGTACAAGAGATCCATGATACCATGATATTGACACCTTCATTCCTAAACAGAACAGTTATAGTTTGGTTAGCAGGCTTTGTTAATGGTATCACCTCAAAGGCTGCCCACAGGGGCAATGCTTTCCAGAGCTGGTACTCTGTCCAAAATTTCTGTAATCCAGTACTCAGTTTAAAAATGAGATCAAAGGTTCCCTTCCCTGACACGTGTATCAGGGCACACATTTCAGTCGCCGAAAAATTCATTGATCCCTTCAGCAGAGATCTCACCACAAACTTCCTATCAGGGAAGGTCTCCATATCTCTCCGATAGAGCAATTGTACAGCATTGTGCCATTTAGCAGGGTAAGTAGGTGCTGTGAAAAAAGAAGCATAAGACCAAGGATGGGCACCACCTATTTGTGGTGCAGATACTGCAGAGCCTCATCCAGATTGGGACTGATCACCTTGTGATGTAGAAGCCCCCTGATTTACTTCAGGAGCTCTTTGTCCATTTGTTGGAGGCATGGACTACATTGAGGGTGTGGTTTGGGGTGCATTGCTCATACCCTGGGGGTTGCCCCCCCGAACTGGGAGTCAGGAGAATAGGGCATTTGTAGGCATTGTGTGAGGTGTAATGGAGATGATACACAGGAAATTCTGTCAATATTGATCCCTTGTACATCAAGCACATCATTAGTGATGTCTGGTTGCAAAAGTAAAGGAACTGCAGCAGTACTAGTGTTAAAATCTTTTGTAATTGTAATTGGCTGGGATCCAGCAAGCCACTGACCTTTCATCTCTCTCTCTCTCTCTCTCTCTCTCTGAGCCAGCCAACTGAAGTGCTGCCTCAACAGACCATGGTTGTGCAACATCTGTTTCTGGAGTGTTAGTGATGTCTCATTTTAGGTCAGATGCTGCTAAACCCATTTTTGCCATTCCGAAGAGGACATCTTTCAGAAGATCATGTTTATTTCCTTTAAATACAAAAAACGGTTCCCCACTTGTACCTGCTTGAAACAAAAAGGTCTTGCTGTGAGCTCCGTCCCCACCATTGCTGTGAACAGGGACATTCAATGAGCAGCCAACCTCTGGTATTGATTTCTCTCCTTGGATTTGATCTTCTGATTGTTCCTTGGCTGCTGCGCCAGCAAGCTGAATCTGGGCCCTTACAGCTGCCTCATTTCCAGGCAGCACCTCACTCTGCCCCCAATGTGCCAAGCCGTGTTCTGAAAACACCCACTGTAGCTCCCATTTTTGCTGCATAAAATGCTCCTCTTCTGACCACAGTAAAATTTCCAAGTCCATCTCAACCTGCTTCTCAACTTGAGATGCGGATGATTCATCATCCACCATTTGAGTAGTAGCCTCTGGCAAGGCTCCAGGTAAAGCCATCTGGTTTACATTTACCGAACCATTCTCATGGACAACATCAGTTATCTCCATACCAACATCGTTTGCCACCAAAATCAGTACATCATAAAACAGTTCAACCTCTAGGTTCAGGGGTTAGAGGAGGAGGCTGTCTCCCCCACCTACTGCACATTAATTCCCTCTGGCACTCCAGACAAAGTGGCCATCCTGACAGACAGCGATACCCCCTACAGGAGAGTAGGGGAGTTTTTATTAAGGACAAGGTAATAAATGAAAACAACAGAAATAAACATAAAATAAATATCAATAAATGAACATCATACGAGAAATAGTGGGAATTACATGCGGAGAAAAAATGTGGAAAAAACTAGGACATTATATACAAAAAGAAATTAAGGCAGATCAAACTACCAATTGCTTTGCAGAACCATGAGTCTGGTCATGTGCATATAGATATTGTATTTGCAGCAACACAAAATGAATAACTTCTGAGTCCATAATGTCTGTTGAAATACCCAATTGCATCTTGCCACCAAAAGATATTATTTCAGAATTCCAGTAAAAACATCAAGTGTGCGGGAATGATATTTCAACCAAGGACCTGAATACACCCCTAAGACTAGGGTGTCATAATCAATTAGTCCAAATTCGGTTCTTTTTAGTGTCTATGCAAATAAATTCCAAAAAGTTACAGCAAATGGGCATTCTAAGAATAGATGTGATTGTGTTTCTAAAAGGGTGTTACAAGTGTCCCTAGGACAAAACCGTTCACTCAGTTGTTTACGTAAGTTTCTCATGCCCAGTCTGCCATGACAGGACAGCCAGGTCGCTTCCCACATGTGTTCTGGCAATCAAAGGTCCGTTAATAATTTAAGGATACATTCAGAATTTTCCTGAGTAGCACAAGGAAAAATTAAGGGTTCCCAGAAATTTCCATCAAGGAGATTATGATAAATCTTCTTTTCTGTGAAGAGAATGACTGCTTCTTTAGTCACATTGCACTGTTTGAATATTTTGAAAATGATTGTCATGTAGAAAGGGATGGGTTCCTTTTTCCAGACAGTCTGAAAATGTTTCTTCCCCTGGACCAACAAATTGATTAAAGGAAGCAAGTCTATGTAAAGCCAGGTATGCCAATTCTTAGTATGAGGTCCCAAAATGGGTTTAATATTATAAAAAATAAAGTTGGTCAGAAGGAAAGCCACCTGGTTCATCATCCCTAGGCCACCCTTCTCTCAAGTATAATTTTTTATAGTGTTTAACCTGCTTCCCCTAAGGGCTTGAAAAAAAGGCTCTATAATCTCGTTTCCAAATCCCACGGTAAAGGAAACATTGCACTAATATATAAAAATAAAGACAAAAGTAAAGTTTCAATTAAAAGAACCCACTTTTTCTTTTAAGTCTGCATGGATTTCCATTTCTCAGTAAGTACAAAGCCCTCATTCATTTTAAGAGTCCAATTTAACTTTTCTACTTCAGGCACCCCAAAAAAATATACCTAAGAGTTTAAGCTCACCTTGTACAATGGGAACACCAGCCACAGTAATATGTTGCCGAGTAGGAACACCTAACTGTAATGCCTTACTTTTGTGAACGTTAATGTGAGCATTGGATGCAGTTGAAAATTCCTGCAAGAGATGTTGTAAATGGAGCCCAGACTGTAAGTCAGCTAAAAATAGACACAGATCATCGGCATAGGCCAAAACTTTAACAGGAGGAATATTATCTGACATAGAGAGCCCTGCAATGTCTGGAGAAAAATTAATTTTTTGAAGCAGTATATCAATGCCAAAAATGTATAAAATGGGGCTTAACTGGACCCCTCGAGTTTGTTTTATAGTCTTGCCCTGGAAACCATTATTCATTATTTTAAATGTAGCATTTTGGTATAGCAGGATCCAAGAGATAAACATCTCAGGTATACCATGATATCTTAAGGCCTGATAAAGAAACTCATGTGAAATACGATCAAAAGCTTTCTCCTGATCTATAGCAAGCAAAAATCCTGGTGACCTGCTGACTGTGCTTTTGTGAAGGATTTATCTAATCTGTATAAGGTTGTCTGTAATATTCCTCTGTGGAATGTAGCAAGTTTGAGAAGAGGAAATAGTTTTGGGTGTGATGTTATTTAGGCATTTAGTTAATACTTTAGTCAGAATTTTCTGATCCGAATTTAACAAAGAAATAGGTCTCCAATTATTCAGATCGAAGGGTTCTCCTTTTTTATGTAAAAAAATCATGCTGGCTTGAAGCCATTCACAGCTGAGACAACCAGTATCAAGAATTTCATTAAATAATTCCTTAAGAATAATAGTGACTATATGCTTACATGTCTTGTAAAATTCTGAATTAATGCCATCGGGCCCTGAAACTTTATTTGAAGGAAGGGCTTGAATAGCCTCAGTCACTTCTAGTATGGTTATGGGTTGTGTCAAAGAAGCCTCTTCTGCAGAAGTCAAAGTAGCAGACTGCAAATCTTTGAAGAAATAATTATGTGTACTAGTAGTAATAGTAGGTGAAAGAAATTGTTCATAAGTAGTTTCCACATAATGTAAGATTTGATCACTATGCTGTAATATGATACCTTGATTATTTTTTAAGCCTTTGATGATTTTTGTTTTATTCAGTTCTTGGTTGTATTTAAAAATATCAACAGATCCCTTCTTTAAATGAGTGCTAAATCTTTGCTCGGTTGTCAAAGTGTGGTGCTCCCCAATATGAAGATGGAATGCAATGAGTGAGGCACCAAGGTCCAAATTATAATGGATAAGATAACAGTTACCCAGACAAGGACAGGCAGGAGTCATCCAAGAGATTCAGTGCCCACAGGGCGTTTATTTAGTACCAGTGGGTAGGGAGACACAGTCACAAGAGAGGGAGTGGACACCCCAAATCAATAGGGTGATAAAGATGACAGAATGACTTTTATCTACAACTGCTAAAATGATTACAAACAGTATTAGAATATGTATCTTGTCCTACTGCCACTATACTTCTACAATTCTTCAGCAGTAACCTAAGAGTATAACTAGAACTTAGGCAAAAAACAGGTGTTCTTCACTACCTCCAATACAATAGTTGGTTTTACAATGACCATCAAATTCTCACAAAGTCCAAATGTCTGTCGTCTTCATGCGCACCATCATTCTTCATTGGTAGCTACAAGGGAAGTAAAACAGAACTGTACAACCCTAAACACAATTCCCAACAAGGACCTAGTTAAGGCCACTGGGATGGTGAGAGGTTTGGTAAACAGACCAAATGTTTCTTCAGCAAAAGCCCACTCTCTCCAAGGCTGCCAGAAAGAAAGAACCAGAGGAACTGGTTCCTGGAATAAACCCACTGATGTGTTGTCGGATTCCAAACTGGATGCAAAGGATTCCTTGGCCAAAACCCACTTCTAAGGCCGCCAGGAAAGAATTGAAACCAGGAGATGCGTGGCAACGAATCCACTCGAGGACTACCATGACCTGGATGATGCTGCAGCACTCCAAGGGCCAGCAAGACTCTGAAGGATCTGAGGTGAAGATGGATCTCCAATAGAACCAGGAACCAGAAGGATCTGTAGTGAAGATGGTTGATTCTGCAATCTTGTCACAAGGGACTGGAACAAAATAAGGAAACAGCGGACGCATCCCGAACTGGGCTTTGACGGACTCGACTTATGGTGAATGACCAGGGGCACAGACCAGGTTCTTCCAGGACGTGCACACTCTCTTCTGTGGAGGGCAACCAACTCCGGGACATCCGGAACAGGAACCAAAACAAATGACACTAGCACAGCGGTCGTGATGCATTTGAACTTCGGCGAACGTAACTTCGAACTGTAAAACAAAAGAAACGGCTGTTACGACTTGTGTGAATGGCACCGAACTCGACTTCTGCAGACGACATGGATGGACAAGATGATCTGATGGTCAGACACTTTTCTGGTTAAGAATGATGATGAAGGCATCCTCTTCTGGGTAAAGACTGATTCTGGATACGTAGGATTACAGACCACACCATGGAACATCAATGTGGTAGAAGATTGAGACTGTCCCCATACACTAGCAGCAATGTAGCTATATGATACACCTTCTTGTAATGCCAAGAGAACTGCGTAATGACCAGATAATTTGCCAGCAGGATGGGCAAATTGTCAATTTTGGGGCAATTATTCTATACCCAGGGTAATAGTTCAGATGTGTGGGCAATAGTCCAGATGCCTGGGACAATAGTTCAGATGCTTAGGGCAATAGTTCAGATGCTTAGGGCAATAAGTCAGATGCTCAGGGCAATAATTGAGATGCCTGGGGCAATAGTTCAGATGCTTAGGGCAATAGTTCAGATGCACGGGGCAATAATTCATACAACCAGGGGCAAATAACCACAATCCTAATACACAGTGCAGTCTTGGTGCTTCTAGCCAGTACACAATTGTTCAGATGCTAGAGCAATAAACAGTGGCATAACAGTGCAGACGTTAGTTACTTTGTAGCATATTGTGAGCTAAGCACCCTTAAATAGACCCTTTTCTGACTGTAGGGCCTACTGGAATAGGATCTGGTCACCCCTGAACGTTTTGCTATGAATGTCCCAACCACTCTATTAGGGGGTATCACTTGCCCTATGTTAATTGCCTTGAACACTAAAGGCCTAAATGCCTTACTTGCTATGGGGCCTATATGCCCTACTTACTACTGTGCTGGCTTTGCCTTACTGGAAAGGCCTGGGCTGCCCTTACTACCACTGGGCTGGCTTGTCCTAACTTGCTAGGCTGGGGCTGCCCTTACTATCACCAGGCTGGCTTGCCCTAATCCACTAGGCTGGGGCGGCCCTTACTACCACTAGGCTGGTTTGCCCTAATCCACTAGGCTGGTTTGCCCTAATCCACTAAACTAGGGCTGCCCTTACTACCACTAGGCTGGCTTGCCCTAATCCACTAGGCCGGGGCTGCCCTTACTACCACTAGGCTGGCTAGCCCTAATCTACTAGGCCAGGGCTGCCCTTATTACTACTGGTCTGGCTTTGCCTTTACTCACTAGGACACCCTGCTTTACCTCGGGCCTGGTGCCCTATATTTACCTCGGGCCTGATGCCCTACCTTTACCTCGGCCTGGTGTCCTTTATTACTTGGGGCCTGGCGCCCTAAATACCATGGGCTTGGCAGCCTCTGAAATGGGCCTGGTGCCCTGCTTTAACCTTATGTGCCAGGGGACCCCCTCTGTTCTGGGCCTGGAAACCCACTTTATGTTGGGCCTAGTAGCCATCCCTTCAAACTGGGCCTGCTGCCCTCTTTAAACTGTGGGCCTGGTGCCCTTTTACATTAGGCCTGATGCCCCTCTCAATACTGGGCCTGGTGCCCTTTTAATACTGGGCCTGGCGCCTTGCTTTACGTTTGGGCCTGACTTGCCCTTTTAAACTGCATGGCCCCTTTAATTTTGATGGCTTCCTGAGCCTGCTGTCAATCCTGGGGGGGGGGGATCACCTACTAAGTCCCACCCTTCATAAATATTCATAGGCCTTCCAGTGGCCTTACTATCTTGGCCCCTCCCTGTGGGCGTCGTTAGCCTGCCTCCTAATTAAATATTAAGTTAGGGGCCTTGAGACCCACTAACCACGCGGCACTCAGCTGCATAGATTGCGCCCTCAGCACCAGTTTATGTAATTATTTTTTTAAACAGTTTGGCGGTCAGCACGAGACTACGTGCTGCCGCTGACTCACCGCACACACTAAGAGGTCAAGGGAGTAAACAGGAGGCGGGAGATCTTGCTGGCAGAGGGAGGGAGAAACAGGCAGCAGAGAGGACAGAAGGGGGCTCCCGATGGCTGTCAGGACACCGGCAATGCAGCTCTGGGAACAGCCACCGACGGGGAACCGAAATACTAATAAAATTTAAAATAAAAAACTAACAGGGCTTAACAGAGCCCAAACAGCAGCCGGGGGACGAAATCTTCTTTTTCCTTCGGGGGGGACCGCCGGACTTAGCGGCACAACCGGACAGTAGCAGCAGGTGTCTTCACTGGACTGGAGGAGGGGAATCACAGCAGAGTCAACAGGACCAGCTTCACAACTCCAGGTAAGCCACACGTCCCTGTTGCACTCCTGTGATCCTCTCCACTCCACAGCCAGTCCAAAACTGACAAAACGGACAAAAACTCTGTTTCAAAAAGTGCTCGGGGTTCAGATTCTTGAACCCTGAGCTCGCACCACACAAATGCCAGGGACTTGGCAAGGCACCACACCCTAGCCAGGGATGGTGAACCTGGTGCGTGGGTGCCCATTCTCCTGCTGCCTACTCGGGGGGGGGGTGGAATTGAGCAGGCATGCAGCAGGGAGGAGAAAAAACATTTATTTTTCTTTCTGCACTGCCTAATGCTTTACTAGGGCACAAAAAAAAGGGACCCCTGGGGCATTTGAAAATCCCTACTTTTCTGTGATGCCCCTACTTTTAACCCCCTTACTTTGGGGCATTACAAAAGTTTGAGCCTTATAAAAAAATACAGTTTCATATCTGACCTAATACAATCAATTTGTGTTTTATAGGACTGTTTACTGGTATATTGTAAAGTAATGAGTTTAAAAAGTTGAGCTCGTAGCTATAAATACTGTAAATAGTCGTGTTTGCCTTTCTTTTGCCCTTTAGAAGAAAAAAGTAATTTAAGTTAATGTTTTGTTTCCAACCACCATTCCAAAATGGTGTCATAATAAACAACAATTGCAAGTCTGACCTGCAGTAATTCAGTACACTCTTGGCATAAAGTAACTTCACTTAATAAAGAAGTATTAAGCTTCCAGTAGCCTTTTCCCAGTTTCCTAGTGCCCAAAAGATTGAAGGACACATGTAATTCTGCATGATCAGAAAGCGCATTGGCCTGGATTTTTGTTCCCTGAACTTTACCCGGCTGGAAAGAAAAATAAAATCAATTCTAGTGGATATGGAATTTCTGAAGTAAGTGTGGACACCTTCAGAGTGAATTTGCCTGAAAGAGTGTAGCATACCAGCAGTCTGAAAAGTTGATTTTAAAGCATTTGTGTCACAAAACAATTTGGTTGTAAGACCTGTCTTGTCCTGTAAATCCAAAGGGCAATTAAAGTCACCCCCCATGATAGTGAATTTTGCCGTATGCAAATATGGCTACATCACTTTGATTAATGTTATCCATTCACTCTATTCTCATTGGCGTATCCTTCTAGGTTGCTTGAAAGGGCAGAGCAAATAACTTTACCAGAGCAGGGAAAAGGATTAAGGCTTCTTTTGGCTAGGCAGATTTGCTGTGTGTTGTTATTTTTATTTTATACTCACAGTCATTACTGTTTGTTGCTAACATTTTATTGCTTTATTTTTCTCTGATTCAAATTGTTGTTGCTGGGTATACCTTCTGCTGCATTATTACAGGGTGTGCCTGCAGGTGTGTGCTTACAGATTACTGCTGTAATCTTCTGGTTCAAATTGTCTTTTGCAAGGTTTATCTTCTGTTACTGCTTTATTTTTCTCTGTAGCAAAGTGTTTCTTACAGGGTATATCTTCTGTGAAATTATTACAGGTGGTGCTATACAGGTTTTACAGTTTTATCTATCATTAGGATAAGCTTTCAGGGCTACTGCATTTGTTGCTGGCTGATTGTTTCTGCTCTTACCTCCTTGTTTCTTTTGTTTGTGGTTCTTCTTTTTCGGCAGGGAAGGGCCCAGCCACTCACCCCATCCCCAATCACCCCACACTACACTCCTTTTATAGGGTAGCACAGTTGTCACATTTCCTGTAGCAAAGCAGGAAGGGGCGGATCAGAGGGGTATGCACACAGTGACCTAATTTACAGGGGCACTAGTAATTTAACTTGTTATAACAAGTTATAAAAAAACAAACAAACAAAACACAAAATCAAACTTTTCTTTCATTTTCTTCCTTCTAATTACTCTGACCAGGTTATAAACCCAGCAACTTATCTGGAATGGATATCGTTAACTGCAGGTACTGCAGAACACTTTTCAGAAGGGCAGTTTTACGGGATTTAGGACACTGTCCTACATGCTGGGTCATTGGAGATCTAAGGGCTCAGCTCCAGGCAGCATAGGCAGAGATTGCGTGCCTCAAATTGCATATTCAAGAGGAAATACATTATAAGAACCACCTGCCATTTCCCCAACATCCAACAGAAGCACCTCGACCGCAGAGGATAGTTGGTCCGGGAGGTTGACAGGTGGTTAGGAGGGGCAAATTGGGTGCCCCATCACTCGGTGCTCTCCAATATATCACCTTTACAAACCATATAAAAACGACAAATAGGTATCTACCTCTATCTCCAAAATCAAACAAAGGGGCAGAGGACACTGCAGAGCAGGACACTGCAGCACAGGAGCTAGCACAACAAAACTCGCCCAAAACAGGAACCAAAACAAAAAACAAAACAAAAAGGAAATCCAAAAAACTTCTCGTCATGGGAGACTCCATGATTTAGGGAGTTGATATGTATCTCCAGCCAGGGGTAAAGGTCAGATGTCTCCCAGGTACATCAGCGTGGAGATACACTGACCGCATTGCTAAAATTGTTCAGGAAGCAGGAGAAAACATTGATGTCCTGGTACACATAGGGACTAACGATCTCGCCAGCCGGTCAGTTGTGGAGACCAAGGAACACCTGACCAGGCTGGGTAGCAAACTATCATCCATTTCTCCCGGCATCTCCTCCTCTGAGATCCTGCCAGTCTAGGAGAGGGGGGGCAGATGGATGGAAGGTCAGAGAAGGGGAGATGGGGAGCTAAACTTGTGGCTCAAGAGCTGGTGCTAGGAAAAATGACACAAATTTGTAGGGAACTGGCAACAGTTTTGGGATCGAAAGTTCTTTTAATTTGATGGACTACATCTGACTAAGAATGAGTCAGTGCATTCAGGCAGAAGTTTGACGTCTTTGCAGAATATTGAAACTAGCAAATGGGGAGGGGGTGCAGCACCTCGTATGTCAAATGGGAAGAACACCCTTCCCCCCTCAGCTGGTGGTCAAACAGGAATTCAGCATGATTGTAGTTCATTTGCATCACCAGGTAAGGAAAAAGGTCCGGCTCCCCATACAATGCACAGGGGAAACATCAGACCTCATCCAACAACTAACACACTGAAATCTGGCCAATGGAAAATCATGTACACAAATGCTCGCAGTCTGGGAAACAAGATCCCAGACCTGCAGGCAATAATGACAGAGGCTAAACTGGACATAGTAGCCATTAGAGAGACATGGTTTACCAGTAATCACACTTGGGAGACTTCAGTACCTGGCTATGTACTGTTCAGAAGAGACCGAGGTGCAAAAAGGGGGGGTGGAGTGGCCCTTTATGTCAATGAAAATATCAAAATTACAGAAATTTGGAATACACATAAGAAGCCAGAAGAACTGTGGGTCACCCTGGAAACAGGAAATGGGACAGCCATACGAACTGGGGTTGTGCACAGGCCTCCAGACCAAGGGGAGGACATAGACACATTACTGTTAGAAGATATGCAAAACATGACAGCTAAAGGGGAGGTTCTGATAATGGGAGGCTTCAACATGCCAGATATAGATTAGTCAATACCAGCAGGAACATCTACCAGAACTAGACACGTGGTGGATTTCCTGCAGGGGGAGGGCCTCAAACAACTGATAAAACAACCCACAAGAGACAGGGCTATCCTAGATCTAGTACTGACTAACAGGGAAAGGATCACAGATCTCCAGGTAGAAGGTCACCTGGGGGCCAGTGACCATCATATGGTATGGTTCAATTTGACCACTACAACTAAATCATCCTATTCCAAGGCAAAATTGTGGGACTTCAGAGGAGCTGACTTTGATAAGATGGCTAACAGAGTTAAGCTAGCCCTGCCAAAAAGAAATACAGGTGAGGGGGTACAGGCAAAGTGGGCAAGCATTAAAGATGCAATACTTGAAGCAACATCCCATTGAGTTAGAGAGAATAGGAAGTGCAAAAGAAGAAGGAAACCACTTTGGTTCTCAAAAACAGTAGCAGAAACTTTCAGAGCCAAAAGGCTGGCCTTCAGGAAATATAAGGGAATGCAGCAGGATGAAGATAGGGAGGCATACCAAACTTTCCTAAGGGAAGCAGGGAAGTCAGTAAGACAGGCAAAGGGCCAAACTGAGGAAACACTAGCACAAACAGTAAAATAAGGTGACAAGACTTTCTATAGATACATTAGTGAAAGGATAAAGTCCAGAGGGGGTATTGCTAAGATCAAAGGGAATAAGGGGGCATGTGAGGAGGAGGAGGACCATGTAAAAGCATCTGTCCTAAATAGATACTTCTGCTTAGTATTTACCGAAGAGAAGGTAGGGCAAGGCCCACAGTTCAGTACCATGGACACAGGGGGAGGGAGGTGTGCACTAGTCCCTTCACAAAAGAAAGGGTCCTACAAGACCTCGATAAGCTCAGGGTGGACAAGACAATGGGACCTGATGGCATACATCCCAGGGTATTAAAGGAGCTAAGGGTGGGACTAGCAGAGCCATTATCCGAACTGTTTAGTGAGTCTCCGAGTACAGGATAGGTCCCAGAAGACAAGAAGAGCTCATGTGATCCCACTCCACAAGAGTGGTGGCAGGGAAGAGGCAGGGAACTACAGACCAGTCAGTCTTACCTCAGTAATGGGCAAGATTATGGAGGCACTCCTTAAGGAAAGGATAGTGCAACACCTGAAATCCATAGGAGCACAGGATCCAAGACAGCATGGGTTTACAAAAGGAAGGTCCTGTCAAACTAATCTCATAGATTTCTTTGACTGGGTAATCAGAGTGGTGGACCAAGGGGGAGCAGTTGATGTCGCCTACTTTGACTTCAGCAAAGCTTTCGATACTGTTCCACATAGAAGATTGATTAATAAGCTGGGTAGGCTCAGGGTGGGTCAGATGTTGGTCAACTGGGTGGCAAATTGGTTGATGGGCAGAAAACAGAGAGTGGTGGTAAATGGTGTACAGTCAGAAGAGATGCAAGTCACAAGTGGGGTACCTCAGGGATCAGTCCTGGGGCCAGTCCTCTTCAATATCTTCATCACTAACATTGCAGATGGACTGGAGGGTAAGGTTTGTCTGTTTGCAGATGACACCAAGATCTGCAACAGAGTAGATGATCCAGATGGGGTGGGCAGAATGAGATGAGATCTGGATAAACTAGCAAAATGGTTGGAAGAGTGGCAACTGGAGTTTAATGCAAAGAAGTGCAAGATCATGCACATAGGGAAGAGAAACCCTGAAGCCACGTATAGGCTGAGAGGGGAATTGCTGGCAGTCACAAGGGAAGAAAGAGGCTTGGGCATCATCATTACCGATGACCTGAAATCATCCAAGCAGACCACTAAAGCAGTAAGTAAGGCTAGAGGGATGTCAGGGTGTATTAGTAGGGGTATCACAAGTCGGAAGTGGGAGATAATAACCCCTCTTTACAAGACACTGGTTAGGCCCCATCTGGAGTACTGCGTGCAGTACTGGAGACCACACCTTCACAAGGACATTAACCAAATTAAGGCAGTCTAGGGAAGGCAACCAAAATGGTGGAGGGGCTGCATCATAAAACATATGAGGACAAATTAACGGAGCTCAATATGTATACCCTAGAGTAAAGGAGGGAGAGAGGTGATATGATCGAAACATTCAAACACCCTAAGGACATTAATGAGGTGAAAGAGTCTAACATGTTTCAATAAAAGAAAAATAGCAGGACAAGAGAACACAGCATGAGATTAGAGGGAGGCCGATTAAGGGGTAATGTGAGGAAGTTCTTTTCATAGAAAGGGTGGTGGATGCACGGAATGGCCTACCTCAGGAAGTGGTGGATATGAATACAGTGCAGGGTTTCAAATAGGCATGGGATAGACATAAGGGAGCAATACAGATGAATATGAATAGATAGTCCATTGACGTAACAAAGGCTGATGGCACATTCATAAGGTGAACCTCATCTGCCATCACCTTCTATGTAAGAATGTCAAGGAGTAAAAGTCTCTCAGGTTCTATATCCATAATTCTAGTGACCTTAACATGAAGTGATTTCAATAAAATACTAACTCCTGAGCAGAGTTCCACCCCAAAAGACCAGAAAGATGGTCCCGAAGGCCAGGATTTTTGGGCATGTAAAAGGTCATGTGTAGTTCTAAGTCTGGTGTCCTGCAGAAAAACAATGTGAGCACCAGCTAGATTTAATGAAGAAAATATTGCATGCCTGCGAGCCACATTCCTGACACTATTAACATTCAGAGAAAGTAAATTTAAGTTAGCAAGTGCCAGAAAAAATAAACAGGCTAATATCTTTTTTCACGAGTCCATATGTAGATCTTTTCTTTCTGTACCGATGCATCTTCCATATCCGATGCATCCTTAAGAGAAGAGGCAATAGAGGACAAGTCAGACTCCTCTCCTTCATCCTCTGTGTTGTTCCGTAAAGCTACGTAGCTATTCTTGGCTTTGCTAGAGTCCCTTCTTGATATTTTGGACTTTGGTTGCTGCTTATCCCGTTTTCTTTTACCCCCCACAATAGTGAAATCATCTGGGGGAGCTGTAGAGGGTGGCATGTCAGGTAGGGCTATTGATGGAGGGTTTACTGTAGTGGTTTGTACATCCAGGAGGACCTCAGATACCTCAGGGGGCAAAGGTACAGGCTGAAATGAAGTGGTTATGTCCTGTATTTGTACAGAAGTAGTGGTTTGAGCAGAAGTAGGAATAAGTGATTGAGACTTTTCTTTATGTTGCTGAGCTTCCAAGACCATTTCCTCTTGATCATAGAATGAACCTTTCTTGTGGGCTGCCCAGGGACCTCTCTAGTCGCATAAATTGCAGCGGACTGGATTTGTTCAGAAATGACTGGAATGTCCACTTTCCAGGCAAAAGTCACAAACCTGAACATCACAGGCATTACTTTAATGTGAGAGGGAGCCGTGTCTGTGATATGATTTTGGCTGCCCAGAGTAAAAGCAGAAGCCTCTGTCTTTGCCAATATAAAAACTGCTGGGCAAATGTTGGATTCCAGAGTCAAGAGTTTTTTAGTTTCACCTTAATACACCAGCCACCCCTCCAAATGTTCTCAGAATCCATAATTGGTTGTGGTCTCTGTATTGCTTCCACTTGCCTCCTTACCTGCTGTTTGCTGCCCCACGTGCCTATTAGCCCCCAAACTGGCTAAAACACGGCGTGAGAGGCCGTGCTGATTCACCTGATACCAGCTGGAGCTGGAGGAGTGAGGGGGGGAGCATACTTTGCTGTGGAGGGGCCGGGGAGGAGACTGTATAGGGCGCCCGCCGCGAAGCGCAGCCGGTATTGCTGTGATTTACATTTTGTACCGTAAGCGGCAGCTCTTTCATTTACTGAATTTCTTTCTGTGTCGTGGGATACCGCTCGTTAGCAGCTGGAACTGTGCACTTGTTTTAGTCGGGACTTGCCTCCTTACCAACTATTTGCTGCCCCCTGAGCCTATTAGCCCCCGAACTGGCTAAAACACAGCGTGACAGGCCGTGCTGATTCGCTTGATACCAGCTGGAGCTGGAGGAGTGATGGGGGCATACTTTGCTGTGGAGGAGGTGGGAAGGAGTCTGTATAATAGAAGCACCGCCGCAGCGCTGAAGCAGAGTGGCGCGACGCCACCGTGCCAGAATTACTTTGTTTGAAATGAGAGGAGGTAGGCCTGCTTACTGAATGTTTTAAATTGTGTTAGTTAGGTTACTTAAGGAAGGAATGTTTTAATTGTCTGAGTTAGTTTAAATTAAATTTTATCTGTTTGCTTGTTTAAACTAGAAATGTATAGGGGGTCTGTAGGGCGACCTGTGAGGGCCAGGATCATCTATGGGAACTCACAGCTGCATGCTTTGCGTCCCTTTTTCCCTCTCCCTGTGTCTGCTATTACTAGCAAGCGTTGCAGGGAAGTGGGGATTGAAAGGGATTACTTGGCTTGCGGGCTGTGGGTTGACCAGGAGCGGGCTGATGGAAGGATAGAGGTGGTTAGGACCAGGAGACACCCTGGATTATTTAGGGCATCTAGGCGAAGCCAGACATGGTTGGTGCCCATTCCCAGGGAGACCACCAGACCGAGTGGTCAGGCAACCCGAGGGGCTACACCACCCTCTACATTTCTGACGGCAGTGCTGTGCACTGCCAGGTTGATCAGAAACAAGACAGCAATTATTGCTGCCTTGGTTTCTTCGGTCGACCTGGCTTGCATTATGGAGACCTGGGTGGGAGATGATGCTGGCCCTGTTTTTGAGACTGCAGTCCCCCCCAGGATATACCAGTTGTGCACTGCCCCAGAGAAAATCGCAGGGGTGGCGGTGTAGCTATTTGTTTTAGATCTAGCCTGACCTTCACCGTGCACCCAGTGGGAACCCCAGATTCGTTTGAGTGTGTGGCCATTCGTGGAGGACTCGGCTTTGGTTGCAGGATTCTCCTCATCTATCGCCCTCCTGGCCCGATGGGGGGTTTCCTGCACGAATTTGCCGAGTTTGCTGCCGGCGAGACGTTGGATTTCCCCAGATGTGTTTTTCTGGGGGATTTCAATGTCTGGGCTGATGATAAAGCTCAAAGGTGCACCAGCAAATTTTTGCAAAATATGTCCTTGTTAGGGCTGTTGCAGTTTGTTGATGCAACTACTCATCGGGATGGCCACGCATTGGATCTGGTGTTCTCGCTGGGGATTGAGATGGGAAATCTTATGATTGATCAGGTTTTCTGGTCTGATCATTGCACGGTGAAGTTCATGCTTGGGGCTCCCGCCGTAAGTTTCTCCCCTGCCGAGATGATTCGATGCCGCCCTCTACGAGATCTTACTCCTGAGGGTTTTATGGCGGCAGTCGATTTATCTAGTGTGGGTGGTGCATGCGTCAGAGCTGTTAGCGTCCGTGTGGACACCTATAATAAGGTGCTATCTGATGCCATCAACTCCCTCGCACCTATCTGTGTATGACCCAGAGTTTCCTACCTGAGGTCTCCTTGGTATGATGGAGATCTCAGGGAAATGAAGAAGATGGGTCGGAGATTAGAGCGCTGCTGGAGGAAGTCCCACCTGGAGACGGACAAACTGGTCCTATGTGCGCATTATTGCGCATATCAGGAGGCAATCAACCGAAAGAAGATAGCATTTTTGTCTCTGGAGATTGCTGCTGGGAGAAACTGACCAGCCTCACTCTTCCGGACTGTTGATAGACTTCTTCATCCTGTCTGTCTTCAGCCCGGAAGAATTTCCTCAAACGAGGATTGTGAGGATTTTGCTTGTTTTTTCTCGGACAGGGTGTCTTTGATCTGACGGGAGGTTTCTTCAGCCAGCAATACCATTGCTGACAGTAGTCGCCAGTTGTGTGCTGAGTGCACTCCACCTAGTTGGGGAGAGTTTAGGCCAGTGGAGATCCGTGATGTTATTGAGGTGGCAGTCAATCTGAAGCATACCTTTTGTGAACTGGACCCAGTCCCAACACATTTCTTAATGAGATGCATTGACTCTGTTGGCCCGGTGTTTGCCCTGATTGTCCGGTGCTCCTTAAGTCAGGGTGTCTTTCCAGATGCCTTGAAGGAGGCCCTGGTGAGACCCCATTAAAGAAATCTTCTTTGGACCCGGAGGTCAGGGCAAATTACCGTCCCATCTCCAATCTCCCATTTTTGGGGAAGATTGTTGAGAAGGTGGTATCGCTTCAGTTGGAGGAACATCTCATGACTCATGAGTTATATGATCCTTTCCAGTCAGCTTTTCGGGCCAGACATAGCACTGAAACTGCACTAGTTCGGGTGCAGAATGACCTCCTCAGGGCTAGAGACCAAGGGGACAGGACAATTCTTGTCCTTCTCGATCTCTCTTCAGCTTTCGATACTGTGGACCATTGTGTGTTGCTTCTCCGCCTGAGGGAGTTGTGTGGACTCACCTGCACTGTCATCAAATGGTTTGAGTCCTTTCTCACCAATAGAAGACAGCAGGTTGTGATGGGAAATTTCTCATCTACACCCTGCCTCCTTTTGTGTGGAGTCCCTCAGGGTTCGGTATTGGCCCCAACGTTGTTCGCAGTATATATGCTGCCCCTGGGGGGGATCATTAGGAAGTATGGTCTGAGTTTTCATTGCTATGCTGATGATACTCAGCTATACCTATCCTTTGCCCCAGGAACACCAAACGCAGTGGATGTATTAAATATCTGTCTGGCTGAGATTAGTGACTGGATGGCCTCCAGCTGGCTTAGACTGAACCCTGACAAGACTGAGGTACTGGTAGTGGAGTCGAACAGAGTTCATGATGGGTTGGCCTCTGGCTCTGCAACTGGACTTGTGCTAGGAGCTGCATCATTGATGGCCTCCCCTTGGGTGCGAAATCTTGGCGTGATGTTTGACAGGAATTTGTCCATGGAGGTTCAAATATCTTCCATGGTCCGTTCCTGTTTTTTCCATCTTCGTAACATTGCCAGGATTAAGCCCCTTGTTCCGTCTCTGGACCTCCCTACCTTGATACATGCCTTAGTCACTTCTAGGCTTGACTACTGTAATGCCCCCTACCTCGGGGTCTCTGGGAGCTCTCTTCGCAGGCTGCAGCTTGTGCAAAATGCTGTTGCCCAGCTTTTGACTGGGCAAAGTAAATTTTGCCATATTACACCTGTGTTGCGCGAATTGCACTGGTTGTCTGTCAGGTGGAGAGTGCTCTTCAAGGTGGGGCTTCTCACCTATAAGGCCCTACATGGACAGGGCCATATACATACATAGATACATAGACAGTGTCGGCAGATAAGGGCCTATGGCCCACCCAGTCTGCCCATTTAAGTTTGTAAGTTCAGTTTATGTTTTCCAGGAAGTCTGTTGCCCCTTACCCCTGACCTCCAGAATTCCTTTATGTCTATCCCATGCATTCTTAAATCCCGTGATTGTTTCAGCCCCCACCACTTCCTCTGGCAGGTGTGTTCCACTTGTCCACCACCCATTCTGTGAAGAAATTCTTCCTCACGCTTCCTCTGAATCGTCCTCCCTCCAACTTCATCCCATGCCCTCTAGTCCTGGAACATCTTTTTCGCTTAAAAATAGTGCATTCCTGCACCCTGTTCCTCCCTGTAAGATACTTGTATGTCTCTATCATATCCCCTCTCTCCCTCCTCTCCTCCAGGGAGTACATGTTCAGTGCCTTCAACCTGTCCTCATAGGACATGATTACCTGTCAGTTCTCCTGGTACCGTCTTCCTCTTCCCGTAATCTCCGCTCTTCTAGTGGTGGCCTCCTAGCCGTTCCAAGAGCGAGATTAAAATCTGCAGGTGACCAAGCCTTTAGTGTCGCCACTCCCGCTCTCTGGAACTCCTTACCAGCTATAGTTAAGGAGGCCCCCACTATAACTGCCTTTAAGGTTCGCCTGAAGACTTTCCTATTTTTGCAAGCTTTTAGGGTATAACTTTGATTATTTATATTTATTATTACTATTTTATATATCTATGCGGTATGAAATGCTGTAAAATTTTTGTGCGGCGCCCAGAGCCTTTGGGATTGGGCATCTTTTTAAATAAACTTGCCTTTGCCTTTGCCTTTGTTTGACCTAATGTAATATATTGGAAATTTCCACCCCTCGTTCTTGAATAAAATCTTAATGATTTTCCAAGTAGGTTTGGTAAAGGGAATGATTATGAAAGGAGACCATGCAGGTGAGTGCTTAATAGAATTATATCTCAGACAGAACCTGTCCAGCAACACAGGGGATCTGAAGCTAACATCAAATTGTGTGTCACCAGAGGTATGAATCAGGGCAAAAATATCCGTTGCTGTGAAAAGCATAGTTTCTTTTAAAAGTTTTCTAGCAACATAAGCCCCATCGGGTGGTACTTCCAGACCCCCAGCGTACTTCAAACGGACAGCATTTGTCCATTTTGCTGGCTCTCCAAGATTACTAAATAAATCTGATAGTTTAAATACATGAGAAGAAGTGCCTTGTGCATTCTGCTTGCCACCATCTGCAGCATGCAAGGGAGGGGGGCTTGATTTTAACTTCTCTGCTACTGGTAAAAGCTGTGCCTCCATAGCATCTGCCCAGAATGTGGAAGGGAGGGCAGGAGCATTAACATTCTGATCAGCTGAAGCAATTGTAATTTTTTAGCCAATGTAGTACACATAGAAACAGACTTAGGTTCAGTTTTAGTATCAGAATCAAAATCTTGACTTACACTGAATTCAGACAGGTTCTGCCATGTTGCAGGGGTTGGTTTGTCTTGCTGTGGAGCAGAATGTTGCTGCAAGCATTGTTGATCTGGAGTCACTTGGTCGTTGGGTGCAGTCATAGCCCAGACGCCATTAGAAGTTTTCCTGACAGGACCATTGACAAAGTTTGAGCAGCATATCAGCTGCAGTGAGCGGATTGAAGCAGTGTCAAGTGGCGGCTTGACTGCTAAACCTTGAATGTCTTTTGCCATTGGGACAGAATCAGAGAACCATGTAGCACCATCTGCAGATTTCTTCCAACCTGCAGCATATAAAGCATATTCTGGAGTCCATTGCTTATCAGCTGTAGTAAGGACAGAATCACGACCTGGAGATGAACACTCAGTAGTTTTTGTATATTGGGTTTCCAGCGGTGCAAGCAGAATATTACACTTGGTATGTTCCAGGTGATGTAAGGTATGTTCCTCATGTTTCCAATTATTGCAGAAGTCTGTCCCTTCATTGTTTTTCTTCCAAAATTTTCTGCATTGACATGGACTCTTGCTGTCTACTGGTTGCTCTTAGTGGCTCCTCTAGATGCTGCTTAGCAGCAAAAGCAGCAGCTGTCTGCATCTGGAAAGCCAGAATCTCAGGTTTGACATGTGCAACATGAATCTTAGGTGACCCCTCTGGCTGGGAAAGTTCTAAAAGCTCAGGTACTTCCATATCCACATTCACTGGCCCAGGAAATTCCCCTCATTTACTAAAATACCACCAACAGCTTAATCAGGTTCTGTAAATCAGTTTACATCTGTAGAAATATTCCCCTTCCCTTGCCCCCAGATCGCACTGGAAAATGAGCTGCGTCTCAGTGTGCCTCTCCCAGTCACAAACTTTCAAAAAAAAAAAAAAAATTGTGACTGGGGACCCACCTGGGAGGATAAGGGCCTATATGGGGGTGATGGTCTACATCCATCCAGGAGGGGAACCACAATCCTTAGTGAATGGTTTGAATGTTGTTTTGATTAACATTTAAACTAGTCAAGGGGTGGTGGCAAAAGGAATCTGGGAGTCAGAAATGGTTACACCACAGGCTGAAGCAGAGAGTAAGGAGAACCTGAGAGGAGAGGAATGCCACCCCCTTCATGGGTGCAAAATAATAAAGGAGGCAGGGTGGTAGAGATAAAGGGGAAAGGAATAGGAACACTAAAAAAAGTGGGGAGAAGAAGGGGGAGAGAGGGCAAAAGGGAAAAAACACAGGCAACAAGCAGAGAGGAAACAAAATCTGAAAGGCCATGTGTGCGAATGCTAGAAGCCTAGGAAATAAGATTCCACACCTAGAGGCCATCATGGCAGAGGCTGACTTGCATACTGCAGTCATTACCAAGTCATGGTGCACTGAAAACCATGTTCCGGACATGGCCATACCAGGCTATACTCTGTTCAGGAAGGAAAGGAGAGGGTGTGGTACTTTATGTTAGAGAAAGCATAAAAGCAACGGTGATACAGGGAATACAAGGTGAGGCAGTGGTACTGTGTGTCACCCTGTTGAAGGGGAATGGAGACACTATTCACAATACAGTGATCTATAGACCTCCAGCACAGGGGGAAGAGTTGGATAATGTACTGGTAGAAGCCATTGGCAAGATGACAGAAAAGGGGACAGTACTGCTGATGGGGGACTTCAACCTGCCAGATGTAGATTAGATTCAGCAGCTTGAGCTAGAAACTGGGACATCCTGGACTCTGCAGGGAGTGTTCCTCAGGCAGCTAGTCAGTGAACCCACTCGTGATGGGACAATGCTGGACCTGGTACTCACTGATAGTGGCAGTGTTGCAGATGTGGGAGGCCACTTGGGGACCAGTGATCACCGTACATAGTGGTTCAATATAAGGATGGCTGTGGACTCTAACCACATAAGGCATACCTCTTAACTGCTATGAATTTCGAATAGCGCTATGATTTTTATACTCAAATTTACCATTGCTCCGCAAAGGTTTACTAATATTTTTAACAATGTTAGAGCTATTTCTGGAAACACAAACTATTAAATCATTGAACTAACTTGACAGAAACATTCCTTAACACTAACTACATAGGGTCCACTATTTAAAGACATGTTATTCTTTAAAGTAACAAAGTGCTACACATCTGGCCATTTGCTCTGATTTTTGAAGGCCAGTGCTATGAATTTTAATACCATAATGTTGAGAGGTGTGCAGAAGAGCAAGGGTCCTGGACTTCAGGAGGAAAGATTTTATAAAGATGGGTGAAAGCCTCAGGGATGACCTGGCAGGGGGGATGGCCTGAGTGGGGTGGAGGAACAGTGGATGAAGATAAATGGAAGCATTGTAAGGGCGACAAACCTCTGCATCAAATAAGTAAGCAAAAGCAAGAGGAAAAAGAGACCACTATGGTTCTCGAAAGAGGTGGCTGAAAAGGTGAAGGCTAAAAGGGTAGCATTCAGAATGTACAAGGAGATGCAGAGAGAAGAGGATATGTAGGTGTATCAGGGGAAACAAAGAGATGCAGGGGAATCAACAGGGAGTGCAAAGGGACAAACTGAAGAGAGAATAGCCAGAAGGTAACAAAAAGGGACAAGACATTTTTTAGATATGTAAGTGAAAAGAGGAAGACCAGGGGTTGGATTATAAGGTTAAAAAGAGAAAGGGGGGACTGTGCAGAAGAGGACCAGGAAAAGGCAGACATCCTGAACAAATATTTTTGTTCAGTGTTCACAGAGAAAGGAGAAGGGGAGGAGCCACAAAAAAAAGTAAGAAGCTTTGGAGCTGGGGTAGTAGAAACTAGCCCTTTTTTGGAGGTGACAGTCCTTAAGGGACTTGCTAATAAAGAAATGGGGCTGGACCAGATGGGGTACATCCAAGGGTATTAAGGGAGCTCAGGGAAATACTGGCTTTACCTCTGACAGTTCTATTTAACAGCTCACTGGAAACAAGAGTGGTTCCGAAGGATTGGAGGAGGGCGGATGCAGTCCCACTGCACTGCACAAAAGTGGTAGCAGGGATGAGGCTGACAATTATAGGCAAGTCAGCCTAACATCAATGGTGGGAACATTAATGGAATCACTGCTAAAGGAAAGGATTGTGGAATATCTTGAATCCAGTGGGTTACAAGACCTGAGGCAACCTGGTTTCACGGGGTGGGGTGAGGGGGAGGTCATGTCAGATTAATTTTATCTATTTCTTTGAGTGGTCGACAAAGGATTTACTGTAGATCAGGGTGGAGCAGTGGACATGGCCTACCTAGACTTCCGTAAGGCTTTCAACACCGTTCTACTGCAAAAAGGGAAGGCATTTTTGTTTGGCCAAGCTTATAAACTGTATAAATATTGAAATAACTATATGTTTCTTGACTGTCTTGCTGTTATAGACAGATATGTGATGTATAATTTGTTTGTAGAGCTCATTTTGATTTTATCTTAATTGTTTATTTACCTGATTGCTGCTGTTTTTTATTTGATGCTTTGTGAATTGTGCAGCGCTCTGAGCCTCCAGGAAGGAGCGCTATATAAATAAAATATCTATCCATCTATCTATCTATCTATCTATCTATCTATCTATCTATCTATCTGTCTGTCTGTCTGTCTGTCTGTCTGTCTGTCTGTCTGTCTGTCTGTCTATCTATCTATCTATATATCTGTCTATCTACACAGGACACTGATAAACAAGCTGGGTAGCTTAGGAGTGGGTCCAAAGTTGGTAAACTGGATAAGAAATTGGTTAGTGGATACGTGGTAGAGGGTGGTGGTAAACAGAGTTCACTTCGTGGAAGGAAGGGTGACCAATAGGGTGCCTCAGGGTTCAACGTTGGGACACATCCTCTTTAATGTCTTTATAAGTGACATTGCAGAGGAGCTGGAAGGGAAGGTCTGCCTCTTTGCAGATGTCTCCAAAATCTGCAATAAGGTGGACACTCCGAGGGGGTAGAAGGGATGAACAGAGACCTAAGAAAACTACAGGAGTGGTCAAGGGTATGGTAGCTGGGTTTTAATGCAAAAAAGTGAAAAATAATGCATTTAGGGAACAGAAACCCAGAGGCAGAGTACAAAATGGGTGGAATGATATTGACAACCCCTAAGCAAGAAAACATACCTTGGGGTAATCATATTGGAAAGGCTAATGGTGACCAGGCAGTGCAATAAGGTAGTAGGGAGGGCTAGTGGAATGCTGGGGTGCATAGGGAGGGGCATCACCAGCAGAAACAGATCACTGGTGTTGCCTCTTTATAAATCGCTGGTAAAACCCCCACCTTACGTACTGTGCCTAGTTCTGGAGACCACATCTCTGGATGGACATAGAGAGGAGATGGTTCAGAGCAGGGCAACTAAATTGGTGCAGGGTCTGCATCAAAAGCCCTACTAGGAGAGACTAAAGGGCCTCAATATGCATAACCAGGAATGGGGGGGTTATAATACAGACCGTTAAATACCTGACGGGACCTTGCGCCACACCAGTAACCCAGACTTGGGAATGACCTCGGGTCATCAGAGAGACAACACGGGAAGGGGGGAGCAGGATTGAGCAGCTAAAAAGCAGCTCTCCTCTCCCGGGGTGGTTGTCATCCCCCCATAGTTGCACTCCCACCAGGTGGAGGTCTGGTGGGTAGCATAGACAGGAGGGGTGGCAGTGTAGTGAGAGAACACCCCCGAGTGTGATGTGCACATGCCTCCACATGCATGTGCATGCCTAGGGCATGAGGACAGGGAGAAAATGGGGAAAAAAGTCAATAAAACTCTATATAGAAAACAAAAAATCTGACGGGGGTAAATAAGGTACAGGAGGGAAGTATTTTTCAGAAGAAAATGTGCTCAAGAACATGTAATGAAGGGGGGAGACATTCAAGAGATATATGTGGAATTACTTCTCCATAGAAAGAGCAGTGGATTTCTGTAATAGCCTTCCAGTGGAGGTGGTGGGAGCAGAAACAGTACTGAGGTTCAAGAATGCATGGGATAAGCACAAGGGAATCATAGTGTAAAGGAAGGGGAAGGGAGAAAGAGCTGTAGATTGGGCACAGTCTGTGGTAATAGTGTAGATAAGGAGAAATGGGCAGATTGAATGGGTGACGCCATCCTTATATGCCATCAAATTATATGTTTCTATATTACTATTAAAAAACCCCACAGAAGTTACATGTAAAGGTGTGCAGAACTTCCGAGGGTGAAACCAAGCTGTCCCGAACACATACAGTTCAGTTTCCATGAAACCCAAGCCAAAACTTGTTGTTTTGGTTTGGATCGCTAATGTTTATTTTTTCCTTCTTGTTAAGCTCCTGCCTGTCATGTCACAGGTGAGAGCTTGTCAAGTTGGTGGCTCAAGAGAAGATACTCCTGTTTGCGCAGGTGCAAATCAGTGTATAGCTGGAAGCAGTGGCATCAGCAGGCTTCTCGTAGTGGGGGCACATGCCCCCATCAGTGAATTCAACCAAAAAGGAGGGTCTGGGGGGAGTTGCCCCCAGAAGAAATTTTGAAGAATTTGGTGCCAAATGGTCCATTTTAGAAGCATTTTCTGTGAAATCTGCAGCAAGACAAGCATAGGGATTTTGTAGCTGAAATCCTGAGAAACACAGCAGGTGACTTGAACCAGGGAAGTGGAACATACCTGGTGTACTACCTTAGTCTTAGAACCAAGTGCTCACAAACACAAATATTAACAGGTTTCTTTTTCTCTCCAAACCAAATGTTGCCTGGGAATGGGGGTGCCAAAGGCTAATGGTGTATTTTAGAAGCATTTTCTATGAAATCTGCAGCAAGACAAGCATAGAGATTTTGTGTAGATGAAACCCTGAAATACAAGACAGGCTGGTCACCTGAAGTAAGAGAACCAGAACATACTTGGTTTACTGCCTTTGTCTGAGAACCAAGTGCTCACAAACACAGACAGAAAAACATTAACAACTTCCCTTTTTTCCCCAAACCAAATGGTGCCTGGGAATGTGGTGGTATTTCCCCTGCAAGAAAACTTGAAGAATTAGGTGCGAAATGATGCAATTTAGAAGCATTTTCTATGAACTCTGCAGTTAGACAAGCACAGGGATTGTATAGATTAAATCCTGAAATTACAATGCAGATCACCTGAACTAGGGAAACAGAAACGACTTGTCTTATTGCCTTAGTCTGAGAACCAAGTGCTCACAAACACAGACAGAAACAGATTAACAATGTTTTTTCCAAGCCAAATGGTGCCAGGGTTACTTGCTCTTGCAAGAAATTGTGAAGAATTCGGTGGCAAATTGTGCATTTTAGAAGTTGGAACCATGTGCTTTGAAATTTGCAGCAAGACAAGCACATGGATTTCGTAGCTGAAATGATGACATACACAGCAGGTGTAAATCGAACCAGGAATTTTGTAGCTGAAACCTTGACATACACAGCAGATGACTAAGTTGAAGAACCAGGGAACATACTTATTGCCTTAGTCTCAGAACTATCTGCACACATAGACAGAAGGAAAACAGTCTAAGTAATGATGAACTTTTTTTTTTTTTTCCAAAACCAAATGTGGCATGGTGGGTGGGACGCTGGGGGGATTTGACCATTGGTAGAAATCAGAACAAAGAAGAATATGTGGCAAAGGGTGAACTTTAGAAGCAAGCTATGTAATGTGCATCAAGCCAAACACAGGGAATTAGTAAGTGAACACCCTGCAATACAGAACATGACTTGAACCACTGATATAGTTGTTTGTCTCAGTCTCCTCCTAGTTGCCAACCGGCTCCAACCTCTACTACTCTCAAACCTGCCTGGAAATCTTATTTCCTCTCTTCTAGCACTTATTCACTAGTTGTATGACTTATGATTGTTAGTTATTTGCACTTATATTTCTATTTTGTTACTACATATGGAGTCCTGCAAATGTACTGTCATTGCTGAAAATTTTGTATAAGTGTACTATGTCTGACTTCTACTTGTTCTCATGATGTTTTCTTGTATCTACTATTGTCTACATACCCTTTGTTGTAATCTCCCAGGTCGTACCTGAAAATAGGCAGCTATGCTGTCTAGTGTACCTACCCGGTTAACAAAAACTAAATTAATAAATTTATGAACTGTTAGATCCTGTCATATAATTTAGGGATTTTCTGCATTGCTGACTGTAGCAGGAAGCAAAAGATCAACATGTCTGTTTAACAATTTGGCAAATCTGTCAATGGCCTCATCTACATTTATTAGTTTTGTTTGCTGCACTCTCAATTGCTAATGTAGCAAGACCAGTGAGTCTGTCCTGACCTATTGTGTTTCTCAGGTATGTCTTTATTCATTTTAGAGCACTGAAGGATCATTCACATGAACATGTAGTGACTGGTGTGTTAAGTGCAATAGTACCCAACTGGTGGATGCCAGGAAACATAACCAGTGTCAGTGAGTCAAGCAACAAAGAAATGCTCCATGGGGAGTTTTCAGCAGGCAATGTTTCAATAAACCTTAGTGCTACAAACAATTCTTCTTCAGGAAGTTGTACTCCATAATGATTGCACATTACATTTAATGTTGTCTTATCTAAAAATAAAGGACTTGTTGGTTTCAAAGCCTGAACTACTTTCAGTAGGTCTACCCCCCTTTTGAAAATCATTGTTTGAATTCGGAAATCATGTTATCTAACACTGGATAGTAAATTTTAGTTCGGTAATCTGTTTCTGACATAACTGGCTGCTGTTTCCTAACTCTTCTGTCAACTACATTGTGACAGAAATGGGAAGGAAAGAGTTAATGGTTTGGATTCTGTAGATGCCTTATTTTTTTAGCAGTGTGGAAAAAATACACTGAGGGCTGAAATCCTCCAGCAGCAACCAGCTTGTGGAATTCCTAGCTGCTAGATAAGAGCTGGGTCATAAATCTCGAGTGGACATCTCCAGACACACACAGACCTCGCAGACACGGACACAGGGCAGTTTTGAATGGATTGGATCATTCAAATATAAACTTAGGTGAAAGGAATATAATTGGTCACCAATAGGTGTTCACTCTGATTGGGACAATTAAATAGATACATGTTAGTTGGCTGGTGCATTTAGGGAGAATAGGAATGACCTAGTCTCCATAGACTATATAGCTTCTGTAAGACAGAGAGGCTCTCTTGCCCTGGAAGCTGTGAGGGAAACATAAGCTTGGAGCTTACCTGGTATGTCCGTGGAGCTGGCAGTTAGAACAGGGTCCAGTGTCTCTTGTAAGGACAGGGAAGGGTAAGTTTTGTGATAGTATATTTCAGTAATAGCCTTCTTCTTTTGCCATCTGTTGTTTAAAAACATTTGTTTACTTTTCCTGTATGAGTGTTATTCTCTTGTGTTGTAAATACATTTCCTGTAAATGCTCATTGCACTTTCTGTTAAGTAAAGCTATTTATTTGCTCAACAGTTGTGTCTCTGATGTCATTTTCTAAGGTAAGATTTGGTTTTCCACTGGCTAGGGTAAACTCTGTGTAGCATCCGCCACCTGAAAGAGACACATTACCAGACTTTAACTTGTGCAATTGCACGTGTGATTATTCAAGTTTGTACACTTGAAAGAGGTGCCGGAAGGAAAGTCCGGCTGGTGGCAGCGAATACCCGAGGACACACACCTCTCTAAAAGCTGTTTCAGCCCAGAGGGAGAGGTGGGTTGTTACATACATATACATCAAAATGAGCTGCTTAGCGGTGGGTACGTTGTGGATGGATCCTTTATTCTATTGCAGCGTCAGGAGCTATGTTAAGTGGCATAGCAAATGCTGTTGCTTCACAGAGTAATTCCTTACATTTGTCTTCATTTTGAAATGAAACCAGAGTATCAGTAAATGCTTCTACTGCAATGCCAGCACTGGCTAGATCCAGATCTTCAGTCTGCAGTAGGCTGTGGAGTCCTTCTGCAAATCCAAGAATGTGATCAAACAGGAAAAGACAAAATATAGTGTTGAATGACATCAAGAAGTTGTAAAGGTCCAGTGCTTTGGGTGTATTTCCATGGTCACATTGTGAGAGATAAGAAATTAAGGACTCACACGTACACTTCAGTGCTCTCATAGCTCTTTTTCTGACATCTCCACCTGGTACTACTCAGAGCTGTGACCTTGAATGTTCTGTCAAGTCTCATTTCTTCTTGTACCTGTTTCAGTTTGTCACTATGCACTACAGATGTCGAAAATAATGTATGCAAGCATTGCACCAACTCAAAGAAATCTTTTACTTCAGGAATACACTGACATGAATCCACAAGGGTTAGATTTAACTTATGTGCATAAAGGTGAACATACACAGCATGAGGGTGGTCCTTTTTGAAGAGTTCCTGAACACCATTGAGAAGACCACTCATGTCACTTTGCACCGTCATAAGCTTGGGCAACAAAAGTAACATCTGGCTCAAAGATATCAAATTTTTTCAAGATGTCATTAATGTTACTACACAATCCCCTTGCATTCAGTTCTGAGACTTTAATGAAACATAGAAAAAGTTCAACAGGTTTATGGTTATGAACATATCTGACACATTTGCTCATTTGTACCTGATATGAAACCTCTCGAGAGTCGTCACATAAGACTGACACAAATTTAACATTTTTGGCTTCTTGCACAATTGCATCTGTAATACAGGATGCAGCACACTGAATCAGACCATTCTGTGGTTCAGCTGATATATACAGTATGTTGCATTGGCTGGGATGGACTCATAAACTTGGAGAACTCTATCAAACTTTTTAATCAAGTCAAAAGTCTCCCTGAAGTTTCCTTTATTAACACTCGTCTCATTCTCATTGTGGCCACGGAAAGGTAACCCTAGCCGACCCAAATGTAAAGTGACTTCTCCTAGTCTTTTCATGTAATCTCTTCTTTGCTGAATTTCCTTAACCTTGCTCTTGTCTGCCAGTATCATGATGTTACCTGTTTCCTGTGCGCATGTATATGCAGACCAAGCAGCCATTGCACTTCTATGATTGTGACTTGCTGTGTGTGCCCTGAATTTCTCCAATGCCTTTTTCCAGTTCTGAAACCCTCGAGTTGTAAAGGCTTCATCAGCATATCCCTGCCCATGCATGAAGCATCTACATTGCAAAGCTGAATGCACTCTGTTTTTCACAACTGTACTCCAACCAACAGAAATCTTTGTACCAGTGATGGCTAAAACACTGCTTTTTACCTCCATAAATGTTGGTACTAAAATTAGTCATAGGCTGAGTGGGGCCTTTCTCTTTGTTGCCAAGATCAGTAGGGGGGTTATCATCAAGGTCAGGTACTGGAAGGACCTGGGACAAGCCTAACTCAGTAGAGAGGGTCATAGAAGACTGCTCAGTGCATGCACTAGTAGTGCTGTTGGTACTAATACTGTCAACTCGATGACTTACTGTCTCACTTGTTTGCTCATTACAAGATACATCATTATCAGTTATCATGTCTGTGCACATGGTCTCATTCAAAGATGAAGAGGATGCTGATGAAGAACTTATTCTTGGCCTTTTGCCAGCTGTTCCCATATTAAAGAAAGACTTTATGTCACAACTCATTTTGTTTTGGATGTTGTTGTACTTTAATTCAGTTGTAGGCCAAAATAATAAAAGTGATGATTTTTTATTCTATGGTGGTACTTACGTAGGTAGGCTAGCGAGTATCTGTAGTCACAAACCCTGCCTGTTTACCTATTTCTGGGTTATACTCCAAGTCAGTAAGCAACCAAGTAATTTGTGACAGTAGTAGGCAAACAAAAACCCTGCCTATTTGTTCTGGGGCTATGTACCCCAAGACTGTGGACAATCAGGTAATCAGTGACAGTGGTTGGCAAACAACAAACCCTGTTTACTTTTTTCTGTAGCTATATCCCAAAGCTGTAAGCATTAAACCATGCAACCATGTAATCAGTGATGTTAGGCAATGAAGGAATTGAAAGAAAAAAAATACACTGCCAAAGTTCTTCAGGGCAGGCTGCTCAGCTCCTGCTGCTGAAATGCACTCAATCCCTAAGTCAGTCTGTCTCTCTACCTTCTATCCCCCCCAATCTCCTCCTCCATATTATTCAACATTTTTTTTGTATTTATATTTTTGGGATTCAGATCTTATCTTACTCTTTTTATACAATGCAGAGCAAAGATCAGGCTGTCCAACTGATCCTGCTACCAGTCTGTGTCCTCTTCCTCTGAGCACTCTCTCACTGACACGTGACTGTTGCATTGTTCTTTTTTTTTTGTGGTCATATTTTAAACTGTGGCCTGAAAGCCAAGGTAGTGCAGCAGACTACTCAGCTGGCACCTGTTGCTGCATCAGCAGCACCACCCTCCACAGCCACTAAAGCAGCTCCTGCTCCTCCTGCTTTAGAAAAGATTCATTCACTTCAGAATTTTTTATTTCAAAATTAAAATCATTCATCAGCAGCACAGATGTCTGGTCTTGACTTGATGTGATATAAATGCTGCAGGCTCGCTCCTCAGCAGCTAGGATTTACTGCTGCTCTGAATCTGATAGGAGTCAGAGAGTCCCCCTCCCTATCCTGTCTGGCCCCCGGCCCTCTGCCTCCTCACCAGCCAGTTCCTGAGTCCTAACTCCCACTCCTTCCCAGCCACAGCCTCTCCCACTCTCCTGTCTGGCTGCCAGACAGTATTTTTCTCTAGTAACTGTCTAGTAGTTCTACTTATTCAGACAGAATCAGAATTTTATTTGCACTTAAGACACGCATGCTTGCTAGGCTAGCTACGCAGTCTGAGTGTTCCCAGTCACTGAGCAGCCTAATCAGCACCAGCCAAATTAAAAATGATGACTATGCTCAACTGCCTCAACACCCAGGCCATGAAGAAGTCATCCAGCTACACCCACAGCCCGACCTGCTCCAATAAAAGCCATTGCTGAACATGATTGAGGCAGGTCAGGCTTGGCAGACACATCCGAGCCACGGTGCCCGACCCCCCAGCCCCCTAATGTGATGCTTAAGTCTATGCTCCTTGTGATCCAGCCGCATTGCTGGTCCCAAGTCCCACCCGAGCCGCAGCAAGGCAGAACCATGAGGGTCGGGCGGCATTTAAAGGCAGCCTAAGAGACCCGGGATCTGGGGCTCAAGGCTCTCCTCTCCTCTCAGCTCAGTGGCTGACTGCAGTGTGCACACAGGCAGACCTTCCTACAGGAAAATTAGAAGACCTGCCGAGTGAGGTAGGAGGTGGGGTGGGGCACAGGGGGGTAGAGTTGAGGTGGTACTCGACTGGGCTCTGGGTTGTGTCAGACAGCTGGTGCTGCAGTGTTGACGATGGGCTGTGAAGCCCTATAATTTAATGTAAGGCTAGGTGAAATAAGTGGGGGGTACCAGTATAAACTGGGGGGGCTAAGTCCCCAATTTTTCGGGCAGCTAACACTACTGGCTGGAAGAGCTCTTCTCCTCAGCACCATTTCAGTCAAGCGACTGGCTGGGTTGGAAGAGAAGGGTTTCCAACCGTGATTGGAGGCAAGTGTGTGACGGAGCCAGACACTTTGTGAGCACTCAGCATGAAAAGAAAAATGAGCAAACATAAAAATAAAAAACAAAAAAACAACAAAACACTTAGAGGGTCGGGTGGAGACTTGGAAGGGATGTTAGCCAGGGACTGGGGAGCAGGGGAGGGAGGCTCTGAGAGACTGTGCAAGAAGAAAGAGAACAATCTTTCCTAGATCAGTTTCTATCCACACCACCAACAAAAACAGAGAGTCAGAAAACTTAATAAAAAAAACTTAGAGGGTCGGGACTCGGGCCAGGGACTGACTGTGTATGTTTGTGTGTGTGTGTGTGTAGAGGGGGAGTGGGAAGTGCTGCAGGGTTACAAGCACTGTGTGCTGTGAATGAGCTTGGTGAGACATGCAGTAGCAGACAATTTTGAATGTCCCAATGCCTTCACTTGCATACTGTGTGACACTGAGCAAGTTAGTTAACCTCCCCAGTGCTCCTGGGTCACCCCTCAAAACCAGCACCTGTACCTAATCTAAGAGAGCATTGACTGAGCTTATCCATCTCAACAGGCATACTGGGCTGGCATACTGTGAGACACTGGCTGAGGAAGTCACAGTGTGGCCATCCCAAAGAGCAGTGTCACTAGACGTTTCCCACATATGCAGGAGTCAGACAGGATGGACCATATATTTTTTTTTTGTGTAGTCCTTTCAAAGAAAGGCTTGCATGTTGAGTCATGTGTAAAACGTTTTGAAGGGAGGAGTCAGCCCAGCAGTTGAGTAGCATCTGTCTGCACAGTATCACCAGCCATTTCTCATGCAAGCAGGAGTTAAGACAGGAGGACCATATTGTTTTTAGTGTAGTGCAGTCAAATAAAGGCATATGTCATGTGTGAAATGTTTTCAGGAGGAGGCAACCTGGCAGTTGAGTAGCCTCTGTCTGGACAGTGTCACCATTTCCCACAAAAGCAGGAGTCAGGACAGGAGGTCCATATTTTTTGTGTATAGTCCTGTCAAATAAAGGCTTGCATCACGTGTAAAACATTTTGGAGGGAGAGGGCAGTCTGGCACTTGAGTAGCCTCTGTCTGCATAGTGTCACCAGTCATTTCCCACAAAAGCTGGAGTCGGGACAGGAGGACCATATTTTATTTTGTGTAGTCCTGTCAAATAAAGGTTGCGTCATGTGCGAAACATTTTTGAGGGAGGAAGCAGCCTGCCAGTTGAGTAGCCTCTGTCTGCACAGTGTCACCAACCATTTTCCACACAAGTAGGAGTCGGGACAGGAGGACCATATTTTTTTTGTGTAGTCCTGTCAAGTAAAGGCTTGCATCACATGTGAAATGCTTTGGGAAGGGGGCAGCCCAGTGGTTGAGTGTCACCATTTCCCACAAAAGCAAGAGTCAGGACAGGAGGACCATATTTGTTTGTGTAGTCCTGTCAAATAAGGGCTTGCATCATATGTGAAATGTTTTTGGGAGAGGGCAGCCTGGCAGTTAAGTAGCATCTGTCTGCACAGTGTCACTAGCCATTTCCCACAAAAGCAGGAGTCGGGACAGGAGGACCATTTTTTTTGTGCAGTCCTGTCAAATAAAGTCTTGTGTCACATGTGAAACATTTTGGAGGGAGGGGGCAGCCTGGCACTTGAGTATCAAATCAAATCAAATGTTATTTATAATGCGCTTTTCTAACAACCAAAGCACATATACAATACAATATAAAACCAAATATACAGTCTAAAAAAAGATATACAAGATAAAAAGGCAGCAATAATAAAACTAAATATTATCCCCAAAAGCTAAATCAAATAAATAAGTTTTTAATGAGGACTTAAAGGTCTCAGCAGGCAAGCACTCTCTAATCCGACGAGGTAGAGAGTTCCACAGGGTCGGGGCTAAAAAAAAAAAATCCCTAGCACCTGATGTTTGAAGATGGACCCTGGGAACCTCTAGCAATCCCTTGTCGGTGGAGCAAAGTGGGCAGGGGGGAGTAAGGCCGAGGGAGATCTTGCAAGTAACCCGGTCCCTGTCCATGTAGGGTCTTATAGGTCAGCAATGTGACCTTGAAGGTGATCCTCCATCGCACCGGCAGCCAGTGCAGTTCGCGCAGTACAGGAGTAATATGGCTAGTTCTTGACAACCCTGTCAACAACCTGGCTGCAGCGCTCTGCACCAGCTGCAGGGGATGGAGATCCACCCCCGGTAACCCTAGGTATAGAGCATTACAGTAATCAAGACGAGTGGTCACAGGCGTGAACCAACATAGGAAGGTCCTCAGGCAGAACAAGGTGCTTTATCCGGGCAATGTTCCTCAGATGATAAAATAAGGACTTGACAACTACTGACAACTGCGCTTTTAGTATTAGTTCATTATCAAGCACAATACCCAGATTCTGCACCCATTCAGAAGGTCTCAACTGGTTGCCCCCAAGCAAAAGGCCAGACAGTTGCCCAGGAATCAACGTCTGTACCCGCTGACCTGGGTCCACTACCAACACCTCAGTCTTATCAGGATTTAGTCTCAACCAGTTAGCACTCATCCAGTCCTGAATCTCAGTGAGGCAGTTGTTCAAGACTGAGACTGCACTATTTTGTTCGGGTACAAAGGACATGTAGAGCTGAGTATCATCTGTATAGCAGTGAAAACTCAGCCTATACCACCTTATAATGTCTCCTAATGGCAACATATACACCGTGAACAACATAGGGGACAGCACGGAACCCTGTGGCACCCCACAGAGCAGGGCAAAGGGGGCCAAGGAAAAAAACCATGACACCACCCTCTGGGTCCTGCCTGTAAGGAAAGAATGAAACCATCTGAGGACTGTCACAGACAGTCCACAAAGCAGCCACAGACATTTATCGAAAACATAGAAACATAGAAGTTGATGGCAGATAAAGACCGCAAGGCCCATCCAGTCTGCCCATTTCTTTTTCTACCTTATAAATGTGCCATTGGCCTTTGCGCTGTCAATGGCCTATCTATTCATACTCATCTGTATTGCTCCCTTATGCTTATCCCATGTCTGTTTGAAGCCCTGCACTTTCATATCCACCACTTCCTGAGGTAGGCCATTCCATGCATCCACCGCCCTTTCTGGGAAAAAGAACTTCCTTACATTACCCCTTAATCGGCTTCCCTCTAATCTCATGCTGTGTCCTCTTGTCCTGCTATTTTTCTTATATTGAAACATGTTAGACTCTTTCACCTTGTTAATGCTCTTAAGGTGTTTGAATGTTTCGATCATATCACCTCTCTCCCTCCTTTGCTCTAGGGTATACATATTGAGCTCTGTTAATCTGTCCTCATATGTTTTCTGATGCAGTCCCTGCACCATTTTGTTGCTCTTCTCTGGACTACCTCAATTTGGTTAATGTCCTTGTGAAGGTGTGGCCTCCAGTACTGCATGCAGTACTCCAGATGGGGCCTAACCAGTGTCTTGTAAAGAGGGATTATTACCTCCCTCTTCCAACTTGTCATACCCTACTAATACACCCCAACATCCCCCTAGCCTTACTTACTGCTTTAGTGGTCTGCTTGGATGATTTCAGGTCATCGGTGATGATGATGCCCAAGTCTCTTTGGGTGGTAAGAGTACCCTGAACTTCATTCATTATCCTTTAGTCTGTATTACTTAAACTGTGGTTGGTGAGAGAAATCCACAATAAGTATTAATTTGGTTATGGCTTCAGGGTGTGAGAGACTCTAAGGCCAAAATTTGAAAAACTACTAGGGGTCTCTCAGAAGCTCTGAACTGTTTTTAGAGAACACTTTTGTCATTTAGGACTTTTGGAATTGGTTTTTCCAGTTTCTGAACACTGCTAGACATTTGCCTTTATTAAATGTTAGATTATTTAAGTAGAAATTTTATTTAATAAAAATTTGTTTAGTGGGATTTTTGAGGGTTCCTTAGTATTAAAAGTTAGGGTGGCCCCGCGGGATATAAAGATTATTAAGTGACTGTCTAAATTAATTTAGAGTTGACTGTTGTTTTGAGTAGCACTTTTAGAAGGTGGAAATTTTTAACTAGTAGCTTGTGTTGGGATCATGGCTCAGTGGGCAGGCGCTACTCCCCCTCTAGACTGAGGGGCCCGTGCCTCTTTGATAGTCCCCCATTGCAACCCAAAGTGTATACGCATTGTCATGCATTGGGTATTGCAAGGAGGGGCCAGAGGGGTGGGGTCCCTGGACCTACTAATTGTAAATGGAGTCCACTCTGAAGAAAGAGGGGTTACTAGTAGGGTACCGCAGGGTTCAGTACTGGGTCCAGTCCTTTTTAATGTCTTTATAAGTGACATTGCAGAGGGACTGGAAGGAAAAGTATGTCTCTTTGCAGATGACACAAAGATCTGCAACAGGGTTGATACACAAGGAGGCATGGAAAGGATGAGAAGGGACTTGGCAAGGTTGGAGGAATGGTCAGAAGCATGGCAGCTTGGATTCAATGCAAAGAAGTGCAAAATAATGCACCTGGGAAACAAAAACCCAGAGGAAGATTACGCAATTGGGGGGAGGTAGTAACAACAACAAAAATGGAAAGGGACCTGGGGGTAATCATATCAGATGACCTTAAGGTTGGCAAACAATGTGAGAAGGTGGTAGGGGGGGCTGGGGAGATGCTGGGATATATAGGGAGAGGCATCACCAGCAGAAAACAGGAAGTTGTTATCCCCCTGTACAGACAGTTGGTGAGACCCCATCTGGAGTACTACGTCCAGTTCTGGAGACCCCAACTCCGCAAGGACATAGACAGGATGGAGGCAGTTCAGAGGAGGGCAACTAAAATGGTGCAGGGTCTGCAAGTGAAGCCATATGAGGAGAGACTAAAGGAGCTTAATATGTATACCCTTAAGGAAAGGAGGGAGAGGGTGGACATGATAGAAACTGTTCAAGTACCTCAGTGGAATCAACAAAGTCCTAGAGGGTAGCATCTTTCAGAAAAAGAGATGTGCAAGAACAAGGGGACACAATTTAAATATAGAGGGGGGACGGCTCGGGCAATGTGAGGAAGTATTTTTTCACAGAGAGGGTGGTGGACGCATGGAACAGCCTTCCTCATGAGGTTGTGGGGTCTAAAACTGTGGGAGAATTCAAGAATGCATGGGACAGACATAAGGCAATTTTTGTGGGGAGTAGGAAGAAATAGGCTGTTGGTTAAATAGGATCTGCAGCTTATTCTGTAGGTAGGGAAATGTGCAGACAATTGCCAAGCAGTCCTTATCTGCCATCAAAGTCTATGTTTCTATGGAGGATGGAGGGAATGGGGTGGGCAGATTGGGGTAGTGAAGTCGAGGATGTGCCCTGGGGTGAAATGGATCCAGGAAAGGGGTCCTCCCTGCCTGGTACCCATACCCAAGGGCTTCACTGGTAGTGGGCAAGTTGCCTGCTCTGCCATGGCCTCTCATCCAACTTGGGCAGTGTTATGCAATGCTAGGTCAATAAAGAACAAGACAGCAATTATTGCTGATCTTGTTGAAACATCTGACCTGGTTTGCATCACTGAGACCTGGCTGGATGAGAATGCTGGCTCAGTACTGGATTCTGCTGTTCCAGCAGGGTACTCGGTGATACACCGCCTGAGATTGGATCGTAGGGGCAGGGGTGTAGCCATTTGTTTTAAAACAGAACTGGGCCTTGTAGAGGTTCCAGTGGGGACCACTAGGTCCTTTGAGTGTATCATGGGTGCAGATGTGGGCAGCAGGATTCTTCTCATCTACCATCCACCCGGAGATGAGAAAGTTTCCCTGCAGGAAGTTGCAGACTTCATGGTTGACATGGTGTTGGAATCCTCCAGATGGTTGATCCTGGGGGACTGCAGTGCCTGGGTCGATGATGAACTCTAGCATTTTGGTCAGAACTTCCTCCAACTGATTATCTCGTTGGGCTTCACACAGGTAGTTACCACTGCAACCCATATTCAGGGTCACTCCTTGAACCTGGTGTTCCTCCTGAGGATGGAGGCCACTGACTTGGTGGTGGAACCAGTCGGATGGTCAGACCATCACTCTATAAGGTTCAGTTTTGTGGCTCCCCCTGTGAGGCCCACCCCTTTGGAGATGATCCGGTACCACCCTTTGAGGGATGTTACCCCAGAGGGTCTGATGGTGGTGCTGGACTTATCGAGTAGGCAAATGGAATGCTTGGACCCAGGAGACCTAGTAGTGCACTATAATAGTGTGGTACTGAGGGCCCTGGATTCCATAGCTCCTGTTCAAGTTCGCCCTCTCCCTCTTCACCCTCAGTCCCCTTGGTTTGATGGGACTTTGAGGGAGTTGAGGAGAATTGGATGAAGGTTGGAACATTGTTGGTGGAAATATGGCCTGGAGGAGGACAGACTTAGGTTGATAGTCCATTATTCATACTATCAATCAGAAATCTCTCATAAGAAGGCAGAGTTCCTGTCCAGGAAGATTGCTGCAGCAAGGAATCAACCGGCCCAGCTCTTTTGCACCATGGACAGGCTGTACAATCCAGCCTGCCTTCAGGGCCGGAGAGCTTTTTCACAAATTAAGTGTGAGGAGTTCGCTCAATTCTTTGCAGATAAGGTGTCCTCCATCAGGTCAGAGATCTGCTTGACTCGTTCAAATGAGTACGGTGGTGGTCGATGCGAGGATGCAGACATCCAGTCTATCTGGACAGATTTCGACCAGCCAGCGATCATGGACATCGTGAAGTTTGTTCGAGATCTGCGACCAACTTACTGTAGTTTGGATCCTGGTCCAACCCACCTCCTGGTGGGGTGTATGGATGGCATCAGACTGATCCTTGCTGAGATAGTCTGGTGTTCACTGGACCAAGGGGTGTTTCCGGACCTCTTGAAGGAGGCCGTGGTGACACCCCTTTTAAAGAAACCTTCCTGTGACCCGGATTGTCTTGTGAACTACAGACCTGACTCTAACCTGCCTTTTTTGGATAAGGTTATTGAGAAGGTAGTTGTGTTACAGCTCGAGAACTTTCTTACCACCCATGAAGTCTATGATCCTCTCCAGTCCGGTTTCAGGAAGAGGCATAGTACCGAGACAGCATTGGTTCGAGTACTTAATGATCTCCTGATAGTGAGGGATCGGAAGAGTCGTTCGATCTTGGTCCTCTTTGATCTTTCAGCAGCATTTAACACCATGGATCATGGGGTATTGCTGGAATACTTAAACAGACTTGGGTTTGAGATTAGGTTCTCTGCCTTTATCACCTGGCTCAATCAAAGATCTTGCTGACTCTTGAAACTGATGGGCAGTGGATACAAGAGTAACATCTGATTGTTGTCCTTCACTTAATGTTGGTGGTTTCTGGGGATTTTTAAAAACCACATTCTGGATTACTTTACTGGTTGGTTTTTTTTCGGTCACTTCCCCCATCAGTCTTTTTCCCATATGATTTCACACTAGACTCCGGGCTGTCTGGAATATGCACTACACTAAAGTCTGGCCTATGTGGTAATCATGTATCCTTCTGCACTAGTACAATGGAGTCACTAGAGGGGTCAGCAGATGATAGTCTGGAGAGAACATCATCCAGTTTGGCTCTATTAATCACCACTTCCCCTCTCGGGAAGTCTAATGAATCCTTGTTAATTACTAGCTGTTCCATAAGGATAAGATTTGCATGGTACTGATTTTTCAGAGTTAACATCAAATCTTCACCAAGACAGCTAAGCCTATATCCAGGACTTTCTATAGTCCTAGCCGTATTTTGTTTAATACACTCATTCTGCTAACAATTTCTACAATGCTGAGAAAAATTTAGCTTACTTTCACAAAATTTTAATCCATCTATGGTAACTTGATGTTCCTGTATAACTTCACCCAATTCAGTCCTATTTTTGTATCCCTCATCCAGACTTTCACTGGACTGCTGTAACTTTCGACAAGTTTCCATATCTTCTGAATGTATCATAGCATCATTTATAATGGGCAAGACCACTATTTCTCCATGATTCCATGATCACGGATGGAATCACAAAATTCCCAGTGGCTGACGGAATTTAAAATTTCTTGCCGGTGACTCACGGAACCCAAGCTGCTAGCATGAGCGTTTGGGAGTTCAGCTGTATAAGAGCAGGCGCATACCAGATGCTTTCCCCTATTTGCTAGAACACCGGAAGAAGGAAGAGAAAACATGCTGCAGACAGAGTGGATGCCGAAAACCACACTACTCAGATGCCAGAGACTAACAGAGACCACGTTGTTTCCCACTGCTCGCGACCTGCTGCTTGTGACCTGCTGCTCTTGCTGCAGCATTTGTTTAATTTTGTTAGCCCCATTAGCTCCACTTAATCTTTTAAAAAAAATATACTTATTGCCACCACATTCTCCACAACAAGCACCCAAAGGATGCCAGGCCCAGGACTGACCACCCGAAGGACGGCAGGCCCACGAACACCTCAACCTTGCCTTACTACCGCAAACTTGCAGGTACTGTGCTAGGCTTTACAGTATATGCTTTGTTTGGCCACAGTAATGCTGTAATATATTTCTTATTTAAACCTCTCTGATGGGATCGAGGTACAAAGCCAGAGTTGAGGTTTTTACAGGGTTTTTACTGATTTCTCATGCCAGGGATCGAGGTACAAAGCCAGAGTTGGGGTTTTTAACGGGATGCTAATTTGTTGCAGCTCTTTCCATGCCCTCCCAATAGTTTCTAAAAGTAGGCAGAGCCATAATTTGAGAGTGGGTCGCCACCAATTCCCCACATGCCTCCAACACATTTTGTGTTCACTGTTGCATTTTGGTACAGTGAGAGATGTTCTAAAATATTGTATATACAGTAGACATGGTTTATCAACCTTGCAGTGAAGTGGTGCTGTGAATACTGTAGGCACACTTCTACTACTGGCTTGAATATTTAGTTCAGTTGATCTCATTAATTTTATTGTTACATATATAATAACATCACATCATATCAGGTGAAAAAGTGAGGTTTTTTTAAGAGTAACCCTAAGAAATCAAGTGCTGTGGCATATGCCCAGGTAATGACTTTATTTATTTATTTATTTATTTAAAAGTTTGTAACTGGGAAAGGCACCAATGAGCCTGGACTCTTGTCCAGGTGCGACCCGGGGGTAGGGGTTACATAGGGATGAAACTGACATAAAAAACCCATTAAATAACAGTAAAAAGTAATTCAGGTAAACAAACACTCACACAGGTCATGGTTACAATACCCAAGCAGCAGACAAAATCAACTAATGAGATACAAATACAATACACAGTTTGAGACAAATGTAACATTGTAAATACTGTTTCATGACCTACAATAAAAATACAGTACTGCCATATCACTGCACACAAAACACAGGAGCAAAGTGCATTTTGGCACTGAAGGTGCCTCTGGAAAAAGAAGGAGAGAGTAAATTAAGAGGAGTGGGGAACTAGGAGGGGGTAGTCATTTGAAAATTTAGGGAAGGGGAATTTGGAACACTGGGAGCACTGTGGAAAGGGTAAAAGTCAGAGGAGCCTTTTGAGTGAGAAGGAGGAGGAGAATAGACAGAAGTTTGAAGGGAGTTTGTTCCAGAGAGAGGGAAAATGAAAGGAGAAAGCAGACTGACCAGATGCAGAGTTTGAGTGAGGGATGGAAAAGGTGCATGTGTCTCTGTGGTGAAGGGAGTAGTTTGAGGAGGCTGCTTGGGAGAAGAGGGTGGAGAGGTAGGAGAGGAGGGTTCCAAACCAGAACTTAGCAACAATGGAGGCATAGTAAGCCAGTCTCCTGTGAGATATAGGCGCAAAGGAGAGGGCAGAAAGGAGACAGTGGTGTGTAAGGGGAAGGGAGGCAGTTGTAAAGTGGCAGAAAGAGTTTAGAAGGGTGTTTAATCTAGCAAGTGAGGATTAGGATGTGCCATACACCACGTCAGCATAATCGAAGATGGGTAAGATAATTTTGGATACCAATTCCTGGCAAGTGAGGAGGGGGAGGCTATTTCTGTGTCGATAGAGGACAGCCAGTTTTGGACATAGTTTAGTGCAGATGGCATAATCAAGGTGGCAATCCAACCTAACACCCAATTATTTGAAGGCTGGGATGTTGTCAAGGGGGGAGCTATCCAGGGTAGTGAAGGCAGGAGACGATTGGAGGGTGGCCAGTTTTTGCCTGGAGCTAAACATCATAGCCACTGTTTTTTAGCGTTAAGTTTGAGGTGGTTTTCCTGAAACCAGGACTGGACTGTGTTGAAATCTTCCTGGAGAGGGGACTGTACACTGATGGCAGAGGGCCCGGAGATGTAAATGATAGTGTCATCCATGTACATATGCATTTTAGAGTATTTACAGACTGAGGGGAGGTTGTTTATAAATAAGGAGAAAAGTATGGGGCCAAAGATGGATCCTTGGGGACCCTGGAGAGTATGGGGAGTGGGGGGGTGGGCTAGAGCATCACATATTTGAATTGATTACTGTCTATCATGAAGATATGAGTGGAACCAGTTGTCAGCAGGTTTGGCAAGGCCAGTGGATCTAGGATTGTGAAGCAAGAGGGGATGGAAGACAGAATTGAAAGCCTTCGTCGAATCTATAAAAATGGCAGCAGTACTATGACTGTGGTCCATAGCTAAGAATATTGAATCTGTAACTCTTAGTAGCGAGGAGATGGTCAAGTGTTGTTTTCTAAAACCTGACTGTACAGGAGAAAGAGTATTTGTGTTAGCTAGGAATTCAGACAGCCTAGAGTGAATAAAGGTTTCTTGAAGTTTGGCGAGGGAGGGGAGAGGGAGATAGGCCTGTAGTTGCCAGGTGAAGAGGGGTCACCACTCTTGTGAAGTGATATAACCTTGGCAGATTTCCAGGCCTTCAGGATGAAGGAGGTGGACAGAGAGGTTGAGAATGTGGGTGAGAAGGGCGGCTATAGCTGAGGCGGAGATGTGGAGAAACTTTGGGTGGAGACCATCAGGGCTGGACTTGGTGGGATAGAGGGCAAGGAGAGCTGTGTAGACCTCAAGGGGGGAGAGAGGGGGGAACTGGAATTTGGTGGGTTGGCCTGGAGCATCTGAAAGGACAGAGGGGGGTTCAGGGGGTAAAGGGGAGTGGTTATCGTGGAGAGTGCAAGTGGCGAAGAATTTGTTGAAGATCTCTGCAACAGATGCATGATCTGAGACTGGGGAGCCATCAGCTCTGAGGACGGGGGAGGTTTGTTGGGCAGATGGGTCAAGAAGAGAGTGGAGTACTTTCCAGAAAAAGGCTGGAGTGTGTTACACTTGCTACAGGTATTGCCTGAAGTAATTTGCCTTTGAGATGTGGATGGTCTTAGTGCAATTGTTCCTAAGGACATTGTAGGCTTGAAGGTCCACTTGAGATAGGGAGTCTTTATAGCTGTACCAGGCTTTGTCCCTTGCTCTGCATTTGGCAAGCAGGTCAGCAATTATCCAGCAGTGATGATGCCTTTTTACTCTGAATCTCTTTAGGGGAGTGTGGTGATCCCAAATGCAGATAAAGAGGCTAGTGAAGAGGGACAGGGCTGAGTCAATGTCTTCTGTGAAAAGATGGGTTGCCAGTCTGCCTCAGAGATATCATGTTGCAGGGCTTTGACATCTAGATTATGGATGGGGTGGGACCAGATGAATTTGGGGGCAGCACAGGGAAGGTGAGTCTTAAGGATGTAGAAAGTGATGCAATGGTTGCTGAAGGATCTGGGAAAGTGCCTGCTGTGGTAATACAGTGGGGGTGGGAGGATAACACCCTGTCAAGCAACATGTGATTTTGAGAGCAGTGGTTCATACAGGTAGATTCATGGATCATTTGGGTGAGGTTGAGAGCTTTGATTTTAAGGAGGGTAGGTTTAGAGGAGGGGGAGAGCCAGTCAAGGTTGAAATCTCCTAGGAGCAGTAGCTCACCATTTGCTGAGTGGTCAGGGATGGGAGTGATAATGGATACTAAGGTGTCATTTGACATCTTAGATGGGGTATAAAGTGCTCCTTCATACAGCGGGGTGGTGTACGGAAGAGTTATGTGAGCCAAGATTAATTCATGGGAGGAGGTGCAGGACTCTCTGAGGATGATGGAGCTTGAGAGAGATTGTTTAATATACAGGGTGACACCACCACCATGCTTGCCTCGGTCTTGGTGATAAAAATTGAAATCCGGAATTGAGAGGGTGGAGTCAGGGTTTCTGGCTGAGAGCCAGGATTCTGTGATGCAGAGAATGTCTGGCGGGTTTTGGTCGACCCATACCTTGAGAGCGTTGATTTTGGTGAGAAGGCTGCAAGAGTTCAAGTGAAAGGTGAGAAGGCCCTTGGGCAGGGAAGAAAGGTTAGGAATGAGGCATGGGTGGGAATGGGCAGGGTTTGTGGGGGAGGAGTGAGGGTCTGGGTTAGGGTGGACATCCCCAGACAGGAGAAGGAGGAGTAGAAGGGAGGTGAGGGGGTATTTTGTGTCAAAAAAGGGTGTACAGCTCTGGTAAAGTGCAGTGCCTCAGTGAAAGTGAGATGGGTTAAACATGAAAACTGCACTGATTTTCCAGATACTGTTTGCTTTACGTGGGTATACTGACAAAGCCCTGGACTGAGTACAAGAAGTTGCTTTGAAACTTGGTTTCAGATAAGTAAGTTTCACTAAATGATCAAGTAAGCAATGGGGAAGGGGTCACTCCATTGTGTGTGTGTGTGTGTGTGTGTGTGTGTGTGTGTATGTAGCAGGGTGCTTTATTTGCCTTTTGGACATGGGGGGGAGTCCAAGGATCCCCAAGGGAAGAATCCCCAAGCTTGCTGTGTGCCCTAGAGTAACAGGGGGGGAGTGGCATTGTACACTAACTGGGCATGGTTGGGGTAAGAGTTGGCACTGGTTCATCTGTAACATCCGAGGGTCTGTGTTATCTGGAGAGGGGGATTAGTGCCCTTGCCTGCAAAATTGCTCTGAGGCACACAGGAATCCATACAGCCCTTCAGATGTTGCAGGTGGTGAGGTAAGTTCGAGGAGCCTTGAGCAAGTCCTTTTTGACTTTTGTGTGCCCCAGAGCAAATTGTTGTGAGGTGGGGTTGTCAAGGACTGTTTCTGTGTGAAAAGCAAGCTCACCCCCCCACCCTAATGGGGGGTACCCAGCAAGCAACACAGCCCACTGGACAACTGGGGTTGTCTACAGGCCCCCAGACCAGGGGGAGGACATAGACACATTACTGTTAGAAGATATACAAAACATGACAGCTAAAGGGGAGGTTCTGATAATGGGAGACTTCAACATGCTGGATACAGATTGGTCAATACCAGCAGGAACATCTGCCAGAACTAGACACATGGTGGATTCCCTGCATGGGGAGGGCCTCAAACAACTGGTACAACAACCCACAAGAGACAGGGCTATCCTAGATCTAGTACTGACTAACAGGGAAGGGAATCACAGATCTCCAGGTAGAAGGTCAACTGGGGGCCAGCGACCATCACATGGTATGGTTCAATTTGGCCACTACATCTAAATCATCCCATTCTAAGGCAAAAATATGGGACTTCAGAGGAGCTGACTTTGATAAGATGGCTAACAGAGTTAAGCTAGCCCTGGCAAAAAGAAACACAGGTGAGGGGGTACAGGCAAAGTGGGCAAGCATTAAGGATGCAATACTTGAATCAACATCCCATTGTGTTAGACAGAAAAGGAAGTGCAAAAGAAGAAGGAAACCACTTTGGTTCTCAAATACAGTAGCAGAAAAGCTCAGAGCCAAAAGGCTGGCCTTCAGGAAATATAAGGAACACAGTGGGATGAAGATAGGGAGGCATACCAAACTGCCCTAAGGGAAGCAGGGAAGGCAGTAAGGCAGGCAAAGTCCCAAACTGAAGAAACACTAGCATGAACAGTAAAAGAAGGTGACAAGACTTTCTATAGATACATTAGTGAAAGGAGAAAGTCCAGAGGGTATTGCTAGCTCAAAGGAGAAAGGGGCATGTGAGAGGACCCTGTAAAGCATCTATCCTAACTAGATACTTTTGCTTAGTATTTACTGAAGAGAAGGTAGTGCAGGGCCCACAGCTCAGCACCATGGACATGGGGGGGAGGTGAGCACTACTCCCTTCACAAAAGAAAGGGTCCTACAAGAGCTTACTAAGCTCAGGGTGGACAAGGCAATGGGACCTGATGGCATATATCCCAGGGTACTTATGGAGCTAAGGGTGGAACTAGCAGAGTCATTAGCAGAACTGTTTAGTGATTCTCTGAGTACAGGAGAGGTCCCAGAAGACTGGAGAAGGGCTCATGTGATCCCACTCCACAAGAGTGGTAGCAGGGAGGAGGCAGGGAACTACAGGCCAGTCAGTCTTACCTCAGTAGTGGGCAAGATTATGGAGGCACTCCTTAAGGGAAGGACAGTGCAATACCTAGAATCCATATGAACACAGGATCCAAGACAGCATGGGTTTACAAAAGGAAGGTTCTGTCAAACTAATCTCATAGATTTCTTTGACTGGGTAACCAGAGTGGTGGACCAAGGGGGAGCAGCTGATGTCGCCTACCTTGACTTCAGCAAAGCTTTCGACACTGTTCCACATAGAAGATTGATAAATAAGCTTGGTAGGCTCGGGTTGGGTCAGAAGTTGGTCAACTGGGTGGCAAACTGGTTGACGGACAGAAAACAGACAGTGGTGGTAAATGGTATACAGTCAGAAGAGATGCAAGTTACAAGTGGGGTACCTCAGGGATCAGTTCTGGGGCCAGTCCTCTTCAATATCTTCATTAGTGACATTGCAGATGGACTAGAGGGTAAGGCTTGTCTGTTTGCAGATGACACCAAAATCTGCAACAGAGTAGATGATCCAGATGGGTGGACAGAATGAGAAGAGATCTGGATAACCTAGCAAAATGGTCAGAAGAGTGGCAACTGGGATTTAATGCAAAGAAGAGCAAGATCATGCACATAGGGAAGAGAAACCCTGAAGCCACCTATATGCTGGGAGGGGAGTTGCTGGCAGTCACAAAGGAAGAAAGAGACTTGGGCATCATCATCACCGATGACCAGAAATCATCCAAGCAGACCTCTAAAGCAGTAGGTAAGGCTAGGGGGATGTTAGGGTGTATTAGTAGGGGTATCACAAGTAGTAAGAGGGAGGTAATAAACCCTCTTTACAAGGCACTGGTTAGGCCCCATCTGGAGTACTGCGTGCAGTACTGGAGGCCACACCTTCACAAGGACATTAACCAAATTGAGGCAGTCCAGAGAAGGGCAATCAAAATGGTGCAGGGACTGCATCAGAAGACATATGAGGACAGATTAACAGAGCTCAATATGTATACCGTTGAGCAAAGGAGGGAGAGAGGTGATATGATCAAAAGATTCAAACACCTTAAGGGCATTAACAAGATGAAAGAGTCTAACATGTTTAAATATAAGAAAAATAGCAGGACAAGAGGACACAGCAGGAGAATAGAGGGAGACCGATTAAGGGGGAATGTGAGGAAATTATTTTTCACAGAAAGAGTGGTGGATGCATGGAACAGCCTACCTCAGGAAGTGGTGGCTATGAATACAGTGCAGGGCTTCAAACAGGCATGGGATAGGCATAAGGGAGCAATACAGATGAATATGGATAGATAGGTCATTGACAGTGTAAAGGTGTGTGGCACATTCATAAGGTAGAAAAAATGGGCAGACTGGATGGGCCTTGTGGTCCTTATCTGCCATCAACCTCTATGTTTCTATGTTTCGATGTTTCACAGGAGATGGCTAGCACACTGTGTCCTTTAGCAAGTCCAAGGTTCTGTATTGCTTGCTGTGTGCCCCAGAGCAAGTCTGAGGACCAATTGTTTCTAGATCTTCAGGGATATCGTTTGAAGGATATCTCTCAAGAGGGACATGGTAGGCAGGTATGGCAAGGCAGAGTTGCAGTGGGCATCTGGGGGTATTCCCAGCTTTCACCAGCAGAAAAAAACATGTGCCTGCATACAATAAGGTGTGGAAAAAAACACTACACCTAGGTTGGCCTCAGAAGCATAGTAGGCAGGTGTAAAGGGCAGGGTTAAAGTGGGGATCCAAACAAAAAGAATACTTATGTGAGAACTTACTGTGACAGCAGATCTTCACGAGCACCTCTTGCAGCAGGTTACACCTTAGGAACTACAACCATCAGGCACCAGTACCACATGGAAACCTTTTTGCTAGCAGTCTATCAGGAGCTATGCATGGCAATGTCATTACATTGAAATCTTCCTTATATAGCTGTGGGTAGCCTCAGAGATAGACTGCTAGCAAAAATGTTTCCGTGTGGTCCTGATGCCTGATGGTTGTAGTTCCTAAGGTGTGACCTGCTGCAAGAGATTCTCTCGAAGATCTACTTTTAATGGTAAGTACTTACATAAGTGTTCTTTTTTATTCTTGGGAGAAAAGCTGGAAAGACCTCTGGATCCTTACTGTAACCCTGTGCTCCACACCTGCCTACTGTGCTTCTGAGACCAACCTAGGTGCAGTGATTTTTCCATTTTACCGTATGGAGGTGCAAGTTATTTCTCCTGGGGAAATCTGAAAATACTTCCACATCCCACTGCAACAGTGCCTTACTATACCTGCCTACAGTGTCCCTTTTCGAAAGGCCCAGGTAATACTAGCAGGAACCCTTGTTTCAGACTGCATAAAATCATATAAAAGTGCAGCTTGTTGAATGTTCTGCACTTTTGCATGATTTGCTGCATTTTACTTGTATGCTAAAATGGTCTGCAGCTTGGAAAAAGCTGGGCAGTGCCCGGATTCCCATGTGAACCTGTCTTGCCCTACCATGCCACTTATACTGGGGTATGTGTCAAGTTGTGTTAAATTGAGTGCACCAGAGAGCAAGTTTTTTTTTTGGGGTGGTCTTGTGTAGCAAGTTGTTGGGTGGTGGAGTTAACTATGCACAGTGGTAACGTAGCAGTGATGCTCCCCTGCAAATGTACTCTATGGAGGCAACTAGGGAGAGAAACAGCCACATTTGCTAAGGGCCACACTGATGCCAGCCTTCCACCCAAGCTAGGTGTGAAGCATGCAACAAGCAACAGAGGCCTCGGACATGCTCAGGCACATACAGTGTGTAAGGCCCAACATTCAAACTTGCTCTCATTTTGCAGGGGGTGCATTACACACGGTGTGTTCTTGAGGAAGTCTGAGGGTGTATGTCCCCTTGCAGTGTGCACCAGAGCAAGTTTCAGTGTCTGGGGAAGGGAGTTGGTATCGCTGTGGTAGGGGTTGCTTTGCTTAAGTGTTTGTGCCCTAGGGGGTGGTCAAGATTGTTCTGATCTTTCTGTTGCCACCACAAAGGGGATGTGGTGTGGACTGTAACTGACATGTTGCTGTGTCTTGCCATCCCCCCTGCTAAACTTGCACTGGTGCATGAAACAAATGGAGACTGTGACAGGGCGCAGGTGAGCAGGTGGACAGCACTGATAGTCTGACACATCAGCAATCATTAAAGTTCAAATTTCTTTCTTTCTTCTTCCAAGCAGGACACATGAATTACAGTGAACTGGTTCGACAGCAAATCAACATAACAAAATATGAATAAATTAGACAAAGTCCAACCTGGTGGAGCGTTTGGGAGTCTCAGTTTACTCTTTAAATAGGGTCTAATCTCCTCCCATAATCTGAAACCCCTCCCAACAATTTAAAATAACACTTTTGTTTATCTCAATACTACAGTTGTTTTACTGCAATAACAAAGATTTTCATATCTGTTTTATAATAATCAACCTTACAATTCGCTATTTGCATTGTATCCCTCTGAAGAGTTTATAAAGTAAACTAAACTGCAAAAGTGGGCTGCATTAACAGATACTCTGCCTAGTAAGACAGGAAGGGGGCTTCAACATGAGTATACAAGCTCTGGCAGAGCCACTATGACTGTGAATGCATTAACTAGATAAGGGTGTTTCATGGGCTTAAACATTAACATTTATTTATTTAAAAAATATCAGATTTACAAACCTTTGAGTCAGAGACTCATTTACAAAGGCACCTCATTGAAACTAATACAAAGACATCACAGTTAACATGTCCAAAAACAATGGCTCAGAGAGCAGACAGTTATAACAATTATTCACTGGAGATACATGGGTAGCATTAGATAAACAGATTACATAGTTTAGGCACACAAGCACCACATCAAGAAGACAAAAGCAGTTCAAACAATATACAATAGCTAAAGGAAATAGACATCAGGAGTCAAAGAGAAGCCCAGAGTGTTCACATGAAGGCTGTTGCTTACACTAACTGAATCAAAGTATAGTACATTTATAAAGGGCATATTTAAGCAATAAGGCATGACAGGGTGTCTGTTATCATGTAATAACATCACTCCTGGGGTGGGTAGAAGCACGAGGCTAAGCCGAGTATTTATTTATTTATTTGCACGTATTCATTTGATCCACTGGATCAGCAATATTTGCACAAGCTGTGCTCAGTGCAGATTTTACAGCACTGGTCCTGGTCTGGTGATCTGGGTTTTACCCATACCACACTGCATATGGCTTGGTGATATACTGTGCAGATGGTTGCAGAGTCTAACCCATTGCAGGCTGAAGTTTCAGAAAACCATTATGCTACAAATATCAAGACTCACTCCCTCCCTCCCTCACCCCCCAGTCACAATTAATCCTCTACCAAAGTCATGCTTAAATACTGGTGTCTCTATATCCACGCCACTAAGTTTTTAATGCCAACATGCTTCTTCTGCTGCTGTGAGTTAAACTCTTTATTTAAAAATATTTTGTTGAGACATTTTTGTTTTAGTATATCCATGGTCAGGAAAAATGAATTTGTAAAATAAACCAAAATCCCCATTTATCAGTTCATTGAATCGCAATACAGCATGTTATGAATTTTTCAGATTCTATGTGTAACCTACAATAGGTCAAACAGAAATTAGACACAAATGCCTTTCTATTTGCAAGTGAAGCAAATGTGGTTATTATCATTCAGTTGTAAACACCTATAGTCACAGCCAGGATTCACATTGCTAGACTCTGGGTAAGTATGACAAGTTTCCTAAATACTGGTACCTTATCCAGTTATGTTCTGCTTGGGGTGGGTGTGTGTGTGTGTGTGTGTGTGTGTGTGTGTGTGTGTTTAAACATGTAACTTTCTATAGTATATTGTATAGCACTGTGAATCCTGGCTGCAGTGTTTTTTCTCTGCTGTGGCTAAGCAAGACACTGTAACAAGACACTGGCCTGCTGTAAGGGCTATTAGACATCAAACCAAAGGGTACTCTGTGAAGACTAACTTGAAGAAGATGCAATTAAACCAACTTGAATGACAGCCCCCAGACGTCATAAAACACCCAGGGAAAATTAGAAAAACTCCTCTAACAGCCTAGGCAGAAACAAAACACTGGATTGAAGTGAAAACTCAAAACTGGTAGTAATACATACATTCCTGATTTTAACATGCAGTTTTCCTTTAAGAAGATTCAGTAGAATATAAACAGTTAGTTTAGCAGATACCTGAAAGCTATCTAACTGGGGTTTCTATAAGAAAACAGCTGCTAAATAGCTTTAATTCATTATTTGTGTTTTTGATGTTAAAACACTCCTGCTAGCTAGACCTGATGCACAGAGAAAACAAAAATAGTGAATTAGAGCTATTTAGTAGCTGTTGTCTTACAGAAACCCCAGTTAGCTTGCTCTCAGGTATCTGATAAACTAACTGTTGACATTTGTGCTCCCTGGATAAGAACAGTTACAAGGCTCTGCTGTTGCTAAACTAATTTTAAAGCAGTACACATGCTAAATCTAAGGGCATGGCTACATCACTGTCACATGAGACGGGGGCATCTTAGGAGAAAGAAAGCCAATAAAACTATTTTGTTATGGAGATCCCCAGGGGTCATAAAACTACCATACAGCTAGCAAGCTAATTAAAAAAAAACTCCTAATAGCAGACAAAGGGAAGGACACACTAGGATTTAACATATGTATAAAAACACTCTACATAACATATGTTTTTTGCACATTCTGGGTGGACTATTCCTTTAAAAAGAAAAATACACTTCATCACAGACTGTTTTTACCAAGTACTGTGCCAAGGATTAAAATAATTTGAATCCCATCCCCCCCAAAATGTGCCCTCACATGAACATGCATGATTTATCTGTAAAGACAATTAAAAAAATTTAATTCTAAATGCATTAGTAACACCAATGCTTTCAAGCTTATCTGTAAAGACAATTAAAAAATGTATTTCTAAATGCATCAGTAACACCAATGCTTTCAAGATAGATAGAATATGGTAAACAAATATTGTTAATCCCAAAAGCTGAACTTTGTTTTTAGTATATAAATGTTTAAGAAATACCTGAAAGCTGTCTATTTTCCTTAGTTTTTAGACACTTCTTAGTCTTTCCTTTTGAGACACAAGTGACTGTGATAATCATTTGTTCCAAGGGTAATAAGTCAGTTTGAAGGCATTTTAAGTATCTTCTGTTCTAGTCCTTAACAAAATGCAGGGACTTCACAGACTTGTTGTTTTGCTCCTTGGTCCACATCCCAAACATGTGAGTCTTCTTTCAGGATGATAGATCCACCTTATGCCCCTCCCACATGAATAAAAAAAATGGCGGGATGAACCTTTTGGAGCTTCTTGGGTGGAGGTGGGGTGGACATTACTTCCCTCAAAAAAACAATGCTGCCTCCCACTACTCAGGTTCCAGTTCTTGTACCACCCATTTAAGAAAGAAAAAAGTACCCTGCAATCATTGACTAACAATAAAAGCGTATTTATTTGAGGGCGGAAAACATTTCTTGGAGGAGGGTAAGGCAGAGTAGACTATTTACACCTTCAGTCAGTTCCACGGACAGAAAACATGACAACACTCCTTCTGTACATGCAATACTCCTGTAGGCTCCGCCCACAGTCATAAAAATCAGCACACATTGAGCCACTCCCTCCCTATACAGCTTCACCTAATGATTAGTCTGTGTGTTTCTTCCACAGCATCAGACTGCACCCTCAGCCAGCAAGCAGTGAAGGAGAGTAAGGACGTTTTCCCCCTCATTTCCTTGATTAGCAGGCTGTATTAGCTATCTAGATTAAAATCATATATGTTTGTTTTCTCTTTAGGGCATAAAAATAGACCAGGAAAGTATATTTTTATTACTGGTTTTATGTCAGGAAAATCCCATAATACCTCCTGAGCATCAATAATCACCACCCACCTCCAGCTGCAGCATAAAAAGCAGACTACAAATGGCCAGCCAGCTCTTAGAAGAGAGCTGGAGCGATAGGAAATGAATTTGGGGCTTTTATAACGCCAGCCACAAAACAGCAACACCTTCTCCCCCCACCAGGTACCCACTTATTATTTTAAACCCTGAAACGTGCAAGGACAGAGACAGGGTATTTCTTCTGCAGCACCCTGCAAACTTTTAACACAGATTTAACCTGCATGTATTTTTTCAAGGAATAGCCTGCAGAGTATAAACAGCTCAAAAACTTTCATTTTGTCTGGGGAAATCAAAACGCTTATTTTACAAGGGGCCCAACCAACTTTAAACATACAATTTATGCAAAGGGGACAGGACATCTAGGGGATTTAGCAGTCCTGACATTCTTTATTCATTTTACACACTTAGAGAACAAAAAGGAGTTGCCCTTCTCTTTTGATATTACTAACTAAATAAGATGGCTGAGCTATACAGCCTGACTATGTGTCAATACGTGTTATCACACAAGGCTTCCAGGCAATAGCCAGAGAAAGCACTTACAGCTACCGGGGACAATGCTTCACAGAACACTCTGTGACACAGACCCTCAGACTTGGTTAGGAAGCTGCAATGTGTAAGCCCCCCCCTTGCAAACTCTGGAGCTGTGCATTTTTTCTGTGTTCTCACTTGCTCTTTGGAATACGGAAAGTAACATGGCTCCTCAGACTTTGCAAGGGGGACCTTAAAGGCTATGTCCTTGACCAGGCCACTGTCTGTATGAAAGTTTACTTTGAAGCAAACCACAAGGTACAGAAACACTTAGACTTGCTCAGGGACATGCAGTGTAGAAGGCCTTTCCCTGGTGAAGCTAGCTCTGGGGTTGCAGTGCTTTCTGTATTCCCCAGAGAAAATTTTCAGGGTGGGCCTTAAAAACTGAGTCAAGGAGCAAGACAAAGGATATGTGTTGCTTCTGTTTCAGACCAGTTTGCAGTGTGGTTTTGGGCAAGTCATGTTAGCCAGAAACACACCAGGAATAAGGAGCAAGTTGCCAGGAAAGGAAAGCAAACAAAGCAGGTGACTCTAACCAGCAGCTTCAGATCTGCCACTGAGGCATTAGCTGCAAGAAATGACCTTATCATGGATACAGTGAAGGCTTGGAGTGTGGCAAATATCCCGTTAGACAAGCTGGATCAGCAATAGGTAAGGGAATGGATGGACAAATAAGTGAAGGGGATTGGAGCACTGCCAAAAGCAGACACCCTAAGGCAGATCTACATCCTGAAGTTGAGATCAGCTTGATGCAGACCTTAGTACAGCTGTGGCAAGAAAATCACTATCTGTCATATGTGATGAGAGTACTGATGCAGAGGCACGGTGCATATTCAATAATGTATTTGTGTTGGAAGGGGGCAAGACATTCCTTGGCAACACTACAGAACTAGAAGCCATAAACCATTCCACAGTGGCTCAAGTTGTCCTGAAGACTCTACAAAGTTATAATATCGAGTTTAAGAATTATCGGGATAACCAAGACATTCTCTTTATAGTTGAGTCATGGCTCTCTCCCAAGATACCAGATTCTGCCATCACACTGCCTGGATACACTCTGTTCAGACAGGACCGACTCTCAAAAAGAGGAGGGGGTTGTGTCTTATACATCAGGGATCCCCTTCAGGTCACATCTTACCCATCCCCAGTTGTAGTGACAACCTGCAAGTTCTGACTGTAAAACTACTACTGGGATCACATAACAGGGCTCTGACAGTACTCTCTGTTTACATCCCACCTTAACTAACCGTGACTGACACAAGTGACCTGATAGACCATGTGGGCACCCTGAGCCTAAACACGGAAATCATGATGCTGGAAGATTTCAACATCAACTGGATCTCCCCTTCTGCTGCCTCAGTCAAGGATGCCTTATCAGCCGTCCACTTCTCCCAAATGGTCGAGTCACTAACCAGAGTCAATTACAAAACTGGGACCAGCACTCTCCTGAATTGGGTTCTCTCCAACCGACCTGCCCACATCACCAATACTACTGTTCTCCCTGATACACTGAGCGACCACTCTGACATGACATGTACTTGAACCTACAATTACTTCAAACCACCTCCCAGATTTATAACAAACCGTGTTTTAATAAAAGGTCACCTTGCACTGCTAAAAGTGGCCCTCCAGTGCATTGACTGGACTGGTCTCTATGAAGCCAACAATGTGGATATAGCCCTTGACCACTTTATAAATACATTCAACACCATCTGTGACAAGCATGCTGTGGTAAAGACAAGGAAAATAAAAGGACACTGCAGTCCTTGGATCACCCCGGTCCTCCTGGATCATCTCCAAGCCAGAGATCACCTATGGCAGATAGCGAGAGCACATGGTATCACCACTAACATCCAGAGGTACAAAAAAGCCCATAATAATTGCACGAAAGCCATCCAACTCACCAAAAGCAAATTCTACAAGGAAGCCCTCTCCAGCTCCTGGAATAACAGCAAGTCATTCTGGGACAACCCCATCAACATAACCGGCAAGGATACCCAAAAAATGTCCCGATAATGCTCTCAGTTGATGGCGCACCATCCTTGCACCAACTGCACATTGCTAACGCATTTAACAATACATTCACGGACCTCATCAGTGTACTACTGGCAGACTACTTTAATCCCCTAACCCCAGCTGACCCTAACACAGCCCAGCAACCACCTTCTAACCAGCCGCTCTTCCACTTCAAATAAGTCTCAGAAGCTGAAGCCAGAAAGTACCTTGAGAAGGCGAAGGGGAAATCAAGACACAGAAGAGATACCCTGGACCTTAAATTTGTCAACCTGGCCCTGGAGGAAGTCCTTGGCCCTCTCACTAAAATTATCAACCTCTCCCTTTGCCACTCACAGTTCTCCCAGTGGTGGAAGTCAGCAACAATAACCCCTGTGCACAAAGGTGGTGACTGGACTCTGCACAATAACTACATACCTATCTCCATATTCCCACCCCTCTCCAAAGCTCTAGAGCAGATTGTGGCAGACTAGCTTGTTGAGCATCTGAACCATTACCAACTCCTCCGTCCTGAACAACATGGCTTTTGACCAGGTCACAGTACCATCACGGCTTTACCTGAATTTATGTGTTATATCCACCACTCTCTAGACCAAGGTCTTCTGCTAGGGGCAACATTCATCGACCTATCAAAAACATTTTATATGGTGCACCATGAGCTCCTTCTGGAGCAGTTGTCTGCCACTGGGCTCTCTCCTGAATCCGTATGTTGGTTCAGCAGCTACCTTCACAACCGCTCCCAAAAGGTCAGGATTGGAGACATCACCTCAGATAGCAGACCAGTCCACTCCAGGATCCCACAGGGGTCAATTCTGGGACCCCTACTATTCAGCCTATTATTAAACCAACTGCCAGCCTCCTACCTGACCTCATGCTCCTTTATTCGAATGATGTGATTTTCACCAGCAACCCCCAGCCCGAACAGCTAGTGGTAGAACTCCAAAGGGGGTTTTCATCCACAGAAAAATGGTTTAAGGAGCACAGGCTAGTCATGAACTGCAAAAAAATAAAGACAATAATGTACTTCAGCCCCAAAGCAAGTTCAAAGCATTCCCCCTTGCTATCATGAATGACAGCGGAGACACTCTGGAGCATGTCCAGCATTTCAGGTACCTGGGCATCACAACTGACTCCACACTGTCATATTTCCAACACATAGACAATACAGCAAGGGCTATCAATACAAGAATAGGGATTGTTTACCATCACAAGCACTGTTTAACCTATGATGCACTGAGCCTGGCCATCAACAGCTCAATAGTCTCCCTTGTCGAGTATGGCTTGTCTATCTATTGGTCGACAACTGACATAGACCTGCAATGCATCTCCATCATGCTAAATAAGTGTGCCACCTTCTCACAGGTGCTGCAAGACTCACGCATACCTGTGATCTCTGCACACAAGTGGGCTGGCTCCAACTGAAGGACAGAATAAGATACCAATCTTGCCTCCTTGCCAATAAATGTTCTCTCAGTCTACTACCTGCAGGGGTCCAGAACCTCCTATCCCTGCTTTCGAGCACCCAACTCACTAGAAACTCCACCACTCAGATCTACAAAGTTCCTAGATGCTGCACTGCCTTATCACAACATGCTTTCTGCTACTGTGCTCCTTACTGGACCAATGCCTTACCACCTAACATTACTGGTGCTGCAATTATTGGCTCATTCAAATGCAAACTTTGACAGTACCTTATTACAACCAGCAACAGTGGCTGCTACGTCTAGGACCCCTCTTTTGCTTCAAGCACCCTCTAGCACCTTGTCTAATATCAACACTATCCGTTTGATGTGTCCCATCCTTAGCACTTCAGGTCACCACCCTACCTCTCAAACTGTGCCACCTCTACCCCACCCAATCCTTGCACCCCTCCTACTCCCTCCCCCCATCACCCCTAGCCCTCTCCTCCTACCATCATCTACTTGCTTGCAACTCAGTAGGGTGTCCTAACTCTTGACACTGGCAAATTTCTTACTGCCTATGATGCTCAATTTGTGTGTACCCTATGTAACTCAGTCTAAAAAAATGCATTACTGTATTGCTGTACCTTTTGTCCTTGTAACTGACGTGGAACCTATAAATGAACATTCACTCACTGGTGTAATCCAAGATCTCAATAAATAAATAAATAAAAGAATTTTGTGTCCTTTGTCAACAACAGTGCTCATTACATGATTAAATGTTTCAATGATGCACTTCGTGGGGTTATTGGGGGCCATGTTGTGCATGTCTGTTGCTGGGCACATGTGTTGTCTCTTGTTGGGGATACATGGCTGCACCACTATAAAAGAGTAAATGAACTTATTTCTGTAGTAAAATACACCTTTCAGCAATCCCTTAAATAAAAAAGAGAGTACATTACATTTCTGGAGGATCAGGATGTTCCAAGGGACTTGATTGCTTTGCCACCAGTTCCAGTTCTCACAAGATGGAACACATGGTTCACAGCTGTGGCATACCACTTGACACACCTGCAATACCTGAGGGACTTTTTCAGGGAGGATGCTAGAGATGTCACTTCAGTTAAGAACCTGTGAACCTTATTGGAGGAGTGGTATAAAGAGCTCCAAGCACAACTGGCGTTCATTTTGGAGAATTTAATAGATATTATTGCTGCCATTTAACATCTGCAGTCTAAAGAGAAACCTCTTGCGGTATTGGCATATGACACACTGATGTCAATTAGGAGCTGGTTCGAGGCTAGGATGCTGAAAAATGATGGGTTTGGTGAGAAAACACAAATGCACCTGTCTCAGCTTCAGAGTAAAGTAAGGGATGAGCACATTAGAACATTTAAAAATGCTTTCAAGACCAGTTTGGAGAAGCTGTCAAAACACCTGGACTCAAACCCATCTGTACCATTTCTGAAAGCGTGCTGAATTTTTAACCCACTGAACCTCCCCAAACTGAATATGGACTTTCAGTTGTGCTATCAAAGAATCCCCACTTTCAGGGTACATAATAAGATTGCCCTGTTGAAGGACTGGGAGATTTACACATGACAGGATGTGCAGGAACTACCAGACATGGGATCTTTTGATCTACACCAGTACTAGCTTTCAATGTTGCTGCTGGTACCAACTCTAACTAAGGCAGCCCTTCAGGCCATCTAGGTCCCTGTTTCTAGTGTGGATGTGGAGCGGTCATTTTCTGCATCTGGATAGATCTTAACTGACCAATGGAGAAGCCTAATTGTGAACAATTTAAAACTATGTACAATGATGCTGTTTAATAAGTAGACCAACACACTATCTGATCTCTCAAGCTGGTTTGTAGTATGGTTCTTGTGCAACACTGTAAATTAGATGTTCTTGTGCAATACTGTAAATAAGATGGTTCTTGGAAAAAATTGGCATTCCACTGCAATAAAATGCCACTTCCATTTGCAATATAGATTTACGTGTAATTATATATGACTTTAGTTTGTAGCACATGTAGTCACATTTACATCTAATATATATCATTAGTTCATGTAGTATATGTAGCCAGTCACCTGTACTTACATTTTTTTATGTATCTATGTCTTTGTAAATGTCATTCAAATAAATCAAACTAATTGCCAATTTAGCTTGAAGAAGTTTTATTACATACATCACAAAACATGGATTAAAAAAATTCACATGAAAACAACACACATTAGTGTTCCTTTGGTTGTAAAACAGGGGTACTGTAGCTCTAGAAAAATTATACTGCTGCTGTGGGCCATTTATTTTCACCTGCTGGCTTGTTTTGAGAAGGTAACTTTTTTAATAAGTATTCAGGTAAGGCACAACTTCATTAGCTATAACAAAATGAAATATTGATTAAATTTTGTTGTTTTCTGCTTAGGTAGCCTAAATATGCATAGAAACATGATAACAACATTGTGACTAACTAATATTAAAAAATGTATGAAAAATATTCTATTTTGGACTACCGATAAAATCCCAGAATTTAGATTCTGAAACATCAGTAAAATCTCGGAATCCAGGATGGTCAGAACATAATTCAATGTTTCTGAGCACCGTAAAACAGTGGCCTTGAATGGGGACATTAATTTGACTGGGACACTTAGTGAGCCCTTCTCCTGGGTCACTTTGCATTTTATTTACCCTTTGCTGAGAGAACACCTCAGTATTACATCTACTCATGCTATTTACCCAGACTGTACCAGATGGTATAACCTCTGAAGGGTTAACACCATTTCTTGGGGTTGATGTCTTACTTCTATTCTCAGCAAACTGGTAAATGTGGTCAGTAATTTTGGTTTGCCTTGTATGGCTTACTTCCCCTTTGGTTGGTAATTCCTGGGCAAAAGGAGGTACATCAGGATTCAGCATTCTTTGTAACTGGTATTAACCATAATGAATATTGTATCCACCCTAAATTATTGCACGTTACAAAGCATAAACAAGATGTCATACAGAACCTGTCCCACAGTGATATTAAAATTAATGAAGAGTACTGTCTTTAGCCAGCAATATCTATTGAAGATTTTCCTTTTATGCAGATTGATTAATAAAAACTGAACTTCAGGATCAACTTGCTACAACAAACTGACACCAGAATGTCCAGAAGGAAAGTACAGCTAAGTTCAACAGTTACTGAATAGATCCGCTAATCGGCAGACAGTCACTCCAATTCAGTCTCTCAATATTATAAGTATCAGGAAGAACGTAGCATAGATAACATACAAAGGCTATGAGTCTTCATACAGGCATACTCCAAACTTTCAAGCCACAACCCAGCTTCTTTATTTGTGTGACTCTAAAGCTTCTGGCCAAGAAACAGCAGCTCATTTTATTTAGAGATAGCCAAGTCCTGATCACTGACTCTTCGAGTCTATTTCTCTTTATCGCAAGCTATGCACCAAGTAGTTTAGTTACCTTAGACCATTGCAGCCAGAAGTATATTAATCTATGAAATAAGCCAAAAAATGAGGTGTGAGGAGTTATTTTAATTAGTCATGTAATACAAGAAAGAAATAAAAATGGCCACTGAGTGCATAAAACACTACAATCTAAATACAAATCTCAGATAAACTTAAATATTAGAACTAGAAACTGAACTTCAAATGTAGTAGCTGGTATCCAATACACAAAGATAAGTATTAGCTACCCACCCCGAAATATCCAGTCCTCATACCCACTCCTGCTACTGGTTCAAGCATGGTCCTGCTCCTGGCTAGGTCTAAATAGTAAAACATGACTTAACCAAGCAATGCCAGGATATGCAAATGAATATGACAACAAGAGGAACTTACTGAGATGGTGAAAGAAGCATTATAAATTAAAACAAGGGCTCCTCTAGTGTGCGAGATCAAAAGATTTAAGGTGCGCAGAATAATGCTACTGCACTGCCTATCCACTCCATGCTTCTGCAAAAATGGTGAATCTGAGTTTCAGTATGCATTTTATGCACTTTAAAGGGTACCTAAACAAGCAGTTTTTTAAAACTGCAAACTTCAAAATCTGGCTTCATAGCAAGGTAAAGTAAAGGCTGCTGTTTACATGTATGCTAAAACTGCATTTATGTAAATAACATAAATGCAGTTTCATAGCTTTTGGAAAATTTAAACATCAGCCTTTCACTTTCAAAAAACAGCCTTGGTTTCTCCCTAAGATGTCTGCCAAGTGTATTAAGTGATGAGTCATGATGACATCATCGGAGCTGGAGACAGAGACCCACATATATTCCTATTGTGCTAACGAGTTCTTCTTTCCCTTTTTGTTTTGAATTGTTGTACCAGAATGATCAACACCACGTGTTAACTTGTGGATTATTTTGATCAGTACTCATGTTAGGCTATGATTTTGTTCATTTTGTATACTTTAACTTGTGGAAAATGTTTTGCATCCAGCTGACTTTTCCTTTGGCAAACCGTAGTACAGTACAACACTTCAAATACCTGATGATCTAGTGGTTATGTGATGCCCTGCATTTTTTTGTTAACCAGGAGAGACACACTAAGCTGAAAGCTCATTTACAGGTGTGGCCTGGGAGCATAAGGAAGTTTAGTGTCTTGCTCAGGATCACACAGCAAAGTACTGGTCTGGTTCAATTACAAAGCTCATGCTCACTTGTTAATCCACAAATAAGGCTTTCTTTTTCCACGTGAACCCCCTGCACCTATCCTGCCTTCTGTTAAACACCCCACCATCCATACCCTGTCCTTAGTACTGCCTGGGGCTGCATATGGGCTTAACGTCTCATGAAGAGAATTATCACACCTCAGATTGTAATCTTGCACCTGAGAGAGTTGTGCACACCTATACCGATAAGCATCATCAGCTGGCACTGTTAAAAATGCCTCCCAAATCATTCTCTAGTCCACTTTCTCAATGTTTGACTTCTGCTCCCACAGTAAGCATTGAGTGGATCACCACCCTTCTGCACAGTGAAGGTAGTATGTACAGTTCCCCTGTTGTGATTTTCCCTGCCTCATTAACCAACAACTAGGTCTTCCTGGAGGACCAAGCAATAAGCATCATGACCCACCAGAAAAACTGCTGTTCATGCCCTCATAAGGGCTGCACATACAATGGATAACAATATTACTAGCAGGAGAGGCATCCTAATACCTTGAGTGAATCCACCCGACTTCCAGTGTCAGTCTACTCCTTTACCTGTGATCTGCAGAACACCACAGGACGGTTCCCAGCAATTCTTCTCCAGTACTTTTCTGTGCTCTACTCTGCAATGCAAGTTGGTGGGCTGCCACCCTTCCAAATCTTGAATGAGCTATACACAACTCCCTCAGTACTGTCCTAAAAACATCAACATCTCCCCCACCCAAGGGTAATCTCCCTACACTGAATTCCAGTAACAGTTTAAGTGCAGCCCTGCCACTCTGAGTATTTGTCATCATTGACTACTCTCCTTCACAGTCAGGTAATGATCACAATGCTGGCAGCCCCACATTTCAGATCTCACAGGATCTGCTCAACATCCTCCTTCCTGTCTTCAACTAACCTGAATGTAGCTATACCCTGCTGTAATAGCCTCTTCAGTCCCTCTCTGGCATTCATTCTTCACACCTTCTCCCCACACCAAAAACTGGTGAGTTCACTACCCTTTTGCATCATGAATGTGGTTAGTACAGTCTCCCATGTTATTTTTGCATACTAATAATAAACATGATCTTCTGGTAAGCCAGGCTGATAGCAACTTGGCACAAGTGGAAAAATAGGCTTTCCTACCCATATAAGATCTAAGTCACCTATGATTAGGCACTATTAAATGACGTGCATAATGATGTGCACACTCATCATTTAATAGTGCCTAATCAAAGGTAGCCTGGATCTTTTAAGGCTAGGAAAGCCCAGCATTCCCCTTGTTCCCTGCTGCTATCAGCCTGACTTACTGGAAATATATATTTATATTTGATATGTCAAAAAAAAAAAAAAAAAATGGGGACTGTACCACTTGCATTCATGATGCAGAAGGGTGATGAACTCACCAGTTTTCGGTGTGAGGAGGAATAGTGAAGAATGAATACCAGATGAGGGAAGAGAAGGCCACTCTTGCAAGGTACTGCTATATTCAGGGAAGGGGGAAGAGAGAAGGAGATAAATATGAACAGATTATTGTGAGAAATAAGATGTGAGGCTGCCAGCACCATGATCACTACCTGACCCCATTGTCCTGGCCAACATTCCCCTTCCCACGAAACCAGTTCATGCAATTGTCCAAGGCTGTATGTGGATATTAATGTATGAAATGGCTGCCACTACACATTCAGTCACTTCACTACCAGTCTAGTATTGCTTTTAAAGCACTTTGGGATACAATGTGTATAAAAACCACTATATAAATGCTGATGATGATTCTTATTATTATTTCACATGGAAAATGAAGACAAGGTAAGGATATATTTGATTTTCGAGAAAGTATGAACTGTAACATTGGACTACACAAGAACTTTGCTACAAAAAAGTGGTGGCTCTAGGGGGTGGTGAAGGGTGTGGCTGGAACCCCCCCCCACATTGTAACATACTTGCTTGCTGCAGCTGCATTTCACTTTGTTGAAGAAGTCTGATTTATTGATTGTACAAATGTTTACATTCAAACTATGGATTACATTTGTAGGGTCTGTCAAAAATGTACTAGAAAAGAATAACAGCAGAAAATATAAAAATAAATGTGTTAAAAAGTGCATATTAAGCATGCACACCACCCTAACACCCCCATTGTAGCATCATGGATCTGCCATAACCACTGAACCACCAGGTTTTTCAAGATTTGTACTGCACTGTGGTTTGCCACAGGGACAGTCGGTTGGTTAAAAACACAATTTCAGCATGTTAAAGTAAACAAAATGAACAGAACCATAGCCTGACATTTGCATTATACAAAATAATGCACATGTGTTTGACCATTTGGGTAAAATAATTCTATACAAAGGGAAAAAAGAACTAGTTAGCACTATAGAGACACATATAGCTGTCTGACTTTGGCTCCAATGATGTCATCACATAACACATTTGTCGGCCATTTTAGGAAGCAGGTAAGACAGATTTTTTGAAATTGGAAGGCTGATTTTACTATTTTCAAATGTTCTAGAACCACATTTAGGTAAATTATATAAATGCAGTTTTAGCATTATTGAATACAGCAGCCTTTCCTTTAGTCACCTACGGAGTCAGATTTTTGAATAGTTTATTGTCAAAATGTTGTTTAGATATCCTTTAAGTTACTATAGTCACGTGATCGACCTCCACCAATAGAATTCAGAATGCTGCATAAGCGCAAATTTTAAAACATAAACTTAAAACTTAATCTTAAAAACTTTAAAAATAAAATAGAGTTAAAGGGGACAGGAAACAACTCTGATGTGTTCATATGCCAGATTACTGTATAATTTGTATAAAACATCATTTTTTCCAACTCAGCATGTCTCTTGTCTTTTTTTTGTGTTGCTGTCTCAGTAATTATTGATATCGCCATTACTCTGAGAATTAGAATTCTTTCATGACACAAGATCGGCTTGCGGGAGTTTGAATTCTAAATGACATCCTTGTTTGAGCCAGCGGTATGGTATTCATGTTGGCTCAAAGTTAGAGCAAGGTATTCTTGAAAAATATGTGTATCTGTCCTACCACTGTTTGTGTCAGAGTTGTTGTGAGTGTACATCTGCTTCCCACTGAAAAACAAATGCGATTGGGGTGGTTACATTAATTTTAAATCAGATTAGTGCTTCTTTGTGTTGTGGTTTAGAATCCAGTCCAAAATTTAAAAACACTGAAAACGTTATTGTGAGAGGCTGCATCTTTTGATCATTTTGGTGCTTGGCACCTCAGCTGGGTGTATTGCAGGCTGTCCTTACATTTTTGGTTTTTTTTGTAATCTACATGACTGTTTGTCTTTTGACATTATTTATAGTAAAACTCGGGTACTTGTTTTTTTACTTTTTTCTGATGGCTATTGGCCTGTTCTCATTCAAGCAGTGTCCAGATTCTGTGAAAGTCTATAAGTGGTATGACTCTGCCTGGCAATAAACCAATAAATGTGAATATATGTTTAAGTATTACAGATTGAGAGTATGACTCCAGCACCTAATTGTGAACTCACTGGCTAACTGTCATGTGCTGAGCCATAACTGTTGAATGAGAATCTGTGAGGATCGCATTACGAGTGTTTGCTTTATATATAAATTACACCCAATTTGACTCACAATAAATCTGAATAACTCTGTTATTCCCATTATCACTTTGAATGGTTCTTTTTTTGTCTTGCATTTTTTTCTTTTCTTTCCCTTGTTTTTTTCTTTTTAACACAGACTTCTAAATGTCTTACTCAGACTCTGCACTGACTCATAGCATGGGATATTTCATCCACTCATTTTGTATTGTCTGTTTTTCAAATTATATTACTCCAGTACTGGTCTATTACAATTATTGTAGCCATTATGCATGTTATGGTCATCCCTATATATATGTTGTTTAATGTATTCTGATCATACACACCATAACTTATTTGTTATGTTTGCAATAACTTTACAATGTGGAGATGGATGAGCAGACATCCTTTTACCTCTGCTTCCTTTTTTTACTTTTCCCTAATCCGAGTGAATGCAGATTCATAATAATTCATTGTATTAATATAAAAGAATACAATTATAGTGGTGGTGAAGTGCAGTTCAGAAGTTTCAACTGCGTTAGTAATGGGCTTCTCACCTCTTGCCCTCTTAGAGGATTTCCATTCTCATTATTTAATTCACTCCTAATGGCAGCAAGCAGAGTCCTTGCTCTGGTCCATCCTGTTGCACCGAAGTCTGTCCCCAGAGTGCTGCTTGTGGCCCGTTGCCAGTTGATCCTCACCCCAGGTTTGATCCTGCAACCCTATGGCCCCTTGCTGACTGCATTCCTCCTGACTCATGTATTGCAGGGGCAACTGGTCTGTCACTTGAGATGTCTGCAATGTTTGTTTTCTATATAAATTGTGAACTGCCATAGTAACTAAAAAAAAAAAATGGTTATTTATTATTTTATGCTGCCAGTTATTCCCAAGCAGCATGCCATCATGTCAACGTGCTTTGACTGCACACAGCCATGTTGTTTGCCCAGGAAACGCTGGCCATAATGTAAGTTACCATATCAAATAATAAAATGCTAAACATTTTTTTTTAATTTGGTATGGCAGCAGAAAGCATATTTTCTTATTTTCTTAGAGGTCCCAGCAGTGATGGATTAACTGCGTCTGCAGTATTCGAGTCTGGAGGTCCACACCACACAAAGCCGTTTGGCAGTATTTGTTTAATCCTTCTTGTGGTGAATATCTATGGAAATATGTCTTTTGTTATAACATCTGAGGTGGGTGTAGCAATGGATTTGGGCCAGCAATAGTTATTCTTTACCTCAATCGGGAATACAATCTGCAAATCTTTATATTCCCTTGGTGCACCGAACCCCATAGAGATCCATATGCTCTCTATGCAATATCCATACTGTAAAGTACACCAGCACTCTGAGCAACAGGAATATGCTACTTGCATTTTTATCCTGTATTCATCCTGGCATACAAAACATAGAAAGTGCAGTGGTTCTATATGTCCCCAGTCGGGGCAAAATGAAAGGGTTTGTGGCCAGGTTTTTCTCGCAGAATTGTTTCTGCTAGTAGCACTGTTTTTTAAACTTGTAGCATATCTTATACCAGCCTATTCAAATCAAATTTTAGATTTCTGTGCTTTGTATGCCACTATGAATACAGAATAAACATACATGTAGCATATTCTCTGAGGCTGAGTGAGCTGGTGTTCTTTACAGTACGGATATTGCACAGAGTACATACGGAGCTGTATGGGGGTGGGTGCACCATTTACTTTGCTGTGTTCTGCCTTTTAATTTACTGTTGCACCACCCTAATGTAGCTTGTATTGGTGGAGCGCATATTTGTGTTTAATGGTCTTCCCTTAAGCTGCAGCAGGTTTTAATTTTCTTACCTGGTCACTAGTCAACACATTGCAGATCTTTTTCGTCCATAAGTGGCACTTTCTTTCCTGGCTATTTGCTTGCTGTGTAATAAGTGGTGGGAGGGGAGGGGTGAACTCTGTAGCACCTAAAGACATACAACTGATTAAATACTAGGCACAAATCATAATATAAGCAAGAAGCTGTCTCCAGAGATTGGGTTTATATAAATAAACAGTCATTATTTTCCACCTTCAACTGTGTACTGCAGAGAACCTGGGAGTCACAGAAATCCTTGAAATTGTAACTGATATGCAGATTTGATCAGTAAATGTTGAGGAAATGACTAAGATAAAAACGTTTGTGAGAGGCACAAGCATATACCAGTATGCCTTTGCAAATGAGAAATTCCTGTGACCCGCCCCCATTTTGTGTACTGCTCCTCTGCCACTGTTCAGAAACGTAATGAACTGGTTTGCAGCTGTTCATGATAATAAAAGCTTATGAAACAATTTGTGTCAGTCTATGTAATTAAAGGCAGCTCCTAACATTATTTGTTTGTTAGTGAATTTTTCCTCTTTCAGCCACATTAAGTAATACTCAAGGCATGCAAAATATATTAATTTAATCTCTCTCCAGTCACTCATGATGATTGAATAACATTTGATAATTAGATGTCATCCCTAAAATCATCCCTAATAACCTGGCAGTATGGCAAGTGGAGGTTGTGGGAATCAAACACAGGACAGCTAGCTGTACCAAGCTCATTCACAGCACATTACACTAAACTATAGAATATACTGCCATCCAACATTATAATTTCTATTCAGTTATGTCAGTGTACCGTTTAGGACACATTATAACAACTACTGATGATTTTAGGTATGAGCTCATTCACTTTCGTTGTGTCATTTGAATAATGTTCTACATCATAGCGCTTTTAAAATGGGCTATTTCATTTAAATATTTGTTATCTGTAGGCAACATTGCTTTATTTGAAAGGGTGTTTACTTGAGACAGAATTCATCCATTTCTTGAGTGTGCACTGAATCAAATTAGCAACAGAAACATTAAGAAACATAACCAGATTTCAGTTGTCAACTTTTAGTCTATCACAGCTGAGTAGAATCCATCCACATGTTTCACTACTGAACTAAACAAACAAGGTAAATATTATGGAGACCATCTGTAACTATTTAAACTCATGCTGTGAAGGTTTAGTAATAAATTCTTGAAGTCACGAGGGACTAATAAAAGGGATAATTTCAGCAATACTAATGAAAAGTAAGGTGTGTGAAACTGACAGCTGTCAAGATGTCAAGAAATATGTATGTGCCTTGTTTCTTGATCATAGCAAGGCATTTAATACAGTGGACCATGGCCTGCTGTTGGATACTCTTCAAAGCATTGGCCTAGATTCTTCTGCCTTGAAATTGTTCAATGGTTACCTCTATGGGAGATTCCAACAGGTTAAAGCCTAAGGGGATCTTTCTCCACTAAAATTGCTGCAAAGAGGTGTGCCGCAAGGGTCTATTTTAGGACCACTGCTCTTTAATCTTTATATTAACAACACTGACTCTGGAATCAAAGCAGCCGACATTCATCTCTTTGCTGATGACACAGTCATATACATTGCTAGGCCTACCCCGGAGCAGGTCTGTATGGACCTACAGGTGGACTTTAATCAGTTGCAGTTAAACTTATTGAGCCAAAAACTACTTCTAAATACAAAAAAATGAAGGCCATACTTTTCTCACCTTCTGCCATAGGCTAAAAACTTTCCCTACATAGCTTAACTCTGCAGATTCTATTGCTTCTGGGAGAACCTATTGAATATGTAACAAAATTTAAATATCTGGGGCTTTGGATAGATTACAAGCTTACATTCTCTGACCATAATGAGGAACTATCAAAGAAGCTAAGGCAGAGACTGGGCCTGTTCTTCCGGATCAAGCATCTCCTATCCCACAATGCCAAAAAAAGACTGGTCCAAACAACATTTTTATCCTTATTGGACTATGCCAACTTCCTGTATAGCAAAAGCTCTACCTCTGCACTCTCTAAACTTGACTCGCTCTATCATCGAACTTTGAGATTTATCTCTGGTCTACCATACCTCACCCACCACTGCTCTCTGTATACCACAGTAGGCTGGACATCCCTCAAGTTCAGAAGGCAAAGAAATTCCCGCCTTTTGGACTTTTAGAGCTATCACACATAAGCTTCCCCAGTATATCTCTGACCGCTTGCCCCTATGCACTGTAAGCAATTACTCCTTGCGCAGCCTCTCATTTATCTCCTTATACATTTCTAAAGTTAATTCACATTTTGGTAAAGCGTCTATAAGCTATGTACTCCCTCACCTATGGAACAAATTACAAAAAACTCTGAAGCTGGCTGCCCCAACAACCTTCTCCTCCTCCTTCAAAAAGCTTTTCTCTCATTCCTTTATAGAATCCTGTAACTGCCCCGGAGGCCAGTGAAATAAGTGTTGGACATCTGTCCCCAGGCCTTGTGATTCCCTGTTTATCACTCCTTTTCCCTTCTTCTCCCTATCACCCCTCCTACCCATTTTCCTGAACTGTTCATGTACATACTGCATAATAATGTATATTAACAATATTTTTTTCTTAGCCTCTGCTTATTTGCCTGTATAGACCTTGCCTAATACTGTACTATGTTTTATGTCCTCTTCCACATTGTATTTCTTGATTGTACACCCATCTTTTTCCTTTGTATATTGTTAACTTTTATGTGCATTTGTCCAGGTCCACCTTGTAAATGAGCTCGCTCAATGGTGCTTCGCCTGGTAAAATAAAGATTGATTGATTGAGTGACTGACAGCTACCAATGCCGATGTCACATTTGCAAGCGGACAGCATATGGTGCCAAAATCTCAAACAACCACAAAAGGGATTACCCGGCATGCTCATTATTATTGAGATGAAAGCGGAGTAAAATCTGAAATGGGAACTGAAATGGCCATAACTAGAAAATACCATCTAGTTAAAAAAATATAAAAACAGTACACAAGGTCTTTATTCATGATAGAGCTCCCAGTATAGGAGACTTAAATACAAAATATGTTGTTTTTTCCAATGGACGTTTTCAATTTCCTGTCTTCTTTTTAGCTCCACTAAACTAAAAGAGCTACTGAAGGATCAAAGGGAGAAATGGAGAAGCAAGCACTGGGACCAATAAAACAAGCCCCAAACTGGAGTAACCGGACAATAGGTCAGTTCAAAATAAATTATTTTAAGTGTGCGTTTCACACCACAGCTAAAGCACATACTCCCCTTGCACAATAATGGGTTAGAATACAATCATTCAATTTTGCAGGCAACTCCATGAGGTACAATGATCCAATCTCCAGCTACATTGCTTGGCCTTCTGCAAGCAGCTCCCCACAGAGATTGCTGGTCTCCTCTCTCCATTGTGGACTACTCCACCATGGACTCCCAATACCTGGTGGGAGAAAGACAGAGCAGGCAGAACGCCAAAGCAAAACTGCGGCACAAGATAGACTGGAAAGGGTCTGACCTCACTGCAACTATATAGTCACTATTAATCACTATGCAGCACATTGTATTTTTTTAAAATAACTCTATGCTTGCTTAGCGAGTGACTAAAATACTGAATACAATATACAGGCAACAGTGGTTTACTGATTGTAAGCTGTGATAAAGCTTGTCTGCACCCCTGTTGTGAACTCCTCGAGACGCAGCATGCAGCCGCTCCTCTCCAACCACTCCTATCCGAATAGTGGCTCTCTGCTGGCAGTCTGTTCAAGGTGTCCACCACTCCCTATGTGAACTGTATGCCCTCTTCTGCACTTCCAAATTTGAGACAGTGGAACATAACCTAGAAAAATATATACTATTTTGCCTTGGATACTTCTCATCAAACACATCACTGTTTACATATTATGGTCTGGATGGGCTTTCCCCTGAGCTATATGTACCTTTAGCCTTGGATGTCTCATTGATAAATTACTTCAACACCAAACTATCTCATCTTTAGCCACATTTCTTGTGCCTATACCCAGAGGTCTCTACTTAGGCATTATTGTCAATCCCCAAATTCTACATAAAACTGAGAGGGCTTGCATTTTCCTATTTTCCTTCAGTTCTGGAGCTCCCTTCTGATCCAAATTTGTTGTGCCCCTACTCAACAACTGTTTAACCCTGAGTTAAGGAACATTTATTACTTGTAAACTAGTGTGTATGTGACAAACGGTCATCTGTGTCTTGTTTTCTATAACCGAGACTGTTTGTGCCATCCATTTGTTCCATCTATCCATTTCTAAACCCTGCATATTGGGTATCATTTATACGTGGTATTGTTATGTAAATTGTGATTATGTACATCAATGTGGAATTATTATTATTATGCATTTAGGTATTTGTAGTATTGCTATGTATCTCTGCTTTCAACTCACTTGTTCTTCTTGTGGTCAATTGTTCGGCTATTGATTGCAAAATTGTAACCTCTCAGGTCACTCATAAGCAGTAAGACATGACAGGGTGTGCACTGAACAGATCTGACCACACGCCCAGGGACAGGGGCATATTAAGGCACAAGGCCACAAGCCTACTGCCTTCAGCCCCTGGAAGTGCAGTCACATCTGTTCAATGCACACCCCAGAGTGTCTTATTGCACTTACAGAATGGACTCCTTTTTTTTTATATATATATTTTTTTTTATTATGCTAAAAAATATATCTATATGTCTAAAAACAGAAATCATTATATTAATCTGAGGTAAAATAATCCTTCCACCTGCTAGCTGATGATGCCATTGTTTTTTGCCATAGGGCATTTGCCTATTGTGGCGTCTATAGTTCTGAGAGCAAATTCACCCCCCTGCTTGCCTGCCCACATGTAGGTGAGCTGCTCTACTAATGCTAGTATGTGGGAGACTTGTTTTACTAACAGTTAGGCTTTTTTATTAATTATTATTATTATTACTGGACATGTGCCCGTTTCTCTCCCCATCCATTGTAATGAACATATCCTGAGCAAGAGAGCCAAACTGTGTGGTTCTGGATTAAGACAGGTCTGTGTAATTTTTAAAGATTAATTTAAACAAGCATTTGCCAATGCCGAATGTTTAATTGCATGGTGTATGTGGCAGGGGTGTATTAACTGCACTCGGGAGTATGAGGGATGATGATGGATATCTGCTTACATGATGATAACAGTGTGGGTAATAATTTAAAAATGTGCAGTATCTGGCTGATCCTGCCACTCTGCCATTTGATAAGAGTTTCTACAGCAATGCATGCTCACGCTTCCTACTACTGTTCTGAAGCTGCCAACTCGCTTGCTGTCCTGCTGGTACAGTCAGGAGCTTCTTTTCAGGAAAGAAAGTTAAAATGTGCAAATATGCACAGTTTTCTAAGTTTTCTGACACACACGGCCTTAGTGTAAAGGTCTGGCAGCGCTTCATGTGTCAGTCTTCATACTGCTCGGTCGTGCTACATTTTGGGTGGAAAGTGAAAGTACTTACACATCAAATGGCAAAGTGGCAGGATCAACCAGATAAACTGTCATATCCAGCCATGTACAGTACGTTACTGTAACAGTAAAGCTGCCGATCCCCCATTAACATATTAGTACAGCGAGCACACCACCAGTCAACTTATTCAGCAATACCAGGCTAAGCTGGATGAAAAAGTTACTGCCAGTAAACTGTAAACAGACAAACTGAGCCACTTAGCTGCTTTCCAGCTGGCGTTATGCAAATGAAAGTATTGAAATGCTCTCTCATTAGAGCACTTCAGTTCTTTCAAGTACACAAAGTTTAAGCCAATGAAACTGTGACCACTGTTATACTCTGGTTGCATGGTCATTGGTCTGTCAGGGACGAGCCCAATATAGATTGCTCTGCATTAGGCTAGTCGGTGGCATACCTCTGAAATGCCGTTCTCTGAAGTAATGCAAAATGTTTCTTGCACACGTGCAAAGAAATATAAAAAATGGCAGTAGAGAATATTTGTTCAACTGTGGAAACAGTCTAGTACTTTGAGATGTTAGGTAGCGCAATCTACAGCACACCTTACCAGAGCCACCAGAGACCGAAAGAACATTAAGCAAAGTAGCACAACATGAGAGCAATCCTTTGCTATTTAAATTTAACTGCTTGGAAAAGTTGACCACTTACTTTTGACGTTATGACTTTTTAAATGTGCTTACTGCTGGGATTATGTTGTTCAGGATTCCCTACAAAAATTTCCTTGCTAAGAGAGAGGGAAAAAATTGCAGTGTTTTTAAAATGAGTGTTTCTACTAGCACATTGATTTTTTTTTTTGTACTACGGTCCTGCTTTTTGATACTTGTCTTCATCTGTGTATCAAATGGAGTTAATGCACAGGTAACAACCAATCAGAAAGCAGGATTTTATCTCCTCATTTTCTAACTGAAAATAAACAATTTCTTGTCTAGTGCACTTACGGAGAGTTAACAAAAATTAAATACAATAAAAAAAAACAATTTGCAATCTTTCTGAACACCTTTACACTTGGACAAAACTGTTTTCTTTGTCAGTAGATGTTACTCAGGCTCTTTGAAGTGTCTTAAGAAGCTTTAAAAACATAAAAACACATAATTTGTTGTCAGAAAAGGACCACTTGGCCCGTCCAGTCTGCCCAGATATTCCCTGTGTTATCTGCCTCCACAGATCCTATCTGGTGTCCAGTGTTCCTCCCACCTCCCATGCTTGAAGCCCCCCCTCACTGTTTTAGCCTCCACCAGTTCCACTGGTACTCTAGTCCAGATGTCTACCACCCTTTCAGTGAAGAAATATTTCCTCACATCTCTCTTGAATCCCCCCCCCCACATGCCTCCTGGTCCTGGTGTTCATTCTCATTTGAAAAAGACTGTTCTAGCTCCCTTTTCACCCCTATGAGGTACTTGTAGGTCTCTATTATGTCACCTCTCTTTCAGGGTGTACATCTTGATATCTCTTAGTCTCTTTTCATGCAAACTCCCAAAAGTTCCAACTGCGAACACTTACTGTGGTGTGGTGCAGGGAAAACGGGCTGGCAAGCCTGAGCACTCAATACTCCTAGCCCAGAAAACTCCCTTACACTCAGGATTGTAGAAGAAGCCACAGACTTCACAAACAAAGTTCAAAAAACTTAATGCTGATATCTACAATTAAGGAAATCTGTGTATGGACCTACAATGCCCACCATAAGCCCTCTTTTCATGCAAACCCTGTACCATTTTAGTTGCCCTCCTCTGGACCACCTCCACCCTGTCTATGTCCTTTCTGAGGTGCGATCTCCAAAACTGGACACAGTACTCTAGAAGGGGTCTAGCCAGTGAGCAGTACAGTGGCAACACCACCTCCTTCCTCCAGCCAGAGATACCCTTCCCAATGCACCCCAGAATCCTACTAGCCCTACTCACTGCCTTGTCACCTTTAGGTCCTCAGATTTGATAACCCCAAGATCCCTTTCCTGTCTAGGGACTGTTAGTATCCCCCCACCCTATACACAGTACCTGAGTTCCTATGCTCTAGGTGCATGATTTTGCACTTTTTGGCATTGAACCCCAACTGTTATATTTTTGACCACTCCTCAAGTTTCCCAAGATCCCTGTACATTCTCTCCATCCCCTCCTGAGTGTCCACTCTATTGCAGATTTGGTATCATCTGCAAAAAGACATACCTTCCCTTTCAGTTCTTCTGCAATGTCTCCGATGAATAAATTGAAGAGGACTGCTCATAGTATCAAGCTCTGTGGCACCCTGAAGGGGAATCTCCCATCCTTAGAGTGAGTACCATTAATTACCGCCCTCTGTCTCTTATCTGTAAACCAGTTTCCAAGCCAGGTGACCACTTTGGATCCCACTCCTAGGCTGTTCAACTTCTTTATCAACTTCCTGTGTAACAAGCTCCCTGAACTAGTGGCCTTGATGGAAGAGGGATGCCTGGCTATTGTGGCAGTCACTGAAACATGGTACACAAAGAACCATGACTGGGATATCAACATACCAGGATACACAATCTACAGGAGGGACAGGGTGGGTAAAAGAGGAGGAGGAGTAGCTCTCTATATAAGGGAATGGATTAAAGCAGCAGAACTAAAGAGTAAACAGGAAGTTGATGAGTCACTATGGGTCAGTCTGGAGACAGGAAATGGCACCACAATCTAAATGGGGGTTGTGGGCAGACCCCCATCTCAGGGGGAGGAAATGGACAAGGAAATGATAGTAGGCATCCTTAAAATGGCAGAGAAAGGGGAAGTATTGTTGATGGGGAACCCGAATATGCCAGATGTTAACTGGAGTACCTTTGCTGCAGGCACATCCAAGAGCAGGGTCATTCTTGATGCCCTACAGGGGGCACGCCTCAGACAGCTAGTGTTGGAACCCACTTGGGAGGGAGCAATCTTAGACCTGATACTCTCAAATGGGGAAGGAGAAAGGATCTCAGATTTAGAAGCGGGTAGCCATCAGGGATCAAGTGACTGTCACAAACCCACTCAGCAGGTCAGGCCCTCTGCTCCCACAGTGCCAATCTCTGAGCACAGTCTTGTGAACAGGAAACGGAAACAGGGTAACCCTCCTGTCTGTTTTGTGGGTTCGAATCAAACTTTTGGTCTCAAGTCTTGGAGGGATTCAAACAGTGAACCTCTTGCTAGCATACCCAATTTACTGACTCAGATAATTCTGCTCTTTGGGGGGGCAGATATCTTTTGCCTACAGGCACCTAACCAGGCATACAAAATGAACCCTTAAAACTCTATTAAAGACCTCAGAATAAATTCTTACCTTTTTTTTTGTTGACAAGGTAAGTGCACTAGACAAATCCTGCCTATTTTCAGGCATGACTTGGGGAGGGGGATACAGATGAATGCCAACTGACCTTGAACCAGATTAAGCTGTTGGTGGTATTTTTAGTGAATGAGGGAAATTTGGCCAGGACACCAGGGAAATTTCCCTGCTTCCTGCTTCCTGTGAGCAGGGTGGGACCCATTTTCTGGTGGGACCAAGATGGCGGAGGAGGAGACTGGAAGAGTGAGGTTGGTGGATGAAGAATCAGTGGAGCTGTTTGGAATGGATATTGCAACTGAAGTATCTGTCTCGGTAGACGCGGAGGCTGGGGAGCACCCGAGGGGTGGCCAGCTTATCGCCTGCGATACCATTTCTAATATAGAGTCGGGAGACATACTTGATTTACACCCAAAAAAACAGTGTTTAGAAGAGGAATTGGTTCGAATTAAACAGCAGATGGATGATTCGCTAGCACAGCGAGATGACGACAGTAAAAGAAAACGTTCAGCGGTTTCTCCGCTATCGGACAACTCTTTGGGTCCTTTGAAGGTGTTGGCGACTGTAGAGCATGGTAATCCACTTCCAGACCAGGAAGAAAGGCCCCCACAACGCCGACTGGAGCTAGGGTGATGACGCCGCTGGTCGCCGAAAAGCGCCCTCTCAGCCGGATGGATGTCCCTGCACAAGGAGTCTGGCAGCCAGACCCGGTTGTTTCACGGTAGGATCAACAAATCCATTGCCTTCCTCTCCTATGATGGATTCAGGAGGGACATTTGCTGTTTCAGGTACTGTTGCCTCTGGGGTTTCGGAAAAACAAAAGGGGGTGGGGGTAACTTTGGATTCTTCACAATCTGATCAGAGGACTGTTTCACCAGGTGAACCGGAGGTGTCTGTTGCAGCCCCCCCCCAATTTATGCAAGCCAATTCCATAAAACTATCAATTTGGCGAAATGTAGAAATGCAATAAGGTTGCGATATGTGGGACAGAAGGAGTCGACAACTGATCGTTTTCATGTGGGGAAAATCTTGCTTAAATAGTCCATAGGGTTTTCCCCTTCAGAGGTTTATGCCTTAATCCATGCACCAGGAGAAAGTACTTTTGATGTTAGTTTTCGTACTCCAGCTTTGCTGGAGAAATTCTGGTGTAGATTTTCAAATTTAAAAACTAACCCTTTATGGGTAGATTTTCTGGTGATACCCTTGACTAAACAACCTTTTAGGGTAATTACTATTCTTTTGCAATGAGGGGGTTAATATAACTGATGTGGTATACTGGTTAGAAAAACGATGTACTATTCAAGGAAATCCTTCCCCAATTTTGGATGATGAAGGTTTTTGGACTGGGGTTTGGAAGTTTAGGATTAAATTACACCAAACGGAGCAGGATGTTATTCATTTGCCTAATTGTTTTTCATAGGTCGGGATAAGGGGTTTCTGTTTATCCTAGGCAGCCTAGGATGTGTTTTAAATGTGGATCCACAAGACACATTAGTACTACATGTGAGGTATTGAAATGTACGTATTGTGGGGAATTAGGCCATGTTAGTGCACATTGTTTTCAAGACCTCAAATGTAACCTTTGTGAGGAGGTGGAGCATGTGTTTTCTGATTGTCCTTGGGCAGCCAGGAACACAGAAAATGCTGATTTTGGAGTTCAGGATTATTATATTAAAGAGGCTATTACCCCCACTGTGTTTTCTGGGCCTCAACCTCCTGGTAAAAGACATATGCCGCAGATACCTGAATGTGGACCTCCCCCCCCATTTTGGTTGTTGAAACAGAGGGTGTTTTAGCACAGTCCGCTGCACAGGAAAAGTTGGGGAGGACTACTATTTCGTCAAATCCTTTACCTAGTTCTCAAGATTTTGTTGTGGTTCGTCCAAAGAGAGGGAAGGGTGTTAGGCTAAAGGGTTTGAAAAAAACATCTGAACCTTTGGAAGAGATGAATACTTATGAGGTATTGCGAGACGTTTCTTCAGATCAGGAGACAGAACATACTGAAGTGGCAGGAAGTCTGCTCTTGGAAGGGGATTTATTGGATCCAGGTAGACCGCGGGTTGGTACCTCCGGGCCTAAAACTAGTGGTAGGATTACCCGGGCCTCTAGCAAAATAAAGTGAGGTGTCTTCTTTTTCACTTTTTTGACTTATGATTGATCTTCGTTATCAGTTTCACATCACACCTTTAAATGTAAATAGTATCCAGTCCGAATTTAAAAGACTGGCTACATATGGGCTTTTTTTACAATCTGTTTTAGATTGTATATTTTTTCAAGACGTCCGTCTGCATTCTCCAGGTCTTTTGGAGGCGGCCTCTGTGGGTTGGTTGTGGGGGGATAGCTACTGGTCACAGGGGTCTGAACAGTGTTCAGGGGTAGGGATTTGTATTTTTTCTCCAGTAAAAATAATTAGGCATTTAGAAATTTTGGAAGGCAGGGTTCTCATGTTAGATATTGTTTGGAAAAATGTACCTATGAGGTTAATAAACATATATGCACCCCAATTAAAATACGAAAGGGTAAGGCTTTTTCGCACCATACAACCTTTTTTGTTTACTAGTATGCCGGTTGTTTTTGGAGGGGATTTTAATTGCTCTTTCCCTCAGAGTGGAAGTAATATATTTGGGAAAAAACAATATTGTGATGCCTCTTGTTTGTTGAAACTCATTTTTGAAGTAGGTCTCATTGATGTGTTTGGGTCTGGTAATACAGGAACTTCCCACACATATACTTGTGGCCCTCGCACATCGCAGATTGATTATTTCTTTATTTCTGCTGGTTTTAGCATTCGTAAAGCAGTAGTTAGTGATGTGGCAACTTCTGATCATCGTATGTTAGATTTGATAGTAGGAAATCTACCTGAACAAAGGCGGGGTCCAGGGTTCTGGAAGTTAAATATTTCCTTGTTAGATTTACCCATGGTACAGGTAGGGTTTCAATATATCATGAAAGCTAGAAATCTGTGTTTTTCCTTTATGAGGATAAAAATCAGTGGTGGAAGATTCAAACATGATTTTCGCTCTTATTTCCAGTCAGTGGGGAGGCTTAATGGTTCTTTTAAAAACACACTTTGTGGCAACTTCGAGCACAGCTTCGATTTTGGTGGCCCAATACTATGAAGAGGGTAAAGGTGATTTGGGTGCTATTAAGATTCTTAAAAATAAATTATCAGCTTTCCAAAAAGAACTGATGCAGGGGGTGATCAAACAGCAACGGTACCGGGTTTTTGGAAAAAAGTCTGATAACATTCCCTTTGACACCCTGGCTCAGGTTCGGGAACAGAGAATTATGGAGGCCTTGCAGCTCCCTAATGGTATGAAGGTCACAGACAACCCAGCTATATTGAATGAAATTGGGAGGTATTTTTCCAAAATGTTTACAAGTACTGATTTGTCAAAGGCTGCAATATCAGACTGGTTGAAGGGATGTGACCTCCCTCATATTTCTGAGGAGTGTGGTCGAAATTTAGTTTCTCCTATCACTGCTGCAGAACTTAAACAAGTTATTTGGACCCTTTCTAAAGGAACGTCCCCAGGGTCTGACGGCCTATCACATGCCATTTATAAAGTAATATGGGAAGTACTAGGGGATGAACTTGTGGTAGTGTTAAATGATGCTCTTAGTACAGGAGTTTTACCACCCAGTATGTATGAAGGAGTTTTAGTTCTCTTATTCAAGGATGGAAATAAAGAAGATTTAAAAAATTGGAGACCAATCACTTTGTTAAATACCGATAGTAAAATCTTGATGAAGGTATTAGGAAATAGATTGGTGAATACGTTAAATGATATAATTCACCCCACACAGTTTAGTGGGGTACCCTCACGTAAGATACAGGATGCCCTGATTCTTATTAGAGAAATTCTACATAAAGGCACTACTCAGGAAGTATTAGGACATTTAGTTAGTATAGATCAATCTAAAGCTTTTGATAGAGTTGAATATACCTATATGTGGGCAGTTTTTTCTAAATATTGGTTCCCAGATAAGTTTATTTTATGGTTGCAAATATGCTATAAACACATTTGTTTATTTCCTAGTATGAATGGATGGATAGGAGGTAAGATTTTAGTCAATAGAGGGGTGAGGCAGGGTTGTCCTCTAAGTCCTCTCCTTTATTTGTTGTCTCTGGACCCATTATTATACAGATTGAATAAACAGGACAATAGAATGGGTCTCTCCGTGAGTAGTATAGATTTACAGATTAAAACTATTACTTATGCAGATGATTTGTGTTTAATATTGGCAGACAAATCATCAGCCTTTTTGGCTCAAGATGAGTTGAGAGTGTTTTCAAGTAACTAGTTCTGTAATCAACTACCAGAAATGTAGTATTTTATCCATTGGTTTGAGGTACAGTATGGAGTTCAATATGGCATTTTCAGTAGTGACCTCCTATATTCGAATTTTGGGTATTTTTTTGGTAGTCTGATCCCCAGAGTTATAATTGGGAAGAGAAAATTAGTACTACTGAAGTTTGGTAACAAAATGGAATTCTTGGCGTATGTCTAAACGTAAAGGATATATATGATAAAATCACATCTGTTACCATTGTTTCAATTTTTGTCGACAGTATTTCCTATCCCAAAAATACTGGAAACTTCAGTGTACAGTGCGTTTTTCCAGTGTCTTTAGGGAGTCCCTAAACCCTATTAAAGAGGATTACCTATTACCTATCACCCAGGAGGCTTGGAATGATTAATCCAATAATTTTTTTCATGTTACCTTTCTTTTCACAATATTGTCCCATTGGCTCATAATGAGGTTAGATTATGGTGCCCCTAGGTTATGGATGAGTTTGGATCCCTATTAACACAGTGGGCCTCTTCAGGCTCCCTTTCTAAACAGGTGAAAATTTTCTTTTTAGCTAATTGTTGGAAGGATGTGGTGGGTAAACTCAAACTCTGGGAATTATAAGCTATCTGACTACTGGCACTTGGAAAATGGTATATGACTGACTGTTGCTAACCTGGTTCCATGAGGAACCCTGGTTTATGATACTTCCTCAGCTAATATACAAATGATGATAAGTTTTCTTCGTTGTCCCCAAATTCCAACATTTATGTAGGATTTTATAGGCTTTGCACCCACCAAAAGGTGGGGGTAAAAGGAACATAAAGCATAAAAGTGTAGTGGAACAAATGTGTCCTAGAATTAATACGTGTAGTAGGGTGGTTGAGACTATGCAGCATTTGTTTATAGATTGTCCTGTGTGGTTGGATTTTGGACTTCTTTCATAAATATTGGGTCTCTGGGCCTTTTCAGAGGGAGGATCCGGATGCGTGGGTTAGGAACATTTTACCAGCTGCATGGATCCAGTTTGACTCTGGGACGTTATTGTTATTTATGGGACATGTCAAGTTTCAATTATGGCAAGCCCACTGCGCATTAACTTTAAGACAGCAGGTATTGTCTAGTGCTTATGTGTTTTCGATGGTTCAGAAAGAGATTTTTAGATGGAGAGACTATGAGCACAATACAGCCTCCTCTGATCTTTATAAATTATGGTGGAGACATATGTCTTGGCTGGATACTGGGTGAACATGATACTTTCTTTGTACCTGATAGTTATTTTCTTTCTATAATTTTTTTAAATAAGAATAGGATATTGGTCTTTTTTTGTATATAATACTGTTTTCATTTCTGTTTCATAACAATTTATATAATTTTGTCCGATCTCCATTCTGTAGTTTTATGGTGCATTTGTTTCAGTTAGTATTTCTGTATTAGACAGCCATTTCTGATGTATGACTGTACTACTTATTTATTTTGTTATGATTTGTAATTTTTTTCTTCCCTTTATGAGGTACTACTGTTTTTGTATTACTTGCTTTTGTTCCTTGAAAACATTTTTCCCTACTCTTTTAGTGGGGGGTGTTAGCTTTTCCGTTTTGGGATTTTATAAATGAAAGTTTGTATTGTATGCTTGATGACATGCTTATTTTTTGTTTATTTTAAGTTTGTCTTATGATTTTGTGTGCAGTAACACTATTAAGTATGATTTCATTTCCTTTATTTTGTGGATAAAAATGTCCCCTACTTTTTTGTGGGGGGGGGTTCCCTTTTGTCATGGGATTAGAATTGAGTTTCACTTCTGTATTAGACAAACCCTTTCGATATGTATGATTGTAATACTTATTTGCTTTTGTTATGATTTGTACTTTTATTTTGTGTGAGACAACACTGTTTTTTATTGATTTGTTTTGTTATTTAAATAAAAAATTCCCCTACTCTTTTCTATAAGTGCCATGGGATCTTTAACATCCACCTGAACTACCACCAATCCAGGCAGATGGGACCTCAGTTTAACATCTCATCCAAAAGACAGCTCCTCAGAAGTGCAGCACCCCTCTCATGCTGCACTACAGTGTCAGTACTGGGATATTAACCCAAGTGCCAGATGTGGGAACTGAACCCACAGCCCTCTGATCTCCCAGTCTCAGAGGCGAGTGTGCTACCTACTCAGCCACTGACACTTTTCCCAGTTTGGTAAAACTGGTAAGCTTTGTACCATGTCAGCTTTAACCATGTATACTTCCCTTATCAAGAAAAAGAATTTCAAAGGCACACCAAGTAATCTCTAAAGTAGAGGTTTACTTTAAAATAGATAAAAAAAATGTAAAATGTAAATACAGAACCATATATTACAAAACATACAAATCACTTAAAAGAATAAGGTTTTAAAAAATGCAGATTCCTACCACTAATACACTTAGACTTGTGTGTTCTAAGGCATTCTTATCTTACAGTGCTGTAGATGTTTGTTTTTCAAACATATATCATTAAATGGAAAACAGAATACTGTTTAAAAACCGGCTTTGCCAGCCTCTTTGCGTGAGGTCACCTAGCTCCACTCTGTCAGAATATAAAAATATATATCTATGCAAAACAGGATGTCTTATCAAAGTGTTAAAATCTGTGACCTCAGCACAACTCATTTTCTCATATGGCTTTCTTTGCTCTTATGAGCAGCTTCCTCTTTCCAGGACATCAAAGGACTTGTTATGTCTCTCTGCCAGATCTCACGGAGGTGCAACATGCTTTGTATCACCATGTGAATATTAACTGTGTTTCCTCTGAACGTCATAAATGTTTATGATCTATCTTGGCAGTTGGCAAGCTGCAAATAAGCTAGATAAACAGGAGATGCTTCATTTAGTCTCTTCTAGCCTGTAAGTATCTCTTGGCCTTCCATGTAACACATTGTAGCTAAAACCTGGGAGGGGGGTTGTCATTCCACAGGCTGTTTCAGCACCTCTCATGAGAGACATTCAATAACACATTTTTATATACAAAAATCATAGATTAATCAGAACCAGCTGTCTGAGTGTTACAATTCCTCCCCACCTAGGCTGAATTTGGGAGATCTATCCCCTGCATGGGATGAGCTTCCCAAATCATTTCACTCCTTGTACACACAAGACAGCCTATTGGAGTTCTGATTTTTGGCTCCAGCCCTATGTAATATTGTCATATCATACCCTTGCAAAGCAAGACTCCATCTTAGCAATCTACCATTTTTCTTTCCCATCTGTGTCAGCCAAACCAGGGGGTCGTGGTCAGTCTGCACCACAAAATGCTGCCCATATAAGTATGGCTCCAACTTCTGTAGGGTCCACACTATGGCAAGACATTCTTTTTCCACAGTAGAGTATGCCTGCTCCCTGGGAAGTAACTTCCTAATCAGGTACACTACTGGATGATCTCTCCCTTGGCTGGATGTCTGACTCAGTACTACCCCAATACCCACATCTGAGGCGTCAGTCTGAACTATAAAGGGTTTGCTATAGTCAGGACTTGTCAAAACAGAAGCACTGCACAGTGCCTCCTTTAGTTTGGAAAAGGCTTCCCCATAGGCTGGGCCCCAGGTAATTTTCTTGGGCATCCTTTTTTTGTCAGGTCAGATAGGGGAGCAGCCAAGGCACTGTAATTGGGTACAAATTTCCTGTAGTACCCTGCTGTCCCTAGAAAACTCCAGACCTGCTGCTGCATTTCTGTTCTGGGCCATGCCTGGATTACCTCTATTTTTATTTGGTTAGGACGGAGCTGTCCCTGGTCTACCACATACCCGGGGTATGCCACTTCTCCCATGGCCACCTGGCATATCTTGGCTTTGACAGTGATCCTGGCCCTCTGTATCCTGCCCAGCACTTCCCTAAGGTGGGACAGGTGTTCCTCCCAGCTAGCACTAAAGATGGCAATATCCTCCAGGTATGCCACGATGTACTCCTCAGCACCATTTAACACCTGGTTCACCAACCTTTGGAAAGTGGCCGGGTCGTTCTTCATTCCAAAAGGCATTACTTTAAATTCAAATAAGCTTATCGGAGTGATGAAGGCTGACCTCTCCCTAGCTCTGTCCATCAACTCTACCTGCCAATACCCCTTGGTCAGGTCAATGGTTGTATGGTAGGTCGCCCCTCTCTACTTGTCCAGGAGTTCATCCATCCAGGGCATCGGGTGGGCATCTGACTTCGTGACTGCATTCAGTCCATGATAGTCCACACAGAAATGAGTAGAGCCATCTGGCTTGGGCACAAGGACTACAGGTGAGGCCCAGGGGCTTTGGGATCTCTGGATTACCCCTAAATCCAGCATCTCCTCCACTTCCCTCCTAATGTCCTTTTGGACAGCCTCTAACACCCGATATGATGTCTGCCGTATGGGCGTCTGTGTCCCTGTCTCCACATCGTGAGTCACTAAGGGGGTTAGTCCAGGCTTGGTGCTAAACAATGGGGCAAAGTCTGCTAAAACCTCCCTTACTTTCTGGATCTGGTCTGGGGCCAGCTGGGGAGACAATTTTACTGCCTCCACAGAGGACTTTCACTTACTTTCTTCCAGCAAGTCCAGAAGGGGATCTCCATGATCCATCCCTTCCCCAGGACTACACACTGCAGACACCATGTCCACCCTATTTGCATATGGCTTCATCATGTTGACATGGTACATCCTTTCTGTATGTCTTCGATCAGGTAACTCTATAATGTAGTTCACATCATTTATCTTTCTAACCACTTTGTATGGTCCTGCCCACTCAGTCTGCAGCTTGTCTTTCCAGACTGGAATAAGGAGCATGACTTCTTGACCCACCATGTATGAGCGAGCTCTGGCTCTGCAGTCGTACCACACTTTTTGTTTCTGTTGGGCAGCTGCCAGATTGCTCTGGGCTGTCCCCATAAGCTCTTTCAGCCTTTCCCTAAACCTAAGGATGTAATCCACCATGTCCACCCTATTTGCATATGGCTTCATCATGTTGACATGGTACATCCTTTCTGTATGTCTTCGGTCAGGTAACTCTATAATGTAGTTCACGTCATTTATCTTTCTAACCACTTTGTATGGTCCTGCCCACTCAGCCTGCAGCTTGTCTTTCCGGACTGGAATAAGGACCATGACTTCTTGACCCACCATGTACGAGTGAGCTCTGGCTCTGCAGTCGTACCACACTTTTTGTTTCTGTTGGGCAGCTGCCAGATTGCTCTGGGCTGTCCGAATAAGCTCTTTCAGCCTTTCCCTAAACCTAAGGATGTAATCCACCATGTCCACCCTATTTGCATATGGCTTCATCATGTTGACATGGTACATCCTTTCTGTATGTCTTTGGTCAGGTAACTCTATAATGTAGTTCACATCATTTATCTTTCTAACCACTTTGTATGGTCCTGCCCACTCAGCCTGCAGCTTGTCTTTCCGGACTGGAATAAGGACCATGACTTCTTGACCCACCATGTACGAGTGAGCTCTGGCTCTGCAGTCATACCACACTTTTTGTTTCTGTTGGGCAGCTGCCAGATTGCTCTGGGCTGTCCCCATAAGCTCTTTCAGCCTTTCCCTAAACCTAAGGATGTAATCCACAATGGGAGTTCCGTGGGTGGTGTGCTTGCCTTCCCAGTCCTCCCAGATCAAGTCTAGGGGCCCATGTACCCAGCGTCCATATAAGAGTTTGAAGGGGGAAAATCCTGTCGACTCTTGGGGCACCTCCCTGTATGCAAACAACAGGTGGGGAAGGTATTTCTCCCAGTCCCTCCCATGCTGTTCAGCAAACACCCAGAGCATTGACTTCAGGGTATCATTGAATCTTTCCAGAAGCCCATTGGCTTGTGGGTGATACGGTGTCATGCATCTCTGCACCACCTCACACTTCTCCCATAAACATTTAATCAGGTCCAACATGAAGGAACCCCCTTGATCGGTGATAACCTCCTGTGGAAGCCCAACATGGGAGAAAATCCCAAGTAAGGCATCTGCCACTTTGTCTGTTCTCAGTGAGGATAGGGCAACTGCCTCTGGGTATTGGGTGGCATAATCCACCACAGTCAGGATGAATCTCTTTCCTGAGGAGCTGGGGATATTTAAAGGCCCCACAATATCCATTCCCACCCTCTGGAATAACTCCTCCACTATGGGCAAGGGAATCAGGGTGGCTTGTGCTTTCTTGCCCATCTTCCCTATTTCTTGGCACTGGTGACAAAACCTGCAATACTCCTTCACCTGCTGGGTGAAGTTAGACCAGTAGAAATTCTGGGCCATCCGCTGCATTGTGCGTGCAATTCCCAGATGATCAGACAAGGGAATATCATGTGCAATCTTGAGCAACTGCTCACAATACCCCTGGGGAATGACAAGCTGCCTGCCTAGCATCCCTCCCTCTGTCTGCACAGCCTGAGTATATATAAGTGCATTTTCCCAATAAACCTTATGTCTGCCGTCCCCTCCCTGTGCCCTGTCAGAGTCTGCCCAAGCCCTCTGCTTCTCTAGACTAGGGTCACTTCTCTGAGTAGCTGCAAACCCATGACACATTCCCAAGGCATGGGACAGGTCGCCTTCAGTCACTAAACTAGGGTCCCTAGCACTAGCATCAGGGCACTCAGGATCACTGTCAATCCCAACCCTCTGACAATGGATCACCCCTCCCTCTTTGGAGTAACCTTCTGTAGCTGTGTGGTTACTTGCTATTGGGAAATTTTCTATCCCCTTTTCATTAGTCTCCCCATCTGGAGACACAGGCTGGGGAACCAGCCTCTCAGTGGTTTCCACAATGGCTTCTGTGGGGTTGAGGGAACTACAATTTTCCCTTGGCTATGGGTAACTGCACATACCATCCCCTGTTTGAGATTGTTGCCCAGGATCACATCCACTGCTAATGTTTGGGCTACAGCTACCTGTTGCACAGTTCCCCCTGTTTCACCCCAGTCTAGGAGAACACTAGTGAGGGGCAATGTTTTCTCTTCACCAGTAAAGTCCTGTACAGTGATGTATTTATTCAGTATAAGCTGACCCAGCTCTACCAGATTCCCCTTTACCAAGGTCAAGGATGCCTCTGTGTCCCTTAACCCTTGCATCTGTACACCATTTACCATGACTGGATGCATGTGTTCCCTCATGTTCACAGGCATGCTTCCAGGGACACAGAAACAAGCCACTTATTTTCTAGTACCATTCTGCATATTATAGCTCATTCTTTTGGGACACTGTCTGGCAATATGCCCAGTTTCTTTACATAACCAACATTCACTTCTCTTTTCAGAGAAATCTTTTCTCTGAAACCTGGGGCTAGCTGGTTTCAGTGGAGGCAGTGAGGGTTTTAGCTGCCCTGAAGGCACGCTTTTCCCTTTCTGCACAGCCACGCCCACCCCATTTGCTCTCAGAGCAGGTCTGCTCTTGGCATAGTGGTCCGAGAGTTCAGCAGCCTCTTGCACTGTTTTGAGATCTCAGTCTTCCAGCCAGGTTTTCAGCTCTGCTGTGCATGCCCAGAAAAACTGTTCTAACAAAATCACATTTCCAATTTTATCAGCAGAGTGTGCTTCAATTCCTTCCCACCATTTTAAAAACTGACGTTGTATCATGGCTAGCTCCTCATAGCTCATGTCAGGGCTTCTCCTGAGCTTACAGAATTTAGCTCTATATGATTCAGCAGTTAATTCAAATTTCTTTAGCAGTGCACCTTTAAGTTTGTGGTAATCATCACTGTCCTCATTATCCATTTGACCCAATGCATCCCGAGCTTTCCCGGTAAGTAGCGGGGATAGCTGGAAGCTCCAGGACTCTGTAGAACGTTTAGCCTGAATACAAACTTTTTCAAAAGAATTTAAAAAGGCATCCATATCCTCCCCCTCTTTAAATTTGGTTATCAATTTGGAATTTAATTTGTAACCCAATCCCGTAGTTCCAGTTAAACCCAAGCCACTTGCCTGCTCTGGTGCTGCTGGTTGGAGTCATAACTTCTCCAGTTCATGTTGCCTCTGGTGCTCATGCTCCTCATGGTCTGCCTCTTGGCGTTCTCGCTCTGCCTCCTGCTGTTCACGGTCCCTGTCCCTCTGGAACTCCAGCTCCATTCTGCTCAACTCAATTTGCAGCCTGAGTACTTCTGGATCCAGTATACTGGTGACCTTCCCCTGCTGCTGTGACCCTTCGCTGACAGTGACCCTGTTGCCCACCTCATCAGATCTGGACACTGCACTGGCCACTAGCCCTGCCACACTCAAAGTTTGGTCCTTTTCAGTCACGGTCTTTGACTCACTGCTCTGGGTATCTGCTACCATCAGGGCATCCACAAGGTTCTGTTTGCTGGCTTTCACCTCAAACAGGACTCCTCTGTCCCTGCACAACTGCTTTAAGTAGTCTACAGTGTGTCTGCAGTAGTTGGAAGCCATCTTCTTCCCTAACTACGGCTAATCTGACTTGCACTTTAGAAAAAAAAAATAAAATGGGTAGGAACTTGACTGTACACCAAATGATACAGTTCTGTCTTCTTTTTAAAAAATAAATCACTGCCTTTTTCTTTCTTTGCAAGTGAGCTGACAGTCTCAAGCTGACACACTGAACAATAAAAGCTTGTAATACCAACATTTTTTGCACCGCTGCCAACCAATCTGTCACAAACCCACCCAGCAGGTCAGGCCCTCTGCTCCCACAGTGCCAACCTCCGAGTGCAGTCTTGTGAACAGGAAACAGAAACAGGGTAACCCTTCTGTCTGTTTTGTGGGTTTGAATCAAACTTTTGATCTCAAGTCTTGGAGGGATTCAAACTGTGAACCTCTTGCTAGCATATTCAATGTACAGGCTCAGATAATTCTGCTCTTCGGGGGGCCAGATATCTTTTGCCTATGGGTACCTAACCAGGCATACAAAATGAACCCTTAAAACTCTATTAAAGACCTCAGAATAAATTCTTACCTTTTCCCAGTTTGGTAAAACTGGTAAGCTTTGTACCATGTCAGCTTTAACCATGCATGCTTCCCTTGTCAAGAAAAAGAATTTCAAAGGCACACCAAGTAATTTCTAAAGTAGAGGTTTACTTCAAAATAGATAAAAAAATGTAAAATGTAAATACAGAACCATATATAACAAAACATATAAATCACTTAAAAGAATAAGGTTTTAAAAAGTGCAGATTCCTACCATTAATACACTTAGACTTGTCTGTTCTAAGGTATTCTTATCTCACAGTGCTGTAGATGTTTCTTTTTCAGAGTGCAAACATTTGTCATTAAATGGAAAACAGAATACTGTTTAAAAACTGGCTTTGCCAGCCTCTTTGAGTGAGGTCACCTAGCTCCTCCCTGTCAGAATATAAAAAATATATATATCTATGCAAAACACGATGTCTTATCAAAGTATTAAATTCTGTGACCTCAGCACAACTCATTTTCTCATATGACTTTCTTTGATCTTATGAGCAGCTTCCTCTTTCTAGGACATCAAAGGACTTGTTATGTCTCTCTGCCAGATCTCACGGAGGTCCAACATGCTTTGTATCACCATGTGAATATTAACTGTGCTTCCTCTGAACGTCATAAAAGTTGATGACCTATCTTGGCAGTTGGCAAGCTGCAAATAAGGTAGATAAACAAGAGATGCTTCATTTAGTCTCTTCTAGCCTGTAATTATCTCAGTGTTGTAGCTAAAACCTGGGAGGGGTTTGTCATTCCACAGGCTGTTTCAGCATCTCTCATGAGAGACATTCAATAACACATTTTTATATACAAAAATCTTAGATAATACACTGGCAAGAAAATTTCCTGGATTCTGATTGGTCAGTCTGGGGCTGGACCTGTGATGTTATCCCAGCACAACATCACGGGTCTAGTCTCAGCCTCACTGTGAACCAATGTAGATGGCATTATGGAGCTTGTATCACTTTTTTTGCATCTCCTCTTAAGAAACAAAAATATTTGTTCACACTAATGAAAACATTCTTTAAAATATTTTTTTTATTTTATATGTAACAATGAACCATTGTATAATAGCAATAATGCCCTCCATGGTGTGTGTCGTTTGGGATAACGTCACGCCTCAGGTATTGGACGCACACAGCCTGTGGCCTCGTGCCCAACCACCTGAGGCATGATGTTATCCCAGCATGACACACACCCTGTTGGGCATTATTGCTTAATTAATCAGAACCAGCTGTCTGAGTGTCACAGTGACCACCAAACAGTGTGGTTCACAATAAACACAGCCATAGAGTCAAGTCATACAAAAACAAGAGTATTGGACTTTAGGAGGGCTGACTTTCAGAAAATGAGAGAGTGCCTCAGAAAAGCACTAGAAAATGGGCAAGAAGGAGGGGTGGAGGAACAATGGGGAATAATCAAAACAGCCATCACAGAGGCAACAAGCCTTTGTGTGAATCAAATCAACAAAACAAAACAAAGGAAAAAAACACTATAGTTCTCAAAAGAGGTGGAATGGAAGGTTAGGGAGAAAAGAATAGCATTCAGGAAATATAAGGAAACACAGAAGGAGCAGGACAGATGACTTTATCAGTTAAAGCAGAAGGATGTAGGGAAGGCAGTCAGAATAGCAAAGGCACAAACTGAGGAAAAGATAGCCAACTCTGTTAAGAAGGGGATAAAACCTTTTATACTTACATTTGGGAGAGAAGAAAGACTAAGGGAGGGATACAGAGACTTAATAAAGGGGAGGGAATGTGGGCAGAGGGTGACAGTGAAAAAGCAGGGATACTGAATGAATATTTCTGCTCAGTATTCACAACAGAAGAGGAGGGGAAGGTACCTAAACCAAACAAGAGAAACACTCTGAATAGGGGGTCAATACCAGTCCATTCACAGAAGAAAGGGTTTTGAAAGAACTTTTGAAAATGGGGGTGGACGGGCCTGATGGGATTCACCCCAGAATTCTAAAAGAACTAAGGGTAGAACTAGTAATGCCACTGACTACTCTTTTTAACAAATCATGGGAGGATGGGGTGGTACCTGAGGACTGGAGGAGGGCAGATGTGATTCCACTTCACAAAAGTGGGAGCAGGGCAGAGGCAGAAACTACAGACCAGTTAGTTTGACCTCAATGGCAGGGAAATTGATGGAATCACTTCTGAAGGAAAGAAGTGTTGAGTACCTAGAGGCCAATGGGACACAGGATCCAAGGCAGTATGGTTTCACAGCAGGAAAGTCATGTCAGATGAACCTAATAGATTTATTTGACTGGGTGACCAACGTAGTAGACCAGGGATGGCTGTGGATATGGCCTACCTAGATTTTAGCAAGGCATTTGACACAGTCTCACACAAAAGATTACTATACAAGTTAGCCAGCCTTGGAGTGGGTCCCAAGGTGGTAGCCTGGATAAAAATCTGGCTGGACAACAGGACGCAAAGGGCAACAGTAAACAGAGTCCACAGTGAAGAAAGAAAGAAAGGAAACTAGTGGGGTACCGCAGGGTTCGGTACGGGGACTGGTCCTCTTTAATGTCTTTATAAGTGACATTGGAGAGCACCTGGAAGGAAAAGTATGTCTGTTTGCAGTTGACACAAAGATCTGCAACAGGATTGATACACAAGGTGGAGTGGAAAGGATGAAAAGGGACATGGCAATGTTGGAGGAATGGTCAAATATATGGCAGCTCAGATTCAATGCAATGAAGTGCAAGGTAATGCATCTGGGAAACAAAAACCCAGGGAAAGAGCACAAAATGGGGGGTGAGATAGTAACAACAACAAAAATCGAAAGAGACCTAGGAGTAATTATATCAGATGACCTAAAGGTGGGCAAGCAATATGAAAAGGCAGTAAGGAGGGCTGGGGGGATACTGGGATGCATAGGGAGAGGCATCAATAGTAGAAAACAGGAAGTTGTTATCCCTCTGTACAGACAGTTGGTGAGACCCCATCTCGAGTACTGCTTGCAATTCTGGAGACCCCATCTCCAGAAAGACATAGACAGAGTGGAGGCTGTTCCAGAGGGAGGGCAACAAAATGGTGCAGGGTCTGCACCAGAAGACATTCTGAGGAGAGACTAAAGCAGCTTAATATGTATACCCTTGAGGAAAGGTGGGAGGGGAACATGATAGAAACTTTCAAGTATCTCAAGGGAATTAACAAAGTACAAGAGGGTAGCATCTTTCAGAAAAAGAGCATGCAAGAACAAGGGGGCACAATTTTAAGATAGAGGGGGGATGGCTCAGAGGTAATGTTAGAAAGTATTTTTTTCACAAAAAGGGTTGCGGAGCAGCCTTCCTGAGGAGGTTGTGGAGTCAGGAACAGTGGGAGAATTCAAGAGTGCATGGGACAGACATAAGGCAATTCTAGTGGGGGTGGGTAGGAGGAAGTAAGCTGTTGATTAACTAGAATCTGCAGCTTATCCATCAGGTAGGGAAATGGGCAGACTAGGTGGGCCAAGCGGTCCTTATCTGCTGTCAAATTCTATGTTTCTATATTTCCTGTGTGGCACAGTCTAGAAAGCATTGCTAAAGTCCAGACAGTCATCATCCACTGCCCTCCCAGATCTAGTTCCTTGGTCACCCTGTCAAACAAATCTATTAGATTCATTTGGCATGCCCCCCCCAATGAATTAGTGCAGCCTGTGGTCTTGCAGCCCATTTAATGTAAGATGCTCTACCAGTCTTTCTTTCTAGCTAGAACCTCTCCAAGTTATTTTACTACCCTGCAGTGTTTTCCCCTCTGAAAATGGACTTATGTCCAGCTCCCTTCTGCCCTATTCCAGCTTCTTCCTGGTGGTCCATCCCTTACTCACTCCACTGTGAAAACTGAAAAAAAACGTACCTGTTTAGGATCTCAGATTTTTTTTTTGTCTTGTTTTCTGCAGTCTCCTCTTTCCACCCTTCTAATCCTCACTATTCCTCCCTTTGCTATCCTCTTTTCACATACATATCTGAAGAAAGTTTTAGCCCTGTTAGTGACCCCTTTGGCACTCCTTTCTTTTGTCTGCACCTTGTAGAGGCAGTTGTCTATTCATAGTATGGTTCTGACTTTCTAGTGATGTTTCTATGTGTGAAGAGCAGATATATTACATGATAGTTGTTCTAAACTTTGAGTGTTCATTTCTAGTGTCATGATGGGAATTTGTCTCTAGGGATTCAGAAGTACAGTTCAGACTGGGGTTGTGCAACTACTGTCTATTCAAATTTGGAAAATGTACAGTTTTGGAATGCTTGGATAGTGTGGATATGCAGTTACCTACTGTAACAGTAGATCTTCAAGGGAATCTTCTTAATGAGCTATGCCACTGGAACTATAAGCTGTTGGTGTCAGGATCACCTGGAAACTTTTGCTAACCGGGGCTGCCCATATTAACGCAGATTGGCACTGCCTATATGCAGTGGAGCCCACCAGTATGCAACACGGTGTCATAGGACACTGCATGACAAAAGGGACAAACTGCCATTGAAATTGCTTTTTTCCTGCAACAACTTATGTAGTATTGTATTGCATCCTGGAAGACTCCACTGCAATGTGGGCAGAATCATCAACTAAAGAGGCATGGAACCAAATAAAAAGACCATAATAAGGTAAAGGAAGAGTAGAGAGCATCTGAGGGCAGGCAGGACTTCCAGTAAAACCACCTGAAAAGGGGGGATGTAGGAGGGTAAGCTGTGGTTGAATGGAGGAGATTCTCTAGAATATCTACTGTTACTGTAATTAACTCTACATCTGCAATCCTGAACACTTTCCTGGATGTCTTTTTGATGCAGGGGCTGATAGAACTGACATGGGATTTGGCCACCCTGGACCTCATGCCGATAAATAGCAATCACATCAAAAGCATCAGAGTCGCTGAGCCCCTGGGAGGGAGCGATCATTAGTCTGTGTGGTCTCAGCCATACCTGTGTGGTCTCAGCCATACCTCTCAACTGTCCCTGATTACGAGGGATGTCCCTCATTTTACCACTCAAAATTGCTCTCCCTCATCTGTACCACATCGAGAAGGTGCTGCCCACACAGAGAAAGTGCTGCAAGCATGGATTTTAAAGCAGAAATTCATAGTAGTTTAATATGCTAAATCAAAAATAGACTCAGTACAGGTAAACACAATGTTTTTCAGTGTTCTGAGCTTGTATCTCCATGTTTGATGTGTCCCATATTATGAGAGTGAAAGTCCCTCATTTCAGTGACAAAAGGTTGAAAGGCATGTCTGAGGTAGAAATAAGATGTGAAGTGCTGAATACGAAAACACATGTTCTTGACTTCAAGGAGGCACACTTTGAATGCATGGGATCAATATTTGGGGGACAATAGAGAGTTCAGGGCAGGCATGGATGTGGAAGAAAGATGGGCCATGATAAGGGAGGGGATCCAGGTCATCACAGCAAACTGTCTTAAACAGAAGAGCAATAAAGAGTAAGAAGGGAAAGCCACTGTGGTTTATAAAAGAGGTAGACAGAGCAGTGAGAGAGAAAAGAGCTTAATACAGAAAGTACAAACAGACTCAGAGGGAAGAAGACAAGGCTAAATGCATATGCTTGTTTCCATTCTGTTCAATGTTTTCATTAATGGCACTGGGGACAGCATCAAAGGTATGCTTTTTGCAGATGATACTAAAATCAATATCACTCTCTGTGTCTCCCTCTGTCTCTCATGCCAAGACTTCCTGAACTCAGATCCCTGTACTCTCCTGGCTTCTCTGGATATGGTTAGCCAAAACTTTTTCTTCCTTACCCGGGTTACCCACTCTCTCACTGGCACTGGTCATCCCCCAAACTCTGGCATGGGACAGCAGGCTGCTTCCCCCACCTGGACCCTTGGGCACTGGCTCAAGCCACAGGGACTTCCAGGAATTCTTCTTGATAACCCAGGCCCCATAACACACAACTTCACACTGTGCCACTGCTAATTCAGCACCTGCCACCTTCACTCAGCTGAGCCTGTCCTCTAATCAGCCCCACTAGCACAGCAACCCCAAACCCTGGCCCTGCTCCAGTACTCCGCCCCATAACACTGGCTATCCTGTCTTCTCACTGGTGGCCCAAACTGCTTCGGTTTCTGCTGATCATTTTCCTCAGGGGATCCCAGCCAGGCCCACATCTCCCTTATACACTTCCTGGGCTTGTGTTAAGCTCCAGCACAAGGGCTTCCCTCCAAGGTCTGCCATTACAGCCTGTGACCCACCCAGTCTTCAATGTACCAGTGCCTCAGGACCTGCCCCTCCATAACAGGACCCACATTTTGGGTGAAAAGGCCCCTGGCTCCCTCTACCTCAGGTCACCCTGCTACACCAGGAACAAGGGGAGCCACTGCCACCAGTTTCCCTCCTGTGAGGGCCCTGCCACTGCCTCCACAACCCCGGCAACTAGGGAACACCTTACAGGGGTCTCTAAGGGCTCCTACCTTTCCTGTCCTACAAAGCCACCTACTTTCCCTGCCTCCAAATGATGCAGGACCAGGCTACCTATACTTCCCCCACAGAGCTCCATTCCCCAGCTCCTCATTGATCACGATGCTAAGAAGGCCGCCCTGACTCTACTTTGGAGGGGTCCCCTAATGGCTCTCCTGGACCACCAAGCTCCCTTACTTGCCCACCTAATCTCTGCTCCTTAGCCTGCACTTCCAGCCACCCCCGTCTAGCCCCAGGCTTAATGCCTGGGCTGGAAAAGCCCTGGTACTCCCTGTCTACTCCCTTATATACTCTCAAAAACCTACTCTCTGCTGCCACCTTGAGGCATCCAGCAGCCAATATCCCCCTGAGCACTAACACATTCCCCTAGCTCTGGCGGGGGGGGGGTAGGAGGTGGAAAGGGATGCCCAAATGGGAGCATAAGCCCCTCCTTAAAAGTGGGTTTACACTCTTCCCTCACCAAGGAAATCATTCCCTCCTGGGAATGATGGCAAGGGCCTAATGATGGTCTTCTCCCATCTGACTGTGTATGTGCAGTCCCCAGCCTTCTGGCAATAGACACACCAATGCCTGGCCACAGGGCACCATCCACTCTACCTGCCTAGCCCAATGTATTTCTTAAATCCTTAAAACCTGCCTGTGCCAGGAGATAATCTAAATGGATAGAAACAACCTTCATTATTTCTTCAACAACAATTGAAATCATTTCTCATACTGATTAAAGAGCTGCTGACGCCTCTGGGAAACTTTGAAAATAATACTTAGAAACAATTAAGCATGTTTGTCATTTACCTTCTGCAGATTTCTCCTCCCTCACATTTATTACTGAGGAAGTACCCACAAAACCATGATCTTTATCCCCTAGAGTTCATCTGCCCCTTCAGCACACTCCCTACCTGAAATCGTAATGATCTGTGATAGCACAGTTGGTTGTCATGGGAATAACTGCGATGTTACAAGCAGAGTATTATGACATCAGATTGGGAATTAGCAATAGGAGCTGATGAAGCCTCAAGTAACAAAGATCCTGTTTTTATGCATAAAACCTCAGTAATAAATAATGGCAAGAAGAAATACAGCGCTCATGAGAGATATAAGTTGCTTTGTGTCCAAATATTATGTTATTCAAAGTTCTTCTGGAGGCATCAGTGGCTCTTTAAAAATTTCAATATTAAGCATCTGCAAACAACAATAATGAGGCAGATACATTTTAGCTATCCCCAAGTGCCTCCCACCAAATTTTAAAACAAGTTTCACTGTGTACAGTCACCAAACCACTCACACATTCTCTCTCTCTCTCTCTCTCTCTCACACATACACACCCTCTCACCAGTTTCTCAAACATGTTTTATCATGATCATAATAACATTATAATTTTAAATTTAAGAGCTTTGATTTTTAAGAAAATAACTATACAGTCACCATAACGTGGCCCCATAGAGCAATTGTCCTGGTGCAGTCCATAAGTTCCAAATTCCAGAAGGCCTAGGTTGCAGGCCCCCCACCTGGAGGGAAATAATATTCCGAGTCTGGCTTGGTGGTCACATCTCCAAAGGCATCCCGGTCCACAAAATAGTATTTGGTCCGAGTCCCAGCCAGGTCCTGGACCAAAGCAAAATGCATGAACAATATTAGCCCAGACCAGGTCTCTGTGCGACACATTGAGTGTGCCTGATGAATCAACTGCTGAGATGGTGTACCTCCTCCACCTGGACAATTCTTTTAAGTGTTCCATCTGTTCCTTAAAGATCCAGTCTTCTCTCATCTCTTCGATGATGTCCCAAATCCATTCTGGCACATAAGGATGGTTGAAATGAGGATATTCTACCCGTAGTCTCCTGCAGATCTTCCTTTTGGCCTGGCTCCATCCTGGCAGGTCTCTTATGCTGGTCCTCCTGGCTTATCCCATTGGTAGCTATATCCCCTATCGAAATTTCAAGTTCAATGGGTCACTTGGGTTTAACCCATCCATCTGGTCTGGAGGGTCTTAGCCCGGACCAGGAGTTGTGCAGCGTTATCTGCAAAGGTGATAACAGGCCGATGGTAAGACCGAGGGATGCTCCTTATCACCATATACAGTACAAGTCACATTAAACTGTTCCACAAATGAGTTGCTTTAGCATTGCTTTTTACAGTTGGCAATGCATTGGCAACTCATAATGCTTTATTTTTCAATGCTTAACCAGCTCATGTGCAATGTTTGTAAAATGTTTTTGCAGCTCAATTGGAATGCATCTGCAGTCCTGTCATAATGCAAGACAAAACTGGGTTTTAACTCTTAAGAAACAATTTATGCACAGCACTGAACTGGATCCAGCAGCAGTTATGCAACTCAGCCAGATATGCTACACCAACTCATTGGAGGAACAGTTTAATGTGACTTGTACCGTAGTCCTGGAACCGAAAAGTGCTACCAACATATTTCTCTTCATTCAGCTCCTCTAACACTTTTTGACAGCTAACACTCCCTCTGGCTGATGCTGATGCAGAACCAAGCTTGGAGCCACTCCTGGTAGGCTGCTTTTTACTTCTGACTCCCAAGGCAGGCTCTGACTTGTTTGACAGGGCCTGTGGGCCATCGCTGGACAGGGACTGTGTGAGGGTCCCCCAGGCCCTGGAGGATCCCTGACCAGTTGTCTGAGGCCCGTGCTCCTCCCTCTGCCACTGGGTAGCCAGTAGCTGGCAGCAGGGAGTGGGGCAGATGCCTGTGCTCACTGTCACCTTTTTCTTTGACTGGTGCACCTGCACCCTTCTCCTTTACAGCCTCCACAATCACATCTGGGGATTCACTTCTGGTCTCATCCACCTGGGCATTGGTGGTTTCTCCCAGGGACAATCTCTCAAGCCTTACTGAATACCCACTGGCTGGTGACCATGGTATAAAGAGCTGGCGGTGGAACTGAGAGCAAACATCCCCAAATTCAGAACTGGCATCCTGCCTATACAATATGGGCATAGGCAACCTGGCAACTGCTTCCCATATAAATCCACACCTCACACAACGTTCGTTCTCTTTGCCCTTTCCCCAAGGCTTTCCAGAGCCAGGAGAGCAGTGAAGCAGGATCTGTAACCAGGGGTTCCTCCTGGGGGGGGTCACTTGGGTCTGTCTCCATTTCTCCCTGCCACAACATGCCGCCAATCCATGGTGGATGCCCGCGTTCAGTCTCTCCCTCTAACAGTTCTCGTAGCTGAACCAGATAGCTCAAATGTTCATTTATGGGCAGTTCTAGAGACCCCATCTCTGCAAAGACATAGACAGGGTGGAGGCAGTCCAGAGGAGGGCAACCAAAATGGTGCAGGGTCTGCACCAGAAGACATACGAAGAGAGACTAAAGGAGCTTAATATGTATACCCTCATGGAAAGGAGGGAGAGGGGGAACATGACAGAAATTTTCAAGTACCTAAGGGAATCAACAAAGTCCAAGAGGGTAGCATCTTTCAGAAAAAGAGATGTGCAAGAACAAGGGAGCACAATTTGAGGATAGAGGGGTAATGGCTCAGAGGTAATGTGAGGAAGTATTTTTTTCATGGAGAGGGTTGTGGATGCATGGAACAGCCTTCCTAAGGAGGTTGTGGAGTCAAAAACAGTGGGGGAATTCAAGAATGCATGGAACAGACATAAAGCAGTTCTAGTGGGGGGTAGGAGGAAGTAGGCTGTTGGTTAACTAGGATCTGCAGCTTATCCATTAGGTAGGGAAACTGGCAGACTAGGTGGGCCAAGCAGTCCTTATCTGCCATCAAAGTCTATGTTTCCACGTTTAGCTCAGCTCACTTGCCTGATCGTGGATGTGCCCAGGAAAATAGTCACTATTTTCTCTCACTGGCATTATTTCTCCTGCTGCTGCTGCTGCTCACCTTACTCCCCCAGCTCCTCTCTCTCCGATCTCCCTAAGATGGCACTCTGTTTGTAGCTGCTGTAGCTCCTTCTTGGCCATCCTCCAATTAGAAACCCTGCCTGAGAGTCACGTGACCAGCGAGTCATGCGTGCACATCCACAACCGCAGGCCGAGGACTATGCCTGCTCAAGGTCTACTCCCACAGCTATTTTTGCTGTGCAACAAGGCCCAACCAAGCCAGAAAGCCTGGCAATACACCAGACTGCAAGGCTCGGGGTCCGGCGGGGTTTCAGGGAACATCCCGGATGAGCCCTCACAGTGTAATCCCCCCCTTCATGCCCCTGTCTAGGGGCATAAACTTCTTTCGTAGATGGTCCAGGGCAATAATGGAGGGGTACCCTCAAGCACTAACATACAAGACCAATGCACTTCAAATAAGGCAGGAAAAGTTGACTCCTACCTTTCTGGCATCTTCAATACCCGTGCACTCTCAACTTCACCCTCAGCATCTGGATTTCACCCAGAAGGCTGCACAATGGACCAGGAACTCCACTATGCACCTCTACTGTCTCTGAAGCCCCCCTGAGCCTCTTGGACCCACCACAGATGGGATGAAAACTTTATCTGGAATGCAACTCCTGAGAAATTAATTTGGCTGAACATAAAGGAGAAAAGAAGGATTTCATTTCATTGGCTTCCCCCCTCTCAGTTAAATAAGGCACATCACTGCTATTTCCTCCCAACTAGCTTCTTTATTTTTTCTTTATTTTTTGCTCCTGCACAGCAAATGATTCCCAGCAAAGCAGGGGTCACACACATCATTCTAAATAGATAAAGCAGCCCCATGGGGCTAATCAAATGTTGCACACATACTGGCTGGAAATTTCTTAAGGCAGAAGAAGTGATGAATACTAGGCAGTCATAAGCTAGGATTCTCTCACTCTCTCCTCTCTCTTTTCTCTCTCTGTCTCTCTACCCAAGACTTCCTAAACTCAAATCCCTGCACTCTCTTGACTTCTCTAGATCTGGTAAGCCAAAACTTTTTCTTTCTTAACTGGGTTACCCACTCTCACACTGGCACTGGTCGTCCCCCCAAACTCTGGCATGGGAAAGTGGGCTGCTTCCCCCACCTGGACCCCTGGGCATTGGCTCAAGCCACAGGGTCTTCCAGGAATTTCTCCTGATGACCCAGGCCATGTACCCCACAACTTGGCACTGTGCCAGTGCTAATTCAGCACCTGCCACCTTCACTCGGCTCAGCCGCTCCTCTAATTAGCCCCACTAGCATAGCAGGCCCAAACCTCAGCCCTGCTCCAGTACTCTACCCCATACTACTGGCTGTCCTGCCTTCTCAATGGTGGCCCAAACTGCTCCAGTTTCTGCTTATCATTTTTCTTGTGGGATCCCAGCCAGACCCACATCTCCCTTATACATCTCCTGGGCTTGTGTTAAGCTCCAGCACGAGGGTTTCCCTCCAAGGTCTGCCATTACAGCCTGTTACCCACCTGAACTTCAATGTACCAGTGCCCCAGGAACTGCCCCTCCATAGCAGGCCCCATATTTTGGGTGAAAGGGCTCCCAGTTCCCTTTACCCTCAGGCCACCCTGCCACACTGGGTACAAGGGGAGCCAGTGCCACTGGCTTCCCTTCTGTGAGGGCCCTGCCACTGCCTCCACAGCCCTAGTGACAACAGAACACCTTACAAGGGTCTCTAAGGGCTCCTACCTTCCCTGACCTACAAAACCACCTACTTTCCCTGCCCCCAAACAATGCAGGACCTGGCTACCTATACTTCCCCCACAGAGTTTCATTCCCCCAGCTCCTTGTTGACCACAATGCTAAGGCCATTCTGACTCTACTTTGGGGGGGGGTCTCCCACTGGCCCTCCTGGACTGCTGAGCTCCCTTACTTGCCCACCTAATCTCTGCTCCTTACTCTGCACTTCCAGCCACCCCCTCCAGCACCAGGCCTAATGCCCGGACTGGAAAGGCCCTGATACTTCCTGCCTACTCCCTTATATACTAGTAAAACCTACTCTCTGCTGCTACCATGAGGCATTCAGCAGCCAATATCCCACAGAGCACTAACATTTTCCCTAGTTCTGTGGAGGGGGAAAGGGATGCCTAAATGGGAGCATAAGCCCCTCCTTAAAAGGGGGCTTACATGTATGAACAGAGGATAGTTAACTTCAACATGTATTCACTACAGGAGAGAATAGAGAGAGGGTCATTACTAGAACCTTAAAATACCTTAAATTCACTAACAAAGTTGACATTGGGGATCTCTGTTGCAGAAGTGGAAACAAAAAAACTCATGGACACAGTTACAAATTGGTGGAGTAGGGGAAATACAGGTAGGAGGCCTGGAAGTGCTTCTTCACTGAGATGGTGGTGACAGGGTGGAATGCACTGCCAGAGGAGTTAGTCAATTACAGTTCAGTTGGAGATTTAAGAGGGTGGGATAAAGTCAAGTGGAGAGTTAGGATGACAGGAGATGAGGGAGGAAATTTCCCTCCATTGAGCCACACCATTGGAATGATTCCCAAGCTGTACAATAGGCACTGTAAGAGGAAAGAAGGATCACTATGACCCTAAGACAGAAGCAGCGAGGCCAAAGCCTGCATGCCTACAAGAGATGATGTCCAGACTGTAATGTTCAGTGAATGTGTGAACAGTATTCCAAGTGGCCACAGCACAAATGTCAGTAGCTGATACATTTTGGAAACAAGCCATGGAAACAGCAATGCCATAAATGGATTGGGCAGGTACAGGACACAGAAGCTGATTACTGTGCTTCTGGTAACAGAAAACAATGCAAAATGCCAACCATGTAGAAAGGCATCGCTTAGTAACAGGGGAGCCCACCATCCTGGGGTCAAACAATACAATAATCTGAGAGGATTTCCTACAATAACCAATATGATTCAGGTACCAATGCAGAGTCTTATGGACATCCAGGGTATTCAACAACCTTTGGGGAAGAAAAATACACTAGAAGACTAATTGTCTGATTCAGGGTGAAGTCAGAAATAAACTTCAAGAGGTATGATCACAGTCAGAAGTGAATTAACATCCAGAATTTCATAAAGATTTCTCTTTGAAGAATCCTCCTCCTCCTCAGCTGTGAAACTAATGGTATCTTGCAAATGGAGGACAGCCTGAAAGGAGGCATCCTGAGGGGTATAAACAACACTCACCTCACTTATAAACAAAGAAAGCAATGCACTCAGTAAAGGGTGGAGTGCAACACAAGAGCAACCAGTCCAGGCAACAACAATTACTTCTTCTACTGGGTCCAGAAATTCATCTAATGTAGCATCTGTGAGCAACTCAAAAGTAGAAAGTCTTACATTTTGCCAAGAAAGTTATTCTTCAGCACTGGTGCGATCAGACCATCTCTACTTATGTGGAATGGTATCGGTAAATGCTTTTTGCCTTGCAAGCTGAATGCAGTCAAGAACAGTGGGAGAATTCAAGAATGCATGGGACAGACATAAAGCAATTCTAGTGGGGTGTAGGAGGAAGTAAGCTGTTGGTTAACTAGAATCTGCATCTTATCCATCAGGTAGGGAAATGGGTAGACTAGGTGGGCCAAGCGGTCCTTATCTGCTATCAAATCCTATGTTTCTATTATTGCAAATATGTTACACTCCAAAAAGAAATACACTCGGGTATGGGAACTGCTTTATATCCTGTTGGCCCTCAGTGTTGAGTGATGGTCGGTTAGTTGGGACAATTACGTCTCATTGCCCTGGAAAAGGTTGGGCTGGGTTGTGCCTGGACCTGCTTCTTAGTCTGATATCCCTCTTTTTTTTATTTTTTTTTTCTTCTTCATGAATATGAGGTTCCATTTTTGTTGCACCCCATCTGTTATGTTATTGTCCTCATTACTTTTGGGATTAGCTCAGTCTCCAGAGAAAAGGGGAGAGGGGGTTCTTTTTCCTTGGGTTTTGGTTGGGGGGATGGGGGGGAATATTGTTTTATAACTTGATTTTAATGACTCATGGTTCTGGTTTATTTTATTATATTTGTTACTAACTCATAGATACTTAGCTTACTGATTGTCTAATCTATATTGGTCTGTATATCATTTATCCTTTTTGTGACCATTGTTTGCCTCTTCTAATCAAGATCAATAAAGTTTGATCAATTTGAAAAAAAAGAAAGCCACATTTATTTAGTTGTTTTGAACAGAGAATTTAGACTGCCACTTTTGAAGGTGACATTTCTAGATGGCACAATTGGACTTTTTAGGTGTTGCTAGTACTGTAATTAAGCATGGTAGGTAGCCAATCAGAATGCTGCATTTTCCCTGCCCTGCCCATTTTATAAATGCCCACAGTTGTAAATCCCTCTGCTGCTCTACCATTAGCATACATTAGAATGTATTAACATCCACTTAACCGTAATACACAAATCTGTGCTTGCATTCAGTGTGTACTACAAAATAAGATTGCTGCTTCCAGCTCTGACTGTAAACTCCTGACTTTGCTGCTTATATTTAGACAATGGTGGTATCAATCAATGGTTATTTTTCAAGCACTACTAGTACACATTACATATATTATTCTAAACCCACCTTTTTCATGAGGATCTAACTTCTGCACAAATAATGGCAAACTAGTGCAAAGCAGACATAGTGAGGGACGGGCTGTAATTGCTGGTCAGAAGGTTGCTATTGCAAGAGGGAGGGGCTATTTGAAGGATGAACAAGAAGCACTGACATGGCATATCCTGGGACACTGGCACTGTTTGTCATGCCCAGAGTATCCTAGAACTTTAGTCTGTTTTGTCAGTTCTTGTGGGACAAATGTTGCTTCTTGACTCATCATGAACATTGAATACAGTCACATCATCTTCATATCCCAGCACCGATCCCATCCTCAGCTCTCCTGGATTCTCACATAAGCAGATGTTCTGAAGCTTCTACTTGAGATAAAAGTGACTTTGCACCTGGAACACATTCACTTAAAAGTCTTTACAGACTACGCTATAAGCAACAGATAGCTAGCCATTACACTGCTGTTTCTTGACACTAGCTAAAACATTACCCACATTTATAGTTCTTACACTGGAAAAGTGTCACTTTGCCAGCCCAATTGCTTTGCAGATATTAATCTAGGTCCCTAAATGATAAAGGCAGCTTATTACTGAGTGTATCAGGGCTTCAGAAAAGAGCTGCGTTACGATGATGAATCATCTTCTCATTTGTAGAAATGCAGGTGGCATTCTGTCAATAAATTAATCAAACAAAAAATAGACGTTGCATTTATACTGATTTCAGAATCCTTGGAACAAGAAACCAGATATGGTTCACTGCTCTGCATCTCATAATGAAGAAAAACAAATTCATGGGTAATCTCTCCAGGATAATCTTCAGTTTTTAAGAACTGTCTTTGGAATTTTTATATGCACAGGTGAAATGTGTATCTCAGTACTGTCTCATACAACCAGCAGAAATGCTCTGAATTGCCATACTGGAGTGATGGTATCTGTATTTCAAGGTATTTCTTGCATCTTGAATAATTTATACCTTGTAAACAACGTCTAAAGGTTTATCCCCTTACTTGTACAGTGCTTTTCAGGATTATATGCAAGACTAGAAAATCTTGCTTATAATTCTGTACATGTAAACTACAAAAATTATCTCTGTGAATTATTTGCTAAGAAAAGTATAAAAAATCTAAGGGCAAACATGCAAGTGGGTTAACCTTAGAAAACCAGCAGATGTCACTGAAAACACTACTGTGTATAAAGTAGTAGCCGTAGTATATGAACATGTCTGTATCAAGCCAAGACAGTTTTGTAGCAACTTTGACCATACTTCTCTTATATGGATTCAGGACCCTTTTTAGGTAATGTGTAGGGAAAGTCTGAAAAGGTTACTGGATAAACATATTATGTAAAAATTATATATATGTAGCATTTTTAAAATGCCTCTATAAATCATACTCTGTGCATATTTAGCACTGTTGGTACAACTAAGTAAAATTTGTTTTGGGGATAATTGGTTTAAAAAGGGCTAATGTACTTGCATGCATTAAACAGAATAAAAACATTCAATTGAATTTACTATAATTGCTTTTCCTGTACATTCCAGCATTGCTTATTTATTTAGGTCTTTGACAACCGGGTGAGCAAAGTGATCCAGAGGACCATTTTCAGTCATGACCCAGGCCAACAGGGTGGCAAACACAACAAACATCAATGCAATACAGAGATACAATTAGAACAAAACAGGACTGCTGAATACACTTGGTATGAAGTCACATCACATAGTACAAATAATTCAGAGAAATCAGTACATACTGGTGTAGTGACACACATTAAGTGGCCATGCAATATAAAAGGCTTAACATGGTGATTATGGTAAAGTATTACATGTACATACAGTCACTGGGGAGCCAAGGAAATAAATACAGTTAAAATGAAGGTTCGGTCTATCACCAGGAGTGGTATAGGCACAAGTCATAGGCAGAAATGCAACTTAAGTTAAGTTGTAGTATCTGCTAACAGTTCAGAATAAAACAGGTAGTCATATCCAGATTGAACAGAAGAGCAGAACAGTGCAAGAGGGTAGGGGCACTGGAGATAGGGTGAGGGCACGAATAGTTGCTATGCCAGGCCCTGGTACCACCTGGGGAACAACTTCAGGTACAAGCATCCTCGGCCAGGAGCCACACCCTTAAGTTTGCCTTGAAAGACTGATGGGAGGGGGATGATCAGATGGACGAAGGAAGTCTATTCCAGAGGGAAGGGGAAGGGGCAGAGACAGAGAAAGCTTCACTACCGGTAGTAGTAGTAGTAGTAGTGTGAGGACCTTCCAGTGGGGGAACAGAGGAGGCCCAGAGACTCTGAGAGACCACTCTGTCAGTGAGTAGGGAGGAGTAGGAGACAGCTGATGGTTCCTGAGTTCACTGTCAATGAGGTTGCCCTTAGCAAAGTCAAAACGACCCTGCAGAGAGAGCTACCCTAGGGCGTTGTCACTGGGATAGCCTAAATGTTGCGAAATTATGTCCTCTTACTAGGAAAACTAACTCACTCCCAAAACAGACATTACCATGAAGCCCTGTCTGAACTAACTCTCCATGACAGTTTGACTGTTCAGTTTTATCAATTGAAAAGTTTTATGAAGGTACTATATTACACAGTACACTCAAGATAACACATACTGTAAATAACTCATCTTAATATGGCAAAAGAAACAGTCACAGCCTTTATTTGCATTACATTCTTTAGTCAATTCTGCTCACACTACTCAGTTCAATGTTGTGTTTAGCTTTTTTTTTTTTGTTGACTGGGTAAGTGCACTAGACAAATCCTGCCTATTTTCAGGCACGACCCGGGGGAGGGAGATATGGATGAATGCTAACTGACCTTGAACCAGATTAAGCTGTTGGTGGTATTTTTAGTGAATGAGGGAAATTTGGCCAGGACACCGGGGAAATTCCCCTACTCTTTTTCGATAAGTGCCATGGGATCTTTAACATCCACCTGAACTACCACCAATCCAGGCAGATGGGACCTCGGTTTAACGTCTCATCCGAAAGACGGCACCTCAGAAGTGTAGCACCCCTCTCATGCTGCACTACAGTGTCAGTACTGGGATATTAACCCAAGTGCCAAATGTGGGAACTGAACCCACAGCCCTCTGATCTCCCGGCCTCAGAGGCGAGTGTTCTCATCTGGATGTGAATTCTGCTCACACATTTTATAAAATCATTGTCTAATCCTGTTTCTATATCAAGTAATAATATCTGCATAACTGTGTAAAAACACAATGATAAGCTTTTTAGAAATATATTACAAAAAGAACAGTTGCATACTCTTCCATTAAGCCACACCTTTGGAACTATACCCACGTCAGTGCTAGGGTCACACAGACACTTCTGCTAGCCGGGGGCCGCACACCACCCACGACAATATCATGCATCAGCGTCTATATAAACCTGGATGGCCATTATCTCCTTAGTTCCCTGATGGAGATGAGACTAAGAGGACCTCCACCCATAGGGAACCAAAAGATGAAACTAGCCAAGGCATATACAGCAAGGTATAGGGCTGGATATATGATGTATGGATTAGGATCGGGCACAGTAACTTAGTAATACTCACTGAATCAGAAGAGGGACGACATGGCCTAATGAACGAGATTCTCTCAAAGATCTACTTTTGAGGCAAGTATGTACAGTAAGTGTTCTATCTTCTTCAAAGATATCTCTGCTATTAGGCCAGACCTTTGGAATGATTCCCAAACAGACCCAAAACAGTATAGAGAGGCTGGTACAAGCGGATATATTAAAGGCAGCAGGCCTTGCAGCACAGCAAGCTCGAATCCAGCATGTCTATGAGAGACTATGTCCAGACCATAATGTTTAGGGAAGCTATGGACAGTGCCCCATGTGACTGCAGCACAAATGTCAGCAGCTGAAACATTTCAGAAACAAGCAACAGAAGTGGCCATTCCCCTTGAGGAGTGACCACAAACCGCACCAGGAAGTTACTCACCATAGTTCCTATAACAGAACATAATACAATGTGCCAACCATTTGGACAGGCACTGTTTAGACACAGGTGCACCCTCTTTCCCAGGGGTGAATGAAACAAAAAGCTGAGGAGACTTTCTGCAGTCCCTGATGCGATTCATATAGTATCTCCGTATCTTATGTACTGTGCATCCAAAGTATGGAGCAGTGCCTCACCTTGACTGGCATGCTCCAGGGTATTAGACAGGAAGGTGTACTGTTTGAGTCAACATAAAGTCAGAAACCACCTTTGGTAGAAACTTGGGCTTCATACAAAAATAAACTATCTTCGTGAAAAATCAAATTCTGGAGGCTCACACATTAGTTTGCAGGTATGAAATCCTTCCAGCAGAAGTAACTGCAACTACAATGTTTTCTGCAACAGGAAACTAGGTCATAACTCACAGCCAGTACAAAGGGAGCCAACCTATGTTTCTCAAGGGCATAATTTAAGTCCAGAGGTGGGACCAGATTGAGGATAGGAGGTCTCATATGAGAATACCTCTGGGCATGGAAGACTGATATAGCATTCAAATGCACCTTAAGTGAGGAATATTGTAGACCAGAGTCTGACAGGGACAGCAAGTATTCCAGAATTACATTTACAGGGCATATAAATGAGTCTAAATTTTTGTAAGCAGCCCACACAATGAACCACTTCCACCTCAAGGATTAGGTATGTCTGCTAGGCTTTCTAGCCACAACCAGAACTTCAACAACCTTAGGGGATATCCTAAAATGTGCTATGACTACATTCTCAGGAGTCATGCATGCAGATGAAGGGACTTCAGGTCCAGATGGAGCAGGGATCCCTTGTCCTGTGGCAACTGACCCCAACACAGAGGTAAGGGTGTCAGAGGTTCCAATGTCATCTGTTGTAGAAGTGGAAACCATATCTGGCATGGCCAAAATGTGCAATGAGGATAAGAGTGGCACTCTTCATCCATAGCTTGATTAGCACCTTCTGTATCAGAAGAACTGGAGGAAATGCATATAAGAATATCCCTTTCCAAAAGAGGGACAACGTGTCTCACCAGAGAACACCAGGCCCTCGACTGAGTGAGCAAAAATGTGGCAGTTTTGCATTGTGTGGGGACACAAAAAGGTCCAACTCTGGATGACCCCACCTTGTGAAGAGGTCATCAATGACTGAGGTCTGCAGTTCCCACTCATGCATTCTGGGCTACAACTGGATTAGCCTATTAGCCAAAATGTTTTGGAGCACTGGGAGATGCACGACTGACAGCTGTAGGCCATGAGACAGAGCTCAATACCATACTCTAATTGCTTACCTGCATAATGGCTAAGAATAAACTCCCCCTTGTTTGTTGATGTAATGAATCACACTGGCACAATCCATCTGTATTAAGAGAGGACTGGGAGACACAGATGCTCCTGAAAGGCCTGTCGACTGAACAGGACAGCTGTTATCTCCAAGACATTTATGTGTAAATTGGCCTTTATCTTGGTTCATAACCCCGGAGTCTGGTAATGGCCCAGTTGATTTCCTCTGCTGGAGCTGAGGCATCCATTGTGAGGAGCTGGTACAAGGAATGGAACACCCTTTTACAGGTTTTCACAGTTCATCCATCACAACAGCACTCTGTGAAGTGGGGATGTGTCGAGAACCATTTGGTCTGACTCATCCGTCAGCTATACCACAGGACCCAGAGTGTCCACTGGGGAATTCTCATATGTAAGTGGGCCAGTAGCACTGCCACAATGGCTGCAGTCATAAGCCACAGGAGACATAACATTGTTCTTGCAGAAACATAGCTGCTCTTGTATATCAGCTGTGCTTGAGCAATCAGGTTTTCTGCTCTTTCCTGAGGCAGAAAATCACATCCCTTCTCTGTTCAAGACTGCTCCTGTGTATTGCAGTCTCTGGCAAGGGTTCAAAACTAACATTGTCACATTCGCTGTGATCCCAAAGTTGTTGAATAACCGACATGTCTGAGACAGGGCATGTTGTAGGTCTGTGGCAGAGCAACTGGTGCTGCACACCTATCCACAAACATGAGTTCACTCCAAGGTAGATTCAATTAAATGCAGCTTATTGATCATTAAGACATGACAGGGTATTGGACTTGGGCCAGTCACCCAGGAATACACTGCCCCAGTGCTTCACCAGTCAATGCTTCATCAGGGGGCCATTTTCCAAGAGACTGCAGGTCCCTTAAATAGTCACCTGCATATGACATAGATTACATCACCCACGTTAAACATATAATTACACCTCCACATGACAAAAAGCTATGAAAAGTGATTTATGTACACACCAATCTCAACTGTAAATTAATTAATAAATTGCACTGTGCTTATAAGAATACCATTTACCAAGTAGAAATAACAGTAGATATAACTAGCGATCACCCATACGTTGTCAGGAAAAGTCCTGGGAATCCACTGATGTCATGTCCAACTTCCGTTAGAAAAATAGATAGAGGAGGTTGGTTAGATAGAAGCAGAACCTGAGAAACAGAAAAAAAGAGAGAAACTTTACAGGGACTGAATGTGTCAAACCTCCTGGAGGGGCAGAGTAAAAATATTACTTAGAAGAGAAAGTTTTTAGGCTTTTAGATTAGATGTTGTCAACCCCTATGACCTAAGCAAAATGTGGAATTTAAGACCATTTTTGTAATTCTGGCTGCAGAACATTTTTGCTGGTTAAGACAGATCTGATACTGTCTGACAACTTGTTTGTTAGACTGACATAATTGTCAAACATATTTCTAATGAGCTGCCCCTTTTTTCTTTCTTTTTTTTCTGTTTCTCATGTATTACTTCTATCTGACCAGACTCCCCAATCTATTTTTCTAACAGAAGTTGGATATGACATCAGTGGATTCCCAGGACTTTTCCTGACAACGTATGGGTGATCTCTAGTTGTATCTACTGTTATTTTTACTTTTTGAAATGTTTTCTGATAAGCACAGTGCAAATACTTTTAATAGCTTTTTGTTGGATAGAGGTGTGTAATTGTATGTTTAACATGGGAGATGTAATCTATGATGTCATATGCAGGCGACTATTTAAGGGATCTGCAGTTTCCTGGAAAACTGCCCCTGATGAAGCCTTGACTGGTGAAGTGCTGGGGCAGTCTATTCCCAGGTGACTGGCATGAGTTCAATACACTGTCATGTCTTACTGGTCAATAAACTGCATTTAATTGAATCTACCTTGGAGTGAATTTGAGTTTGTGGATAGGAGTGCAGCACCAGTTGCTCTGCCTGATTCGTGTGTGGGGGTTAGCCACCCCAGTTCTGCACCCCCCGTATACACTGCAGCTTGGCAGCTTTCTTTGATCTATGTTGTAGGACTGGTCTGGATCTGGCTTTTAACATCTAGTCGTCCAGATAGGGGAATACATACAGGCCTCCCCTGCCAAAGGAATGCTGCCACTACTGCCAAGCAATTGGTAAAGACTCATGATGCAGAGGACAAGCCAAAGGGCAATACTCTGAACTGGTAATGTCCCCCCTCCAGCACAAAGTGGAAGTATTTCCTATGAGCTTTCCTGATCTTTATACGAAGGTAAGCATCTTTCATATCAGAAGAACAAAGCCACTCTCCTTGTTGCAGAATGGGAATGAGAGCTTACAGGGATCTGATTCGATACTTCTTGTATTCTATATAAAAGCAGAGGTCCCTGAGATACAGCACAGGCTGCAGATCCCCTGACCACTTTGGGATTAAGAAGTACATGAAATTGAACCCTTTGTTCCTCCACCATGGAGGAACTAGTTTGATAGCATGTTTTTGTAGTAATGACTGCTCTTCTTCCTTCAGGAAGGACAGTTGCCACAGAGGATAACAGAAAGGTGGTGAAGGATGATCTTGAGGGGTGTCTGTTAGCTCCAGAGCATGTTCACTTGCAATTATCTCCAGGACCCACTTGTCTGTTGTGATCTCTTTCCATTGTTCCAGATGCAGGGAGAATCTGCCTCCACAAGCACCACTGGAGGCATTCATGTAAGTGGGGGTGGGTCCAAGCATAGGTAGTGCAAAGCTGGTGTGGGCACTGCCACTGGCAGCTGCTCTGGGTGCTTTTGTATGGGCATCTGGGGGAAGGGAACCCGGCAGAGCACCAGCTCCCTTCCCTTAGCCTTCTGCGCAGAAATCACGGCCATGTCTGCCAGCAGGCTAACAAAAGGATTTCCTCCACACCCTCTAGCAGGAATGAGATACAGGGATTTGACAGACCGCAACATCATCTAGGATATCTGAAGGCCTCCAAGGGTTTCTTGAACATCATATCTAGAAAGTTTTGTCCGTCTAAAAGAGGCATTCAAAATGACCTGCTACACATCTGTGGCAAATCCTGCCACTCTGAGCCAAGATTATAGTCTCATAGAAATGCCAGAAGCTGCAGCCCTGGCAGAGGCATCAGAGATATCAAATGCTGAGTGGAGAAAATGTTTGGTAACTTCAGCTCCCGAAGGTAAAGTTTTAATCAACTCATTCTTTGCCAAGCCTTCTGGCAAAGCCTGAGCTGCAGCCTTGGCAGTCTTTTACAGGCTATTCTGATATTTAATCATATGGGCCTGATAATTTGCAATCCTAAGGTAGAGGCATAAGTAAGCTTGCCCATCACATCCAGCCATCTAGACTGTTTGTCTGGAGGTAGGATACTCATATGTCTAAGTGCCCTTGATCTATCATGAGTAGCCATGATGATTACAGAGTTAGTTTCTGACTGGTTAGCATAACAAGGCTTAGCAGATGGTGCAAAATACTGCTTATCATCCTTTCTAGGCACTGCAGGCAGTGAGTTAGGTCTGTGTCATGCATGTAAGGTAGCATCCTCTAATGCAGGATGTATAGGTGGAATGATTGGGGGGGGGAGATTGGAACCACCAGGAGTTCCACCAGACTGCTCTTTATGGAATCCTCTTCTTCCACAGCAAAGCCCAGGTCAGCTTGGAGTTGCTGCATCATGGATTGCAAAGTAGAATCCTCAGGAGGAGATCTCAGGACATACACTACCGAGTCCTCATTGCAGGATGAGAAGAAAGAACCAGAATGGGGCACCACATATTGTTCTCCCTCATATTCCTCCTCCAAATACTCCTCTAAAACAGTGAGGTGAAGATTGTATTCTGTCTCGCTGTTGATGACTCTGTCAGTGACAGGGACCCAGGAGTGCGCAGGTGACACTGGTGGAGACTGAGAGGCAAGATTCTGTGATGTGCTGGTAGCTGAGCATCAATGGGGGTTGGGTGCTCGGAGGCTCCATTGATAGGACATCCTGTACATGTAATCCAGGCTGTAGACACTATCATTTCAGAAAAATGATGCCAGCACAGCTTAAGAGTCAACAATGTTCTGGCCAGGGGCTCTGACTACTTGTGCCAATAATGGGCCTTGGCCCAATGACGATGGCATTGCACCATCCATAGTAGGCATGGCAGCACCTAAGCCAAGCCCTGACCTTGGTGTCTCAACGATGGTTAGGGTGCTGAAGTTGATACCACCAGAGCGGGTGATGACGAGGACAAATTTTTTCTCAATGGTAACCAGAACCTCGACGGCGAAACAGACTTGTCCTTTTCTCTGGGTCTGTGCTTATGGCCCAATGACTGTCAGGGGGGCTGTCATCAACACTGCCCAAACTGGCAATGATGTGACTGATTTGTCTTGTCTTAACAGATATCAGGACCTTGCTTGTAAAGAAGACCTCTTTTTATACCTATGTTTGCTCTTGTGTCCCAATGTGAGAATGGCCTCAACGTCGATCTTTCTTTGTCCCAGTCCTTCAATTTTGGTGGCAATTTCTCAGTCAGCATAGAGACAGATGCCGATGCTGAACCCTTCTCCTTCTTCATGGCAGTTAATGTTTTAGGAGAAGGAGATGTTCTGTTGCTTTCTTGTGGCTTCGCCTTGTAGCCTGATTGAAGCTCTGGAAAATCTCACAAGTCCTCATGTTGTGGGATAGGCCCAAACAACACACACATACTTCATGGGTGTCTTCCTTGTAAGTTCTATCTCTACACTTACAATAGTGAAATAAACCTGTTGCCAGCATGCAGAGATGACAAAATTCACTTAAGTATAAAATAAATGATAAACAGCAATGGCTAGCTGTCGTTTCCTTCTACATGTCCAATAAGACTGATTAGCGGGAAAATAACTAAGGCGATATGGGGCTGCCCAGGTTTATATAGATGCTGATGCATGATGTCATTGTGAGTGGCCCCAGGCTGGCAAAAGTTTGTGTGTGCTCCAAGGGACGACGTGGGTATAGTTCCAAAGGTGTGGCTTAATGAAAGAGATATCCTTGAAGAAGATATTGTAACTTTAAATTGCTGGTACAATATTCTCCTGGAGAGAAAAACTCTCAGGTGGGCCCCAGTGACAACATTGGAACTAAGCAATAAAGAAATTGCAGCATATGATAGAATTTGTTTTCTGTGTTGTTCCATGTTGTCACTGGGTTAGTGATAACTGCTAGGATTCGATAAGCAATACAATAACCTTACGTGGAGGAGGAGAATTATTTATCTTATTCTTGTTACTTCACTTTCATGGGACTCCGAATGTCCACTCTGTAATGTTTTGTAAATGTATGCAGACAAGACAATGTGCTTGCTTTGTACAACTCAAGATACTGAGCCTAAACTCTTTCTGTCCTGTACACTGCCAGAGCCCTGGTCGAATGTGTTTTCACCAGTGCTGGTGATTTCACTTTGGCTGCTACATAAATCTTTTCTATAGTACATGATCTGATACATGTAGCTAGAGTGTCTCTGGCAGCTTTTTTACATCTTTTTGCTCAACCATTCCAAACAGAATATCTGACTGATGAAAAGATGGAGTTGGCACAAAGTATGTTCTGACAGCTCAGTGGAAGTCTAAATTAATGGAGCTGTTTCTCCTTCTCGGTACCCAGTTTTGGACAGAAAGATGGTAGGTTCATCAATTAGTTAACATGAAAAGCTGTGGGAAATTTGGAATAAAAATGGAAACAGTACACAGGCCTACCATATCCTGATAGACAATAGGAGGGAGCTCTTACTGGAAAGCTACAATGTTATGGATTCTTCTCATACAGCAAATAACTGCCAGACAAGTCATGATAGAAAGCAATCCTTCAGAGACCTGTGCTAAAGGTTTAAAAGGTGATTCACAATGTACATTGAGAGGCAAATGAAGGTCCCATTGAGCCACTGGTAGTCTAAAGATCCGTTTAAATCTGCTGACTGCTCTGAAAAATCTACTCAGATTTAAGTTAGACCCAAAAGTTCTCCAATAAAGCACCCAAAGTGAATACTTGAACTCTCTCTAGGAGTATGGACTGAGTCCTCTACTTCTGCCTGAAGGAATTCTATGATGTGCATCACACTAAAGCCTTACCCAGTAAGAGCATCATTTTGCTTCTTGTGCTACCTTTCTTGTTGAGGCAGGTGACTGCCACCTCATTATTAGACACTGAACCTTTACTGACTTATATCTGACCTGAGGCTGAAATGGATCAATGAAAGATAAATGGGTCTAATTTCTAGCAGATTTATCTGAAGGTTCTATTCCTCTGTGGACCATAAGCCCTGCACCAGAGCCAGATCCAACACCTCACACCAACCTGTCAGGGTAGCATCAGTTACTGTAATTGCATCCAGGAGGGATATACAGTATAATGTGGAGCCTCCCTGGAGGGTATGCTTCTTTTCACACCATTGTAAGGACTGGAGAACAGTGTAATCCGCAGGTTGGGACCTGGTATTTTTCGGAGACTGCAGAGCAGTGAGAGAGGAGATTAACCTAAAGGGGTCCCAATCTAAAGCCAGCTGTCTGCTGTGAATACTTTGCCTATTGCACCAGTAAGTCTTTGACATAAGATTGTCCATCCTCTACTGAAATATTCTTGCTATGCCTATGTGAAAATTTGCCAGTTTCAATTTCTAAGAAGGTTCAATACCCATCTGTGATCACATAGCACTTGAATGGTTCTTTGAACTAATTTGTGAGCTAGCAGTTCTGATGATGCTCGACCAAGAGCTCATTTGAGTAAGAATATATGTGGGAACCCTCCTTCCAGTGCTGTAGCATGATCACCACTAAGACTTTTGTGAAGACTCTCAGAGCAGAATCCAATTCAAAGATGAGAGCCTGATACTGAACATGTTGATCCTGAAAAACAAACTTCAGGAACCTCTTGATGGGAATGCTGCATCAGAATATGAAGGTATACAGTAAAACTGACAAAGGCCAGAAAGTCTCCTAGCTGGACCACCTCAAAAAAAAAAAATAATCAAGTGAAAAGATTCCATCTTGAATCCAACTGGTCTGATGAATATGCTGAGATTCCTCAGGTCTAGGACTGGGACGAAACCACCCAACTTCTTCAGGACTATGAAGTGCAATTATTAAAACCCCATTCTTCAGTACAGGGAAGGGACTGGTACTATAACTTCTATGTTCAGTAGATGAGCTTGAGACTTGTCCAGGGAGGACATGACAAACTTACAAGCATATGCATAAGTATGGGATAAATAGAGTGGATTACAAGGACATATTCACCTTGAGCATGAACACAGGCATGAGGGGAAATGCAATGAACCTGGCCAGAGGAAGATTCAGGAAGGATATAGGCAAGCACTTTTTCACCACCAGAGTGGTGAACAAAAGGAACAAACTGCCTGAGGAAGTGGTTAAGGCCAAAACAGCAGATAGTTTCAAGATGGGTTAGGACAGTCACATGGCCTTAGTAAGAAGGAAGGGGGCAGTGGCAAAGAGGAAGGATGGTTACTTGGTCCTAAACAGCATAGTTAGGTAGGGTGGGCAGACAGGATAGACAAATAGGCTTTTATCTGCCATCACAGTCTATGTTTCTATGTCCATTGCTATTCAGTCCTTGGAATTTTTTTGTGCCGAGTGTTAGAAAAATGTTCCCTTGAGAGCACATTGGAGAAATCTAGTGAACAGCCTTGCAAAATGATATCCAAGAAGTAATATTAATAAGCTTTATGTGTAACTCCCCGGTCCCCTGGGGTTACTAGAATCCCATCAGTGTCAGTGCTAGGTAGTGTAGGCATCTGGTGAATAACTAGTTGAATAGATTTTCACCTGCTCCCTCTCTGTTTACTTGGTTTCAGCTGAGAGGAGAGAGGTGATGTCATTTAGAACTCTCACAGCAGCATAAGCTACAATAGCTAGCTGTGAGTGGGGAGTTTTCGAATTTTCCGGAGTCTTAGTTCTGGTCAGCAGAGTGAGCAGTGGAGGAGTGAAGAGCTACAGTGTGGGCTCTGAGGAAAGCCTACTTTTTCTCACCCTAGTGCTGAGAACCATCTGCCTGCCTTGTAGAAGTGGTGGAAACAGTCTAGCAGGAGTTCATGGTTTTACTCTTCATCCCAGGTAAGATGAGGAGGGACTGCAGAATGGATCTGAAGGGCAATTCCCTGATTTTATCCAGGACGTTGAAGCTGCCTTTTCTTTGACAACTCTGAGTAATCTGACTTTGGGTTCCCAGGAGGAATGTACCTGTTTTTGCCTGTTTTCTTTTGGGGTGTTACTCTGACAAAGGGACCTATGCACTCAGTTCTGTTGAGACTGTTCTCAAGCCTTTCTTAAAGTTGGATGACAACTGTGGAGTCCCCAGTGAGACTTGGCACATTGTTCGGACTTTAACCTGCACTCAGAAGTAGTGTAGTTCTAATGCTGAATGTGAAAGTCATTCCAAGATGCATAGTTCTACAGTTTGCAAATGTTGAGGTGTAACTCTGAAAGAATGGCTGGGAATGGACTAGGAAGCAAAAGGTGGGCAACCCCCATTTAGAGTGACCTGTTCAGCACTAAAGGTTCTGTAAGAGTGCCTATTTTTCAGGACATGTGACCAATGCCTGAAGATAAAGTTTACCCCCTGGTGTGGGTTGTCCTAATCTTGAACACCAGTGTGCTCCATCGTGGCCAGTGCCACATTTCCAGATATTTAATCCTGTGCCATTTGGGAAAATGTTCTAGGTTATGGCCCTTGCCACTAGAAGAGATTGTGTGCTCCATTGTGGCCATTGCCACCAGAGAAGAAATGTGTGTTTCAGCTGAGGCTATGCTGCTGAAAAGAGTTCCAAATCCCATGCTATATGGGAAGTTAGAGTTTCTGTCTGCTACAGATGTTGTGTTCTGCATTTGCCTTGTGCCACGAAGTGTAAATCCTTGGGGGTCCACCTTTGCTTTTGTGTACCAACTTTAGAATAAAGCCACACTTTAGAACCCCAGCCTGGTATGCACAATCTTGTTATTGCTTCCTGTGTGGAATTACTGGGTACCCCCCTCCAGGAGTGCAAACCTAGCATAGCCCTCAGCAAAGTTTCTCTCCTCAGGACCTGGGTTTAGTAATGGTTATTTTGGTGTCTTGTAAATACTGTTTATGCTTTGTACCCCCACCCCTCTCGTTTCCCCTAGACATAAATAATATGGGAGGTGTGCTTACTAGTTGAATAAGTGGCCAGTGGGGGGATTACATATGAAGTGACCTATCCCCAAGGCGTAGGGCACTGTACAGTATATTCAGGCATGTAATGTGCAAACAGCAATACAATACAAAGCAAGACACATAACCTCAGTAACAACTGGAATACTAGCTAAAACAAGCACCATCAAACATCTGGGAAGGCTAGTGCAAGAAGGTGGAAGTTCAGTGCACTTTTAATTGCTTCCACTTCTGCTTGAGCAGTAATGATGCAACTTATTTGGCAGGTAGTTTCATAGTCAGGGATCTACTACTGCAAACACTTGATCCCCTGATGATTTAAAATAGGCACATGGAGGAATTTCACAGCCAAATAGGAAGACTCATCATCAGCCCAACAATCTGAAGGACACCAATGTCAGGCCAGTGATGAAGTAGGCCAGTTTCCACAGGAGCTCACCTTGTCTCTGGGAGGCCAGCAGTCAAGGAGGGTCCTGCATCCCGTACCAACAACTGCACGAACTGCCAGGTATTTAAATGACTTGACTTCCCTCATTAAGAATGCAGTGAACTCCAGGATGGATCTAAAACATATAATCACCCCACCCAGCTGAGTTTCCTTATTGGACAGCAAACCACCAAATGCCTGGCAACAATTGCAGCCTTCAGCACATAACTAGAGACATCCCCAATTCAGGTTTCTGTGATGCTCACTAGATCAACTGAAGGATCTGTGCTCAAATATGACATCATTGTGGGTGACTGCCGTCTGATACACTCCACAGTGGATCCTAAGAGATAGCCTGTCCTTCACCAACTAGCCATTAACGAGGAGTGCTCCAATCTTTGACTTCATCCACCTCAGCTCATCACTGTAGCATGGCAAGCTTCAAAGGGAAGACAAGACATAGACACAGAATGCCACAAGAGTGTAAACTGCAGTCAAGAGTCATATTATAGCAGTGCCATTATCCTCAGAACAGACAGCCACCATGCTTGAGATGCCTAGTATTGCCCTGAGCCTAGCTGGCTCAATCTCATATTAAGAATGAAATCATCATCTCTGCTGGGGTAGGGTGGATATAATCCTGAGGACCCCAAACTGGAACCACCCTACATAATGATCGGACGAAGATATCAGACCTTGACATTTAAAACAGCAAGTCCCGGTGGGGGTGTAGAACAGTTCCAGGGTGTGACATCCTTTGTGGGCAGCTGAGATAATAACTTACACCAGGTCCAGTGATGACAACAGCTGGAGGAATTTCATAGCAAAATAGGAAGACTCGTCGTCAGCCCAGGCACTGATGTCCCCCCCAGCACCAACAGTCTGAGGGACTCCATTATCAGGCCAGTGACAAAATAAGCAAATTTCTTCAGCAGCTCATCTTGTCACTCAGAGGCCAACAGATGAGGAGGATCCTGCACCCCGTACCCACAGCTGCTTGAACTGCCACATATTTAAATAGCCTGGCTTCCATTACACTGAACATGGTAAACTCCAGGACAGAGCTACAATAGATGACCACCTGACACACCTGTTCCCTCCTTGGGCAGTACATCACCAAATATCCAGCAAGGATTGCAGACTCCAGCACAAGGCTAGAGTCTTCCCCAAGTTAGGACTCTGTGATATCCACTAGATCAGCTGAAGAATAGATACGAAATCCAACATCATAATTGTTTTATTCAATGATATGGCATTCAAGTGCCTAAAGTGGAGGAGCTAAGCCACCTGGTTTATCTGCTACCCCCCCATGTTTAGGGAAGTGTTCCCTGGCAATAGGGGCAAGACATGTGGACCCCTGATGATCATATCCAGCCTCCCAAGGGGCCTCCTGCCCTTCATTCTCCTTCTGAAACCCATTCCTAGGCTAAACCTATCACCTTTGCTGTGCCCCGTCGGGATTTCTAGCCTCTTACGGCACAGAAACCCTATACTGTGGAGTCAGGGCCTCCAAAGGGGACATCGCAGGTGGAGCTGATCCATGGAAAGGGTGTACAAAGTCACCGCTGGCAAACACATACCTAAAATTTACCTGAATAAACCAAGTTAAAATTCTACCCACTAAAAGAAACACCTTTAACAAGAACCAGACTGCCTACACCCCCAACCTTACAACTCACACTATAAATTACACTTAACCTTCAACCCTAAACATTCATGCAAACATCATCCGCACATATACAAAGTTTACCCAGGCAACTCATGCTTCTGACACTGTCTGGGGCAATTTGTCAGGAAACCCCTTAAGGCTACAGCCCAGAGGATTAGGACAAGGATAGGCACCCAAACCTCATGCAGTGTGTGACAAAATTAAATATTTTATCATTTGAAGGTGCTAAGTAAAAAAAAATCTTATTTTTCTTGTCAGCTGGGACAGAGATAAAATGAAACATAAGCATTCTTTTTTTTTTTTTGCGCCTCCCCTGCATCCTGGCTGCCCACTCCTTCAGGTCTCCATTGTCCCGCCTGACTGCCTGTCCCGACTCCCACACCGGGTACCAACCTCATATGGCGGTCCCCCCAGGTAACCCAGTGCATCCCTTCACCAGACGGGTCCCCCTCCTCCAAGGGGGAAGGCACCAGCGGGAGCGGCCAGTGTGCTACTCTAAATTGGCCCGGGGTACTGCTGAGGTGTGTTGGTCATCGGATCGGTGGCAGCAGAGGACAGAGAGACCATCATCCATCCAGGAAGCATTTTTCCTGGTTTTTCTGTGGGGAGTGACATCCTGACATCAAGGCATATGCAGACATCTGTCACTCCCCTTGAACACCGAGCCCGGCCGTCACTGCTGTACTCCCAGCCTCCACCAGGAGTCAGCATGCACCAGTGTGCATCCCACCCTCCCCAGGAGAAGGAAGTTGTCCCGGATGCTCCATCCTCTCCCCTCGGCCAGCCCTCCAGCGACCAGAGTCCGTTCCCGAACCCGGGTCGCCGGCGTTGCAGATGGAAATCCAACCGCTGCTCCGATGGGCCAGCCAACATAAGCATTCTAATTTTTCTTTTTATCACAGATCTGTTCACCAGATATCTTGTTTGTCAGAAAAGGAAGCAATATACATTAATAACACATCTCTGAAGTGCCTAGCAGCAAAGTCCAGAGCCTAGGAACAAATGACATTGGGTTACATGCTTGCTTAAAGATTTAAGAAAAAGGCCCATCCAGTCTTGAGGATTGCTTTGGAACCTCTGGAGGAAAGACTATCCTGTACTGCTGAAATCTGAGATTATACCACTTCTGTAACTAAGGCTATTACCTCTTGTATAAAATCACAGTGTCCTATCGCTAATATATACATGAATAAACAGAGCATATTTTTTAATGAAAGAATGGAGTGCTGATAGAAACATAGATGCCGACAGCAGAAAAGGCCTTGTGGCCCATCCAGTCTACCTAGCCCTACCTATGTTTGGTAATCTTTGTCACTATGAAATACTGTAGATGTTTCATGGACTTCTGGAAGACATACAGTAAATAGAGTGGTCCGGTGTTAAAACATGTACTCAAATACAAGCTCTTAAGAGATACACAGGGATGGGTATTGGTGGCAGCAACTGCTGAAGGTTTTACATGCAAATTATACTAGAGTGAGATGAGTGAAAAAAGGGCACACAGCAAAGGCTGTAACATCAAAGAAGAACTACATCACACAGAGTAACTGCCCCTATGGTTCAACCCTAAGAAATGTCTGCAAGAGAGGAACCTTTATCTTGTAGTACTGGGGTACCTCATGTATAGGTGAGAAAGGGGTAAGGAAAAAGGTGGTGGTTTAGCACGCTATGCCAAGGAAGGATTAGTCATGAGTAAACTCCATTTTTGTAGTTAACATTCAAAGATTTTTGCCCTTTTGAACCTGTGAACCTTTATCGTCATTGGCCTTGTAAATGTCATACAGTTTCAGCCTAACAGCAAGTTGTCTTTAAAGGAACACTAGACAAATGACTCCTGGATGTCTGATCAGCTGTCCAATGTCTCAGCCATATCACCCGCATTGCTGCCACTGCAGCTGCCAAACTTCTTGCAGACGGTTTCAGCATGTCAGCTAAGGAATCTCTGAGAAAAGACATGCCCATGTCAACCAAGTGTACTATAATAGTAGTCAGTGACATGATGCAGACTATCCAGATATACCATTATAAAGCAAAGAAAATCCCTGTTCATTTCAATTGGTATTTCTGTGATATTTCCTGAAATATTCAAATATACAGTCACTAGCTACCACTGTAGAGGATGCACAGGGAAGTCTTTTGAAAGACTTTCTGGCAAGGTGGTAATCCAATCACAAAGGACCCATAGCACCAAGGCCAAAGCAGATCAGACCCATAATGCTGACTTGGAGGTGGAGTAGGCATGCCTACTGGCTGCATACAGATTGTTATTAATACCAGTTAGTAAAGTCCTCTACTGGCATTAATATGAGCTCAACCACTGCAGAAACTGCCACTTCATCAGTGAATCAATCAATAATGGATCCAGCGTTGCCTTGGAATGCATTTCTTTTTATCCAATTTGTCCCATTATATTTGGACTACTTGTGCAGTGTTCAAACTTGTCAAAGAATTTGGGAGGATTCCCTGAGATAGTCCAGGACAGGCTCACCTTTAGCACCATGTTAACCTTGGCCTCTGCTAGCTACAACATCTTTTAAGTCTCTTCTAAAAGATACTGAGTAACTAGCTGTCACATGATGGTACCGATGGTCCCTGAAGAACAGAAACAAATTCACTGACTATGCCAGGAAAAAACAGCCATGGTCATAAGATCATTCCACTACAGAACCCCCTCCTGGTACAACTCCCTCCCCACTCATATCACAAACATCCCCAAAATCAGTCCCTTCAAAATCACCTTCTGAAATCACCTTGCTGCCACTCAGAGCTGTAAATGCCCCTGACTAGCCCATACCTAGAACTCACCTGGTCCAATTTACAGACAACGTCCTTCCAGACTGCCTTCTCCACCAGCAACCCCCCCCCCCAGGTATCGCTACCTAGAACCCCTAGCGATACCTTATAATTTATATGTATACTAGACTAATTGAAGTTTATGTACATCATTGTATCACTGGAATGGCTTTGTGTGTTCTTTTATTGTATCTCACCTGTAATGTCCTCCATTGTTGTATTCCACCAATTGTTGTTTACCGTCCCTGTGACGAGGTGCCTTTGTAAATGAGTCTTTGACTCAAAGGTTGTAAATCCGAATTGTGAAATAAATAAGTGCACAGTTAGACTGCCGGAGCTGCTCTTGGTGCCCTGTGCATGCAAACTAGAAAGTGAAATGAGTTTCGAAAATGCTGTTACCATGATAATAAAAATAAATTCATACACTTTAGGGTGACTGTTTTAGGATGCTTTTACTTGCTATAACCATCTTAGATCAATGAAAGAACATGAATCTACTGAAACTGTATATGGTCTCCATGCATCATTCAAGGATAGGGTACTATGGTGAGAGTTCCCACTGCTGTTATATATGGTTCCTGATGAAGTGATGATCCTCTGACCATTCTCCCTCCTCCTCCTTCTTCTGTCTCAGAACCCTGTGGTTCATTAGAAATCTTTTTGCCTTGGGGGACTTCCAGATTATTTGACTGAGTGCTCCCCAGCCCTGGTATATCTGGGGTTCAATGCAAATCTGGAGAAGCACCTTTCTCACCTAAGTTCTCTGAATGATGCCCCAATACATCTGAATGTACTGTGATGACTAACTGAAGACAGGAGACTGGTAACTTGATTCAGGTGTTTTGCACTTTGACTCTTGGAAGTGACAGGCAAAGGTTCTTCTTCATATAATAGTTTATTCAGGTAGTTTAGAAAGGACGTGTGTAACTATCTACTGCACTGCCAAATATATGAGGGGGGGGAGAACAGATGTACCTTCCTTTGGAAGCCAGATGATAGAGTACTGGAAGCAAAAAAAAAAACACTGGTCCTGCTGGTACAGAATGGGCACTAAATATCATATGGAAACTAGCTGAAGCTCTTGTGGCACACTTTGCACTTCTTTTTGAATGAAAATGGACAGCAGAAACCATGGTGTTTGCATACAGTATAAGCAATAATCTGCCCCTTTATGTCTAGCAACTAAGGATACATCAAAAAATTCCCACGCTTATGTCAATTTTCTGTACTTTGCATTAAAGCTTATGCACTTGGATCACATAATTCTGCAGTTTCACAATCTTTTACTGTTTGTGTCAAAACATTCATTGTTTTGCAGTTGGTTCACATATTTTCCTCAGCCAAGTGATTTCCAGAACTTGTGTCAAAATAAGAACAGGACAGCTTTGGGTGATGACCAAGTAAAAGCACACAAAACTGACAGAGGGATGAGAACAGCAGCAAAAACAAACTCCTAAGTCAGAGAAAAAGACAAACTTTTAAACAAAAAGGTTCCCCATAGATTTAGGGAGTTTTAACACAGAAAAGACTGCAGACCTAAGATGAGGGTAGATCAAGCACACCACACTGAGAAGAGTTTGCACGAGGAAATAAAATACCCCAAGCTTACCCCACACACCAGGTTAGAATGCAGACTGGCAGAAAATACTTCTCTGAATTATTTAAAATACTTATCTGGACACTGAAATACTAAGGCAGACAGACTGGTGCTATTGCACAAAGCTTCCAAAAGCCAGATGTTAATACAACATACCCAATTAGAGAGGTAACACCCGTACAATTTAAATTTAGAAAAGTATGGTAATGTTGTTAGTAAACAGGGCTTTCACTTTTTGTGAGTAATTACATAGAAAAATAATATTGCAAACTGTCTTGACTGTGGAGACCAAAGGGCTTGATCCATCTCCCTTGACAGATGCACAAAAACTTAACACCAACTGTGATGGAATTTTAATGTAGATAGGGTTCTGTGGTGATATCACAGCTTTGTGGGTATAGAAATATAGAAGGTGATGGCAGATAAGGACCGTGTGGCCCACTCATTCTGCCCCATTTCCCAACCTAATGCAATATTTCAGACCCTAGTTGGTCTGCAGCTTACCCTCTCTTCCCTATTGTGAGAGAACTCTAATGTCTGTCCCACGCATTCTTGAATCTTACCATTTCTGCCCCCAACACCTTCACAGGGAGGCTGTTCCAAGTATCCACTACTCTTTCTGTGAAAAAGTACTTCCTCACATTGCCCCTGACCCTGCCCCCCAGTCTCATATCATGCCCCCTTATTCTTGTACACCTTATCTGAAAGATGCTACCCTCCTGTATCTTGTTTATGCCTCTGAGGTAGTTGAATGTCTATCATGTCCCCCCTCTCTCTCTCTCCTCCAGGGAATACATATCGAGTTCCTCTAGTCTTTCCTCATATGTCTTTTGGTGCAGTCCTTGCACCATTTTGTTGCCCTTCTCTGGATTGCCTCTATTTTGTCTATGTCCCTCTGGAGATGCAGCCTCCAGAACTGGACACAGTACTCCAGATGAGGTCTCATAAGTGATCTGTACAGTGACATTACCATCTCCTTTTTTCTGCTCATGATACTTCTCCCTGTGTACCCTAGCATCCCACTGGCTCTCCCCACAACCTTCTCACAGTGTTCAGTTACATGTAGGTTATCAGATGTGATTACCCCCAGGTTCCTTTCTTAATTGGTGGCCATCAATACCTCTCACCCCCATCTTGTACTTATCCCTTGGATTTCTGTGCCCCAAATGCATGATGTTGTATTTCTTTGTACTGAATCTTAGCTACCATACTCTTGACCACACCTCATGCATGTTTAGGTCCTTTCTCATTTTTTCCACCCCCTGGAGTGTTGACCCCATTGCAGATCTTAGTGTCATCTGCAAAGAGGCATACCTTCCCCTCTAGCCCCTCTGCAATGACGCTTATGAAGACATCAAAGAGGACTGGCCCCAGCACAGATCCCTGTGGAGTGTGTCAATCTCTCTCTAGTAGAATGATACAATTACTTAGCAAAATTATGGCTAACCTAGTAACTATGGTAGAGAAAAGTGCTCCGTCTCCTTAAACCTTAGTTATTTAGAAGGAAGCTTTCATTTTTGTGTTGCTTGCACACATGTGCAAGAAACACATTGCGTCAGCTTCCTTCACAAGTGGGTTGTGGAGGTGCAGCAGTGTTGTGTTGAATAGCAGCAGTCCATTCTGGGGCTGGTCTCTGCTGTGGCGAATAGAGGAGCAGGCTGTCGATGACGGCCGTTAATGAGCATGCCACTATGCTCAAAGAATCTTGGCCACTACAATCAGGGAGCGCCCCATCACTACACAATCAGCTGTTTTTGCTGCAGGGCATCCCTGACTGCAGCAGCCAATTACACAGCTGCATTGTGTGGTGTCCCCATGGTGACGGCTTTTCCATCAGCCTCTCAGAGTTCCCACAAAGATGATGGAAAGCCACCGCCCACCGTTCAATGTGCCTTCCTGGTGAAACATTTCAATAAATAAATTAAATAAAAGCCGATGGGGGTGCCCAATCCCTCTGTTGGCATGATCCCTTCCCCAGTTCATTTGCAGATGAGGTAGCCCACTCCCTGTCGGCATGGAGCGTGCCCCCATTTGTTGTGTGCTGAAGGGGTGCCCAATCCCCCCTCGGTTCATGCACCCCCCAGCACACTGTATGGCTGACAGGGTGCCCAATCCCAGTTGGCTCCACTCCCCCTTCCCCAGCAAACATCCAGGTGTCACGCTAGGAGCCCATCCCCAATGTGCCAATAGTCCCGCAGTGTTTTTTTCCCGTAAAAATAAAGAAAATGGTCCCGCACTGTCTGTGGCACCTCCTCGCCCAATCCATGCCCACCCTCTGTGTACCCCACCTCCCCACATACCCCTCACCCCATACTTACATCCAGAGCCAGGTGCAACAATCTTCGGTGGACCAGGAACATGTCTGCACTCTTCAAAGCCAACCTCAAACTGAAGAAATGTCGGTGAGCTGTATAACGGCATAAATAGTTTTTTCAACTAAAGTGGGTATCTCAGCCATTTTTAGAAATTTTTTCACTGAATTTTCAACATAGGGTTCTTGGGACCCCACCTCATGAACTCAGTCACTGTCATTTTGATATTCAGTCCTGAAAGGTGATTTAGTGGTCACTGCATGGAACCACCTTTTGGGACAGATTAATGAAATGACAGTGTCATAGTTCATGAGGTACAGTAGGCCCCCCAAAAACCCTATGTTGAAAATTTGGTGAAAAAATTCCCAAAAATGGCTGTTTTACAGTGTGCACTGCTCAGTTCCTATGAGAATTTTTAATATTTTCACTCCAGATTTTCAGCATTGCCATTTTACAACACCTCCTTATGAACAGTACAGCTGTCATTTTTCACATCTCATCCAAAATGCGTTTTCACATATGAAGCACACAATGGCGTGGTCGGTGTACAAAATCAATGTTCGGGACAGATTAAGGAAAGCATGGTGATACTGTTCATGAGCAGAGGTCTTAAAATGCCTATATTGAAAATTTGGTGACAAAAGTCCATAAAATGACTGTATTACAAGCGTGCATTGCGTAGTTTCCACGCACCCTTGTAACTTCACAAATTTGTAATATTTTCACTCCAGATTTTCAACATTGGCATTTTTCCACACCTCCTTATAAACAGTACAGCTGTCATTTTTCACATCCCGGCCAAAATGTGTTTACGCACTTCCGGTGCAGAATAGTGCGTTTGCTGTGGGAAATCAGTGTTCGGGACAGATTAAGAAAATCACAGTGAAACTGTTCATGAGCAGAGGTCCCAAAATGCCTATGTTGAAAATCTGGTTTAAAAAGTCCCCAAAATAATTACGGGTGTGCATTGCGCAGTTTCTACGCATGCTCATGATTACACCAGTTTTTTTACATTTTTATTCCAGATTTTCAGCATTACCATTTTTTTACACCTCCTCATGAACAGTACAGCTGTTATTTTTCACATCCTTTTAGAAATGTGTTTTGGCACCTCTGGCACCAAATGGTGCAGTCGCTGAGTAAAATCACCTTTTGGCTAATGAACTGATAGTGTCACTGTTCACGCAGTGAGGTCACAAAAAGCCCATGTTGAAAACTTGGAGTAAAAATACCAAGAAATGCCCAGGGTGTTAGGGTTTCCAGCCAGAACGCTCTACTGTGTAGGGACTGACAGGCCTCAGGGGTGTGACTTGGGATTGTCGACAGTAATGCTCATGCCATTCCAACCCCACCCTGCAGCCAGTGACAGGCATTGAGGTGCTCTTTGGACTCTATGGCCCCAGAGTTCACCCCATTCTCCTATACTGAACCCACTTCAGCGTATTTCCTTTTGGAATGAGGTGAGTGTAAAGCCCGAACAGGCCAAGGCACACCTCGACACTGGTAAGTGTATGCAGGGTAGGGTTAGGTGAAATGTCGTGACCATTATGGGCGACAACCCAAAGGCACAACCCAGAGTTGGGGTGGAGTCGGTGTCAGTTCAGTACTTCACTGCCATTCCTATACTGCATCTGTCTAACTCCTGCACTGCCACTGCTAATGCCAGCAAGCAACCATTTGGCATTGACAAATGCTTGTTTTTGTTTCAAACTCAGATACCATGATAGCCCTCTCCATCTATGGAAAAATGTGATAGTTCTTACAAAGATAAAACATAACACATTTGGTAGCTTCTGTACAAATTAAAACTAATCACTGCATGAAAGTGAGAAAAATATGGACAGCAGAAATAGTTCTGAATTCAACAGTTATTGACACAAAGCCCTATTCACAAAATACACAGCTCATGACAGCCCTGAAGCAGGAAACAGTCAAATAATATACTTGTCTCTCCCCCTCCTTTTTGTAGTCTACATCATCTATAATTGTGTCCCTCCTGCACTGCTTTTGAGGCCCTAAGAAGTTGTGTAGGCAGCTAGACTGACACACAGTGCTACTTCTGAGTACTGCAGATAAATTGCTCACCAGACCAGTGATCTAGAATCAGTTTATGAGTAAAACTGATTCAGGGTCAGTGCTCGTGTCCAAGATGTGCTCAGCATATGTTCCAGCAGCCATGCAAAGCAGAAGACAGGGGAGCCTGCCTAGTGATTAGGGCAGTAAACCAGGAGATCTGCATTTGAATCACAACCCCCATACGTGGATAATTTTTTTCTAATTTTGCTTTACATTCAGATTTCACCAGAGTTTTCATCCATAGTTATGTTGAATTGGGATAGAAAATATACACTTAGAGGAGTTAAGAGCAGGAAAGAATAACCCTGGAAGTAGAATAGTTTCATAGTACATTGACCCCAGATTAGTGCTGGTAGTAAAGGAATCCAGGATCAGTAGTTTTTTGGGGGAGGGGGTCACTCTAGTGAGCAGATTTCTAACTGCAAGTTCCCATTATGGCTAAAGTAGATCTCTGAAGCATGGCCTGGCTGTGCTATCATGTGTGAGATTAGGATACTTGTTGAGAGTCCAACTCCCTCAACCAGACTGGAAAAGCTGAAGGAGAACTATCTGCCATGCAGAGGCTGTACTATGGCTCCAAATGGAGGGAGGGCCTCACCCATCCTTCTGTGATTGAACATCCTGTGGTGGACTGAGAGTGGGCCTTGGTGTGGTGGAGGACCACACAATGTCATACCCCTCCCAACACATTCCAGCATCATATGAGTTGATCAGAATGAAGAAGTGGTTAAGCCTCACAAAGGGGAAAATCCGCCAATGTTTGGTACAAGCACATACAGTATGAGGTTATGTGTGTGTCCCTGTTTCCCCCATGCACTAGCTCTGAGGGACTTGTAAAGGAGCCTAGCTGTGGGAAATGGATGGACTGGGAAAACAGCAGCAGCATATTCCTTTTACCATGCGCAGTTCATTCTTTTTTTGCAGTTAATGAATGTTTCTTAAAATAAAATAAAAATCTTCCAGTAACCAAGGAAGAGCAATGGATTTTTATTTAGCATACTACATTAAATCAAAAATTCCCAGTTTCACTTGGTAAGGGTGCACGCAACATTACTGTTGACCTTTGGAAAGAGTAACTACTGCAGCAAAATGAGTATCAGTGATTTTACTAAAGTAATGTCTCCTGTTGTTCCCTCTTATTCCATCGCATGGGCAACACACTTCCATGCCAAACACATTCAAGAAGAAGAATGACACATCAACCAGTGTGGTTCTTTAAGGCCTCCTTCTCATCTTTGAGAACACTTTTTAGTTGGGTGATCTGCCACACAATATTTGAAAATAGGACTGTACGTACTATGTTATGTCTGTCTTTGTACAAGTGACCACACTAAACTCTCTATGGAATGCCAACATCTATTTTTCAGACTGCACGGTTATTTAAAAGCAGATTTATCATGGGTTTGGATGGCTACATTGTCCCTACATTTAATGGCTCACATATCAAGGATGCTGTCTTTCCATCTACATAACTCTCATGATTTTCAATTATTTATTTGCACAGTAGAGAAAACAGAACACAGTGAAGTAGTGAGAACTACAACATAAATAAAAAAAACAAAAGCAGCTGGTGATCAGCAGTACAGTCGATTCCGGATAAGTGAATAACCCAATTGGTTTTGTGCAATGTTGATTCACTTAACTGGAATAATTAGCATGGTGCAATGTGTGAATTTCTGTTTCACTAACAAAACTACCTGTTCACCCTGTACCCAACCTATGTTTTTCAGCTTGGGCATGCAATGTCATAGGATACGGTCAGCAAATATGATGTTATTTTATTCTTCCAGGGAAAACACAGTTACCAACAGACACTGGGTGTACTAGTAGTGCTGACAAAAACTGAATACAATACAAAGAACAGTTACATAAGAACTTACTTAACAGTAGATCTTTAAGAGAATCTCCTCCATTAGACTATGCCTTTGGAACTATAAGCCATCAGTGTCAGGACTACGTGGAAACCTTTTGCTAGCTGGGAGCTACCTACAACAATGTCCAGCATCTATGCATATGCAACATTGGTGGATCCATCACTACTCACTTCCCCACCAGACAGTAGCCTTGGAAGACCTCCAGCCATGAGGATCCAGGAGGTGAGCCAGCACCACGAATACAAGGAGAGGCATGGGGCCACAGACAGGATTCATGGAGTAAGGTTTTAGGCACAGCATCTGATATGACCCTCAGTGAAATCAAAAGGTGGAAGGAGGGAGGGTATGGCATGGCCTAATGGAGGAGATTCTGAGATCTACTTTTACAGTAAGTTATTATGTAGCTGTTCTTCTTCAAGGATATTCCCTCAGTTAGACCACTCCTTTGGAACAATTCCCAAAAAGTACAAAGTAAACTAGGAGGATGGCACAGTCTGATATGTAATTAGGACAGAAGGTCTTGCAGTACGGAAAGCTCAAAGTCAGCACATCTACGACAGACAATGTCCAGTCTGTAATGTTTAGTGAAAGTATTAACAGTGCTGCATAGAACTGCAGCACATATGTCAGCAGCAGGGACATGTTTGAAATATGCAAATGAAGTGGCCATAACCCTTGTGGAATGACCACAAACACCAGGAAGTTCTTTATCAGACTTTTCTATAGCAGAACATGATACAATGTGCCAACCATTTGTATAGGCATTGTTTAGACAAAGAAGCATCCTCTTTCCCAGGTGCAAATGAAACAAAAAGCTGAGAGGACTTTCTGCAGTTCTTCATGCAAGTAATACAGTATCGTAGTATCCTGTGTGCATCAAAAGTATGGAGCAGTGCGTCACCCAAGTTGGCATTCTTGGGATAACACACAGGAAGGAGTATCATTTGATTCAGTGTAAATTCAGATACCACCTTTGGTAGAAACTTAGGATTCATATGCAAAGATACTGTTTTTTGTGTACAATCAAATAAGGAGTGCTCAAACATTAAAGGCTGAAGCTCAGAAATCCTTTGAGCAGAGGTCATTGCAACCAAAAACATTTTCCATGACAGGAAATGTAAGTCGCTACTGGTGGCAGGCTTAAAAAAGGAGCCAACATCAATTTCTCATGAAAAAATTCAAGTCACAATTCATGACAGGATTACACATAGGTTTCTTATGAAGACTACCTCTCAGAAATGTATGGGACAACTTCAATTGGGCAACCATATGACCATCAATAAGGGCATGGAATGCTGATATAGCAGCCAAATGCACCTTACATGAGGAATACTGCAGGCCAGAGTCAGACAAGGAAAAAGAACAGTTACGCTCTTACTGTAACAGTAGATCTTCGGGAGAATCTCTTTCATCGGGCCACACCTTTGGAACTTACAACCACCAGGCTCTAGGACCACATAGAAACTTTTGCAAGCAGCCTGCAAAGGGGCTGCCAATGACAACATCAGACATCAGCATATATGTAAATGTGGGTAGCCCTTCCTTTCCTTGGTTACTCACTGGAGATCTGTTTGGAGGACCTCCCTCTAGGGAACCATGAGAGAACTCTGCACTCTACAAACCAGGCAAGACAGAGGTCTGGAACGTGAAAGAATGGTGACAGCAGCACAGAAATCTAGTGTTGCAGACCCCAAAGGGGGACTGAGGGTGGGACAGCATGGCCTGATTAAAGAGATCCTCCTGAATATCTATTGTCATGGTAAGTACGTAACTGCTGTATCTTTTTCGAGGATATCTCTTTCATCAGGCCACACCTTTGGGATGATTACCGAGCAGCACCAAAAGCTGACCGTCTGGGGGACTGGAACCTACAGGCTTATGACAACAGGCCTTGTAACACAGCTAGGACAAAGCCTGCCCATCTACAAAGAACAACATCCAAACTGCAGATCTTCATGAAAGTGTGGACAGTACTCCAGGTGGCAGCTGCACAGCTCTCTGCAGTGGATGAATTCCAAAAAACAAGCTACATAAGTGGCCATGTCTCTTCTTGAATTACCACAAATCTCAGTAGGAAGTTCCTTACCATACTTCCTATAACAAAAAGTAATATAGTTTGCTAGCCATGTGGACAAGCACTGTTTAGAAACTGGAGTGCCCTTTTTCCCAGGGGCAAATTAAACAAAAAGCTGTGAGGAATTATTGCAGTCCTTGGTATGGTGTGCATGGTACCAGAGTAATCTGTGCACATCTGAAGTATGGAGCAATGTTCCCCCTAGACTGACATGCTCTGGATAATACACTGGCAGGTGGATGGTTTGATTTAAAGTTTCCTCAGACACCAGCTTTGGTAGAAACTTAAGATTAGTATGCAGAGACATCCTGTCTTTGTGGAAAATCAAATAAGAAAGCTCACTCATTAGAGCCTGACGCTCTGAATTCCTTTGAGCAGAAGTGATTGCAACTAAAAATAACACTTTCCAAGACAGTAAGCATAAGCGTCAAGTCATGGCTGGTTTAAAAGGAGCCAAAGTGAGCTTTTCCAAAATAAAATGCAGGTACCAAGATGGGTCTGAATTGCAAATAGGGGGCTTTAGATGTAGAATGCCCCTCAAGAATGTACAGGCCACCTCTAGCTGAGCCACCATACAACTATCATGATAAATCAATCAAACTTTATTTAACCAGGCATGACATCTTTAAGCAAGCTCATTTGCAAGATGGACCTGGACGGCACCAAAGGTTGCTTGTGCAATAGCACATGGAAAGTTGATATGGCAGCCAGGTGTATTTTGAATGAAGAATACTGCAAGCCTGAATCCAACAGATACTCAAGAACCTAGTAAACTGGAGAGGCTAACAGATCCAGGTGGTGGGAAGAAGCCCATAATGCAAACCATATCCTCTTCATGGAATAAGCAGTCCTGGTGCAAGGCTTTCTAGCATCCATCAGAACATTCGCCACTCTTTGGGAAACCCCAAAATTAGCTATGGCTATGTCTTTAGAAGCCATGCATGCAGATAAAGAGATTTCAGGTCCAGATGGACCAGGGTTCCCTGTTTCTGTGACAGCAGACCCTTGCACAAGGGCAGAGGCACTGGAGGTTCCATTATCAGCTGTTGCCATACAAGGAACCAAAACTGTCGAGGCCATAGGGGAGCAATGAATATCAAAGTAGCCCCCTCCATTTTCAACTTGAGTAGTATTCTCTGTATAAGAAGGAAGGCATACAGAATCCTCCTTTTCCAAGAGAGGGACAACACGTCTCACCAGAAAACTCCCGGCCCTGGAGCGAGCGAGCGGAAAAATGGCAGTTTTGCATTGTATGGTCATGCAAAAAGGTCCAACTCTGGATGACCCCATCATTTGAATTGACTGTCGACCACCAAAGTCAGCAGTTCCCACTCATGCACCCTGGACTGTGACCTGCTTAGCTTGTCTGCTAAGATGTGCTGGATGCCCAGAACATACACTGCTGATACTTCTAGCCTATGTTCCAGAGCCCAATATTAAACTCTCAGTGCTTCCCTGCACAGTGGATCGGAATCAGTCACCCCTTGCTTGTTGAAGTAATGCATCACACTAACAATGTCTGTCTATATTAGCAGAGGACCTGGGGACAAGTGGTTCTGGAAGGCTGGAGTCCATACAGGACAGCCCTAATTTCCAGAACACTGATGTGCAAAGTGCACTCCACTTGGGTCCATGTGCCTTCTGTTTAATGAGGCCCTAAATGAGCCCCCAAGCCCAGTCCTGATGCATCCATAGTAAGGATCTGGAAATGGGAGGGGATGAGGAATGGCACTCCCTTGAGTAGGTTGCTTCATTTCATCCAGCAGTTGAGCACTTTCCACACAGGGGACATGACTACAACCATCTGTTCTGGATCATCTGTGAGCTGGTCCCACTGGACTCTTAGGGTTCACTGGAAAATCTGCATGTGCATCCTGGCCATTGGCACTGTGACAGTGGCTGCTGCCATAAGGCTCAGAAGACATAGGAACATCCTTGCTGAGACACAACTGCCGTGCATTAACTATGCTTGGGCAATCAGACAATTGGCCATGTTCACAGGCAGGAAAGCTGAGCCCTGGGCTGTGCCCAAGACTGCCCCTATGTATTGCAGTCACTGGCAAGGCTTCAACACTAATTGTGGTACACTGACCATCACCCCCAGAGCATCGAGCAACTGTCTGGTTTGAGCCAAGTTCTTCAACAGCTGGTCCCTGGAGTGGGCTTTCAATAGCCAGCTATCCAGGTAAAGGAAAACATACAGGTCTTCCCTGTGAATGGCTGCTGCCATCACTGCCAAACATTTGGTAAAGATATACAGTGCAAAGGACAAGCCAAAGGACAACACTCTGAACTGGTAATGTTCCCCTTGAAGCAGGAACCTGAAGCATTTTCTGTGAGGTTTCTGAATTTTGATACGGAGGTACAGTATGCATCCTTCATATCCAGGGAGCATATCCAATCTCGTCTGCAGTAATGGAAGGAGACCCTGCAAAGTGACCTTTCTGAACTTCTTGTATTCTATGAAAAAGTTAAGATTTCTGAGATCCAGGATAGGCCTCAAGTCTTCTGTCCATTTATGGACAAGGAAGTACTGGGAGTAAAAACCTGTGTTCCTCTGTTCTAGAGGCGCAGGTTCTGTGGCCTGCTTTTGCATCAAAATCTGCACTTCCTCCAGCCTACAGGGGCAGGTGCCCTGGGGATATATTGTAACAAGTGGGGTATGATTTGGAGGGTTGTCCAGAAGTTCCAGAGTATGCCCCTGTTCTATGATCTCAAGAACCCATGCACCTTTAGTCACCTCCCTCCACTGATCTAAATGAAGGGAGAGTTGGCCTACTACAACCACCCATGGAGGTAAAGGTGGTTGGGGAGTGTACAAGGAGTCAGGCTGAGATATTGGGGGTGGTTACAAAGCCTCAAGGTGCTTTTGAATGGGCACCTGTGGTTGTAGCAGGGACTGGGAAGGCTCCAGCTCATTTACCCCTGCCCTGTTGCCTAGGGATTGGACACTGTCCTCTAAAACAGGCTTTGTGAAAGGTCACCCTACTCCTACCCTCAGGCTAGGTATGGTAGAAGGAGTGTACAGCCTTCAAAGTCCTGCTTGAGGATTGGAGATCTTTAAGAGGCTCATATACAGTGTGACCAAACACCTTTTGCCCTTTGAATGGGGTATTAATAACTGCTTGTTTTACATCTGTGGCAAAGCCTGCCACCCTGAAACAGGTGCTAGAAGCTGCAGCCCTGGCACAAGCATCAGAAACATCATAGGCTGTGCGGAGCAAGTGCTTGTCCACATCAGCCGCAGTCATCAAAGCTTTCAGTGGCTCTTGCTTTGGGTGCCCTTAGGTGAGGTCTGTGAAGCAACCTTAGCCTTTCTCCAGAAGGTGTTCTGATACTTCATCATATGGGAAGGTAATTAGCAATATGAGGGCATAATGAGGCAGAGGCATAAGTCATCATACCGATGACATCCAGCCTCCTAGATTACTTATCAGGAGGAAGGGAACTCGGGTGTTTAAGTGCCCTGGACCTGTCATGGGCAGCATTAATCACCACTGAATCTGCCACAGGTTGTGTGGCAGTGAAAGGTTTCCCAGAAGGGGCAGAATACATTTTGTCTGCTTTCCTGGGAACAGTTGGTATTATTGTTTGGTTTATATCAAGCTGCATAGGTGACATCCTCTAAGGCTGGAAGCAGAGGAGGCACCACAATGGCAGAAGAATCTGGGAGCTCCAAGACCTCCAGCAGGTTCTTTTTAGTGGTATCCTGCTCTTCTGATTCAAAGCCCATGGAGGCCTGCATTTGCTGCATCATGGTGAAAAAGTAGAGTCCTCTGGAGGGGACTGGTAGTGTGTTCACCACAGACCCTTCAGTGCATGTTGAGACTTCAGAGCTGGTGCCAGATTCATACTGGCTCTCAGCATAATCTTTAGTTTCACCCTCTTCTATCGGTATCATTAGATCAGGATTGTACTCATACTCATCATCGACCGGCTCAATGGGAATGAGGGACTGTGCTGGTGATGTCAGAAGCAGCATAGGAGGTGGCTGAGGCAAGGGAGTTTCTTGTGGTTTAAATGGGGAATTAGCAGATGTCCTCATCAACTGGCCTCCTGAAACAGGAAGACCAGGCAGTAAACATCTGATCATGTCAGAGAATTGCATCAAAACTGCTTCAGCGACAGCGACCCTTTGGTGGATGGGTGTGACTGGAGGAGGCTGAGTTCCTGATGTTGACAGTGATATACCAGTTGTAATAAGCCCATTGGCCAATGCCAAGCCCTGACCTTGGTGTTGCGTCAACGGTCAGGGGGGCGGTCGGCACCACTGCCAGAGCGGACGACGTTGTGGGGGCAGGTGTAACTGTCTGGTGCAGGGGTAAGTTGGAGCATGCTGGGGAAGGCTCTTCCTTGTCCTGTTGCTTGTGTTTGTGAATCCTACATGTTTTCTCCTGGGATTTTGACAACTGTGACTCCAGTTGACGGAGTCAGTGACATGGATTTCTGCTGGAGATCCTTCTCCATCTTTTCTATCACCTTTTTGAGCAAGAATCTCTCCAAAGCATCTTTGTGGTGCCACCTGGTTGCAGAGTTAACCTGCCGGCAGATTTTGTAGGCTTTCACATTGTAGATTAGGCCTAGGCAGCAGACACAGATGTCGTGATCAGTGTAGATTTTTTTTTTTTTTCATGCTCACAGTACCGGAAAAATATAGACAGTTGTTTCGATGACACAGAGGTCACCTAAATCACTCTCAAAGTGATTATTTTTCAGTAAAGAAATGAAACAGCAATATGCAGTGACATTTACTTAGTGGTCCAATGAGTTCAGATCAATGGCGGAAAAAAAATGAGGACAGGAGGGGCCACCCATGTTTATGCATATGTTGATGGCTGATATCATTGTGGGTGGCCCCTGGCAGGCTGCTTGCAAAGGTTTCCGTGTGGTCCTAAACCTTGGCAACTATATGTTTCAAAGGTGTGGCTTGATGAATGAGACATCCTCGAAGAGGATCAAGTATTCCAACACAGAATTCAGGACATGTAGAAGAGACCATATTCCGGGAAGCAGTCCCCTAAGTGAAACATAACCATTTCAGGGAATAACTATGTCTTGTAGAAAGTTTCTACCCACAATTAGGACATTAGAAATCTTTGAGATACCCCAAAAATGTGCCATGGCTATGTCTTCTAGAGTCATGCATGCATATGTTGGGACTTCAGGTCTGGATGGACCAGATATTTCTTGTCCTGTGACAACAGACCATGACACAGAGGTAAGCGGACAGTCAGTTCCACCGCCAGATGTTGAAAGAGTGGAAACCATATCTGGTGAGGCCAGAATGGAGCAATGATGATGAGTGTGGCAATCTCCACCCTCAACTTGAGCAGAACCCTCTGTATTAGAGAAATGGGAATGCATATAAAAATTTCCTTTTGTAGGAGAGGAACAAAGTGTCTCACCAAAATACTTCAGACTCGAGTGAGTGAGCAGAAATGTGTCAATTTTACGTTGTGTGGGGATGCAAAAATGTCCAGTTTTGGATGACCCCATCTTATGACAAGGTCATTTACCACAGTGGACAGCAGTTCCCTCTTGTGAACCATCAACTGAGATCTGCTTAACTTGTATGTCGAGACATTTTGGAGACCAGGTAGAAACATGGCTGATAGCTAAAGGCCATGAGACAGAGCCAAGTACCATACCTTCATTGCTTCTTTGTATAAGGGACAGGAGTGAGTGTTTCCTTGTTTGTTGATGCAATGTATCACACTGCCATCTTTCTAGATTAGCAAAGGACCAGGGCGGAGATAATTCTGAAAGGCCTGGAGGCTGTACAGAATGGCCGGTATTTCCAGGACATTTATGCACAGTTCAGCCTCCACCGTGGTCTATGACCCTTGTGTCTGGTAAGTGCCGAGTTGAGCACCCTAACTGGAGCTCGAGGCATCTGTGGTGAGGATCTGTACAGGAACTGCTACAAGGAATGGAATGCCCATCAGGAGGTTGTCATGATCAATCCACCACAACGAGACTCTGTGAAGAGGAGACATGACAAGAACCATTTAGTCCAGCTCATCTGTCAAGTGATCCCACTGGACCCTGAGTGTCCACTGAGGGATCCTCATATGAAGACATGCCAGTTGTGCAGTCTCTGTAGCCACAGCCATGAGGCCCAAGAGATGCAACACTGTTCTCACAGAGACACAGTGGCTCCTGTATACCAAGTGTGCCTGAGCAACCAAAGTTTCTGCCTTGTCCTGTGGTAGGACAGCACATCCATTCTCTGTGTCCAACACTGCCCCTATGTATTATAGTCTTTGGCATGGAGTCCGCACAGACTTTGGCACATTCACTGTGACCCACAGGTTGAACAACTAACGTGTCTGAGACAGGGTGTGTGTGTGTAGCAGAGCTTCCCTGGAGCTGTCCTTCAGAAGCCAGTTGTCCAGATAAGTGAAAACATACAGACCTTCCCTGTGAAGGACTGCTGCAACTACTGCCAAGTATTTGGTAAAGATCCGCAGCACAGAAGACAAGCCAAAGGGTAATACTTTGAACTGACAGTGTTCCCCCCTCCAGCATGAAGTGGAGGTATTTTCTGTGGGATTTCCTGATCTTTACATGTAGGTATGCATCCTTCATGTCTACAGAACAGAGCCAGTTCCCTGCTTGCACAATGGGACCGAGAGCTTATATAGATATCATTCTAAAGAAAGGAGTCAGAGGGTAATGTGGCGAAATTTTTAACAGCTTCAGAGCATGCCCCTTTGCAATTATTTCCAAAACTCACTCATCTGCAGTGACCTCCTTCCACTGTTTGAGATGCAAGGAGATCCCACACACACACTCACCCCTGGAGGTAACAGCTGGGGGGGGAGAATGAGGCAGAATGGAGGGGCAGCAGTTTCACTGGAACTAATTCCTTTGGGTACTTTTTTGTGGGCATCGGGGGAGAGGACCCAGAAGGGGGCCACCTCCACTACCATGGCCTTGCTGTTGGTAGGCATGACTACCTCAGACAGCAGGCATATGAAAGGAACTCTGACCATGACCTCTAGCAGGAGTGGGATACAGGGACTTCTCAGTCCTTGGAGTAATTTTTGAAGTTTGAAGGCCACGTAGGGTCTCTTCAACATCACAGTCAAACAGTTTTGACCCTTTAAAAGGAGCATCCAAAACTGCCTGTTGCACACTGTGGGCAAAGCCTGCAACTCTAAGCCACGAATATCTCCTCATGCAAATGCTAGAAGCTGCAGCACTGGCAGAAGTAGAGACATCATAAGCTGTGTGCTGAAAACGTTTGCCAATCTCAGCATCAACAGACAATGTTTTAAGCAGAACCATCAGGCAAAGCCTGATCAGCAGTATGAGCAGCTTTCCATAGGCTGTTCTGATAACTGATTATGTGGGCCTGGTAGTTTGCAATCCTAAGGCTCAATAATGCAAATGCATAAGCATATTTGGCCATTGCATTCAGCTTCCTAGATTTCTCATCAAGAGTCAAAGTACTCATATGTCTAGGGGCTCTAGACCTATCATGAGCAGCCATGATGACCACAGAGTCAGTTTCTGGCTGGCTAGCATAATAAGGCTTAGCAGATGGTGCAGGATACAGGATACTGCTTATCAGCCTTTCTAGGAACTGTAGTTGGATTGGTCTGTACCATGCAGCAAAAGTAGCATCCTCTAATGCAGAATATATGGCGGAATGATAATTGGGGAGGGGGGGCACTTTCAAAACTGTCATGAGATTCTTTTTAGTGGAATCTTCCTCTTCCACAGCAAAGCCCATGGTAGAGTGTATTTCCTGCATTATGGTTTGGAAAGATGGGTCCTCAGGAGGAGATCTCAGGGTATAAATTACTGAGTCTTCACTACAGGACAAGAAGGTAGAACTAGAGTGAGGGATCCCTCCATAAATTGTTCTACCCCATATTTCTCTTCTAAATCCTCTTCTAAGTCCATGAGGTCAGGATCATATTCCATGTCATTGTCTTTAGCAGGATCGATGATGGGAGCCACAGAATGGGCTGGTGATGCCAGTGGTGGCTAAGAGGCAGGAATCTATGGCATCCTATTGGAACCCGTTGACAGGGGCTAAGTACCAGAGGGCCTGCACTGGCAATCCTGGCTGAATGTATCAAAATCTTTTCAGAAAATGATGCCAGCATAGCCTGTGAGTTGACAGCACCCTGCAAAGGGGCTGGGACTTCCTGCATCGACAGGCCTTGGCCCATTGATGATGGCATCATACCATCCATAGTAGGTATGGCACAGCAGTGCCTAATCGAAGACCCAACCTTGGTGTCTAAATGAGAGTCAGGGAGCTGTAGTCGATACTGCTGGAGCAGGCATTGATGAGGATATACCTTTTCTTAATGGTGACTGGGACTTCACCAGTGAGGCAAATGTGTCCTTTTCTTTGTGTTTGTGCTTATGGCCAGACAACAAAGAGGCCAGCGATGATGACAGTTCCTTGTCTCTATCCTTAGACTTCAACAGCTGCTTTTCTGCCAATGGTGAGGGAAAAGCAGATTTTAAAGCTTCCTCCTTCTCTATAGCTTCAATGTCTTTAATACAAAGACATTTTCTGGAGCTTTCTTACAGCATTGCATCGTAGCCTGGTTGAAACTCTTGCAAATCTCACAAGTCCTCACACTGTGAAACAGGCCCAAACAATACAAACAAACAAAACTCTTTCAACTTTGGAGGCATACAGAGCTAATGACAGAACACTAAGACAAGGAAAAATTACAAACAGCAATGGCTAAGTTGACTGCATTTCCTTCAGCTGGTCCGCCTAGGATGCTCAGTGGGAGATGGAACTGAGGAGTGATGGGGAAGCCCATGTTATATATGTGTAGATGCTGCATGTCATTGTGAGCAACCCTCAGCTAGCAAAATGTTTTTGTGTGGTCCTGACACTGACAGCTTATGGTTCCAAAGGCGTGGCCTAATGGAGGAGATATCCTAGAATAAGACCATCATTTTTTTACAGCTGCACTGCAGTTACTTGGAAGCATTCATAAGCCTGCAATTGTGTCTCAACATGATTATGGAAATATCCCTACAGAAATTCAATAGCATATAATGTAGAATGGAATGAGAAAGTAATCTGAATGAGTTTTAAAATATATTGTACTTTGAACAGAAGTATATTACGAATCAAATTTAAATATATTGGGGGCAGCACCAGACTTGAAATACATTGTTATTTGAATTGAAAATCCAGTACATGGACATAGGTGGAAGGAGAGGACTATATACCTTTTTTTCTTTAAAAAAAGGACATGTACTTACAATTAAAAGGGTGGCAGAAAAAAAAACAGTGCTTTTCAAATTAATTACCAAACAAAGCGGCCTTTGTGTGCCACATACCTTTATATCCAAAGCAGGTTTTGTTTTGCTTAAAAGGCACATAATGCCCCCCCCCATTGCACATATAAACAAGGGCTGTTCTTAAAGCAGTATGACAACTTTTTTTTTGTTTTGCTACAATAGAGGCTGTTGTTAGCTAAAATTAATTAAAAAACAAAATGCATAGTTGTTAAATTCACCTTCAGAACTACTTCCTGTCCTGTGTAACTTATTTTTCTTCATATTCTTATGATTCTTTGCTAAAACTACCAGAGCATGTTCTAAAACCAGTAGGGAAGTGTCAGACTGCTGTGACGTCTGAACAGTATAAGTCTGATGTGGACACTGTGTTGGCAATGTGAAAACTGATGTCAATCAACTAAGAGGGCAGTGGGACACTGCATGGTAAACAAGATGGGGGCAGCCACAGTTTTACATGAAACATTTAAAAAATGCAGGTAAGGAAGCCAGGATTATTCCCATGCAAAGCTGCACTGCTGCATCACACTCAGGCCTTGCTACAGCTCTTTCCCAAATGTTTTATGGAGTGGCAACACCCAATTCCTATCCTAGCTGTTTTGCCACATGCACAGCACAGTTTGGAAATGAGAGGCTGGAAAACCCTGAATTTTGGAACAAACATCTGGAATGTAATAACTATGGACAAATAAAAGAAAAAGTACTCTTAAAAAAGATATTTTCAAGTCAGGTTTTCACTTAGGTGGAATCAACGGTATATTTTATACACAACAAATAGAAGAAACAGACGTGAAACACTGAGGTGTGTAGATGTGTTACAACATCAGACAGTCAACAACAATACAACACGCAGAGAAAGAGACAAGTATTAGGAAAATGGTTTAATATTGGAGACAGAAGCAAAAACTGCATCACACAATAACATACGTTACAAAAATAAGTCTGACTGTTTCAACTACACGGTTATGTTCACAATGAAGACAGAAGAATCAGAAAAAACTTTGATCTAATCAGCAAAAAAGCAAACCCCTAATTATCTTTAAACTAATACATTTATCCATTTAAGGTGACTGAATACTTCTAATCCTAATTATATTATTGTGTAACTGCACAATACATAATAAACGTGAAACTTACCGCTTGTTTTTAGACAAAATTCTAACGCTAGATATAAGCAAAGGGAGAAAAGAAAGCAAGCCAAAGTTTTTACTTCTTGAAATCAAAACCCACTTTCTTTGTACCAACCAGAAATCAAACTCGAAATCAATCATGGTCAGGGCCCACAGGAGTAAGCCACAAAAATTTCCATTTTTTAATCTCCAGTATAAAAAGTTCCACTGGTACAAAATGCATAAGTACAATCAGTTGTAGAAATAGGTAAGCCTGCTTTTTTTGGCTCAAATTCCATCAAACAACAAAATCCAAATGCATCAATAAAACAGAAACAACACTCAAATGGTCTTACAGTTTCCACTAAATTGCATTAACTTTGGCTTTTCTCAGACAATACTTAAAACTATTAAATTCATAATCCTAAACAAAATGATATTAATCTACAAACAACTTTCCACAGCACAGAAAAAAAACACAAATACAATTTTTGTTTGACATTAGCCAAAAAATGTAATGAAACTACAGTTTTTTTTGTTTAATTAGCACTCAAGCTAAAAAAGAGAAACAGTAAATGATTACGGAATAGCACAAGCCATAAAACTGTAACCTCGAAGGTAAGAGAAAATGAACTTCATTTTGTTTTATTCCTTTGAAGATTGTCCCAGTAATACAAGTCTTTTGTTATTTTGTTCAGTGTACTGTTCCTTTTGTTTTTCAACCCCTTTGTGCTCTTGCAGCTTCCCCGGACAACATAAACTGAACGTGGATTGGAGACTTCTTTATGATTCATTTGTCAAGACACAAGGACATCAGAAGGCAGGGAGTGGGGGTTGTCATTTGTTTCACTGTTCCCAGCTCCAGTTTTGTTGCATTAGAACTCCATGCATAAGACATTTTACAAACACCTGAATAAGTCATGGGCATGTATCAAGAGTTACATATCCATGCCTGGACCTTTATTACAAGATAATACACCTCACACATTGTGCTGCTGAATTGTTGTGCTTGAGAAAAACTGCTTAAGGTATTTACCTTGAAATACAAACTATGATTGGTTACTTTTTTATTTTCACTATTTATAGTCTTTCAAGTGAAATCAAAGGCTATATGGATGCTGCAAGGAATGCCAAAATAAAAATAAAAAAATCAATCATCAAAGGATTAAAGAAGACCTGATCAGCAGTAAACATCTGTGAGGATTATGTTGTGATCACATGTGATATAGCAAGCATGTATGCCATAAAGAAATTTTTTTGCATGATCAGAAAATGACCCTTTCCATCCTGGGACTATTATGGATACTTGCATCATCAATAGCTAGAATTTATGATTCATCTTACAGTCTTTTTAAAGGAGATTACTAAACATGGTTTCAGTTGGACCTCAGTTTAACGCTTTTTTGTCTGAACAAAAAGGCCTTATATGCAAAATATGGCACTTTCTGTCAGTTATTGAATATTTGGGTGCCATTTAGTTAACTTTATTTTAATGTGATGAACAGCTAAACTTTTATATGCCAATCAAATACCCTATAAAAGGGAAACAAATACAAAAATGCATTAAATAAAAGATCCATATATCTCCACTATGGTTCTAGAGCCCTTATTCCATTTGTGATGATAACCACTGAATGTAATCATAAAATGGCTTATTATAAACTAGTTAACTACTATTATGAAGTACTGTTTTAGTTAATTATGCCCTTTTTGTATCTGAAATATGCAAGCTGAGACTGGGGTAGTGTTCGCCTGCTTAACTTTGCACTGATAAAAGGGACCCGGAAAAGTTGTTTATATAGCAATGTAGGAAATAGCAAAGCAGTGTGTG